>CP136060.1:46513807-47810437 GCA_032464435.1 Aegilops umbellulata | reverse complement strand
AAGAGGAGCAGAAGAAGAAGGAGCAGAAGAAGAAGGAGCAGAAGAAGAAGAAGCTCGGTCCCACCGAAAATCCTAACATTCACATTTTGAACTAAATCAGCCTGACTGAGTTTCTCGATTCGGCGCACCGAGTTTGATAAATTGTGTGTAACGGCTAGATTTTGTGTGGAGGCTATATATACCCCTCCACCCATCCTTCATTCGTAAGGAAATCCATCAGAATGTGCCTACACTTCCAACATTCATTTTCTGAGAGAGAACCACCTACTCATGTGTTGAGACCAAGATATTAGAATCCAACCACAAGAATCTTGATCTCTAGCCTTCTCCAAGTTTTTGTCCACTCAAATCATCTTTACACCAAATCCAAATCTGTGAGAGAGAGTTGAGTGTTGGGGAGACTATCATTTGAAGCACAAGAGCAAGGAGTTCATCATCAACACACCATCTATTACCTTTTGGAGAGTGGTGTCTCCTAGATTGCTTAGGTGTCACTTGGGACCTCTGTCAAGATTGTGGAGTTGAACCAATGAGTTTGTACGGGCAAGCAGATCGCCTACTTCATGAAGATCTACCCTAGTGAGGCAAGTCCTTCGTGGGCGATGGCCATGGTGGGATAGACAAGGAGGTTGCTTCTTTGTGGACCCTTCATGGGTGGAGCCCTCCGTGGACTCGCACAACCGTTACCCTTTGTGGGTTGAAGTCTCCATCAACGTGGATGTACGATAGCACCACCTATCGGGACCACCGAAAAAATTTCCGAGTCCCCAATTGTGTTTGCACACTCCAATCCCATCCCTTTACTTTCTTGCAACTTGCATGCTTTACTTTCCGCTACACATATACTCTTGCCATGCTTGCTTGAAATGTATTGTGAATGTTTAAACCTATGCTAAAACTCCACCTTAACTTGAAGAACTTAAAAACGGCTACTTTTCTTTGTTGAGGGTCTAATCACACCCCCCTCTAGACACCTCTTCTCGATCCTTTCATGGGCACCAAAGGACAGTAACATAACGCAAGAAATTTATACCAATCATAGCAATTCACCAAATAACCAATAGGACAACAGTAATCTACTCAAACACAATAGCAATGACACAAATCATTGGATAATAATTCATAGCATCAAAACACCATGTTCAACTAGGGGATTATAGCGGGTTATGGGAGAGTGGGCCACTGAGTAGAGGTGAGGAAGGTGATGAAGACGATCACTATGGTGATGGTTCACCCGGTGCCACCGAGAGAGAGGTGGAGAGGCTCCCCTCAGACTTGCTCCTCTATGGCCTCCCCTTGATGGGGAGAGGTTCTCCCCTCCGGTCCTTGGTCTCCATGGTGCCCGAAGGGGCAAGAACCCTTCTGATATTGGATCTCCCTATCTATTTTCTTCTATGTTTCGCTCCTATTTTCTGGCCTTTCACCATTTCTTTTATAGCCGGATATCTGTAATTCTGATTGGGATGAAAATTTAAGGGGATTTTTCTTTGGAAATTAGCTTTGTTGATGCCAAAGAACAACTCCAACCGACTTAAAGGTTGCCCACATGGGCCAGGGGCGGTCACGGCACCTGTCCATGTGGGGCCCTCGGGCACTGTTTTACGTTGATTCCTTAGCCAAAAATTACATATATTCCATAAGAAAATCATATTAATCATCGGGGTATTTTGACCTTCGTAGATACTGATATTTAAAACAAAAAACATGCGAAAAACATGAACTGGCACTAGGCACCAGATTAATAGGTTAGTCTAGAAAAATAATATAAAATTGCACCAAAATTGTTAACAATTTTTGTAAATATAGTATGACTACTCAAAAAATTATAGATATGTTGGCGATGTTCCACCCAATTCCAATTTCCACCTCCTTTTCTTATTCCTTTCCTCTGTGCACTTCGACCCAAGTACGCACATGCACCCAGGCAGCTTCCATTGCAGAGGATTTTGAGTGGTATAATATTTGTACTAGGCGGGATTTGTTACCATGTAATGAGATAACAGAGGAACGAAAGTAAACAAGATTTAATTGTACTTGTTGACATCGTAATTTGTTTACCTTGTAGAAGCAAAAACCAAGCACCTCACTAATGGTATTGATTTGTTCTTCCTAACCTATATCGGGATAGTAACTCATAAGGTAAATTCTCCTCAGAGCATTTCCAATAATCTCTTCCTAAGCTCATTTCAACAAACCATTAAAAAATGTTGAAGCAAACAACTTTGGTAGAAAATGCTTTGGTCCAAAAGTTGTGACTCTATGAGACTGCTCGGGTCGCACATGGTCCTCATGTGATGGCTATATAGAGGTGTTCACTGAAAACCGCTCCTCTCTCGCATGACCATGCCTAAGGCCTGGTTTGGCACAAGAGGTTTTCACGCCCCAAGGGGGCTGGGATTTTAGGGATATGGTGAATCCCTCCCCTTCACCAGTCCTCTACTTTCCTCTCTCACCTCCAATCCTCTCCAACCCCTAAATCCCCTTTTCGGAAAAATACTATTTCATAGGAAGGGTTTGCTACATTGAGATAGGAAGGGTTATCAGCTACGTACACGCCTCAACAAAATGGAGTTGTTGAGAGGAAGAACCGGACTCTTATTGAGATGGCGAGAATGATGCTTGATGACACTAGTACACGTCGGTGCTATACAAACGGTTTTTAACCCCTTTCCGCAGCGGCATTTGGAACCAGCGCCAAGTGAGTGTGGGCTATAGAGGGGTCCTTCCCACACGACCCAGAAACCGTCGGGGATAGGGAGCCTTGATGCATACAGTTGTCCTTATATAACTGTTTTCGATATCTCGAATATCCCAAATGCTTCATCCTTGCTACTCATTTGTGCTTGCATTGCCACCACAGTCGGAGTTTTGTGGTTTTACCTAAAACCAGGCAGATTCCAGGGACGGGAGCTTTCCAGGCAGATTCCAGGCACGAGAGTTTTACGATGTCTGGCACATCACAAATAGTTCATGATTATAAACCGTATACAATAGGTAGACAATCACACACATTTAGTTTTCCCGCACCGTATGTGATAGTGGCTGACATCACACACGCTTTGCAAACGGCGACTATGTGCATGCTTGCACACGTTTCCTCTCTGTGAACCATCTCGGTTTATGGTGTATATCACAAACGTTTGTGTTTTACCAACCGTGTGTGCCGTAATCACCCGCACAACGTAATTTCGCCCTAATTTAATTGTTGCAATTTAAAATTGTACCTAATTTAAACTTGAAAGTAGGCTATAGCTTTATTCATATCCATCAGGTTCAAACAACCAATGCATTATTCGATTCACAGGTACATATGTTTAAGAATTACATAAGCACCAAATAAAGAATGATGAACTAGGTTTCTATACTTGTACTATTCAGATGGTAAAGAAAGAGGCAACAGACATTCCGGTTGCTGAACAAGGTGAAGCGAAATGGCCCTATTGTGCTCTCCTGGATGCAGAAGGCATGCAGGACACTAGTCCAACCCCTTGTGATGGTCGGCCGCCACTCATGTAGTTTGAGAGGTAATCTTGAGTAAACTGCTTCAGGATCCACTGCAAAAGAAAAAAGATTCAGATATTGTCATCTAACACAACTCATTACGGGCAGTAAAAAGAAGGCTATAGGGTTCTTACTTACCATCCTGCAATTCACTGTTGTCTTGCATAAAGTGTAAACAAATAGTTTGATTGACATCTTTTGACACATTTTAATAACAATCTTTATCAGTTTCCTCACTTGATGCTGGTTCATGAATATCTCATTGCCCCATACGCAGAAAGGGTCAAAGTGTGGATCTTTGGCAATGATATATGTACCTAAAAGCACCAAGTTAATATTAGAAGCTAAACAACAATTGAAAAATGATGTAGTACAACACTCCCTCCATCCCATTATATTATATAAGATTTTATTACATGTATATCTAGACATCATCAGAACATTAAGGTAACACTCTTCCTTGTTGCTATGTAGCCTGGGATTGCATATTTAGTCATTCAGTACAATGCATGTTGCTATGTAGCCTCAGATATGTTAAATATGGCCCTAGTTAACCTACTGATAAATGGGTTACAGATATATTCAGTGAAATGTCTGATTCGATGATTAATCCCTTATCAGCCCCAGGCTATATGGTACCAACTACTGATATCCTGAACAGTGAGTACATATAAGGAATGCGATGAAACTAACCTCGATGGAAAACAATAGTGTTCTCAATATTGTCCTGCATGAGTACATATAAAGGCATGTTAAGCACAACAGGCTAAACATCAACCAAATATATCCATGGTAGACAACACAATCTACAAATGATAGCTTCAGTATGCAGGCTTAAGCACGCTAGTTAAGCAAAACAAGAAGTGGAAAGGTGTGTTAACTGCATCAAGCATAACATTTAAAAACAAGCAAATAGTCATTCAAACTAGTATTGTGCAGGTCTACAATACACTAGCTATTGTTAAAAAAGAAGAGGCGTGTTAACTGCAATATCCTTAACAGCAACCAAATAACGTAATTCATAGTGGTATTGTTGAAACTGTTATTGATGAAATTGAACTGCACGGCAAATATTTGCACGTATAGAGCATCACATTGTGAAGAACTGAAATAAACAAGTCATAAGGACATCTCTAGGCAATCCTTAAAAAGTTAAAGGACTAAAACCCTTAGTCGATATATATATACTCCAGAAATTTTTGGCCTTTTCTAGTCGATCCCCTAAACTTAAGGTTGTAAACTTCAATTTGATCAAGTTCAAAGCAGGTTCAACCGAAAGTAGCATGCATTCAAACACAAACACAGATAGTTTTGCATACGCGAAGATAAAACATAAGGTTAAACTAAGTTATACTACTTTCTGTCGAAGTAGAGGTCAAGCCAATCCTTCCTCGTCATGTACGGTGTGCCACGAGCCGGGTCAGGGCCGGTACAGACGTCACGGTCGTTGGGGAAGGCACTCCTCCACTCGTCGACGTCGATCTCCTCATCCTCAGGGCCCACCTCAATGCCCTCCGCACCGCCGTCGCTGCCGCCTTTGACCTCGTCATCGGAGGAGAGCGCGATAACCTCGCCGCCCTTCGTGCCGCCGTCCTCGCCGCCTTCGACTCGTCATCGGAGGAGAGCGCGATTACCTCGCCACCCTCCGCATCGACAAAGATCGCCCGCTCCGCCTCCACGAGCTCCGGGTGCTGCCGGTGGAGCTCTTGCATGTAGGCCTCATCGGCGGCCTCGGCCTTGAGGTGCTCCCACCCCTCACGGTCCTCCCGCGCCATAGCCGAGATCACCACCCCTGCCTCCGATGGAACGAGGTCGACCGGACGTGTGTTGAAGGGGAAATTGAGCCTAGCCGTCGTGCCGTGGTAGAGGACCTGCCAGTGGTCATACTCCATGGCCGCGAGCTCGGCCGTGTGGAAGCTACCGAGCCACCGACGGGTGTGGGTCTCCTGATTTGTAATATCGGCGACCCACGTCCCCCACCGCCATTGCCGGACCCCGAGGTAGGACCTCGTCGGCTGTCGGGTCCGAGGGAGGACGGGGAAGTCCTTGAACCGGCATAGGGGCGTGGCGGTGGGCGGATCAGGGGACCGGCGACGGCGGATCAAGCCCGCGGAGGACGACGGGGACACCTTGGCGGCCACCACGCCGGCGTCGGGCGAAAAGGACGCGATAAACCTCTTTTTGGCCATTGGCTCCTCGAGCTCCCCGTCACACAGGCAGAGGTTGAGGATGGAGGCGTCGGCGATGGCGGCGACCTACCAATGGTTTCGAGGGTTGTGTGTGTCTGTGTGAGCGGAGGTTTTGGGCTGTGTGTGGAGGGGGCGGGGAGGGGTGGGGGCAAGGTGGTGTTTGAGGAAATCTTGCGGCAACTGAAAATTTTACTAGGCGGGAGTAACAAAGCGGGGATACTAAAAATTTGGATCAAGGGCGAGCAGATATTTTTGAGATTGCGAGGGATGCAGAGGCGGGAGTAAAATGTCGGGGCTACTGAAAATTTGAACCAAGGGACTGAAGCAGAGCGGGAGTAACAGACATCGCACACGGTCCGCACATACTAATCGTGTGCTATCAAACATTAAAACCTTCCAGGCGGTAGATATTTTCGAGATTGCATGGCAGTAATATTTTCGAGATTGAGAGGGATGCAGAGGCGGCAGTATTTGGTGAGCGAGCTAGTGTGCTTGACATGCCGGCTGTGGACTGTAGCCGACGCACATTCTCGCGTAAGCCATAGGCGTACTATACACCGACGATGCTCCAAGATACTTTGTACTACATCTCACACGGTTGGTGATAATAAACTGTGTGGGATCTACTTGATTTGAATTACATAATGGGGCCACAGCAGCAATGGACTCCGTTTGAATTGCTAGACCTTTTATCTGCAGTGAACATGCAATTATATGTGTGTCGTAAAAGAATTGGAATTATTCAGGGTTCGTTTGGACATTTTATACATTAAACTGGTTTTCTAGCCATTTCAGGTGCACAACTCAAAATTAAACTACATGCACATGCTCCGGTGCATATAAATTGGTCTCATGCAAGAAATGGGAATGAATTTCGAACACCAAGGCACAGTTGATTGCCGGCAAAATGTTGAGATACCTGGTTTTTAAATTCTAGTAAATCCAAAACTCGTCTAAAATTCATGAAACTTGGCATCATATCATGGAGCAGCATCAACATGCCGTGGTAAAATTTTTGTCCCATTTGGGACAGGTTTGGGTATAAGCTTCTCACAAACCAGAGCTTCTCATGGCAAGCGTGATGGTTTCGGTAGGGAATGTGCCACCTTTGGAGATGGGACGATATCCGTTGCCTCTTATTGCTTTCAAAAAATTTCTAGTGTCAACATAGAACAACAGGAGTGTTGTGTTTATCTTGGAATTTTTCGGGGTTCTTTTGGCCTTTTTTATACATCAATTGGGTTTCTGGGCATTTAATGTGCATAATTCAAATTTTAACTACAAGCACATGCTCTAGTGCACCAAAGTTGGTTAAAAAATCGCATGTGTGTCCTTGGGTGAATTTCTAGGTCCCATGCAAGAAATGGGAATGAAATTCAAACACCATGGCACTGTTGATTGCCGGCAAAATGTTGAGATGCCTGGTTTTTAAATTCTAGTAAATCCAAAACTCGTCTGAAATTCATGAAACTCGGCATGCTATCATGGAGCAGCATGAACATGCCATGGTAAAAAAAATTGTCCCATTGGGGGCAGGTTTGGGTATAAGCTTCTCACAAACCAGATCTTCTCACAACAAGCGTGATGTTTTCGGTAGGGAACGTGCCACCTTTGGGGACGGAACGATATCTGTTGCCTCTTATTGCTTTAAAAAAATCTAGCGTCAACGTAGAACAATAGGAGTGTTGTGTTTAATCTTGGAATTTTTCGGGGTTCGTTTGGCCTTTTTATACATTAATTGGGTTTCTGGGCATTTTATGTGCATAATTCAAATTTGAACTCACATGCTCTAGTGCACCAAAGTTGGTTGAAAAATCACATGTGTGTCCTTCGGTAAATTTCTAGGTCCCATGCAAGAAATGGGAATGAAATTCAAACACCAGGGCACTGTTGATTGCCGGCATAATGTTGAGATACCTGGTTTTTAAATTCTAGTAAATCCAAAACTCGTCTGAAATTCATGAAACTTGGCATGCTATCATGGAGCGGCATCAACATGTCGTGGTACAATTGTTGTCCCATTTGGGGCAGGTTTGGGTATAAGCTTCTCACAAACCAGAGCTTCTCACAACAAGCGTGATGGTTTCGGTAGGGAACGTGCCACCTTTGGGGATGGAACAATATCAGTTGCCTCTTATTGCTTTCAAAAATTTTCTAGTGCCAACATAGAACAACATGAGTGTTGTGTTAAGTTTTGGGATTTTTCGGGGTTCTTTTGGGCATTTTTATACATTAACTGGGTTTTCTAGGCATTTTATGTGCATAATTCAAATTTAAAATACATGCACATGCTCCAGTGCATATAAATTGGTTGAAAAATTAATTTTGTGTCCTTGGGTGCATGCTTAGGTCCCATGCAAGAAATGGGAATGGATTTCAAACACCATGTCACCGTTGATTGCCGGCAAAACGTTGAGATACTTTGTTTTTAAATTCTAGTAAATCTAAAACTTGTCAGAAATTCATGAAACTTGGCATTCAATCATGGAATGGCACCCGACATGCTGTGGTATTTTTCGTGCCCATTTTGAGAGAAGGCGCACTCGAATAATGACAGCCAACAAAGGCATTTTGAATAAATAGCTGCCACATTAATATCTCAAACGTTTATATAATTCAAACCGTGTGCGTTCTGTTAACCATTCACATGACGCCACGTGTCTTGATTTTAATGGCTATAGGAGGTGCCGTGTGGACAGCTGCTTGACTGAACGGGAGGCATGCGAGCGCAGTCCGGTGCACAGGCTCACTAGGAAGCATACAAGCTGTTCAACGCAGGATCTGTGCATCTCTTCAACGCAAACAGTTCAGATTACGGTATGCAAATTAAAGCCATACTCCGGCTCTAAGCCAAGAGACACTGCCATTTGTCAAAATATGCATCTAAAAATCAATAGCACTATCTATTTTTTGCAACTAAAATTCAGTAATTAAGCATAGATTTCATTCATAGAGATTAAGCAGTCGTTCTCACCGGGAAGCGAGACAGCCTTGGACCGCCGCCCGCCTCGCTCCCACTGGTGTATATTAATGGCGTCGCCGAGCGGCCACACCCCCCCATCCTCGCCAAACACACAATCCTCTCTCTCCGCTCGCATCCTCGACGCTGCTCTGAGTCCTCAAAGTCGTCAGTGTACGAGGATGCCACCGAAGCGCCCTATCGGAGGGAGTGGTGACGCTGGGGCTACTGAAGCACCGGAGCACAGCGTGAATATGGAGACAGAGGTTTCCGTCGCCGCTGACGAGGTGGAGAACGAGGCTGCCAACAAGCGGAGGCGGGTCGAGAAAGAACCGCAAGCGACTCCAGCAGGCCTAGACTTCATCAACAACCTCCCCGATGATATGTTGATAGTCATCATATCCCTCCTCCCAATCAAATATCGGGCAAGGACAGCCGCCCTTTACCGGCGGTGGCGCCCCCTATGGCTCCTCACCCCTGTCGACCTCCTCGACGCCCACAAGCTCTGCCATGGCTATCGCCAAAGCTTGGATGCGTTCTCCCGGATCCTCGGCAGTCACCATGGCCCAATCAAAGGCCTTATCACGGGAAAGTTCCATTCCAATGGCAAGGACTGAGCCAAGCTTGACGAGTGGTTCCCATCCCCCACCATAGATCAGCTCGAGAAGCTCAGTTTTAATGATGGGCATATGCGGTTGCTGCCAACGTCCGCGCTCCGCTTCGCGCTCACGCTGCGCCTCGCCAAGTTCATGAACTGCCATCCCCCTTAATGACGCGTCTGCTCTTTTTCTACCATGACTGAAGCACCTCAAGCTCGTCGTTGTCCGCATCCCAAAGGATGACATGGAGCGCCTGCTCCTCGGCTGTATTGCACTTGAGTTCCTTCGTCTTCAGGCGATGAATTGGTCGAGTACCTTGCACATCACCTCCAGGACTCTCCGGACTATTTATGTGTGTTGCTGGTACTGCAACGAGAGATCACAAAAGGTGGACCACAATATGGTCAATGAGGACACACCTTCACTTGAGAGATTACTTGTAGTTGATCAAGAAGGTCCAACAAGAATCAATGTCATTTCTTCGCTGAAAATGAAAGTGGTGGGCTACTCGTCTGTCAAATACTACAACTTTCAGGTACAACAGCCGCCTTATACCTCTCCTTCTTATATCAACGTTATTTCTAGTTTTGAAGATGTATGTTCGTCTGTCAACCAGCAAAGCTTCACCCAAACTCTGGGCACAGTGAAGGTCTTGGCACTAGAATCTGTCGGCCCCAACCTGGACCAAGTTGTTAGTTGCCTGAGATGCTTTCCGTGCCTGAAGAAGCTGTATATCGAGGTGATGTTCCTTTCCTGTTAAATGTTAACCATAAGGGAGTTCAATTTTTTGCACCTTTTCCCAAGTTTACAATGACAATGTACTACAATTTCTGAAGGAATTTTGGAGGATTTTAGGACATACACCCCCCACCCCATATTGGTTGCTTCATTCATATGGTTACAATCATCCATAAGAATTTCTCCTTTGGATTCATCTGTACTAGTTTCCTTAGGAAATTTTTCATACAATCCGACCTCTTGTGAAGAAGGCTACATGTTTATAGATTGTAATCAAATGCCCATGTTAATCATGCCAGATCAAAGATGGCGCGTTGGTCCATTTTAAAAATCCTGCAAACCAAATGGGCGTGTAGCAGTGTTCAAAACTGCATGTAGGCACTAACACGTTCTCTTCTTTTGCATATAATAATAGGCCTAGAGGTGGATAATGTTTATAACGACAATCACATCGAATGCCTGGATCTGCATCTCTCAAATATTACTTTGAACTCCTACCAAGGGACCTTACCGGGGATTACACTCGCCAGGTTCTTTCTTGCCAGAGCAAAGGTGCTAAGGGTACTGAGGTTGAACATGCATTTAATTAGGAAAGATGAATGGTATAATTATCAGAGCCGACAGGTACTGCGGAATGGAAGAGCCTCCAAAAATGCCAAACTTCGTATTGGAAGAGCATATGGCAAAGCAATTGGAAGTCATTGTGTCAAACCCATACATGACTTGTCAGCGGCTGATCCCTTTTCAGAAATGATGAAGTTTGCAATGTTTGAATTTGGGCGTTGTAATCTTTGAATTTGAACCTTGCAATATTTATGGTATATGTTATATTGAACCATTTCTGTTCTCTTGTCTCAACGCAAGCAGTTCATCCGAGTGAGCCGCATGTCGTATATCGCACACACCTTGATCTGGCTGGCCGTTTCTTTTGTGTTGCCTAATCACAAACAGTTCATCCGAGTGAATTATATGATGTACATCGCACACACCTTGATCTGGCTGACCATTTCTTTTGTGTTGCCTAATCACAAATAATTCATCCGAGTGAGCCGTATGATGTACATCGCACACACCTTCATCTGGATGCCCGTTTCTTTTGTTCCTCCTCATCAAAATGGTTAATTTAACTAAACCGTATGCCCTGCATCGCACACGCAAATAAAATCGGAACCATATTTGATGCAATCTCCATCGCAAACGTTTTGCACCTTTTTTGACGGTTTTTTTACAACACCGTTTAAGATTATTGCATCGCACACAGTTTCGTCGAAGGGTCTCTGATCGTAGTGTCGTGTCAGCAGCATCCTGCAGTAGCTTGAGTACAAGAGGACAAAACACTTCTGGGCAGAAGCGGTTGAGACAGCTTGGCATGCAACAAATCGCTTATATCTTCACAAGCTACTCGGCAAGACAGCTGATAACCCACAAGTATAGTGGATCACAACAGTTTTCGAGGGTAAGTATTTAACCCAAATTTATAGATTCGACACAAGGGGAGCCAAAGAATATTTGAAGGTATTAGCAACTGAGTTGTCAATTCAACCACACCTGGAGATTAATTATCTGCAGCAAAGTGATCAGTAGCAAAGTAGTTTGATAGTTTTGATAGTAGTGACAGCAACAACAATAACAATAATAGTGATAGCAGTAATTTGTAGCAAGTGTAACAGTGATGATGGCAATAGTAACGCGGCAAGATCAATAAGGATAAATCCGTAGGCATTGGATCGGTGACTTGTTGGATGATATTCATCATGTGACAGTTATAACCTAGGGCGATACGGCACTAGCTCCTGTTCATCGATATAATGTAGGCATGTATTCCGTAAATAGTCATACGTGCTTTATTAAAAGAACTTGCATGACATCTTTTGTCCTACCCTCCCGTGGCAGCGGGGTCCATATTGGAAACTAAGGGATATTAAGGCCTCCTTTTAATAGAGAACTGGAACAAAGCATTAAGACATAGTGAATGCATGAACTCCTCAAACTACGGTCATCACCGAGAGTGGGCCTGGTTGTTGTCACTCCAGGGTTGTCGGATCATAACCGTAGTAGGTGACTATAACTTGCAAGATCGGATCTAAAACATGGATATAATGATGAATTCATAAACGGTCCAGATCTGAGTTCATGGCACCCGGGCCCAAAGTGACAAGCGTTAAGCATAGCAAAGTCATAGCAACATCAATCTAAGAACATAGTGCATACTAGGGATCAGGCCCTAACAAAACTAACTCAATTACATGATGAATCTCATCCAACTCCTCACCGACCAACGAGCCTACGAAGGAATTACTCACTCCCGGTGGGGAGCATCATTTAATTGGCGATGGACAAGGGTTGGTGATGAAGAAGAACGAAGATCCCCTCTCCGGAGCCCCAAACGGACTCCAGATCTGTCCTCCCGAGGAAGAACAGGGCTTGGCGGCGGCTCCGTCTCGTGGATCACGATAATTCTTTCTCCCTGATTTTTTTCTGGATTAATGTGAATTTATAGTATCAGGGGGGTCATCAGCGAGGCCACCAGGTGGGTACAACCCACCTGGGCGTGCTAGGAGAGGGGGGCACACCTTGGTGGGTTGTGCCCAACCAGGGTCCCCTCTCTGGTGGTTGCTGGCTCCAAAAATTCTTATTTATTCCATAAAAATCCTCGCAAAGTTTTGTTCCATTCTGAGAACTTTTATTTCTGCACAAAAACCACACCATGGTAGTTCTGCTAAAAACAGCGTCGGTCCGGAGTTAGTTTCATCCAAATCATGCAAATTATAGTCCAAAACAAGAGGAAAAGCATGAGAAAAAGTAGATACGTTGGAGACGTATCAACTCCCCCAAGCTTAAACCTTTGCTTGTCCTCAAGCAATTCAGTTGATAAACTGAAAGTGAGAAAGAAAAACTTTTACAAACTCTTTTGCTCTTGTTTGCATAAATAAGCATAAACAGCACCCAGGTTTTCAGCCAACATTATAACTAACCTTGTCGACAATAACTCTTAAATATTATAATGATTCATATCAATGACATAATCAGCTAGCGAGCAATAATAAGATATCTCAAACAGCAACATGTTGTCAAAACAACCATGATATAATACGACAATAGTGGTATCTTGCTAGCCCTTTCTGAGACCGCAAAACATAAATGCAGAGCACCTCCAAAGTTCAAGCAGCGACTAAACATTGTAATTCATGGTAGAAAAGATCCAGTCATGATGCAACCAACATTAGCTATACACAATGCATAAATCATGACCGCTTTGCTCTACTCAGTTTCTGGCGCTTGTTTATTAGAAGGTGGTGACACAACATAAAAGTAAATAGAAAGTCCCTTCGCAGAGGGAAGCAGTGATTTGCAGAGGTGCCAGAGCTCAATTGTTAATACAGAGATAACTGATATTTTGAGACATGCCCCCTTCTCATTCACTTCACGACCATCAGTTATCAACATCTTCCATGTTGAACACGCTAGTGGTGGTTCCCAAGCGGTAAAAGTAAAGGTTTACTCCCCCTCCACCATCAATCACACTCCACGGCTTGTCCGAAACAACGGGTGCCATCCATACCAACATCAGTCCCGGGGGAGTTTTGTTTAATTATTTGCATTTTTGAGTTCGGGACTGGGAATCCCTATTACCGCCCATTTCCTCGTGCGATGGCGAGTGAATAAACACTTGACTTGAGGATAACATGCTTAGCACGGAAGATATCGACCACCTCCTGTCGTTCCATGAACGATCCAGGCACACAAAACGGATAATTTTTTAGAAGTTTTTTAGAGGTGGCACATGCAAATTTACTTAGGACGACAAGGTAATACCGTATATAGGTAGGTATGGTGGACTCATCTGGAATAACTTTTGGTTCAAGGTTTTGATGTACAAGCAGAATTCCCACTTAGTACACGCGAAGGCTAGCAATTTAAGATTGGGAAGCGGACAGCTAGAGCGCAACAACGATCATGACCAGGCATTATGCATAAGTAACATTGGACACTAGCATGAGTAGGATATGAACACCATGAACATGAACATTATAGAGGCTATGTTGGTTTTGATTCAACTACATGCATGAACATGTACGAAGTCAAGCCACTTGAACGTTCAGAGGAGGATACCATATCATCATACTACATCACAATCATTTTAACGCTATGTTGATATCCAAGATAGATCATTATTGACTCCCAGCTACTTATGCATGGCATGAGAAACTATAATATCTAATTATCATTGCAAACATGTTTAATCATAATGGGATGAATCATGGGAACTAGGTTAAACATATTTACACAACAAGAACAAGTCGAGTTCATACCAGTTTCTCTTTGCCATGGCCAGCTCATCGAATATCATCATTATTGCCTTTCACTTGCATGACCAAATGATACGAAAATAATAATAGTGCAAGAGTGTCATGGCCTAAGCTGGAATATGCAAAACATTTTATTCAACAGGAGAAGACAAGGTAAATTGGGCTCTTTATTAGTTCAACAGTTATTCATATGAGAGCCACTCAACATTTTCATCGTGGTCTTCTCCTCGGTAAGACTCGAATAAAAAAGAAAAGAAATTTAGAGAAACACACTGAAATATTTTTGGAGTTTTTGATTTTCTTCAACAAGCAAGTAAAAAGCAAAAACGAGAAAAACTATTTACACGGGAAAGCTCCCAACAAGCAAAAGAAGAACAAGGAAATCTTTTTGGATTTTCTTTTTAGTACTACTAAGCATGCATGGAGAGTAAATTACTACAACTAATTTTTTTGGTTTTTCTAAAGTTTTTCAAACACACAAGAAGAAAGCAAGAAAATAAATCTAAGCATGGATGATACAATGAAAGAGTGTGAGCACTGACAGACAGAATGATACGTGAACATGAATATAATGTTGGTGAGAAACGTACTCCCCCAAGCTTAGGCTCTTGGCCTAAGTTGGTAATCGATCAGTAGCCTAGAGGGTAGTAGGGATCCTGGGGAAAGGGCATCCACTCATCCCACTGCGGAGGTGCTTGTGCAGCCTCGGCAGCAGCCTAAGCGTTCCAGTAGGCGAGGATGTCTACCGGCATAATCCAGTATCCGCCCCTGGCAACAGAATCAAACGGAGCAGGTGCAGGCAAGGGGATAACATCATGAGTGTAAACATTATAAACCAAGTTATAAGGAATGGCAAGATCAGAACGGTCATGTGCAAGAAAGTGATGGTGATGCATGGCTGCACGGTCTAGGTAAATTGTGGTAAGTGGGACATCATGAGGGCGTATCACAACCTCGAAGTGATCTGCCAAACGAGTGGCAAAAATCCCACCATGTATTTTACCCTGAGATTTATTAAGATGGAGGCGACGAGCCACAATAGCTCCCATGCTATAAGTGTTGTCGCCCTCTATTGCACGATGTAAAACAACAAGGTCTGGTGAACTAAGTGCACCCACCTTCTCTCTAGCAAGCAAGCATTTGGTAATAAAGAGTGTAAAGTAACGAACAGTAGGAAAATGTAAGCCACCGGCAGTGATGGCTGACACCCTCCTCTCATCACCCACTGTCAAAGTGCGACACAAATCCTCAAACTCAGTCGGCCTAGGCTTAGCCAAACTCCCATTAGAGGGGTTCATGCATATGTCACAAAATTCAGTAAGTGGTATCTGGTGGTTTTCAGCATATAAATCAAAGCTCACTTCAGGAGGATTATTTCTAGGCAAGAATGTAAAGCTTTGAACAAAGACATTTGTGAGGATTTGGTGTTGGTCACACTCATCTGCGATGAAGTCGATGAGACCGGCGTTGGCAATGAATTGCATGAACTCATCATGAATTCCAGCTTCTTGCAGGAACGGGACATGTGTCCATTCGCACGGTCGTACCTACGCCAACCTCCGAAGATTGAGATCATTGTCGGAGGACTCCCCAATAACACCCTTGGAGTTCTTCCTAGAGCCAAATTTCCTGAAGATATTCATGTTGGCATACAATTTTTCCTATGAACAAAAATCTAAATTTTTAGTTCACAAAATTTTTCCAATAAAACTTCACAAAACTAATAGCAACTACTCATAGGGATACATAGAGGCCATAGCAAGCATTCAAAGTACTTAGAACACTAAAAATTGCGCATGCAAGCACATCTACAGCAGCACCAAGAGTAGCTATTTATTCAAAGTGTAAACCACTAAAACAAAAACTAATTGGACAAATGATGGAGTCACATACCAAGCAACAAATCCCCGAAACAGTTTTGGAGATGGATCTTCGAGCAAAGAGATCGAAAATGGCAGCAAAATGAGCAAGAACATGGGAGATAGAGTATGAGGGAATTTTTTTCTGGAGGTAGGTGACAATGTGGGACGAAGGGATAAGTGAGGGGGACCACAACCCCCCAGGGCACGCCAGGGGGCGCTGGCGCACCCAGGTGGGTTGTGCCCACCTGGTGCACCTCCCTCTCATAATTTTTTGCATCAAAAATTCTTAAATATTCGGGAAAAAAATCATATAAAATTTTGAGGGCATTCTGAGAACTTTTATTTTTGGGTCATTCTTTTATTGCACGGGATGTAAAGACAGAACATGGCATTTTATTTTATTTAACTAATAAAAATAGAAAACAAAAAGTAAAGACAAAAGGTAGTTCTTACTAAATTCATCAAGTTCATACCGGTCAAAAATGATTCATTAATAAGGTTGATCAAGTCTTATTAAGAAGCACTTTCGGTTGGCATGAAACCGAAGAACTTTCGTAAATTATTAAGTTACCTCAATGGGGATATGCATTTCCCCAACAATAAGCATTTCATATTTCTTTTTGATAGTTGGTAGAGGTATTTGAAAACTTCCATTAGTGATTGTCGGAGATTTTTCAATAACATTAATACCATTCACTTGGAATTGTTTCTTCGGAAAGTGCACCGTATGCGCATTGCCATTAATATGAAAAGTGACCTTGCTTTTATTGCAATCAACAACAGCCCTTGCAGTATTCAAGAAGGGTCTTTGACATGTTGTCATCCTCGGGCATCTCAAGTCTAACAAAGTCAGTCAAAATAGTAACATTAGCAACAACAACGGGCACATCCTCACAGATACCGATGGTATGGCAGTTGATTTGTCAGTCATTTGCAAAGATATTTCAGTAGGTGTGAGTTTATTTAAGTCAAGTCTTTTATATAAAGAGAAAGGCATAACACTAACACCAACTCCTAAATCACACAAAGCACTTTTCACATAATTCTTTTTGATAGAGCAAGGTATAGTTGGTATACCCGGATCTCCAAGTTTTTCAGGTACTCCATCTTTGAAAGTATAATTAGCAAGCATAGTGGAGATTTCAGTGTCCGGTATTTTTCCCTTATTTGTGATGATGTCTTTCATATACTTTGCATAAGGAGGCATTTTAAGGATATCAGTCAAGCGAGTACGCAAAAAGACTGGCCTCAGCATTTCAGCAAAGCGTTCAAATTCTTCATAATCATTCTTTTTATTTGACTTGGGTGGAAAAGGCATAGGTTTTTGAACCCATGGTTCTCTTTCTTTACCATGTTTCCTAGCCACAAAATCTCTTTTATCATACCTTTTATTTTGGGGTTATGGGTTATCAAGATCAACACGTGGTTCTATCTCAACATCATTATCTGGTTCTTTATCATTATTTGGTTGAGTGTCTTCATGAACCTCATTGTCACGCCCAAGATGTGACCCTATCCTAAAGGAACTCGAAGGTCCCACCAAGGATAGAAGCGCATCTTGAAGACGCTTTTGCAAGGCGGATATCATTACATCAACATTACATAATAGTGGGGATACAACCAAGACATACAATGTCACATGAATACAACAATACAACATATAAAAGATCAACATACGACTACGGACGAAACATAAACAGAAACTCAAACGACATCCACCCTGCTAGCCCAGGCTGCCGACCAGGAACCTATCCCTCAAATGAAGAAGAAGCAGAAGAAGAACTCCAACACAATTAAACATCGCTCTCACGTCAAGATCATCGCATAACCTGTACCTGCAACTGGTGGTGTAGTAATCTGTGAGCCACGAGGACTCAGCAATCCCATTACCATGGGTATCAAGACTAGCAAAGCTTAATGGGAAAGGAAGGGGTAAAGTGGTGAGGTTGCAGTAGCGACTAAGCATGTATGGTGGCTAACTTACGCAAATAAGAGCGAGAAGAGAAGCAAAGCAAGCGGTCGTCAACTAGTAATGATCAAGAAGTGATCCTGAACTCCTACTTACGTCAACATAACCCAGAAACTGTGTTCTCCTCTCGATCAACCCCGAAAAGAGACACTCACGGTTACGCACACGGTTGGTGTATTTTAGAAGAGTTTACTTCAAGTTTACTACAACCAGACATTAACAAATTCCCATCTGCCACATAACCGCGGGCACGGCTTTCGAAAGTTCAAACCCTGCAGGGGTATCCCAACTTAGCCCATGATAAGCTCTTGCGATCAACGAAGGATATTCCTTCTCCCGGGAAGACCCGATCAGTCTCAGAATCCCGTTTACAAGACATTTCGACAATGGTAAAACAAGACCAGCAAGACCGCCCGATGCACCGACAATCCCGATAGGAGCTGCACATATCTCGTTCTCAGGGCAACACCGGATGAACACTACGTACGGCAACCGACGATACCCCAAGTTGCCTAGGGGCGGCACCGCAAGTGGCTCCAGTTTGGACCAACACTTAGACAAGCATTGGCCCGGGGGGCTAAAATAAAGATGACCCTCGGGATGCCTGACTCCCAAGGGAAAAAGGCTATAGGCTGAGGCAAATGGTAAAACCAAGGTTGGGCCTTGCTGGAGGAGTTTTATTCAAAGCGAACTATCAAGGGGGTCCCATAAATCACCCAACCGCGTTAGGGACGCAAAATCCGGGAACATAATACCGATATGGCGGAAACTAGGGCGGCAAGAGTGGAACAAAACACCAGGCATAAGGCCGAGCCTTCCACCCTTTACCAAGTATATAGATGCATTAATAATATAAGAGATATTGTGATATCCCAACATAAACATAATCCAACATGGAGCAATCTTCATCTTCACCTGCAACTAGCAACGCTATAAGAGAGGCTGAGCAAAAGCGGTAACATTGCCAAACAACGGTTTGCTAGGAAGAGTGACAAAGGTTAGAGGCTCATGGCAATTTGGGAGGCTTGATAAGCAAGTGGTAGGTAACGCAGCATAGCGATAGAACGAAGCAACTAGCATAGCAATGATAGTAATGAGATCCAAGGTGACGGTCATCTTGCCTGAAATCCCGCAAGGAAGAAGAACGGGTCCATGAAGAAGATGGAGCCACAAAGACGAACCAAGCGTAGACGAACGAATCCTCACGATCGCAACGAACGGGAACTATCGAGAAGAAGCACACAACATGGTAAACACAACACATATGAACAAGACATGATGCACAATCAAGTATGATGCATGTCCGGTTTAAATATGCATGGCATGACAAAGTGCAACAAACAATACTACAAGTTAAGTGGAGCTCAACATGCAACGAGTTGTATATTGAAGAAACACCACATCAATTATTTAGTTCTCTCTCGGTTATGTACCCAACAATATTAAATGTTGTTAACCATGGCAAGAGGTGAAGCATAAGTAAACTAACTATTTAGGCAAGTTTAAATGAGGCCGGAACAACAAACAACAATTCCGAAAAGTCCCCATGTGCATATTTTAGATTTGGTGCTGTTCTGCCTAAAACCATATTTTATTGTTGTTAAACAGGAAAATAAAGTGCAACATGTTAAACTAGGCATTTTTCTACCCCATTTACATATAAAGTTTATTAAATTCCGAGTTACGGTTATTTAGTTATGAAATAAATCATTTTAACATGGCATTTATGCAAATTAAATGCAAACAACATTTTAAACATTTTAAACATGGATGCAAGCAGCATATTATGAAACTAGATGAAATTCTAAGCATTTTACATATATAAAACATTTTAATCCGATGCACGGTTTGTGAGTTATTATATGCATGAACATGATGGTTTTTCTGTAAAATAGCAGTCTCTGAACAATTAGACAAATTCGCGGCAGCGGAAAAAAACACTACGGGTCGAACCTGGAATAGGGGCCGAACAGGGCAGGCACTGGGGGCCGCTCACCATGGGCCACTGGGCCGGATCTGGAGAGGAAGCGACCCACGGGGGGGCGCTAGAGGCAGACGATGTGGCCCATCCGGGCGGCCACGCACAGGCGAACGAGCGGGCGAGCGAGCTCCTCTGCTCGTCAGGAAGCAGAGCAGCGGCGGCTCAAGCAGGTGAAGCAGGGGAGCGGCAGCGCGATGCAGGGGGCGCGGCGCGGCGACGAGGACCTGCCGGATCTGGCGAGACGGTAGGAGCGCGGGGACGGCGGAGCTTGGCGCGGATCCAAGGCGGCGATGTCTACCTGCAGAGGGCATCGCGGAAGGGTCAGAGAAGCTCAGAGAAAGGCAAGCGGGAGGGGAGGAAGGAGCAGCGGCTCGTCGACGGGACCTGCTGGCGAGGCAGCAGAGCCGGGCGGAACCAGAGATGGAGGGAGTCGGCGGTGGAGAAGCTCCAGGCAGCGTCGCTGTCTCCTGTTCGAGCAAACAGAGAGGGAGAGATGTGAGGTGAGGGAGAAAGACAGGGAAGGGAGAGGAAGGAGGTGGAGTGCGGGAGCGGCCTGGTTCGCGGATCGCCGGTGGAGGAGCGCTCGGGCGCTGCTGCTGCTTGAAGGAGACGAAGGTGCGGCGACGGATCGAAAGAAGAGGCCGGCCATGGTGTCCTGTGGAGGCAACAGAGAGAGATGAGCGGGGAAAGGAGAAGAAATAGAGAAAGGGAAGGAAGAACACATAGGAAGGGCGCGGTCCTGCATGCTCGGGGCGAGGGCGCCATGGACCGAGAGAGGGAGCTTGAGCTCCTGGTTGCTGCCGGAGGACGACGGGGTCCTGTCAGTGGCTTCGGTTGTCGGCGGGAGAAGTGGCTCGGGGTCGGGGAGAAGGAGCTCGGGCTCCTGTTGGTGGGTGGAGGAAAACGAGGAGAAGGGGATCCCGAGGGGATTTGGTGGAACGGCGGCAGCGGCGAAGGGACTGGATGGATGGATGGGACAGGATCCCTAGGATCTAGGGTTGCCCCTTATATATATAGCTAGTTGATTTGGGTAGGGGTATCCTAGCCACTCCGATCGGAATCAGACGGCTGAGAAAATATAGGTTAGGAAGTCCAATTAAGAAAACAAAGATATTTTATAGATGTTTGGGGATGATCCGAACCCATCGGTCATGACTGCCCGGGTCGGCTTCGGAGAAGTTTCAGACGCGCAAGCGAGGGGTTTGCGGGATGTCGACAAAGACAAAGGGGTTTGACAAAGGTCAACAGAGACGAAGCGAGAAGCGGCAACTATAAACGACTATGAGTTTTAAGAAAAACATGCGGATGCAATGCGGATGATGCGATGATGAATGCAACAAACAAAAATAAAACACACGGCGAACACGAAATATATGGAAGTCCTCTGGAGCGTCAGTCTCGGGGCGTTACACTCATCATTATCTTTTTAATTATCACTAGGTGAGTGTTCATTACCAGATTGAGTTTCAACATCAGAGATAGAAGTTTCATTTTCATTTTCAGGAGGTTTCTCTATTTCAGGTTCACTAGAAGTGTGCAAAGTCTTACCATTTTTCTTTTTCTTTTTCTTTTTAGAAGGACTAGGTGCACTAGTGTTAGCTCTTTGTGAATCTTGTTCAATTCTTTTTGGGTGTACCTCAGGATAAAGTGGTCCCTGAGTCATTTTACCTCCTCTAGTTGCAACTCTAACAACAAAGTCATGCATATTATGATTCATTTCATCAAGTAATTCTCTTTGTGATTTAGCAAATTGTTCTAACTGGGTTTGTACCATAGAAGCATGTTTTCCAACACCTCTAACATCATTTGAAATTCTAAACAACAAGTCACTCAAGCGAGCAATCATAGCAGAATTGTATTTCAATTGTTTCATAACATTTGCATTGAAGTGATCTTGTTTTCTAATATAGTTTTCATACTCATAAAGGCATTGACTAGGATGCATATTGTGAGGATTATCATTTTCATTGAACTACATAAGAGAATTTACCTCTACCACCTTAGGCATTCGTGGTGTATTAAGCCCATGTATTTCTTCAATAGGAGGTAAATTTTTAACATCCTCAGCTTCAATACCTTTTTTCCTTCATAGATTTCTTTGCCTCTTGCATATCTTTGGGACTGAGATATAATATACCCCTCTTCTTCGGAGTGGGTTTAGGCGGTGGCTCAGGAATAGTCCAATCATCATAATTTTTCAATATATTA
Source organism: Aegilops umbellulata (assembly GCA_032464435.1). Lineage (NCBI taxonomy): Eukaryota > Viridiplantae > Streptophyta > Magnoliopsida > Poales > Poaceae > Aegilops > Aegilops umbellulata. The sequence goes on along the minus strand of CP136060.1, from coordinate 47,788,121 downwards.
TTCAATAATTCCTCAGCTTGAGCAATAGTTTGTTCCCTGAAAACACAACCAGCACAACTATCTAGGAAATCCCTAGAAGCATCGGTTAGTCCATTATAGAAGATATCAATTATTTCATTTTTCTTAAGAGGATGATCAGGAAAAGCATTAAGTAACCGGAGAAGCCTCCCCCAAGCTTGTGGGAGACTCTCTTCTTTAGTTTGCACAAAGTCAAATATTTCCTGTAAGGCAGCTTGTTTCATATGAGCAGGAAAATATTTTCCAGAGAAGTAATAAATCATATCCTAGGGACTACGCACACAACCACAAGCAAGAGTATTGTACCAAGCTTTAGCATCACACTTTAATGAGAAAGGAAATAATCTGAGAATAAAGTAATAGCGAGTCTTCTCATCATGAGTAAAAAGGGTGGCTATATCATTCAACTTAGTAAGATGTGCCACAACAGTTTCAGTTTCATAACCACGGAAAGGATCAGATTCAACCAGAGTAATTAACTTAGGGTCGACAGAGAATTCATAATCCTTATCAGCAATACAGATAGGTGAAGTAGCAAACTTAGGATCACATTTCATTCTAGCATTCAAATATTTGTTTTTGTACTTGCATAATAATTTCTCTAGATCATCTCTATCATTGCAAGCAAGAATATCTCTAGTTTCTTCTTCACTCATAACATAACCTTCTAGTACCTTAGGCAATTCATATCTAGGAAGGCTAGTTCTAACAGGTGTTTCAGGAGTTTCAGTTTCAAGCTCATCATCATATTCTACAACATCATGTTGTATTACTCTAGCAATTTGTTTATCAAGAAAATCACCTAGTGGCACATCATCATTATCAAGCAAGGTACTAGCATCATCATAAGCATCATGCATAGTAAAAGTAGCATCATCAATAACTTGCGACATATTGGAATTCATAGCATGTGGTGGTGTTGCAAGTTTACTCATAACAGAAGGTCAATCTAACGCAGAACTGGATGGTAGTTTCTTACCTCCCCTCGTACTTGAGGGAAATATCTTCGGTTTAGCATCCTTCAGATTCTTCATAGTGATAATATGATAATAATACCAAATGACTCAACAAATATAGCTATGCTCCCCGGAAACCGCACCAGAAAAAGGTCTTGATAACCCACAAGTATAGGGGATCGCAATAGTTTTCAAGGGTAAGTATTTAACCCAAATTTATAGATTCGACACAAGGGGAGCCAAAGAATATTTGAAGGTATTAGCAGCTGAGTTGTCAATTCAACCACACCTGGAGATTAATTATCTACAGGAAAGTGATCAATAGAAAAGTATTTTCATAGTTTTGATAGTAGTGACAGCAGCAACGGTAACAGTAACAGTGATAGCAGTAATTTGTAGCAAGTGTAACAGTGATGGTGGCAGTAGTAACGCAGCAAGATAAATAAGGATAAATTCGTAGGCATTGGATCGGTGACTTGTTGGATGACATTCATCATGTGACAGTTATAACCTAGGGCGGAACGGCACTAGCTCCAGTTCGTCGATATAATGTAGGCATGTATTCCATAAATAGTCATACGTGCTTTATTAAAAGAACTTGCATGACATCTTTTGTCCTACCCAACCATGGCAGCGGGGTCCATATTGGAAACTAAGGGATATTAAGGCCTCCTTTTAATAGAGAACCGGAACAAAGCATTAACACATAGTGAATACATGAACTCCTCAAACTACGGTCATCACCGAGAGTGGGCCGGCTATTGTCACTCCGGGGTTGTCGGATCATAACTGTAGTAGGTGACTATGACTTGCAAGATCGGATCTAAAACATGGATATAATGATGAATACATAAACGGTTCAGATCTGAGTTCATGACACCCGGACCCAAAGTGACAAGCATTAAGCATAGCAAAGTCATAGCAACATCAATCTAAGAACATAGTGGATACTAGGGACCGGTCCCTAACAAAACTAACTCGATTACATGATGAATCTCATCCAACTCCTCACCGACCAGCGAGCCTACGAAGGAATTACTCACTCCCGGTGGGGAGCATCATGGAATTGGCAATGGAGAAGGGTTGGTGATGAAGAAGAACGAAGATCCCCCTCTTCCGAGCCCCAAATGGACTCCAGATCTGTCCTCCCAAGGAAGAACACAGCTTGGCGGCGGCTTCGTCTCGTGATCATGATAATTCTTTCTCCCTGATTTTTTTCTGGATTAATGTGATTTTATAGTCTCAGAGGGGTCATCAGCGAGGCCACCAGGTGGGTACAACCCACCTGGGCGCGCTAGGAGAGGGGGGCACGCCCTAGTGGGTTGTGTCCAACCAGGGGCCCCTCTCTAGTGGCTGTTGGCTCCAAAAATCCTTATTTATTCCATAAAAAATCCTCGCAAAGTTTCGCTCCATCTCGAGAACTTGTATTTGTGCACAAAAAACAACACCATGGTAGTTCTGCTGAAAACAACGTCAGTCCGGGGTTAGTTTCATCCAAATCATGCAAATTAGAGTCCAAAACAAGAGGAAAAGCGTGAGAAAAAGTAGATACGTTAGAGACGTATCAACAGCATAGGAGCTTCTCACTGGTAACAAACCCCAAGTTGGATACTTTTGAGTACTTGGCTCAAAGTGCTATATTCTTGATAAGCATCGTCGTTCTAAATTTGCTCCTAAATCTCATGAGGGTTTCCTACTCAGTTATGGCTCAAAATCTCACACTTACCGTGTCTACAACAATTTCACCCGAAAGGTTGAAGAGATGATAGATGTGAAGTTTGATGAATCTAACGGCTTGCAAGTAGAGCAATTGCCAATTGATGTAGGAGACAAAGACCCTTCAGAAGCAATCCAAGACTTGTCTATTGGCAAGATTCGTCCAACGGAGGTGAAGGAGAGTACCTCATCCTTCCAAGTGGAAGCTTCCACCTCACGACAAGGTGAACCAAGAATTGACACGTAGGCATCCACAAGTGGGACACACCAAGATGAAGAAAACGAGGAAGTGCACCAAGATGAACCTCATCAACCTCCTTCTCAAGAGAATGACAACATCAACACTAAAGGAGGCCAAGAGGAAGAACAAGATGATGAAGAAGATGTTCCACCCTGACCCAAACAAAAGCTCTCGCGAGTTCAAGCAAGTGTCTCAAGAGACACTCCCGTTGAACAAATCTTCAATGATATCCAAACCGGGAGAATTACTCGCTCTAAAACTCGTTTGGTTAATTTTTGTGAACATTATTCATTCATTTCTAGCATTGAACCTATGAAGGTTGAAGAAGCATTGGAAGATCCGGATTGGATAAATGCCATGCATGAAGAGTACACAACTTTGAGAGAAACCAAGTGTGGACATTGGTCGAGAATCCCGACAACAACCACAACATCATCAGTACCAAATGGGTGTTTCACAACAAGCAAGACGAAGATGGACAAGTCGTTCACAACAAAGCACGTCTCGTCGCCCAAGGCTACACTCAAGTCGAAGGTATGGACTATGGTGAGACATATGCCCCCGTTGCTAGACTTGAGTCCATCCGCATCTTACTTGCCTATGCTAATCACCATGACATTACCTTGTACCAAATGGGCATTAAAAGTGCTTTTCTAAATGGTGAAATTGAGGAGGAAGTTTATGTTAAACAACCTCCCGGCTTTGTTAATCCTAAGAAACCCGACCATGTTTACAAACTTCACAAAGCTCATTATGGTCTTAAACAAGCTCCTAGAGCGTGGTATAAATGCTTGACCAAGTTCCTTATTAAAAAGGCTTCGAGATTGGAAAGATATATTCCACTCTTTTTACTAAAAGGGTTAATGGTGAATTATTTGTGTGCCAAATATATGTTGATGATATCATATTTGGTTCGACTAATCCTCATTTTATTGAAAAGTTTGGAAAGCTAATGTCGAAGAAGTTTGAGATGTCTATGATGTGTGAACTCAAGTTCTTTCTTGGTTTGCAAATCAAGAAAACTAAGGAGGGAACCTTTGTTTCTCAAACGAAGTATACCAAGGACTTATTCAAGAAGTTCAACATGCAGAGAGCAAAGGTATGAAAACACCCATGCCTACTAGTGGACATCTTGACTTGACTAAGGATGGCAAATCGGCTGACCCAAAAGGTTTACCGCTCTATGGTTGGTTCATTGTTATATCTATGTGCCTCCTGTCCCGCTATTATGCTAAGTGTGTGCATGTGTGCACGATATCAAGCAGCCCCCAAAGAATGTCATCTTAAGGCTGTGAAAAGGATAGTGAGATACTTAATTCATACACCAAATTTTGGCATTTGGTATCCTAAGAGGTCTTCTTTTGATCTTGTTGGTTACTCCGATTCGGACTATGCCGGTGACAAGGTTGATAGAAAGTCGACTTCGGGTACTTGTTAATTTCTTGATAGATGTCTTGTGTCTTGGTCCTCTAAGAAACAAAACTCAGTATCCTTATCCACCGCCGAAGGGGAATACATTGCCGCCGGTTCATGTTCTGCTCAATTACTTTGGATGACCCAAACTCTTAAAGATTATGGGATCAATGTGAAACATGTTCCATTGCTATGTGACAATGAAAGTGCTATTAAGATTGCTCATAATCCCGTGCAACATTCTCGAACTAAGCATATTGAAGTTCGTCATCATTTCATTCGAGATCATGTTGCTAAAGGAGATATTGATCTTAAGCATGTTCGTACCGATAAGCAATTGGCGGATATATTCACCAAACCGCTTGATGAGAAAGTATTTTGTCGTTTGAGAGGTGAATTTAACATCATTGATGCTTCAAACTTGGAGTAGAAACTCCATTTGGATACATGCAAGGCATGAGCCTTTGACTAATCCTTGATATTTCTCTTATGATGATGATCATATGTCTTGGATATACTTGTACCCTTGCATGCTATCTAACCCTTGTAGGTACTTGGATGAATCTAAATCTATGAGATTGCAAATCACTCACGTCTTGAGCAATATCTACATCACTAAGTCTCTACAATATGGTGGTTGAAGACAAGGAAGCATGAAACCTTTCAACATATCCTTTGACAATTTCATTTGATGTCAAATTTTCATGATTGTCACTTTGGATACACAAGTGCTCTTCCTTGCAAAACTAACCCATGTAGGTAGATGAACTCAAACTACAAGTGGTGCTCCCAGCTCTTGATGTGCTACATCTACCTTGAGCATCCTACATAAGTTCAACTACATGATCAAGTTCAACACCACCACCCAAGGTATGTCATTCATCTTAGAGAAGCTTTACCCCAAGTCATGGTTCAAAGTAGCTCAACAAGATGTGAATACATCAAAATGCTTAAACGAAAAATGGTAACCCCATTTTGAGCTTAAATGTTGAGTATGACCTACGATCAAGTGTATATTGACTGAGGAGTCAAGTGAGAACACTTGATCGTAGGGGGGGAGAGATATCTAAGGGAAGGAAATCTTCAAACTCATTGCATATCTTTACCTTTTAGGGGCATGTCTATATCCAATAGAGTACCTTGTACTCACTCTCTACATGTCATCCCAATCTTGGTATTCTTGTGGTTTGCTGTTTTTGCTCTGTTTAGTAGACGTTTTTCTGTGTTATCTAACCTTGTTTACTCAGGTTCATCTCTTTCAAAGTCAGCTCAAGACCACAAGGTAAGTATATGCATCACACTCATGTGCATGATGATCTCTTGCTGGTGCACATATTGTTTTCAAGAAGGACTCATGAACATGAAGGTATAATTCCTATATCTACATCATTTGCTCTGATGCATATAACCAAGATACATGTAACTCATTGCTTGCTCTGTCATGCTTATGCATTCACATGCTCTTATACTTCATATTCACATGATTGCATACATGTAGGGGAGCCTATGCATGTTACATGTCTTTCAAAGCTTTACTTGTTAGTCTTCATATATTTATCTAAAGCTTTGATGTATGTTGTCATCAATTACCAAAAAGGGGGAGATTGAAAGCACAAGTGCTCCCTGGGTGATTTTGGTAATTAATGTGAACATATCTCTTGTTGGACTAATACTTTTATCTAGTATATTCCAGATGAGTTCAACAGTGGAGTGGCATGGACAAGAGGATGTGGAACCCCTTCAAGATGCAAAGGATAGAAGATTAGCGAAAGCTCAAAAGCTCAAGACTCTTCATCTCATTTTAGTGATCCAAGATCACATTGAGTCCATAGGAAAGACAATACTATTAAAAGGGGATGAGGTGTTGCTTAATGGCTTGCTTGCTCAAAGTGCTTAGTGATATGCTCCAAAGCCCTCAACCACTTTCTCATTTCCACATATGTCCTAAACCTAAAGTCAAACTCGTCCCCACCGACTTGATCTACCCTGCGCCACCGGGTTCATTTGACATAGCCACTGGCTTGCAAACTCTCTGCTGCTTGTTGCAATTATTTCGGTCTCATCGAGATATGCAATCGATCCCATCGAGTTTTCTTGACCAACTCTCTGTTTTGCTTATTACCAGAATCGGTCCCACCGAGTTTGTGTAATCGGTCGAACCGAGTTGAGGTTTTACCCTAACCCTAGCACATCGGTCCCACCGAGTTGATCATATCGGTCCCACCGAAAATCCTAACATTCACATTTTGAACTAAATCGGTCTGACCGAGTTTCTCGATTCGGTCACACCGAGTTTGGTAAATTGTGTGTAACGGCTAGATTTTGTGTGGAGGCTATATATACCCCTCCACCCATCCTTCATTCGTAAGGAAAGCCATCAGAACGTGCCTACACTTCCAACATTCATTTTCTGAGAGAGAACCACCTACTCATGTGTTGAGACCAAGATACTAGAATCCAACCACAAGAATCTTGATCTCTAGCCTTCCCCAAGTTTTTGTCCACTCAAATCATCTTTCCACCAAATCCAAATCTATGATAGAGAGTTGAGTGTTTGGGAGACTATCATTTGAAGCACAAGAGCAAGGAGTTCGATAAGTAAGAGTGTCGAACCCAACAAGGAGCAGAAGGAAATGACAAGTGGTTTTCAGCAAGGTATTCTCTGCAAGCACTGAAATTATCGGTAACAGATAGTTTCGTGATAAGATAAATCGTAACGGGTAACAAGTAACAAAATTAAAGAAAGTGCAGCAAGGTGGCCCAATCCTTCTTGTAGCAAAGGACAAGCCTGGACGAACTCTTATATAATACAAAACGCTCATGAGGACACATGGGAATTATTGTCAAGTCAGTTTTCATCATGCTCTTTTGATTCGCGTTCGTTACTTTGATAATTTGATACGTGGGTGGACTGGTGCTTGGGTGTTGCCCTTCCTTGGACAAGCCTCCCGCTTATGATTAACCCCTCCCGCAAGCATCCGCAACTAGGAAATAAGAATTAAGGTAAACCTAACCATATCATGAAACATATGAATCCAAATCAGCCCCTTACGAAGCAACGGATAAACTAGGGTTTAAGATTCTGTCACTCTAGCAACCCATCATCTACTTGTTACTTCCCAATGTCTTCCCCTAGGCCCAAATAATGGTGAAGTGTCATGTAGTCGACGTTCACACAGCACCACTAGAGGAAAGACAACATACATCTCATCAAAATATCGAACGAATACCAAATTCACATGATTACTTATAACAAGACTTCTCCCATGTCCTCGGGAACAAATGTAACTACTCACAAAGCATATTCATGTTCATAATCAGAGGAGTATTAATTATCATTAAGGATTTGAACATATGATCTTCCACTGAATAAACCAACTAGCATTAACTACAAGGAGTAATCAACACTACTAGCAACCCACAGGTACCAATCTAAGTTTTTGGGACCAAGATCGAATACAATAGATGAACTAGGGTTTGAGAGGAGATGGTGCTGGTGAAGATTTTGATGGAGATTGGCACCCTCTCGATGAAAGGATCGATGGTGATGACGATGGCGATGATTTCCCGCTCCCGGAGGGATGTTTCCCCGGCAGAACAGCTCCGCCGGAGCCCTAGATTGGTTCTGCCCAGGTTCCACCTTGAGACGGCGGCGCTTCGTCCTGAAAGCTTCCTTCTGATTTTTTTTCCAGGTCAAAACACACCATATAGCAGAAGATGGGCACCAGAAGCCTGGCAGGGGGCCACAAGGACGGGGGGAGCGCCCTGGGGGGTAGGGCGCGCCCTCCACCCTTGTGGCTGGCTGGTGGCCCCCTCTGGTACTTTCTTCGCCCAATATTTTTATATAATTCAAAAATATTCTCCATGAAGTTTCAGGACTTTTGGAGTTGTGCAGAATAGGTCTCTAATATTATCTCCTTTTCCAGTCCAGAATTCCAGCTGCCGGCATTCTCCCTCTTCATGTAAACCTTATAAAATAAGAGAGAAAAGGCATAAGTATTGTGATGTAATGTGTAATAATAGCCCATAATGAAATAAATATCAATATAAAAGCATGATGCAAAATGGATGTATCGGTCACTGCCATCAAAAGTTAAAACACATGCAAGAGGAACTCACAGTACCATTCACCAAGAGTTTACCGTGTGTTAAAACCAAACAGAAACTTGATCAAGACAAAGGTATTAAGAAGCTAAGGGGACAGGTGATTCAGTTGGTGTGTGTCACTTGGGTCGCCACTTTATCTTGTTGGCCAATGCTTCAATATGACTCCCTGAGTTTTTGTTTTTTCCCCATCCTTGCCTAAAAATAAGATGGCGTGCATTCTTTCATGAATCAGTGGGAACCTGTCAAGACCTCATCACACATTCTGAAGACGGCACGCCAAATTTGACCACAGTCCATAAGCGGTTGAGTTCAAGGACTAGTTCAGGGGCTAGTGACGGTGCCATGAACCCAGAGTACCTAACGCCACTGGAAGTCTCCCACCAGTCCGGATTATAGCCCACCATGCATCCCTTGGTCTGGGACGACATGTCCACCTGTAGGCCTCCAAGACGAAGGAATTGACCTGTCATCCAAGGCAAGCCAATCCAAAGATCGCGGAGGACTCTTCAGACTGCCTTAGCCGACTAGATTTCTATGTAACCATAGGCCTCGGTACCCTTTATAGGTCGAGGGCGGGTTAGTCAACATGCACCTTACAATCTCATCATCACCTCTCGATACACCATTGATCACCATTGTACTTTGTACATCCCCATCAGTCTGCGTTTGTTTTTTTAGAAAAGGAGGATGACCCCCGGCCTCTGCATCTAGGAGATGCATACGGCCACTTTATTGATTATTCTTGAGGACCTTACAAACTATTACAACAATATGCCTGAATCCACCATCTTGGCAACATATGCCGCTACTCCTATCCATACGATGAAGGGGTGCTAGCTGGGCCACTCAGACCACTCACCTAAGCCTAACATCAAAAGCCGGAAGCCCCAGCCGAGCCACATACCGGGTCTGGGGCACAATCCGGTCAGACGCACTCGTGTGTCGTCGCCGCCATCTTCCACAGGTCCGTCTTCAGATCATATTGAGGCATCTACCTTGTCTGGCCACTCAGCCATCGACGTCACCATGACGCCAGACAGCTACCTCCTCCTGCGCGAGTCCATCCCGTGACACGGACACCGAGCCTCCACAGCGCCGTGCCGCCGATAACCGCCGCCATCAATGTGTGAGATGAAGCACCGCTCCACCATCCCTATAACGCCCGGATAATTTTGCTACAGTAATCCCACATTAATCGTGCCATGACACCTCGGTTACTGTTGCTATCCTCGCCAAATTCGAAACCGTTCAAAATTCAAATTCAAATTAATGACAACAATAAAGGTTTTCAATAATTGAAACAAAAATGTTCGGTGGATGCCGAATATTACAAGGGTAATTATGGTGCAACAAACACATTTTTATAAAATGGCTAAATGGATTAAATGATTTAAATAGAAAAGAAAGAAAACACAAAAGAGGAAAACAGAAAACAACAAGAAAAAAAAGAGAAAGCCCCCCCTCCCTGGGCCGTGGCCCAACTGGACCAACCCACCTAGCCCATTCAGCCACACCCACCGGCCCACCACGCCTCCCTTATCCCCACCCACGACTGAAACCCTAACTCACCCCACCCCACTCGCACCACTCCTCCCCCCCCCCCCGCTGGATCTTGATCGGGGACTCCCGATCCCCTCGCCCCCGCACATCGACGCCGACGCCGGCGCCCGGAGCCCCCCCCCCCCCCCCGCCGCCGGACTGCCCCCTACGCACGTCGTCCCCGTCGTCCCCCCGACCTTCCCCGAGCCCATTGCCAGTTTCCCTACCCCCCGACATGAGCTCCCTCCTCTCCTCCTTTCTCTCTGTCGCCGGCGCCGTCCGCACCCAGCCGCGGCCCCACACAGCGGTCGCCACGCCCGACGGCGTGCGTCGCGCACCCCTCGCGCGTCCTGGCCGCGCGCCCCAGCAACTTTTCCCCCTCCTCTCCTCCTCTCTCCCCCGCGCCCTCTACTTCCCCCTGACGCGTGCCCTGACCACGTTGGCCGAGCGCCCGCGCCCCGCGCGTGGCCACGCCCCCTGCCCCCATCGCCGTGCCCGCGCGCTCGACGCCGCCCTGCCTACCCTTTGCGGCGGCTGCTACTGCCGCACGGCCGTGCCCCCTGCGTCGCCGGTCGTCGCCCGTCTCGCTCAGATCCATATGCCGCCCGCCGCCCCTGCCGCGGTGCGCTTTGCCTCGCCGGCGCGGTGCCGCTGGCCGCGCCCGGGCTCGCCCCATCGGGCGCCTGCAACCGCGCCCGAGGCCCGTGCCCGTTCGCCCGCTAGGGCTCCTCCCTGACCCTATGACATGTGGGGCCCTTGCCCCCAGAACGTTTATTAAAAATAATAATTAAAAAGGTAAATGATAATAATAAAAATAATAATAATAATATAATAAATAATTATTATTAAATTAATTAAGGAGTTAATTAAGTTAATTAAGTTAATTAATCATAATTAAATTAACCTAATTAACTAATTAGTTTGATTAAACAGTAATTAGATTAGTTAATCATTAATTACGCTAAACAATCAATGACCGGTGGGACCCACACGTCAGCGACCCAGTCAACACCTCTGTTAACTACTGACGTCATGCAGACGTCATGATGACGTCAGCAAACCCTGTTCTGGATAATGTTAGATTAAAATAATTAAATAAATCCAAAAAATGATTTAAATCTTTTAAAATTAATAGAAAACAATCCGTAACCCGGATGAAAATACTTTCTACATGAAAGTTGCTCAAAACGACGAGACGAACCCAGTTACGCAGCCCGTTCATTCGCCACGCATCCCTAACATATCAAACTCGCAACTTTCCCCCCTTCGGCTCATTTGCTCGAAAACACGAAACACCGGGAAAACTTTCCCGGATGTTTCCCCCCTTCACCGGTATCACCTCATACCGTGTTAGGGCAACCCCTAGCACCGATACTTGTCATGCCATGCATCGCTATGCATCTATTTGCTTAAATATTTATTGTTTCTTCCCCCTCTTCTCTCGCTAGACACCGAGACTGACGCTGCTGCTGCCCCGTTTGACTACAGAGTTGACGACCCCTCTCTCTTGCCAGAGCAACCAGGCAAGCCCCCCCCCCCCCTTGATCACCAGATATCGCCTACTCTCTTCTATACTGCTTGCATTAGAGTAGTGTAGCATGTTACTGCTTTCGGTTAATCCTATTCTTATGCATAGCCTGCCTTTGTTACTATTGTTGATACCTTTACCTGCAATCCTACATGCTTAGTATAGGATGCTAGTTTTCCATCAGTGGCCCTACATTCTTGTCCGTCTGCCGTGCTATAATATCGGGCCGTGATCACTCGGGAGGTGATCACGGGTATATACTATACATTATACATGATACATGTGGTGACTAAAGTCGGGTCGGCTCATGGAGTACCCGCGAGTGATTCACGGGTTGGGGGCTGAAAGGACCTTTGTCCCGACGGCCCTCTGTGTGGATCTTTGTGGCGGAGCGGCAGGGCAGGTTGAGACTACCTGGGTGAGAGGTGGTCCTGGCCCTATCGGCGTTCGCGGATACTTAACACGCTTAACGAGATCTGGGTATTTGATCTGAGTCTCGCTACTGGCCTATACGCACTAACCAACTACGCGGGAAAGATATGGGCACTCGACGTCATGGTATCAGCCGAAGCCTTCGTGACGTCAGCGACTGAGTGGCGCGCGCCGCATTGGATCGTAAGCTCGCGCTTGTATTAAGGGGGCTAGATCTGCTTCCGGCCGCGTTCGCAACGTGCAGGTGTGCTATGGGCGATGGGCCCAGACCCCTATGCGCTTAGGATTAGACCGGCGTGCTGACCGCTCTGTTGTGCCTAGGTAGGGCTGCGACGTGTTGATCTTCCGAGGCCGGGCATGACCCAGAAAAGTGTGTCCGGCCAAATGGGATCAAGCGTGTTGGGCTATGTGGTGCACCCCTGCAGGAAAGTTAATCTATTCGAATAGTCGTGTCCTTCGGTAAAAGGACGACCCGGAGTTGTACCTTGACCTTATGATAACTAGAACCGGATACTTAATAAAACACACCCTTCCAAGTGCCAGATACAACCCGGTGGTCGCTCTCTAACAGGGCATCGAGGAGGGGATCGCTAGGTAGGATTATGCTATGCGATGCTACTTGGAGGACTTCTGTCTACTCTCTTCTATATGCTGCAAGACGGAGGCTGCCAGAAGCGTAGTCTTCGATAGGATTAGATATCCCCCTCTTATTCTGGCATTCTTCAGTTCAGTCCACTGATATGGCCCCTTACACATATATCCATGCATATGTAGTGTAGCTCCTTGCTTGCGAGTACTTTGGGTGAGTACTCACGGTTGCCTTGTTTCCCCTTTTTCCCATCTCTCTACCCGATTGCTGCAACCAGACGATGGAGCCCAGGATCCAGACGCCACCGTCGACGATGACTCCTACTACACTGGAGGTGCCTACTACTACGTACAGCCAGCTGATGACGACCAGGAGTAGTTAGGAGGATCCCAGGCAGGAGGCCTGCGCCTCGTTTGATCTGTATCCTAGTTTGTGCTAGCCTTCTTAAGGCAAACTTGTTTAACTTATGTCTGTACTCAAATATTGTTGCTTCCGCTGACTCGTCTATGATCGAGCACTTGTATTCGAGCCCTCGAGGCCTTGGCTTGTATTATGATGCTTGTATGACTTATTTATGTTTTAGAGTTGTGTTGTGATATCTTCCCGTGAGTTCCTGATCTTGATCGTACACGTTTGCGTGCATGATTAGTGTACGATTGAATCGGGGGCGTCACAAGTTGGTATCAGAGCCGACTGCCTGTAGGAATCCCCTTCCACACTCCTTGGCCGAAGTCGGGTCTAGACATTGCAAAAACTTTTACTAACTTGGCTGTGTGCCTTACGGGCCCACGTCGCCATCGGGTGGTACTAGGATCTTTTACTCCTCGACCTTTACTCTGGGACTCTGAACTCTCTTCTACTCGGGTTAAATGAATTTACTAACTCTAACACTAGGTTCCCGTGACCACATTCACCCCAAAGTTGGATAAAGCCATAGTTATTCCTTAGTATAGTGTTTTGAACAAATTCTACACTGTCATTTGATTCCTTTGAAACATCTTTGTTTTCAGATGGAACCCACGAGGCAGGTCATGCGCCACACGGCGGCCATTGGTGCCTCGGGATCACCGGCCGTGCTAGCTGAGATGATGACCTATCTGGGTTATCGCTGGCACCCCGAGTACATCGTCACCGAGGAGTACCAGGACTTTAACCAGGAGCAGTACCATGCCATCGTCCACCTCTACTCTCGGGAGTATGACTCCACTACTGTGCTGCACACCGCTTATGGTGTTGGAGTGACCATCGATAGGGCAGTTCACGATGCTGCCTATGCTGCTCTGACACGCCTTCGTTGGGAGTACCGGGAGTTGGACACCTCCCCCTTCAGGCACATTGCTATCGCATCTGATATTGGTGCGGAGGGTTACTACACTGCTGCCTACTCCACTGTCACCCGCGAGCCCTTCTACCATCAGAACCTGGTTCGGCATGCTGATGGGCTGGATCGAGCTAACCGAGCTCTTCGCCACGAGTTGTACACCACTCGTCAGCACCTCTATCGTGCTCTGACGACGTTGCACCCCTTTGTCGGATCTGGGGAGCTGCCGCGTTCTGCTATCTACCCAGCCAGGACCGTGATGCCCCAGGGTGTCGGTTGGCCAGAGGTGGGAGGCTACTCTCCCGTACTTGGTCCTCTTCTGCCGCCTGAGCGTCGGGTTCAGCACCAGAGCACCCACGGACCCCAGGTTGCCGACGTGGTGTACCCGTTGCCACACTACCAGCTTTCAGGCTACACCTACCTCTGCAGTGTCGCGTGGGACTGATGTAGACTTGCTTGTTAGTGTTAGATACATTCGCCGCGAGCCTGCGTGCTGCCTATGATGTCTTAGTCTATGTAATGAACTCTGTGTACCGAACTCTATGCATGATCTCTTTTGTAAGATATGCCGACTATTATGTGTTATCTATCGTGCTGCTTTCATTATGCATGTTTCGTCGTGAATGATTCTTGTCTTTGCAAATTTCTCAAATGCTGAACTACCCCTGTTATATATTAGCAGGATGGTTAGACCAGGTGGTCGTGGTCGTGGTGGCATCTTCCCACCACCGCCTGAGTACATGGCTGGTATGATCCAACAGCTTGAGATGAATCGCCAGTTCATGGAGAACATGATGGCTTAGTTTCCTCGCCCCAATGTGAACTAGCAGCCAAACACAGTAACTCTGCAGGATTTCATTCGCCTCAACCCAAGTGTGTACCGCAGCTCAACTCAGCCTCTGGATGCTGATGACTGGCTCCGTGACATCACCTATGAGATGGAATCTGCTGGTGTAGCCCCTGCCAGCTATGTCACGTTTGCTTCCTTGTTTCTGAAGGGACCCGCAGCTCAATGGTGGGACAGCCACAGGCGTACTCTGCCAGTTGGAACCCTCATCACCTGGCCAGACTTCCAAGCTGCTTTACGTGCCCGCTTCATTCCTCAAGGAGTCATGGACCGGAAGAAGCGTGAGTTCCGCAACCTCATCCAAGGCAACAAAACTGTTGAAGCTTATCAGCAGGAGTTTCTGGACTTGTCCCGCTATGCTGAAGAGGACATTGCTACTGATGCACGCAGACAGGAGAAGTTCCGTGACGGCCTTCAAGCTGACATCAAGCTCGCACTTCTAGTGCACGACTTTGCTGATTTTGCCACCTTGGTGAACAAGGCCATCAATGTCGAAACTGGTCTGCAAGAATACCAGAGCTCTCACAGGCGCAACCGTGACACGGGCTCATCTTCGGGCCCGTCCTCGCAGAAGCGCAAGATATGGATTCCCAACAGCATGTACCAGCAGAATGCACCTGCCCCAAGGTAGTCCTATGCTGCACCTCGTCTACCTACTGCTCCTGCTAGGCAGGCAAGGCTTCCAGCTCCACCACCCCAAGCTCCTGTTCCCACTCCCAATAATGGCATGTGCTACAAGTGTGGCCAACCAGGTCACCGTGCTAGGGATTGCAATCAGAATCAACTGGCCCTTCCCGCAGCTGGTCGTGGAAACAACCAAAACCGCAACAACAATGCCAAGTCTTATGGTCGTGTTCATGCCAACCACGTTGATCTCAATGAAGCTCAAGACCAGCCTGCTACTATGATGGGTACCCTTCTCGTTAATTCAGTACATGCATCTGTTTTATTCGATTCAGGAGCATCGCATTCATTCATGTCAGAAGATTTTGCATTCAAGCATGGCATTAAATACGAGGAGATGAACACTTCGGTAGTGGTAAAAAACCCCGTGGGACAATGTCAAACCTCCATGGTTGGCGTCGACGTCCCCGTGGAAATCGAAGGGCTGGAATTCTATGCCTCGCCCATTTTCCTGAAGACGTCTA
Source organism: Aegilops umbellulata (assembly GCA_032464435.1). NCBI lineage: Eukaryota > Viridiplantae > Streptophyta > Magnoliopsida > Poales > Poaceae > Aegilops > Aegilops umbellulata. Next base: position 47,772,266 of record CP136060.1, on the reverse strand, counting down.
ACATCGAGCTCATTCTGGGGATGGATTGGTTGAAAGTGCATACCGCTTCCATAGTTTGCGCCACTAAGACCGTCCATCTGCTACACCCTTCAGATGAAATAGTTACGTACCGGGCTCACCTGGTGCAAAATGCCGAGGCACGGCTTTATGCATTGAATGCATTGAACTCTGCACCACTCGAGGGCATTGAAAACATCCCCGTCGTGCGTGACTTCCTCGACGTCTTTCCTGAAGAACTTCTAGGGATTCCCCTGCTAGAGCTATCGAATTCGTCATCGACTTGAAACCAGGCACCACTCCTATAGCCAAGCGACCCTACAAGATGCCACCACATGAACTCCTTGAGCTTAAGGAGGAAATCGACAAATCTCTTCAAAATGGTTTCATTCGTCCAAGTTGCTCTCCTTGGGGAGCACCTTCTCTCTTTGTCAAGAAGAAGGATGGGACAAACCGACTGGTACAAGACTACCGACCTATTAACCAAGCTACCATTCAGAATAAGTATCCTCTTCCTCGGATCAATGATCTGTATGATCAACTGGCTGGTTCATCAGTGTTCTCTAAACTTGACTTGAGATTGGGTTACCACCAGATCCGTGTTCGTGAAGAGGATATCCCAAAGACCGCCTTTGTGACTCGGTATGGTTCGTACGAGTACACGGTCATGTCATTCGGCTTAACCAATGCTCCAGCCACCTTCTCTCGCCTGATGAACTATATATTCATGGATTACCTCGACAAGTTCGTCGTGGTTTATTTGGATGATATCCTGGTATTTTCCAAGAATGAAGAAGAGCATGCTGAACATCTTCGTCTTGTGCTGGAAAAGCTACGAGAGCACCAGCTATACGCCAAGTTCTCCAAATGTGAATTCTGGCTTCCCGAAGTAACCTATCTTGGACATGTCATCTCTAAGGATGGTATTGCCGTTAACCCTGAACGAGTTCAGGCTATTCTCGATTGGACTCCTCCGAGGAATGTCAAGCAAGTCAGAAGTTTTGTCGGTCTCGCCAGCTATTGCCGTCGATTCATCGAGAACTTCTCCAAGATTGCCAGGCCTCTGACTAACTTGCTGCATAAGGGCGTCAAGTTCCAATGGACAGACAAATGTCAGGAAAGCTTTCAGGCACTCAAGGACAAGTTGACTTCTGCCCCAGTGCTAGCTCCACCTGATACTAAGAAGGACTTCGTCATTTATTGCGACGCTTCCTGTCAAGGATTAGGCTGTGTCCTAATGCAAGAGCGCAGAGTGATTGCCTATGCCTCTCGTCAATTGCGCCTTCACGAAGAGAACTACCTAGTTCACGACCTCGAGCTTGCTGCTGTCATTCATGCACTGAAGCAGTGGCGACATTACCTTCTCGGTAATCGTTGCGAGATCTTCACCGACCATCAAAGTCTGAAGTATCTGTTTACTCAGCCAGACCTGAACCTCCGTCAGCAGAGATGGATGGAGACTGTAGCAGACTTTGACTTGGGTATTTCCTATACACCAGGCAAGGCTAATGTAATGGCTGACGCCTTGAGCCGCAAGTCTTACTGCAACCACCTTCAGGTTCACAAAGTTCAGCCCTCGCTTGTTGAAGAATTCAGGAAGCTGAACCTCCATATTGTTCCTCCGGGTGCACTCGCTCCCCCTCCTAAGGAGTTTCGCAAGATGAACCTCCATGTGGTTCCCAAAGGTTCTCTCAATACGCTGGTTGCTAGGCCAGATCTTGTGGACACCATCAAATGGATACAGAAATGTGACGATGAAGTGGAGAGGATTAAACGCTTTCTCGCAGAGGGAAAGCCCTCATTCTTCACTGTTGCTGATGATGGCACCTTATACTTCAAAGGTCGCCTAGTAGTTCCGAGTAAGAGGGAAAACATGGATATGTCTCATAAGGTTATGAAAGAGGCTCATGATACACCCCTATGTATCCATCCTGGTAGTACAAAGATGTACCAGGACATTCGTCAAAGATTCTGGTGGTCTAATATGAAGCAAGACATTGCTCGCTATGTTGTCGAGTGTGACGTTTGCCGTCGTATCAAAGCAGAACATCAAAGGCCTGCTGGAACTCTGCAACCTATCTCTATTCCTGAATGGAAATGGGACCATGTTGAAATGGACTTCGTCACTGGTTTTCCCAAATCGCAGAAAGGTAATGATGCTATTCTTGTCGTCATTGACCGGCTTTCTAAAGTTTCACATTTTCTGGCGGTCAAAGAAACGATCACTGCTAGTCCGCTTGCAACTCTCTATATGTCCAGAATTGTTTCACTTCACGGTATTCCACTGGTTATTAGTTCGGACCGTGGCAGCTTATTCACTTCAAGATTCTGGGCAAGTTTCCAAGAAGCTATGGGGACTCACTTATCTTTTAGTACTGCGTTTCATCCGCAGTCACAAGGGCAAGTTGAACGTGTCAACCAAGTTCTCGAAGACATGCTTCGAGCTTGTGTTATTTCCTTCGGCAAGAAATGGGAGGAATCTCTCCCGTATGCTGAGTTCTCTTATAATAATAGCTATCAAGCTAGTCTGAAGATGGCCCCCTTCGAAGTGTTATATGGACGAAAGTGTCGAACCCCTCTGAACTGGTCAGAAACTGGGGAACAACCACTCTTTGGTCCGGATATTATCCAACATGCCGAAGAACAAGTCCGCATTATTCGCGAGAATCTCAAGACTGCTCATTCACGCCAAAAGAGTAATTATGACCGCCATCATAAAGACATCGTCGCCGCCATCTTCCACAGATCCGTCTTCAGATCATATTGAGGCATCTACCTTGTCTGGCCACTCAGCCATCGACGTCACCATGATGCCAGACAGCTACCTCCTCCTGCGCGAGTCCAACCCGTGCATCGGACACCGAGCCTCCACAGCGCCATGCCGCCGATAACCGCCGCCATCAATGTGTGAGATGAAGCACCGCTCCACCATCCCCCCAGCCATCACTTGCTACAAAGTGATGCCCCAGGAGGGAAAGCGATAAAACGCCATCATCTTCCGATCCGGAAGACCCAGATCTAGGGTTTCCCCCGGAGCACCCAAGCCTGATGACGCAGACTGCAACGACGATACCTCGACAAGGGAACGACATCTAATACGCCGCCATCGTCCGCCATGACCGTAGTCGGTGCGATTTTCATCGGCAGTTGCTCCACCAGACGTGCGCCGCCGACGTCACTGGTCTCTTCAACCGCAGTAAACTCCAAAATGATGCCCTAAAGAGGGACTACGACGCAAAGCGCCACCATCGCTCGATCCCAAGGAGATCTAGGGTTTCCCCCGGAGTTGCCCGCGCTGTCAAGGACTAGACAAGGGTAGAATCCCGACGGATTGCCCCGCTGCCGACGAGTCGGACCCGCCACCGTGACGACGGCAATCCAGTGATCAAGGCCCACGCTTGGGCATAGATCCGGCCGCACCGCCGCGAGGGAGCGAAGTCGCCGAGGCGCCGCCACCACCCGCCGTGGCGTCCGACCCGCCGCCACGCTCCGGCCCGGGGGCGCCGGCCCGCGCCAGCCCCACCCGAGCGAGAGGGCCCGAGTCCCCGCCGCCACCGGCGACGGCAGGCTTCGCCTGGCCACGCCCTTGGGCGGCGGCGAGGGAGGAGGAGGAGGAGAGGGGGAGGACCGGCCGACGGGATCTGGGGGCCTCACGGCCGCCCACGCGGGGGGCGACTCGGGAGGGGGAGGGGGATAGATCTATAGAAGCCAACCTTGATAGGTCTGAGTACTCTCCGCCCTAGCTATCCAACCATTGCTCTCTAGTACCATGTTTCACTTTCTATCCACCACCCCTTCTGCCAACATCGATTTTTTGGTAACTAAACAAAAAGGAATAAATTCTCTATTCGTAGACAAAAATAATATCAATCAGTCTCTTATCTTTGAAAACCCATTAAAGCAGATCACTTACAGGCACATACCTATTTTACCAGTTTAATACTCCATCCGTCTCAAAATATGTGTCAACGTTGTATTGAAGGAGTTAATTGCACAGAAGTACCACAATTGGGGCATCACATGCATATTGGTACCACGATTGCTAATTTTTACATGTCAGTACCAACATTTGTTCAGGTTTTTGCAAAAAGGTCTAAATCACGTATAAATACGTATTGACAGTGTATCTGATCGAGGGGGCCCGCCTGTCAGATGCCTATGTGGCAGTTTTTTTGCAGAAAACCCCCTAACTTTATATGTAATCACGTTATTTTCTTCGCGGTGAAACCGAGGATTCGAACCCACGACCTGCAGGACTACAGCCGCGCGCGCTAGACACGACGCCACGGAGATTCGCGCGACGGATATGAGGCGAGATACCTTTTATAAGCGCTTTAAGACGTTGGGCAGTATTTTTTTTGAAGGACGTTGGGCAGTAAGTTGGTCTTACTGAGGCTGCGCATGGCCCAAATTTTATGTCTCTTCACTCAGGCCCAATACACAGTTTTTTTTGTTACTCGTGTATTAATTGTATTTTCTTCAATGCGCAGTTACTTGTTTCTCAAAAATAATAATTTCAATGCGCAGTTACTTGAAAAGTAGACAAAATGTATTAAAATAATTGTGTAATCATAATAAATATTAGAAATGCATCAAAACTGTTCAAATTTTATTTTAAAAATCAACGTGTTTCTTAAAATCAACTTGTTTAAATATATTTTGAAAAAAAATCGTCGATTTTCCAAAGAACTTCATTGATTTTGATAAATTCACTGGTTGTGAAGAAGTTAATTGATTTGTGAAAAAGTTCATTAATTTTGAAACAAATTCAAAATAATGCTTGTGATTAAATGCAAATTAAATATTTTTGTAATATATCTTGATATTGTTAAGATATGATGAACATTTTCATAATGCGCGGTGAACTTTTTGTAATTTATGGTGAACATTTTCTTAATACATGATGTGTTTCAAGAACTTTTTGCCTGGTTTCTTAATGATTCTTGCATTCAATGCATTTAAAGATGAACATATAATTTTAAATACATTAAATTTTAGAAACATGGCGCAGAACTTGTATTAAAAATAATGTTGTAATCACAATAAATTTTAGAAACATGGCGCAGAACTGTGAGCGGCTGGTCGCGGGATCGATTCCCGTCAGCGCGGGAATTTTCTTTTTATTTATTTATTTGTTCAAGTGGTGGTAATTTTCAAACCAGTCCGACTCGGTGTTGGAAATTGCGAACGAAAAAAAAAGCCTCCCAGAAGTTTTTTTCCCGCAAAAAAAAGCAACACTTTTGTGATTAAATACAAAGCAAGGGGGTTTTCTGAACGTTTTTTGAAATACAAAAATTTCACCATGTATTAAGAAAATATTCACTATAAATTAAAAAGTTCATCAATTTGGAAATAATGCTTGTGATTTTGAAAACAACTTATCGGATTTTGGAAAACAGCTCGCGAATCTAAATAAAGTAAAATATTAAAAGAAACAAAAAAAGAACGAAGAGTAAAAGGGCAGCAAGTGTGTAACTGAACGAAAAAAAATATTGCAGGCTTTGCTTGGCCCAGCTGCCGGCCCAGCGTGTGCTTTCTAGTATAATAAAAGTATCGCGCGCTGCCTTCCGGCTGCAGGTCGCGGGACGCGGGTACGAATCCTCCCCGCGCGTACTGGTTTTACCGCGAAAATAATGGGCATTTACGTGATTACATATAAAGCTAGGATTTTTTCTGCAAAAAAACTGCCACATAGGCATCTGACAGGCGGGGCCCCCTCAGTCAGATACACTGTCAATACGTATTTATACGTGATTTAGACCTTTTTGCAAAAATCTGGACCAATGTTGGTACTGACATGTAAAAATTAGCAATCGTGATACCAATCTGCATGTGATGCCTCAGTTATGGTACTTCTGTGCAATTAACTCATATTGAAGTTGTGAAACGGTTGGCGATCGACCCAGGAGATAAAAAATTGAGACCATTGTTGAGACGGAGGAGTAAATGATAAAAAAATGACGCTTTATATAACCAAAACATAAATGTATTTATCTATTTATGTTGCATTAAGATTTGTCCAATATAACCATCTTATTGTGTTCATAAATATTTTTCCGCGTGGCAACGCACGGGCACATACGTAGTAAGAGAAAAAGGAAAAATTTTCTGCACTAAAATGGTTGGTGTTCAGAAATCACAATACAATTTTTAGCTTCCATCAGGGAATACAGGTCAAGCACCATGTACTCGCTAGCGCAAATAATAAATCACAGGCAACACAAACTAGCTGCAACGTCTGCAAGCACAAAGATATCACAGCTTCCCCAGGCGCGGCTTCGGTGCCCTCGTCTTACTGTCACCCGACCAGACGATCTTGTGTCAGTACTCTACCGAGACCGTCCACGAGTAGAGCTCCCGCTCCGGCACGCCGACGTCGAACATGGCCAGGCCGGAGCCGTCGTCGTAGGAGAAACCAACCGCCTCCGAATCCACAGCCACGCGCTTCGGCCTCGCCGAGGAGTAGGCTCCAACCGTGCCCGCGCCCCGCACCTTCACCTCCACGCCGGCGTCGGCGCCGTACCTCACCTCCGTCACCGCCCCGCCGGAGTTGAACATCCCGACCAGGCCGATCGGCGCGAAGGAGGCGCCGTTCGGCAGCCGCTTCAGCGGCACCACGGTGAACACCTCGTACTCGCGCGGCTTCAGCGTCACCGGCAGCGCCGCGTCCTTGGGCAGGACGATCACCTCCCCTGAAGAGAAAGAAGAAGAAAAAGGCAGGACCAAAAACATCGCTCGTCAGTTAGTCCAAGATCACAACGATGCGCCGGTTCTGATTGAAGGACGCTTTACCTGCGACGTGCGAGTACACGACCACGTCGCCGTTCCAGCCATCGCCGGCGACCTCCGGAAGGCGGCTCACGTCCCGCCCCCGGACGGCCCCGGTGATGGTTCCGGGCTGCACGTCGTGGATGACGTTCTTCTTCCCTTCCCGGCACCAGCCGGCGCCTTGGCAGTTGAAGGCGCCGATGACGCCGGAGTGCGCGTTCAGGTTCCAGATCTTGAGAATGCTGCAGTTCGTCACCAAATGGTTCAGAGAAGTTCAGAACCAAACTAGTAGTAAAAGTGTAAAACACAAAGTTTGCTGCAAAGTTCTAGCGCGCGCTAACCTTTTGCCGTCCCTTGCAGGATCAGAGAAGAGGCAGTCCCTGGTCGGTCTCCCGGGGAGTTTGGCTCGCAGGATCGATCCGTCAGGAAGCACAAGCTTCCTCAGCAGATCGAAGTCATGGTTTCCTGGTTTGTCACTGCCATGATCACACGCACAGTTAGCATCAAAGATATCTTTCAGTTTCAGCACATGAAAAACAAAAAACTGAAAATTGTCTAAAGATATACACGTATGGAAAAGCTGAAAGTTCTCTACTGCTCTGTAATGGTCGTCACCTCACGTATATAGCGCAACCGCCGACTGCCCGCGCCGCGGCGTGGTATTCCGCCATCGGGTGAACGCTCTGTCAGCACGACAATGACAAGAAGCTTAAAAGTTCAGGAACTACGTGATCAAGAGTAGTAAGCAAGAGAGCAGAACAGAGCAGTGATTCTCACTCACATGGAACATGTCCCAGTCCGGCTGCATGAACTCTCCAAGGAAAACAGTATTGTACGCGACGGATGCGATGTGTATGGTATGCGAAGCTGGGTCTCTAGGCCAGAAATCATCAGAGGCTCTTACAACCGCGTTTCTTTTTGAACTGTAGCAAAGACCAGTGATTTTCAGGCAATTGCACCAAGCTTGAGTATATGTAGTCTCAGGAGCAAAATAAGCTTACCTGTATAAGTTATCAGTGTTGTGGCTCATGCAACATATTATACCGTTGTCGCGGAAATTCCGTGCGATGGAAGCTTCTAGAGCCTGCTGGTACTTCCTAGACAGAAGCACTCTCCCACCATGACCACCGCCTAGCGCCTCGAGAATGTTCTGCACGTCTACTTTCACGCCATCGACCCCAGCAGATGCAAGATATGAATGGAGCTCATTGTAGAAGCTGAATACTTTGTCAGGGTCCACAAGGCCAAGACCGTTATCTGCTATGCTGTTGAAGGCCTCACAGGGTTCGTTCTTCTGGACTCCTGGTGATGGCACAGGGTATTGCATCTTTGATTGGTAATGCTCCATCCCGTCGGCACCGGGCCTTACGCCACCCCAATACCCGGTAATCGCATGCCATACATAAACGTACCTGAATTTTGGCATGAGAAGTATTGAAGATGAGAACTGGCGCAAATTTATCATGCTGTATGAGGCAACAAACAAACAAGTGTCATCATACTTTAGCTCATGTTTTCCCTTAATTTCACTGACAATATGCGCGAGGCCATTTGCCGGATCTTCTTCCCTGTGACCCTTCCTCCCATTTTTCTGAAATTTGTGGTTCTCCTTGATATCATGTAATCTGTTTGCGAAGCTATAGATACAGGACAAACAAATATCAGTGATCACGACTACAAGACAGGTAAAGATTGAGAAAGAAATTCCTCTAGGTTGCTTACTTGGCTGCATTATCAGATATGAATGCACTTCCAGCAGGGTCCATATTGACCGATTGCCACCCGTCATCTATTATGACAAACTTAGGAGCTGTTCCACCTTTTTGAAAACTGGAAAAAATACAAAAAGGCATTATGGAATTCAGTATGATTCGTTTATCTAAAAAAATTAATTCAGTATGATTCTCATATGGTAAGCATGGTATCGGCGGAAATATGCGAGATCGGTAAGACACCTCTGTAGTCCTTCCTTCACTCCTTCAGCAGTAACATCAGTGTAAAATGCATCCCATGTGCACCAGCCAAACCAGTTTAGCATGTCTGGCATCTGCAGCAAGGTGAGAGTTTTAGAGGCACTGAAATAGCAAGGATGCAAAAATGCAGATGATACTATGTAGTACTACAGGAAGGTACCTTCTTTTTTTCCCTGTGAGAGAATGTCTGCAGGTGCCTCTCAACTGCTCTGCAAAAGGACAACTCATGTGATGTCAGTGAGAAAGCAATGCATTCATATGGAAAGCAGTTGTGGCATATTTGATCATGAGAAGTGTAGGGTACTAAAATAGGAAGATTTATTACAGAAAACATTAGCATACTTGACAGCATTTGTGATGACCTCAAACGGATCCGATCCCGCACCGACGAAAACTAGATGGGTGCCTTCAAATGATTCTACAGCTGGATCACCTGCAAAAAAAGAAAACAAAAACAAGAGTACTATTATACATCATGAAACAACTGTGCTCAAGTCAATGGAGAGAAGTTTCCATGGTTGTCTGAATTACCACTCTCCAAACAAATTTCCAGCTCATCATTTTCGTTCCCCTGTAGTACAGCTCGGAATGAGCCCTCCAGGATCGGGAGGAAGACGGTGTACACCGCCGATTGCTCGTCTCCGGCGCCGTCGGCGGCCTCGACGATCAAGAACTGCGTCTCGACGGGGATGTCGCGGCCCGACGACCCCATCCTCTGTGTCATCCACCACATCTTGAACCTGAACGTGCACATGAATCGCAGGTCCCTGAAACACCAGCATGCCACATATTCTTTCAGTTCAGCCAATTCTTTAATCTTTATAAGTTAACTATATAGTACTAGTAATATAAATACCAAGAATTCATATTTGCCACCTTGGTTGTTTACTTTCTATTTCAGGGGGAAATAACTGTAATGGTAGGAACCAAAACGTTATTACTGAGTTAAGGATTTCCTTTCATCAACAACAAAAGAAAAACAGTTCCCAACTACTCTTCTTGAACAATAATTTTGAATTTAAGCGAAACACGTCTTTTTCCACATCTACTAATTTGGTGGAGTATCGAGATTTTTCTTTCTGTTTTTTAAAAAAGTGTTGAAACTTTTACCGAACATCTGAAAGTTTTACCTTTCAGGAGTTACTCCTGTTCACAAAAAGTCAAGAGAAGACAAGATTGCAAACTGCAGTACTAGTGCATAGTGGTTCATTGCACTCCAACAGAATCATTTTGTCCGAATCTAGATCCTCGCACATGGCAGGCATCAGATAAGACACGCTTTCAATAATTGTTAAACAAATGACAGAACACCGCTCGGACAAAACAGCTGAAGGGAGCTCAGGAATCGCAGGAGCAACGGAGAACGCCAACAGCGCTGCTCACCTGAGCTTCCCGACGGGGAAGACGCTGCGGCTGCCGGCGGGGGCCGACCGGACGCCGAGGAACGCGCCGTTGAGCATGCCGCCCCCGGCGGCCGGCGTGACGAGCACATTGTCGCGCACCTCCGTCAGGACCGTGGCCCCCAGCGCCGCCAGGCTGCCGTCTTCCTGGACCGCGATCCCGGCTCCCACCGTCATCTTCCTCCCCACACACCGCAATCCTCCAATCAAAGAACGTGAGTGGATTTACGACGGCGGGGATCTGCGGGTGTGGCGCGGCGCGCGGTTGTGGTGTTGAGGCAGTCGAGTGCGCTCTCCCTGCTTTTATAGCCGTCGGGGTGGAGATCTTTTTCTGTTCGACCCCCCGGGAGTAGAGATGATCATCTTTTTTTTTTTTTGCAAGTAGAGGTGACCTGCAATGGAAAGGTTTGCGCTGCCTCCGGCGTCGTGCTTTTAAAAAAAAAACACACACTATAAACGCAGATATGTACATACACGCACCTGTATTCGCCCTATAAACACACGGGCGCACTCTCTATTCTTATGAGCATTTTATTTTCTATTGCAGATTCAAACTCACTGTGTAAGGGGAAGCGGAAGTGATTACATTCTCAGACGAAAGACATGAAAATTCGAATGCAAAATCAAACTCTTTTTCAATGGAAGGCATGTTCCCTAACATTTCTTTTTTAATACAAGGCTTCCGTGCACACGCTTGCATCATGATATGGTGGATCGAATGAATGAACTCGGGATCAGTGTGATAGGCAGCGTGCGGCACACGACCACACAACTGACAAGGGCCCCGGCCGGTGCCACGCATCGCATCGCATCACGTCCTGAGTCGAGTCCGGACCACCCCCGCCCACGCATATGAATATTGAAGCTGGCTACAGTACAGTGGGCAGTACGAGCACACCTTTTCGGTGCCGAAATATGTGAGCGCTTGAGTAGTGTGCATATATACCTCTCGCTGTGCTTATCATGTGTTCTTTTTCTTATAAAAAATAGAGTAAAAACAGGGCATCGCCCCGGCCCGGTTCCACTGATCACGACTGTGTTTATCATATTTCTGGGACGTGAATCGGCACTCCACGTGAGATCCGACTCACGACGCTGACTCGCCGGATATTTCAACATTTTTTAGGGATCCTTGAACATTATTATGGGGGTACGTTTCCTACGTTTTTCAATTTCTTTTTTTTTGCATGGTACGTTTTTCAATTTCTGAGGTAGGTACGTTTCCCACGTTTTTTTTTATATCTGATGAGGTAGGTACGTTTCCTACGTTTGGAAAAATTAATCTCTCGTTTTGATTCCGGACGCTGCGCCGGCCGTCCGTGGTGCTCGGGCCCAGGAAACCGTGGCTGAGTGGGTACATATTCCCATGACCGCGTGAGCAGGAAGGAATGTGGAAACAAACAAAAATGCATAATCTATGAGTGTAATTTTCAGAACGGAAGCAACAAAATATCTACTCTTTCCATTCGATTGATAAACAGCGTTGATCTTTTTGGAGAAACACAGTACTATGTTGACAATCACAACACGTGCACACGCTCTATCCAGAAACACCTTCGAGAGGATGAGCCGGTGGATCTTGAAATTAGCAAAGCTTCCATAGACGAGAGATTAGCGCATCTTCAACACCGTCCTTCAAATTGTCTGCAAACGTCTGGACTGAGGTGTTCGAACGTTTGTTCCATCCAATACGGTGCAGTAAATGTCCACAAATGCGTCTGAATTTCTGGAAACCGGCCACAAACTGGGTGATGTTTGCGGGAGTCCGGATATCCGTCACGTAGGACTTCGACACTCCCGGCCCACTAAAAACCCCTCTCTCGGACCACTTTTCTTCCACTCCATTTCTTCCCCCTTAATCTATATCTGCACACTCCTAACCCGGCTTCATCTTTTGGCAAAAAAAAACCCGGCGTCGTCACTGTATCACTCCGGCTACCACCCATGCCTTGTTGAACATCTGTCGGCCTCCCATGCACCTGCCTGCCTTCGACTACTCTTCGTCCACCCTGGATTCGTCCGCAGCCAGGTATCCTCCACCCCTTGTCGATGACATCCATGTCGGACACCCATGCCCGGCAACCGTTCGACCAAATGTCGTTGAACTTTTTTTTGCGTTCTCATTTGTTTCTTTGGAGCAAGCACGACGGTGGGGTACTTCGGTGATGGAGGGTGAGTTATTGTGTGATACGTGGTTAGCAAGAAGTGTAGACTATTGTGCATGAAGCAAGGGGGGCGCAATAATTTGGCTAAATGTGCATTCTTGCTTTCATGAGAAGAAGCACTTCACGCCTTACAACTTGCACGTGATTCATGATCGCAATGTGAAGTCACTAGCCCGCCGGTGGCACGTCATCTCAAACTCCGTCATGAAGTATTGCGGTGCGATTGCACAAGTGGAGAGAAGGTGGGCACCGGGCGCGTCAATGATGGGGATTGTAAGTTTTTCTTTTTGTTGCTCTACATATTGATCAATACATTGATTCGCTCATTGTTACAACTTGATAATCATCGCGTTGTATATCCCGAATGCACTGTCGTGATGTACCACAAAATGAAGGGCTGACCATTCACGTTCGTACATTGTTGAATGAAGCTTAAGGGGCACAATGCTTACATGACCAACATTCTCGGATACTGATGCAATGTTGGACTCAAGTAACACTGAATTTGTATCGATGAACTTGAAAAACTTCTTGAACATCCGGATGTAATATTTATAATTGACTACTGTTGCGCTAGGATATTTGCATGTTATTTATGAATGAGTCATGCTATTGCTATTTCCTATAATTATTTTGAGTGCTTCGGACATAAGAAAAAACACAGAGACAAACATTTGATAGACAAGGTTGGATGATCAACTCCCATATCCATGTCCACGCACGTGAGTCTAATTTAGAGGACGGCGTTGGAGATGCCGTTAGAGCATCTCTAGCAGATCCCGTAAGCCAGGCGGTCCGGCAAAATAACCTCCAGTTTATAGGATGGAGGCGATTTTTTCACCCCGAATAGAGCCGGTATATTCGACCATCTAGATTTTTTTGTGAGGTCCTGCATATTCCCGGCCGTTTTCATTATACCTATGGGAATGGGGGCAATTTTTACAGGGACCTAAAAAATAAAAAATGGTTGACGGGAGAGAACTTTCAACTCCCGGCACGGTCTTCCCAAGCGCGACATCGCCGGAATGCCTCAACGCGGGCGACCACCGAATCCTAGCTACGGCCCCGTGTGCTGCCCCGCTGCTCGAGCTATGAGTTGTGGCTGCGCGAGCTAGCTAGCTGATGTTGCCCGCCGCCGCTAGCTAGTGAGTTAGTTGTTGTTGCTCCTGCCTGCACTAGCTAGCTACCGATGCCTCTGCTAGCTCCCGCTAGCTGCTTATGCCGCCACGGGATCGATGCAGATGGCGTCTTCTTGCTGTGAACTCCAGCGCCGGCCGTCTATCTATCCTGACGAGATCCTTGCGGTGGAAGCAGCCGAGGCGGACCCAATTGTAATTTAGCGGACATTTTTAGGGGGGTGCACAATTTTGCCGGGACCATGAAATATTATTATGGGATCTATTCTGCCGGAACAAAAGTCATACTGAAAAATTAAGAAGAAAAAACGCTTCATGGTATCCTATAAATCAATTTTTGTGGGACGGGGTATACCAGATCTGCTAGAGATGCTCTTATGCCATTAAAAATGTAGCGCGAGAAAGCCTGAAATATTCCCAAAATATATGAGCCCCAGTGTCATGTCTTGGATGTGAATTTGGCTGGGTTAATTCTTCCATAGGTAACCAAACCATTTAAGATATACTTAGTGAAAGAACATGCGTGCCCCCATGTTTGGTTTTGGTAATTGATGACAATCTTTATGGACTAATAGTTGCCTTGAGTTATATTCGTAGGATTTGTCCATAGGAATTTCTTGTAATCCATTTGTTGGTTTCAAGGAGTTTTTGTGTTGACCAAGATGTTGTTCAAGGAATTATCCAAAGATTGGTCATAGAGAAGACATGATACAAGGTTGATCAAGACTAAGTCAATGAGTGAATCAAGTTGATCAACACACAAAGCGTATAAGATGTATCGAGAGGGTTCAAGTGATCCCATGGTACGGTAAGCATTGTCCATTACGCTCTGTGTACTAACCCATGGTCTACGTGAGAGTTCTGTGTGGGGTTAGGTACGTTTCCATGGGTTTGCATCAAGAGGAAGATCTTATACAACCCATGAAGGATGACATCAAGTGGTGATCGTCATCAAGGTTGCGGTGTGCAAATTCAAGTAGTGCATCACGAAGAGATGAAGTGCTTGAAGCTTGTCGTCCATTGTGGTGACAATGGACTTGTGAGGATGTGCCGAAGAGTAACTCACCCATAGTGGAGTATGGGGTAGCAATCAACTAGTCTTCATTGAGCCAACGCAATCAAGAAAGGTGGTCCAACTTGAGGAAGTCAAGATCTTCATCATCTAGCTCAAGTGGACTTTGTGCAAAGTAAAGGTTTGCCCTTGATAGGTTTTCTATTTTACCGCTCTCATGGTGGTAGTTGGGAGATCGGGTTATAGGATCGATTGTCGTACTATCAAGGGGGCTCTCAAGCTATTATCTTGACCGTATCGTTCGTAGAGAGCTCAAACCATTGCATTCTTGCATTATCTTTCTTGGTTCTTGTTTGTTGTTTCTCTTTATGAGTTTTAGATCTTATAGTCATCTTCATGACAAGCTCAAGTTCATCGAAAACGGACTTCGTCTGCATCTTCTATGATGTTTTCGATGTTGAAATTTTTGCCGGTTCTTCATTCATAGAGGTTTTACATATCTATATCTTAGGCATACTCTCTCTGCCTCTTCTTACTATAACCAACAAGCTTGAGTTCTATTCAACAAACTTGAGTTTGCTCAATTCAGAGCTCATTTGCGGAAGTTGTGGCAATTCAGGCCTTATTGTATCCTCTGTTTTCTCTGCTGTGTTTCTGAAGGCGAGTGGTACTACCGCTTGTAAGCGGCAGTACCGTGGCCCAGTGTCGCGCGCAGTACCACTGCTTCTGAGGATGCGATTTTTCGTGTCGGGTTGCACGACAGTGGAACGGTAGTACTAGCGATAGTACCGCCCGTGCACTACCGATCCACTTCCTCTCCCCTCCAGGACACTACATGCTCCAAGCGTTGTAGAGCGGCAGTGGGTGTGCGACACTACCGATAGTACCACTGGTGCGGCTCTGTGTCACCCCACCTGTCCTGCTCTGCATCCTTAGTGCCTGAGCTGCAACCCTGGTGGTAGTACCACTGGGGGAGCGGTAGTACCGCTCCAGCAGTACTACCGGCTCATGGCCTCGCACCATTGCACTTCTCTATGTGAACTACCGCCCGTGCGGTAGTACTGCTCCCATGAATCTCATCTCTTGAGCTCGTGTCCTTCCCCCATTGTTGACCTTCTTCGAGCTTGCTATCTCTCAATCCCTTCAGTGATTCTTGCTAGTTCTTGAGGGAAAAGAGAGAGGAGATCTAGATCTATGTTTCCACCAATCACTTTCTCCTCTATGTGACGGAAACCCCTTGGATCTAGATCTTGGAGTTCTTGGTGTTCTCCTTCTTGTTCTTCCTCTCATTTTTCTCCATAGCTTTCGTTGCTTTGGTGAGATTTAAGAGTGAGGGACTTGGGCACTCCGTATGCCCTTGCCATTGCATTTGGTGCATCGGTTTGAGTTCTTCACGGTGATACGTGGAAGTGAACTTTGAGAAGCTTTTTACTCTTAGGTGCTTGGTACCCTAGAGCGTGTTCCCCTTGGGTGCTTGGGCGTCCTAGACGGTTGGTGGTGCTTCAGAGCTCAATCATTGTGGTGTAAAGCTTCGGGCCAGCGTCGGGGTCTCCAATTAGGTTGTGGATATAACGCCCTCAATGCGGCTATATCTCCCACGTGTCGAAGCACGACTTAGAGGCATAACCGCATTGAAAGCAATGTCGCAAGTGAGGTAATCTTCACACAACCCATGTAATACATAAGGGAAAGAGATACATAGTTGGCTTACAATCGCCACTTCACACAATTACATGAATAAAACAATACATCAACCAAGTACAATCAGGGCCCGACTACGGAGCCAAAATAAAAGAAGAACCTCAAAAACGACAAAGGACCAAGATCGACCCCAACTGGGCTCCACTACTGATCGACTAGAACGAAACAACAAAAGGACAAGATCTCCATCGAACTCCCCCTTGAGCTCGGGTGCGTCACCTGCACGGTCTCATTGGCACCTGCAAACTGGTATTGGAAGTATCTGGTGAGTCACGGGGACTCAGCAATCTCACACCCGCGAGATCAAGACTATTTAAGCTTAAACGTAGGGGAAAAGGTATGAGGTGGAGCTGCAGCAAGCGACTAGCATTTATGGTGGCTAACATACGCAAATGAGAGCGAGAAGAGAAGGCAAAAGCACGGTCGAACAACTATGATCAATAAGTGATCCTGAACTACTTACGTCAGACATAACTCCAACAACCGTGTTCACTTCCCGGACCCCACCGAGAAGAGACCATCACGGTTACACACGCGGTTGGTGTATTTTAGTTAAGATCAACTTCGGGTTTTCTACAACCGGACATTAACAAATTCCCATCTGCCCATAACCGCGGGCACGGCTTTCGAAATATCAAACCCTGCAGGGGTGTCCCAACTTAGCCCATGATAAGCTCTCGCGATCAACGAAGGATATTCCTTCTCCCCGGGAAGACCCGATCAGTCTCGGAATCCCGGCTACAAGACATTTCGACAGTAATAAAACAAGTCCAGCAAAACCGCCCGATGCGCCGACATCCTGATAGGAGCTGCACATATCTCGTTCTCAGGGCAACACCGGATGAGCAGTCCGTACAACTAAAACCAGCCCTCAAGTTTCCTTAAGGTGGCGCTGCAAAGGGCTCTGGTTCGGACCAACACTTAGACAAGCATTGGCCCGGGGGGGGGGCTGAATAAAGATGACCCTCGGGTTGATCAGACCCAAGAGAAAAGGGATAGGTGGTAGGCAAATGGTAAAACCAAGGTTGGGCCTTGCTGGAAAAGTCTTATTCAAAGCGAACTGTCAAGGGGGTCCCATAAATCACCCGACCGCGTTAGGGACGCAAAATCCGGGAACATAACACCGATATGACGGAAACTAGGGCGGCAAGAGTGGAACAAAACACCAGGCATAAGGCCGAGCCTTCCACCCTTTACCAAGTATATAGATGCATTAATTAAATAAGATATATTGTGATATCCCAACAAGTAAACATGTTCCAACAAGGAACAACATCTCCATGTTCCAACAAGGAACAAAGTTCATCTTCACCTGCAACTAACAACGCTATAAGAGGGGCTGAGCAAAGCGGTAACATAGCCAAACAACGGTTTGCTAGGACAAGGTGGGTTAGAGGCTTGGTTTAACAATATAGGAGGCATGACAAGCAAGTGGTAGGTATCGCAGCATAGGCATAGCAAAAGAGCGAGCAATCTAGCAAGCAAAGATAGAAGTGATTTCGAGGGTATGATCATCTTGCCTGAGATCCCGCAAGGAAGAAGAACGAGTCCAAGAAGAAGACAAACGGACGAAGTCGGATGGGTCCTCACAAACGCGATGATAACGGAATCAACCCGAAGAAGCAACACCGGAAAGAAGCACACAACATAGTAAACAACCAACACATAAACATGGTATGATATGCGAGATGGTATGCAATGCAAATGCATGCTCCGGAAGGAAAAGGATGAACAAGGCATAATCTTGGCAAACCAAGTATGCCACTGGATAGATGAGGTGATTTCGGTTGAAATCGATATAAAGATCACCGGAATCGGATGCACGGTTAGCAAATGACGAGCAATACAAGAATGACAATAACCTGCCATTAACAGCATGATGCTACTTAGCAATCAACAAATAATTAAGCTACTGCACCCAAACATGGCAACAAAGCATATGAAAATAATCTACACAAGATGCACGACAAAAGATGAACACTGAGCTACGGCTAATTCACATCATAACAGGTCCAACCAATCATGGCAAAAGTGCAAACGATAACAAGTTCTCAGACTTAGTGAAATTAACAACATAGCAGAAACTAACATCAGGATGACATGTTTAGCGCAAGGGAACAACATGCTAAAGGGGCAGGTCATAGCAAAATAAGGCATGGCATGAATCTACTCAAAGCACTTAACAAAAGTCCCTTACTGACCATAAGCCAAAAAGGACTATAAAATATGATTACACCCATGTCAATTAAGCAAGTTTCGTTACAGGTTTTCAGACTTAGCAGAAACTGGACATGGCAGCAATTAATAACGACTAGGCATGTTCGTGAGCTCGATGCACTCACTACAGAGCATTGCATGATAAACTAAGCATACATACATCAAGAAGGCATGGCATAGTAACTATACATGGCAAGAACAACATCGTATCATGCAAGGATCAACTACACCAAGCTTGGCAAAATCGAATAACATGTAAACAATCTGCCAGCAACATTCTGAAGCAAAAGTAGAGCTCGATTAACTCAAGCTATGGCACTCCATAATTGCAAACAAAGGCATGGATGGATATAGCAAATACTCAAGTCCAAAACTCCCTTACTGATCATGCTCAAAATATACATAGATCTCTCAGAAACAACATGAATACATGGCATGAAAATAACAGCAGTCAGGGACTTAGTGAAATCACTAAGTCTCTGAAATCAGCAACATCAAGTAACCTAGTTTGCATGCTTGTGCTAGTCACCACAAAGATCACAAAAATACATGGCATAAATCTCTGGAAAGATAACATGGCATATTACAAAACTCATGTAGGACTCAACTTCATAGGAGGTACACATCAATCATGGCAAAAATGACAAAAGTGCAAGTTCAGACAAGATCCAGCAACTAACATCAACTAGCCCTCTTCTAACAGCATTTAGGGCATCAAGATGAGCTCAAATGAAAATGATGCAATGGAATGAAATGATGTACTCTTCGAGGCGAACAATTTGACATATTATACGCACAAAACGGACCTACGGATGCAGATATATGATGCGATAAACATGGCATGATAATGATAGAATGTCGGGGACTTAGTCAAAATTATACCTCCGGAAAAAGTCAAACCGGGACGAGGAGGACCCGGGACGGAGGGAATCGGGACGCGGGGATGGCGTTTGGATCGGGGACCGGTGGATCTGATCCCGTTTGGCACGGACTTCGAGGATCGCCGGGGAGTCGCCGGAGTTGGACGCCGCGGTGGAGGAAGAAGGCCGGGGAGGAGGGGGAGACGAGGCGAGGGGTGAGCCGGACCGGATCCGGTGCGGGGCAGCTCGCCGGAGCTGCGGGCGGCGGCCGGCGGCAGGCGCTGCAGCGGCGGGGCGGCGAGATGGCGGCGAGGGGCGGCGCGGCAAGGCGGCAGTGGAGGCGGTGCGTGGGCGGCGGCGCAAGGCGGCGGCGAGAGGAGGCGGGAGCCGGGCGCGCGGGAGGAGGGCGAGGCGCGGGCGGCCGGCGAGCTCGGAGGAGCGCCGCGGCGAGGGGCGGAGCTCGGAGCTCGCGGGCGAGCGGCGGCGACGGATCGGGCCCGCGCGGGCCCCGGATGGGCTCCGCGGGCCGGCGGCGGAGGAGAGAGAGGGACGGTGAGGTGGCGGGCGCCGGTTGGGCGAGGAGGCGGCGGCGATGACGTGGCAAGCCCTGATTGGCTGCTGCGACGTGGCTGGATTTCGTCCGGCGGGCGCGGACATGTCCGGCCGCGCGCGGGGAATTTTGCTAGGGTTTCATCTGCGCGAGGAATCCGGGGGGGGGGAGCACTTATTTATAGGTAGAGGGGGCTAGGAAGCTCCAAATGGAGTGCGGTTTTCGGCCACGCGATCGTGATCGAACGACCGAGATGATGGAAGGGACTTAGGTGGGTTTTGGGCCACTTTAATAGGGGTGTTGGGCTGCACCAAAAGAGGCCTTTGCGGATACCCGGTTAACCGTTGGAGTATCAAACGACCTCCGATTGACCCGAAACTTGACAGGCGGTCTACCGGTGCTATACCAAGGCCACATGTCAAGCCTCGGTCCATTCCGAGAAAGGTTTAATACTCGCACACGGAAAAAGGTAAAAGGGGACGCCGGGGAACATAGGAGCGACGGATTGCAAAACGGACAACGGGGAAAATGCTCGGATGCATGAGACGAACACGTATGCGAAAGCGATGCACATGATGACATGATATGAAATGCAGAGGATGACATGGCAAAGTGCAACACGCAAGCACATGACATGGCAACGACGGCGAATAACTGGCGGACACCTGACGCATCGGTCTCGGGGCGTTACAGTGGAGATCGCCCCGAGGAATTTGTACGGTTTCCGGTGACCGCCCCCAAGGGTTTCCAAAGTGTACGGGTTCGGTGGCCGCCCCCAAGGGTTGCCATTTGTATGGGTTCAGTGACCTCCCTCAAGGATCCCTTAGTGGAATCACGACATCTTGCATTGTGCGAGGGTGCGAGGAGCTTACGGTGGCCCTAGTGGTTTCTCGGGGAGTATTGTGCATCCACACCGCTCCAAACAGAGATTAGCATCCGCAAGGGTGTGAACTTGGGGATACATCATCGTCTCTGCGTGCCTCGGTTTTATCTTACCCGAGCCCTTTACTTATGCACTTTTTTTTTGTGATAACCATAGTGTTTCATGGTATATATCTTGCTATCACATAGTTGTTTAGCTTATTTAGCATAAGTTGTTGGTGCACATAGGT
The DNA here is from genome assembly GCA_032464435.1 of Aegilops umbellulata. NCBI lineage: Eukaryota > Viridiplantae > Streptophyta > Magnoliopsida > Poales > Poaceae > Aegilops > Aegilops umbellulata. Next base: position 47,751,375 of record CP136060.1, on the reverse strand, counting down.
GAGCCTAGTTATTTTATATTTTGTTCTTGACAAATTAAACATTAGTTTTATTCCGCATTTTGTTCAAGCCTAAAACGTAATTATTTTAGAGCGCCTATTCACCCCCTCCCCCCCCCCTCTAGGTGACATCCACGATCTTTCACTTAGTTCACGGTATAGTTCTTTCATGTAACCTTGAACGTGATGCAATTCCTGGCACCCACGCTTTCCACCTTTTTACCATGACTTTTCTAGTTGAAAATATACTATGGTTAATTGAAACAGTACTAGGAGCATGTTTCCTTCAAACTCCAAAATCTACCAGAATTTTCATTATAAATTGTGGCAGACATCAAACATGACAAAGAAATTGGTCACCACGGGTTTAGCGCAGCTTAGCAAACTTACCGATAATAGTGAGTTAATGGCTTATTTGGTCCAAAGGTAGGAGATAACTCCGGTTCTTTTTACTCCGCATATAAGATTTATCTAAAGTTTGATCAACTTTATAGAAAAAAATATCGACATTCACAATATAAAATCATCATCATTAGATGCATCATGAATTTAATTTTTATATTGTATAACTTTAGAACTGTAGATGTTGATATTTTTTACTATAAATATGGTTAAACTTTATAGAACTCTGACTCTAGACAAATCTTATATGTGGAGTGAAAAGGACTAGAGAGAGTACTATAAACCATATGAAATATACATTTTTCTAAATCATTAAGTCCAATCACATGGTTTTTTTCCTTAATTTTATCCCACGACAACTATGGCATGCACTATTTTGATAGTTGTTTTTCCCACAAAAAACTATGGCATGCACCCAATATTTTGGAAAAAAAATACTTGAGTTTTGTAGTGGCGCAATCCAGAATCTTCAATTATGCATTCATTAGATCTTACTTAACAAAGGATTTGGCATGTTCATGATGTTCAATTTCTACTCTTTTTATTCTAATCCCGCATATTTTTACATCATGTGAATCAAACAGCCCAAGAACGTCAAAAGTGGGAGAGTGGACTGACGTGACCGTTGTAAAATTAGCAGAAGGTAGCTATGAACCAAATATGACTAAAATGGTGCTAATTGATTGTTCTTGTAAACTGAATTACCCATTGGCTCTCGAGTCCCATTGCACCTAAACTGGATTTTTATTAAAGAGTTGAAAATTTCTGAAACTTTTTTTGACAAACATGACTTAGCCTAATACTCGTGTGAAAATTTTGATGAAGAAATGATTTATGTGGCATTTTGGCGATAAAAAGGAAAATTGGTACTACCTCCGTCCCAAAATATAAGACGTTTTTGCAATTCAAATTTGAACTCTTTCTTTGAGCAAAAATTGCATGCCCTCCTTCAAGCTGGGTTTGGCTTTTTTTTAATGATCATTGCAAAGTGTTACTTCAAACTATCTATGCAGTGTCCCAAATTTTTCTGCTGCTGATCAAATATGATCCCATTCCTGTGTGTCCATATACTCCAACATCTAGCTAGGAGACATTCCTTGAAGCATGACAAATTCAGTCCATGTTTTGCCTCCATTAGCATATCTATGTAACTCATATCAGTGTTCCATTCTATCCCCATGGATATCCAAAAATCCTGACTAAAATCACAAGAGAAAAACGGATGGATTTAATCCTCATTGGGCTCTTGTTCACAGAGAACACATCTGGAATTCACACTACAAAAATTCTTCCTAGTCAGAAGATCTCGGGTGTTTAATCTTTCTTGGATTAAAAGCCAGAAGAAGAATTTCTGTTTTGGCAGACATGCTGGTTTCCAAATCCATTTGAAAGACTTGGGTGCATCTGGTGGGTTCCTAGAAATTTCAAGCTAAATTTGTTTGGTGGAATACTTGTTGTTAGACCAATAGAAGTTCCATGTATCATTTGTTATGTTCCTAGTTATTAACTGTTGAGAGTTTCTAGCAGCTGAATGCTTTGCTGGACATCAATTGAGGACATAGGCAGGTGAAACATCTCATACATATCATTATCAGCATGTTGTATTGCTTGTGCCACAATAATGTTTTGATCTTTGGCAAAAGAGAATAACTAAGGATATTTAGTGATAAGTGGCACGTCTTGCCATTTATCCTGCCACAGTAGTTTATAAATGCGTCTTATATTTTGGGACTATAAAAACATCTTGCCATTTGAACTATAAAAATGTTTTATATTTTGAGTTGTTTTCTTAAAAAATACTACGAGAGTCATTCATTCACGAAACTGTCACACAAGTATCACACTATGTCATGTTTGTTACACAAAACTTTTTAAGAAAATGACTTATTAAAAAAATTAGAAAATGATTTTACAAATCAGGTGCATTGACCATGTTCCAAAGATCTGCGTCCAATTACTAATTAACTACTCCAGATTGTACAATATTAAAAAAAAAAACTAGATTGTACATCATTGAGCAACGGCTTCAAACCCTAAGAGAGATAATCGGAATTGAGTTTGGCATGAGTGATGTGATGCTGAGAGTAACAAAGTGCGCGACGGTCATGATTAATTTAGGTTATCTCCGATGCTCAAAATCAGGTGATGTGAGAGCAAGGTAAGAATTTTCATGTCTGTCCAACAAGCATGAAAACTCACTCGCACGCGGTTGCTGACACGGGTGAGTGAACGTCACTCAGTTTTTTCCTTTCTGACCGCGGTTAATCGTCACTCGCTGAGCTGAGCTTCAGAGCTCGCAAAGGCAAAAATCAAAGAAGGGGTTGTGTGGCGGATCACGCAAATGGATCCGGGTGATGGACGGGACGGCGCGTGAAATCGAAACGGACACCGCAAGGTCAATCATGGGCGTGATCTGGGCGAGAGCGACGCGCGCTGCACGGACGGAGGACGGAGCCACAGAGGGCACAAGTGGTCCGCCGGGGGAGATGAACCGTGAACGGGCGGCGACGGCGGCGGGGGCGTCCATGCGTGCACTTGCAGAGCTGCATGGTGCGGTCGCCCAACCCCTGCGGCCTCGTTCGGCGTAAACTGAAAGGCCAACTCGCGCAGGCCGGGCCGCCCGAGAAAACGCCCGGCACGCAACATAAGGGCAGCTTGAACGCGGGTTACCGAATCGGCCTTAAATGTTTGGACCAAACAGTTTAAACGCATTTTGTCATTCAACGGGAGTCATCAAATATCCGCAGACAGTGGGTCAATCGGTTAAGACATCCGAAATTCCCAAGGTAAACATGTTGCACACATGACAACTCAACCTTGGACCCTCAGACTAGCCACAATGGAAAGTAACATACACTAGTAACATACACATATCCCTAGACTATGTTAATACCTTCATAGTGGGTAGTAACATAAGTGTGGTAACATGCAGAGCTTCATTTATTATGTTATAGACTCATATTGCACTGGGACATGTGATGTTACAGTAACTAGCTAAGTTACTACTACTACCTCTCTCCTCATTAACTCATTGCCACATAAGCAAATTTGCTGAGTTTGACTCGATGTTACTGCTGAAGTTACTCCCACTGTGGCTAGTCTCAGCACAAACTTATATTTTACTCTCCTTCCTTTCTATCTTTAGTGAACAAGGATCAGGCATTTGGTGAATATAGTTGGATGGCAGGCGCCCTCCGAACGCATCTGCAACAGATATTTGATTGATTATGTCAATTTCGATGAACCGTGTTGGAGTTGTCCTAACGTCTTATGTATGAGAGAACAAGACATAAAGTCTTTTTGTAAAACCATGCTTCAGGTCCTCTAAGCATATTAATTTAATCTTAAAACAAATTTCACAAACTTGGACTACATATACTAGTAAAAGGCACGTACCAAGTACGTGTATAATCTAATAAAAGAAATAGTAAGCATTGGATTATTATTTGTCTTACTCTCTAATAATTTCTAGAAAATGAACTTTTATTAACGTCATCATTATGGCGACGGGGATACGCAAATTGGCGATGCATCCAACTTTTCACAAATTATCAAGAAAGACCTATTTGCCGGCTCGTAAATAGTTCAAACCCCAAGGACATGTGTTTGTGTTGATCATCATCTAACATGAAAAAGACTCCTTGGTCTATTTTGTTTAACCCATATGATTCCTTGTTCTTATGACTAAACTTGACACAATTGGTAATTGCAATAAGATGATCAAGGAATCGCTGCCCAAATTATTATTTTTTACATGATCGCTGCGCACTTTTGGAGGCTAAATGAAAGACTGTCATTCTGGATAAATAACATTGGGCAGCCATTATCTTTTACTACTCTTCTCCCGCAAAAAGAAATACTACTCTCCAGAACAGATATGTAATATCTTAGTACATCTCAGTATATCACTTCATGCTCAGATGTCCAATAATACAAAATTCCAGAAACTACTAGACCACATGAGATAAGACTTCAGTATGTTTTACTGCCTTTCTCGCAGTAGGTTTCCATGTTTCCTGTGACCAATGGTGAAAGATTGGAGGGGAAAACTGTCATCTTCCATGTCTGAACCTAGTACTAGTACAACCATTAGAAATAAATGACATCTTACAGAGTTACTTCCATCTAATCAGGGGTGGCATGTTTCTTTTTCTGCTTGATCAAAATAAAAGTCTTCATTCATTTTACAATTGGAAACATATTGCCCCTCACTGGTCAGATGAATATATATTAAAATTACCAATAGAAACACTGTAATTTTTAACATAGCGATCGAGAAAGAAATATTAGATAAGGATAGATTATGACGTTCAGTTATTACTCATCAAGTTTTTCAATATTTAGTAAAGATAAATTGAGCAATTGAATCATGTATGCTACATTTTGAAACACACAATATTTTAAGTAGGTGATTGTGAGATAAAATCCCACTGCTTTTCTTTCTTGGCATAGGACTGTTACCATCGTAAAAGTGCAACCAAGGTATAGAGTTGGATTCTTCTTTTATTAATGGCACAACATAAATAACTTGTCATTGAGGATAATTCTACTGGCATGCATGTTTTGTCATTGGCGTATGTACTTGCACTATCATCTGGTGGTCCAGATTAATCACGGAAAATTCAAGAGGCAAGAGCATTATAGACTCACAAAGTTGCAATGAATGTGATGGTTTAGTCCACAAACTTGCAAAAGGTGATCACCTCATCCCTAAACTTGCAATGTATGTGGAGATTTAGTCCAAAGCCAATCACAAGTTAACAAATGGCGCCACGCTGGCCGCATCGTGGCACACCCGCTTGGCCCGGCGTTTTTATGAAAATCCCCTCCACCTTTATGGAAATCACACGCGTGGTATATTTTTTAATCAAAGGGCCCCTCTCTCGAAATTTTTATTAGAAAAGCCAAGGCAAAAGTCCACATCAAGGATGATTCATTACTCTTGGCCATAACCTAAAGTAGCTGCCACAAAAACTTATTACAGGCAACACGCTCATATATATGCTTTGATGTCTACTTTTTTTATACACATTGTACCTTTTGTATTCACCTAAAATATATTTGTATGCAGACCTAATTTTTTTTAAATACACGATTAACATTTTTCTCATATATATGTTTTGATGTCTAGTTTTTTTCACGGACATTGTACATTTTTTGTATACATTAGAAATATTTTTCTATACATGTTAACATTTTTAAATGCACGGCTAACATTTCTCAATTATGTATGTAAATTGATTTTCATAATAGATATATTTATAATTATAAGAAAAGGTGAAAATAAAGCAAAACTGTGGGAAAAAAGCAAAAAATGCTAAATGCTTGCGGTCCCTAATTTGCTGGCCCATTACGGGCGTTGCTTCACGCGAGGCTAGACTGTGTCTCGCTACAAGCGAGACAGTTGCACCCTCGCCGAGCCCGGTCCAGCATACGCCGGTGTTGTGCTAGCCCAACCTTCTAGATAGACGGCTCGCCTATCCAGCAAGTTTTTTGTGTTCCGCTCAACAAAGAAGCAAGTGTTTTGTGTAGATGCAGCAAGTTTGGTCACACACACGCGTGCGCGCGCGCGCACACACACACAACTAAGGCCCCATTCGGATCTCCTCCACCTTCCAAATTCCCAAGAATCCAACGAGAAGCCGCCCGAACAAGACAGCTCCCAGAATCCAGCTTCTGGAGATCGAGCAGAGTAGCGTGCAATTTCTTGGAGCAGTAGAATCGTACGACGCGTTTGGTTGGAGACAGGTAACGTATTGGGCATTGTAATCAGGATACTCCGTATTAGGTGACATTTTTAGCGATTACATGATTTGTTTGGTTCAGCCAAGGTTTGGCTTGCCATTTCAATGGAGGTGAGAGCCTGAGAGGGAAGAGGAGAGGTAGGGGTCAGGCGCTGCTGCTCTGGGTTCGTGGCAGAGGAGAGGGACGGCGAGGGGAGGTCACCCGCGTTGCTTGTTCAGGGCTCGTGGTGGAAGACTGGTTCTCTGGAGGCCGGCGGGCGAACGGCTGCGTTGCTCGTTGCGGCTGCGGGAGGACATGGGAACAAGAGGGGACGAAGCGACGCGAGGAGAGCGGAAGGACCGAAGGAGACGAAGCGAGGCCGTTATTGGATACCAGTCGACAGGGGCCGTATTGGCTTTTGTGAACGAGCGCTTTCTGATTACAAGGGACCTGAAACCGGGCCAGCCCAACCAAACGGAGGTAACGTATTCAGAAGGCAGCGTTATCGGAAGACGGCCGAAAAGTCACGAACCAAACGCGTCGGTAGCTTCTCCAAAACGAGAAGCTGGCTCCAGGAGAAGTTGCTGGAAATTACACTCGATCCGCCCTTCCGAAGTGCCATCCGTCGCGAAACGTTTTCTTCTCGGTCTGTTTTCCTCTCGTGACTCGCCACCAAACTGGGCCTCAAGTTCGCTTCCTGGGTTGCTAGCCCATGTTGACGGAGAGGAGCCGAGCCAGTGCTGCCGAACGAATCCGTCTCCTGTCGGAAGCTGGCGGCGGCTGGCTTCTCAGGAAGCTGGCTATTCCGTGAAGCTGGAGAAAATCCGAACATGGCCTAAGTAACCTTTCCTAGAAACAAACTAAATATAACCATCAAAAACATTTCACCCGAATGAACCACCACCACTGTCCATCACCCGCTCGACATCCTAGCGTGATGTAATGCAAATATGCAATTCTCGCAAAAAAATGCAAATATGCATTGCCCGAGAAAAGTAAGCATCGACTAATTGGTCGCATCTGTAAATGTTAAGTGGGTTGCCACCGTTTATGTGAAAATGGTCATTATCTTGTGCTTGTTTAGTAGGATCTGTCACCAAATGCCAGTAAGACCCATTTGAGGCGCAGATGTACATCATCGTGTGGATTGGACACGAATAAAGAAAAATGTGTTGGACTATGTCGCTATTGAAACCAGTACTGAAACCGTGTCAATTACTGCCAGTAGCGGAGGCAGGAATAATTCTTAGGTGTGGTGATATCTACGAAGGATAAAACCATGTAAATATAATGTAATTACGCAAGAGCTCACTAAATAGTAGTTATATAAATACTTTGTATTTAACAAGCACAATCAAAATTCGAAACCAATCAATTAGTTTTGTCAGTAGGGGACACCTAAAATATTTGAGCTTATTTTGGCATACGGCAACAAAATTTGCTCAAAATTCAAAGTTCAGTTTCACTTCTAAATTAAGTTTCATTCTTTACATTTTTAGAACACTTTCATTCATTACTTGATCTTCTTATTCTATGCCATTTTGTCCTCGCTTGCGTCCTCGTATGGCCCGATTCAGTGTCGGCCACTGCTGCTCCCTGCTTGTTGTTTGCTGCTGCACACATTCGGCCATACAGCGAAAGGATTTCCACTTTCCAGAATTTTGAAACCGACGAATCATGTGTTGATTTGTGTGTGGAGTGTAACTCGCAAGACCACTTGCCGATGCATGACCATCAGCAAGTTAGCAATCAACTCAGCTGGCTCAGCACGTACAATACCTTATCAATTATAATCAAGATGCACACATACTAGTATTCGTATATATACCAGTATCTTTATTGGTGGAATTTGAGGTATGGCAGCCGCCAATCCTAGCCAGATTTGCTGGCACCGCCCTCGGCAGGTAGGCGCAAGCGCAACAGCGTTCATAATTTCTACAAAGGTGGAGGGGTTTTTTGTAAAAATGCCGGGTCGAGCGGGTGTGCCACGACGCGGCCAGCGTGGCGCCATTTGTCAACTTGTGATTGTCTCTGGACTAAATCTTTACATCAATTGCAAAGTAGTACTCACCAGGACTCGTGGATAATCATTTTGTTCTGTGTTTGGGGATTCATCTCATCATGCGTCCCAAATCATCGATAACTCTTAATTGTTGATATATTATATATGTGTATATTCTTTTTCTTCAAGGAGATTTGTTCTTTTCCCCTACGCACGCGGCTAGGGTTTACCTCCTCCTTGGCGATCACGATCGCCCCCGAGTCGCTCTTCACGCCGTTGACGGGCTAGGTTTCGGAGCGCCCTCAAGGTCCGCTTTCCTGCCCCAAACGGGATGTCGTCCCCCTCGGATGCGCACTCCGCCATGAGCGGCAGCGGCGCGACAGCCGGTAACCCTGATCTTGGCGACTACTTCAATCAGTTAGATCTTAACGATGAGGACTTCGATGATGTTGAGATTGATGTGGATGATCCAGAGATCAATGAAAGTGTCAGATGGCTTGCCCTAGCTAGGGTGCACACGGAGAAAAATTTCAGTCCATCAGCGTTCTACAAGGACATGCGCGCGGTGTGGAACCCAGCGCAGAGTGTGAGATTCAAACCAGTTGGCCCCAACCGATTCGTCGTCCAAGCGTCCTGCCTGGGGGATTGGGAGCGCATGATGTTGCAGGGGCCTTGGCTGTTTCGTAACATGGCTGTTTTGATGTGTCCTTATGATGGGTTCAGTAAGACAGATGAGATCGAAATTTCTGAGATGCCGATTTGGCTTCAGATCCATAAATAGCCAGAGGCATACTGCAAGGAATCGGTAGTTGAAAAACTGTTGAAAGATGCAGGTGAAATCACGGACATGCGTTTGAACGGGAATACCCGTGGGGATTATGTCAGGGTGCGAGTGAAGCATGACATTCAACGCCCTCTGACGAAATTTGTGAGTATAGTTCGTGCTAAGGAACGACAAGTTTACCTCGTGAGATATGAGAAGCTTGCAAGACTCTGCAAGGTTTGCGGCCTCATTGGACATGTGTTTAAGGAATGCGGTCTGGGTATTCATGATGAGAAGAAAATGAAATACGCGATTGGCTGTATGCAGAGGGGCCTAACCAGGGTAGGGTGGAAAGTCAACCAGCCAGGACAAACATGGCTACTCGGCCTAATGCGAGGCAGGACACCCCACATGTTTCAGAGAGGAAAAACAAGGAGATGCAAGAGGAGCTAGACCCTGCCCTTGCAGATACGGCTTCTAGTCCAAAGAAACCTGCAGGTATGGGGATGGAGGTTGTCAAAGATCCAAGGAAGAGATTAAATATGGATGATGCGGTCATTTTAGGCCATCCAAACAAACAATCTACCTTATTGGCAATCACAGATGGGTGTGGGGAGGATCTGAAGGAAGGAAACTCCCCCACAAGTAGCACAAGTAGCAAACGTGCGAAGACGGGAAAGGAAAGTGGAAACCATGAGATATCGGCGGCCTCCCTCGAGGAGGACCGCCAGACGCAATGAATATCCTCGCTTGGAACTGTCGGGGGTGGGGAACCGCCGGACAGTTCGGGAGGTGTTGGCCCTCGTCAAAACCAACGACCCCAAGCTAGTCTTCTTAAGCGAGACTAGACAGGATGTAGCTAAAGTGGAAAAGCTCAAGTGGAGGTTAGGTTTAAAAGGTTTTCATGGTGTTAGTAGTAATGGAAAAAGTGGAGGCTTGGCTCTCTTCTGGGATGAATCACTGTCCGCGACGACAGTTCTTGATGCATGTTGTCGTTATATCGATGTTCGTATTGATGATGTTGGTGGAGGATGTTGGAAATATGCCCTAGAGGCAATAATAAAAGCATTATTATTATATTTCCTTATTCATGATAATTGTCTTTATTCGTGCTATAATTGTGTTATCCGGAAATCGTAATACATGTGTGAATAACAGACAACAACATGTCCCTAGTAAGCCTCTAGTTGACTAGCTCGTTGATCAATAGATAGTCATGGTTTCCTGACTATGGGCATTGGATGTCAATGTTAATGAGATCACATCATTAGGAGAATGATGTGATGGACGAGACCCAATCCTAAACATAGCATAAGATCGCATAGTTCGTTTGCTAGAGTTTTCCAATGTCAAGTATCCTTTCCTTAGACCATGAGATCGTGTAACTCCCGGATACCGTAGGAGTGCTTTGGGTGTGCCAAACTTCACAACGTAACTGGGTGACTATAAAGGTATACTACGGGTATCTCCGAAAGTATCTGTTGGGTTGACACGGATCGAGACTGGGATTTGTCACTCCGCTTGACGGAGAGGTATCACCGGGCCCTCTCGGTAATGCATCATCATAATGAGCTCAATGTGATCAAAGTGTTTGATCACGGGATCATGCATTACGGTACGAGTAAAGTGACTTGCCGGTAACGAGATTGAACGAGGTATTGGGATACCGACGATCGAATCTCGGGCAAGTAAAATACCGATTGACAAAGGGAATCGTATACGGGATTAATTGAATCCACGACATCGTGGTTCATCTGATGAGATCATCGTGGAGCATGTGGGAGCCAACATGGGTATCCAGATCCCGCTGTTGGTTATTGCCTGAGAGCCGTCTCGGTCATGTCTGCATGTCTCCCGAACCCGTAGGGTCTACACACTTAAGGTTCGGTGACGCTAGGGTTGTGAAGATATGTATATGCAGTAACCCGAATGTTGTTAGGAGTCCCGGATGAGATCCCGGACGTCACGAGGAGTTTCGGAATGGTCCGGAGGTAAAGAATTATATATAGGAAGTGCTGTTTTGGCCATCGGGACAATTTTCGGGGTTATGGGTATTGTACCGGGACCACCGGAGGGTCCCGGGGGGTCCACCGGGTGGGGCCACCTGCCTCGGGGGGCCACATGGGCTCTAGGGGGTGCGCCTTGGCCTACATGGGCCAAGGGGAACCAGCCCCAAGAGGCCCATGCGCCTAGGGTTTCAAAGGGAAGGAGTCCCACAAGGGGAAGGCACCTCCTAGGTGCCTTAGGGGGGAGGGAAACCTCCCCTTGGCCGCCGCCCCAAGGAGATTGGATCTCCTAGGGCCGGCGCCCCCCCTTGGCCCTCCTATATAAAGGGGGGGAGGGGGAGGGGGCAGCGGTACCCCTGGTCCTTGGCGCCTCCCTCTCCCTCTCCAACACCTCCTCCTCCTCCGTAGAGCACGGCGAAGCCCTGCCGGAGTACTGTAGCTCCACCATCACCACGCCGTCGTGCTGCTGCTGGAGCCATCCTCCTCAACCTCTCCTTTGCCTTGCTGGATCAAGAAGAAGGAGACGTTACGCTGACCGTACGTGTGTTGAACGCGGAGGTGCCGCCCTTTCGGTGCTAGGATCTCCGGTGATTTGGATCACGTCCTGTACGACTACCTCATCCCCGTTCGTTGAACGCTTCCGCTCGCGATCTACAAAGTGGTATGTAGATGCAATCTCTCTCCCATGACTCGTTGCTTAGATGAACTCATAGATGGATCTTGGTGAAACCGTAGGAAAATTTTTAATTTTCTGCAACGTTCCCCAACAGTGGCATCATGAGCTAGGTCTATGCGTAGTTCTCTATTGCACGAGTAGAACACAATTTGTTGTGGGCATAGATGTTGTCAACTTTCTTGCCGCTACTAGTCTTATCTTGCTTCAGCGGTATTGTGGGATGAAGCGGCCTGGACCAACCTTACACGTACGCTTACGTGAGGCCGGTTCCACCGACTAACATGCACTAGTTGCATAAGGTGGCAGGCGGGTGTCTTTCTCTCCCACTTTAGTTGGAGCGGATTCGATGAAAAGGGTCCTTATGAAGGGTAAATAGAAGTTGACAAATCACGTTGTGGCTTTCACGTAGGTAAGAAAACGTTCTTGCTAGAACCCTAATTCAGCCACGTAAAACTTGCAACAACAATTAGAGGACGTCTAACTTGTTTTTGCAGCAAGTGCTTTGTGATATGATATGGCCAAAGTTGTGATGAATGATGAATGATCTATATGTGATGTATGAGATGTTCATGCTATTGTAATAGGAATCACGACTTGCATGTCGATGAGTATGACAACCGGCAGGAGCCATAGGAGTTGTCTTTATTTTTTGTATGACCTGCGTGTCATTGAGAAACGCCATGTAAATTACTTTACTTTATTGCTAAACGCGTTAGCCATAGTAGTAGAAGTAATAGTTGGCGAGCAACTTCATGGAGATCATGATGATGGAGATCATGGTGTCAATCCGGTGACAAGATGATCATGGAGCCCCAAGATGGAGATCAAAGGAGCTATGTGATATTGGCCATATCATGTCACGTTTATTATTTGATTGCATGTGATGTTTATCATGTTTTGCATCTTGTTTACTTAGAACGACGGTAGTAAATAAGATGATCCCTCATAATAATTTCAAGAAGTGTTCCCCCTAACTGTGCACCGTTGCGACAGTTCGTTGTTTTGAAGCACCACGTGATGATCGGGTGTGATAGATTCTAACGTTCACATACAACGGGTGTAAGACAGATTTACACATGCAAACACTTAGGTTGACTTGACGATCCTAGCATGTACAGACATGGCCTCGGAACACAGAAGACCGAAAGGTCGAGCATGAGTCGCATAGAAGATACGATCAACATGAAGATGTTCACCAATGTTGACTAGTCCGTCTCACGTGATGATCGGACACGGCCTAGTTGACTTGGATCATGTAATACTTAGATGACTAGAAGAGGGATGTCTATCTAAGTGGGAGTTCATTAAGATGAACTTTATTATCATGAACTTAGTCTAAAATATTTACAATATGTCTTGTAGATCAAATGGACAACGTAGTCCTCAACTTCAACGCGTTCCTAGAGAAAACCAAGCTGAAAGACGATGGCAGCAACTATATGACTGGGTCCGGAACCTGAGGATCATCCTCATAGCTGCCAAGAAAGATTATGTCCTACGAGCACCGCTGGGTGACGCACCTGTTCTCCCTGCAGAACAAGATGTTATGAACGCTTGGTAGTCACGTTCCGATGATTACTCCCTCGTTCAGTGCGGCATGCTTTACAGCTTAGAGCCGGGGCTCTAAAAGCGTTTTGAGAGACATGGAGCATATGAGATGTTCGAAGAGCTGAAAATGGTTTTCCAAGCTCATGCCGGGGTCGAGAGATATGAAGTCTCCAACAAATTCTTTAGCTGTAAGATGGAGGAAAATAGCTCTGTCAGTGAACACATACTCAAGATGTCTGGGTTGCACAACCGCTTGACTCAACTGGAAGTTAATCTCCCGGATGAAGCGGTCTTTGACAGAATCCTCCAGTCGCTTCCACCTAGATACAAGAGCTTTGTGATGTACTACAACATACAGGGGATGGTAAAGACCATTCCTGAGGTATATGCTATGCTGAAATCAGCAGAGGTAGAAATCAAGAAGGAACATCAAGTGTTGATGGTGAATAAAACCACTAAGTTCAAGAAGGGCAAGGGTAATAAGAACTTCAAGAAGGACGGCAAGGAAGTTGCCGCGCCCGGTAAGCAAGTTGCTGGGAAGAAGCCAAAGAATGGACCCAAGCCCGAGACTGAGTGTTTTTATTGCAAGGGAAGTGGTCACTGGAAGCGGAACTGCCCCAAATACTTAGCGGACAAGAAGGCCGGCAAAACCAAAGGTATATGCGATATACATGTAATTGATGTGTACCTTACCAGTACTCGTAGTAGCTCTTGGGTATTTGATACCGGTGCAGTTGCTCACAATTGTAACTCAAAACAGGAGCTGCGGAATAAACGGAGACTGGCGAAGGACGAGGTGACGATGCGCGTCGGGAATGGTTCCAAGGTCGATGTGATCGCCGTCGGCACGCTACCTCTACATTTACCTACGGGATTAGTTTTAAACCTCAATAATTGTTATTTAGTGCCAAGTTTGAGCATGAACATTGTGTCTGGATCTCGTTTAATTCGAGATGGCTACTCATTTAAATCCGAGAATAATGGTTGTTCTATTTATATGAGAGATATGTTTTATGGTCATGCTCCGATGGTTAATGGTTTATTCTTAATGAATCTTGTACGTGATGATACACATATTCATAGTGTGAATACCAAAAGAGTTAAAGTTGATAACAATAGTCCCACATATTTGTGGCACTGCCGCCTTGGTCACATAGGTGTCAAACGCATGAAGAACCTCCATGCAGATGGACTTTTAGAGTCTCTTGATTATGAATCATTTGACACGTGCGAACCATGCCTCATGGGTAAAATGACCAAGACTCCGTTCTCAGGAACAATGGAGCGAGCAACCAACTTATTGGAAATCATACATACCGATGTGTGCGGTCCAATGAGTGTTGAGGCTCGCGGTGGCTATCGTTATGTTCTCACCCTCACTGATGACTTGAGTAGATATGGGTATATCTACTTAATGAAACACAAGTCTGAGACCTTTGAAAAGTTCAAGGAGTTTCAGAGTGAGGTTGAAAATCAACGTGACAGAAAAATCAAGTTTTTTACGATCAGATCGTGGAGGAGAATACTTGAGTAATGAATTTGGAACACACTTAAGAAAATGTGGAATAGTTTCACAACTCACGCCGTCTGGAACACCTCAGCGTAATGGTGTGTCCGAACGTCGTAATCGCACTCTATTAGATATGGTACGATCTATGATGTCTCTTACCGATTTACCGCTATCTTTTTGGGGCTATGCTTTAGAGACTGCCGCATTCACTTTAAATAGGGCTCCGTCGAAATCCGTTGAGACGACACCGTATGAATTATGGTTTGGGAAGAAACCTAAGCTGTCATTTCTAAAAGTTTGGGGATGCGATGCTTATGTCAAGAAACTTCAACCTGAAAAGCTCGAACCCAAGTCGGAAAAATGCGTCTTCATAGGATACCCTAAAGAAACTATTGGGTATACCTTCTACCTCAGATCCGAAGGAAAGATCTTTGTTTCCAAGAATGGATCCTTTCTAGAGAAAGAGTTTCTCTCGAAAGAAGTAAGTGGGAGGAAAGTAGAACTTGATGAAGTGTTACCTCTTGAACCGGAAAATGGCGAAACTCAAGAAAACGTTCCTGAGGTGCCTGCACCGACTAGAGAGGAAATTAATGATGATGATCAAGATACTTCTAATCAAGCTCCTATTGAAATTCGAAGGTCCACAAGGACACGTTCTGCACCAGAGTGGTACGGCAACCCTGTCTTGGAAATCATGTTGTTAGACAACGGTGAACCTTCGAACTATGAGGAAGCAATGGCGGGCCTGGATTCCGACAAATGGCTGGAAGCCATGAAATCCGAGATAGGATCCATGTATGAAAACGAAGTATGGACTTTGACTGACTTGCCCATTGAGCGGCGAGCCATAGAAAATAAATGGATCTTTAAGAAGAAGACAGACGCGGATGGTAATGTGACCATCTATAAAGCTCGGCTTGTCGCTAAGGGTTATCGACAAGTTCAAGGAATTGACTACGATGAGACTTTCTCACCGGTAGCGAAGCTGAAGTCCGTACGAATCATGTTAGCAATTGCCGCATTCTACGATTATGAAATATGGCAAATGGACGTCAAAACGGCATTCCTTAATGGTTTCCTTAAGGAAGAATTGTATATGATGCAGCCGGAAGGTTTTGTCGATCCTAAGAATGCTGACAAGGTGTGCAAGCTCCAACGCTCGATTTATGGGCTGGTGCAAGCATCTCGGAGTTGGAACATTCGCTTTGATGAGATGATCAAAGCATTTGGGTTTACGCAGACTTATGGAGAAGCCTGCGTTTACAAGAAAGTGAGTGGGAGCTCTGTAGCATTTCTCATACCATATGTAGATGACATACTTTTGATGGGAAATGATATAGAACTCTTGGACAGCATTAAGGCCTACTTGAATAAGAGTTTTTCAATGAAGGACCTTGGAGAAGCTGCTTATATATTAGGCATCAAGATATATAGAGATAGATCAAGACGCCTCATAGGTCTTTCACAAAGCACATACCTTGATAAGATATTGAAGAAGTTCAATATGGATCAATCTAAGAAGGGGTTCTTACCTGTGTTACAAGGTGTGAAATTGAGCTCAGCTCAATGTCCGACCACGGCAGAAGATATAGAAGAGATGAGTGTCATCACCTATGCCTCAGCCATAGGTTCTATTATGTATGCCATGCTGTGTACCAGACCTGATGTAAACATTGCCGTAAGTTTGGTAGGAAGGTACCAAAGTAATCCCGGCAAGGAACACTGGACAGCGGTCAAGAATATCCTGAAGTACCTGAAAAGGACTAAGGAAATGTTTCTCGTTTATGGAGGTAACGAAGAGCTCGTCGTAAAGGGTTACGTCGACGCTAGCTTCGACACAGATCTGGATGACTCTAAGTCACAAACCGGATACTTGTATATTTTGAATGGTGGGCCAGTAAGCCGGTGCAGTTGCAAGCAGAGCGTCGTGGCGGGATCTACATGTGAAGCGGAGTACATGGCAGCCTCGGTGGCAGCACATGAAGCAATTTGGGTGAAGGAGTTCATCACCGACCTCGGAGTCATACCCAATGCGTCGGGGACAATCAAACTCTTCTGTGACAACACTCGAGCTATTGCACTTGCCAAGGAGCCCAGGTTTCACAAGAAGACCAGGCACATCAAGCGTCGCTTCAACTCCATTCGTGAAAATGTTCAAGATGGAGACATAGAAATGTTGGAAATATGCCCTAGAGGCAACAATAAAAGCATTATTATTATATTTCCTTATTCATGATAATTGTCTTTATTCGTGCTATAATTGTGTTATCCGGAAATCGTAATACATGTGTGAATAACAGACAACAAACATGTCCCTTGTGAGCCTCTAGTTGACTAGCTCGTTGATCGACAGATAGTCATGGT
The DNA here is from genome assembly GCA_032464435.1 of Aegilops umbellulata. NCBI lineage: Eukaryota > Viridiplantae > Streptophyta > Magnoliopsida > Poales > Poaceae > Aegilops > Aegilops umbellulata. The sequence goes on along the minus strand of CP136060.1, from coordinate 47,734,383 downwards.
TTCCTGACTATGGACATTAGATGTCATCGGTAACGGGATCACATCATTAGGAGAATGATGTGATGGACAAGACCCAATCCTAAACATAGCATAAGATCGCTTAGTTCGTTTGCTAGAGTTTTCCAATGTCAAGTATCCTTTCCTTAGACCATGAGATCGTGTAACTCCCGGATACCGTAGGAGTGCTTTGGGTGTGCCAAACGTCACAACGTAACTGGGTGACTATAAAGGTATACTACGGGTATCTCTGAAAGTGTCTGTTGGGTTGACATGGATCGAGACTGGGATTTGTCACTCCGCTTGACGGAGAGGTATCACCGGGCCCTCTCGGTAATGCATCATCATAATGAGCTCAGTGTGATCAAAGTGTTTGATCATGGGATCATGCATTACGGTACGAGAAAAGTGACTTGCCGGTAACGAGATTGAACGAGGTATTGGGATACCGACGATCGAATCTCGGGCAAGTAAAATACCGATTGACAAAGGGAATCGTATACGGGATTAATTGAATCCTCGACATCGTGGTTCATCCGATGAGATCATCGTGGAGCATGTGGGAGCCAACATGGGTATCCAGATCCCGCTATTGGTTATTGCCCGAGAGCCGTCTCGGTCATGTCTGCATGTCTCCCGAACCCGTAGGGTCTACACACTTAAGGTTCGGTGACGCTAGGGTTGTGAAGATATGTATATGCAGTAACCCGAATGTTGTTCGGAGTCCCGGATGAGATCCCGGACGTCACGAGGAGTTTCGGAATGGTCCGGAGGTAAAGATTTATATATGGAAAGTCATCATACGGACATCGGGACAAGTTTCGGGGTTATCGGTATTGTACCGGGACCACCGGAGGGTCCCGGGGGGTCCACCGGGTGGGGCCACCTATCCCGGAGGTCCCCATGGGCCGTATGAGGGAGGGAACCAGCCCATAGTGGGCTGGTGCGCCAACCCCCCCAAGGGCCCATGCGCCTAGGGTTGGGGGAACCCTAAAGGGGGCGCCCCCTTGCTTGGGGGGCAAGTCCCCCTCCGTGGCCTCCGCCCCCCCTAGGAGATTCCATCTCCTAGGGCCGGCGCCCCCCCAAGGGGCTATATAAAGGGGGGAAGGGAGGGGGGCTGCGCACCCTTTGCCCTGGCGCCTCCCTCTCCCTCTCCAACACCTCCTCCTCCTCCGTGGAGCTCGGCGAAGCCCTGTCGGAGTACTGCGGCTCCTCCATCACCACGCCGTCGTGCTGCTGCTGGAGTCTTCTTCCCCAACCTCTCCTTTGCCTTGCTGGATCAAGAAGAAGTAGACGTTACGCTGACCGTACGTGTGTTGAACGCGGAGGTGCCGTGCTTTCGGTGCTAGGATCTCCGGTGATTTGGATCACGGTGTGTACGACTACTTCATCCCCGTTCATTGAACGCTTCCGCTCGCGATCTACAAAGTGGTATGTAGATGCAATATCTCTCTCCCATGACTCGTTGCTAGATGAACTCATAGATGGATCTTGGTGAAACCGTAGGAAAAATTTTAATTTTCTGCAACGTTCCCCAACAGTGGTATCAGAGCCAGGTTTATGCGTAGTTCTCTATTGCACGAGTAGAACACAATTTGTTGTGGGCGTAGATGTTGTCAACTCTTCTTGCCGCTACTAGTCTTATCTTGCTTCAGCGGTATTGTGGGATGAAGCGGCCCGGACCAACCTTACACGTACGCTTACGTGAGACCGGTTCCACCGACTAACATGCACTAGTTGCATAAGGTGGCTAGCGGGTGTCTGTCTCTCCCACTTTAGTTGGAGCGGATTCGATGAAAAGGGTCCTTATGAAGGGTAAATAGAAGTTGACAAATCACGTTGTGGTTTTAACGTAGGTAAGAAAACGTTCTTGCTAGAACCCTAATTCAGCCACGTAAAAACTTGCAACAACAATTAGAGGACGTCTAACTTGTTTTTGCAGCAAGTGCTTTGTGATATGATATGGCCAAAGTTGTGATGAATGATGAATGATCTATATGTGATGTATGAGATGTTCATGCTATTGTAATAGGAATCACGACTTGCATGTCGATGAGTATGACAACCGACAGGAGCCATAGGAGTTGTCTTTATTTTTTGTATGACCTGCGTGTTATTGAGAAACGCCATGTAAATTACTTTACTTTATTGCTAAACGCGTTAGCCATAGTAGTAGAAGTAATAGTTGGCGAGCAACTTCATGGATACACGATGATGGAGATCATAATGATGGAGATCATGGTGTCAAGCCGGTGACAAGATGATCATGGAGCCCCAAGATGGAGATCAAAGGAGCTATGTGATATTGGCCATATCATGTCACGTTTATTATTTGATTGCATGTGATGTTTATCATGTTTTGCATCTTGTTTACTTAGAACGACGGTAGTAAATAAGATGATCCCTCATAATAATTTCAAGAAAGTGTTCTCCCTAACTGTGCACCGTTGCGACAGTTCGTTGTTTCGAAGCACCACGTGATGATCGGGTGTGATAGATTCTAACGTTCACATACAACGGGTGTAAGACAGATTTACACACGTGAAACACTTAGGTTGACTTGACGAGCCTAGCATGTACAGACATGGCCTCGGAACACAGAAGACCGAAAGGTCGAGCATGAGTCGTATAGAAGATACGATCAACATGAAGATGTTCACTGATGTTGACTAGTCCGTCTCATGTGATGATCGGACACGGCCTAGTTGACTCGGATCATGTAATACTTAGATGACTAGAAGAGGGATGTCTATCTAAGTGAGAGTTCATTAAATAATTTGATTAAATGAACTTTATTATCATGAACTTAGTCTAAGAATTTTACAATATGTCTTGTAGATCAAATGGCCAACGTAGTCCTCAACTTCAACGCGTTCCTAGAGAAAACCAAGCTGAAAGACGATGGTAGCAACTATACGGACTGGGTCCGGAACCTGAGGATCATCCTCATAGCTGCCAAGAAAGATTATGTCCTACGAGCACCGCTGGGTGACGCACCTGTTCTCCCTGCACAACAAGACGTTATGAACGCTTGGCAGTCACGCTGCGATGATTACTCCCTCGTTCAGTGCGGCCTGCTTTACAGCTTAGAGCCGGGGCTCCAAAAGCGTTTTGAGAGACATGGAGCATATGAGATGTTCGAAGAGCTGAAAATGGTTTTCCAAACTCATGCCCGGGTTGAGAGATATGAAATCTCCAACAAATTCTTTAGCTGTAAGATGGAGGAAAATAGCTCTGCCAGTGAGCACATACTCAAAATGTCTGGGTTGCACAACCGCTTGACTCAACTGGAAGTTAATCTCCCGGATGAAGTGGTCATTGACAGAATCCTCCAGTCGCTTCCACCTAGCTACAAGAGCTTTGTGATGAACTACAATATGCAGGGGATGGTAAAGACCATTCCTGAGGTATATGCTATGCTGAAATCAGCAGAGGTAGAAATCAAGAAGGAGCATCAAGTGTTGATGGTGAATAAAACCACTAAGTTCAAGAAGGGCAAGGGTAAAAAGAACTTCAAGAAGGATGGCAAGGAAGTTGCCGCGCCCGGTAAGCAAGTTGCCGGGAAGAAGCCAAAGAATGGTCCCAAGCCCGAGACTTAGTGTTTTTATTGCAAGGGAAGTGGTCACTGGAAGCGGAACTGCCCCAAATACTTAGCGGACAAGAAGGCCGGCAAAACCAAAGGTATATGTGATATACATGTAATTGATGTGTACCTTACTAGTACTCGTAGTAGCTCTTGGGTATTTGATACCGGTACAGTTGCTCACATTTGTAACTCAAAGCAGGAGCTGCGGAATAAACGGAGACTGGCGAAGGACGAGGTGACGATGCGCGTCGGGAATGGTTCCAAGGTCGATGTGATCGCCGTCGGCACGCTGCCTCTACATTTACCTACGGGATTAGTTTTAAACCTCAATAATTGTTATTTAGTGCCAAGTTTGAGCATGAACATTGTATCTGGATCTCGCTTAATTCGAGATGGCTACTCATTTAAATCCGAGAATAATGGTTGTTCTATTTATATGAGAGAAATGTTTTATGGTCATGCTCCGATGGTTAATGGTTTATTCTTAATGAATCTCGTACGTGATGATACACATATTCATAGTGTGAATACCAAAAGAGTTAAAGTTGATAACAATAGTCCCACATATTTGTGGCACTGCCGCCTTGTTCACATAGGTGTCAAACGCATGAAGAAGCTCCACGCAGATGGACTTTTAGAGTCTCTTGATTATGAATCATTTGACACGTGCGAACCATGCCTCATGGGTAAAATGACCAAGACTCCGTTCTCAGGAACAATGGAGCGAGCAACCAACTTATTGGAAATCATACATACCGATGTGTGTGGTCCAATGAGTGTTGAGGCTCGCGGTGGCTATCGTTATGTTCTCACCCTCACTGATGACTTGAGTAGATATGGGTATATCTACTTAATGAAACACAAGTCTGAGACCTTTGAAAAGTTCAAGGAATTTCAGAGTGAGGTTGAAAATCAACGTGAAAGAAAGATCAAGTTTCTACGATCAGATCGTGGAGGAGAATACTTGAGTCACGAATTTGGCACACACTTAAGAAAATGTGGAATAGTTTCACAACTCACGCCGCCTGGAACACCTCAGCGTAATGGTGTGTCCGAACGTCGTAATCGCACTCTATTAGATATGGTGCGATCTATGATGTCTCTTACCGACTTACCGCTATCTTTTTGGGGCTATGCTTTAGAGACTGCCGCATTCACTTTAAATAGGGCTCCGTCTAAATCCGTTGAGACGACACCGTATGAATTATGGTTTGGGAAGAAACCTAAGCTGTCGTTTCTAAAAGTTTGGGGATGCGATGCTTATGTCAAGAAATTTCAACCTGAAAAGCTCGAACCCAAGTCGGAAAAATGCGTCTTGATAGGATACCCTAAAGAAACTGTTGGGTATACCTTCTACCTCAGATCCGAAGGCAAGATCTTTGTTGCCAAGAATGGATCCTTTCTAGAGAAAGAGTTTCTCTCGAAAGAAGTAAGTGGGAGGAAAGTAGAACTTGATGAAGTGTTACCTCTTGAACCGGAAAATGGCGAAACTCAAGAAAACGTTTCTGAGGTGCCTGCACCGACTAGAGAGGAAATTAATGATGATGATCAAGATGCTTCTAATCAAGCTCCTACTGAAATTCGAAGGTCCACAAGGACACGTTCCGCACCAGAGTGGTACGGCAACCCTGTCTTGGAAATCATGTTGTTAGACAACGGTGAACCTTCGAACTATGAGGAAGCAATGGCGGGCCGGATTCTGACAAATGGCTGGAAGCCATGAAATCCGAGATAGGATCCATGTATGAAAACGAAGTATGGACTTTGACTGACTTGCCCGTTGAACGGCGAGCCATAGAAAATAAATGGATCTTTAAGAAGAAGACAGACGCGGATGGTAATGTGACCATCTATAAAGCTCGGCTTGTCACTAAGGGTTATCGACAAGTTCAAGGAATTGACTACGATGAGACTTTCTCACCGGTAGCGAAGCTGAAGTCCGTCCGAATCATGTTAGCAATTGCCGCATACTATGATTATGAGATATGGCAAATGGACGTCAAAACGGCATTCCTTAATGGTTTCCTTAAGGAAGAATTGTATATGATGCAGCCGGAAGGTTTTGTCGATCCTAAGAATGCTGACAAGGTGTGCAAGCTCCAACGCTCGATTTATGGGCTGGTGCAAGCATCTCGGAGTTGGAACATTCGCTTTGATGAGATGATCAAAGCGTTTGGGTTTACACAGACTTATGGAGAAGCCTGTGTTTACAAGAAAGTGAGTGGGAGCTCTGTAGCATTTCTCATATTATATGTAGACGACATACTTTTGATGGGAAATGATATAGAACTCTTGGACAGCATTAAGGCCTACTTGAATAAGAGTTTTTCAATGAAGGACCTTGGAGAAGCTGCTTATATATTAGGAATCAAGATCTATAGAGATAGATCGAGACGCCTCATAGGTCTTTCACAAAGCACATACCTTGATAAGATATTGAAGAAATTCAATATGGATCAATCCAAGAAAGGGTTCTTACCTGTGTTACAAGGTGTGAAATTGAGCTCAGCTCAATGTCCGACCACGGCAGAAGATATAGAAGAGATGAGCGTCATCCCCTATGCCTCAGCCATAGGTTCTATTATGTATGCCATGCTGTGTACCAGACCTGATGTAAACCTTGCCGTAAGTTTGGTAGGTAGGTACCAAAGTAATCCCGGCAAGGAACACTGGACAGCGGTCAAGAATATCCTGAAGTACCTGAAAAGGACCAAGGAAATGTTTCTCGTTTATGGAGGTGACGAAGAGCTCATCGTAAAAGGTTACATCGACGCTAGCTTCGACACAGATCTGGATGACTCTAAGTCACAAACCGGATACGTGTATATTTTGAATGGTGGGGCAGTAAGCTGGTGCAGTTGCAAGCAAAGCGTTGTGGCGGGATCTACATGTGAAGCGGAGTACATGGCAGCCTCGGAGGCGACACATGAAGCAATTTGGGTGAAGGAGTTCATCACCGACCTCGGAGTCATACCCAATGCGTCGGGGCCAATCAAGCTCTTCTGTGACAACACTGGAGCTATTGCACTTGCAAAGGAGCCCAGGTTTCACAAGAAGACCAGGCACATCAAGCGTCGCTTCAACTCCATTCGTGAAAATGTTCAAGATGGAGACATAGAAATTTGTAAAGTGCACACGGATCTGAATGTCGCAGATCCGTTGACTAAACCTCTCCCTAAGGCAAAATATGATCAGCACCAGAACTCTATGGGTGTTCGATTCATCACAATGTAACTAGATTATTGACTCTAGTGCAAGTGGGAGACTGTTGGAAATATGCCCTAGAGGCAATAATAAAAGCATTATTATTATATTTCCTTATTCATGATAATTGTCTTTATTCGTGCTATAATTGTGTTATCCGGAAATCGTAATACATGTGTGAATAACAGACAACAAGCATGTCCCTTGTGAGCCTCTAGTTGACTAGCTCGTTGATCGACAGATAGTCATGGTTTCCTGACTATGGACATTAGATGTCATCGATAACGGGATCACATCATTAGGAGAATGATGTGATGGACAAGACCCAATCCTAAACATAGCATAAGATCGCTTAGTTCGTTTGCTAGAGTTTTCCAATGTCAAGTATCCTTTCCTTAGACCATGAGATCGTGTAACTCCCGGATACTGTAGGAGTGCTTTGGGTGTGCCAAACGTCACAACGTAACTGGGTGACTATAAAGGTATACTACGGGTATCTCTGAAACTGTGTGTTGGGTTGACATGGATCGGGACTGGGATTTGTCACTCCGCTTGACGGAGAGGTATCACCGGGCCCTCTCGGTAATGCATCATCATAATGAGCTCAGTGTGATCAAAGTGTTTGATCACGGGATCATGCATTACGGTACGAGAAAAGTGACTTGCCGGTAACGAGATTGAACGAGGTATTGGGATACCGACGATCGAATCTCGGGCAAGTAAAATATCGATTGACAAAGGGAATCGTATACGGGATTAATTGAATCCTCGACATCGTGGTTCATCCGATGAGATCATCGTGGAGCATGTGGGAGCCAACATGGGTATCCAGATCCCGCTGTTGGTTATTGCCCGAGAGCCGTCTCGGTCATGTCTGCATGTCTCCCGAACCCGTAGGGTCTACACACTTAAGGTTCGGTGACGCTAGGGTTGTGAAGATATGTATATGCAGTAACCCGAATGTTGTTCGGAGTCCCGGATGAGATCCCGGACGTCACGAGGAGTTTCGGAATGGTCCGGAGGTAAAGATTTATATATGGAAAGTCATCATACGGACATCGGGACAAGTTTCGGGGTTATCGGTATTGTACCGGGACCACCGGAGGGTCCCGGGGGGTCCACCGGGTGGGGCCACCTATCCCGGAGGGCCCCATGGGCCGTATGAGGGAGGGAACCAGCCCATAGTGGGCTGGTGCGCCAACCCCCCCCCCAAGGGCCCATGCGCCTAGGGTTGGGGGGGGAACCCTAAAGGGGGCGCCCCCTTGCTTGGGGGGCAAGTCCCCCTCCCTGGCCGCCGCCCCCCCTAGGAGATTCCATCTCCTAGGGCCGGCGCCCCCCCAAGGGGCTATATAAAGGGGGGAAGGGAGGGGGATGCGCACCCTTTGCCCTGGCGCCTCCCTCTCCCTCTCCAACACCTCCTCCTCCTCCGTGGAGCTCGGCGAAGCCCTGTCGGAGTACTGCGGCTCCTCCATCACCATGCCGTCGTGCTGCTGCTGGAGTCTTCTTCCCCAACCTCTCCTTTGCCTTGCTGGATCAAGAAGAAGGAGACGTTACGCTGACCGTACGTGTGTTGAACGCGGAGGTGCCGTGCTTTCGGTGCTAGGATCTCCGGTGATTTGGATCACGGTGTGTACGACTACTTCATCCCCGTTCGTTGAACGCTTCCGCTCGCGATCTACAAAGTGGTATGTAGATGCAATCTCTCTCTCCCATGACTCGTTGCTAGATGAACTCATAGATGGATCTTGGTGAAACCGTAGGAAAAATTTTAATTTTCTGCAACGTTCCCCAACAAGAAATTTGTAAAGTGCACACGGATCTGAATGTTGCAGATCCGTTGACTAAACCTCTCCCTAAGGCAAAACTTGATCAGCACCAGAACTCTATGGGTGTTCGATTCATCACAATGTAACTAGATTATTGACTCTAGTGCAAGTGGGAGACTGTTGGAAATATGCCCTAGAGGCAATAATAAAAGCATTATTATTATATTTCCTTATTCATGATAATTGTCTTTATTCGTGCTATAATTGTGTTATCCGGAAATCATAATACATGTGTGAATAACAGACAACAACATGTCCCTAGTAAGCCTCTAGTTGACTAGCTCGTTGAACAATAGATAGTCATGGTTTCCTGACTATGGGCATTGGATGTCAATGTTAACGAGATCACATCATTAGGAGAATGATGTGATGGACGAGACCCAATCCTAAACATAGCATAAGATCGCATAGTTCGTTTGCTAGAGTTTTCCAATGTCAAGTATCCTTTCCTTAGACCATGAGATCGTGTAACTCCCGGATACCGTAGGAGTGCTTTGGGTGTGCCAAACGTCATAACGTAACTGGGTGACTATAAAGGTATACTACGGGTATCTCCGAAAGTATCTGTTGGGTTGACACGGATCGAGACTGGGATTTTTCACTCCGCTTGACGGAGAGGTATCACCGGGCCCTCTCGGTAATGCATCATCATAATGAGCTCAATGTGATCAAAGTGTTTGATCACGGGATCATGCATTACGGTACGAGTAAAGTGACTTGCCGGTAACGAGATTGAACGAGGTATTGGGATACCGACGATCGAATCTCGGGCAAGTAAAATACCGATTGACAAAGGGAATCGTATACGGGATTAATTGAATCCACGACATCGTGGTTCATCCGATGAGATCATCGTGGAGCATGTGGGAGCCAACATGGGTATCCAGATCCCGCTGTTGGTTATTGCCCGAGAGCCGTCTCGGTCATGTCTGCATGTCTCCCGAACCCGTAGGGTCTACACACTTAAGGTTCGGTGACGCTAGGGTTGTGAAGATATGTATATGCAGTAACCCGACTGTTGTTCGGAGTCCCGGATGACATCCCGGACGTCACGAGGAGTTTCGGAATGTTCCGGAGGTAAAGAATTATATATAGGAAGTGCTGTTTTGGCCATCGGGACAAGTTTCGGGGTTATCGGTATTGTACCGGGACCACCGGAGGGTCCTGGGGGGTCCACCGGGTGGGGCCACCTGCCTCGGGGGGCCACATGGGCTCTAGGGGGTGCGCCTTGGCCTACATGGGCCAAGGGGAACCAGCCCCAAGAGGCCCATGCGCCTAGGGTTTCAAAGGGAAGGAGTCCCACAAGGGGAAGGCACCTCCTAGGTGCCTTGGGGGGAGGGAAACCTCCCCTTGGCCGCCGCCCCAAGGAGATTGGATCTCCTAGGGCCGGCGCCCCCCCTTGGCCCTCCTATATAAAGGGGGGAGGGGGGAGGGGGCAGCGGTACCCCTGGTCCTTGGCGCCTCCCTCTCCCTCTCCAACACCTCCTCCTCCTCCGTAGAGCACGGCGAAGCCCTGCCGGAGTACTGTAGCTCCACCATCACCACGCCGTCGTGCTGCTGCTGGAGCCATCCTCCTCAACCTCTCCTTTGCCTTGCTGGATCAAGAAGAAGGAGACGTTACGCTGACTGTACGTGTGTTGAACGCGGAGGTGCCGTCCTTTCGGTGCTAGGATCTCCGGTGATTTGGATCACGTCGTGTACGACTACCTCATCCCCGTTCGTTGAACGCTTCCGCTTGCGATCTACAAAGTGGTATGTAGATGCAATATCTCTCCCATGACTCGTTGCTTAGATGAACTCATAGATGGACCTTGGTGAAACCGTAGGAAAAATTTTAATTTTCTGCAACGTTCCCCAACAGAGGAACCTCATGGAGAGGGACGTTTGTTTATGGCGAGCCAAGAGTTGAGAACAGGCAAGCCATGTGGGATCATCTAGCTCGGCTTAGAGCAGTTTCGCAGGAACCGTGGCTCGTCTGTGGAGATTATAATGAAGCCTTGTGGCAACATGAGCATCTCTCGCGTTCTCTGCGGTCGGAGACACAGATGTCAGTGTTCAGGGATTGCCTGCTGCTGTGTGAGCTCATGGACTTGGGATTTGCAGGTGTTCCTTATACATATAATAACGGACAGGACGGTGACCGCAATGTGCAAGTCAGATTGGACCGTGCTTGTGCGGATGAAACTTGGAAGGACCTGTTTCCAGCTATGAGGGTACTGCATCTCGCAACGCCCTATTCAGATCATGCACCCCTACTTATCCAATTGGGGGATGTTGAAGCTTTTCGAAAGAAAGGTAATGTGCCACGGTACGAAATCATGTGGTAACGCCACCGGGGCCTTCCAGACATGGTTGCTAATTCATGGGTAAAGCATAAACCGAGTGGAGGGCTCGATTCTGTGGCTGCGTCCTTGCAACATGTTATGAATGATCTAAAAGAGTGGAGTCGGAAAAACTTTGGTAATGTTTTGAGAGAAATAGAAGAGCTAAGGAATCAACTAGCTGCACTACAATTAACTGGGGCTGATCGGTCCCAGATCCGGGATAAAATGAATCAGCTAGACGAACTCCTTTATAGAGAAGAAATGATGTGGCTGCAGCGGTCACGTATTACGTGGCTAAAGGAGGGTGAACGTAACACGAAATACCTGCACCGTAGAGCAATCTGGAGGGCGAGGAGGAACCATATTCAGCGCCTGAAAAAGATGGATGGCTCTTGGTGTTCTGTACCCTCAGAGATGGAGAGGATGGCGCAGTCATATTTCAAGGAAGTGTACACCAAGGACCCTACTCTGGACCCATCGGTCGTCTTGGATAGTATCCAACAAAGGGTTACAGCAAATATGAATGATGCTCTGAGTTTGCCTTTTGCAGACAAGGAGATTTCGGACGCGCTCTTCCAAATAGGGCCTTTAAAGGCTCCAGGAGTGGATGGTTTCCCAGCGCGTTTCTATCAGCGTAACTGGGATGTTCTCAAGGCAGAGATATTGCGGCAGTTAAGGAATTCTTTGTCACAGGTATAATGCCAGATGGTGTCAATGATACGACGGTGGTATTAATATCGAAAATTCCACATCCTCGTGAACTTAAGGATTTCCGCCCTATTAGTCTTTGCAATGTGGTATATAAAATCGTATCTAAGTGCATGGTGAACAGATTATGACCTTTCTTAGCAGAGCTAATATCAGAAAATCAAAGTGCGTTCGTCCCGGGCAGGCTTATTACGGATAACTCGATTATTGCCTTCGAATGTATCCATCATATACAATCTGTTAAGGAAAATTCACCAGCTCTGTGTGCTTACAAGCTTGACCTTTCGAAGGCTTATGACCAAGTTGATTGGGACTTTCTAGAGAGGGCTCTTCTCAAATGGGGCTTCTCCCAGTTCTGGGTCTCTCGTGTTATGGCATGTGTATCATCTGTTAAATATTCTGTGAAGTTCAATGGCAAGCTACTGGAATCTTTTACCCCGTCCCGGGGTCTCCGCCAAGGTGATCCATTATCCCCCTTTCTTTTCCTTTTTGTTGCGGATGCTTTATCAAGGTTGATCAATAAATCTATGGAAGAGGATGGATTGAAAGGGCTGAAAATTTGTAGAGGTGCTCCGGAAATATCCCATCTTTTATTCGCGGATGATTCACTCTTGTTTTTTCAAGCTTCCGAACAGCAGGCAAATTTGGTTAAAGGTTTGTTGAACACTTATGCGGCGGCTATTGGACAATTAATAAATCCATCAAAGTGCTCCATCCTTTTTTCAGATCACTGCTCGTCCACGGTTGCTAATAATGTTAAGGGTGTTCTGGAAATCACACAGGAGGTCTTCGAGCCTAAGTATCTAGGCCTCCCTGTGCCGGAGGGAAGAATGCATAAGGGTAATTTTGAAACTATCCAGGATAGATTAAGGAAGGGGTTAATCGACTGGAGTGAACAATATATGTCATCAGGTAACAAGGAGATTTTAATTAAATCAGTTGCTCAAGCTATACCAGCTTATGTCATGAGTGTTTTCAAACTCCCAGCCTCGATTTGTGATGAGTTAACCCGCATGATGCGTCAGTATTGGTGGGGAGTTGAAAAGGGGAAGCGCAAAATGGCATGGCTGAGTTGGGACAAAATGCGCCTACCCAAATCTATGGGTGGCATGGGCTTCAGGGATATGCGGGCTTTCAACCAAGCTCTACTCGCAAAACAAGCATGGCGCCTTATAGATTCGCCAGAAAGCTTATGTGCTAGGCTTCTAAAGGCCAAATACTTCCCGGCTGGTAATTTACTGGACTCAGTTTTCTCTAACAATGGTTCTGCAGTGTGGAAAGGGATTTTATATGGTCTGGACCTCCTGAAGAAGGGGGTTAGTTGGCGAGTGGGGGATGGGGCGCTCATACGTACTTGGCGCGACCCTTGGATTCCAAGAGGAACCTTGTTCCGACCTATTACACCTAAACGCACATCCCGACTGAACCGTGTGTCAGATTTCTTAGATGATAATGGTGCATGGCGGATGGATCGGTTGAGTGAAAATTTTTGGCCTATGGACATCGATTATATTGTGAAAATAAGGACGTCCCTAAGGCAGCGTTCTGATTTTATATCATGGTTCCCTGAGAAGAACGGCCAATTCTCGGTCAGGAGTGCTTACAGACTTGCCACATATGATCATAACATAGCGTTTGCGGGGGGAGCTTCCTGTTCAGCACCAAACGGAGCGAGGTCAATTTGGAATGCTGTGTGGAAATAGTCAGTACCTCAGAAGATGAAAATCATGGCTTGGAAGGTAGTTGCAGGCGCCTTGCCTACAGCGCAATGCAAAAACTTCAGACATATTTCTACGCGCTCGACCTGTCCTTTATGTGGTGTGGAAGAGGAGGGTTCCTTTCACGCGTTAGTTACATGCACTAACGTGCGGCTGATTTGGTTGAATATGAGAACTAGGTGGCCTCTCCCCTCTAATGAAATTCTCATTGACAATGGCAATGATTGGTTACCGCATGTGTTGGTTAACTGTACGGATGAGGTCCGGGATATGGTGATTATGGTAGTCTGGCGAATCTGGCAACTACGGACAGATCATTCACATGGCAAGGAAATCCCACCAACAGATGTCACGGTGGAGTTCCTCGATAGCTACTACAGGTCCATCAAACTTGCAGGCCGGTTCAGCACAGAGGACATAATCAAGGGCAAGATGACAGTGTTTGCCGAGTGCTCAGGTTCTGTCGACAATGTGAAGCCCCAGACCATGCCATGGTCGACGCCCCAGCCGGGCTACGTGGACCTGTCCGTCGATGGGTCTTTCCTGGCCTCCGGTGGGTCTGCTGCTGCTGGCATGATTCTATGCGATGAGAAAGGCAAGATCATTTTTTCAGCGTACCGATATATCTTTCATTGCAACGATTCGCTGGAAGAGGAAATACACGCCCTCATGCATGGCATGGCATTGGCTATACAGAATACTTCACTTCCGGTGGTCGTTCAGTCAGATTCCGCTGAAGCACTCTCAATCTTGTCTAACAATGGCCTGGTGAAGTCAGCTTATGGGCAGTGGGTGCTTGAGATTAAGGAGTTGATGAGTAGTAGGGAGTTTTTACCATAGAAAATTCACCGTAGTCAGAATTGTGTCGCAGATCGTTTGGCCACTTACAGCCGATCAGAGAGAACCACAGCTGTGTGGTTACAGTCGGCTCCACCTTGTATTGAGGAATTGTGGCCTCTTGATTGTAACACTATTACCTTGCAATAAAAACTCCCTTCACCCCGCAAATAAAATATATACGTGTATATTGTATATAGGGTCCGCCTTCTGTTTCTTCCGTATAATTGAGGTTTTACCCCTCTCTATACTCATATATACGTGCTTAGTGCACCGATCAATGCATTGCGATTGCACAGCCGATACTTATCCTTCTACATGGTATCTATCGCAAGTTCTTCCTCCACCTAACCCTAGCCGCCGCCGTCGCGCTTTCCGCGTCGCCGCCGCGCCCTCCCGCGCCGCACGCCACAGCCGTCGGTTGCCGCCGCCTCGCCCGCCTCGCTGTAGCCGCCGCCGCCTGCTTCGGTAGCCGCCGCGCGCACCCCGCGCCGCCGCCGCGCCCTCCCGCACCGCACGCCACAGCCGCCGGTTGCCGCCGCCTCGCCCGCCTCGCTGCAGCCGCCGCCGCCTGCTTCGGTAGCCGCCGCGTGCACCCCGCGCCGCCGCCACCTGCTGCTTTCGCTGCTGTCCCGCTTCCACCCCACCTCTCTCTCCTCCCTACACCCCATCCCCTCCCCTACCCACGCCGCTCCCCTCCGACCTGAGCCACGCCCGAGCCTCCTCTCTCCGCCAAGCTGCCGCAAACCCTAACTCCCCTACCCGCACCATGAGCTCCTCCTCCTGCACCGTCTCCAACCCGTTCGCTGGCCCGATCACCCTCGTCCGCAACCTCAACATCCATGAGCGTTTCCCGATGAAGCTTGATCAAAACACCACGTCCTACTCCGCTTGGAAGCGGTATTTTCGCTTATGTTCCGCGAGTACCTCCTTCACGGCCATGTGGACGACACCGTGGACTCGGCCCTCATGATCAACGACGAGGAGTGGATGATCCTCGACACCACCATCATCCGCTGGTTCTACCTCACCATCTCCAGCGACCTCTTCCACATTGTGGTGGATGACGACGACGACGCCTACGCCGTCTGGACCAAGCTCAACGGCCTCTTCACCGACAATAAGCTGCAGCGCAAGGTCCTTCTCCACGACGAGTTTTATGGGTCCCAGCAGCTTGACTCGTCCATCGACGATTTTTGCATGCGCCTCAAAAAGCTCGCCGATGAGCTCCGTGATCTCGGGCAGACGATCGGCGATGAGCTCCTCATCAGCACCCTCACCACCGGCCTCAACGAGGATTTTGGGAACGCCGCCTCCAACCTCACCCTCATCCCGGAGCCTACCTTCGCTAAGGTGGTGGCGTACCTCAAGCTGGAGGAGCACCGGATGTGGATGGCGCGGACTCGCGCGACCCACACCGCCCTTGTTGCCGGCACCCGCGGGGGCCAAGCCCCACCACCGCCACGCCCGACCCCGGCGTAGCCTACCCGGCGCCATTCCCACCCGCCCCGGTCGCCCCTTCCCGCCGCCCCAGCTGGCAGGTAATGTGGGCGGCCGTCGCGGGGGCCGCAAGCAGTAGGGAGGCGCGGGCGCTCAGGGAGGAGCAGCCCTCCCGCCTCAGCAGTCCTACCAGCCGGCCCCGTGGTACACCGGCCAGAACCCATGGATCGGCGTTGTGCAAGCCTACTCCATGCCGGTTCCCCGTTCCCCTGCCCCGGGTATTCTCGGCGCCCGGCTACCATCCCACCAGGCATTCTACACCGTGCCTCAGCCCTATGCGGTGCCTTACGGGCCCACCTCCTATGGCCAGCAGCCGCAGCCAGGCGGGTTGCCGCTGCTGCCCCGACGGTGCCGCCGCCCGCTCTCCCGCCGGCGCCATGGGACCCGGCTCTTCTAGCGGCCCTCCACACCGCTCCCTCGCCATCCACCTACACCGGCAGAGGCGACTGGTACATGGACACTGGAGCTACCGCGCATATGGCTGCCTATCCCGGTAACCTCCACACCTCTTATTCCGTCCACACTTCCGCTCGCATCACCTTCGGTGACGGCTCCTCTCTTCCCATTACTCACGTAGGACATGCATATTTTCCGTCTAATTCCACTTCAATATCCATGTCTAATGTCTTATTTTCTCATGAGCTTATTAAAAATCTTGTTTCCGTTCGTTCTCTTACACGTGAAAATCCTGTTATCGTTGAGTTTGACGAATGTGGTTTTTCTGTCAAGGACGCTCGCACCCGGATGGTACTCTACCGATGTGATAGCCCCGACGAGCTCTACCCGGTTCACTCCGCCACCTCCACCACCTACGCCGCCCCTGTCGCTCTCGCCACCGAAGTGGATCTTTGGCACGCTCGCTTGGGTCATCCCAATCCCGCCACCCTTCATCATATACTTTGGAGTTTTTCTTTCACGTGTAATAAGAACGAGGATCACTTGTGTCATGCATGTCGCCTCGGCAATAATGCTCGTCTCCCGTTTAGGGCTTCTTCTCATGTTGCATCGTACCCGTTTGAGTTAATTCATAGTGATGTTTGGACCTCTCCTGTTGCAAGTAATATGGGCTATCTTTATTATCTTGCCATACTTGATGATTTTTCGCATTATGTGTGGACCTTCCCGTTGCGTCACAAGTCGGATGTTATATCCACTCTCGCCGCCTTCTACTCCTATGTTCCCATGCAGTTTGGTCGTCCCATTCTTACGTTCTAGACAGATAACGGGAAGGAGTTCAACAACCTAGTTGTTCGTACTCTCCTCACCACACATGGCACGACTTTTCATCTCATTTGCCCGTACACCTCGCAGCAGAACGGTCGCGCTGAGTGTGTCCTTCGCACTCTTAATAACTGCATTCAGACTCTCCTCTTTTCACGCCAATGTGCCTCCGTGCTTTTGGCCTAACGCTCTTGCCACCGCTTCACTCCGCATTAACATCCGTCCATGTCGCACTCGCGGGAACTTTGCACCTCATCACCTCCTCTTTGGTGCACCGCCCTCTTATGGTGAGCTTCGCATCTTTGGTTGTCTCTGCTATCCTAGCATCGCCGCCACTGCGCCTCATAAGCTTGCACCTCGCTTTGTCGCCTCCATCTTTCTCGGCTACCCACCTAACACTAAGAGCTACCGCTGCTACGATCCCATCTCCCATCGTGTTTTCACCTCCCAATACGTTTACTTTGATGAGAAGGTGTTTCCGTTTCAGCAGCAGGTACCCCTCGTCGCCACATCGCCGCCGGCCACCGGCGGCCCCTCGGCGACTCCGTCAGGTGGACGGCCCCGCTCGGCTTTCGGACTGCCTCCGGGCTTTGGCGGTCCTCGCACCACGGGACGAGCTGCGACTCGCGCCCCCACGCTGGCGCCTGCCCCCTCGGCCTCCTCGGCCGGCCTCGATGCCTTAGCTGGCGCCCCTCCTTCACCCGTCGCCCCCAACTCGGGCGCCACGGGCTCGGCCGCCTCCTCGGCTGCCTCGCCGGCCTCATCGCCGGCCCCCTCGGCCTCGCCGGCCGTCTCGTCGGCCTCGTCGTCGGCTGCCTCGCCGCCCACTCCGGTGCTGCCATCTGGCCCCGTCACACGGGCTAGGACAGGTGTTCACCATCCGAGCCTGTGGTGCTGCCATCAAGACTATTTAAGCTTATAGGAAGGATAGGGTTGTGAGGTGGAGCTGCAGCAGGCGGCTAGCATATATGGCGGCTACAACGCAAAAGAGAGCGAGAAGAGAAGCAAAGCACGGTCATGAAGCTAGAAATGATCAAGAAGTGATCCTAGAACAACCTGCGTCAAACATAACTCCAACACCGTGTTCACTTCCCGGACCCCGCCGAGAAGAGACCATCACGGTTACACACGCGGTTGATGTGTTTTAGTTAAGGTCAACTTCGGGTTTTCTACAACCGGACATCAGCAAAATCCCATCTGCCTCATAACCGCGGGCACGGCTTTCGAAAGATAATACCCTACAGGGGTGTCCCAACTTAGCCCATTATAAGCTCTCACGGTCAACGAAGGATATTCCTTCTACCGGTAAGACCCGATCAGTCTCGGAATCCCGGACTACAAGACATTTCGACAGTAACAAAACAGATCCAACAAAGCCGCCCGGTTGTGCCGACAAATCCTGATAGGAGCTGCACATATCTCGGTCTCAAGGCACATCCGGATGAACACTCCGTACAACTAAAACCAGCCCTCGAGTTGCCCCGAGGTGGCGCTGCAAAGGGCTCTAGTTTGGACCAGCAATCGAAGGAGAACTGGCCCGGGGGGGTTAAAATAAAGATGACCCTTGAGTCTGCAGAACCCAAGGGAAAAAGGCTTAGGTGGCAAATGGTAAAACCAATGTTGGGCCTTGCTAGAGGAGTCTTATTCAAAGCGAACTTTCAAGGGGGTCCCATAAATCACCCAACCGTGTAAGGAACGCAAAAATCCGGGAACATAACACCGGTATGACGGAAACTAGGGTGGCAAGAGTGGAACAAAACACCAGGCATAAGGCCGAGCCTTCCACCCTTTACCAAGTATATAGATGCATTAATTAAATAAGAGATATTGTGATATCCCAACAAGTAAACATGTTCCAACAAGGAACAACAAGTCCATGTTCCAACAAGGAACAAACCACATCTTCACCTGCAACTAGCAACGCTATAAGAGGGGCTGAGCAAAGCGGTAACATAGCCAATCAACGGTTTGCTAGGACATGGATGGTTAGGGGCTGACATGGCAATATGGGTGGCATGATATAGCAAGTGGTAGGTATCGCATCATAGGCATAGCAAAAGAGCGAGCATCTAGCAAGCAAAGATAGAAGTGATTTCGAGGGTATGGTCATCTTGCCTGCAAGGTTCCCAGAGTTGTCGAAAGCTTGGTCCTCGTAAGCGTTCTCAACAGGTTCCTCGTTCACGTACTCGTCTCCCGGCTCTACCCACAACAATAACACAATCAAAGAGGACAAACATCAATCACGATGCAATGCGCAAGCAACATGATGCAAAACATGGCATGATATGCGAGATGTGATATGCAATGCATATGCGTGCTACGAAAGGAAAAAGATGAACAAGGCATAATCTTGGTAAACCAAGTATGCCACTGGATAGGTGAGGTGATTTCGGTTAAAATCGATATAAAGATCACCGGAATCGGATGCACGGTTTGCAAATGACAAGCAAAACAAGAATGACAAGAATCTGCCATTAACAGCATGATGCTACTTAGCAAGCAACAAGAAATTAATCTACTGCACCTAAACATATCAACAAAGCACATGACAGTAATCTACTCAAGATGCTTGACAAAAGATGAACACTGAGCTACGGCTAAATCACATCCTAACAGGTTCAAACAAGCATGGCAAAAGTGCAAAAAATAACAGGTTCACAGACTGTGAAAATAACAACATAGCAGAAATTAACATCAGGATGACATGTTTAGAGCAATGAAACAACATGCTACAGGAACAGGACATGGCGAAATAAGGCATGTCATGAATCTACTCAAAGCAGTTGACAAATGTCCCTTACTGACCATAAGCTAAAAAGGATCAGAAAATATGATAACACCCATGTCAATTAAGCAAGTTTCGATACAGGTTTCAGACTTAGCAGAAAACTGGACATGTCAAAAACAGATGACAAGTAGGCATGTTCGTGAGCTCGATGCACTCACTGCAGAGAATTGCATGATAAACTAAGTATACATCCATTAAGAAGACATGGAATAGAAGCTAGACATGGCAATAATAACATCTTAGAATGCAAGGATCAACTACACCAAGCTTGGCAAAATCGAATAACATGTAAACAATCTGCCAGCAACATTTTATAGCAAAAGTAGAGCTCGATTGACTCAAGCTATGGCACTCCATAATTACAAAAAAAGGCATGGATGGATAGAGCAAATCCATATGCTCAAAACACTCTCACTGATCATGCTCAAAATAGGCATAGATCTCTCTGAAACAACATGAACACATGGCATAAAAATAACAGCAGGCAGGGACTTAGTGAAATTACTAAGTCTCTGAAATCAGCAACATTAAGTACCCTAGTTGGCATGCTTGTGCTAGTCACCACAAGGATCACAAAAATACATGGCATAATTCTCTGGAAAGGTAACATGGCATATTAGAAAACACATGTAGGACTCAACTTCATAGGAGGTACACATCAATCATCGCAAAAAAGACAAAAGTGCATGTTCTGATAAGAATCAGAAACTAACATCACATAGCCCTCTTCTAACAGCATTTCGGGCATCAATATGACCTCAAATGCAAATGATGCAATGGAATGAAATGATGTATTCATCCAGGCGAACAATTTTACATATTATACGCCCAAAACGGAGCTACGGATGCAAAGATATGGCGTGATGAAATAAGCAAAAACATTAGGGTTTCAGGGGAAAAAGTCAACCGCAAATAGATCTCAGATCTGGATCCGGCGCGGATTCCGAGGCGGGCCGGCGACGGCGTCGGAGTGCGGCGGCGTGGCGAGGCGGACGCACGACGGGGCGCGGCGGCAGGCGGCGCGGGGCGGCGTGGCGTGCAGCGGCGGCGGCGCGGCGCGGTGGCGGCGCGGGCGGAGGCGGCGCGGGCGGTGGCCGCGCCGCCGGCGTGCGGCGTCGGCGGGCGGGGCACGGCGGCCGGCGCGCGGGGTCCGGCGCGGATCCGGCGGAGCGCGCGGGGCGAGCGGGCGGCGGGCGGTGCGCGGGCGAGGCCCGGTCGGCGCGCGGGAGGGCCGGCCTCGGGCCCGGCGGTCCGGCGGCGCGGGTGGAGGAGGAGCGCCACGTGGCGTCTCCCGATTGGAGGGGGCGGAGGGGGCGGACACATCCGGCGCGGAGGGAGAGGGAGGAGCTAGGGTTTGGACCCGGAATTGGAAATGGGGGTCTATATATAGGCATAGAGGGGGCTAGGAAGCTCCAAATGGAGTGCGGTTTTCGGCCACGCGATCGTGATCGAACGGCGGTGGACATGGGAGTGTCTTAGATGGGTTATTGGGCTGTTTTGAAGGGGTGTTGGGCTGCAACACACACGAGGCCTTCACGGTTACCCGGTTAACCGTTGGAGTACCAAACGACCTCGGTCCAATCCGAGAATGTTTAATACCCGCTCACGAAGAAATGTAAAAGGGGACGCCGGGGGACATAGGAGCGCCGGATTGCAAAACGGACAACGGGGAAAATGCTCGGATTCATGAGACGAACACGTATGCGAATGCGATGCACATGGTGACATGATATGAAATGCATGACATGAACAAAATGCAAACTGACGGGAACCCAACCACGAAGGGAATATCATATCACATAGCCGAAAATGGCAAGAGTTGGAGTTACAATTATGGCAAGTTATATCCGGGGTGTTACAACACTCCACCACTACGAGAGGATCTCGTCCCGAGATCTAGGACTGGAAAAACTCCGGATACTCGGAACGTAGGTGATCCTCACGCTCCCAGGTGGCTTCTCGGTCTGAATGGTGTGACCATTTCACTTTCAGGAATTTGATTGACTTGTTGCGAGTCTTGCGCTCAGTTTCTTCAAGAATAGCAACGGGATGCTCATGATAGGACAAATCTTCTTGAAGATCAATCTCTTCGAAGTTGATGGTGCGCTCAGGCGTCTTGAAGCACTTGCGAAGCTATGACACGTGGAAGACATCGTGCACATTTGCAAAGTTGGAGGGAAGCTCAAGTTGATAGGCGAGATCGCCTCGTTTACCGATGATCTTGAAAGGGCCCACGTATCTAGGGGCAAGTTTCCCCTTGATACCGAAGCGACGAGTTCCTTTCATTGGAGAGACGCGGAGGTAGACATGGTCTCCGATCTCGAATGCCAAATCACGATGTTTGCTATCGTAATAGCTCTTCTGGCGCGATTGCGCGGCTTTGAGGTTCTCACGAATGACCTTGCACATAGCCTCAGCCTCTGAGATCAAATCATTGCCAAGCAATTGGCGTTCACCGGTTTCAGACCAGTTGAGAGGAGTACGGCACTTTCTGCCATAGAGAATCTCGAATGGGGCTTTGCCCGAGCTGGCTTGAAAACTGTTGTTGTAAGAGAACTCGGCATAAGGAAGACAATCCTCCCACTTCATGCTGAAAGAGATAACACAAGCTCTGAGCATATGTTCAAGAATTTGGTTGACACGCTCGACTTGTCCACTAGTCTGAGGGTGGAAAGCTGTGCTGAAGCGAATATTTGTGCCCATGGCCTTCTGGAAAGAATCCCAAAACTTGGAGGTAAAAATGTTGCCACGGTCTGAAGAGATCAATTGTGGAATGCCATGCAAGGAGACAATTCTGGATGTGTAGAGCTCTACCAGCTGCGCTGCTGTTATAGACTCTTTGATAGGAAGAAAATGAGCCACTTTGGTGAGCTTGTCGATGACGACGAAGATAGCATCATTTCCACGCTTGGACTTAGGTAACCCAGTCACGAAGTCCATTTCGATATGATCAAACTTCCATTCAGGAATAGCAAGAGGTTGGAGAAGACCAGCTGGTCGTTGGTGTTCTGCTTTCACCCTTCTGCAGACATCACATTCATTCACGAATTGAGCAATCTCTCGCTTCATTCGAGTCCACCAATACGACTGCTTGAGGTCATGGTACATCTTCGTACTCCCAGGATGAATTGACAGAAGAGAGTTGTGCGCTTTGTTCATAATGACTTTACGAAGATCACCCTTTGGAACCACGATCCGGTCCTCGAAGAAAAGAGTATCTCTGTCATCAACTCGATAGCACTTGTATTTGGAAATGCCCTTGTCAATACCACGTTTCACCTTCTTCACCATGGTATCCAACAGTTGTGCCTCACGAATCTGATCTTCCAAAGTAGGAGAGATGATGAGGTTGGCAAGAAAACCTTGAGGGACAACTTGGAGATTCAACTTGCGGAAAGCTTCACAAAGATCCGGTTGAAAGGGCTTGAGGATTAAGTTGTTGCAATAAGCCTTCCTGCTCAAAGCGTCTGCAATCACATTAGCCTTGCCTGGAGTATATTCAATACTCGGATTATACTCTTGAATCATTTCGACCCATCGAGTTTGCCTGAGGTTGAGGTGAGGCTGAGTGAAGATGTACTTGAGACTCTTATGGTCGTGAATATGTCCACTTTCCTTCCCAACAGGAGATGTCTCCATGTTATTAGTGCGTGGACAACTGCCGTCAACTCAAGATCGTGAGTGGGGTAGTTCCTTTCGTTGGGCTTCAACTGACGAGAGGTATAGGCCACAACCTTCTTCTCTTGCATTAAGACGGCACCGAGGCCCTAAAGAGAAGCATAACAGAATACTTCATAAGGCTTGGATTCGTCAGGAGGAGTCAGAACTGGAGCAGTGACGAGTTTCTCTTTGAGAGTGTTGAAAGCAACGTCACACTCAGGAGACCAGACATACTTCACATGCTTCTGGAGGAGGTTGGAAAGAGGCTTTGCAATTTTTGAGAAATTCTCAACGAATCTTCAGCAATAGCTGGCAAGTCCAAGAAAACTGCGAAGCTGCTTGACATTCTGAGGGGGTTCCCAATTCAAAACTGCAGACACCCTCTCTGGATTAATAGCAATGCCCTTGGCAGAGATGATATGACCAAGATAAAGAACTTCATCAAGCCAGAATTCACATTTGGAGAACTTCACATATAATTTATACTCTCTGAGCTTGTCGAGCACCAATCGCAAATGTTTGGCATGATCCTTCTTATTCTTGGAGAAGACCAAAATATCATCGAGATAGACCAAGACAAATTCGTTGATGTAGGGGTTGAATATGAAATTCATCAAGCGAGTGAATGCTGGAGGAGCATTGACAAGGCCAAAAGACATGACAGTATATTCATAAGAACCAAAGCTTGTTCTGAATGTTGTCTTGGGAATATCTTCTTCACGAATGCAAATTTGATGATAACCCATACGAAGGTCAAGCTTGGAGAACACTTTAGCACCTTTAAGTTGCTCGAATAGCTCATTGATGTTGGGAAGTGGGTACTTGTTCTTGATAGTCTTCTTATTCAATGGACGGTAATCGACGCAAAGTCGGTCCGTGCCATCCTTCTTCTTGACAAAAAGAACACCACAACCCCAAGGAGAAGAACTCGGTCTGATCAGACCCAGACGCTCTTGTTCATCGAGTTGTTTCTTCAATTCCTTCAACTCATCTAGTCCAAGCTTGTAAGGACGCTTGCAAACGGGTTCCGTGCCAGGCTCAAGATCAATAACGAATTCAACTGGCCGGCGGGGAGGCATACCCGGAAGCTCTTCTGGAAAGACATCTTGGTACTCACAAACGACTGGAATTTGAGAGATAGGATCCAATTCACCCTTCTCATTGAGAGAAAACAACCGAATGGTATCATCACGAGAGGCATAGATGATCACAACGTTAGAAGAGTGAGTCAATTTAATTTCCCTGGCAGCACAATCAAGCTGAGCCTTGTGCTTATAGAGCCAATCCATCCCGAGAATAAGATCAATATCAGAGTCACCAAGAACAATTGGTTTAGACAAGAATCTATAGTCGCCCATCTTGATAGAAACATCCGGGACACAAACATTAGATGTCATTTGCTTGCCCGGGGACACAATTGACAAAGGTCTCGGCAAAACTTGAGTACCCAAATCATGCATAGCCACAAAGGGTCTTGAAATGAAAGAATGCGATGCTCCAGTATCAAATAAGACTTTTGCAGGAATATCATTAACAGGAAGATTACCCATGATCACTTCTGAAGAATCCTCCGCTTGAGCTGCATTCAACATGTTCACCTTTGCAGACTAGGAATTATGCTTGACCACTGCATTGCTGGAAGATTTCACAGGAGGAGGAGGCGGAAGACGCCTTTGGTTGAAGCACTTGTTCGCATAGTGACCCTTCTGCTGACATTTGTTACAAGTCACCTCTGAGAGCGGACGATGATAAGGATCACTTGGCCTTGGAGCTTGGTTCTGAGACTTGTTCTGATGGCCAGGGTTGGGTGGGTGGGAAGATCCACGGCCACCTGAGTTCTTCTGCTGATAAGGCTGACAGAACAGAGGAGGAGGAGGCAACCAGAACTTCTGTTGCTTAGCTGCCACAAGTGAGGAAGAAGAAGACTGAACTGCGTCTCTGACTCTCTTCTTAGATGCCTCACACTTGAGCTGAGCAGCTTCTTGTTTCAGCGCCATGTTGTAGAATTCATCATACTTTAACGGCTCGAAAAGCACGAGAGCAAGTTGCAGATCTTCTCTGAGACCACGCCTGAATTGGTAGATCATACTCTTCTCATCAGGGATGTCTTGCCTTGCAAAACGAGAGAGCTTCTGGAACTGAGTGTTGTATTGATAGACAGACATGTTGCCTTGCTTGAGATTGCGGAACTCCTCACGCTTACTCTCAACAACACTTTCTGGAATGTGGTGAGCTTTGAAGTCACGGCGGAAATCATCCCAGGTAATCACACGACCTCCTCTGGAATCTTTGTATTGCTGGAACCATTCAGCAGCTTGATCCTTGAGTTGAAAAGACGCAAACTTGACAAAGTCCTCAGGTCTGACATTGCTGCACTCGAAATGCTTGCTGATGTCCACGAGCCAATCATCGGCGTCTATGGCCTCGACACAGAAGCTGAAGGTCTTTGGCTGATTAGCAAGGAACTGGTTGAGTGAAGCGAAGTGCGGCTGATTGTTGCCTTGGCCTTGATTCCCTTGATTATCTTGCCCTTGGTTGCGATCTTGCAAGAGCTGAATCAGAATCTGAGCGTTGGCATTTGTGGCAGTCATCAAGGCTTGCCAAGCCTCCAGAGGCGGAGGTGGTGGAGGAGGGTTAGCCTGACTTCCTTCATTGCGTTCCGGATTCTGACGCGTTGGCGGAGCCATCCTGAAGAGGGTGACATCCATTAGCATCTTGACAGATATATTCAAGCTGAATCAAAGGAACGAAATTGCAACATATAGTCTTCACAATAAACATCCGAACAAGAATGAACGAATGAATTCCAAAGTAAAGCATCACACTTCCATAAGCTGAGAAGCCACTTAGAAAAAGGTATGGAATAAAATCAACAAGGTACGGATGTGAACAAATACTTGGTAAGGATTACCCAATCACGAACCAAATATCTGCGGAAGAAGTACTAGAGCTACATGAATTCCCACTTATAAACTCCCGAAACTTTCTGGTTATGCAATCAGGTGTTGGGGATACAGGGGACACAAAATATATCACCCAAACTAACAATACCTAGATCCAGTTGTATCCATCCTTCAACACATAACCAAGAAATCCTCGGAAATCATCTACCTCAACCTTCGAAAAGCATCCGTTATACAAGTCATGGCAATACTCCCGCACTCGCCTCAGTACTGGGCTATCAGGGTTATCTTACCAACAACTGTATAAAAGAGATTTTCGATGTAGGCGTACTAAACTCAGGTATTCCAAAACCACAACGATAAAATTATGACGACAACACCTCGGAGCTCAACTCCCCGGGACACCTCCTCTAAAACCCCTGCTGACGGGAGGCAACCAAGACAATGTTGTCATCATAAAACCATCGGAACGATTCTAAGATACCCGCGTGATCCTAAAAAAAATTTTGTGAAATTTGGGAAGAGAAGAGTCAAAACTCTACGTCAGGATGCCTTACCAGAGCGATGAGGAGACTGGGAAGTAAAAAGAATTCCTAAGCTCTCCGATATATAATTCCTAAATGACTCAAAACATTTTTCTAGACACAACTCGGCCACTAAAAACGATCAAACAGTGGGGGCTCCTAAGGTGGGGGAAGGCTCTGATTACCAACTTGTAACGCCCTCGATGCGGCTATATCTCCCACGTGTCGAGGCACGACTTAGAGGCATAACCGCATTGAAAGCAATGTCGCAAGTGAGGTAATCTTCACACAACCCATGTAATACATAAGGGAAAAGAGATACATAGTTGGCTTACAGTCGCCACTTCACACAATACATAAATAAACATTCATCATCCAGATTACTCTCAAGGTCCGACTACGGTACCAAAATGAAAGAAGACTACCCCAAATGCTACATAGATCCCCGGATCACCCCAACTGGGCTCCACTACTGATCGTCTGGAAAAGAAACATAGTAACGGCCACGTTCCTCGTCGAACTCCCAAGTGAGCTCGGTCGCGTCATCTGCACTGGCATCGTTGGCACCTGCAACTGTATTGGTAGAATCTGTGAGTCACGGGGACTCAGCAATCTCACACCCGCGAGATCAAGACTATTTAAGCTTATAGGAAGGACAGGGTTGTGAGGTGGAGCTGCAGCAGGCAGCTAGCATATATGGCGGCTACAACGCAAAAGAGAGCGAGAAGAGAAGCAAAGCACGGTCGTGAAGCTAGAAATGATCAAGAAGTGATCCTAGAACAACCTGCGTCAAACATAACTCCAACACCGTGTTCACTTCCCGGACCCCGCCGAGAAGACACCATCACGGTTACACACGCGGTTGATGTGTTTTAGTTAAGGTCAACTTCGGGTTTTGTACAACCGAACATCAGCAAAATCCCATCTGCCTCATAACCGCGGGCACGGCTTTCGAAAGATAATACCCTGCAGGGGTGTCCCCACTTAGCCCATTATAAGCTCTCACGGTCAACGAAGGATATTCCTTCTACCGGGAAGACCCGATCAGTCTCGGAATCCCGGACTACAAGACATTTCGACAGTAACAAAACAGATCCAGCAAAGCCGCCCGGTTGTGCCGACAAATCTTGATAGGATCTGCACATATCTCGGTCTCAGGGCACATCCGGATGAACACTCCGTACAACTAAAACCAGCCCTCGAGTTGCCCCGAGGTGGCGCTGCAAAGGGCTCTAGTTTGGACCAGCAATCGAAGGAGAACTGGCCCGGGGGGTTAAAATAAAGATGACCCTTGAGTCTGCAGAACCCAAGGGAAAAAGGCTTAGGTGGCAAATGGTAAGACCAATGTTGGGCCTTGCTGGAGGAGTCTTATTCAAAGCGAACTGTCAAGGGGGTCCCATAAATCACCCAACCGTGTAAGGAACGCAAAAATCCGGGAACATAACACCGGTATGACGGAAACTAGGGTGGCAAGAGTGGAACAAAACACCAGGCATAAGGCTGAGCCTTCCACCCTTTACCAAGTATATAGATGCATTAATTAAATAAGAGATATTGTGATATCCCAACAAGTAAACATGTTCCAACAAGGAACAACAAGTCCATGTTCCAACAAGGAACAAACCTCATCTTCACCTGCGACTAGCAACGCTATAAGAGGGGCTGAGCAAAGCGGTAACATAGCCAATCAACGGTTTGCTAGGACATGGATGGTTAGGGGCTGACATGGCAATATGGGTGGCATGATATAGCAAGTGGTAGGTATCGCATCATAGGCATAGCAAAAGAGCGAGCATCTAGCAAGCAAAGATAGAAGTGATTTCGAGGGTATGGTCATCTTGCCTGCAAGGTTCCCAGAGTTGTCGAAAGCTTGGTCCTCGTAAGCGTTCTCAACAGGTTCCTCGTTCACGTACTCGTCTCCCGGCTCTAACCACAAGAAGAACACAAGCAAAGCGGACAAACATCAATCACGATGCAATGCGCAAGCAACATGATGCAAAACATGGCATGATATGCGAGATGTGATATGCAATGCATATGCGTGCTACGAAAGGAACAAGATGAATAAGGCATAATCTTGGCAAAACAAGTATGCCACTGGATAGGTGAGGTGATTTCGGTTAAAATCGATATAAAGATCACCGGAATCGGATGCACGGTTTGCAAATGACAAGCAAAACAAGAATGACAAGAATCTGCCATTAACAGCATGATGCTACATAGCAAGCAACAAGAAATTAATCTACTGCACCCAAACATATCAACAAAGCACATGACAGTAATCTACTCAAGATGATTGACAAAAGATGAACACTGAGCTACGGCTAAATCACACCCTAACAGGTTCAAACAAGCATGGCAAAAGTGCAAAAAATAATAGGTTCACAGACTTAGTGAAAATAACAACATAGCAGAAATTAACATCAGGATGACATGTTTAGAGCAATGTAACAACATGCTACATGAACAGGACATGGCAAAATAAGGCATGGCATGAATCAACTCAAATCACTTGACAAAAGTCCCTTACTGACCATAAGCCAAAAAGGATCAGAAAATATGATAGCACCCATGTCAATTAAGCAAGTTTCGATACGGTTTCAGACTTAGCAGAAAACTGGACATGTCAAAAACAGATGACAAGTAGGCATGTTCGTGAGCTCGATGCACTCACTACAGAGCATTGCATGATAAACTAAGCATACATCCATCAAGAAGACATGGCATAGAAGCTATACATGGCAAGAATAACATCATAGCATGCAAGGATCAACTACACCAAGCTTGGCAAAATCGAATAACATGTAAACAATCTTCCAGCGACATTTTATAGCAAAAGTACAGCTCGATTAACTAAAGCTATGGCAATCCATAATTACAAACAAAGGCATGGATGTATAGAGAAAATCCATATGCTCAAAACACTCTTACTGATCATGCTCAAAAGAGGCATAGATCTCTCTGAAACAACATGAACACATGGCATAAAAATAACAGCAGGCAGGGACTTAGTGAAATTACTAAGTCTCTGAAATCAGCAACATTAAGTACCCTAGTTGGCATGCTTGTGCTAGTCACCACAAGGATCACAAAAATACATGGCATAATTCTCTGGAAAGGTAACATGGCATATTAGAAAACACATGTAGGACTCAACTTCATAGGAGGTACACATCAATCATGGCAAAAAAGACAAAAGTGCATGTTCTGATAAGAATCAAAAACTAACATCACATAGCCCTCTTCTAACAGCATTTCGGGCATCAAGATTACCTCAAATGCAAATGATGCAATGGAATGAAATGATGTATTCATC
Organism: Aegilops umbellulata; assembly: GCA_032464435.1. NCBI lineage: Eukaryota > Viridiplantae > Streptophyta > Magnoliopsida > Poales > Poaceae > Aegilops > Aegilops umbellulata. The sequence continues at coordinate 47,704,271 of CP136060.1, read as the reverse complement.
GAGGCGAACAATTTGACATATTATACGCCCAAAACGGAGCTACGGATGCAAAGATATGGCGTGATGAAATAAGCAAAAACAATAGGGTTTCAGGGGGAAAAGTCAACCGCAAATAGATCTCAGATCTGGATCCGGCGCGGATTCCGAGGCAGGCCGGCGACGGCGTCGGAGTGCGGCGCCGCGGTGAGGCGGACGCGCGACGGGGCGCGGCGGCAGGCGGCGCGGGGCGGCGTGGCGTGCAGCGGCGGCGGCGCGGCGCGGTGGCGGCGCGGGCGGAGGCGGCGCGGGCGGTGGCCGCGCTGCCGGCGTGCGGCGTCGGCGGGCGGGGCGCGGCGGCCGGCGCGCGGGGTCCGGCGCGGATTCGGCGGAGCGCGCGGGGCGAGCGGGCGGCGGGCGGTGCGCGGGCGAGGCCCGGTCGGCGCGCGGGAGGGCCGGCCTCGGGCCCGGCGGGCCGGCGGCGCGGGTGGAGGAGGAGCGCCACGTGGTGGCTCCCGATTGGAGGGGGCGGAGGCAGCGGACACGTCCGGCGCGGAGGGAGAGGGAGGAGCTAGGGTTTGGACCCGGAATTGGAAATGGGGGTCTATATATAGGCATAGAGGGGGCTAGGAAGCTCCAAATGGAGTGCGGTTTTCGACCACGCGATCGTGATCGAACGGCGGTGGACATGGGAGTGTCTTAGATGGGTTATTGGGCTGTTTTGAAGGGGTGTTGGGCTGCAACACACACGAGGCCTTCACGGTTACCCGGTTAACCGTTGGAGTACCAAACGACCTCCGATTGACCCGAAACTTGACAGGCGGTCTACCGGTGCTATACCAAGGCCGCTTGACAAACCTCGGTCCAATCCGAGAATGTTTAATACCCGCTCACGATGAAATGTAAAAGGGGACGCCGGGGGACATAGGAGCGCCGGATTGCAAAACGGACAACGGGGAAAATGCTCGGATTCATGAGACGAACACGTATGCGAATGCGATGCACATGGTGACATGATATGAAATGCATGACATGAACAAAATGCAAACTGACGGGAACCCAACCACGAAGGGAATATCATATCACATAGCCGAAAATGGCAAGAGTTGGAGTTACAATTATGGCAAGTTACATCCGGGGTGTTACAACACTCCACCACTACGAGAGGATCTCGTCCCGAGATCTAGGACTGGAAAAACTCCGGATACTCGGAACGTAGGTGATCCTCACGCTCCCAGGTGGCTTCTCGGTCTGAATGGTGTGACCATTTCACTTTCAGGAATTTGATTGACTTGTTGCGAGTCTTGCGCTCAGTTTCTTCAAGAATAGCAACGGGATGCTCATGATAGGACAAATCTTCTTGAAGATCAATCTCTTCGAAGTTGATGGTGCGCTCAGGCGTCTTGAAGCACTTGCGAAGCTATGACACGTGGAAGACATCGTGCACATTTGCAAAGTTGGAGGGAAGCTCAAGTTGATAGGCGAGATCGCCTCGTTTACCGATGATCTTGAAAGGGCCCACGTATCTAGGGGCAAGTTTCCCCTTGATACCGAAGCGACGAGTTCCTTTCATTGGAGAGACGCGGAGGTAGACATGGTCTCCGATCTCGAATGCCAAATCACGATGTTTGCTATCGTAATAGCTCTTCTGGCGCGACTGCGCGGCTTTGAGGTTCTCACGAATGACCTTGCACATAGCCTCAGCCTCTGAGATCAAATCATTGCCAAGCAATTGGCGTTCACCGGTTTCAGACCAGTTGAGAGGAGTACGGCACTTTCTGCCATAGAGAATCTCGAATGGGGCTTTGCCCGAGCTGGCTTGAAAACTGTTGTTGTAAGAGAACTCGGCATAAGGAAGACAATCCTCCCACTTCATGCCGAAAGAGATAACACAAGCTCTGAGCATATGTTCAAGAATTTGGTTGACACGCTCGACTTGTCCACTAGTCTGAGGGTGGAAAGCTGTGCTGAAGCGAATATTTGTGCCCATGGCCTTCTGGAAAGAATCCCAAAACTTGGAGGTAAAAATGCTGCCACGGTCTGAAGAGATCAATTGTGGAATGCCATGCAAGGAGACAATTCTGGATGTGTAGAGCTCTACCAGCTGCGCTGCTGTGATAGACTCTTTGATAGGAAGAAAATGAGCCACTTTGGTGAGCTTGTTGATGACGACAAAGATAGCATCATTTCCACGCTTGGACTTAGGTAACCCAGTCACGAAGTCCATTTCGATATGATCAAACTTCCATTCAGGTATAGCAAGAGGTTGGAGAAGACCAGCTGGTCGTTGGTGTTCTGCTTTCACCCTTCTGCAGACATCACATTCATTCACGAATTGAGCAATCTCTCGCTTCATTCGAGTCCACCAATACGACTGCTTGAGGTCATGGTACATCTTCGTACTCCCAGGATGAATTGACAGAAGAGAGTTGTGCGCTTTGTTCATAATGACTTTACGAAGATCACCCTTTGGAACCACGATCCGGTCCTCGAAGAAAAGAGTATCTCTGTCATCAACTCGATAGCACTTGTATTTGGAAATGCCCTTGTCAATACCACGTTTCACCTTCTTCACCATGGTATCCAACAGTTGTGCCTCACGAATCTGATCTTCCAAAGTAGGAGAGATGATGAGGTTGGCAAGAAAACCTTGAGGGACAACTTGGAGATTCAACTTGCGGAAAGCTTCACAAAGATCCGGTTGAAAGGGCTTGAGGATTAAGCTGTTGCAATAAGCCTTCCTGCTCAAAGCGTCTGCAATCACATTAGCCTTGCCTGGAGTATATTCAATACTCGGATTATACTCTTGAATCATTTCGACCCATCGAGTTTGCCTGAGGTTGAGGTGAGGCTGAGTGAAGATGTACTTGAGACTCTTATGGTCGTGAATATGTCCACTTTCCTTCCCAACAGGAGATGTCTCCATGTTATTAGTGCGTGGACAACTGCCGTCAACTCAAGATCGTGAGTGGGGTAGTTCCTTTCGTTGGGCTTCAACTGACGAGAGGTATAGGCCACAACCTTCTTCTCTTGCATTAAGACGGCACCGAGGCCCTAAAGAGAAGCATAACAGAATACTTCATAAGGCTTGGATTCGTCAGGAGGAGTCAGAACTGGAGCAGTGACGAGTTTCTCTTTGAGAGTGTTGAAAGCAACGTCACACTCAGGAGACCAGACATACTTCACATGCTTCTGGAGGAGGTTGGAAAGAGGCTTTGCAATTTTTGAGAAATTCTCAACGAATCTTCAGCAATAGCTGGCAAGTCCAAGAAAACTGCGAAGCTGCTTGACATTCTGAGGGGGTTCCCAATTCAAAACTGCAGACACCCTCTCTGGATTAATAGCAATGCCCTTGGCAGAGATGATATGACCAAGATAAAGAACTTCATCAAGCCAGAATTCACATTTGGAGAACTTCGCATATAATTTATACTCTCTGAGCTTGTCGAGCACCAATCGCAAATGTTTGGCATGATCCTTCTTATTCTTGGAGAAGACCAAAATATCATCGAGATAGACCAAGACAAATTCGTTGATGTAGGGGTTGAATATGAAATTCATCAAGCGAGTGAATGCTGGAGGAGCATTGACAAGGCCGAAAGACATGACAGTATATTCATAAGAACCAAAGCTTGTTCTGAATGTTGTCTTGGGAATATCTTCTTCACGAATGCGAATTTGATGATAACCCATACGAAGGTCAAGCTTGGAGAACACTTTAGCACCTTTAAGTTGCTCGAATAGCTCATTGATGTTGGGAAGTGGGTACTTGTTCTTGATAGTCTTCTTATTCAATGGACGGTAATCGACGCAAAGTCGGTCCGTGCCATCCTTCTTCTTGACAAAAAGAACACCACAACCCCAAGGAGAAGAACTCGGTCTGATCAGACCCAGACGCTCTTGTTCATCGAGTTGTTTCTTCAATTCCTTCAACTCATCTGGTCCAAGCTTGTAAGGACGCTTGCAAACGGGTTCCGTGCCAGGCTCAAGATCAATAACGAATTCAACTGGCCGGCGGGGAGGCATACCCGGAAGCTCTTCTGGAAAGACATCTTGGTACTCACAAACGACTGGAATTTGAGAGATAGGATCCAATTCACCCTTCTCATTGAGAGAAAACAACCGAATGGTATCATCACGAGAGGCATAGATGATCACAACGTTAGAAGAGTGAGTCAATTTAATTTCCCTGGCAGCACAATCAAGCTGAGCCTTGTGCTTATAGAGCCAATCCATCCCGAGAATAAGATCAATATCAGAGTCACCAAGAACAATTGGTTTAGACAAGAATCTATAGTCGCCCATCTTGATAGAAACATCCGGGACACAAACATTAGATGTCATTTGCTTGCCCGGGGACACAATTGACAAAGGTCTCGGCAAAACTTGAGTACCCAAATCATGCATAGCCACAAAGGGTCTTGAAATGAAAGAATGCGATGCTCCAGTATCAAATAAGACTTTTGCAGGAATATCATTAACAGGAAGATTACCCATGATCACTTCTGAAGAATCCTCCGCTTGAGCTGCATTCAACATGTTCACCTTTGCAGGCTGGGAATTATGCTTGACCACTGCATTGCTGGAAGATTTCACAGGAGGAGGAGGCGGAAGACGCCTTTGGTTGAAGCACTTGTTCGCATAGTGACCCTTCTGCTGACATTTGTTACAAGTCACCTCTGAGAGCGGACGATGATAAGGAGCACTTGGCCTTGGAGCTTAGTTCTGAGACTTGTTCTGATGGCCAGGGTTGGGTGGGTGGGAAGATCCACGGCCACCTGAGTTCTTCTGCTGATAAGGCTGACGGAACGGAGGAGGAGGAGGCAACCAGAACTTCTGTTGCTTAGCTGCCACAAGTGAGGAAGAAGAAGACTGAACTGCGTCTCTGACTCTCTTCTTAGATGCCTCACACTTGAGCTGAGCAGCTTCTTGTTTCAGCGCCATGTTGTAGAATTCATCATACTTTAACGGCTCGAAAAGCACGAGAGCAAGTTGCAGATCTTCTCTGAGACCACGCCTGAATTGGTAGATCATACTCTTCTCATCAGGGATGTCTTGCCTTGCAAAACGAGAGAGCTTCTGGAACTGAGTGTTGTATTGATAGACAGACATGTTGCCTTTCTTGAGATTGCGGAACTCCTCACGCTTACTCTCAACAACACTTTCTGGAATGTGGTGAGCTTTGAAGTCACGGCGGAAATCATCCCAGGTAATCACACGACCTCCTCTGGAATCTTTGTATTGCTGGAACCATTCAGCAGCTTGATCCTTGAGTTGAAAAGAGGCAAACTTGACAAAGTCCTCAGGTCTGACATTGCTGCACTCGAAATGCTTGCTGATGTCCACGAGCTAATCATCGGCGTCTATGGCCTCGACACAAAAGCTGAAGGTCTTTGGCTGATTAGCAAGGAACTGGTTGAGTGAAGCGAAGTGCGGCTGATTGTTGCCTTGGCCTTGATTCCCTTGATTATCTTGCCCTTGGTTGCGATCTTGCAAGAGCTGAATCAGAATCTGAGCGTTGGCATTTGTGGCAGTCATCAAGGCTTGCCAAGCCTCCGGAGGCGGAGGTGGTGGCGGAGGGTTAGCCTGACTTCCTTCATTGCGTTCTGGATTCTGACGCGTTGGCGGAGCCATCCTGAAGAGGGTGACATCCATTAGCATCTTGACAGATATATTCAAGCTGAATCAAAGGAACGAAATTGCAACATATAGTCTTCACAATAAACATCCGAACGAGAATGAACGAATGAATTCCAAAGTAAAGCATCACACTTCCATAAGCTGAGAAGCCACTTAGAAAAAGGTATGGAATAAAATCAACAAGGTACGGATGTGAACAAATACTTGGTAAGGATTACCCAATCACGAACCAAATATCTGCGGAAGAAGTACTAGAGCTACATGAATTCCCACTTATAAACTCCCGAAACTTTCTGGTTATGCAATCAGGTGTTGGGGATACAGGGGACACAAAATATATCACCCAAACTAACAATACCTAGATCCAGTTGTATCCATCCTTCAACACATAACCAAGAAATCCTCGGAAATCATCTACCTCAACCTTCGAAAAGCATCCGTTATACAAGTCATGGCAATACTCCCGCACTCGCCTCAGTACTGGGCTATCAGGGTTATCTCACCAACAACTGTACAAAAGAGATTTTCGATGTTGGCGTACTAAACTCAGGTATTCCAAAACCGCAACGATAAAATTATGACGACAACACCTCGGAGCTCAACTCCCCGGGACACCTCCTCTAAAACCCCTGCTGACGGGAGGCAACCAAGACAATGTTGTCATCATAAAACCATCGGAACGATTCTAAGATACCCGCGTGATCCTAAAAAAAATTAGTGAAATTTGAGAAGAGAAGAGTCAAAACTCTACGTCAGGATGCCTTACCAGAGCGATGAGGAGACTGGGAAGTAAAAAGAATTCCTAAGCTCTCTGATATATAATTCCTAAATGACTCAAAACATTTTCCTAGACACAACTCGGCCACTAAAAACGATCAAACAGTGGGGGCTCCTAAGGTCGGGGAAGGCTCTGATTACCAACTTGTAACGCCCTCGATGCGGCTATATCTCCCACGTGTCGAGGCACGACTTAGAGGCATAACCGCATTGAAAGCAATGTCGCAAGTGAGGTAATCTTCACACAACCCATGTAATACATAAGGGAAAAGAGATACATAGTTGGCTTACAGTCGCCACTTCACACAATACATAAATAAACATTCATCATCCAGATTACACTCAAGGTCTGACTACGGTACCAAAATGAAAGAAGACTACCCCAAATGCTACATAGATCCCCGGATCACCCCAACTGGGCTCCACTACTGATCATCTGGAAAAGAAACATAGTAACGGCCACGTTCCTCGTCGAACTCCCAAGTGAGCTCGGTCGCGTCATCTGCACTGGCATCGTTGGCACCTGCAACTGTATTGGTAGAATCTGTGAGTCACGGGGACTCAGCAATCTCACACCCGCGAGATCAAGACTATTTAAGCTTATAGGAAGGATAGGGTTGTGAGGTGGAGCTGTAGCAGGCGGCTAGCATATATGGTGGCTACAACGCAAAAGAGAGCGAGAAGAGAAGCAAAGCACGGTCGTGAAGCTAGAAATGATCAAGAAGTGATCCTAGAACAACCTGCGTCAAACATAACTCCAACACCGTGTTCACTTCCCGGACCCCGCCGAGAAGAGACCATCACGGTTACACACGCGGTTGATGTGTTGTAGTTAAGGTCAACTTCGGGTTTTCTACAACCGGACATCAGCAAAATCCCATCTGCCTCATAACCGCGGGCACGGCTTTCGAAAGATAATACCCTGCAGGGGTGTCCCAACTTAGCCCATTATAAGCTCTCACGGTCAACGAAGGATATTCCTTCTACCGGGAAGACCCGATCAGTCTCGGAATCCCGGACTACAAGACATTTCGACAGTAACAAAACAGATCCAGCAAAGCCGCCCGGTTGTGCCGACAAATCCTGATAGGAGCTGCACATATCTCGGTCTCAAGGCACATCCGGATGAACACTCCGTACAACTAAAACCAGCCCTCGAGTTGCCCCGAGGTGGCGCTGCAAAGGGCTCTAGTTTGGACCAGCAATCGAAGGAGAACTGACCCGGGGGGGTTAAAATAAAGATGACCCTTGAGTCTGCAGAACCCAAGGGAAAAAGGCTTAGGTGGCAAATTGTAAAACCAATGTTGGGCCTTGCTGGAGGAGTCTTATTCAAAGCGAACTGTCAAGGGGGTCCCATAAATCACCCAACCGTGTAAGGAACGCAAAAATCCGGGAACATAACACCGGTATGACGGAAACTAGGGTGGCAAGAGTGGAAAAAAACACCAGGCATAAGGCCGAGCCTTCCACCCTTTACCAAGTATATAGATGCATTAATTAAATAAGAGATATTGTGATATCCCAACAAGTAAACATGTTCCAACAAGGAACAACAAGTCCATGTTCAAACAAGGAACAAACCTCATCCTCACCTGCAACTAGCAACGCTATAAGAGGGGCTGAGCAAAGCGGTAACATAGCCAATCAACGGTTTGCTAGGACATGGATGGTTAGGGGCTGACATGGCAATATGGGTGGCATGATATAGCAAGTGGTAGGTATCGCATCATAGGCATAGCAAAAGAGCGAGCATCTAGCAAGCAAAGATAGAAGTGATTTCGAGGGTATGGTCATCTTGCCTGCAAGGTTCCCAGAGTTGTCGAAAGCTTGGTCCTCGTAAGCGTTCTCAACAGGTTCCTCGTTCATGTACTCGTCTCCCGGCTCTACCCACAACAAGAACACAAGCAAAGAGGACAAACATCAATCACGATGCAATGCGCAAGCAACATGATGTAAAACATGGCATGATATGCGAGATGTGATATGCAATGCATATGCGTGCTACGAAAGGAACAAGATGAACAAGGCATAATCTTGGCAAACCAAGTATTCCACTGGATAGGTGAGGTGATTTCGGTTAAAATCGATATAAAGATCACCGGAACCGGATGCACGGTTTGCAAATGACAAGCAAAAGAAGAATGACAAGGATCTGCCATTAACAGCATGATGCTACTTAGCAAGCAACAAGAAATTAATCTACTGCACCCAAACATATGAACAAAGCACATGACAGTAATCTACTCAAGATGCTTGACAAAAGATGAACACTGAGCTACGGCTAAATCACACCCTAACAGGTTCAAACAAGCATGGCAAAAGTGCAAAAAATAACAGGTTCACAGACTTGGTGAAAATAACAACATAGCAGAAATTAACATCAGGATGACATGTTTAGAGCAATGAAACAACATGCTACAGGAACAGGACATGGCGAAATAAGGCATGTCATGAATCTACTCAAAGCAGTTGACAAATGTCCCTTACTGACCATAAGCTAAAAAGGATCAGAAAATATGATAACACCCATGTCAATTAAGCAAGTTTCGATACAGGTTTCAGACTTTGCAGAAAACTGGACATGTCAAAAACAGATGACAAGTAGGCATGTTCGTGAGCTCGATGCACTCACTACATAGAATTGCATGATAAACTAAGCATAAATCCATCAAGAAGACATGGCATAGAAGCTATACATGGCAATAATAACATCATAGCATGCAAGGATCAACTACACCAAGCTTGGCAAAATCGAATAACATGTAAACAATCTGGCAGCAACATTTTATAGCAAAAGTAGAGCTCGATTAACTAAAGCTATGGCACTCCATAATTACAAACAAAGGCATGGATGTATAGAGAAAATCCATATGCTCAAAACACTCTTACTGATCATGCTCAAAAGAGGCATAGATCTCTCTGAAACAACATGAACACATGGCATAAAAATAACAGCAGGCAGGGACTTAGTGAAATTACTAAGTCTCTGAAATCAGCAACATTAAGTATCCTAGTTGGCATGCTTGTGCTAGTCACCACAAGGATCACAAAAATACATGGCATAATTCTCTGGATAGGTAACATGGCATATAAGAAAACACATGTAGGACTCAACTTCATAGGAGGTACACATCAATCATGGCAAAAAAGACAAAAGTGCATGTTCTGATAAGAATCAGAAACTAACATCACATAGCCCTCTTCTAACAGCATTTCGGGCATCAAGATGACCTCAAATGCAAACGATGCAATGTAATGAAATGATGTATTCATCGAGGCGAACAATTTGACATATTATACGCCCAAAACGGAGCTACGGATGCAAAGATATGGCGTGATGAAATAAGCAAAAACATTAGGGTTTCGGGGGAAAAAGTCAACCGCAAATAGATCTCAGATCTGGATCCGGCGCGGATTCTGAGGCGGGCCGGCGACGGCGTCGGAGTGCGGCGGCGCGGTGAGGCGGACGCGCGGCGGCAGGCGGCGCGGGGCGGCGTGGCGTGCAGCGGCGGCGGCGTGCGGCGGCGGCGGGCGGGGAGCGGCGGCCGGCGCGCGGGGTCCGGCGCGGATCCGGCGGAGCGCGCGGGGCGAGCGGGCGGCGGGCGGTGCGCGGGCGAGGCCCGGTCGGCGCGCGGGAGGGCCGGCCTCGGGCCCGGCGGGCCGGCGGCGCGGGTGGAGGAGGAGCGCCACGTGGCGGCTCCCGATTGGAGGGGGCGGAGGCGGCCGACACGTCCGGCGCGGAGGGAGAGGGAGGAGCTAGGGTTTGGACCCGGAATTGGAAATGGGGGTCTATATATAGGCATAGAGGGGGCTAGGAAGCTCCAAATGGAGTGCGGTTTTCGGCCACGCGATCGTGATCGAACGGCGGTGGACATGGGAGTGTCTTAGATGGGTTATTGGGCTGTTTTGAAGGGGTGTTGGGCTGCAACACACACGAGGCCTTCACGGTTACCCGGTTAACCGTTGGAGTACCAATCGACCTCCGATTGACCCGAAACTTGACAGGCGGTCTACCGGTGCTATACCAAGGCCGCTTGACAAACCTCGGTCCAATCCGAGAATGTTTAATACCCGCTCACGAAGAAATGTAAAAGGGGACGCCGGAGGACATAGGAGCGCCGGATTGCAAAACGGACAACGGGGAAAATGCTCGGATTCATGAGACGAACACGTATGCGAATGCGATGCACATGGTGACATGATATGAAATGCATGACATGAACAAAATGCAAACTGACGGGAACCCAACCACGAAGGGAATATCATATCACATAGCTGAAAATGGCAAGAGTTGGAGTTACAATTATGGCAAGTTACATCCGGGGTGTTACATGACCTCAAGTAGTGTTAAAGAAATCTTATATACTAAGATAGTTATCCACACAATCTTATTTATCTCAACATGCAAGCATACCACCTCATCATATAATTAAGAATGGGATAAGACCAATCTCAACATGCAATCATGCATGAAAAAAATCACCACAACATTCAATCATGCATGGGAAAATGTTTTTCACTCGATTACTCTACTTATATTCAATAAATATTTTACAACTATACATAATCAAATATGTTTAATTTCGGTTCTCATGTTATAAACCTAAATTTTCATCAACCAATTCTCCCAGCAACACACGTGGTGGTCAAAAGGTAAGAATGTGAGAAGAAAGGGTGAACAGTCGAGTGGGCTATTTTATCATGACCAATGGACCAAATGTTACTCATACACCCCTCCTAATTGTCCAAGACATAGGGGTTTCCGGGCGAGGCTGTGTCTAGATTCTAGTGAGGCACACTTTTGCCTCGCCTGTAGCGACATGGTAATGGCTAATGGGCCGGCCCAGTAGTGCTATTCATTCGATTCGTTTTTCGTCCGTACATTTGTTTTGTTTCTCCATTTTACCTTTTGTCATATTTTCAAAATAATGATTTGAAATACATATATTTCAAAAAATTGACTTGAGTTTTGAAAAATTGTTTGTGCAATGTTTAAAAAATGTTGATAGCATTTGGAAAAAAAGTTTCAACACGTATTCGAAATATGTATAACACATATTCAAAAAAGGTTCAAAAACATGTGTTTAAAGAAGTGTTAATCGAGAACCAACTTGTGGTTGGATGATTAGAAGGACAGTGGTATACCTTGCCCACCAGAGTTCAAGTCCAAGTCTTGACATTGGTGCTCACATTTTCCTGGATTTATTCCAGGCCTTCTGGCGATGTGCATTTAGTGCGAGAAGACGTTCCCGTCGATTATGAAAGTGTCTGTGGCTATTTCGTCAATCTCAAGATGATGTGTCAGCTCAGTCTCAGGAGGTGCTCACAGAGATAGAGTGTGTGTGCGAGTGTTCATAGGGATGAGTGTGTGTGTGTGTGTGTGTGTCAGCGTTTGCATTTGTACTGTGTTCCAAAAAGGAAGTGTTACATATATTTATAAATGTTAAACATATATAAAAGAAATGTTTCAGATGTATACCATTTTTTTACAGTGCGTAAGGAAAAAGTAGATATCAAAAAATGTATTTGAACAAAGTTAATCATAGTATTTGAAAAATGTTATACATATATTTAAAAATTGTTAAATGTGTATGAATAAATATTTTTGATGTATCTATACCGATATAAAAAGACACAAATGGGCTGATCCAATTAATCTCGGCCATCAAATCATATCAATCCAACGATCTAGACTGCTTCAATATCGAGCGCTCAACACGTTTAGCATGCAGTTAATTTCTTACCAAATATAGCGCTAATCATATAATAACACGCAAATAATATCCTACTTAATATCCGCATGCACTTAATATACTTCCAAATTAACGTGCATTGTACGTACACATTGACTAATATGAAAAATGAGACAAGAAAACATATATTTGAAAAGAAATGTTAATCATGTACTATCTTCGTTCGGGTCTATTCAGCCCTCACATATTTTAGGTCAATCTTTGACCAGCTATAAACTAACAAAATATAAATATACGACACAAAAAGTTTATTCTTGAATTTGTGTTTGAAAGGGTTTTTGCATAGTATATATTTTGTGACATATACATTATATTTTATTAGCTAAATATTGAATGAACTTTAGCCCAAAATACAAGTGGGGCATACCAAACCCCGACAGTGGTAGTATTTAACATAGTGTAAATAAATAGTTACCGTATTTTAAAACAGGGGCGCTGAAATGGAGAAAATAAAAGGCTTTTTCTGGTCCAAAATAAATGTTTCAACTTTTATTTAAAAAATGTGTAACACATATTCAAAAACATCTGTTTGAAAAAATGTTAATCATGTATTTGAAAAACAATGTGCATAAAAAAAGTTCAGGTGTATACACAAAATGTACTATGTGTATGTAAAAAATTGAAATACAAATATATAATTAAAAAAATCTTAATCATGTATTTGAAGAATAGGTTAAACATATATAAAAGTATATTAATGTGTATAGAAAATTTATAATATGTATAAAAAATATAGACATCAAAACATATATTTGGAAATAATGTTAATACTGTGTTCGAAAAATATTATGCACTTCCAAAAAATGTTTTTATGTATACAAAAGTTATACAATATGTAGGAAAAAGTAAACATCAAGACATAACATTTGAAAAATTTAAAATAAATGATAGGGAAAAGGAAAATTGAAATTGAAATTGAAAAATAAAAAGCGAAAAACAAAAAAACCAAAGAGAAAGATATCCATCGAGAAAAGGAAAGAAGGTACACAGAAAAATAATCAAAAGAAAAAAAACCAATGAAAAATCATTAAAAAACACACAAAAGAAACAATAAAACCAGACTAGTTCAATCAGTGTACAGCAGAAAAGAAGAAAAAACTAATCTACAGTGATGACCGAGCGAGCGAATGAGCGCAGCGACCTACTGAGCGACCGAGAGAGCTAACCGCGCTAATGGGCCGGCCCATACCCGCGGATGTCACAGCTGAGGCGTGCGAATGCTATGTCTTGCTGAAATTACATGTTAAGGAGTACACTTTGCAAAGGTCATTCCCCAGGTTGCGACAAGTGGGGCACTGCATGTGCGCCACTTGTTGCAACCTGAGAGTTTTACCTTTTTCGTAGATTCGTTTATTTAAAACGTTTTATCTTTTAAATCTTGCGTCCAAATCTTGAACCGTGTTCATCATTGGATTTCTCGGTTGAGATCTTTGAAACTAGATATCATGTTCATGCGTTTTGACGAACTTTTTTCCCAAAAAAAAAGAAAAAAAAACCTAGCCGAAAGTACTTTTTTTTTCTTTTTCGAAGAGACACAACTGTGCCTCTTGTGGAAGCAAATTTGTGCCTCCCAAAGTAAATCCTCTCACGGAAACAAAAAAACATGTTTCTTTCCTATCATGAGAAACAAATCTGCGCCCTCCACGAGAAGTAAATGTGTGCCTCTCACGAAAGTAGAGAAAAATGCATTTCTTTTTCTGTTCTGAGATGCACAGCTTGTGGAAGAAAAGTTGTGCCTCCACGAGTAAATTTGTGCCTCTTGCGGAAGCAAAAAAGAAGAAAGAAAACACATTTTTCTTTTTTGAGAGGCATAGTTGTGCCTCTCACGGAAGCAAATCTGTGCCGGCACGAGAAGTAAATTTGTGCCTCTCGTGGAATCAAAAAAGAAAATAAAACCCTTTTTTTTGTTTCCGAGAGGCACAACCCAAATCTATGCCTCCACGAGCAGTAAATCTGTGCTTCTCGCGGAAGAAAAAGAAATGTGTTTTCTTGCACAAAACTTTCTTTTGGGCCCGAAACCTAGTGAAAACCTAGCAAAACTGAAAAGGCGGAAAAACCAAAAAATCATCTGCAATCCTAAAAACACATATCGAAAAATAAAAAATGAAACCCCAAGGAAGCGCCCGGCACACGACACGTGGCGACGACTGTGGTGCAATCTTAGCTCACCAAAAGTGACCCTTGAGGGGCTCTCGCAAGGGGTATCCCTCTATGTCGCTGAAGCTTTCCTATAGAGGGCACAGTTCGGCCAAATAGCGTGTTACTTGTTTCTTTCATTCGTCGGTCATTCTCTGATATGTTCGTTCATTTCTTGCTTTATCTTTTTTCCTTTTTCATTTCCTTTTTTTGTTTGGTTTTCTCATTTCTTCTCTAGATTTTAATGGTTTTCTTTCTTTCTTCATTGCTATACGGTGTTTTTTTTTATCTTTCAATTTTTTGGTTTCTTTTTAGTTTCTTTCACGGTTATCATTGGTTCTTTTCAATTTTTCTTCGATTGTTCGTTCCTTTCTTGGTTTTCAATGGGTTTTTATTTCCGTTTTATTTGTCTCTTTATTGGTTTTTACTGTTTTGCATTCTTTTTTGAATTTTTTTTTTGTTTTCTTTTTTCTTCTTTTCCGGTTTTCATTGTTTTCTTCACGTTGCTTTGTTTCTTTTGGTTTGCCTTGTACATGTTTTTCTACGTCAAGAACATGTCCTAACAGAAGTTTAAGTTCTTTTCAATACAATTTTAATATTTTTATAAGAATTGGTCAAAGTTTTATCTTTACACATTTTTAAAAATTCAAATTCTTAACTAAAAAAATTCAGATACAACATCAATATTTTTTAAATACATGCTCAACATGTTTCTATACGCATTTTAACCATTTCAAATTCTTGATTAAAAAATTCAAATACAATATTTTATTTTATTAAAACATGGTCATCCTTTTATCTATAAACATTTATTTTTTGTTCAAATGCTTGGTTAAATTTTTTCACATACTTGTTTAACTTTTTTTCAAATGATTGATTAACATTTTATAAATACATCATGCACTTTATAAACACGCATAGTATATATTTTTATATATTTTTATTATACATGAGAAATATTTTATTTATATATATTTAATATTTTTTAAATGCTTGGTTAGCATTTTTTTAATACATGGTCAACATTTTTTCTATGCACATTTTTATCATTTTTCAAATTCTTGTGTAACAAATAAATGATTAATTTTTTTTAATGCAAGGTCAACATTTTTTATGCACATTTTAACATTTTCAAATGCTTCAGTAACATTTTTTAGATACAAGTTTGACATTGTTTTACAATGCAAAGTCAACATTTTTTCTATACATATAAAAAAATAAAATTCTTGATTAACATTTTTCAATGCAGGATTAACATTTTTTAAATACATGATCAACTTATTTTGCACAGAGTGTATCTATTTTGTATAAATGAGAAACATTTTTTTTACACATTTAACATTTTTAAAATGTCTGGTTAACATTTTTTCAAGGTTTTATGTAAAGTGTTTTTTGCAATATACTCCCTCCATCTCATAATATAGGAGTGTTTTTGTCACTTGTAGTGTAAAAATGCTATAATATTATAGGATGAAGGGAGTGCTTATTTAGAATATAAGGAAGTATAAATGAAAGGGAAAAAGAAACAAAAAAACAAAAGTAAAAAAAGGTAAAAAAAAAGAAACAAAAACGAGGTCGTGGCCTCCCGCGCGCCTATGCCGACCCATTTAGGGAGGCACCTGATGCGAGAGCACACTAGGTCTCGCTATAAGTGAGACATAGCGCTACCCGCTCTAGTAAGGGTTTTCTTTGTATTGAACTAGAAACAAGAAGGGGGGAGGCCTATATCTCTCGGAGAGCCCAAGTCTCGACATCCAAGAAATCTAGTATGGCTTAGGCCATAGTTGAGAGTCAATATTGCTTGAGAGAATTTTGTTTAACACACGCGAAGGGTCACGAAGGAACCGAAAGGTTTATATTATACAAAATGATGAGGTACATGCCTCCATACAACTAGATCCCTGAAATAAGCAAGGACCCCAATGGGTAAAAGAGAATTACAGTATGTCTGGCGAGATCCCCACACAGAAACAGAGCTGCTTCCCATGAGGTTCCATGGCTGTGAGGAAGAAGACGGGCCCCATGTGTCTAGAAGAAACAATTTCACGTTGCAGAAGACAACCCCTTGACCACCATAGTGGACGGCGTAGCTCCCGGATAAGAACGCCCTTCAACCACTGAGATGGGCTTGTATCTTTTCCAAGACCACCCACTGTTGATGAACTCCATCCCTGCCAATATCATGAAAAACTCCAAGCGTTGATCGCCTCGTCGCCATTGCCTTGATGGCCTCCAAAGCAGTAGACGACAATGAGGTCCTCCGTCAAATCAGGGCCACCGAGCTTATTACCGGGGACACTGGAGTATAACCCATCAGCAGCAACAAGGACCACACTACCACTGCCCCGAGGATCCCTTCCAGTGGCCACCACATATGGCTCACTCGCGCCGGCGACCAAATTCCCATCAACACCCCACCAGACTCCGATATATAGCCAAACTCCCCTAAGAACAAAAGTGTATTCGATCTAGCTTGAGAGATTCAAGTTAATCTTGATGAAACCAATAATGTCCTTTGGCCTCTCTTTAGCTTGGCCCACCCATGCCTTTGCCTGTGGGTTGGGGTGGGGGTGGGCGGAGGGGGCAATGAAAATGATATTTAGCCTGATTTCCATGAGTATATGGTCCTTTCACAAAAATTTCACTGGTTGGATAGTGTTTGTTTTAAATTTGTCCTGTAAAATCGGGGAAAGGTCAGTAAAATGTGTTTACGTAGTAGTACAGAAACACCTATGTGGTAATGTATATGTTTAAAATTTTGATAGGTTTTTGGGTGGCTAGTCATTTTGTTTCGTGTTTGGGGATTCATCTGGTCATTCTACTAGCGTGCCAAACCATTAAGTCTTAGTCTCCTGTTTTCTTGTCGTCGACAAAAATACATGTGTAAACAAATTTTACCAAGAAGTTTTTTCCTCGTTCTTGTAAATGGGAAAGGCAGTAGCATACATGCCAAAATGTGAAAATAAAATAAATGCGCTAATACATATGTTTTTAAAATTTTGTTGTGTTTCCAGGTGGGTAACCATTTTGTTTTGTGTTGGGCAATTATCTATACCATTCTATTGACATGCCAAAAAAGAGAAACTGAACCATGCATATGCATGTTTTCTCCTCAAGAATGCTAGAGTTATGGAAAGATTCAACATATTGGTTCTAAAAAAACAGATTCTACATATTTACCTTACAGGCACCTCGGGGCAGTTTGTGGTTTTGTTTATTCAGAAAAGTACTAGAAATTCCCCAAAAAGGAAATGTCAATAAGAAAATATTGCTCCAGGAAGAACCATGCACATATTCCCCTAAATTGCTTTTAAAAAACGACTAGAAACTCCCCGAAAAATACTGGCCATGCTGAAGAACAATATGCACCTATTCCCTGAAAAGATTGCTTTTAAAAAAAATGCTGTGGGAAAAAAGTACTGGCCCATACAGGCCTCGAACCTGTGACCTTCGCGTTATTAGCACGACGCTCTAACCAGCTGAGCTAATAGGCCTTTGACGTACATTCACTATTTAGGTATTACATATTCAAGTCTTCAGAACACCTGCTTTCGTTTAAAAAATATCCACAACACTTCAAATCAGGTACAGAACTCTGTTGTGAGTTATTATGCCATGCTGGACCGTTACCACTTACCAGTATCAAGTCAAAAGATTTACGTGCTAGCTCGCGTTAGTCTCAACTGAACCAAAGACGCACGAAGAGGGAGGCAGCTCACACTTGGCTTCACAAAATAATAACTGTCATTTTGCAGACTTACAGTGAGTGTACAGGATCACCAAGACGCACTACATCTACATGAATTGGATTACCATATGATATATGAACAAAATCCAATCGTGGTATACACGTTAAATTTTACTATATCGCCAACAAACAATGGCTTGCACGCGCTATTTACAAGCTGCACCAGCAAGAATCCAGCAAACAATGCACCACCACCAATGGAACACCACCACCACCACCACCCATAGACGCAGAGGCTCACCGGCCACTCCATGCCGCAAGAACGCCCTGAAACACCTCAGCCACCAGGTCCCTGTCCGCCGTCTGAAGGAAGGCGCTGAACTCCTCCTGCATCTCGTACACCTTCCTGAAGTCGACGAGGAACCTGAGGCAGCTGTCCTTGAGCCTCTGCAGCCGGTACAGGTGGCCCGTCTGGAGCCGCTCGATCACGTTCCGGGTGTCGATGTCCTCCAGCAGGCTCTCGAGGCACGCTTCCTTGAGGTCGGCGATGTCGTACTTGTCGGCGGCGCCGAGGAGGGCCAGCCGGTGCGCGAGGAACTCCTCGCTGCGCAGGTCGCCGTAGATGTAGTTGAGGAAGCCCCGGCACGCGTCGAGGGACATGTCGGAGATGTCCACGGTGGAGAGCTCCTTCTCCCTGAGGTCGTGCGAGAACATGCTCCGGAAGACGGGCGAGCGGGCGGCCAGGATCGCGCGGTGCGCCATGATGCTGCCGTCGTCGGCGTTGATCGTGATGTCGCAGAGGATGCCCTCTTGCAGCATCCTTGCGAGGGATGACAACGCGGTGTTGTCTGAAGACTGCTTGATTTGGTGCGAGGCCCAGATTGAGGCAGGTTCACCACCCTGGAATGCAGAATTACACAGCAATAAGTTAATTGTGAGCCTTCCTTCCAAAAGCCAAAAAAAGAGAGAATTAACTGTAAGTTTGAAACGGTCCCGAACATGTGCAGGAAGTGATTATTGAAGGGCCTCATGTGTTGTTTTGCTCTCATGGAAAGTATTAGCACTAACCGTTCGGAATTTACAGTCATTAGATTTTATTTGTTCTCAAGGACGTTGTTCTTATATTGTCGTTTATTATCCGGATCGAGCAATTACTGACAAGTGGCAACAAGTGTCTGATTTAGGTTTCAGTTGTGCTTGCGAGCTTTGCACGTCTCTGATCAAAGAACATGTTTATGTGACGTCACACAATCAGGGGCTTTTCAATTCAACGGTAGAAAGCAACTATAGACACCTCACACAAAACAAACTGTAGAAGTTTTCATATTGGTGTGCATCAGTCCAAATGTCATGTTAATATAGTGTGCAGCTGTCTAAAATCAGTTAGGATTCCAGATGAGTCAAGAATGTCACTCCACACCTCCTAATTGTTGTTGTACCAAACATTGACAAAACAGAAGTAGATGGTGAAACAGTGCTTACAGATGAATCTGCAATTTTCAGGTCCAGAAACTCTATCTCAATCACAAATCTTCCAGTAAAACTACTATCAATCGTCCACACAAACCCTTCGTGTTTCAGAGGCTTGTCCAAGATACCTGTGTTCATGCAAATTAGCTGATGGTTAGATAACCCATGCTTTGTGCACTTGCTGATATGCGTGGAGAACTCAACATGACATTTTGGAATAACAATAAAGCGTAGAATTTCAACCAGCATGCACGGCCTATCATGTTAATGTACAGTAACTTAAATATGTATACTGCTTTTGCATGACACTTGATCTCTACACAAATTAACTCGTATCCGTATGAACTAAGAACAACCAGTTTATTTTGATAACTCATCACTTACATACTAGATATTGAAAAATTACCACTTACATATTAAATGTGAAACTATATCTACATCTTTCATACAGTACATAGTAAGGAGTAAAAGACAATTACCTGGATGCTCTATGATCTTCTGATTTGGAGGAAAGGATATCAGAAGTTTCGTGACAAAGGAGGCTATCGGTGCCGGGGCTGTGTTCTTGGCGGAATTTGACAACTCTGCAAAGAGCTTAACGCAAGTTTGCTTGTTGTTTCTCTCCACAGACAGGTACCTTCATAATTGCAGAATCAGATACTGAAGTTAGTTTATGAATCATATGGTGAACCCTCATAATTATCATGTACCCATCGTTTATGATTTTACTTGTGTTAAAACCAAAAAAATTATCCTGATGAGATTTGAAGAAGTAAACGTACAATTCAACTCAATATTTTTCTTGGCAATAGTAGAAAAGAAACAGCTGAAAGCGAGTGTTGGAGAAAGTGAAAACTTTAGTCTGAAATATCTTTGGTTCCACGTCTCTCTTAATAATACAACAAATATGTCTAAGAAAACATGTCGACTAGATATTATCGATGACCAAAGATTCCAAATCCAACTTAAATTCAGTTCAATAATACTTTACGGAGGAAATCCATTCCTGCTACCAAATTCTGAACCTTTTCTCAGAATCAAACAAGCAAGATTTTTTAACAGAAACAGCCTATTGATCCCCTTTGCACTGGTGGACAGAATTAAGCCACCAGTGAAAACCTCATGTTGATCGCAAGAAAACCCATGACTGAACTCATAAACCAGCACTAAGAACCACGGTCGCAACAATGATCGCAGACGGAGGGTGCCATCTACAGTCTGCTTTGCCGGACACGTATGTCAAACAAGAAACCAAACAGGTAGCGAGCAACAAATTTGCATAGGGGGGCGGAGGAGAGGGGAGGAGGGGCTGGGTGGGCACGGGCACGGGCACGGACCAGTTCCAGAGGCCGACGCGGAAGGAGTCGGACTTGCGGTAGGTGTAGCAGGGGAGCGCGTCGACGCGCCATTGCGCGAGCCGCGGCGCCGCCTCGACCCGGGACCCCGCGGCGCTCATGGCCCCCCACGACGACGCCACCGCCGCCACCACCTCATCGACGCAGCCCAGCAGCCCCAGCGCCCCCTTCCCCAGGCTCCCTCCTCCCGGCCCTCCTCCTCATGTACTGCCGCCAACCCACGCGCGCACGGCCAAACCCGAAGTCCCGAACACAAACCACTCAGCACGACATGGATAGATCACCACGACGACTCACGGTCACAGCGGCATGCAGGAGGCGTGCGCGCGGCCAGGGAGTCGCGGAGGGCTCTCCGTCCCGGTTCTTGGGGAGTGGCGCGCGCGCAAGGAGGTGAGGTGGGGTGGGGTGGGGTGGGGGTGGAGTGGCGGCTATATGGTGGTGGGATGGGATGGCAGAGGACATGGGAGTGGGACTGTGGGAGGGAGGGTGCCGTTGCTGTTGCTGTTGCGGGGGAGGAAGAAGAGGAGGATTAGTTTGGCACGCAAATGGGAGACTTTCTTCCACGCCAGTGGAAGACGGACGGGTGGTGAATGTTCCGGCTTAATTACTTTTATCCAGCCGATGATTAGATTACTCCCTGCCTCCACTCCACCTCAACCACCGCTCAGTCCCCTTCGTTTCCCTCAATCTCCCCCAGATAAACATTTCCGACGACGACGAATTCATGGCATGAGTTCTTCACGGGGTTTCAATTACTGGTCGCAAATGCGCGGTTAATCAGTGGGGATCATTGGCCATATCATACTAGATGGTTCATATCGCTTCTGCCGACTGGTTACTGTCCTTGTCCACGGATGGACCCAGGGATTTTGCGCTCCATATCTCGGCTCCGCTCTTCCTCTCGTCGCTAGCTAGCAAACATTTTGGCTTTTACGGCAGCGAGTGCTTTCTTTTGAAATTAAAGAACTCGTCAAATTGGCAAACCACTTTGCTGAAGAACACTCGCCGAATTCGCTGCGACAAGTGGGGATTAAACAAGGGGGGCAACGAATCAGGGCCGTAATTATTGTCGACGAGATACGCATGCACGCAAAGAATCTCGGTGCGTGAGTAAAATAAAAAAAATTCAGAGAGAGAGGGAGGAGAAGTTTGGGGTGGAGTGTTGTTTGGAGATCCCGAGTGGACAAGGAAAGTATCTGCGTGATTCGGCGTGGGCCCGCGCCGGTTGCCCCCTGGATTCTTTCTCTCTCACACACAAGCAACCTGGCTGTTCGGAATCTTTGATTCTCTCTGCCTGCTCACAGTGGCAGATTCTTTTGCTTGAGGAAAATTGTGGCAGCTTCTGTAGCCTGTAGGAATAGTGTTGCTTTTCCTCCTTAAGATAAATTATTTTTCCATGCTCACTGGTCCATTCTTACTCCTACTGGATTATTAGAGAAATTAATTTGGTAAGATCGACCACAAAACTACATAAAGCGAATCTCTACTTCTAATGGAGCAGTTGGTAGCCTGGTACGGTTTATTTTCGTCCGGTTTATTTTCTTCCGGTTCTTTTCGTCCCACCTTCACCCACTGGTTTTAATTTCCTGCAACCTGTTCTTTCACCCCTCCTTACGTATGCTAACCCACCCCCTCCCGATTTTCCATTTGACATGATTTGGTAAGCTAATCAATTATGATCAAAACCAGCGAATAAAAACGGATTCCTTTCCTCCCAAGGTGAACATTTGATCTCGCGATTCTCTCGCCCCTTTAATCTCGCGCTCCTCTCACCTGATCTTTAATTTTGCAAACATCTCACCCATCCAGATTTCCTATTTCACATGATCGCAATCCTCTCGCCCCTTTAATCTTGCGAAAATTTGAATGCGCCTGCCCTTAACACACTCAATTCACGCGCCCCTCCAACTCGCCAAGCGCGGTGAGCGGGGATCATGGCCCCGGAGCCGCCGACGTCGCCATCCGACATATCCCCCTGAACGCTGACCCGCAGATCTCAACGCCTATCTGGCCGCCTCTGGTTGCAGGACTACCGCGCAAATAAGGCCATGGACGCTGCTGGCGAGTGCGCTCGGTGCATCATGAGGACCACGAGAGCTGCGTCAACATCGTCAAGGAGCACACGGCACTAATGTTGCATGCCATGCGACGAAGAGACTACACGAGAAGAACAAGGCCCCGATGGAGAGTGTGCAATGGCTGCGAGGCGGTGCTGGATCGCGACTGGCTTACGCAGCAGGACCGGTACGGTGAAGATGGAGCGTGGCACCACAATGATTTGAAAGAAGGTCGTCGAGCCAAAGATGAGCGACTGCACGCTCAATGGCATCATGTCGAGGTGAGCTTCTTCTCTCGTTCCAATTCGTGCACTTGTTGGTCTTTTTTCTTCTTCTTTCAGATCTATGAGAAATATAATGATTTGCTTTTTTAGATTTCTTATCCTTTAAAAGATGGAATGCTCTGGGATTTTTGTCAGATGATCAGATGATCTGTTTTAGTTTTAATACGCATACTATTTGCATGATCAAATCTCAAAAGTTTGATAGTATTGTGAAATAATTTTCTGAAGAACACATACGACACAGTTGTACTTTACAACACCCAATCCTGTTTTTTATGCCATCGGCTTCAAGTGGTACTGTGCTGCATGCAAAGTATGGCTCACTGTCAGTAACTATGGCACGAAATTGAAGGTTTAACCATCATACGTATTGTTACGGCTGTTGCATTTCAATTCTTTTGCAGATAGATCGTGTTGCTGAAAAGATTTCCTACTGCAGATTTGAACAGCCATGCTCAAGCCTTACAATAGCGAGCTCTTGACCCACTTGCCAACGGGGGTGCAAGGCCTGGGTCTGCATACTGTGCCTCTCGGTCACGGCTGCCAGCTAGGAGGGCAACCTGCATTACACTGGCCAGGTCAGCGCGCTCCATGGCTGAGATGGCGTCCTCGCCTCCTGCCGCTCAGGGGTCTGCCTAGGGTCCTGCCGCAGACCTCGCCGACATCGTAAGTATCGTCTCTCCCTTATTAGTTATTGAATTGAATAGATGATTGGTTGAGTATGATCGATCACCGTGTATGATGTTAAATTGGTTTTGATCTTTGTTGCAGGGGTTCAAGAACATGAAGAAACTCAAAGTGGGCTAGGTCGACCTCATCGTGGCTCGACCGCCAAGACCGGGCATGGCAGCTGGGAGAGCGATGCTGGCCAAGCAGACTGCAAGTCGGTAACATGATACTGAATTTATTCCTCCTGATATACTAAAGCCTGGTATGTGTTGTTTCAGATTTTTTACAAGTGCGTCCTGATTTTACCCCTCCCAATCTACAGAAATCTTCACACGTGTTTCTGAATGAAGAAGACATCGCGACGAGTAATGTTAAGGTTGACTTCATGCGTGGGAAATGAAAAGCCGCTTGAAAGCCATGGTGCCGTTAGAGTGTATGCCAGAAAGCGAGATCTTTGAATGAAGAAATTAAACATGGTGGTGTGCTCAAAGCCTCAAAGACTCCGAGTATCCGCAGTTCAGAATACTCCCTCCGT
Organism: Aegilops umbellulata; assembly: GCA_032464435.1. Lineage (NCBI taxonomy): Eukaryota > Viridiplantae > Streptophyta > Magnoliopsida > Poales > Poaceae > Aegilops > Aegilops umbellulata. The sequence continues at coordinate 47,679,931 of CP136060.1, read as the reverse complement.
TCCTTTATATAAGGTGTATTTGTTTTTTGATAAAATTTCAGAGTGTAAGATGCATTTCTTCTAATTCATCATAATTCCCTTGTTAGCCCTTCAGAAAATGGAAAGTATCTCTCCTTGTAGCAAAAGAAGGAAAATATCTCTCTGTCGATTGCATGCATGTCTTACTTTCCTGAACTAATTGATTTACTTACCACTAATCAAAAAAATTACCAAGGGTAATTTAGTCCTAACATGTCTATAATTCAGTGCCTTGGTCACCGTGCCAAAAATAATACACCTTAGATAATGGAACGGAGGGAGTATATGACAAAGACGTGCCGGTGCACGATACACCCAGGAAGAAGCGCGTCAAATTCTACATCAGATCAGAGTCAACCACAGTAGATTACCCTGTCCGTATATTCTTTTGTAGTTTGGATAAATATGGTGTGTGAGGCAACCGAATATCCTGTCCATATTTGGTGACTATTTGCCACACATAGAGCTTTTTCTCTAGGAATGTAATTAGGCCATTATGGTTGGGATCTGATTGGGTTCATTCCTTGTAATCTCCTGTAATTACCTATAAAAGAGATAACACGGAAGCCACCTCAAGCGTGCCAACTTTCCCCAACTTACATGGTAGGAATGTAATTAGGCTATTATGGTTAGGATCTGATTGGGTTCCTTCCTTGTATTCTCATGCGTGTGTGTATATATTACTCCCTCCTTTCACTATTGTAAGACCTTTTAGACATTTAAGACAACACCCAAAGCAGTTCAATTTCAGTTGTCTAAAACGTCTTATAGAAGTGAACGGAGGGAGTATATTGTATCTCTAATCTTAAATCCTTACTCTGTACATCGTTTCGTTTCGTACCAACACCTCACCCACCGATCGCCCTCCTCCCCCCCCACCCCCGCGCAAAAATCCAGTTCTTTTCATACCTACGAATAGTTCCATCCAACTATTCTCTCTCTCTCTCTCTCTGTGTGTGTGTGTGTGTGTGTGTGTGTGTCCTCCCTCTGCTTATTCCTGGCTATGGCCCCAGCTCGCCATGGGCGGGGTTTGCCAGCTCGCCTGCATGGCGAGTGGCAGCGGAGAGAAGGGGGCAAGAACGATGGGACAGAGTTCTTCAGGGAGGACGACATGGTGGATGACATGGACGGGTACCTGAACTACATGTCCCACGAGTATGACTTCGTCTGGGACACGTCACCCTGGGCATTCGGTTATATCGGTTCGGGTGATTCGGTTTACGGGTATTTCGGTAAGTTTAAAATCTGAACCAGATTTCTTTCTACCAAAAAATACCCTAACCAAATTACCCAGAAATTTTGGTTCGGGTAACCAAAAACAAAAATACTCCATGCACGTGACAAGCCGAGCGATGGATCGAGGAGGGCAGACTGCAGTTCCTGGTGGCGCTCGCGTCTCCTCCCGATGTGGTTGACGGTGATAGCGTTGGGGCACATCTCATCGGCCGGTTGACGGGAAGAACGGTAATGCATGGCAGCAGAGGACGGCGAATCAGGTAAGTGGAGGTGGTTCTCGCCTGGATTTGGCTCAAAATGGAGGCGGCGACGTTGGGACTCGTCGGCGTGTTGCGGGGAAGACTGATGGCGCATGGCAGCGGAGGATGGCGGATCCAGTCGGCGGAGGTGGTTCCCGTCCGGATCTGGCGCAGAACAGCGGTGGTGCGAGTTTGCTCCAATGGTGGTGTTGCTCCATGGAGAGAGAGAGAGAGAGAGAGAGAGAGAGAGAGAGAGAGAGAGAGAGAGAGAGCACGCCGGGAAGAATACGAAGGGCCGAAGGAAAAGAGGTGGGCCAGGACCTGGTGGAGGGCTATGCGATGTGGATGCAGGTTGTGCAATGTGAATGCGGGCTGGATTTCACATAGTTCGATTATTTCGGTTATTACTGGTTTTGAAGAGTGTAACCGAACCCGAAGAACGAATAGGCAGGGATTGAAACCCGAACCCTAGCCCAAAGACCGAATTACCCGGCAACCTCCGCATCCGCATCCGCATCCGTCAACCTACTTTCTCGCCTCTTTCCTAAACATCGTAGGTCATACCGTCGTTCCCGTCTCCAGCAAGATCCTGACTTGTCCTCACGGAGGTCGACGCTTGTCGCTGTCGCTACTCAAGCCATCCCTGCCTTCGGCCGCGTCCAAAATTGACTGATGCTATATTTTTTTGGCCTTCCGATGTCTAGCAAACCGAACTTGTAATTAACTTCAATCAGACAAGTTAGAGCCACAAAACTTGCCTTCTGTCTAAAAATAAGAAGCACAAAACCAAACAAAAGAGCTGCTTCACATCTATCTTAACACGGGACGACGCAAAACGTTCATATACCCTCATCCCTATGAACGCATGCACGCACATCCTACGTTTATGAGCATTTTCAATAATGCGCCGGCACAACATCTTGAGATTGACGAAGTCACCACAGGCGCCACGTAGTCGACGGAAACGACTCCTCCCACTGAGTGAACATCGCCGAAAAGCCTTTAATAATTTCAGGAAATGCGAGCACCAGTATCAAGTCTAGTGCTTAAACCCTCTCGTGCTGGTTCCACCACAAGGAACGTGATCAACACAGGTGCTTCACTTCTGCACGTTGCATTCCTGGAATCAAACACAAGGTGGCGCAGTGGTATGACTTCCACACTTCGTTCTTGGATTAAACCACAGATACCTTTCATTTGCTCCAACACGCTAGCCGTGTGATATGATCCAGCTAGTGACACTTCTCAGTATTCAATGACGAAAAAGTGACTGCTACGCATAGAACTCTCTGACAAGTTCTTGATGTGGTATCTGGACTTCTGGATTACATTTTGTTTGTTCGATAAATTGATTGCAGACGATTTAAGCTCCATAACCTAGGATCGAATAAATAAATAAGTATCCAAGCTACATGCACGCAATTTGACCGGTTATGCTTGGGAGTTAGCCTTGATAAAAAAATGATTGGGGGTTAGTGGCTTGGCTAAATTACCTATAATCTGCTCGGCTGCTGCTGCGTAAGATTGTTGCGTTAAAATACGGGCAAGTTGGTGAGTGCCGCCGCAGATACGGGTCAGAGGTTGCAACTAATTTGCCATGGCAGTGACTGGCTCGCCAATTAATCTGAATCTTTCTTGCCTTGTTCACAGTACACGTTTGTACTACTACTTGACTGCGTTGTCGTGTACGGAAGGTTCCAGACCTACGCATGTGCTCTGCGACTGCCGGCGGCCGTTGGGTCGATTGGACGAGCTTCACGTCGCCTTACGTGTTAGAGCATCTCCACTCGGGCGCCAAGACGCCCCCTAGCCATTTTTTTGGCGCCGGTGGTAAAAAAAAACTCTCAGCAACATCCCAAGGTCTTGTTTTGCGTCGAATTTATCTACAAATTCAACCGATGATTTTAGGTGAAACCCAACAACCTGGGGGGCAGTTGGGAACTCTCAGCAACATCCCAAGGTCTTGTTTTGCGTCGAATTTATCTACAAATTCAACCGATGATTTTAGGTGAAACCCAACAACCTGGGGGGCAGCTGGGGACGCGGGCACTAATTTTTGCATGCGGATGGTTCACTCGTCAGTGTACCTGTCGGTGTCAAAATCGGCGGATCTCGGCTAGGGGGTCCCGAACTGTGCGTCTAGTCGGATGGTAATATGAGACAAGCGACACGATGTTTTTATCCAGGTTCGAGCCCTTTCGATGGAGGTAAAACCCTACTCCTGCTTGATTAATATTGATGAGATGGGTAGTACAAGAGTAGATCTACCACGAGATCAAGGAGGCTAAACCCTAGAAGCTAGCCTATGGTATGATTGTTGTTCTGTCCTACGGACTAAAACCCTCCGGTTTATATAGACACCGGAGAGGGTTAGGGTTACACAGAGTTGGTTACAATGGTAGGAGATCTACATATCCGCATCGCCAAACTTGCCTTCCACGCCAAGGAAAGTCCCTTTCGGACACGGGACGAAGTCTTCAATCTTGTATCTTCATAATCCAGGAGTCCGGCTGAAGGTATAGTCCGGCTATCCGGGCACCCCCTAATCCAGGACTCCCTCAGTAGCCCCTGAACCAGGCTTCAATGACGACGAGTCCGGCGCGCAGATTGTCTTCGGCATTGCAAGGCGGGTTCCTCCTCCAAGTACTTCATAGAAGATTTTGAACACAAATGATAGTGTTCGGCTCTGTAAAATAAGTTTCCACATATTGCCATAGAGAGAATAATATTTACACAAATCTAATCTGCAGACGTATTCCGTAGCGTGACATCACACTACGGCCAAGCCTTTATTCGAATCGTTTTTACTCCCCCACCTTAGCGCGTTTCGCGAGGCGGTTCCTTGGCACGTCTTGTCAAAGACGAGATCGTGTCCCCTTTATTTACGGGATTCTCATCAATACAGACGTGGGTAACCCAACCGCGCCATTGATTACGGCGCTTGGGAGATAAGCGAGTTTTATCAGGCCGGTGGGGACGCATAACCGCATCCGCCCATATAAGGGGATAATGATCCACCTTTTTACCTACGCCTTCTTCCTCCTTTGCCTATCCATCTTCCGCGCACTCGAGCTCTAGCGCCCAAGCCCGCATTCCCCACCTCGACCTTCTCCAGTCATGTCCGGAGCGGGAGGCAAGTGGATGGTCTCCTCCATCACGGAGGGACACATCAAAAAACTGAGGAAGGCCGGATACTTGTCTGATGACATCGCACACTGGCTTCCCGAAGAGGGGCAACTCCTCCCCACCCCAAGGCCCCATGAGAGGGTAGTGTTCCTTCCCCACTTCCTCCGCAGACTTGGCTTTCCTCTCCACCCATTCGTCCGGGGACTCATGTTCTACTACGGCCTGGATTTCCACGATCTTGTCCCGAACTTCATCCTCAACATCTCGGCGTTTATCGTCGTGTGCGAGACTTTCCTCTGCATCCGCCCCCATTTCGGCCTATGGCTCAAGACGTGCGCGACAACCAGGCGGAGTGCGGAGGCGCCATGGCGGACAAGATGCCCAACGTCCTATGGCTCGAGGGCTCCTTTGTGGAGACCCTGAAGGGGTGGCAATCGGGGTGGTTTTACATCACCGAGCCGTGCGACCCTGAGTGGGTCGCAGCCCCCGAGTTCTGGTCCGGACCCCCTACGCGGCTCACGTCCTGGAAAGAGACAGGCCTGTCGTGGGGCAACAAAGGAGAGATGACTGGACTGCAAAAATGCATCCAAACCCTGGTAAACAAGCAACTCAAGCTTCTCAACGTAGTCCAGGTTATGCTCGTCTGCCGGATCCTCCCATGTCAACAACGGGCCTTCAATCTGTGGGAGTTCGACCCGGCGTAGCACCGAACTCCGAGCAGGCTCTTTGACACGACGTACGAAGATGCCTGGAAGGTGCTTTTCAAGGGCGCCGAGGCTCCCGCATCCGCTTCCGAGGACCGCGGATTCAGCACGCAGCATTACGCTAGTGCGGTAAGCTATTTGTACCTTTACAGGGTATTAGTTTTTCATAGTTTGATTCTATGCGGGATCTAAGCTCCCTTACCTTTGACAGGATTGGCAGGCGAAGTTCGGACAGATTGACTGTCCGGCTCCTTTGCCCGAAGACCCAGCCGATGCTCGCTTGGCGAAGCTGCTGGTTTCGGCACCCTATGTGGTGCCGGAGAAGAAGGCCACATGGACTCGAAAGAGTGCCCGGCGCCTGGAGGTGTCGGATTCATCGTCCGACGACCCCGAGACGCACTCCTCCCATGAAAACAAGGAGGAGGAGGAAGAAACCTCTCCCCCCCCCAGCGGGAGGAGGAAAGAAAAGGAAGGCCGCCCCGACCGGGGAGGCTGAAGGGTTCAAGAAGGGGAAGACCCTTCCTTCGGACTACTCCACCGACGCCGACGACGGCGAAGAGGAGTGGCCGCACAGGGCCAAGCGCCCGGCGAGATCGTAAGTGTCCGTACACCAGAGTAACTCGTAGTGTTCCTTTATTGCACAGCTTTTCCTTATGTCGAATATATCTATGCAGTCCGCCCAAGGCCGGTCTCGACGAGTCGTCGAGCGGCTCCCTGGATTTGTCGGACGTGAATTCACTTCCGCCCGCTACCTCCCCCCGCCCTACGGACGATGACGAGGTGGCGTCCCAACAGGTTCCAAGTCAGGAGAGGGTGGTCCTGGAGGAGCCGCAAGGCGACCTCCCGGACTCCAGGAGTAAAGGGGTAGATCCCCCCAGGGCTCCAAGTCCGGCCCTAGGCCGGACACCGCTCCGGAACCTTCAAAGGTTCCAGAGTCCTGCGGGCGACCTCCTTCCAAGAGGAGCAAGCCCACCGAGCCGGTGACCCCCGTCCAACCGGAGGCGCCGGACAATCGACGAGGAGCACCGCACCATTATGAGTGTGGTGGTCCAGAAGGTTCAGTCCGCCAAGAGCGGACTGACTGAAGCTTGTGCCAGCCTTTTAACAGGCTTTGAGGTAAGTAAATAATGTGTAAAAATATTACCGCATAGACAGTAGCCCCTGATGCTCTGTTTGGCGTTCGGGAAGAAAAGCCGAATATAGGATCAAATAAAATTCGCAGGAGTCTAACAAAAAGGAGTCAATATGCGTATGCAGGCTTCTCTGCTGGCGTCCGCCGCACTGACTGCGGAAGTGGACACGCTAAAGCAGAACCTCGAGCAGTCCGAGCAAGAGCTCGGGCTTGCCAAGAAGCAGCTCGAGGACAAGGAAGGTAAGAAATACCTTGTTTAAATATATAAAAAAGTGCAATTGCAAAAAATGATAGGATTATCGTGGCTATTGTAGGGGCCATGTCTGAGGTGGCGACCCTTAAGCAAGCGCTGTCCGAGGCCGAGAAGAGGGCGGCCACGGAGCGCACCGAGCGGGAGAAGTATGAGGCCCAGGTTGGCAAGTTGCGACAAGAGCTCCAGGCTCTCATGAAAAAACATGAGAGTTTGGAGCTTGACTCAAAGATGCGAGCATCCGAGCTCGCGGCGGCTATTGAAAATGCCAAGTCTGCCAAGGCCGAATCCCAGAAGGCCCTCCAGGAGTTGAATGCGGTGAAAAAGATAGCGGCGGGTAAGGCATTCTTTATGCAAAGCAAACATGTAAAAGTGAGTTACTTGTTACTTACCCGAATCCGGAGCCCTCCAGGAGCATTCATAGATTTACCCCGTAGCGTGTCCGATGCCGCCGCATTCTACCGAGCCGAGGAGGGCAGCTCGATGGAGAAGGTGTTCTGGTCTCAGTATGCTGAGGCCGGACACCCTGTGCCCCTGAGCGACCAGCTGAAGCAACTGGTCGAGCTCCACAAGGTGGCCGAACAGGCCATGAAGGGCCTCATAGTTTGGCTGTGGCCTTGAGAGGCTCTGCCTGGGAGCTACTTCGGGCTGGTGCGGCGGCTGGTGGAGGCATGTCCAAGGCTCAAAGTCATCAAGCGCTCCATCTGCATCGAAGGTGCCCGTAGGGCCCTTGCCCACGCTAAGATGCACTGGGGCAAGCTGGATGCTGAGAAGCTTGTGAAGGACGGGCCACCGCCGGGGAAAGAGCATCGCAAGCCCGAGATGTATTATAAGGACGTTCAGAAGGGTGCCCGCCTTATGGCGGATGAATGTTCCAGGGATGTAATTTTTGAGTAAACTTGCTCGTTTGTCATGTGCGCTGAAAACTTGTTCATATGCGCTAAGCAATGCTTTTGGAATTTAAAATATTACCTTCTGTGCGGCCGTTTATCAATTTTGAGAGATGGCAAGTCGTCGGCTTCTGCCCCCGTGCCACTAGTGCTGGGGTGTTCGGGATAAACTTGAGCGCTCTTTTTCCCATGTTTGGGTCCTTCGAGGGAGGCGCTCAGCACAACGAACAAGGCAATCGGACTATAATGCTTGAACACTCTCACTTAGCCCTAGAATTCTATAATTTTAAATTTCGGCGAAGCCCCTGGTATTCGGAAGACCGAGTTTGGGGCGCTATCCACGCCTTGGCCGGACAGAGCCGACTCCTCGCTCTAAGAGGCATAAGTCTTTAGGGACTCGAAAAACCTCTCAAATAGCGACCAGCTCTCGCTTCATCATGACAGTCAGTTTTAGCTTTCTCTACTGAGGTGCTTAGCCCAGCTCAACTGGGGCACAATCGCAGTAGTTCTCCTAGTGCTACCTTAGCCGATATAGCGGAACGTAAGGCACCAAAACATAGGAGCCGGGCAAACCCAACTAGACCCAAGACATGATAGAAACCATGAGCAGTATGATCAGCGACTTGATCATGATGATCGCCGTCGGGTGCCCACACCTCCCCCAAGGAGTGGATCATACGTGCCTCGACAACAAGATGACAGACGCCCTCACAGTGTTGGGCGAAGGATTCCAGTCGACCCCAGGGAACCAGGCTTTGATGCGAGATCCATTCTCGTTCAGGGTTTGGTCGACAGGAACAGAGCCCACCGAGAAGGTCATGACAGAGATGTACCCACCAGCAGCAGAGTGCATGTCTCAGGTCCAGAGTGCTTCAGCAAAGCCATCAGGGCCGCAGTGATTCCTCCCAACTTTAGGTTGGCGACTGGAGTCAGTAAGTTCACTGGTGAGTCCAAGCCTGATACTTGGCTTGAGGACTACCGAGTGGCTGTTCAGATTGGCGGCGGCAATGATGAAGTGGCCATGAAACACTTGCCTCTGATGTTGGAGGGCTCGGCCAGAGCATGGCTGAACCAATTAGCACCCAGCAACATTTATACTTGGAAAGATCTTGCCTGAGTGTTTATCAGAATGTTTGAAGGAACATGCAAACGACCGGCAGGGTTGACGGAGCTGCAATCTTGTGTGCAGAAGACAAATGAAACTCTGAGGGATTATATCCAGAGATGGATCACACTGCATCACACGGTGGAGAACGTGTCTGATCATCAGGCAGTTTGTGCCTTCAAGGAAGGTGTCAAGTACAGAGAGTTGAATTTGAAGTTTGGTCGGACCGGAGACATGTCTCTGAGTCGAATGATGGAGATTGCCACCAAGTACGCTAATGGTGAAGAAGAGGATCGGCTCCAGAGCGGCAAGCACAAATCAGTCGCCCATGAAACCGGAGGAGGTAACTCCAGTCGGAAGCAGAAGCGCAAAGCCGAGACAGCTGCTCCTAGAGAAACCTTAGCCGTGACTCAGGGAAAATCCAAAGGGAAGCCCAAGGGTCCATGGAACCCTAAGAAAATAAAAGATCAAGATGGAAATGATGTGCTGGACTTGCCATGCCACATCCACACCAAGAAAGATGAAGAGGGTAAAATCATTTACCCGAAACATACCACTCGGCAATGTCGGCTCCTAATCCAGCAGTTCCGAGAGAAACAGCCCAAAGATAAGGAAAAAGAGTCAGACAAGGTTGAGGACAAGGAGGAGAGTGATGATGGATACCCTCACGTCAATTCCACTCTGATGATTTTTGCTGATGTTGAGAGCAAGAGTCAACTGAAAGTTATCAACAGAGAAGTGAATATGGTCGCGCCGGCGACACCCAGTTATTTGAAGTGGTCTCAAACTGCCATCACATTCGACTAGTCCGATCACTTGACGCACATAGCCACCCCTGGGAGGCAAGCTTTGGTGGTCGATCCAGTTGTCAAAGGCACTCGACTGACCAAAGTTCTAATGGATGGTGGCAGTGGCCTGAATATTCTGTATGCAGAGACATTGAAAGGGATGGACATTCCGATGTCCAGACTCAGTGAAAGCAATATGAGTTTCCATGGAGTCATTCCAGGCAAGAAGGCTGAATCACTCGGCCAGATTGCTCTTGACGTGGTTTTCGGTGATTCCAAGAATTACCGCAAAGAGAAGTTGACATTTGAAGTTGTGGATTTCCAGAGTGCTTATCACGCTATTCTGGGCAGGCCAGCTTATGCACGTTTTATGGCTTGACCATGCTATGTGTACCTCAAACTGAAGATGCCTGGTCCTAAGGGTGTGATCACTATCACTGACAATCGAAAGAAGGCAGAAGAGTGCTTCCAGAAGGGCTAAAAGATCACCGATGCGCAGATGGCAGTAGTGGAATTACAGGAATACCAGAAAAATGCAGATCCGAGTGATTTGCTGCGAGCTAAGAATCCTGCAACGGATTCAGCATTTCAGTCGTCCGGTGAGACGAAACCGATTCATATCCACCCGACTGATCCCAATGCTGCTCCGACCCACATTTCAACAACACTCGACTCCAAATAGGAAGAAGCGCTCATCCAGTTCCTCCGTGAGAACTGGGACATCTTTGCATGGAAACCCTCTGACATGCCAGGTGTTCCCAGCGGACTGGCTGAGCATCGTTTGTGAGTCAACCCAAAGGTAAAACCAGTCAAGGAACATCTTCGATGGTCCGCCGTACAGAAGAGAAAAACGATCGGTGAAGAAGTAGCTCGGCTTCTTGCAGCTGAGTTTATCCGTGAGATTTACCATTCCGAGTGGTTAGCAAATGTTGTCATAGTCCCCAAAAAGGATGACTCACTTCACATGTGCATCGACTTCAAGCATATCAATCGGGCCTGCCCGAAGGACCACTTTCCTCTCCCCCGCATCGATCAAATTGTCGATTCGACTGCGGGGTGTGAGCGTTTGTCGTTTTTAGACGCTTATTCCGGGTATCATCAGATCCGTCCGTATGGACCCGATGAGATAAAGAAAGCTTTCATCACCCCATTTGGGTGCTTCTGTTATGTCACTATGCCATTCGGCTTGAAGAACACTGGAGCCACGTTCACGCGGATGATTCAGAAGTGTTTACTCACTCAAATCAGTCGGAATGTGGAAGCGTACATGGATGACATTGTGGTTAAGTCATGTAAAGGTTCTGACCTACTGGCTGACCTTGCTGAAACCTTTGCCAACCTCAGAAGGTATGATATCAAGCTTAATCCATCAAAGTGCACATTCGGAGTTCCAGGAGGAAAGTTACTCGGTTTTCTCGTTTCCGAACGAGGGATCGATGCTAACCTTGAGAAAGTCGGTACCATACTCCGAATGAAACGCCCTGTGCGTGTGCATGATGTTTAGAAGCTTACTGGTTGTTTGGCCGCCCTAAGTCGATTCATTTCCAAACTCGGTGAGAAGGCACTACCTCTCTACCGACTGATGAAGAAATTAGATAAGTTCGAGTGGACTCCCGAAGCTGATGCAGCATTTGCAGAGCTAAAAGCCCTGCTTTCCACCCAGCTGGTGCTCGCTGCCCCAATCAGCAAAGAGTCTTTACTGCTTTATATAGCAGCCACTGGACAAGTAGTCAGTACAATACTTACGGTCGAGCGGGAAGAAGAGGGAAAAGCCTATAAAGTTCAGCGCCCAGTTTATTATGTCTCTGAAGTTCTGACTCCATCGAAGCAGAGATACCCGCACTATCAGAAGCTTGTTTATGGGATTGATAATCCCCAAGTGCAAGGAATCATCGTAGCACTTTCCAAAGGTGGAAGTGATAAGTATGGAGAGTCGAACCCACAAGGAGCTAAAGGTAAGATCAATATTCTCTCGAGCCCTATCTGCCACTGATACTCTACGTGCACCGAGCGTTTACTTCCAACTAGCAACGAGAAATAAAACTACGTTGTGGGTATGAAGAGGGTAACTTTGCATGGTAATGGAGAGCTAAAACATAAAAGTAGGTGCTGTTATCATGAAGTTAGAATATATTACTTAGTATTATAAATAGCGAGTGTGGAATAATGGTGGATCGGTGTGCGGAATTGTCCTAGGCAATTGTTAACAAGACCGGTGATCACTATTGCAGTTTCATATGAGGGAGAGGCATAAGCTAACATACTTTCTCTACTTGGATCATATGCACTTATGATTGGAACTCTAGCAAGCATCCGAAACTACTAAAGGTCATTAAGGTAAAACCCAACCATAGCATTAAAGCATCAAGTCCTCTTTATTCCCATACGCAACAATCCCTCTTACTCGGGTTTGTGCTTCTGTTCACTCACCAACCCACTATAAGCGAATCATGAACGTATTGCAACACCCTACAACGGGAACCCCTCACGCTTGCGCGACAGGAGGGCACCATAGGACAACACCAAAGTAAAACATACAATTCATACCAATCTGGATCATCAATCAACCCAAAGACAAAAGATATCTACTCAAAACATCATAGGATGGCAACACATCATTGGATCATAATATGTGGCATAAAGCACCATGTTCAAGTAGGGGATTACAGTGGTGTGCGGGAGAGTGGACCGCGTAAAAGAGATGAGGATGGTGATGATGATGTTGATGTTGATGAAGACGATCACCGCGGCGATGGTTCCCCTCCCGATGGCACTCCGACACCACCGGAAGAGAGGAGGAGAGATTCTCCCCCTTATGCTTCTTCCTCCATGGCCTCCACCTTCTGGTCCTTGGCCTTCATGGTGATGAAGACCCCTCCAGGATACTCCTCCATGGCCTCCGATGATGATGGCCCCCTCCGGCAGGGTGCTGGAGAGGGCTCCGATTGGTTTTTGGTGGCTATAGAGGCTTGCAGTGGCGGAACTTCTGATCCAATCTCCGTTCTGGAAGTTTTAGGGTACGAGAGTATATATGGGTGCAGGGAGGACGTCGGAGGAGCTATGGTGGCCCCACGAGGCAGGGGGCGCGCCCTAAGGGGGGGGGCGCCCCCCACCCTCGTGAGCTCCTCCCGTATCTCCTGACGTAGATTCCAAGTCTATCTGGTGGCTTTCCTTCCAAAAATAACTTCTCCAGTTGATTTCATTCCGTTTTGACTCCGTTTGATATTCCTTTGCTTCGAAACACTGAAATAGACAAAAAACAGCAAATCTGGGCTGGGCCTCCGGTTAATATGTTAGTCCCAAAAATAATATAAAAGTGGAAAATAAAGCCCAAGATAGTCCAAAACAGTAGATAATATAGCATGGAGCAATCAAAAATTATAGATACATTGGAGACGTATCAGGCATCCCCAAGCTTAATTCCTGCTCGTCCTCGAGTAGGTAAATGATAAAAAGACAATTTTTGATGTGGAATGCTAGTAAGTGCTTAAGTTTGATCAATGATAATTCCAATCACTTTTTCTAGCATCATTACATATCATAACAATAGCTTATCTCATAAAACTTTTCATGATCAAGTAACCAACAATTCACAAGTTTAAAGTATGGATCATAAACTTTCTTGAAAACTAACAAACGATATTCTTAGTCATCAAACAATTGCAATTCATCCTATTTTCAGGAAGAGTCTATGTCAGAGCTTTAATTTAGCAAACTTTACATACTCAACTATCATGTAGTCTTTCACAATTGCTAACACTCACGCAATACTTGTGGTTATGAAGTTTTAATCGGACACAGAGAAAGATAGGGGCTTATAGCTTTGCCCCACAACCTTTTACCTCAAGGGTAATGTGAACAATAATAACTCATGTTCCCCTACATCCAATTTTATATATATATATATATATATATATATATATATATATATATATATATATATATATATATATATAGGGATTGACTATTCGTCACCCTGGATGAGGAATAGTTATTCTTCACCCCGCTCTATTTTACCATCAATGCACCGTAATTTTACGTTCCATAAGTTTTGTCTTATTTCCGGCGTAAAAAGAGACCGTAAGAAAATATATAATCGTCGTAAAAAATATTTTATGTTATGTAAAATTACAAACGTAAAGCCATAGTGTAAAATACACATAAACTGCAAATTTTCTTGTCTTATGACCTATATTTTTTATTTTTTATGCCAAATTTTACGTAGTGAATCAATAGGAATGTAACTATTTGAATTCCAGACGTAATTTAATTATGATATGATCGTAATATTACCTTGGGTGAAGAATAACTTATTCTGCACCCTGGGTGATGAATAGTAACACTATATATAAGGGAAAGGTGAAGATCATGTTCTTTCCAACATGCCGGGCTTGCCAAAGGATAAAATGAAAAAGGGAAAGGTGAAGATCACCAGGACTCTTGCATAAGGTAGAAGATAATAATAAAAGATAGGCCCTTCGCACAGGGAAGCAGAGGTTGCCATGCGCTTTTATGGTTGGATGCACAAAATCTCAATGTGAAAGAACGTCACTTTTTATTGCCCCTTGTGATATGAACCTTTATTATGCAGTCCGTCGCTTTTATTACTTCCACATCACAAGATCGTACAAAGCTTATTTCTCCCACACCAATTAGTCATACATATTTAGAGCAATTTTTATTGCTTTGCACCGATGACAACTTACTTGAAGGATCTTACTCAATCCATAGGTAGATATGGTGGACTCTCGTGGCAAAACTGGTTTAAGGATTTTGGAAGCACAAGTAGTATCTCTACTTGGTGCTGAGAATTTTGGCTAGCATGAGGGGGAAAGTCAAGCTCAACATGTTAGAGGATCCATGACAACATACTTTATCTCAGATATAAGAAAACATAACTCATTACGTTGTCTTCCTTGTCCAACATCAACTCTTTAGCATGTCATATTTTAATGAGTGCTCCCAATCATAAAAGATGTCCAAGATAGTATATTTATATGTGAAACCTCTCTTCCTTCAATATTCTTTCATGAATTGTTCAAGTGACCAATTCTACGTTTGCTAACTTGCAATAAGTTTACTACCTATACTTATTATGTGTGAAGCCATTACTCCCCATGTTATAAGCATATGAAACATATATAAATTCAGGTTTATGACATTCAATTTATTCAACCATTTACTCATAGGATATACATGAAGCACATAAGCAAATGACAAACTACTCCAAAAGATATGAGTGAAGACCACTGAGTAGTCAAATAATTAACTAGCCATGGGAGGATTCTTTTTCATTTAAAATTTAAGATCCAATGATTTTATTCAAACAGCAAGTAAAATCGAAAACACGCTTCAAGAAAAACACATATCATGTGACGAATAAAAATATAGTTCCGAGTAAAGTATACCGATAGTTTTGAAGACGAAAGAGGGGATGCCTTTCGGGGCATCCCCAAGCTTAGGCGCTTGAGTCTTCCTTGAATATTACCTCGGGGTGCCTTGGGCATCCCCAAGCTTAGGGCCCTTCCACTCCTTATTCTCCTCATATCGATATCTCACCCAAAACTTGAAAACTTCAATCACACAAAACTTAACCAAACTTCGTGAGATAGGTTAGTATGATAAAGAGCAAACCATGCACTTGGGTACTGTCAAAGACAAGGTTCATAATTGTTCTCACACAATGCCTACTATACCATATCATTTCTACAATTTATATTGAAGAATATAAGCCATAGAAACTAGAAAACAAGCAAATTATGCAATGAAAACAGAATCTGTCAGAAACAGAACAGTCTGTAATGATCTGAACAATAACCATACTTCTGCTACTCCAAAAATTATGAAATAAATTGGTCGACGTGAGGAATTTGTATAGCAATCTTCTGCAAAAATAATCAACTCAAAATCACTCTTGTGTAAAAAATTACATCTATTCTCGTGAGTGCAAAGTTTCTGTTTTTTACAGCAAGATCACATCAACTTTCACCCAAGTCTTCCCAAAGGTCTTACTTGGCACTTTATTGAAACAAAAGCTATAAAACATGATTACTACAGTATCTTAATCATGTAGACACACAAAAACAGTAAGGTTAAATATTGGGTTGTCTCCCAACAAGCGCTTTTCTTTTATGCCTTTTAGCTAGGCATGATGATTTCAATGATGCTCACATAAAAGATAAGAATTGAAACACAAAGAGAGCATCTTGAAGAATATGACTAGCACATTAAATATAAACTACTTCCTATGCCTAGGGATTTTGTGAGTACACACTTATGGGAACAAGAATCAACTAGCATAGGGAGGCAAAACAAGTATAACTTCAAAACTTTAAGCACATAGGGAGGAAACTTGGTATTAATACAACTCCTACAAGCATGTATTCCTCCCTCATAATAATTTTCAGAGGCATCATGGATAGCAAATTTGTTCTCATACTCAATTGTAACCTCTTCCGAAATAGTGGAGTCATTACTAGCTAAAGTTGACACTCTTCCAAATCCATTTTCATAAATATCACACTAAGATTCAACACTTCCAAAATAGTGGGATCACTAATTCCTAAAGTTGACACTCTTCCAAACCCACTTTAAATGATAGTATTATTCATACTCCAAAATATATAAGTGAAGTTCATGGAGCATTCTACAACTAACCAATATCCAAGCTCAAAATGTAAAGTGAAGCACATGAAGCATTCTATAAAACCATACTCAAAAGATTTAAGTGAAGCACAAAGAGCAATTCTATACGATCATACTTAAAAGATTTAAGTGAAGCACATGAATTATTCTATGAATCAATGAAGGGCTATCTCATGCTAGCATGGTTACTAAAGGAAAAACAAAAACACAAAGGACACAAAGTATGTGAACAAAGCAAAAACCGAGGTATACTGATAATTGTTGAAGAAGAAAGATGGGATGCCAACCGGGGCATCTCCAAGATTAGATGCTTGAGTATCCTTGGAATATTTACTTGGGGTGCCTTGGGCATCCCCAAGCTTGAACTCTTGCCTCTCTTTATTCTTCTCATATTGCTAGCTCCTCGACCTTCGGACACTTCATCCACACAAAACTTTAACAAAAAATTGTGAGATCCGTTAGTGTAATAAAACAAATCACTACCTTTAGGTACTGTAATGAACTCATTCTTTATTTGTATGGGTGTTAAACTTACTGTATTCCAAGTTCTCTATGGTTCATACCCTCCGATACTAGCCATAGATTCATCGAAATAAGCAAACAACACATGCAAAACAGAATCTTTAAAAACAGAACAGTCTGTAGTAATCTGGAAGTTTGGTAAACTTCTGTAACTCCTAAAATTATAAAATAAATTTGAAAATTTTAAAAATTTATACATAAGTAATGTGAAAAAAAGAATCAGAACCATTTTACTTTCCAGTTAAAAATGTAAATTCATGCACTACAACCAAAGTTTCTGTTTTTGTTCTGCACAAAGCAAACAAGCAATCTAATCATCCTAAAACCAAGCTTGGCACATTTATTTTTTATAATACAATGAATATATACAAGGGGATAATTATTTACAGAGAAACTTCCATGAAAAATCCTACATTGTTTCCATGAGCATGAGCACAAGTGCTCAAGGTCGGCCCTCACTTCTTCAATGCAAAACCTTCCAATCACTTCTCTTTTTGAAAAACTTTTTAGGCATGTAAGGCAAGTAATATTTTTTTTGTATTTCAATTTTTAATTTTTTTTGTATGTTTCACCAACAACTAAACAGAAACAAAAAGGAAAAACAAAATCTACTTAGTGAAGAAAGCAAACAAGCACACACGAGAATATCAACCCCACGCTATTGCTCCCCGGCAACGGCGCCAGAAAAGAGCTTGATAATCCCCAAGTGCAAGGAATCATCGTAGCACTTTCCAAAGGTGGAAGTGATAAGTATGGAGTGTCGAACCCACAAGGAGCTAAAGGTAAGACCAATATTATCTCAAGCCCTATCTGCCACTAATACGACTCTACGTGCACCGAGCGTTTACTTCCAACTAGCAACGAGAAATAAAAGTACGTTGGGGGTATGAAGAGGGTAACTTTGCATGGTAACGGAGAGCTAAAACATAAAAGTAGGTGCTGTTATCATGAAGTTAGAATATATTACTTAGTATTATAAATAGCGAGTGTGGAATAATGGTGGATCGGTGTGCGGAATTGTCCTAGGCAACTGTTAACAAGACCGGTGATCACTATTGCAGTTTCATATGAGGGAGAGGCATAAGATAACATACTTTCTCTACTTGGATCATATGCACTTATGATTGGAACTCTAGCAAGCATCCGCAACTACTAAAGGTCATTAAGGTAAAACCCAACCATAGCATTAAAGCATCAAGTCCTCTTTATTCCCATACGCAACAATCCCTCTTACTCGGGTTTGTGATTCTGTTAAGGACGTCGGAGGAGCTACGGGGGCCCCACGAGGCAGGGGGGCGCGCCCTAGGGGGGGCACCCCCACCCTCGTGAGCACCTCCCGTATCTCCTGACGTAGAGTCCAAGTCTATCTGGTGGCTTTCCTTCCAAAAATAACTTCTCTAGTTGATTTCATTCCGTTTTGACTCCGTTTGATATTCCTTTTCTTCGAAACACTGAAATAGACAAAAAACAGCAAATCTGGGCTGGGCCTCCGGTTAATAGGTTAGTCCCAAAAATAATATAAAAGTGGAAAATAAAGCCCAAGATAGTCCAAAACAGTAGATAATATAGCATGGAGCCATAAAAAATTATAGATACATTGGAGACGTATCAGGGATTTACATGACCACAAAGAAGGTTGCGCACTATTTCTCTAACCACTCTATTACAGTCGTCAGCGACGCTCCATTGTCGGAGATTCTGCACAACAGAGATGCAACTGGTCGAGTGGCAAAATGGGCGATTGAACTCCTTCCCTTAGATATCAAGTTTGAGGCAAAGAAAGCTATCATGTCCCAAGCAATAGCAGATTTCCTCGCCGAGTGGATTGAACAGCAACTGCCGACTAAAGTTCACTCGGAGTACTGGACCATGTTCTTCGACAGTTCCAAGATGCTGAATGGTTCTGGTGCTGGGGTGGTACTGGTATCCCCCCGAGGAGACAAGCTCAGATATTTACTCCAGATTCACTTTGATTCCTCCAATATCGAAGCAGAATATGAAGCACTCTTGTATGGGTTGCGCATGGCCATTTCACTCGGCGTTCGTCGCCTCATGGTCTATGACGACTCAGATTTGGTGGTCAATCAAGTGATGAAAGAGTGGGACGTTAGGAACCCAGCCATGACTGGCTACTGCAATGCGGTAAGAAAGTTGAAAAAGAAGTTTGAGGGGTTAGAGCTCCATCATATACCCCGACTGAAAAATCAAGCAGCCGATGATTTGGCAAAGATAGGTTCCAAGAGAGAAGCCATTCCCAGCAATGTGTTTTTGGAACACATTCACACACCGTTAGTTCAGGAAGATCCTTTCACAGAAGAGCCCCCGTAGCCTAAGAGTGCCACAGATCCGACTGAAGTCGAGGTCCCAGCCGTGGTCGACCTAATCATGGAGGTTCTGGTCACCACTCCCAATTGGACAGTACCTTACATCGCGTACATCCTTAGGAAAGAACTTCCAGAGGATGAAGAAGAGGCTCGACAGATCATCCATCGATCCAAATCCTTTACTGTGATAAGGGGACAATTGTTTAGGGAAAGTGTGACTGGAGTCAGTCAGAAATGCATAACACAAGAAGAAGATCGAACGATCCTCAACGACATCCACTCGGGGACCTGTGGTCACCATGCGTCCTCTCGGGCCATTGTGGCTAAAGCATACCGAGCCGGGTTTTATTGGCCACGAGCGAATGATATGGCAAAAGATATAGTTGACAGATGTGAAGGCTGCCAGTTTTACTCTGATATGTCTCACAAGCCAACGTCAGCTCTGAAGACCATTCCCCTCGTCTGGCCCTTTGCTGTTTGGGGATTGGATATGGTTGGACCATTGAGAACTGGTAGAAGCGGCTTCACTCATGTGCTTGTAGCAGTCAACAAGTTTACCAAATGGATTGAAGCTAAACCTATCAAGAATCTCGAATCCAGCACTGCTGTCAGTTTCATCAGAGCATTGACATTCAGATATGGAGTTCTACACAGCATCATCACCGACAACAGGTCGAACTTCGATTCTGATGAGTTTAGAGCTTTATGCGCTTCTCAAGGCACACGAGTCGACTATGCTTCAGTCGCTCACCCGCAGTCGAATGGACAAGCAGAAAGAGCAACTGGCCTAATTCTCAGGGGACTGAAACCCCGACTGATGCGTGATCTCAAACACGCAACAGGTGCCTGGGTCGACGAACTTCCATCAGTACTTTGGGGTTTAAGGACAACTCCCAATTGGTCGACCGGACGAACTCCTTTCTTTTTGGTCTATGGAGCCGAAGCTGTTCTGCCAAGTGACCTGCTCCACAACGCACCCCGAGTCGAGCTCTTCTCTGAAGAGGAAGCAGAACAGGCCCGACAGGATTCAGTCGATCTCTTAGAGGAGGAAAGAGAGATGGCCTTGATCCGGTCAACCATTTATCAACAAGACTTGCGTCGATTCCACGCCAGAAATGTGAAGGGTCGAGCCTTTCAAGAAGGAGACCTGGTTCTTCGAGTGGATCAACAGAAGCCACACAAGCTCGCTCCTGCTTGGGAAGGCCCCTTCATTATCACCAAAGTTCTCCACAATGGAGCATACCATCTTTACAATGTCGAGCATTAGAGAGACGAGCCACGAGCTTGGAACGTGGACCTACTCCGCCCCTTTTATACTTAAGTACTCACTCGGATGAGATGTAATAAGAAATACCTCTGTAGTTTATTTACCAAAGACATGAGTGTTATAATTTTCCCAATGATTGTTGTTGCTTTTGTTTTCGTGAGAAATCCCCCAGTGGGTGACTTAGCCGCGAATCCGTTTCGCCTAAGTTCGTAAAAAAAAATCCTACCGAGTGATGAGCAAGCCTCTCACTCGGAGGCTTAGTTGCGAATCCGTTTCGCCTAAGTTTAAAAAATCCTACCGAGTGATGAGCAAGCCTCTCACTCGGGGGCTTAGCTGCAGTCCAAGTACTCGCCTAAGATTGAGAAATCCTACCGAGTGATGAGCAAGCCTCTCACTCGGAGGCTTAGCTGCAGTCCAAGTACTCGCCTAAGTTTAAAAAATCCTACCGAGTGATGAGGAAGCCTCTCACTCTGGGGCTTAGCTGCAGTCCAAGTACTCGCCTAAGTTTAAAAAATCCTACCGAGTGATGAGCAAGCCTCTCACTCGGGGGCTTAGCTGCAGTCCAAGTACTCGCCTAAGATTGAGAAATGCTACCAAGTGATAAGCAAGCCTCTCACTCGGGGGCTTAGCTGCAGTCCAAGTACTCGCCTAAGTTTAAAAAATCCTACCGAGTGATGAGCAAGCCTCTCACTCGGGGGCTTAGCTGCAGTCCAAGTACTCGCCTAAGTTTAAAAATCCTACCGAGTGATGAGCAAGCCTCTCACTCGGGGGCTTAGCTGCAGTCCAAGTACTCGCCTAAGATTGAGAAATCCTACCGAGTGATGAGCAAGCCTCTCACTCAGGGGCTTAGCTGCAGTCCAAGTACTCGCCTAAGTTTAAAAAATCCTACTGAGTGATGAGCAAGCCTGTCACTCAGGGGCTTAGCTGTAGTCCAAGTACTCGCCTAAGTTTAAAAATCCTACCGAGTGATGAGCAAGCCTCTCACTCGGGGGCTTAGCTGCAGTCCAAGTACTCGCCTAAGTTTAAAAAATCCTACCGAGTGATGAGCAAGCCTCTCACTCGGGGGCTTAGCTGCAGTCCAAGTACTCGCCTAAGTTTAAAAAATCCTACCGAGTGATGAGCAAGCCCCTCACTCGGGTTCTTAGCTGCAGTCCAAGTACTCGCCTAAGTTTGAGAAATCCTACCGAGTGGAGAGCGATCCTCCCACTCGGGGGCTTAGCTGCAGTCCAAGTACTCGCCTAAGTTTGAAAAATCCTACCAAGTGGAGAGCAATCCTCCCACTCGGGGGCTTAGCTGCAGTACTAAGTACTCACCTAAGTTTAAAAAATTCTACCGAGTGATGAGCAAACCTCCCACTCAGGGGCTTAGCTGCAGTCCAAGTACTCGCCTAAGTTTGAAAAATCCTACCGAGTGGAGAGCAATCCTCCCACTCGGGGGCTTAGCTGCAGTACCAAGTACTCGCCTAAGTTTAAAAAATCCTACCGAGTGATGAGCAATCCTCCCACTCGGGGGCTTAGCTGCAGTCCAAGTACTCGCCTAAGTTTGAAAAATCCTACCGAGTGGAGATCAATCCTCCCACTCGGAGGCTTAGCTGTAGTACCAAGTACTCGCCTAAGTTCGAAAAATCCTACCGAGTGGAGAGCAACCCTCCCACTCAGAGGCTTAGCTGCAGTCCAGTACTCGCCTAAGTTTGAAAAACATCCTGATCTGCAAGGACGACGAGGTGCAGGTCGACTGCAACCTTCTCCTTCGGAGCTACGCCACAAGTACAACGTGCGCTCCATCCTGATCCGCAAGGACGACGAGGAGCATGTCGACTGCAACCTTCTCCTTTGGAGCTACGCCAAAAGTACAACGTGCTCTCCATCCCGATCCGCAAGGACGATGAGGTGCAGGTCGACTGCAACCTTCTCCTTCAGAGCTACGCCACAAGTACAACGTGCGCTCCATCCCGATCTGCAATGACGACGAGGTGCAGGTCGACTGCAACCTTCTCCTTCGGAGCTACGCCACAAGTACAACGTGCGCTCCATCCCGATCCGCAAGGACGACGATGTGAAGGTCGACTGCAACCTTCTCCTTCGGAGCTACGCCACAAGTACAACATGCGCTCCATCCCGATCCGCAAGGATGAGGAGGTGCAGGTCGACTGCAACCTTCTCCTTCGGAGCTACGCCACAAGTACAACGTGCGCTCCATCCCGATCCGCAAGGACGACGAGGTGCAGGTCGACTGCAACCTTCTCCTTCGGAGCTACGCCACAAGTACAACGTGCGCTCGATCCCGATCCGCAAGGACGACGAGGTGCAGGTCGACTGCAACCTTCTCCTTCAAAACTACACTCGCAAGTACAACGTGCGCTCCATCTCCATCCACAAGAACGACAAGGTGTAGGTCGACTGCACTACGTGCTCCATCCCTGCCTGCAAGAACGATGAAGTGTAGGTCGACTGGATTTTCCACCTCAGAGCTGCATCTCAAACACAAAGATTATTCCGAGTGAAGAACAAAGTCCACTCGAAGGCAAATGCAAGCATGTTCGGAAATAAACCAAGTTCAGATAAATCTTAAAAGTTCCAGACCGCAAATCAAAGTACTCGGGCATTCAGCCCGAAAGAGTTTAATGGTTACAAAATCCACTCGGCATTCCGAGGCAAATTTATGGTGGGGCATAAAAAAATTGTTCACTCCGTGGGAGGAGGGCTAGCAGGCTCGACAAACTCGTCCAGGTCAACACCATCGGCGATCCGAGTGTTGGCGGCAATGAAAGTCTCCATGAAGGATCGGGAATCATGTTTCTTGGTGTTGGCGACCTTGATTGCTGCCAGCTTATCCTCTCGCACTTCTTTGCAATGGACACGAACCAAGGATAGAGCGACATCAGCACCGCACCGAGCAGAAGACTTCTTCCACTCCTGCACTCGACCGGGAATCTCGTTAAGTCGAGTCATCAGAGACTCGAGGTCATTTTGGAGCGTTGCCCTTGGCCAGAGTGCTATGTCGATCCGCGATGTGGCAACCTTCAGTTGAGCCAAGTAGTCAACGATGCTGTCGATGCGGAATTCCAGCCGGAGCAAGTTCATAGCAGTTTCATCTTTCATAGGAGATTTGATGGGGTCCAAGCTTGGTTAAATTCGCCCTGTCTCCTTGATACGTCTCCGTCGTACCTACTTTTCCAAACACTTTTGCCCTTGTTTTGGACTCTAACTTGTATGATTTGAATGGAACTAACCCGGACTGACGCTGTTTTTAGCAGAATTGCTATGGTGTTGTTTTATGTGCAGAAACAAAATATTCTCGGGAAGTCCCGAAACTCCACGGAACACCTTAGAAAAAACAATAAAAAATCCTCGCCAAAGATGAAGACCAGGGGGCCCACTCCCTGTCCACGAGGGTAGGGGGCGCGCCCCCCTCTAGGGCGCGCCCCCCTACCTCGTGGGCCCCCTGGAAACCCTCCGACGCCAACTCCAACTCTATATATTGGCTTTCGGGGAGAAAAAAATTAGACAGAAGAAATCATCGCGTTTTACAATACGGAGCCGCCGCCAAGCCCTAAAACCTCTCGGGAGGGCTGATCTGGAGTCCGTTCGGGGCTCCGGAGAGGGGGATTCGTCGCCGTCGTCATCATCAACGATCCTCCATCACCAATTTCATGATGCTCACCGCGGTGCGTGAGTAATTCCATCGTAGGCTTGCTGGACGGTGATGGGTTGGATGAGATTTATCATGTAATCGAGTTAGTTTTGTTAGGGTTTGATTCCTAGTATCCACTATGTTCTGAGATTGATGTTGCTATGACTTTGCTATGCTTAATGCTTGACACTAGGGCCCGAGTGCCATGATTTCAGATCTGAACCTATTATGTTTTCATGAATATATGTGAGTTCTTGATCCTATCTTGCAAGTCTATAGTCACCTACTATGTGTTATGATCCGGCAACCCCAAAGTGACAATAATCGGGACCACTCTGGTGATGACCCTAGTTTGAGGAGTTCATGTATTCACTATGTGCTAATGCTTTGTTCCGGTTCTCTATTAAAAGGAGGCCTTAATATCCCTTAGTTTCCAATAGGACTCCACTGCCATGGGAGGGTAGGACAAAAGATGTCATGCAAGTTCTTTTCCATAAGCACGTATGACTATACGGAATACATGCCTACATTGCATTGATGAATTGGAGCTAGTTCTGTGTCACCCTATGTTATGACTGTCACATGATGAACCGCATCCGGCATAATTATCCATCGCTGATCTGGTGCCTACGAGTTTTCCGTATACTGGTTACGCTTATTTACTTTCCCGCTGCTACTGTTACAATCACTACAAAATACAAAAAACATTACTTTTGCTGTCTTTACTTTTGTTGCTGCTACCACCACTATCATATTACTTTGCTACTAAACACTTTGCTGCAGATACTAAGTTTCCAGGTGTGGTTGAATTGACAACTCAGCTGCTAATACTTGAGAATATTCTTTGGCTCCCCTTGTGTCGAATCAATAAATTTGGGTTAAATACTCTACCCTCAAAAACTGTTGCGATCCCCTATATTTGTGGGTTATCATGACCTTTTTCTGGCGCCGTTGCCGGGAAGCATAGCTCTATTCTTTCAGTCACTTGGGATTTATATCTGCTGGACACTATGAAGAACTTTAAAGACGCTAAGACAACAATTTATCCCTCAACTACGAGGGGAGGTAAGGAATTGCCATCTAGCTCTGCACTTGAATCACCTTCTGTTATGAGTAAGCTAGCGACACCTAAACTTGCTTCTGCTATTCATTCCGTTATGTCGCATGTTATTGATGATGCCACTTCTGCTATGCATGATACTTATGATGAAATTGCTTCTATGCTTGATACTACCGTGCCCCTTAGTGAATTTCTTGAAGAACAAATTGCTAGCGCTAGAGAAAGAGAAATTGATGAATCTGAATACAATGATGAACGTGATGATGAAAATATGTGTGTTATTCCTACGGGTTATCTTTTTGATAAAGATTCTTCTTTAGCTATTTTAGCCTGCAAAGATAGATATGAGCTTAAGAGGTTATTGATTAAATGGAACAAAGAATCACTTAGAGATAAAATGAAACCTGATCATGCTTTTGCAACTTCACCTATTTGTGTTCCTGATAAGGATTATGAATTCTCTATTGATCCAGATATAATTACATTGGCTAAATCCGATCCTTTCTATGGCTATGAATCTGAAACTGTTGTGGCACATCTTACTAAGTTAAATGATATAGCTGCCCTGTTCACTAATGATGAGAGATCGCGTTACTTCTATATACTCAAAATATTTCCGTTCTCATTAAAGGGTGATGCTAAGATGTGGTTTAATTCTCTTGATCCTGGTTGTGTGCGTAGTCCCCAGGATATGATTTATTACTTCTCTGCTAAATATTTCCCTGCTCATAAGAAACAAGCTTCTTTAAGGGAAATATACAACTTTGTGCAAACTAAAGAAGGGAGTCTCCCACAGGCTTGGGGGAGGCTTATCAAGTTACTTAATGCTTTGCCTGATCATCCTCTTAAGAAACCTGAAATACTTGATATTTTTTATAATGGACTAACCGATGCTTCCAGAGATTACCTGGATAGTTGTGCTGGTTCTCTTTTCAGGGAAAGAACACCGGATGAAGCTGAAATTTTATTGAATAATATGTTGACAAATGAAAATAATTGGGCACCTCCTGAGCCAGCTCCCGCTCCAATTACTGAGCCTATTCCTAAACCAACTCCGAAGAAGAGAGGTGTTCTATTTCTCAGTCCCGAAGATATGCAAGAGGCAAAGAAATCTATGAAAGAAAAAGGTATTAAAGCTGAAGATGTTAAGAATTTACCTCCTATTGAAGAAATACATGGTCTTAATGTACCACCTGTCGAAGAAACATATGAACTTGATCACTTATTTACTGAAGAACCTCCTGACCCCGATATCCCGACACAGGTAGTAAAGGTAAATTCTCTCTATAGATTTGATGAAGGTGATATCCCTCACTATAAGTCTGCTAGGCAATGCTTTGATGAGTTTGATAATTTTTTTGTCAAACAAGAAAATTTCAATGCTTATTTTGGTAGACAATTGAAATATGATTCCGATATGATTAAATACTTGGGTGATTATATGGCTAATATTAGAGGTGAACTTAAATTTGTTAGCAAACATGCTTCTATGGTTACCACTCAAGTAGAACAAGTACTTAAAGCTCAAAAAGAATTGCTTCATGAAATGAATAGTAAGAAAAATGATTATGCTGTTAGAGTGGCTATTAGAACTGGTAGAATGACTTAGGAACCTTTGTATCCTGAAGGCCACCCTAAGAGAATCAAGCAAGATTCTCAGAGAAATAATATTGATGTTCCTAGTTCTTCTAAAAAGAAGAAAAAGAAAAATGATAGAACTGTGCAAACTTCTGGTGAACCTATTGCTGAACCACCTAATAATCCAAATGATATATCTATGTCCGATGCTGAAACACAATCTGGTAATGAACATGAACCTAGTGAAAATGTTAATGATGATGTTCATGATGATGCTTAACCTAGTAATGATAATGATGTAGAAATTGAACCTGCTGTTGATCTTGATAACCCACAATCAAAGAATCAACGTTATGATAAAAGAGACTTTGTTGCTAGGAAACATGGTAAAGAAAGAGAACCTTGGGTTCAGAAACCCATGCCTTTTCCTCCGAAACCATCCAAGCAAAAGGATGATGAGGATTTTGAGCGCTTTGCTGAAATGATTAGGCCTATCTTTTTGCGTATGCGATTAACTGGTGTGCTCAAAACAAATCCTTATGCTAAATATATGAAAGATATCATCACTAATAAAAGAAAGATATAAGAAGCTGAAATTTCCACCATGCTTGCTAATTATACTTTTAAGGGTGGAATACCAAAGAAACTTGGAGACCTCGGAGTACCTACTATACCTTGCTCCATTAAAAGAAATTATATTAAAACTGCTTTATGTGATCTTGGAGCCGGTGTTAGTGTTATGCCTCTCTCTTTATATCGTAGACTTGACTTGAAGAAGTTGACACCTACTGAAATATCTTTGCAAATGGCTGACAAATCAACTGCTATACATGTCGGTATTTGTGAGGACGTGCCTGTTGTGGTTGCAAACGTTACTATTTTAACGAACTTTGTTATTCTTGATATTCCCGAGGATGATAGTATGTCTATTATTCTTGGAAGACCTTTTCTTAACACTGCAGGGGCTGTTATTGATTGCAACAAAGGCAATGTCACTTTTCATGTTAATGGTAATTAGCATAAGGTACACTTTCCAAGGAAACAACCTCAGGTCCACAATATAAAAAATTCCATCGATTATATTTGGAGGTTTTGAAATTCCTCTTCCTACTGTCAAAAAGAAATATGATATACTTATTATAGGGGATGTGCATATCCCCGTTGAGGTAACTTAGTGTTATTCGAAATTTCTCTGGTTTCATGATTATCGGAATGAGTTTGTTAACAAGACTTGATCAACCTTGTTAGCGGATTCTTTTTGATGAGCATGAGATGGATGAAACTAGAAGCACGGACTTCTGTACCCTCTCTAAATTTTCTATTAATTAGTAGAAATAAAGTAAAAATAGTATTTCTCTGTCTGTTTCCTGGCTTATCAGTGCAATATAAAAATATCCCGAAAATAAAAGTCCTCAGAATGACATGCCAATTTAATATGATTTTTTGGGAATATTTGAGGATTTACTGTGCAAAAATTACCACGGGAGGAGCTGCCACCTGACCACGAGGGTGGTGGGCACGCCCCCCCTCTAGGGCACGCCCCCTGCCTCGTGGGTCCACGGTGGCCCTCCTCCACTTATCCCATCACCCATCTTCTTCCTCTGTCTCACACAACCCCGAAAAATCAACTCAAGCACGAGTTCCAGCCACTTTTGCTGTGATTTTCTATCTCCTTGCTAAAAGCACCTCTCGCAAAACTGCTTGGGGAGATTGTTCCTTGGTATGTGACTTCTCCATTGGTCCAATTAGTTTTTGTTCTAGTGCTTTATTCTTTGCAAATTTGTTCTGCATAGGTGACCATGTTCTTGAGCTTGCATGTCAAATTTGTATGGTTCCAAGTAGTTCTAATGCTTGATATAGGCTCTAGGCACTTGTAGGAGTAGTTGCTATCAGTTTTATTGAAGTTGGTTCACTTTTGTTTGAAGTTACTAAAAATTTCAGAATTTTTTAGAGAAAACAATATGCTTAGGAAGATGTTCCAAGGTGTTTCCTCTAAGAAGCAAGGACCCAGAATTGCTATGCGTGATGCTGACGAGGATCCACCAAGAGACGCTCCAGTACGGCCTTGCGAATGGCCGTCGGAAAATTTTATGGACCGTGCGGGAATTAAAGAAGAACTCAAGGCATATTTGTGCAATACCGGTCTTGAGGATTTTGAGGCTGACAAATGCCCCCAATATCATTATCTCACAAGTTCATTTGTGAGGAGGTTTGAGTATTCATCTTCGCTTAATTCTCCTTCAGTCATGTTTGATCTTTAAGATAAATCTTATAGAATGGACTTAGAGGATTTCACTCCTGCGTGCAAACTTCCATCATGGGGCAGTATTAGGGATACCCCTAAATCTGAATTTAGAGACTTTCTTGCTAGTATAACTGTAGGGGAATCTAGAGATATAAGCAGGCTACCATAGGGAGCATTCACTTTCCTGCTATACATTATTTTGCTCTTTTCATCGGTAGATGTATAAATGCTAAGGATGAAGCATGTCACATGTGTGTCCCTGACCTTAGCATTCTTAGGAGTGCTGTGTTAGGAGACCAATCTTATCATATGGGAGCCATTGTAGCCCGTAGGTTGCATCATAATAGACATAATGGAGATTTCTTTGGAGGAATTTATGCAACCCACTTAGCTAATTTTCTTAAGATAGATATCCGAGAGGGTGATACGGAGTTGCCCACTGCATATTTAGATTATGACTCCATGGCCTCACATCATTTTGTTAAGCGACCCGAATCACCTCTTTTATATCGTTTAATTTTTAACAAACGACATGTTGTCCGTATTACTCTCCCTGCTCCTGCCCTTTTTGATTCACAGACAAAAGGAAGATATACTATTACTAGAGAGTAGGCAGATGAGTACGAGAGGAGAGCTGAGGCAGCCCGACTCCACGCTGCAGCTCAGCAGGCGATAACCGCTGCACATCAGTATGATCCCAACTATTCCTCGTCGCAGTACGACCCCAGCTACACCTACGGGTATCCGCCAGGCTATCCCTGGCCATAGACCAACTTAGGCTAAAAGCCTAAGCTTGGGGGAGTACATATTTCTCACCGACATTACATTTATGTTCACACACACTCATTGCTAGATGTCGGTACTCATACTCTTTCACTGTAATATCCATGCTAGTTTATTTTCTTTTTCCTGCTTTCTTCTTGTATGCTTGATAAACCTTAAGAAAACCAAAAAAATCAGTAGTAATTTACTTTCCTGCTGTAGTAGTAATTAAGAAGAAAACCCAAAAATATTTCCCATTCTTCTTTTGCTTGTTGGGAGCTTTCCCGTGTAAATAGTTTTATTTTCTTTTCTTTGGGGGTCAGTAGGAGAAGACCATGATTAAATTGTTGAAGTGGCTCTTACATGCTTTAATGTTGATTTAACCCAGAGCCCATATTGCCTTGTATTCTCCTGTTTATTGAATGCTTGCAGATTCCAGCTTAGTCCAATGCACGTGCACTCTTATTAATTATTTACATTGTTCGGTCGTGCAAGTGAAAGGCAATTATGATGATATATGATGGACTGACTGAGATGAGAAAAGCTGGTATGAACTCGACCTCTTTTGTTTTTGTAAATATGATGAGCCCCTCGTTCTTGATTCAGCTTATTATGAATAAACATGTTTGCAATGACAATTAGAGATCATAGTTGCTTGTGCCATGCTTGATTAGCTATGAGTTATAATGATTTACCTTGCGTGCTAACATGCTATTGAGATGATTATGATGTGGTATGATGGAGTGGAATCCTCCTTTGAATGATTTAAGTGACTTGACTTGGCACATGTTCACGCATGTAGTTGAAACAAATCAACATAGCCTTCATGATATTTATGTTCATGGTGGATTATATCCTACTCATGCTTGCATCCAATGTTTATTAATTTTAATGCATGCACATGGCTGTTGTTGCTCTCTAGTTGGTCGCTTCCCAGTCTTTGCTAGCCTTCACTTGTACTAAGCGGGAATACTGCTTGTGCATCCAATCCCTTAAACCCAAAAGTTATTCCAGATGAGTCCACTATACCTTCCTATATGCGGTATCTACCTGCCGTTCCAAGTAAATTTGTATGTGCCAAACTCTAAACCTTCAAATAAATATTCTGTTTTGTATGCTCGAATAGCTCATGTATCAACCAAGGTTGTCCATATCTTCCGTGTTAGGCGGGTTATTCTCAAGAGGAGTGGACTCCGCTCCTCACTTTCACAAGAACATGGCTGGTCACCGGGATGCCCAGTCCCATGCTTTATGCAAACTAAATCAAAATTAATTGCAAACAAAACTCCCCCTCGGACCTGATGTATGTTGGAGACACTCGTTGTTTCGAGCAAGTCATGGATTGATGCTTGTTGGTGGAGGGGGAGTATAAACTTTACCATTATGTTTGGGAACCGCCTATAATTTGTTTAGCATGGAAGATATCGCCATCTCTTAGTTGTTACGTTGACAATGAAAGTATACCGCTCAAAATGCAATTTATCTCTATTTCAAAACCGAGCTCTGGCACCTCTACAAATCCTTGCTTCCCTCAGCGAAGGGCCTATCCATTTACTTTTATGTTGAGTCATCACTCTCTTATTAAAAAGCACTAGCTGGAGAGCACATCTGTCATTTGCATTCATCACTATTAATCTATGTTGGGTGTGACTATAATTGGATCTCTTTTACCATGAATTACAATGTTTAGTCAGTCCTTGATCTTTAAAGGTGCTCTGCATTTATGTTTTGCGGTCTCAGAAAGGGCTAGCGAGATACCATCTTGTTATATCATATTATGATTGTTTTGAGAAAGTGTTGTCATCCGAGATTTATTATTATGGCTTGCTAGTTGATTATGCTATTGATATGAGTAATTATGAGACCTGAGAATTATTGCAAATATGTTTAGTTATGATATATGCTAAAAACTTGAATGCTGGCTTGACATAGTTACAACAACAAGAGCAAACAAAGTTTGTAAAAGTTTTTCTTTTTCTCTTTCAGTTTGTCAACTGAATTGCTTGAGGACAAGCAAGGGTTTAAGCTTGGGGGAGTTGATACATATCCGTCGTATCTACTTTTCCAAACACTTTTGCCCTTGTTTTGGACCCTAACTCGTATGATTTGAATGGAAATAACCCGGACTGACGCTGTTTTCAGCAGAATTGCCATGGTGTTGTTTTATGTGCAGAAAGAAAATATTCTCGAAAAGTCCTAAAACTCCACGGAACACCTTAGAAAAAACAATAAAAAAATCCTCGCCAAAGATGAAGACCAGGGGGCCCACACCCTGTCCATGAGGTTGGGGGGCGCGCCCCCCTCTAGGGCGCGCCCCCTACCTCGTGGCCCCCCTGGAAACCCTCCGACGCCAACTCCAACTCTATATATTGGATTTCGGGGAGAAAAAAATCAGAGAGAAGAAATCATCGCGTTCTACGATACGGAGCCGCCGCCAAGCCCTAAAACCTCTCGGGAGGGCTGATCTGGAGTCTGTTCGGGGCTCTGGAGAGGGGGATTCGTCGCCGTCGTCATCATCAACCATCCTCCATCACCAATTTCATGATGCTCACCACCATGCATGAGTAATTCCATCGTAGGCTTCCTGGACGGTGATGGGTTGGTTGAGATTTATCATGTAATCGAGTTAGTTTTGTTAGGGTTTGATCCCTAGTATCCACTATGTTCTGATATTGATGCTGCTATGACTTTGCTATGCTTAATGCTTGTCCCTAGGGCCCGAGTGCCATGATTTCAGATCTGAACCTATTATGTTTTGATGAATATATGTGAGCTCTTGATCCTATCTTGCAAGTGTATAATCACCTACTATGTGTTATGATCCGGCAACCCCGAAGTGACAATAATCGGGACCACTCCCGGTGATGACCCTAGTTTGAGGAGTTCATGTATTCACTATGTGCTAATGCTTTGTTTCAGTTCTCTATTAAAAGGAGGCCTTACTATCCCTTAGTTTCCAATAGGACCCCGCTACCACGGGAGGGTAGGACAAAAGATGTCATGCAAGTTCTTTTCCATAAGCACGTATGACTATATACGGAATACATGCCTACACTACATTGATGAATTGGAGCTAGTTCCGTGTCACCCTATGTTATGACTGTCACATGATGAACCGCATCCGGCATAATTATCCATCGCTGATCCGGTGCCTACGAGTTTTCCATATACTAGTTTACGCTTATTTACTTTCCCGCTGCTACTGTTACAATCACTACAAAATACCAAAAACATTACTTTTGATGTCTTACTTTTGTTGCTGCTACCACCACTATCATATTACTTTGCTACTAAACACTTTGCTGCAGATACTAAGTTTCCAGGTGTGGTTGAATTGACAACTCAACTGCTAATACTTGAGAATATTCTTTGGCTCCCCTTGTGTCGAATCAATAAATTTGGGTTAAATACTCTACCCTCGAAAACTGTTGTGATCCCCTATACTTGTGGGTTATCACTCCTCCTCAAAGTCTCGGCAAAACTCTGCATGCACAATCCAAGGATGAGTCAATATTCGTATGCTCAGTCGACGAAGATAAACCAGTCGGAACGAAGTTTTTACCTTCAAGCTTAATGAACAACTTCTTGGCAAGGCTCCTCAGATAACTTTCAAGATCATCCCTCCTGCGAGCAATGCTCTCCATCTTGTCATTCAGGCTGACCTTGTCCTTCTTCAAGCGGGTTACTTCCTTGTTGGCTTCGTCCAAAGCAGATTTCATCTTGGAATTCTCTTCCTCTAATTTGTCGACTGAAGCCAACTTCTGTTCAGCCAGAGCAGTTTTGTCGTCAGCCTTCTTCTGTGCAGCAGCCAGATCTTGATCCTTCTTTGCCAGAGCCTGGTTCAATTTTTCTGAAAAGAAATGATGCTTGGTTTAGAAAGAGCAGAATGAAATCCAGGTCTAAGACAAACCAGTCGACAAAGCTTCCTTACCATTGGCGTCATCCTTGGCTTTCTGCAGCTATGACTTGGCCAACTCCAGGTCAAGGTTGAGTTGAATTTGCTGCTTCTCCAAGTCGGCAAAGCGAGCTCCAAGATCATAAGATTTCTGCAGTCAAAGAGGATGAGTTATTTCAGAGAGGTAAAAAGACAAAGACAATAAATACTAAGACTACAATCGACTACCCCCAGTCCACCGTAGTCTCGGGGACTACACCCAGTGGGTGCACTTAGCGTGCCCCCACTGGTCCAGTTTACACTCGACAAGACCTCTCCAGCGCGAGTGCAAAAAAGAAGAGAGAGAGGAGACAAAAATAAACCAGCTGTCGGTGTCAAAACCGGCGGATCTCGGGTAGGGGGTCCCGAACTGTGCGTCTAGGCGGATGGTAACAGGAGACAAGGGACACGATGTTTTTACCCAGGTTCGAGCCCTCTTGATGGAGGTAAAACCCTACTCCTGCTTGATTAATATTGATGATATGGGTAGTACAAGAGTAGATCTACCACGAGATCAAGGAGGCTAAACCCTAGAAGCTAGCCCATGGTATGATTGTTGTTCTGTCCTACGGACTAAAACCCTCCGGTTTATATAGACACCGGAGAGGGTTAGGGTTACACAGAGTCGGTTACAATGGTAGGAGATCTACATATCCGCATCGCCAAGCTTGCCTTCCACGCCAAGGAAAGTCCCTTCCGGACACGGGACGAAGTCTTCAATCTTGTATCTTCATAATCCAGGAGTCCGGCTAAAGGTATAGTCCGGCTATCCGGACACCCCCTAAGCCAGGACTCCCTCAGTAGCCCCTGAACTAGGCTTCAATGACGACGAGTCCGGCGCGTAGATTGTCTTCGGCATTGCAAGGCGGGTTCCTCCTCCAAGTACTTCATAGAAGATTTTGAACACAAAGGATAGTGTCCGGCTCTGCAAAATAAGTTTCCACATATTGCCATAGAGAGAATGATATTTACACAAATCTAATCTGCAGACGTATTCCGTAGCGTGACATCACACTACGGCCAAGCCTTTATTCGAATCGTTTTTACTCCCCCACCTCAGCGCGTTTCGCGTGGCGGTTCCTTGGCACGTCTTGTCAAAGCAGAGATCGTGTCCCCTTTATTTACGGGATTCTCATCAATACGGACGTGGGTAACCCAACCACGCCATTGATTACGGCACCTGGGAGATAAGCGAGTTTTATCAGGCCGGTGGGGACGCATAGCCGCATCCGCCCATATAAGGGGATAAGGATCCACCTTTTTACCTACGCCTTCTTCCTCCTTTGCCTATCCATCTTCTGCGCACTCGAGCTCTAGCGCCCAAGCCCGCATTCCCCACCTCGACCTTCTCCAGTCATGTCCGGAGCGGGAGGCAAGTGGTCGGTCTCCTCCATCACGGAGGGACACATCAAAAAACTGAGGAAGGCCGGATACTTGTGTGACGACATCGCGCACCGGCTTCCCGAAGAGGGGCATCTCCTCCCCACCCCAAGGCCCCATGAGAGGGTAGTGTTCCTTCCCCACTTCCTCCACGGACTGGGCTTTCCTCTCCACCCATTCTTCCGGGGACTCATGTTCTACTACGGCCTGGATTTCGACGATCTGGCCCCGAACTTCATCCTCAACATCTCGGCGTTTATCGTCGTGTGCGAGGCTTTCCTCTGCATCCGCCCCCATTTCGTCCTATGGCTCAAGACTTTCAATGTCAAGCCGAAGGTGGTGCGCGACAACCAGGCGGAGTGCAGAGGCGCCATGGCGTGCAAGATGCCCAACATCCTATGGCTCGAGGGCTCCTTTGTGGAGACCCTGAAGGGGTGGCAATTGGGGTGGTTTTACATCACCGAGCCGCGCGACTCTGAGTGGGTCGCAGCCCCCGAGTTCCGGTTCGGACCCCCTACACGGCTCATGTCTTGGAAAGAGACGGGCCTATCGTGGGGCAACAAAGGAGAGGTGACTGGACTGCAAAAAGGCATCCAAACCCTGGTGAACAAGCAGCTCAAGCTTGTCAACGTAGTCCAGGTTATGCTCATCCATCGGATCCTCCCGTGTCAACAACGGGCCTTCAATCTATGGGAGTTTGACCCGGCGCAGCACCGAACTCTGAGCAGGCTCCTCAACACGACGTACGAAGATGCCTGGAAGGTGCTTTTCAAGGGCGCCGAGGATCCCGCATCCGCTTCCGAGGACCGCGGATTTAGCATGCAACGTTACGCTAGTGCGGTAAGCTATTTGTACCTTTTACAGGGTATTAGTTTTTCATAGTTTGACTCTATGCGGGATCTAAGCTCCCTTACCTTTGACAGGATTGGTAGGCGAAGTCCGGACAGATCGACTGTCCGACTCCTTTGCCCGAAAACCCAGCCGATGCTCGCTTGGCGAAGCTGCTGGTTACGGAACCCTATGTGGTGCCGGAGAAGAAGGCCAAGAAGAAGGCCACAAGGACTCGAAAGAGTGCCCGACGCCTGGAGGTGTCGGATTCATCGTCCGACGACTCCGAGACGCACTCCTCCCGTGAAAACGAGGAGGAGGAAGAAGAAACCTCTCCCCCCCAGCGTGGGGGAGGAATGAAAAGGAAGGTCGCCCCGACCGGGGAGGCCGAAGGGTCCAAGAAGGGGAATACCCTTCCTTCAGACTACTCCACCGACACCGACGACGGCGAAGAGGAGTGGCCGCACAGGGCCAAGCGCCCGGCGAGATCGTAAGTGTCCGGACACCAGAGTAACTCGTAGTGTTCCTTTATTGCACAGCTTTTCCTTATGTCGAATATATCTATGCAGTCCGCCCAAGGCCGGTCTCGACGAGTCGTCGAGCGGCTCCCTGGATTCATCGGACGTGAATTCACTTCCGCCCGCTACCTCCCCCCGCCCTACGGATGATGCCAAGGTGGCGTCCCAACAGGTTCCAAGCCAGGAGAGGGTGGTCCTGGAGGAGCCGCAAGGCGACCTCCCGGACTCCAGGAGTAAAGGGGATAGATCCCCCAGGGCTCCAAGTCCGGCCCTAGGCCGGACACCGCTCCGGAACCTTCAAAGGTTCCAGAGTCCGGCGGGCGACCTCCTTCCAAGAGGAGCAAGCCCACGGAGCCGGTGACCCCCATCCAACCGGAGGTGCCGAACAATCTGTTGGAGGTGCTTAAAGGCGCCTCCATCGACGAGGAGCACCGCACCATTATGAGTGCGGTGGTCCAGAAGGTTCAGTCCGCCAAGAGCGGACTGACTGAAGCTTGTGCCAGCCTTTTAACATGCTTTGAGGTAAGTAAAGAATGTGTAAAAATATTACCGCATAGACAGTAGCCCCTGATGCTCTGTTTGGCATTCGGGAAGAAAAGCCGAATAGAGGATCAAATAAAATTCGCAGGAGTCTAACAAAAAGGAGTCAGTATGCGTATGCAGGCTTCTCTGCTGGCGTCTGCCGCACTGACTGCGGAAGTGGACACGCTAAAGCAGAACCTCGAGCAGTCCGAGCAAGAGCTCGGGCTTGCCAAGAAGCAGCTCGAGGACAAGCAAGGTAAGAAATACCTTGTTTAAATATATAAAAAAGTGCAATTGCAAAAAATGACAGGATTATCGTGGCTATTGTAGGGGCCACGTCTGAGGTGGCGACCCTTAAGCAAGCGCTGTCCAAGGCTGAGAAGAGGGTGGCCACGGAGCGCACCGAGCGGGGGAAGTATGAGGCCCAGGTTGGTGAGGTGCGGCAAGAGCTCCAGGCTCTCATGAAAAAACATGAGAGTTTGGAGCTTGACTCAGAGACGTGAGCGTCTGAGCTCGCGGCAGCTATTGAAAATGCCAAGTCTGCCTAGGCCGAATCACAGAAGGCCCTCCAGGAGTTGAATTTGATGAAAAATATAGCGGCGGGTAAGGCATTCTTTATGCAAAGAAAACATGTAAAAGTGAGTTACTTGTTACTTACCCGAATCCGGAGCCCTCCAGGAGCATTGGCATATTTACCCCGTAGCGTGTCCGATGCCGCCGCATTCTACCGAACCGAGGAGGGCAGCTCGACGAAGAAGGTGTTCTGGTCTCAATATGCTGAGGCCGGACACCCTGTGCCCCTGAGAGACCAGATGAAGCAACTGGTCGAGCTCCACAAGGTGGTTGAACAGGCCATGAAGGGCCTCATAGTTCGGTTGTGGCCTGGAGAGGCTCTGCCTGGGAGCTACTTCGGGCTGGTGCGGCGGCTGGTGGAGGCCTGTCCAAGGCTGGAAGTCGTCAAGCGCTCCGTCTGCATCGAAGGTGCCCGTAGGGCCCTTGCCCGCGCTAAGGTGCACTGGGGCAAGCTGGATGCTGAGAAGCTTGTGAAGGACGGGCCACCGCCGGGGAAAGAGCATCGCAAGCCCGAGATGTATTATAAGGACGTTCTGAAGGGTGCCCGTCTTTTCGTGGATGAATGTTCCAGGGATGTAATTGTTGAGTAAACTCGCTCGTTTTGTCCTGTGCGCTGAAAACTGGTTCATATGCGCTAAGCAATGCTTTTGGAATTTAAAATATTACCTTCTGTGCGGCCGTTTATCTATTTTGAGAGATGGCGAGTCGTCGGCTTCTGCCCCCGTGCCAATAGTGCTGGGGTGTTCGGGATAAACCTGAGCGCTCTTTTTCCCATGTTTGGGTCCTTCGAGGGAGGCGCTCAGCACAACGAACAAGGCAATCAGACTATAATGCTTGAACACTCTCACTTAGCCATAGAATTCTATAATTTTAAATTTCAGCGAAGCCCCTGGTATTCGGAAGACCGAGTTCGGGGCGCTATCCACGCCTTGGCCGGACAGAGCCGACTCCTTGCTCTAAGCGGCATAAGTCTTTAGGGACTCGAAAAACCTCTCGAACAGCGACCAACTCTCGCTTCATCATGACAGTCAGTTTTAGCTTTCTCTACTGAGGTGCTTAGCCCAACTCAACTGGAGCACAATTGCAGTAGTTCTCCTAGTGCTACCTTAGCCGATATAGCGGAACGTAAGGCACCAAAACATAGGAGCCGGGCAAACCCAACTATTGACCCAAGACATGATTCGGAGCCGATGCATATAATGCTATAAGTTCGGGGTGCCGCAGTTGTTAAAGTGTTCGGGCTTCTCACACCATATTTAGGGATACTAAAGCCCCTGGCGTATTTGGCTGTACCAAAGTGTACGGTTGCAACATGTCGTTAATGAACATATATTTGTAAAAAAGAGTAATGCAAAAATAGACAAAAGCTATGCATTGTTTATTAAAAAAGGCTGCGATCAAGGCAGAGCAATACAAATAACGCGACAAGCAAAAGGTTGGACTATTTAACATGTCCGTTCCAGGGGCAGGCTGCAGAATGGTATGCGAAACAGGTATACTGCTCGTGATAGAGACCACCTGGGAGTTCCGTAATGCGGCGTGGCTTGTCTGCTTCCCTGGTTCTTGCATCGTTTGTGCGGCAATTGTACTGCCGGACAGGCCTTCCTAAGAATGGGGTCCTGAAAGTAAGAGAAAATTAAAAAATCGACAGCCCCTAGTGCGGTTTAAGCCGTGTTTCGGGCGTGCCATGATGGTGCCCCTCCGCCTGTACCCATGGTATTTCTAGAGCGTAGTTATGTACGCGAAGCACTGGTGTCGCATTTTCGCGAGGGCTGGGGTTGGGGCCGCATTGCTACGCCTGCTCGGAACGTGCCAGGCGGTCTTGTTGTAGGTTACTCTGGGCATGCTTGACGGTGTCCGGACGTTTAATGGCCGGACTGGAGAACTGCCTGGAGAGGCTGCTTTGTACTTCCGCTGCAAGGGCCACCGTGTGCTCCTCCGTTCGGAGGGAGCGTTCGGTGTTTCCATTGACCGTAATTACTCCTCGAGGGCCTGGCATCTTGAGCTTAAGGTATGCGTAGTGTGGTACCGCATTGAACTTGGCGAATGCGGTTCGCCCGAGCAGTGCGTGATAGCCACTGCGGAACGGGACTATGTCGAAGATTAACTCCTCGCTTCGGAAATTGTCCGGAGATCCGAAGACCACTTCGAGTGTAACTAAGCCTGTACAGTTGGCCTCTACACCTGGTATGACGCCTTTAAAGGTCGTTTTGGTGGGCTTAATCCTTGAGGGATCTATGCCCATTTTCCGCACTGTATCTTGGTAAAGCAGGTTCAGGCTACTGCCGCCGTCCATAAGGACTCTAGTGAGATGAAATCCGTCAATAATTGGGTCTAGAACTAATGCGGCGAATCCGCCATGACGGATGTGTCGGCGTTCTGGGAACGGGGGTCCCCAGACTTGCCTGCCTGCGGCCTGCGGCGTGGCTTGAGTGGGGGCCCAACGTGGCCCATCTTCATCAACACAAGGCTCAAGACCCTCGCGAGGGGCCAAGCCTCGCGAGGCGGACCACACGGAGCTTCCTCCAGCACGGCCTCCTTAGGCTGGCTCACGAGGAGGCGGAGAAATCAAGGTGGGGTACCTCACGAGGTGCCCATGACGCAAGGCATGACGACCAGAGGTGCCAGGCGGGCGCCAGCCCGCGCAGTGTCCTCCCTTTCCTCTTTGGTGCAAAGGGGGCAAGCGCAGGCGAGAGGATCAAGCAAAGGCACCCATTTCGGTGCAACGAGACCAAGACCAACTCCACTACAAGGAGGAAGTCACTGTGGAGCCCAAGCCAGCGTCATCACCAGAACCTTTGGCAGGGGAAGACCAACTTTAGTCAGGATAAGTGTACCCGATGTTCCCCTTCAAATCGGCCAATTGTTGGCGCCCTTCCCGCTCAATATTTGGGAAGAGGCCCAGGGCCTTTGCCTATAAATAGGACTAGCCACCCCCAGGGTAGAGGCATCCAGAATCCAATCTCATTCAGTATCTAGAGCAAGTAGAGAGAGAGAGAAGGGCGATTGAACTCCCCCTAGCAGTTCATCCCCTAGCGAGCGACGAGCAACACCCCGGCGCCTGCCTATGCTATTGGGCTGCCGCACAGCAACGTCGACGCTCCCTGTCGTCGCGGCCCTCCTGGGCGGCTCGCAGGTGCCACCAATGAGCCGCCACATCAAGCCGTTTGCCCGCCAGATCGGCGTCGTTTCCGCACAGCAGGGGGCTCCCACGGACCGGGCGGCGCGCGAGGTTGGCCTGACCTTCAGCTCGGAAGACCACCCAGCTAACTTGACCGGCTCTGGCGCGCTCCCCCTGCTGTGCACCCCCACCATCTGCCAGGTGGCCGTCACCAGGACCCTCGTCGATGGCGGCGCGGGCCTCAGCGTACTTTCGGTCGAGACCTTCAACCTCCTCCGGATACCTCGGGAGCAGCTGCGGCCCAGCCAATCCTTCTCAGGTGTCGGGGGCGGGTCGTCCGACTCCTTGGGACAGATCCGACTCCCGGTGACCTTCGGCACTTACGACAACTTCCGCACGGAGATGGTCGATTTCGACATTGCCCTCATCGGTCTCCCTTACAACGCCATCCTCGGCTACCCGGCACTGGCTCAGTTCATGGCCGCCACGCACCCGGCGTACAACCTCATGAAGATGCCCGGGAGCAACGGTACTCTCACCGTGCATGGAGACACCGTGGACGCCCTGCGAGTACTCAAGCTCGCCTTCAAGACGGCGGCATCGGCGCAGCCCGCCAACGCGGGGACCCCTGAGCCCAAGGGGGCTGCGCCTACCAAGAAGAAGCAGTTGTTCACCCAGGACAAGGCAGAAACCAAGCAGATACCCATTGACGAGGACGGTTCCTCCCGCGCCACTTTCACCATTGGCGCCAACCTGGGGCCTGAGCAGGAGGGGGCCCTGGTCAAGTTCCTGCACGCAAACAAGAAAGTGTTTGCTTGGGAGCCCGATCAATTGGTAGGGATCCCCAGGGACGTCATCGAACACCACCTCAACGTATGCCCAAATGTGCGCCCCGTGAAGCAGAAGGCCAGGCGGCAGTCCGCAAGAAGCAGGCCTTCATCGTCCAAGAGACCCGCAAGTTGGAAGCCGCTGGAGTTATTCGCGAGGTCTGGTACCCAGATTGGTTAGCCAACCCAGTCGTTGTACCCAAGAAAGGGGGGAAGGAACGCATGTGTGTCGACTTCACCAACCTCAACAAAGCATGCCCGCAAGATCCGTTTCCGCTCCCTCGCATTGACCAGATCGTTGATTCCACCGCCGAATGCGACCTGCTGTGCTTTTTGGATGCCTTCTCAAGATATCACCAGATCAGGATGGCGATAGAAGACGTTGAGAAGACCGCCTTCTTGACCCCGTGCGGGGTATACTGCTATACATGCATGCCATTTGGACTATGCAACGCAGGAGCAACCTTTCAGCGGCTGATGCACATCACCTTGGGCCCGCAGCTTGGGAAGAATGTTGAAGCATACGTCGATGACATCGTGGTGAAATCTCGAGAGGCCAGGACCCTGATACAAGACCTGGAAGAGACCTTCACGAGCCTCGACGCAGTGAACCTGCGGCTCAACCCGGAGAAATGTGTGTTTGGCGTTCCCTCGGGCAAGCTTTTGGGATTCCTCGTGTCTCACCGTGGCATCGAGGCCAACCCCGAGAAGGTTAAGGCGGTCGAGGACATGAGTCTGCCAAAGACCCTCAGAGAAATGCAGAAGCTCACTGGGCGTGTGACTGCGCTAGGGCACTTCATCTCCAAGTTGGGGGAACGAGCGCTGCCTTTCTTTCAGCTTATGAAGAAAAAGGGGCCCTTTGAATGGACTGAAGAAGCAGATAAGGCGTTCCAAGATCTCAAGAGGTACCTAACCAGTCCCACAGTCATGGTGGCTCCGCGCCCTCAGGAGCCTCTGCTGCTTTACCTTGCCGCCACTCCCTACTCCGCCAGCGCGGCACTGGTGGCGGTTAGGGAGGAGCGCCAGTCCAAGACCGCAGCGGCAGCCCGAGGTCGGACAAGACGGGAACAGGGAAAGCTCGAGAAAGCTGAAGCTACAGATGAAGAGAGTCAGCCGCCGAGGGACGCACGAGAGACATGAGAGGTAGCATGCCCGGATGGTCCACCTCCTGAGGCCACAACATCTCCCGAGGTGCCCTCACCTCCCGAGGGCACCACGACCCAGGCTGCCCACAGCCTTGTTGAGCACCCGGTCTACTTCGTTAGCACGGTGCTGCGGGACGCGAGGGCCCGATATCCGATGCCCCAGAAGCTCCTCCTTGCGCTGCTGGTGGCCTCGCGCGAGCTGCGGCATTACTTTCAAGCTCACCTGATCAAGGCCGTCTCATCGTACCCCCTGGAGAGGGTGCTCAGGAGCCCTAACTCAGCCGGAAGGGTCGATGAGTGGAACATAGAGTTGCAAGCGTTTCAGCTCGAGTTCAGCAAACCTAGGGTCATCAAAGGAGCCGCGTTGGCGGATTTCGTGGCGGAATGGACAGAGGCGCCGGGTCTCAAGGATGACGAGGATCGCTCCCTCTCCCCAGGGAGCGAGGCGCCAGAAGGCTGGGTCATGTACTTCGACGGGGCATTCTCCAGGCACGACGCGGGGGCTGGTGCTGTACTGATATCACCCACTCAGGATAAGCTTTGCTATGCAGTACAACTCTATTTCCAGCAAGGAGAAAAAGTCTCCAACAACATAGCAGAATATGAGGGACTGATAGCAGGGTTGAAGGCCGCAGCGGCCCTGGGAGTGAAGCGCCTCACCGTCAAGGGCGACTCACAGCTCCTAGTCAACTTCTCCAGCAAGGTGTACGAGCCGAAGGACGAGCATATGAGGCCTACCTAGCAGAGGTCCGCAGGATGGAAAAGCAGTTCTGGGGGCTGGAGCTGAAGCACGTGCCCCGTGGCTCCAACCAGGAAGCTGACGACATAGCCGGACGGGCGTCCAGGCTGCTGCCGCAGGAGCGCGGCATCTTCGAAGAGCGGCTCTTCAAGCCTTCAGCGCAGCCAACGTTGTCAAGCACAGCTCAGCCTTGTGAGGAGCTCCCTCAGCCGCCAGCCTCGGGAGCCCCGGCCTGCGGGCCGACCTCAGGAGCACGTTTTCTCCTGACGATGGAACCTCAGGAGGAACGCTGGATCACTGAGCTCCGGAGTTACCTGATACATGGGACCCTGCCAGAGAAGGAGGAGGAAGCAGAACGTGTAGCGCGGCAGGCCACGGCATACTGCATCAGAGACGGAGAGCTCTACCGGAAGCGACCCAACGACGTATCTCTGCGCTGCATCTCCAGGGAGCAAGGAAGGGAACTACTGGGGGACATACACGGCGGAGACTGCGGACATCACTTGTCATCATGAACCCTCATCGGCAAAGCCTTCCGTAGTGGGTTCTATTGGCCCACCACGCTCAACGACGCGATCGAGTTGGTGAAGGCTTATGAGGCCTGCCAGTTCCATTCCAAGCAAATCCATCAGCCGGCGGGGAGCCTGCAGACTATACCCCTCTCGTGGCCATTCGCAGTTTGGGGGTTGGATATTCTGGGCCCGTTCCCTCGGGCGCCAGGGGGCTACCGTTACCTCTACGTCGCCATTGACAAGTTCACCAAGTGGGCAGAGGTGGAGGCTGTCCGAACCATCCCC
Source organism: Aegilops umbellulata (assembly GCA_032464435.1). NCBI lineage: Eukaryota > Viridiplantae > Streptophyta > Magnoliopsida > Poales > Poaceae > Aegilops > Aegilops umbellulata. Next base: position 47,636,023 of record CP136060.1, on the reverse strand, counting down.
GCAGGCTCCGCAGTCAAGTTCATCAGGGGCATCGTGAGCCGGTTCGGGGTGCCGAACCACATCATCACAGAGAACGGTTCGCAGTTCACCAGTAACCTCTTCAAAATATACTGTGCTAACCTTGGAACGCAGATATGCTACGCTTCGGTGGCACACCCGCGAAGCAATGGGCAAGCCGAACAAGCCAACGCGGAGGTCCTGAGAGGCCTCAAGACCAGAACGTTCAAGAAGAAGCTGGAGGCCTGCGGCAGGGGTTGGTACGATGAGCTCCAATCCGTGCTGTGGTCCATCTGCACGACCACGACCAAACCCACCGGGGAGACTCCGTTCTTCCTGGTCTACGAAGCTGAAGCAGTCCTTCCTCACGAGGTCAGGCGTCGCTCCGCGCGGGTCCTGGCGTTCGACGAGGCGCAGCAGGACGCCATGCGGGGGATGGACCTCGTGCTGGGGGAGGAACGCCGCCGGGAGGCCGCGCTGCGAGCGGCAAGGTACCAACAGGCGCTACGACGATATCACTGCCGCAACATCCGCCCCAGGACCCTCGAGGTAGGAGACCTCGTACTCAGGCGGGTCCTCTCCAGGGAAGGGCTGCACAAGCTCTCTCCCATGTGGGAGGGCCCGTTCAAAGTTGTTCATGTTTCCAGGCCAGGCTCCGTGCGCTTGGAGACTCAAGAGGGGGAGCCGATCCAGAACGCGTGGAACATCCAGCACCTCAGGAGGTTTTACCCCTAAAAGCCCCTGAGCCTGTGAAGAAGGCGAACTCCTGTGAAGATAATCTCTTTTTGGAAAAGCCCTGAGCCTGTGAAGAAGGCGAACGCCTGTGAAGATCATCTCTTTTTGGAAAAGGCCCTGAGCCTGTGAAGAAGGCGAACGCCTGTGAAGATCATCTCTTTTTGGAAAAGGCCCTGAGCCTGTGAAGAAGGCGAACGCCTGTGAAGATCATCTCTTTTTGGAAAAGGGCCTGAGCCTGTGAAGAAGGTGAACGCCTGTGAAGATCATCTCTTTTTGGAAAAGGCCCTGAGCCTGTGAAGAAGGCGAACGCCTGTGAAGATCATCTCTTTTTGGAAAAGGCCCTGAGCCTGTGAAGAAGGCGAACGCCTGTGAAGCTCATTACCTCTAAGGAGAAAGGCCCGGAGCCTGTGAAGAAGGCCAATGCCTGTGAAGCTCGCCGCCCCGTGACACTCTCACGTAATAATGAGTGGGGCTGTACACACCCCAGAGTCTCAGGAGCACCGGCCTTAGGCCCTGGGGCTCCCTCCCACGCCCAGTGGCAGCACTTAGCTCCGCGCTGGTGAGAAGACGTCGAAGACTAGACTAGGCGCCGGACGCGGCTTTTTCATCTGCTTTCTGCATTTGACGTGTTTTATTTGCATTTGAAGTCTTATCGAAGCTATCGCCGTTGTTGATTTGTGGTTTGCCGATTTTCGCTCCTCGTTTTGATTTTCTCCCATAAAGGCCTCGCGAGGGATGGGGCTCGAACGCCCTCGTGAGCGTTTTTGCTCTAGCCATTTAAAGGTCTCACGGCCCAGGCTCCCTACAGGAGCACCCCTCTGGTCCATGCCCCTCAGGCACCGCGACATACACGCAGGGCCTGGGTCGGTCGCCCCCCGGCTGGGGCCGCAAACTACCTACGCAAGGGCAAATAATTGTGTAACGCGACAACAAAATTAAGGTAACGGCCACAACGGCAATAATTCCTAAACACGCCCCCACGGGGCTCCACGCAGTTGTCTTATCTTACACAAGAAGCAAAAGGAAAAGGAAAGGGCGAGCCCGACGCGGCCCGCCCTGCATCAGTCTATGGAGGCGACACCAGATGCCTCCGGAGCTCAGGCGGACTCCCTCTCGCGCTTCACCGGAGCGCGGTGGCGGGCGGCTGAACAGCCACCCCCCAAGCAGGCGCGGAGGTGAGGGGGCTGGCTGCGGACGCCGCTGGAGGAGCCGCCTGAAGGGGAGTAGGCGAAGCTCGGGGAGCCTCAAGCGCCGCCAGCAGAGCGAGCGCTGTCTCCTTCGTCATCATCCTCGGGGCAGCATCCCGCGCGGCGACCGTCTTCCCCAAACACCCTCACGTAGAGGGTGCTGTCGCCATCGAACTTGAAGTGCAGGGTGCACCGCTCGCCCAGGCCGCGCGCGCGTGCAAACGTCTGCCAGCCGCGGGTCAGGGCCCTGTTCCCAGAAGGGGAAACCTCGAGCGAGACCCAAGAGGCCCTACTGCAGCAGCCATCGGCGTGAAGCCAGAAGCCGCACCGGGCACCGGCCGGCAGCTCGCTGATGAAGAAGCGAGGGAGCTGGAGCCAGGTGCTGGCCGGGTCCGCCGACCACACGACGAACTCCGGCAGCACCTCCGCCGAGAAAGCGCGGCCTGGGAGGCCGCGCAGCCACAACCTGCCTCTCCATGGCGGCAGAGCGCTCGCCACCACGCGGAGAACCACCCCTGTGTCCGCGGGGAGTCACAGTAGGGACCACGGGATGCTTGCGGGGACGGCCCCGGCCGCGCTTGGCCTGAGGGGAGTCGGGCCCCGCCCGACTAGCCTTCCCCTTCTCCGCAGCTGAGAACCTCTTCGAGGCCATGCGAACGGCGGCGGCGAAGGAGAGGAGGAGGAAGAGAAGCGGGAAGGGATGGACTGGAGGAGCTTGTGCGGCCTCGCACTTATAGCCGGAAGAGGCCAACCGCCAAGCACCACGATCACAGGTAATAATGACCCGTATCTATGCATGCAGGGACTAGTCAAGTCACGCGGTTGTCGAGGCGTCGTGGGGAAGTGGAGACGCCCACGTCCTGTCAAACCGCCACGCGGTGCCCAAGGCCGCAGGCTGTTAGGGCCCACGGCGCTTCGCCCTTGCCCTTTCGCCTCTCGGCACGGCCAATTCCAAGCGCACCTTGGGCCCGGGGGCTACTGTCGGCGTTCTGGGAACGGGGGTCCCCAGACTTGCCTGCCTGCGGCCTGCGGCGTGTCTTGAGTGGGGGCCCAACATGGCCCATCTTCATCAACACAAGGCTCAAGACCCTCGCGAGGGGCCAAGCCTCGCGAGGCGGACGACACGGAGCTTCCTCCAGCACAGCCTCCTTAGGCTGGCTCGTGAGGAGGCGGAGAAATCAAGGTGGGGTACCTCACGAGGTGCCCATGACGCAAGCCATGACGACCAGAGGTGCCAGGCGGGCGCCAGCCCGCGCAGTGTCCTCCCTTTCCTCTTTGGTGCAAAGGGGGCAAGCGCAGGCGAGAGGATCAAGCAAAGGCACCCATTTCGGTGCAACGAGACCAAGACCAACTCCACGACAAGGAGGAAGTCACTGTGGAGCCCAAGCCAGCGTCATCACCAGAACCTTTGGCAGGGGAAGACCAACTTTAGTCAGGATAAGTGTACCCGATGTTCCCCTTCAAATCGGCCAATTGTTGGCGCCCTTCCCGCTCAATATTTGGGAAGAGGCCCAGGGCCTTTGCCTATAAATAGGACTAGCCACCCCCAGGGTAGAGGCATCCAGAATCCAATCTCATTCAGTATCTAGAGCAAGTAGAGAGAGGGAGAGAAGGGCAATTGAACTCCCCCTAGCAGTTCATCCCCTAGCCAAGAACAGACCCTCGCGAGGTCATTCTTCCTTGTACTGTTCTCCCTCATCAACCCAAGAGGCAATCCACTCACCACACTGGAGTAGGGTATTACACCACAATGGTGGCCCGAACCAGTATAAACCCCGTGTCTCATGTGTTGTTCTGGCAGTAGTTTAGATCCTAGCGAGACGGAGAGGTAGAGGGATCGATCTCTGCGCGCACCCCAGAGTTAAAACCTTAAGGGTCTGCCGGAACCCATGATCCGACAGGATGCTAGTGGGGTGGTCCCTTCGATCAAAGGTGATCGAGCAGGAGGACCGTGGGTTGAACTTTGGGGCGACTGGCTCCTTCGCGTATACGTCCCTTAACGCGCGCTTCCGCTCCCTCTTGGGGATGTGTGTTGCGTATATCATGTTCACCGTCCGCACTTGTGGGGGAAAACCCTTCTGTCCATTGTTGTTCGACGGCCGGAGCTCTTCATCGTCATTGCTATGCAGCCCCTTGTATTTATTTTCGGCATTTAACTTGCCTGCCTGCTTGAACACCCAACAGTCCCTGTTGGTGTGATTGGCTGGCTTTTCGAGGGTGCCATGTATCTGGCACAAGCGGTCGAGTATTCGGTCCAAACTGGACGGGCCCTGAGTATTTCTTTTGAATGCATTTTTCCGCTGACCGGATTTATAGCCTCTGAATCCGGCATTAACTGCCGTATCCTCAGGATTGTCACGGTTAATGCGGCGCTTTTGCTTGTTGCGACGCGACCTGCCACTACTGTCTCTGGTATCCGAATTACCAGGGTTCTTGGTCATATTGTTGCTACGAGCAAGCCAGCTGTCTTCTCCCGTGCAAAAGCAGGTCATGAGTGTCGTGAGCGCTGCCATAGATTTCGGCTTTTCCTGTCCAAGGTGCCAGGCAAGCCACTCGTCACGTATATTGTGCTTGAAGGCCGCTAGGGCCTCTGCGTCCGGACAGTCGACTATTTGATTTTTCTTTGTTAGGAACCGTGTCAAGAATTGCCTGGCCAATTCCTCTGGCTACTGAATTATGTGGCTTAGGTCATCGGCGTCTGGTGGTCGCACATAAGTGCCCTGGAAATTGTCGAGGAATGCGGCTTCCAGGTCCTCCCAACAACTGATTGATTCTGCTGGCAAGCTGTTAAGCCAATGCCAAGCTGGTCCCTTAAGTTTGAGTGGGAGGTATTTGATGGCGTGTAGATCATCGCCGCGGGCCATGTGGATATGAAGGAGATAATCCTCGATCATACCGCAAGATCTGTTGTGCCATCATATGATTCGATGTTCACGGGTTTGAAACCTTCAGGGATTTGATGATCCATTACTTCCTCTGTGAAGCATAGTGGGTGTGCGGCGCCTTTGTATTGGGCTATATCACGACGTAGCTCGAACAGGCTTTGTCTATTGTGTTCGGCCCGGCCGGATTTACTATATCCGGAGTGACGATCACCGTCACGTGCCATGGGGCGCCCGCGCGGTCCGTAGATCGATCTTGTTTGCCTTGCCTTGTCCTCCAATATATCTCGCAGGTCTGGTGCATTTTCCCGTGGCTTGGTATGTTTTGACCGGCGCCAGGGTGCGGCTTGAGTGGAGGGCCGAGAGGCCTCTCTGTCGCGGCCACGAGGTGGCCGGTCGGCCATATCATGTGCTAGTGATGTAGGTTTAGGTGCTTCCTCCTCTAATCGGGGTAGCAACATGCGCTTTGGGTAGCTCTTGGAGGGGCGTTCGAGTTCATACTCTTCGGCCGCAAGGACTTCAGTCCATCTGTCGGCTAGCAAATCTTGATCAGCTCTAAGTTGTTGCTGTTTTCTCTTGAGGCTGCTTGCCATGGCCATAAGCCTGCGTTGAAAACGCTCTTGCTCGACGGGATCCTCTAGCACGACGAATTCGTCGTCGTCGAGGCTTGCCTCGTCTTCGGAGGGAGGCATATAATTATCGTCCTCGGCCTCTCTGTCTGCCGCTCTCTTATGAGGGATGGCTTCTCCATCCTCCTGTGCTGAATCTTGCTGGAGGGGGTTTTCTTCGGCACTGTCCGGAGCATTATTATCTCCTGTGCCGGAATCACCGTTTTTGCTTTGGCGGGATTTAGAGCGGCGCCGCTGACGCCGACGCTTAGGCTATTTCTTGGAGGGGTCATCCTCCGCTGTTCCATCGCCATCTCCTTCTTTTGGGGTGTCCACCATGTATATGTCATATGACGAGGCGGCTTTCCAGTGCCCTATAGGCGCTGGTTCTTGATCGTCTCCTGCATCGGCGTCCATACCGTCGATGTCTTCGGAGTCAAAGTCGAGCATGTCGGTTAAATCATCGACAGTGGCTACAAAGTGGGTGGTGGGTGGGCTTTGAATTTCTTCATCGTCCGTATCCCAACCTTGCTGACCGTAGTCCGGCCAGGGCTCTCCTGATAAAGAGAGAGACTTTAGTGACTTCAGAATACCGCCGAAAGGCGAGTGCTGAAACATGTCTGCGGCGGTAAACTCCATGATCGGCGCCCAATCAGATTCGATCGACAGGGGCGCGGAGGGCTCGGAGTCCGGAGAGGAGTCCGGCTCCTTGGAGTCACGAGCCTCGCGGAGTGCGGGGCTGGTGTTCGGCTCGATCGCTGTAGGGATCACAGCCCCTGAGGTGGCGTCCAACCACCCATCCTCGATTGGCGCAGTTGGCTCCGAATTAAGGGTCGAAGCCGATGCGGGTGCGGCCTCCAGGGCACTGTTCGACGGCAGAGCTAGATCATGCCCGTCGTGACAGTGCGGCGCGCTCGGCAGTGGCTCGAATCCGTCGAAGATCAAATCCCCGCGGATGTCAGCCATGTAGTTTAAACTTCCAAATCTGACCTGATGGCCAGGGGCGTAGCTTTCGATCTGCTCCAGATGGCCAAGCAAATTGGCCCGCAGTGCGAAGCCGCCGAAGACGAAGATCTGTCCGGGGAGAAAGGTCTCACCCTGGACTGCATCGCTATTGATGATCGGAGGAGCCATCGGGCCTAAAAGTGACGACACAGAGGAACTCTCAATGAAAGCACCAATGTCAGTGTCAAAACCGGCGTATCTCGGGTAGGGGGTCTCGAACTGTGTGTCTAGGTGGATGGTAACAGGAGAGAAGGGACACGATGTTTTTACCCAGGTTCAGGCCCTCTCGATGGAGGTAAAACCCTACTCCTGGTTAATTAATATTGATGATATGGGTAGTACAAGAGTAGATCTACCATGAGATCAAGGAGGCTAAACCCTAGAATCTAGCCTATGGTATGATTGTTGTTCTGTCCTACGGACTAAAACCCTCCGGTTTATATAGACACCGGAGAGGGTTAGGGTTACACAGAGTCGGTTACAATGGTAGGAGATCTACATATCCGCATCGCCAAGCTTGCCTTCCACGCCAAGGAAAGTCCCTTCCGGACACGGGACGAAGTCTTCAATCTTGTATCTTCATAATCCAGGAGTCCGGCTGAAGGTATAGTCCGGCTATCTGGACACCCCCTAATCCAAGACTCCCTCACCAGCACTGCAGACCATAGTCGACCGCCAGCAGTTGACCACGGTCTCGGGGACTACATCCAGTGGGTGCACTTGGCGTGCCCCCACTCGTTCAGTTTACACTCGACATGGCAGACCAGATCGAGTGAAGGAATTCAAAATTCAAGACTACAGTCGACTGCCCGCAGTCCACCATAGTCTCGGGGACTACACCTAGTGGGTGCACTCGGCGTGCCCCCACTAGTCCAAAAATTCAATAACAAAAGTTCAGCTCAAAGTATGGATTTGCTCAGTGACAAATTGAAACACCCAGTGGGTGTACAGATGCAAAGATCCTTGGAAAGATAATTTCAGGTACCATATCTTAACAGAACAAGTCAAGAGAGTCAGTCGACGTGCTGCTAACCTAAACATTGCTTTGGAGAGCCGAGCTGGCATCATAAGCGGCCTGGCTGGCATCCCGCACCATCTTCATCTTCTCCATCATAATAGCTACTTGGCGCATAGCTTCTTTGGCAGCATTCACTTCGTCCTCTGGGACGTGATGGGTGGCAAAAACTAAAGGTGGATCGGTAGGAGCTTGGGCAGTCGATGCAGAAGGCAGAGCACTTGACAGCGGTATGGCGAAGGAAACAGAAGCCCGATTGGCGTCACCAGCGTCCTGAACGACTGGTTCCGCCGTCGGCGTCGACTGTGGTGTCTTGCCAGCAGACGTTTTCCTATTCCTCCTCGACAAATGCCTCTTTGGCTCGTCGTCATCATCGTCGGGGAGGTCAATGACGTTGGGAGCTGTTCAAAGATCAGTCGCCAAATTTACATCACCCAATTGTATATACCACAATTCAATCGACCGAATGAAGACAGAATGACGAAGATCGTACCCAGACTGGAGGTGACCGCATCTTCCATTGTCTCGTCCTCATCCTTGTAAGCTAAAGTCCCAGAGGTAGCATCTCTGCCAGTTTCGAGATTCATCCGGTCAGATCAAAGGAAAAACAAACAACACAGAGCGTCGAGTGATTATGAAAGAAAAATACTCACGCAGAAGAGACGGGGATGTCAATCTTAATCTTCGGCAACGCCTTCCGAGGCTTCTGCACCGCAACCTTGGGTTGCTCTGACGCTTTCTCTGTCGGGGTCGGTGAGGACGTCCGAGGACGCTTTGAAGACTGGCTAGTCTGAGCAATCGCTGTTGGCGAACGTAGTAATTTCAAAAAATTCCTACGCACACGCAAGATCATGGTGATGCATAGCAACGAGAGGGGAGAGTGTTGTCCAAGTACCCTCGTAGACCAAAAGCGGAAGCGTTATAACAACGCGGTTGATGTAGTCATACGTCTTCACGGCCCGACGGATCAACCACCGAAACTACGGCACCTCCGAGTTCTAGCACACGTTCAGCTCGATGACTATCCCCGGACTCCGATCCAACAAAGTGTCGGGGATGAGTTCCGTAAGCACGAGGGCGTGGTGACGATCTTGATGTTCTACTGTCGTAGGGCTTCGCCTAAGCACCGCTACAATATTATTGAGGATTGTGGTGGAGGGGGGCACCGCACACGGCTAAGAGATCAATGATCAATTGTTGTGTCTCTGGGGTGCCCCCCTGCCCCCGTATATAAAGGAGCAAGGGGGGAGGCCGGCCGGCCCTTGCTAGGCGCGCCAGGAGGAGGAGTCCTCCTCCTAGTAGGAGTAGGACTCCCCTCTTTCCTACTCCTACTAGGAGGGGGAAAGGAAGGGGGAGAGGGAGAAGGAAAGGGGGGCGCCGCCCCCCTCTCCTAGTCCAATTCGGACCAGAGGGGGAGGGGGCGCGTGGCCCACCCTGGCTGCCCCTCTCTCTCCACTAAGGCCCATAAGGCCCATTACTTCTCCCGGGGGGTTCCGGTAACCCTCCGGCACTCCGGTTTTCTCCGAAATCACCCAAAACATTTTCGGTGTCCGAATATAGTCGTCCAATATATCAATCTTTATGTCTTGACCATTTTGAGACTCCTCGTCATGTTCGTGATCGCATCCGGGACTCCGAACAACCTTCGGTATATCAAAACATATAAACTCATAATGAAACTGGCATCGTAACGTTAAGCGTGCGGACCCTACGGGTTTGAGAACAATTTAGACATGACCGAGACACGTCTCCGGTCAATAACCAATAGCGGAACCTGGATGCTCATATTGGCTCCCACATGTTCTACGAAGATCTTTATCGGTCAGACCGCATAACAAAATACGTTGTTCCCTTTGTCATCGGTATGTTACTTGCCCGAGATTCGATCGTCGGTATCTCAATACCTAGTTCAATCTCGTTACTGGCAGGTCTCTTTACTCGTTCCGTAATACATCATCTCACAACTAACTCAATAGTTGCAATGCTTGCAAGGCTTATGTGATGTGCATTACCGAGAGGGCCCAGAGATACCTCTCCGACAATCGGAGTGACAAATCCTAATCTCAAAATATGCCAACCCAACATGTACCTTCGGAGACACCTGTAGAGCTCCTTTATAATCACCCAGTTACGTTGTGACGTTTGGTAGCACACAAAGTGTTCCTCCGGAAAACGGGAGTTGCATAATCTCATAGTCATAGGAACACGTATAAGTCATGAAGAAAGCAATAGCATTATACTAAACGATCGGGTGCTAAGCTAATGGAATGGGTCATGTCAATCACATCATTCTCCTAATGATGTGATCCCGTTAATCAAATGACAATACATGTCTATGGTTAGGAAACATAACCATCTTTGATCAACGAGCTAGTCAAGTAGAGGCATACTAGTGACACTCTGTTTGTCTATGTATTCACACAAGTATTATGTTTCCGGTTAATACAATTCTAGCATGAATAATAAACATTTATCATGATATAAGGAAATAAATAATAACTTTATTATTGCCTCTAGGGCATATTTCCTTCAGTCTCCCACTTGCACTAGAGTCAATAATCTAGATTACACAGTAATGATTCTAACACCCATGGAGTCTTGGTGCTGATCATGTTTTGCTCGTGGAAGAGGCTTAGTCAACGGGTCTGCAACATTCAGATCCATATGTATCTTGCAAATCTCTATGTCTCCCACCTAGACTAGATCCTGAATGGAATTGAAGCGTCTCTTGATGTACTTGGTTCTCTTGTGAAATCTGGATTCCTTCGCCAATGCAATTGCACCAGTATTGTCACAAAAGATTTTCATTGGACCCAATGCACTAGGTATGACACCTAGATTGGATATGAACTCCTTCATCCAGACTCCTTCGTTTGCTGCTTCCGAAGCAGCTATGTACTCCGCTTCACATGTAGATCCCACCACGACGCTTTGTTTAGAACTGCACCAACTGACAGCTCCACCGTTTAATGTAAACACGTATCCGGTTTGCAATTTAGAATCGTCCGGATCAGTGTCAAAGCTTGCATCAACGTAACCATTTACGATGAGCTCTTTGTCACCTCCATATACGAGAAACATATCCTTAGTCCTTTTCAGGTATTTTAGGATGTTCTTGACCACTGTCCAGTGATCCATTCCTGGATTACTTTGGTACCTCCCTGCTAGACTTATAGCAAGGCACACATCAGGTCTGGTACACAACATTGCATACATGATAGAGCCTATGGCTGAAGTATAGGGAACATCTTTCATTTTCTCTCTATCTTCTGTAGTGGTCGGGCATTGAGTGTTACTCAACTTCACACCTTGTAACACAGGCAAGAATCCTTTCTTCGCCTGATCTATTTTGAACTTCTTCAAAACTTTGTCAAGGTATGTGCTTTGTGAAAGTCCAATTAAGCGTCTTGATCTATCTCTATAGATCTTAATGCCTAATATGTAAGTAGCTTCACCGAGGTCTTTTATTGAAAAACTCTTATTCAAGTATCCCTTTATGCTATCCAGAAATTCTATATCATTTCTGATTAGTAATATGTCATCCACATATAATATCAGAAATGCTACAGAGCTCCCACTCACTTTCTTGTAAATACAGGCTTCTCCAAAAGTCTGTATAAAACCAAATGCTTTGATCACACTATCAATGCGTTTATTCCAACTCCGAGAGGCTTGCACCAGTCCATAAATGGATCGCTGGAGCTTGCACACTTTGTTAGCTCCCTTTGGATCGATAAAACCTTCCGGTTGCATCATATACAACTCTTCTTCCAGAAATCCATTCAGGAATGCAATTTTGACATCCATCTGCCAAATTTCATAATCATAAAATGCGGCAATTGCTAATATGATTCAGACAGACTTAAGCATCGCTATGGGTGAGAAGGTCTCATCGTAGTCAATCCCTTGAACTTGTCGAAAACCTTTTGCGACAAGTCGAGCTTTGTAGACAGTAACATTACCGTCAGCGTCAGTGAGGGAGTCCTGGATTAGGGGGTGTTTGGGTAGCCGGACTATACCTTCGCCGGAATCCTGGACTATGAAGATACAAGATTGAAGACTTCGTCCCGTGTCCGTATGGGACTTTCCTTGGCGTGGAAGGCAAGCTTGGCGATGCGGATATTCACAATCTCCTACCATTGTAACCGACTCTGTGTAACCCTAACCCTATCCGGTGTCTATATAAACCGGAGGGTTGTAGTCCGTAGGACAATCATCTTCATACACAATCATGCCATAGGCTAGCTTCTAGGGTTTAGCCTCCTTGATCTCGTGGTAGATCTACTCTTGTACTACCCATATCATCAATATTAATCAAGCAGGAGTAGGGTATTACCTCCATCGAGAGGGCCCGAACCTGGGTAAAAACATCGTGTCCCTTGTCTCCTGTTACCATCCGGCCTTGATGCACAGATCGGGACCACCTACCCGAGATCCGCCGGTTTTGACACCGACATTGGTGCTTTCATTAAGAGTTCCTCTGTGCCCTCACAATTAGGAAGGATGCCTCTTCCCGTCTTTAAAGACGGCGCCGTTACTAAGGGAGCCTTGGCTGTCGGCTGAACCCTCCGGCTAGGCGGTTTTTTCATGACCACCTGTTCGGCCGTTGTGCCGACGGTGACCTCTCGGGTCATCGAAAGCAACCTTCACGTCAGCTCGGAGCTTGTCGAGCAGCTGGATCCGATGGAGCTCTCTTTCGTAAACGAGCTCTTGGATCGCATGGCCGCCCTGGGGGTCACTACGGATTACGACCAGGTTGGGCTTAAACCCGATCTAAGAGAAATTAACTCTCCCCAAGTCACCCACCACGTTGTCGTGGTAGAGGCGCAGTGCGGTGACCCTTCATCTATTTTCAGGACTCGCTACGTCCGAATTCCCGACCCCTCCAAGCCGGATACCCGCGGTGGGGAGGATATAACTCAAGACCTGAGCTTAGAATCACGCAACGGGCTAGATTCATTGGACAACATCCCAGACTCCGAACTTCAGAGTTCGGAAGCTCTTCGGCCTCCGAATCTTAGATTGGGCGAGGTTTCAGATTCAACGCCCCCCGCCCGCCCGAACATAAGCGATCTTTCCCAAATCAGGCAAAAGCCCGAGGAAACAGTGCATCATTACTGGGCCAGATTCCTCCTGGTTATGAACAAGATAAAGGATTGCCGCGAGAGAGACGCAATTTCAATCTTTTGCAGTAATTGCACGGACGAGGGAATACTTAACGCCATAAGTCGTCGTGATATTACACGCTTCGCTGACTTGGCGTCCATAGTACAAAAGTACTGTGCGATGGAAAGCGCCTGGAAAACCGAAATAAAATTTTGGGATAATCCGGCCTTGAATAGCAATCCCGTCCGAACTAAGAGGGTGCATCATAGTAAGTGTTGGGGAACGTAGCAGAAATTCAAAATTTTCCTACGTGTCACCAAGATCCATCTATGGAGAAACCAACAACGAGGGGAAAGAGAGTGCATCTACATACCCTTGTAGATCGCTAAGCGGAAGCGTTCAAGTGAACGGGGTTGATGGAGTCGTACTCGTCGTGATCCAAATCACCGATGATCCTAGTGCCGAACGGACAGCACCTCCGCGTTCAACACACGTACAGCCCGGTGACGTCTCCCATGCCTTGATCCAGCAAGGGGAGAGGGAGAGGTTGAGGAAGACTCCATCCAGCAGCAGCACAACGGCGTGGTGATGATGGAGGAGCGAGGCAATCCTGCAGGGCTTCGCCAAGCACCGCGGGAGAGGAGAAGAACTTGGGAGAGGGGGAGGGCTGCGCCAACACTATGGTCCGGCTGCCCTCCCACCCCCTTCATATATATAGGGGCAAGGGAGAGGGGGGCCGGCCCCCTCAGATCCCATCTGAGGAGGGGGCGGCGGCCCAGGGGGGTGCCTTGCCCCCCAAGGCAAGGGGGGGGCGCCCCCTTTAGGGTTCCCCCCAAACCCTAGGCGCATGGGCCCTAGGGGGGGAGGTGCCCAGCCCACTAAGGGGCTGGTCCCTCTCCACATACAGCCCATAGGGCCCCCCGGAGCAGGTGGACCCTCCCGGTGGACCCCCGGAACCCCTTCGGTGGTCCCGGTACAATGCCGGTAACCCCCGAACTCTTCCGGTGACCGTATGATGACTTCCCATATATAAATCTTTACCTCTGGACCATTCCTGAACTCCTCGTGATGTCCAGGATCTCATCCGGGACTCCGAACAACATTCCGTAACCACATACAAACTTCCTTTATAACCCTAGCGTCATCAAACATTAAGTGTGTAGACCCTACGGGTTCGGGAGACATGCAGACATGACCGAGACGTTCTCCGGTCAATAACCAACAGCGGGATCTGGATACCCATGTTGGCTCCCACATGTTCCACGATGATCTCATCGGATGAACCACGATGTCAAGGACTTAATCAATCCCGTATACAATTCCCTTTGTCTATCGGTACGATACTTGCCCGAGATTCGATCGTCGGTATCCCGATACCTTGTTCAATCTCGTTACCGGCAAGTCTCTTTTACTCGTTCCGCAACACATCATCCCGTGATCAACTCCTTGATCACATTGTGCACATTATGATGATGTCCTACTGAGTGGGCCCAGAGATACCTCTCCGTCACACGGAGTGACAAATCCCAGTCTCGATTCGTGCCAACCCAACAAACACTTTCGGAGATACCCGTAGTGCACCTTTATAGCCACCCAGTTACGTTGTGGCGTTTGGCACACCCAAAGTATTCCTACAGTATCTGGGAGTTGCACAATCTCATGGTCTAAGGAAATGATACTTGACATTAGAAAAACTTTAGCATACGAACTACACGATCTTGTGCTATGCTTAGGATTGGGTCTTGTCCATCACATCATTCTTCTAATGAGGTGATCCCGTTATCAATGACATCCAGTGTCCATGGTCAGGAAACCGTAACCATCTATTGATCAACGAGCTAGTCAACTAGAGGCTTACTAGGGACATGGTGTTGTCTATGTATCCACACATGTATCTGAGTTTCCTATCAATACAATTCTAGCATGGATAATAAACGATTATCATGAACAAGGAAATATAATAATAACCTATTTATTATTGCCTCTAGGGCATATTTCCAACAGTCTCCCACTTGCACTAGAGTCAATAATCTAGTTCACATCGCCATGTGATTAACATTCACAGGTCACATCGCCATGTGAACAACATCCAAAGAGTTTACTAGAGTCAATAATCTAGTTCACATTACTATGTGATTAACACTCAATGAGTTCTTGGTTTGATCATGTTATGTCTGTGAGAGAGGTTTTAGTCAACGGGTCTGCAACATTCAGATCCGTATGTATTTTGCAAATCTCTATGTCATCTTGTAGATGTCGCTACTACGCTATATTTCAAACAACTGTTCTACTATACGAATCTGGTTTCCTCTACTCAGAGCTATCCGGATAGGTGTTAAGCTTGCATTGATGTAACCTCTTACGTCGAACTCTTTATCACCTCCATAACCGAGAAAATTCCTCAGTCCACTAGTTACCAATGATAACCTTGACCGCTGTCCTGCGATCCATTCCTGGATCACTCTTGTACCCCTTGACTGACTCATGGCAAGGCACACTTTAGATGCGGTACACAACATAGCATACTGTAGAGCCTACGTCTAAGCATAGGGGACGACCTTCGTCCTTTCTCTTTCTTCTGCCGTGGTCGAGCTTTAAGTCTTAACTTCATACCTTGCAACTCAGGCAAGAACTCCTTCTTTGACTGATCCATCTTGAACACCTTCAAGATCATGTTAAGGTATGTGCTCATTTGAAAAGTACCATTAAACGTCTTGATATATCCTTATAGATCTTGATGCTCAATGTTTAAGTAGCCTTATCCAGGTTTTCCATTGAAAAACACTTTTCAAATAACCCTATATGCTTTCCAGAAATTCTACATCATTTCTGATCAACAATATGTCAACAAACATATACTCATCAGAAATTCTATAGTGCTCCCACTCACTTCTTTGGAAATACAAGTTTCTCATAAACTTTGCATAAACTCAAAGTCTTTGATCATCTCATCAAAGCGTACATTCCAATTCTGAGATGCTTACTCCAGTCCTTATAAGGATTGCTGGAGCTTTGCATACTTGTTAGCATCTTTCAGGATTGACAAACCCTTCTGGTTGCATCACATACAACCTTTCCTCAAGAAAATCGTCGAGGAAACAATGTTTTGACATCCTATCTGCACAATTTCATAAATAATGCAGTAATCGCTAACATAATTCCAACAGACTCTTAGCATCGCTACGAGTGAGAAAATCTCATCGTAGTCAACTCCTTGAACTTGTCGGGAAACATCTTAACGACAAGTCGAGCTTTCTTAATGGTGACATTTACCATCATTGTCCGTCTTCCTTTTAAAATCCGTCTGTACTCAACAGCCTTACGACCATCGAGCCGTTCTGCCAAAGTCTACACTTTGTTTTCATACATGGATCCTCTCTCGGATTTTATGGCCTCGAGCCATTCATCGGAATCCGGGCCCACCATCGCTTCTCCATAGCTCGTAGGTTCATTGTTGTCTAGCAACATGACTTCCAAGACAGGATTATGTACCACTCTGAAGTAGTACGCATCCTTGTCATCCTACGAAGTTTGGGAGTGACTTGATCCGAAGTCTCATGATCACTATCATAAGCTTCCACTTCAATTGGTGTAGGTGCCATAGGAACAACTCCTGTGCCCTGCTACACACTAGTTGAAGTGACGGTTCAATAACCTCATCAAGTCTCCACCATCCTCCCACTCAATTCTTTCGAGAGAAACTTTTCCTCGAGAAAGGACCCGATTCTAGAAACAATCCCTATTGCTTTCGGATCTGATACAGGAGGTATACCCAACTGTTTTGGGTGTCCTATGAAGATGCATTTATCCGCTTTGGGTTCGAGCTTATCAGCCTGAAACTTTTTCACGTAAGCGTCGTGACCCCAAACTTTTAAGAAACAACAGCTTAGGTTTCTCTAAACCATAGTTCATACGGTGTTGTCTCGACGGATTTGCGTGGTGCCCTATTTAAAGTGAGTGCGGTTGTCTCCAATGCCTAACCCATGAACGATAGTGGTAATTCGATAAGAGACATCATGGTATGCATCATATCCAATAGGGTGCAGTTATGATGTTCGGACACACCATCACACTATGGTGTTCCAGGCGGTACTAGTCGTGAAACAATTTCCCCAATGTCTCAATTGTGTACCAAACTCGCAACTCAGACATTCATCTCTATGATCATATCATAGATATTTTATCCTCTTGTCACGACGATCTTCAACTTCATTCTGAAATTAATTGAACCATTCAATAATTCAGACTTGTGTTTCGTCAAGTAAATATGCTCAGTATCTACTCAAATCATCTGTGAAGTAAGAGCATAACGATATCCACTGCGTGCCTCAGCACTCATTGGACTGGACACATCAAAATGTGTTACTTCCAACAAGTTGCTTTCTTGTTCCATTTTACTGAAACCGAAGCTTTCAGTCATCTTGCCCATGTGGTATGATCTGCATGTCTCAAGCGATTCAAAATCAAGTGAGTCCAAATGGTCCATCGGCATGGAGTTTCTTCATGCGTATATACCAATAGACATGGTTCACATGTCTCAATCCTTTTCAAAAATGAGTGAGTCCAAAGATCCATCAACATGGAGCTTCTTCATGCGTTTTATACCAATATGACTTACATGGCAGTGCCACAAGTAGGTGGTACTATCATTACTATCTTATATCTTTTGGCATGAACATGTGTATCACTATGATTGAGATTCAATAAACCATTCATTTTAGGTGCAAGACCATTGAAGGTATTATTCCAATAAATAGAGTAACCATTATTCTCCTTAAATGAATAACCGTATTGCGATAGACATAATCCAATCATGTATATGCTCAACGCAAACACCAAATAACAATTATTTAGGTTTAACACCAATCTCGATGGTAGAGGGAGCGTGCGATGCTTGATCATATCAACCTTGGAAGCACTTCCAACACATCTCGTCAGCTCACCTTTAGCTAGTCTCCGTTTATTCCGTAGCTTTTATTTTGAGTTACTAACACTTAGCAACCGAACCGGTATCTAATACCTTGATGCTACTAGGAGTACTAGTAAAGTACACATTCACATAATGTATATCCAATATACTTCTATCGACAGCTTTCTTATCTACCAAGTATCTAGGGTAATTCTGCTCTAGTGGCTGTTCCCCTTATTACTGAAGCACTCAGTCTCGGGTTTGGGTTCAACCTTGGGTTTCTCCACTAGAGCAGCAGCTGATTTGCCGTTTCATGAAGTATCCCTTCTTGCCCTTGCCCTTCTTGAAACTAGTGGTTTCACTAACCATCAACACTTGATGCTCCTTCTTGATTTCTACTTTCGCGGTGTCAAACATCGCAAATATTTCAGGGATCAACATATCTATCCCTGATATGTTATAGTTCATCACGAAGCTCTAGCAGCTTGGTGGCAATGACTTTGGAGAAACATCACTATTTTATCTGGAAGATCAACTCCCACTCGATTCAAGTGATTGTTGTACTCAGACAATTTGAGCACAAGCTCAACGATTGAGCTTTTCTCCCTTAGTTTGCAGGCCAAGAAAATCGTCGGAGGTCTTATACCTCTTGACTTGGGCACGAGCCTGAAATCCCAATTTCAGCCCTCGAAACATCTCATATGTTCAGCGACATATCAAAATGTCTTCGGTGCCTCAATTCTAAACCATTTATCATTACCGAACTATCATGTAGTCATCAAAACGTGTATGTCAGATGTTCGCAACATCCACAGACCACGTTCGATGTCCAGCACACCGAGCGGTGCATTAAGGACATAAGCCTTCTACTATCCGCATAATTGCTACTATCAACTTTCAACTATATTTTCTCTAGGAACATATCTAAAACAGTAGAACTAAAGCGCGAGTTTACGACACAATTTGCAAAGATCTTTTGACTATGTTCAGGATAATTAAGTTCATCTTATGAACTCCCACTTAGATAGACATCCCTCTAGTCATCTAAGTGATTACATGATCCGAGTCAACTAGGCCGTGTCCGATCATCACGTGAGACGGACTAGTCAACGTCGGTGAACATCTTCATGTTGATCGTATCTACCATACGACTCATGCTCGACCTTTAGGTCTTCTGTGTTCCGAGGCCATGTCTGTACATGCTAGGCTCGTCAAGTCAACCTAAGTGTTTGCATGTGTTCCGAGGCCATGTCTGTACATGCTAGGCTCGTCAACACCCGTTGTATTCGAACGTAAGAATATATCACACCCGATCATCACGTGGTGCTTCGAAACGACGAACTTTCGCAACGGTGCACAGTTAGGGGGAACACTTTCTTGAAATTTTAATGAGGGATCATCTTATTTACTACCGTCGTTCTAAGCAAATAAGATGCAAAAACATGATTAACATCACATGCAATCAAATAGTGACATGATATGGCCATCATCACTTTGCTCCTTTTGATCTCCATCTTTGGGGCTCCATGATCATCGTCGTCACCGGCATGACACCATGATCTCCATCATCATGATCTCCATCATCGTGTCTTCATGAAGTTGTCTCGCCAACTATTACTTCTACTACTATGGCTAACGGTTAGCAATAAAGTAAAGTAATTACATGACGTTTATGTTGACACGCGGGTCATAAATAAATTAAAGACAACTCCTATGGCTCCTGCCGGTTGTCATACTCATCGACATGCAAGTCGTGATTCCTATTACAAGAACATGATCATCTCATACATCACATATATCATACATCACATCCTTTGGCCATATCACATCACATGGCATACCCTGCAAAAACAAGTTAGACGTCCTCTAATTGTTGTTTGCATGTTTTACGTGGCTGCTATGGGTTTCTAGCAAGAACTTTTCTTACCTACGCAAAACTACAACGTGATATGTCAATTGCTATTTACCCTTCATAAGGACCCTTTTCATCGAATCCGATCCGACTAAAGTGGGAGAGACTGGCACCCGCTAGCCACCTTATGCAACTAGTGCATGTCAGTCGGTGGAACCTGTCTCACGTAAGTGTACGTGTAAGGTCGGTCTGGGCCGCTTCATCCCACAATGCCGCCGAATCAAGATTGACTAGTAACGGTAAGCATATTGAACAAAATCAACGCCCACAACTACTTTGTGTTCTACTCGTGCAAAGAATCTACGCAATAGACCTAGCTCATGATGCCACTGTTGCGGAACGTAGCAGAAATTCAAAATTTTCCTACGTGTCACCAAGATCCATCTATGGAGAAACCAGCAACGAGGGGAAAGAGAGTGCATCTACATACCCTTGTAGATCGCTAAGCGGAAGCGTTCAAGTGAACGGGGTTGATGGAGTCATACTCGTCGTGATCCAAATCACCGATGATCCTAGTGCCGAACGGACAGCACCTCCGCGTTCAACACACGTATAGCCCGGTGACGTCTCCCATGCCTTGATCCAGCAAGGGTAGAGGGAGAGGTTGAGGAATACTCCATCCAGCAGCAGCACAACGGCGTGGTGATGATGGAGGAGCGAGGCAATCCCACAGGGCTTCGGCAAGCACCACGGGAGAGGAGAAGAACTTGGGAGAGGGGGAGGGCTGCGCCAACACTATGGTCCGGCTGCCCTCCCACCCCCTTCATATATCTAGGGGCAAGGGAGAGGGGGGCCGGCCCCCTCAGATCCCATCTGAGGAGGGGGCGGCGGCCCAGGGGGGGTGCCTTGCCCCCCAAGGCAAGGGGGGCGCCCCCTTTAGGGTTCCCCCCAAACCCTAGGCGCATGGGCCCTAGGGGGGGAGGTGCCCAGCCCACTAAGGGGCTGGTCCCTCTCCACATACAGCCCATAGGGCCCCCCGGAGCAGGTGGACCCTCCCGGTGGACCCCTGGAACCCCTTCGGTGGTCCCGGTACAATGCCGGTAACCCTCGAACTCTTCCGGTGACCGTATGATGACTTCCCATATATAAATCTTTACCTCCGGACCATTCCGGAACTCCTCGTGACGTTTGGGATCTCATCCGGGACTCCGAACAACATTCGGTAACCACATACAAACTTCCTTTATAACCCTAGCGTCATCGAACATTAAGTGTGTAGACCCTACGGGTTCGGGAGACATGCAGACATGACTGAGACGTTCTCCGGTCAATAACCAACAGCGGGATCTGGATACCCATGTTGGCTCCCACATGTTCCACGATGATCTCATCGGATGAACCACGATGTCAAGGACTTAATCAATCCCGTATACAATTCCCTTTGTCTATCGGTACGATACTTGCCCGAGATTCGATCGTCGGTATCCCGATACCTTGTACAATCTCGTTACCGGCAAGTCTCTTTTACTCGTTCCGCAACACATCATCCCGTGATCAACTCTTTGATCACATTGTGCACATTATGATGATGTCCTACCGAGTGGGCCCAGAGATACCTCTCCGTCACACGGAGTGACAAATCCCAGTCTCGATTCGTGCCAACCCAACAAACACTTTCGGAGATACCCGTAGTGCACCTTTATAGCCACCCAGTTACGTTGTGACGTTTGGCACACCCAAAGTATTCCTACGGTATCTGGGAGTTGCACAATCTTATGGTCTAAGGAAATGATACTTGACATTAGAAAAACTTTAGCATACGAACTACACGATCTTGTGCTATGCTTAGGATTGGGTCTTGTCCATCACATCATTCTTCTAATGATGTGATCCCGTTATCAGTGACATCCAATGTCCATGGTCAGGAAACCGTAACCATCTATTGATCAACGAGCTAGTCAACTAGAGGCTTACTAGGGACATGGTGTTGTCTATGTATCCACACATGTATCTGAGTTTCCTATCAATACAATTCTAGCATGGATAATAAACGATTATCATGAACAAGGAAATATAATAATAACCTATTTATTATTGCCTCTAGGGCATATTTCCAACAGTAAGACATCAAAAAGCCAAAACCCCCTATAGGGCATGGAACCGTACTGGAAAGGTGGCTTGATGGACCCTGTAGAATTCATAGTACAGAGGACGCCACACCAACTCACAGCCTTAGAGCATGTTGGATACTCCGGCAGGTGGCCAAAATTGGCAAGGACCTCCTAATTTCGGAGGCTGCAGAAAGCCAGCCCGGGGACACCAGTACCGTTCTCACAGTCTTCGAGACTTTCGCATCAAATAATATGCGAAAAAGAACACTCCGCAGCCTCGCCGAAGTCTATCAAGTAGCAACAATAAACCCATGGAGCGACACGGCTATCACCTTCAACGCGAGTGATGAACCTAAATTCCAAACAGCCCGAGCACCAGCCGCATTGGTCCTCAGTCCCATAGTGGACGGCTTTCGCCTCACCAAGGTACTCATGGATGGAGGCAGCGGATTGAACCTCATTTACGAGGAAACCCTCCAAAAAATGGATATAGACTGGAACCGCATCGAGAGAAGCAACACAACCTTTAGAGGAATAATCGCCTGTCGGGAAGCGCGCTGCACAGGAAAAATCACACTAGATGTGGTGTTCGGCACACCGGATAATTACAGGTCCGAAGAGGTCATGTTCCAGGTGGCCCCGTTCAATAGCGGATACCACGCTATACTAGGGCTGGAGGCATTTACAATCTTCCAAGCAATACTCCATTACGGGTACATGAAGCTCAAGATGCCCGGGCCGAACGGAATTATCACTCTCGCTAGAGATCCGGACACAGCACTCCGCGCTGAAAACAAGACGGCCGCATTGGCCCTTGAGGCACTATCCGAAGCCTTAGCAGCTGAAGAACTGACTGCGCTGCGCTCCACGGTTAATAGGGATGATGTGATACTCGATAAGAGATCAAAGTCCACATCCTTCAAGCCAGCAGACGAAATAGTAAAATTCCAGGTACATCCAACGGACCCCAATAAAACAGCTTCCATCGGGGCACGACTGAACCCTGATGTAGATGCCGCACTGCGAGAGTTCCTACAAGAGAACTGGGACATTTTCGCCTGGCACCCTTCAGACACGCCAGGAATCCCACGCAGGCTGGCCGAACACAGCTTAAATATCCTGAAAGGATTCAAACCTGTTAAACAAGCCCTTCGGCGTTTTTTCGAACCGAAGAGACAGGCTATGGGAGAGGAGCTAGCCAAGTTATTGGAGGCCGGATTCATTAGAGATATAAAACATCCGGACTGGCTAGCAAACCTGGTGATGGTACCAAAGAAGGACAAATCCTGGCGCCTGTGTGTCGATTTTAAAGACCTTAACAAGGCCTGCCCAAAGGATCCCTTCGCCCTCCCCCGTATCGATCAAATTATCGACGCCACCGCAGGACACGATTCGCTGTGTTTCCTCGACGCATACTCCGGTTACCATCAAATCAAGATGGCAGAATCTGACCAGGCCGCAACAGCATTCATCACACCATACGGCCCATTCTGCTTCAATACAATGCCCTTCGGGCTGAAAAACGCCGGCGCAACATATCAGCGCATGATACAGACATGTCTGGCAAACCAGATCGGCAAAACAGTGGAGGCGTATGTGGATGATGTGGTCGTCAAATCAAAACACGTGGAATATCTAGTAGACGACTTGAGGCTTACATTCGATAACCTCCGAAAATACGACATCAAGCTCAACCCGGAGAAATGCGTTTTCGGTGTTCCAGCCGGAAAGCTCTTGGGCTTCATTGTATCCGGTAGAGGAATTGATGCAAATCCAGCAAAGATCCGAGCTTTTTCACAATTGGACGTCCCAACTGACCTCAAACAAATACGGAAATTAACCGGATGCATGGCGGCTCTAAGCCGCTTCATCTCCCGCTTGGGAGAAACGGCACTGCCCCTTTATCGCCTCCTTCGGCGAACCGAACACTTTGAGTGGATGGATGCCGCCACGGCCGGACTCGATGAAATAAAAGCCGTATTGGCAACAAACCTAGTCCTGGCCGTGCCAAACACGGCGAGCCAATGCTATTGTACATCGCGGCAACCCATCAAGTTGTCAGCGCAGTGCTCGTCGTCGAGCGGGAAATGGACGGACACAAATTCCCCCTTCAAAGGCTGGTATACTACGTGTCCACTGTCCTCACTCCATGCAAATCACGGTACCCGCATTATCAAAAGATTGCATACGCGGTATTCATGGCATCCTAGAAGCTACGACACTACTTTCAAGAGTGTTCGATTACAGTAGCCTCGGAAGTACCACTCAATGACATTATCAACAACCGCGATGCAACGGGCCGGATCGCAAAATGGGCCATTGAGCTCCTCCCGTTTGATATAACCTATAAGCCACGACTAGCTATCAAATCGCAAGTTTTGGCCGACTTCGTCGCAGAATGGACGGAGGCCGAACTCCCTAAAGAGTACGACACATACTCAAACTGGATCATGCATTTCGACGGCTCCAAAATGTTGGCCGGACTGGGGGCTGGCGTCGTTTTGACGTCCCCCATAGGAGACACAGTCCAATATGTACTCCAAATTATGTACACGGACTCCAGCAATGCAGCCGAATACGAGGCCCTTCTACATGGTCTCCGGATGGCAGTATCCATGGGCATTCAATGCCTAGAGGTACGCGGGGATTCGAACCTCGCGATATCCCAAATAAATGGCGACTTCGACGCCAAGGATCCAAAAATGGCAGCTTACCGCAATGCCGTCCTAAAAATGTCAGCCCGGTTCGAAGTGCTAGAGTTTCACCATATAGCCCAAGAAAATAATCAAGCAGCGGATGTCCTGGCACGCATTGGAGCAAAACGCGATGCAGTCCCCCCCCCCCAACATCTTTTTGGAAAGATTGTTCAAGCCATCTGTAGCATGGCAGGGGGAACCCGCATATAATAGTCCGGACCAAGCCGCACCACTCAACGCCGAACAATCTGACATAATTGGAGGCTCTGCCAACGAAATCACACCTTCAGCCCACGTAATAATGGCAGTTATCGCCCCGTGGACAGAACCATTCCTAGCCTACCTTACTAGGCATGAACTCCCAGAGAACCAAAATGAGGCTCGCTGCATAGTGCGGCGATCTAAAGCCTATAAAGTCCACGAGGGAGAGCTTTATAAGAAAAGCACTACCGGAGTCCTTCAAAGGTGCATCTCCGAAGAGGAAGGGTGGAACCTTCTGGCTAAAATTCATGCCGGACTCGGTGGTCATCACGCTGCTGCTCGGTCCCTTGTTAGCAAGGCTTTCCGTACAGGCTTTTATTGGCCGACGGCCCGGGCAGACGCTCAGGACTTAGTCCAACGATGCGTTGGTTGCCAACGTTTTGCCAACCAAAGCCATATGCCACCCACCGCACTCCAAACTATCCCCATCACCTGGCCCTTTGCGGTCTGGGGGCTTGACATGGTCGGACCCCTCAAAGCGGGGACCCATAAGAAAAAATACTTACTGGTCATGGTGGATAAGTTCACCAAATGGATAGAAGCCAAGCCTGTTAAAACAGCCGAATCCGGACCAGTGATAGACTTCATATCCAGGGTAGTACACCGTTACGGCGTCCCCCACAGCATCATAACCGATAACGGTACAAACTTTACAGCCGACGAGGTAAAACTCTGGTGCAAAAACATGGGCATTAAGCTCGATTATGCTTCCGTCTATCACCCACAAACCAACGGCCAGGTCGAACGTGCAAATGGTCTTATCATGAGCGGCATTAAACCCAGACTAGTGCGGTCCCTGAAGGAATCTAACACGCACTGGGTAGAGGAGCTCGACTCCGTACTCTGGGGGCTGCGGACCACGCCGAATCGTACCACTGGATACACACCATTCTTTATGGTGTACGGAGCAGAGGCAGTTCTGCCCTGCGACATAATTCATGACTCACCTCGAGTGCGTATGTACGAAGAAAGAGAAGCCGAGCTCGATCGGCAGGACAACCTGGACGCCTTGGAGGAGGAGCGCGACGTGGCAAAAGCCCGTTCCACATTCTATCAACAGTAGGCTCGAAGATATCAAAGCAGAGAAGTACGGGCCAAAAATTACAATATTGGCGAACTAGTTCTACGCCTGCCGGATAAGAAAAAGGACAAACTCAAGCCCAAGTGAGAAGGTCCATTCATAATTGACCAAGTCCTGACTGGTGGAGCGTACCGCCTGCGAGGTGCGTTGGATAACCGACTCGAGCCGAACCCATGGAACGCCACGTGTCTTCGAATATTCTATGCCTAGCGCCAGATTCTGTGTTCGTCTCCTTCCTGTGTCCATTTTTACATTTTTCTGTCTTATATTTCTCCTCTTCTCCTCTTTTTCTTTTTATAGCCCTTAAAGGCTCATCAAGTGATGCGCCACTCGCGCTCATTAAACCTGGGGGCTTCTTTAACAGAAGCTTATTTATACGGGCTTCACGCCCATCACATGTGTTAAACTTCCGCATGTACCTTTTTTCTTCACCATTATATGCATCGATATGACTTAAGTTTTGGCCAAGCTGGGTTGCCTGGCTCCTGTGCTTACCCCTACGTTCCTGATTGTTCGGCTAGGCGGTAAAAGGAGCACCTCTGCGATTGTTACTGTTGGGTCAGCCGGATGTGTACCTCAGACTGGGTGAAGCCGAAAGCTAGCGTTCTTAAGGGAATATTCGGTCGGTGAAATAAAAGATGATCTCTTTACTAATTTTATGCGCCCCCAGATGCTTTTTTGCGTCTTTTTACGCAATCCGGACATCCACTTTAGGGCATGCCTCCCCAGCGAAAGGAACCCTTAACGGAACTATTCTCTCTGGAAGATGTTTCTTACTAACCATGTAATATAACATAACTAGTTGGGCACTTGTCTGATAAAGCACTAATGACCCATACGCCTGGTCTCCACGCATGCCCCAGTTCTTATATAACCGTTGCGGTATTCGGACACACTCCGGACTATCAGGTCCCGAGGTTGAAGTGAAAAGGTCGGCAAAGACAAACGATCTACAATCCGGCTAGAAGGCATTACACATGTCATTTCAAACTTACATAGTCATTCTGACTGGTCGTATTCCTCTTCTATACCTTCTAACATGCTGTCTAATTTATAGTCCTGCTGGGAATACTTCACGGCCAACTCTACTTGGCCGTATACTAAGCTTACAGGGATCTCCTTCCCGTCAGGCCCCACTGGTCCGACCTCGGCCATGTGGTTTGAGTCAGACCTCGTAAAACGGGTCTTCACCATGGCCCAGGCCTCCCTAGCGCCTTGTCGGCAGGCCAATATCTTCCACAACCGGAAGCGCCGCCGAGCTCCCTTCAGCTTCTCCGCAAGCTCTCCAAGGCCCTCGGGCATGGAGTGGGAATGCCATAAGGCTTGGGCAACGCCTCGCATCACCTGCCGAATTCGCTCGTGCAGTTGCAGGAGTTCGGGAAGAAGGTCACCCATAGAACCGGGCATCTCCTCTGCAGGACGACCTGTGAGCATACCTACAGACATTACTCTGTTAGTCGACTTCCTCGCCGAACTCTTTTTTCAAAGTTCGTTCAAGCACTTACTAAATATGCCGCGTCGAAGCCGTTGATTCTCCTTCATGGAGTCCGACAGCTGGCCACGAACGTCTTTAAGTTCAACGTCCAGCTTGGTGTTGGCATCCTGAAGGTCATTCTTCTCTCGCCTCACCTTTGTCAACGTACTCTCACCGGCCTTTAGCCGGCGTAAGAGTTGTTGCTTTTCCGGATCGAATCCGGCGCCATTTGCAATATGACTTGTCAGATTTGCACCCAAGCCGCACAACACTAATCTTTCGAAGTGTATCTTACCTAAGGGGGTCCCTTTGGGCTCCCCTGTTGCGGCCAGTGCGGCCTCTAGTTGGGCCTTGCACTTTCCAAGCTCCTGGGACAGTACGGTGTTCTTCTCTGTAAGACCCCGCATATTAAATGATCCTTAAATCAGTTACTTTAACTGTTTCAAGTCTCGGGGGCTACTGGTATATATATATTTGACCAAAATTTTCTTACCCGTATGTCTTTCACATACTGCTCCGTGGCTCTGGCTAAACCACTTTGAGCGGCACGGAGGTATGCATCTCCCGAATTAAAGGCATTTAAAGCCTCTTGGGAGAAACAGGCGTCGCGTAGAACTGTCCGGCGACGCCTGTGGTTCATGGCACTCTCCACTTCAGAATTTGTGGCAGATAGCCTGTCCGCATCCTCTGTCGGAGGAGCGTCCGGTTCGCGCCTAGTGCTCGCCTCCGCCTCCTGGCCAGACGTTGGAGCCTGGCTGGTGGAGGCGCGATTGGCAACCTCTCCGGATATAGTTCGGCGAGGTCTCTTTGCCCTGAAGACAGCACGAATGTTAATATGCCCTGACGGAATAACACCAGGGAAACAGAGGGTGCGGTATACCTTTGCGCCGGCATCTCAGTCCGGACTACATTCCTTTTGGCCCCACGGGGCCCTGCGGCCCCTCATTGGCCAGCCGCCGCAGGTTCGGCCTCCCGCCTCGGAAATCTCCCCTGCAAAACACGGTTGTCGTTAGAAACGCCGAAATACATGAGAATGGAATCTCTCTCAGGGGAATAAAAACTCCGGTTTCTGTCACCTGGGAGGCCGGGATTAACCCGGGGTAATCAGCCGTAATGGCTACCAAGGTATTGTCCTTGCTTAATTGATGGAACACCCCGTCGATAAGCTCCACCGATATGTCCGGATCCTCTTCGGAGTCCGGATCGAGGGACCGTTCTGGGTCCTCGGGCTGTGGAGGGCGGCTGTTTATATTCTTTACTTCCTGTCGCAGTTCCTGCATCGAAGTCGTTAGACTACATATCTAACTGTGGGAGTATAAAACAAACGGGTAGGCGCAATTGTTCACTTACCCAACTTGGAGGTTCGTACATGGTGAATCCGGCCTGCGGATTGACGCGGAGGAATTCCTTCTTTTCTCCCTTGTACAAAGAGGATAAAATCTTTATTAGAGCGGCAGCTGAGGCTGGCCCCTTACGACCGTAACGGGTGGCGTCATCCTCCCCGTTGAAATCCCACATGGGGTGGCCTCTATATTGAAGCGGCTGCACCCCCCGCATAATGCATGCGGCCATGACTCCAATCATGGTTAGTCTGGAATGAGCCAACAGTCTTATCCGGCCCATCAGGTAAAGGACGTCTCTGTCGCTTTCTCTCTGAGAGCTCCGAGCACGCCAGCTCAAGCGTTTCTTCAATGGAGCACTATTGAACTCGGGGAGACCGATCCGGATAGGGTCCGGTAGCGGGACGTCATCTATGTAAAACCATTCCGAAGGCCAGTCCTCGGACGCCTTCTTTGGGGTTCCGGATAAGTATCCGGTCCCGGCGATGCGCCATACTTCGGCTCCGCCCACTTGATATATAGACCCCTCTTGAGAACGGGGCACTAGGCAGGATAACCTCTTCCACAGCGCGAAGTGAGCCTCAACGCCTAAAAATAGCTCGCAAAGGGCGATGAAACCCGCAATATGCAATACAGAGGCGGGCATGAGATTGTGCAGCTGGAGGCCATAGAACTCCAAGAGCCTGCGGAGGAATGGATGAATTGGAAATCCCGGTCCCCTTATTAGATAGGGGACGAGGCACACCCTCTCTCATTTAGAGGGATTGGGGGTGCTCTCCGCTTGTTTTCCGCCATTGTAGGTGGCGAGACCGGCTCGGACCGGGACCATGTATGCCTGAGGGAGAAATCCCTTGGCTTGAAGCGACACTAACTCGCTATGCGGGATGGTGCAACTCTCCCAGTCCCCGGGTTTAGGACCGGAGGGGCGAGGGGAGGAGCTGCGACGGCTGGCCATGTTGGAATGGACCTTTGCTGGGAGCGCTCTGATGATAACTCGCGGAGAGGAGAAGATGTGGTTTGGATCTGAATCCTCATCCCGTTAAATAGGCGGCTCGTTTGTACAGCCAGGGGTGTGGATGTAAAAACACTCCGGCTTTTCGCATTCGTTTAACACGTGGAAGACATCCATTATTGGGCGTAGAAGCCGAGGTGCGCTGCATTACAAAAATCGGATATTATTCCTACAGGTACACAGGATTTGGACGAGGAACCCGCCTTGCAATGCCGAAGACAATCTGCGTGCCGGACTCGTCGTCATTGAAGCCTGGTTCGGGGGCTACTGAGGGAGTCCTAGATTAGGGGGTGTTCGGGTAGCCGAACTATACCTTCGCCGGACTCCTGGACTATGAAGATACAAGATTGAAGACTTCGTCCCGTGTCCGGATGGGACTTTCCTTGGCATGGAAGGCAAGCTTGGCGATGCGGATATTCAAGATCTCCTACCATTGTAACCGACTCTGTGTAACCCTAACCCTATCCGGTGTCTATATAAACCGGAGGGTTGTAGTCCGTAGGACAATCATCTTCATACACAATCATACCATAGGCTAGCTTCTAGGGTTTAGCCTCCTTCATCTCGTGGTAGATCTACTCTTGTACTACCCATATCATCAATATTAATCAAGCAGGAGTAGGGTATTACCTCCATCGAGAGGGCCCGAACCTGGGTAAAAACATCGTGTCCCTTGTCTCCTGTTACCATCCGGCCTTGACGCACAGATCGGGACCCCCTACCCGAGATCCGCCGGTTTTGACACCGACAGTCAGTCTTCTTCTTAAAGATCCATTTATTCTCAATTACTTGCCGATCATCGGGCAAGTCAACCAAAGTCCACACTTTGTTCTCATACATGGATCCCATCTCAGATTTCGTGGCTTCAAGCCATTTTGCGGAATCTGGGCTCACCATCGCTTCGTCATAGTTCGTAGGTTCACCATGATCTAGTAGCATGACTTCCAGAACAAGATTACCGTACCACTCTGGTGCGGATCTTACTCTGGTTGATCTATGAGGTTCAGTAACAACTTGATCTAAAGTTTCATGATCATCATCATTAACTTCCTCACTAATTGGTGTAGGTGTCACAGAAACCGGTTTCTGTGATGAACTACTTTCCAACAAGGGAGCAGGTACAATTACCTCATCAAGTTCTACTTTCCTCCCACTCACTTCTTTCAAGAGAAACTCCTACTCTAGAAAGTTTCCGAATTTAGCAACAAAAGTCTTGCCTTCGGATCTGTGATAGAAGGTGTATCCAATAGTCTCCTTTGGATATCCTATGAAGACACATTTCTCCGAGGGTTCGAGCTTATCAGGTTGAAGCTTTTTCACATAAGCATTGCATCCCCAAACTTTCAGAAATGACAACTTTGGTTTCTTGCCAAACCACAGTTCATAAGGCGTCGTCTCAACGGATTTCGATGGTGCCCTATTTAACGTGAATGCGGCCGTCTCTAAAGCATAACCCCAAAACGATAGCGGTAAATTAGTAAGAGACATCATAGATCGTACCATATCTAGTAAAGTACGATTACGACGTTCGGACACACCATTACGTTGTGGTGTTCCGGGTGGTGTGAGCAAACTCGTAACTCAAATATTCTCCTCCACGATCAGATCATAGAAATTTTATTTTCTTGTTACGATGATTTTCAACTTCACTCTGAAATTCTTTGAACTTTTCAATTGTTTCAGACTTATGTTTCATTAAGTAGATATACCCATATCTGCTTAAGTCAACTATGAAGGTGAGAAAATATCGATATCCGCCACGAGCCTCAACATTCATCGGACCACATACATCTGTATGTATGATTTCCAACAAATCTGTTGCTCTCTCCATAGTACCGGAGAACGGCGTTTTAGTCATCTTGCCCATGAGGCACGGTTCGCAAGTACCAAGTGATTCATAATCAAGTGGTTCCAAAAGTCCATCAGTATGGAGTTCTTTCATGCTCTTTACACCGATATGACCTAAACGGCAGTGCCACAAATAAGTTGCACTATCATTATCAACTCTGCATCTTTTGGCTTCAACATTATGAATATGTGTATCACTACTATCGAGATTCAACAAAAATAGACCATTCTTCAAGGATGCATGACCATAAAAGATATTACTCATATAAATAGAACAACCATTATTCTCTTATTTAAATGAATAACCGTCTCGCATCAAACAAGATCCAGATATAATGTTCATGCTCAACGCTGGCACCAAATAACAATTATTTAGGTCTAAAACTAATCCCGAAGGTAGATGTAGAGGTAGCGTGCCGAGACCGCGATCACATCGACTTTGGAACCATTTCCTACGCGCATCGTCACTTCGTCCTTTGCCAATCTTCGCTTAATCCGTAGTCCCTGTTTCGAGTTGCAAATATTAGCAACAGAACCAGTATCAAATACCCAGGTGCTACTGCGAGCATTAGTAAGGTACACATCAATAACATCTATATCACATATACCTTTGTTCACCTTGCCATCCTTCTTATCCGCCAAATACTTGGGGCAGTTCCACTTCCAGTGACCAGTCTGCTTGTAGTAGAAGCACTCAGTTTCAGGCTTAGGTCCAGACTTGGGTTTCTTCTCCTGAGCAGCAACTTGCTTGTTGTTCTTCTTGAAGTTCCCCTTCTTCTTCCCTTTGCCCTTTTTCTTGAAACTAGTGGTATTGTTAACCATCAACACTTGATGCTCCTTCTTGATTTCTACCTCCGCAGCTTTTAGCATTGTGAAGAGCTTGGGAATCGTCTTATCCATCCCTTGCATGTTATAGTTCATCATGAAGCTATTGTAGCTTGGTGGCAGTGACTGGAGAATTCTGTCAATGACGCAATCATCGGGAAGATTAACTCCCAGTTGAATCAAGTGATTATTATACCCAGACATTTTGAGTATATGCTCACTGACAGAACTGTTCTCCTCCATCTTGCAGCTATAGAACTTATTGGAGACTTCATATCTCTCAATTCGGGCATTTGCTTGAAATATTAACTTCAACTCCTGGAACATCTCATATGCTCCATGATGTTCAAAACGTCGTTGAAGTCCCGGTTCTAAGCCGTAAACCATGGCACATTGAACTATCGAGTAGTCATCAGCTTTGCTCTGCCAGACATTCTTAACGTCGTCAGTTGCATCAGCAGCAGGCCTGGCACCCAGCGGTGCTTGCAGGATGTAATTCTTCTGTGCAACAATGAGGATAATCCTCAAGTTACGGACCCAGTACGTGTAATTGGTACCATCATCTTTCAAGTTTGCTTTCTCAAGGAACGCATTAAAATTCAACGGAACAACAGCACGGGCCATCTATCTACAATCAAACATAAACAAGCAAGATACTATCAGGTACTAAGTTCATGATAAATTTAAGTTCAATTAATCATATTACTTAAGAACTCCCACTTAGATAGACATCCCTCTAATCCTCTAAGTGATCGCGTGATCCAAATCAACTAAACCATGTCCGATCATCATGTGAGATGGAGTAGTTTCAATGGTGAACATCACTATGTTGATCATATCTACTATATGATTCACGTTCAGCCTTTCGGTCTCCGTGTTCCGAGGCCATATCTGTTATATGCTAGGGTCGTCAAGTTTAACCTGAGTATTCCGCATGTGCAACTGTTTTGCACCCGTTGTATTTGAAGATAGAGCCTATCACACCCGATCATCACGTGGTGTCTCAGCACGAAGAACTTTCGCAACGGTGCATACTCAGGGAGAACACTTATACTTTGATAATTTAGTGAGGGATCATCTTATAATTCTACCGTTAATCAAATCAAGATAAGATGCGTAAAAGATAAACATCACATGCAATCAATATAAGTGATTTGATATGGCCATCATCATCTTGTGCTTGTGATCTCCATCTCCGAAGCAACGTCATGATCACCATCGTCACCGGCGCGACACCTTGATCTCCATCGTAGCATTGCTGTCGTCTGGCCAATCTTATGCTTCTACGACTATCGCTACCGCTTAGTGATAAAGTGAAGCATTACAGGGCGATTGCATTGCATACAATAAAGCGACAACCATATGGCTCCTGCCAGTTGCCGATAACTCGGTTACAAAACATGATCATCTCATACAATAAAATCTTAGCATCATGTCTTGACCATATCACATCACAACATGCCCTGCAGAAACAAGTTAGACGTCCTCTACTTTGTTGTTGCAAGTTTTACGTGGCTGCTACGGGCTTAGCAAGAACCGTTCTTACCTACGCATCAAAACCACAACGATAGTTTGTCAAGTTAGTGTTGTTTTAACCTTCGTAAGGACCGGGCGTAGCCACACTCGATTCAACTAAAGTTGGAGAAACTGACACCCGCCAGCCACCTGTGTGCAAAGCACGTCGGTAGAACCAGTATCGCGTAAGCGTACGCGTAATGTCGGTCTGGGCCGCTTCATCCAACAATATCGCCGAACCAAAGTATGACATCCTGGTAACCAGTATGACTTATATCGCCCACAACTCATTTGTGTTCTACTCGTGCATATGACATCTACGCATAAAACCTGGCTCGGATGCCACTGTTGGGGAACGTAGTAATTTCAAAAAAAATCTCACGCACACGCAAGATCATGGTGATGCATAGCAACGAGAGGGGAGAGAGTTGTCCACGTACCCTCGTAGACCGAAAGCGGAAGCGTTATAACAACGCGGTTGATGTAGTCGCACGTCTTCACGGCCCGACCGATCAAGCACCGAAACTACGGCTCCTCCGAGTTCTAGCACACGTTCAACTCGATGACGATCCCCGGACTCCGATCCAGCAAAGTGTCGGGGATGAGTTCCGTCAGCACGACGGCATGGTGACAATCTTGATGTTCTACTATCGCAGGGCTTCGCCTAAGCACCGCTACAATATTATCGAGGATTGTGGTGGAGGGGGGCACCGCACATGGCTAAGAGATCAATGATCAATTGTTGTGTCTCTGTGGTGCCCCCTGCCCCCGTATATAAAGGGGCAAGGGGGGAGGCCGGCCGACCCTTGCTAGGCGCGCCAGGAGGAGGAGTCCTCCTCCTAGTAGGAGTAGGACTCCCCTCTTTCCTACTCCTACTAGGAGGGGGAAAGGAAGGGGGAGAGGGAGAAGGAAAGGGGGGCGCCGCCCCCCTCTCCTAGTCCAATTCGGACCAGAGGGGGAGGGGGCGCGCGGCCCACCCTAGCTACCCTTCTCACTCCACTAAGGCCCATAAGGCCCATTACTTCTCCCGGGGGGTTCCGGTAACCCTCCGCCACTCCGGTTTTCTCCAAAATCACCCAAAACATTTTCGGTGTCCGAATATAGTCGTCCAATATATCAATCTTTATGTCTCGACCATTTCGATACTCCTCATCATGTCCGTGGTCACATCCAGGACTCCGAACAACCTTCGGTATATCAAAACATATAAACTCATAATGAAACTGTCATCGTAACGTTAAGCGTGCGGACCCTATGGGTTCGAGAACAATGTAGACATGACCGAGACACGTCTCTGGTCAATAACCAATTGCGGAACCTGGATGCTCATATCGGCTCCCACATATTCTACAAAGATCTTTATTAGTCAGACCGCATAACAAAATACGTTGTTCCCTTTGTCATCGGTATGTTACTTGCCCGAGATTCGATCGTCGATATCTCAATACCTAGTTCAATATCGTTACCGGCAAGTCTCTTTACTCGTTCCGTAATACATCATCTCACAACTAACTCATTAGTTGCAATGCTTGCAAGGCTTATGTGATGTGCATTACCGAGAAGGCCCAGAGATACCTCTCCGACAATCGGAGTGACAAATCCTAATCTCGAAATACGGCAACCCAACATGTACCTTCGGAGACACCTGTAGAGCTCCTTTATAATCACCCAGTTACGTTGTGACGTTTGGTAGCACACAAAGTGTTCCTCCAGCAAACGGGAGTTGCATAATCTCATAGTCATAGGAACATGTATAAGTCATGAAGAAAGCAATAGCAACATACTAAACGATAGGGTGCTAAGCTAATGGAATGGGTCATGTCAATCACATCATTCTCCTAACGATGTGATCCCGTTAATCAAATGACAATACATGTCTATGGTTAGGAAACATAACCATCTTTGATCAACGAGCTAGTCAAGTAGAGGCATACTAGTGACACTCTGTTTGTCTATGTATTCACACAAGTATTATGTTTCCGGTTAATATAATTCTAGCATGAATAATAAACATTTATCATAATATAAGGAAATAAATAATAACTTTATTATTGCCTCTAGGGCATATTTCCTTCAATCGCCTTTTCACGGGCGCTCGCCCGGTCATGGTCGAGCTTGGATCGCCTCTCCCTGCGAGGAGGTGACTGGACTTCTTCTTCGTCACTTGAGTCATCGCTCTCCTCGTTCCCCTTTCCGTCAGAATGCCAGTCGCTGCCGCTTGCCTCCCCCTCCGGGTCTTGCTCTTGCTCTCCGTTGGGCATTGAGTACATTTTGATGAGGGCCTGGAAGAAACAGGCAGAACAAAGTCAGTCGACGGAACATAAACAGTTGAACGATTAAATTTAAATTACTGTCAGAAGTTTAGAATTGAACTTTGTCTGGTACGTGGGACTGGTCGAGTGGAGGAATTCGCCTGGCTCCCCTGGGTTGTCTTTGTTTCTATTAATGCTCGTCAGCCACCCCTCCAACGTGGCATCCTCGACCTCCTCCGGGTGGATCCGAGTGGTGTCCTCAGTACCTGAATACATCCACATCGGATGGTCTCGAGCTTGAAGTGGTTGGATGCGTCGCCGGAGGAAGACCTCCAACAGATCCATACCAGTCACCCCGTCGCGGATAAGCTAAACTACCCGTTCGACCAGCACCTTAACCCGCGCCTTCTCCTCCGGGATCACCTTCAAAGAGGAGGGCTTCCTCACTCGGTCCATGGAAAAAGGAGGAAGTCCAGTCGACTGCCCTGGAGTCGGCTGGTCTTTGCAGTAGAACCAAGTCGACTGCCATCCACGGACCGAGTCGGGAAGGACCATGGCAGGAAAGGAACTTTTACCTCTCATCTGAATCCCAAGACCCCCGCACATATGAATCACTTGTGTTCTCTCGTCACTCGGATTGGCCTTTTTCACCGTCTGGGAGCGACAGGTGAAAATGTGCTTGAAAAGACCCCAATGAGGTCGACAGCCCAAGAAATTCTCGCACAAAGACACGAAGGCAGCAAGATACACGATTGTGTTGGGAGTGAAGTGGTGGAGTTGCGCCCCAAAGAAATTCAAAAATTCCCGAAAGAAAGGGTGGGAAGGCAAGGAAAACCCGCGGTCGATGTGAGTGGCGAGGAGAACGCGCTCACCCTCCCGAGGCTACGGCTCAGTTTCCTTCCCCGGAAGCCGCGCCGATCCGTGGTGGATCAGTCCTCCATCGGCCAAGTCGTCGATGTCTTCCTGACGAATCGCCGAGCGGATCCAGTCGCCCTGGATCCAGCCCTGCGGCAGGCCGGCCCTCGAGGAAGACCCGCCCCGGCTGGACTTCTTCCCCTTCGCCTTCGTCGTCACCTTCTTCGCCCGCTCCATAGCCACCGTCTTCTCTTTCCCCATCGTCGCAGACGAGACGCGAACGGAGCAGCGGCACTGGGGCGAGAGCAGGCGCGGCGGAGAAGTCTGAGGAGGAGGGGAGAAAATGGGAACGCACTGTTCAAAAACCCCGGCCCGACGCCTTATACGGAGTTACTTCCGAGTGACTGACTTGTAGGCCCGGGCGATCCTATCAAATCCTGCAACAGTCATGCGAGCGATACGTGGCGAAAAAGGTGGCGTGGAAATCAAGGTGGCCCTGCCTTATCCCATCCGATTACTGCGGACTCCTCCGTTCCGCGCGCTTCCCGAAATTCGAATCCCGCGAAATCCGCGGACAGTAGAATAACTTATCAGACGGAAGATCTCCTCCACATCGTCACTCGAAGCTCTTCCAATAAAGAAACTCACTCGACAAAAATTAAGAATGGATCAAGGCGACTGAAAAAGGAGTCGGTGTCGTCACCTCGGTTCGTTGATCCAGAACAAAGTATACTCATAGCACAAAAATGAGTCGGAAGTGTCCTCAACTCCTTCCCCACTCAAACCCTGATCCATTCAGGGGCTAATGACGAAGCTATGTACCTAGGGTAGGGTCATTGACCTGTCCAAGATACCCTCCCCAAGGACATCTCTAAAAAACCAGAAACACTTGAAGAAGAAGAATCATCCACTCGACCATGAAGCAACGTTCCACTCGACAGTCTTGAAGACACTCGACTGCGCAGACAATCACTCGACTACCGGGAGGTCTAAGGCCACTCCGCTCTGCAACAGTCGGGAATTAAGTCATAGCTTTAATGGTCATTATGTATCTTTATTATTGGCGTTACCAGTAACGTCCCTCTCTTAATGTACATTGAACCCTGTGTAACGGAGGCGAGCTGGGGTCCTGGCGCACTCTATATAAGCCACCCCCTCCTCTGGGACAAGGGTTCGCACCCCCTGTAACTCACATGCGTATAATCAAGTCGACCGCCTCCGGGCTCCGAGACGTAGGGCTATTACTTCCTTCGAGAAGGGCCTGGACTCGTAAACCTTGTGCGTACAACTCCTCCATAGTTGGGATCTTGCCTCTACATTCCTACCCCCCTATTCTACTATCAGACTTAGAACCACGACAACAGGCGTTGGCTGGAGCTAGCGAGGTGGGGGCGTGGCCGAGGCGGAGGAGGAGCACGCGGCGGCCGAGCGGAGCGGCGCGGGCGCGGATTGGTTCTCCACGGGCTGGGCGGGGCGTGCGCGCGGGAGATCATCGTCCTCCGCGGGCTGCAGGCCACCCCAACATGATCGGCCTCCATGGCCTCATCACCTCCCGCTTGTTGGGCAACGTAGTATTTCAAAAAAAATCCTACGATCACGCAAGATCTATCTAGGAGAAGCATAGCAACGAGCGGGGAGAGTGTGTCATGCAGTTGATGTGGTCGAATGTCTTCACGATCCAACCGATCAAGTACCAAACGCACGGCACCTCCGCGATCTGCACACGTTCAGCTCGGTGACGTCCCTCGAACTCTTGATCCAGTTGAGGCTGAGGAAGAGTTTCGTCAGCATGGTGGTGTGGTGACGGTGATGATGAAGTTACTGACGCAGGGCTTCGCCTAAGCACTACGACATTATGACCGAGGTGGAAAACTGTGAAGGGGGGCACCACACATGGCTAAAGATTAACTTGTGTGTCTATGGGTTGCCCCCTGTCAGTGTCAAAACCGGCGGATCTTGGGTAGGGGGTCCCGAACTGTGCGTCTAAGGCGGATGGTAACAGGAGGCAGGGGACATGATGTTTACCCAGGTTCGGGCCCTCTCGATGGAGGTAATACCCTACTTCCTGCTTGATTGATCTTGATGGTATGAGTATTACAAGAGTTGATCTACCACGAGATCATAGAGGCTAAACCCTAGAAGCTAGTCTATGGTATGATTGTTGTTGTCCTACGGACTAAACCCTCTAGTTTATATAGACACCGGAGGGGGCTAGGGTTACATAGAGTCGGTTACAAGGAAGGAGATCTACATATCCGTATTGCCAACCTTGCCTTCCACGCTAAGGAGAGTCCCATCCGGACACGGGACGAAGTCTTCAATCTTGTATCTTCGTAGTCCAACAGTCCGCCCAAAGGATATAGTCCGGCTGTCCGGATACCCCCTAATCCAGGACTCCCTCGGTAGCCCCCGAACCAGGCTTCAATGCCGATGAGTCCAGCGCGCCGATTTGTCTTCGGCATTGCAAGGCGGGTTCTTCTCCAAATCCTGAATACCTGTTGAATAGTGTCCGGCTTCCCATAAATGTTGCGCTTCTTGGCTTCCACGCCCAATAATGGCTATCTTCCATGTGTCGAGCGAATGTGAGAAGTCAGGGCATTCTTACATTTGCCACCCTAGTCATGTGAGTAAACTGTCTATTAAAGAGACGGGGATTTTCAGATCCAAATCACACCATCCTCCCCCATCGAGCATTCATTGGAGCGCGCCCGAAAAAATCCATTCCAACATGGTCGACCATCGCAGCTCCTCCTCTCACTCTCCCAGCCCTAAGCCTGGTGATTGGAAGAAGTGTTCCTTCCCGCACAGCCAATTAGTAGAGTTGCAGACCCAGGGATTTCTCCCTCCGGCATATATGGTTCCCGTTCGAGCTGGGCTCGCCACCTATAATGGCGGGGAGCAAGCGGAGAGCTTTTCCAATCCCTCCAAGGGGAGCGGGTATGCCTCGTCCCTTATTTATTAAGGGGACTTGGATTTCCAATCCATCCATTCCTCCGCGGGCTCCTGGAGTTCTATGGCCTCCAGTTGCATAATTTCACCCCGACTTCCATATTACACATCGCTGGTTATGTGGCCCTTTGCGAGCTGTTTCTGGGCTGCGAAGCCCATTTCGAGCTGTGGAAGAAGCTATTCTGCCTCGTGCCCCGTACACAGAAGGGGTCACTATATCAAGTGGGCGGAGCCGAAATATGGCGCATCGCCGGGACCGGATACCTGTCCGGTACCCCGAAGAAGACATCCGAAGACTGGCCTTTGGAGTGGTTTTACATGGAGGACGTCCCTCTTCCAGATCCTATTCGGATAGGTCTTCCCGAGTTCGACAATGCCCCTTTGAAGAAACACCGTAGCTGGCGCCCACGGAGCCCTCAGGAGGAAGATAACGAAGAGGCCCTTTATCTGATGGGCCGGATAGAGACGCTGGCCCAATTAGGGTTAACAATAACTGAGGTTATGTCCATATGTATAATGCGGGGGGTGCAGCCACTTCAATATCGGGGGCAACCCATGTGGCAATTCAACGGAGAAGATGACGCCACCCGCTGCGGTCGTAAAGGACCGGACTCAGCCGCTGATCTAGCGAAGATTCTGTCCGATTTTTATAAAGGAGAGGAAGAGGAGTTCCTCCACATCAAGCCACGGGATGGATTCTCCATGTACAACCCTCCAAGCTGGGTGAGCCGCTACTTTTTACTCCCATCCTTCCCGCATTTTTTGTAATAAGTATTTACCTTGCCATTTCATGGCAGGAACTACGAAAAGCTATGAGGGAGGTCCACAGCCCACCTCCACAGCCAGAGGACCCTGACCGGGCCCTCAACCCCGGACTTGAAGAAGATCCGGACACATTTCTGGAGCCTATCGACAGGACATTCTATCAATTTAGCTGCGACGGTGTCATGGTGGCCATCATAGCCGATTATCCAGGACTGCTCCCTACATCGCATGTAAGTAAAACCGAAGTTCTGACTTCCAAGAAGGGTCCCTTTTTCCGTACTTCTCCTATCACACACATATGGTGCTTTACAGGGAAGGCTCTCGGGACGCCATGCCGAACCCGTGGTGACTCGCCCACAAGGGGCACCGAAGCCGGGCAGGCTTAAGAGGAAGGCGGTCCGGACTGAGACACCGTCGCAGAGGTATGAAAGAGAACCCCACTCCGTGGTAGTCGTCTTTTGAGAATATAATAACACCCATGCTTCCTAGTAGAAAAAACGCTCACCGGACTATATCCGGAGAGGTTGCCGATCACGCCTCCACCAGTCGGGCTCCAGGGCCGGACACAGAGGCGGAAGCTAACACGGGGCACGCGCCGGATGCTCCTCCTACAGAGGATGTGGACAAAATATCCGCTACGAATTCCGAAGTGGAGAGCGCCATGAATCACAGGCGTCGCCGGGCCGTACTCCGTGACGCTTGTTTTTTCCAAGAGGCGTTAGATGCCTTCAACTCAGGAGACGCGTACATCCGTGCTGCTCAAAATGGTCTTGCCAGAGCCACGGACCAGTATGTAAAGGATATACGGGTAAGAAAATTTGATGATTATATATATCAGTAGCCCCTGAGACTTGAAACAGTTGGCAGAACTGATTTAAGGATCATTATATGTGCAGGTTCTTATAGAGAAGAATACCCAATTCTCTCAAGAGCTGGAAGAGTGCAAAGCCCGGCTACGGGCCGCAGTCGCCGCATTGAAGGAGTCCGAGAAGGCCCCCTCTGGTAACACTTGTTTCGGAGAATGACAGGTACCATATAGTATGCGGCAT
The DNA here is from genome assembly GCA_032464435.1 of Aegilops umbellulata. Taxonomy (NCBI): domain Eukaryota; kingdom Viridiplantae; phylum Streptophyta; class Magnoliopsida; order Poales; family Poaceae; genus Aegilops; species Aegilops umbellulata. Next base: position 47,594,694 of record CP136060.1, on the reverse strand, counting down.
GCATGCAAATCTAACAATAGATATTGCAGATGACTCCAGAGTGAATCCGGAGACCGCGCCGGGGGATGCGCAATGTGCTAATCGACGGCTAGATGCTGGCGAGTGCGTGCTTACGCACGTCATTCAGGAGAAAAATGATCTCCAAGACGCTAACATTCAGCTGGGCGTGGAACTGAAAGATGTTCGAGCCCAGCTTGCAGACTCCATGAAGGAGAATAAGCGGCTTCCACGTGGCATTTTCAGTGAGTGCTTGAACGAACTTTTGAAGAGTTCGGTGAAGAAGCCGGCTAACAGAGTTATGTCTATAGGTATGCTGACAGGTCGTCCCGCGGAGGAGATGCCTGGGTCTGCGGGTGATCTTCTTCCAGAGCTCTCACAACTACACGAACGAGTCTGGCAGGTGATGCAGGGTATTGCCCAAGCCTTGTGGCCGTCCGCCTCCCCGCTAGGAGGCATGGGGAGCTTATAGAGAAGCTCAAGGGAGCACGGCGGCGCTTCCGATTATGGAAGATATCAGCCTGCCGACAAGGTGCAAGGGAAGCCTGGGCCATGGTGAAGACGCGATATACCAAGGCTGACCCGAACCACATGGCCGAGGTCGGACCTGTGGGGCCCGATGGGAAGGAGATCCCCGTCAGTTTGGTGTATGACCAAGTAGAATTAGTCGCAAAGTATTCCCAACAGGATTGTAGGCTAGACAACCTGTTGGATGGGATAGAAGAAGAATTTAGTCAGTCTAAGTGACTGTGTAATTTAAGTGACATGTATAATGTCTCTAGCCGGATTGTAAATCATTTGTCATGGCGGACCTTTTCGCTTCGACCTCGGGACCCGATAGTCCGGAGTGTATCCGAATACCCACTCAGTTATGTAAAAACCAAGGTATGTGTGGAAAGCAGGCGTAGGGGTCATAATTGCTTGAACAGACAAGTACCCAACTAGCTATGTTATATTACATGGATAGTAAGAAACATCTTCCAGGGAGAATAGTTCCGTTAAGGGTTCCTTTCCCTGGGTACGCATGCCCTAATGTTCATGTCCGGACTGCGAGAAGAGACGCATGCAAAAAACATCTGGGGGCATGTATCAAAATAGATAAAAGTCATCTTTTGTTCACCGACCGAATATTCCCTTAAGAACGCTAGCTTTCAGCTTCACCCAGTCTGAGGTACACATCCGGCTGACCCGGCAGTAACAATCGCAGAGGTGCTCCCCTTATGCCCTAGCCGAATTAACAGGAACATACACTACAAAAAAAGACACATCCGTGACATTTTGGGCCGAACGAATTTTTTTCCTGTCATACATATGACACTTCTATGACGATAATTGTGACAAAACCCGGTATCATCATAGATGTGGTGGGCTCCTACTTCTATGACAAAAAATCATGACAAAAAATGGGCTTTTCGTCCTGGGCAGGCCGGAGATGCAGCTGCATGACATTCTTTGGGCCGTCCATGACGGAAAAAACCATGGTAGAAGCGAGGGCGAGGAAAATTTCAGGGAGTTCCCGGTTACGGTGGGAGGTCGGAGGCCGAGCGATGCGCGTTTCTCTCATACACGTACGCGCGTGCGAGGCGTTGGCTCTAACTGAACCCGAGCAATTGCACTGCAGGCTACGCGTTACTGAACCCGAGCGATCGATCGATGGCTGTTAACTAAACCCGATCGAGCGATTCCTTCGCTACTGCTGCTAACTAAAGCCGATCGATGCTGCCTCTGGGATGAATAGTGAGCATTGCGGGGGGGGGGGCTTGGATGAACAGTGAGCGGTGGCGTTGCCTCTGGGTGAACAGGACCCCGTGGTGTGGTGGAGGGCTGGATGAACAGTAGACGGTGGAGGGGTGCCCGTGGAGGGGTGGTTGAACAGGACCCCGTGCTGTGGAGGGCTGGATGAACAGTAGACGGTGGAGGGGTGCCCGTGGAGGGGTGGTTGAACATGACCCCGTGGTGTGGAGGGCTGGATGAACAGTAGACGGTGGAGAGGTGGTTGAACAGTAGCCGGTGGAGTAGCACGCGGTGGAGGCTGGATGAACAGGAGCCCGTGGAGGCTGGAGGAGGTCGACGGTGGAGATGAACAGTATCCCGTGGAGTCCCGTGAAGATCGAAAAAGTTTTGAAAATGTCAAAAGTATGAAACAATTGCTTGGCTTGTCATCGGAGTTGTGCATGATTTAAATACTTTGTGTGGTGAAGATAGAGCATAGCCAGACTATATGATTTTGTAGGGATAACTTTCTTTGGCCATGTTATTTTGAGAAGACATAATTGCTTTGTTAGTATGCTTGAAGTATTATTATTTTTATGCCAATATGAACTTTTGTCTTGAATCTTTCGGATCTGAATATCCATACCACAATTAAGAAGAATTACATTGAAATTATGCCAAGTAGCACTCCGCATCAAAAATTCTGCTTTTATCATTTACCTACTCGAGGACGAGCAGGAATTAAGCTTGGGGATGCCTGATACATCTCCAACGTATCTATAATTTTTGATTGCTCCATGCTATATTATCTACTGTTTTGGACTATATTGGGCTTTATTTTCCACTTTTAAATTATTTTTGGGACTAACCTATTAACCGGAGGCCCAGCCCAGAATTGCTGTTTTTTTTCCTATTTCAGTGTTTCGAAGAAACGGAATATCAAACGGAGTCCAAACGGAATGAAACCTTCGGGAACGTGATTTTCTCAACAAATAAGATCCAGGAGACTTGGACCCTTCGTCAAGAAAGGAGGGAGGCGGTCATGAGGGTGGAGGGCGCCCCCCCCCTAGGGCGCGCCCCCTACCTCGTGGGCCCCCCTTTGCTCCACCGACGTACTCCTTCCTCCTATATATACCTACGTACCCCCAAACGATCAGATACGGAGCCAAAAACCTAATTCCACCACCGCAACCTTCTGTACCCACGAGATCCCATCTTGGGGCCTGTTCCGGAGCTCCGCCGGAGAGGGCATCCACCATGGAGGGCTTCTACATCATCATAGCCCCTCCGATGAAGTGTGAGTAGTTTACCTCAGACCTTCGGGTCCATAGTTAGTAGCTAGATGGCTTCTTCTCTCTTTTTGGATCTCAATACAATGTCCTCCCCCTCTCTCGTGGAGATCTATTTGATGTAATCTTCTTTTTGCGGTGTGTTTGTTGAGATCAATGAATTGTGGGTTTATGATCAAGTCTATCTATGAACAATATTTGAATCTTCTCTGAATTCTTTTATGTATGATTGGTTATCTTTGCAAGTCTCTTCGAATTATCAGTTTGGTTCGACCGCTATTACAGTAAATTTCAGCACACTATATAAAATTTTCCTTATCAAATTCCACCTGCCAAAGGCGCTTCACTCCCCGACAACGGCGCCAGAAAAGAGTCTTGATGACCCACAAGTATAGGGAATCTATCGCAGTCCTTTCGATAAGTAAGAGTGTCGAACCCAACGAGGAGCAGAAGGAAATGATAAGCGGTTTTCAGTAAGGTATTCTCTGCAAGCACTGAAATTATCGGTAACAGGTAGTTTTGTGATAAGGTAAGTTGTAGCGGGTAACAAGTAATGAAAGTAAACAAGGTGCAGCAAGGTGGCCCAATCCTTTTTGTAGCAAAGGACAAACCTGGACAAACTCTTATATGAAGGAAAACGCTCCCGAGGACACATGGGAATTATCGTCAAGCTAGTTTTCATCACGCTCATATGATTCGCGTTTGTTACTTTGATAATTTGGTATGTGGGTGGACCGGTGCTTGGGTGCTGTACTTTCTAGGACAAGCATCACACTTATGATTAACCCCTATTCCAAGCATCGGCAACTACAAAATAAGTATTAAGGTAAACCTAACCATAGCATGAAACATATGGATCCAAATCAGCCCCTTACGAAGCAATTCATAAACTAGGGTTTAAGCTTCTGTCACTCTAGCAACCCATCATGTACTTATTACTTCCCAATGCCTTCCTCTAGGCCCAATCAATGGTGAAGTCTCATGTAGTCGACGTTCACATAACACCACTAGAGGAAAGACAACATACATCTCATCAAAATATCGAACGAATACCAAATTCACATGATTACTTATAGCAAGACTTCTCCCACGTCCTCAGGAACAAACGTAACTACTCACAAATCATATTCATGTTCATAATCAGAGGTATATTAATATGCATAAAGGATCTGAACATATGATCTTCCACCAGATAAACCAACTAGCATCAACTACAAGGAGTAATCAACACTACTAGCAACCCACAGGTACCAATCTGAGGTTTTGAGGCAAAGATTGGATACAAGAGATGAACTAGGGTTTTAGAGGAGATGGTGTTGGTGAAGATGTTGATGAATATTGACCCCCTCCCGAGGAGAGGATCGTTGGTGATGACGATGGCGATGATTTCCCCCTCCCGGAGGGAAGTTTCCCCGGCAGAACAGCTCCGCCGGAGCCCTAGATTGGTTCCGCCAAGGTTCCGCCTCGTGGCGGCGGTGTTTCTTCCCGAAAATTTGCTTATGATTTTTTCCAGAGTAAAAGACTTCATATAGCAGAAGATGGGCACCTGAGGCCTGCTAGGGGGCCCATGAGGCAGGGGGCGCGCCCAAGGGGGTAGGGCCCGCCCCCCACTCTCGTGGCCAGGGTGTGGGCCCCCTCTGGTTGATTCTTTCTCCAGTATTTTTTATATATTCCAAAACGTGCCTCCGTGAAGTTTCAGGACTTTTGGAGTTGGCACAATAGGTCTCTAATATTTGCTCCTTTTCCAGCCCAGAATTCCTGCTGCCGGCATTCTCCCTCTTCATGTAAACCTTGTAAAATAAGAGAGAATAGGCATAAGTATTGTGACATAATGTGTAATAACAGCCCATAATGCAATAAATATCGATATAAAAGCATGATGCAAAATGGACATATCAGGGACCGGGGCCGGGGCCGCCGGGTACTCGAGCGACGGCTCGTTGCCGCCCTCGAGGTGCTCGAGGACGGCGTGGAGCGTGCACCTAGGGCCGCCCCACCACAGGCGGCGGCCGTCGGTGTTGTGGCACCCCCTCATCGACACGTTGTTGGTGAAGGCGACCTACTCCTCGCGGCGGTGTTGGAAGTACGCCGCCCAGTACGCGTGGTTGCTGGCGGCGTACTCCGGGAGGCCCCGCAGCTCCTTCGGCAGGGAGGCCCAAACGCGCGCGATCTCGGCATGGAAGCGGTCGGCGTCAGTCGGCTGCGGGTGGACGGGGACGCCTCCGGCGCTGAGCCTCCACCGCCCCGGCACGCGCATGTCAGACGACACCGGATAGTTCGCCTCGTGGAGGAGGTAGACCTCCCGCTTGTGTAGGTGGCGGCGGCCGAAGCCGTTGGCCACCGCTCAATCGACGGGGAATTGCTCTCCCATCGGCTGTTGTACACGCGGTGGCTGTAGACGGGGGAGAGAGAGACAAGATGGAGGCGTCGGTGGCGAGAGAAGGACTGCGGGCGAAGGAGAGTGCATCCACCAGCGAGGTAAGGGGCGGCTTTTATAGCCGGCAAGCGGGCGACAGACGTGTGTACGCATGGCGGGAGGGGGAGGGACGCGCGTCGCCACGCCATCAATACTCCACCCGTGAGGAATTAATGGAAGGTTGTGGTCGGTCAGCCTTCGCATTGATTCCCCGCAGGAAACCGAGGCGATGAGGACGATGAATCCGCGCACGGGTCGCTGACTCGGCGGGCCCGCCAGGCTATCGCGTCAAAACTGTTTCCCCCGGCGCCCCCAACACGTCAACTTCGGCCTGGGTCCGCCGGCGCCAAATCCAGGCCTAACCGGCGAAAAGTGGGCATCTAGAGGCGCGATTGAGCCGATTTTTTTACGCCGGCAATAGAAAAGGGCCTTCAGGGGACTTGTTGGGGACGGCGCTAAAGATGCTCTTAGAGCAACTCCAACGGGCCGACCCAAACGGACGGCGGTTTTGTCCGCCTTTTGTCCGTTTGGATCGGCCATGCGGACACGGACGTCCGCTTCCGCGTTTGGGTCGGCGCGTGCGCCCAACACTGGCCCGACCCATTTTGACGGCGCTGAAAAAAATAACGCATGCATATTTAAAAAAACATCAATTAAACATTACAGCCGGCCACGAAGGTCGGCGAGAGTCCACATTAGCATTTAAGAAAAATAAAAACAACCTAAACTACGAGGCGGCGCGCTGCCCTAGGCGGCGGCGTCGTTGTCGTCCTCGGGAATGGTGAGGTCGATGAGCGTCGACGCAGGGCCGGCCCAGGGGAACATCGTGTTCCAGGCGGCGGCAATGTAGGCCGCAGGAAGTTGTTCCGGTGCGGGCAGTGCCGGCGCGGGGGGGCTGTTCCGACGCTGGCAGTGCCAGCGCGGGGGGCTGTTCGGACACCTGTGCAGCCGCGGCCTGGCGCGCCTCCTCCTCAGCCTCGCGCTGCTCCTCCTCGAGGTCGCGCTCGAGTATCTCGTTGTACTCGCCGCGACGGCGCTCCTCGGCCATCCGTCGTTGGCGCCACATCTCGAGGTAGGTCGCTGTAACACCCCAGATGTAACTTGCCATATTTGTAATCCAACTCTTGCCATTTCCGGCTATGTGTTATGATATTCCCTCCGTGGTTGGGTTCTCTCCGTTTTGCATTTTGGTCATGTCATGCATTTCATATCATGTCATCATGTGCATCGCATTCGCATACGTGTTCGTCTCATAAATCCGAGCATCTTTCCCGTTGTCCGTTTTGCAATCCGGCGCTCCTATGTCCCCCGGCGTCCCCTTTTACGTTTCTTCGTGAGCGGGTATTAAACTTTCTCGGATTGGACCGAGGTTTGACATGTGGCCTCGGTATAGCACCGATAGACCGCCTGTCAAGTTTCGGGTCAATCGGAGTTCGTTTGGTACTCCAACGGTTAACCGGGTAACCGTGAAGGCCTCGTGTGTGTTGCAGCCCAACACCCCTTCAAAACAGCCCAACAACCCATCTAAGACACTCCCATGTCCTCCGCCGTTCGATCACGGGCAAAACCACCCCTAACCCTAGCCCCGCTCCTCCCCGCGCCGCCGGACGCGTCCGCCCGGGCCGGACACGTCTGCCGCCGCCGCCCGGCGAACCAGACGGCGCCACGTGGCACCGCCGCCGCCCCACGCCCGCCGGCCCGCCGAGCCCGCGCCCGGCCCCCGCGGCCCACCTCGCCGCGCCGCTCCGCCCGCTCGCCGCCCGCGCCGCTCCACCCGCTCGCCGCCCGCGCACGACCCCGCCGCCGTTCGCCGCCCGCCGCCCGAGAGCTCGCCGGCCGGCGCCGTCGCCCGTCGCCGCGTCTGCGCCGCCTCCGCCCGCGCCCACCACCGCGCGTCCGCGGCCTCCCGGCGTCGCCGCGCCGCTCCCGCGCCGCCCGCGCCTCCCTTCATCGCCGGCGGACTCGCCCTCGCCTCGCCGGAGTCACTCACCTCGCCGGAGTTCGGCCAGATCCGATCTGACCCGCGGGTTGACTTTTCCCCTCGATCCCGAAATTTCTCTAAGTCTTTATTTTTTTCACAGCATTGTCTCATGTTCCTCGTGCCATAACTTCGCATCCGTAGCTGCGTTTCGAGCGTATAATATGTCAAATTGTTCGTCCCGAAGAGTGCATCATTTCATTCCATTTCATCATTTTCATTTGAAGCCATATTGATGCCCGAAATGCTGTTAGAAGAGGACTAGTTGATGTTAGTTGCTGGATCTTATCTGAACATGCACTTTTGTCATTTTTGCCATGATTGATGTGTACCTCCTATGAAGTTGAGTCCTACATGAGTTTTGTAATATGCCATGTTACCTTTCCATAGAATTTTGCCAAGTATTTTTTTGATCTATGTGGTGACTAGCACAAGCATGCAAACTAGGTCACCTGATGTTGCTGATTTCAGAGACAATGATTTCACCAAGTCCCTGACTGCTGTTATTTTCATGCCATGTATTCATGTTGTTTCTGAGAGATCCATGCATAATTTGAGCATTATCAGTAAGGGAGTTTTCAACTTGAGTATTTGCTATATCCGTCCATGCCTTTGTTGGTAATTATGGAGCGCCATAGCTTGAGTCATTCAAGCTCTACTTTTGCTACAAAATGTTGCTGGCAGATGGTTTACATGTTATTCGATTTTGCCAAGCTTGGTGTAGTTGATCCTTGCATGATATGATGTTATTCTTGCCATGTCTAGTTACTATGCCATGTATTATTGATGTATGTATGCTTATCTTATCATGCAATGCTCTGTAGCGAGTGCATCGAGCTCACGAACATGCCTCTTCGTTATCTGTTTTTGTCATGTCCAGTTTTCTGTTAAGTCTGAAACCTGTAACGAAACTTGCTTATTTGACATGGGCGTAATCATATTTCCTGATCCTTTTGGGCTTATGGTCAGTTAGAGACTTTTGTCGAGTGCTATGTGTAGATTCATGCCATGCCTTATTTTGCTATATTCTGAACCTGTAGCATATTGTTCCATTGCTCTGAACATGTCATCCTGATGTTAGTTTCTGCTATGTTGATTATTTCACTAAGTCTGAGAACTTGTTATCGTTTGCACTTTTGCCATGATTGTTTGGACCTGTTATGATGTGAATTAGCCGTAGCTCAGTGTTCATCTTTTGTCGTGCATCTTGTGTAGATTACTGTCATATGCTTTGTTGATATGTTTGGGTGCAGTAGATTAATTATTCGTTGCTTGCTAAGCAGCATCATGCTGTTTATGGCAGATTCGTGTCATTCTTGTATTGCTTGTCATTTGCAAATCGTGCATCCGATTCCGGTGATCTTTATATCGATTTCAACCGAAATCACCTCACCTATCCAGTGGCATGCTTGGTTTGCCAAGATTATGCCCTGTTCATCCTTGTCCTTCCGGAGCATGCATACACATTGCATATCACCTCTCGCATATCATGCCATGTTTTGCATCATGTTGCTTGCGCATTGCATCGTGGTTGTATTGGTTCCTTTGCTTGTTCTCTTGTCTTGGGTAGAGCCGGGAGACGAGTACGTGAACGAGGATTCCGTTGAGAACGCTTTCGAGGACCAAGCTTTCGACAACTCTGAGAACCTTGCAGGCAAGATGACCATACCCTCGAAATCACTTCTATCTTTGCTTGCTAGTTGCTCGCTCTTTTGCTATGCCTATGCTGCGATACCTACCACTTGCTATTTCATGCCTCCTATATTGCCATGTCAGCCCCTAACCATCCTTGTCCTGGCAAACCGTTGATTGGCTATGTTACCGCTTTGCTCAGCCCCTCTTATAGCGTTGCTAGTTGCAGGTGAAGATGAAGTTTGTTCCTTGTTGGAACATGGACTTGTTGTTCCTTCTTGGAACATGTTTACTTGTTGGGATATCACAATACCTCTTATTTAATTAATGCATCTATATACTTGGTAAAGGGTGAAAGGCTCGGCCTTATGCCTGGTGTTTTGTTCCACTCTTGCCGCCCTAGTTTCCGTCATACCGGTGTTATGTTCCCGGAGTTTGCGTTCCTTACACGGTTGGGTGATTTATGGGACCCCCTTGACAGTTCGCTTTGAATAAGACTCTTCCAGCAAGGCCCAACATTGGTTTTACCATTTGCCACCACCTACCCTTTTTTCCCCCGGGTTTTCGCGAGCCCGAGGGTCATCTTTATTTTAGCCCCCCCGGACCAGTGCTTCTCTAAGTGCTGGCCCGAACCGAGCAACCTGCAGGGCCACCTCGTGGCAACTCGAGGCCTGGTTTTACTCGTAGCTTGACTTATCCGGATGTGCCCTGAGACCGAGATATGTGCAGCTCCTATCAGGATTTGTCGGCACAATCGGGCGGTTTTGCTGGACTTGTTTTATTACTGGCGAGATGTCTTGTAGTCCGGGATTCCGAGATTGATCGGGTCTTCCCGGTAGAAGGAATATCCTTCATTGATCGTGAGAGCTTATAATGGGCTAAGTTGGGACACCCCTGCAGGGTATTATCTTTCGAAAGTCGTGCCCGCGGTTATGAGGCAGATGGGAATTTGTTGATGTCCGGTTGTAGAAAACCCGAAGTTGACCTTAACTAAAACACATCAACCGCGTGTGTAACCGTGATGGTCTCTTCTCGGCGGGGTCCGGGAAGTGAACACGGTGTTGGAGTAATGTCTGACGTAGGTTGTTTCAGGATCACTTCTTGATCACTTCTAGCTTCACGACCGTGCTTTGCCTTCTCTTCTCGCTCTCTTTTGCGCTGTAGCCACCATATGCTAGTCGCTTGCTGCAGCTCCACCTCACAAACCCCTTTCCCACCTTTAAGCTTAAATAGTCTTGATCTCGCGGGTGTGAGATTGCTGAGTCCCCGTGACTCACAGATATTATCACCACAGTTGCAGGTACCAACGAGGCCAGTACAGATGACGCGACCGAGCTCACTTGGGAGTTCGACGAGGAACGTGGCCGTTACTATGTTTCTTTTCCAGATGATCAGTAGTGGAGCCCAGTTGGGTGATCCGGGGATCTGTTTAGCATTTGGGGTAGTCTTCTTTCATTTTGGTACCGTAGTCGGACCTTGAGTGTAATCTGCATGATGGATGTTATTTATGTACTTGTGTGAAGTGGCGATTGTAAGCCAACTATGTATCTTTCCCCTTTATTTATTACATGGATTGTGTGAAGATTACCCCACTTGCGACATTGCTTTCAATGCGGTTATGCCTCTAAGTCGTGCCTCGACACGTGGGAGATATAGCCGCATCGAGGGCGTTACAGTCGCCTCCTGCGCTGGCGTCGCCCCCATCCAAACCGGTGGCGCTCCTTGGGCTCCGGCTGCGGCTGCCGGTCGGCCTTGACGCGGCGTTGCAGAGGGGACGGCGGGACCACCAGCGGTAGCATGCAGTCGCCGGCCGCGGAGAGGGCAATGGCCTGCGCCGTGGCCGCCTCGTATCGGGCCTCCTCTTCCTCGGCCGCCTCCACCCTGCGCCACTCGTCCTCCTTGCTCTCACGGTAGACCGCCGCAAGGGCCGCCTGGTAGGCGTCCTCCGCCGCTTGGTCCTCCTCACGGACGACGAGCGGGGGCGGGGGCATGCTGCGGTCGACCTCGCGCACGCTGCGGCGCCTCGCCTCCTCGTGCTCGAAGGCGAACCACCTCTTCCAGTTCGGCGAGTCGAAGGCGTAGGTGGCGTCGCGGCGCTGCTCCGGCGTCAGCAGCGCCCGTCGGCGCCGCACCTCCTCCGCGTGCGCCCTAGCCGACCCCGGCGCCGCCGGCACTGGGATCCTCTCTGGATCCAGATGCCAGTCGTGCGGCAGGGTGACGTCGGGGTACGGCAGAGGCACACAGTGCTGCCCGTGCCACTCCGCCTGGTGCACTAGCACGTTCACGCACTGCTTCTGTCGGCGAGCCGGTGCCGGCGGAGGCGGGAGGAACTCCGAGGGGAAGGAACGGCGGGGGCCTTGCCCTTGCTGCTGCCGGCGCCGAAGAAGAACCCCATCTCGTTGTGGTGGTGGTGGCTAGGGTTTGCCGACGACGGGGGAGCAGAGGTGGCTAGATGTGGACGGCGAGTTTGGATGAGGACGGCCCCGCCGCACGGTCGGCTTAAAAAAGAACGACCGCCGTCGCTGACGCGTGGGCCCGTGGTCATAAATTAAGCTAACCGCGTGGGTAACGGGTAGTTGGACGGCCGCCAGGTGGGGACGTGGCGGACACTGAGAAGTCGCGCGTGACGTCCGTTCCGTGTCCGCGACGACGCATTTGAGACGCAAATTTGGGCTGCAGATGCGTTGACGCGGACGCGAAGCGAACGCGATTTGGATTTGGGTCAACTCGTTGGACCGTCACTTTTGTCCGCTCCACTCAAACAGACGCAGACGGACGAAATGGGTCGCCTCATTAAAGTTGCTTTTATGACTCTTGTTTTGTAGTTTCTCGCCTGCTGTAACCAAACAAGTTCAGCACTGATGCAGCACAGATTAATTTTTAACTACCTAACGCTTCGTGTCGCCGGCCGTACGTACGTAGCCATCGCCACTACAAATGGATCTTTTCCCTCCTTTTTAGTACTAGTATGTACTCCCTCCGTCCCAAAATAAGTGACTCAAAAGTGACCCAACTTTGTACTAACTTTAGTATAAAGTTGGGTCACTTTTGAGTCACTTATTTTGGGACGGAGGGAGTAATACTGTACTTACTACAAGTTCTCTCTGACTGAGCACATCGCTTATGACCTCATGTGGCTCACCGGACCGTCACCGCCCCTTAATGGCGCAGGACAGATGTCCAACCCGGCCGATTACAGCGCGAGCTCCGGGAAAACGACGCGACGGTGCACGTCGCACATAATTGCACCCACACCCGCACAGCCACCCCCGAAACCATTTTCTACCCGACGGCTCGCACTGAGGTCCACATCACCGGAGCAATGGCAGCAACGGGAGCGCTTCAGTCGACCAAAGGTCGTTGCCGGCCGTGCGGTTCGTTCGCCCGGGCACCACACGTAGCCTGCACACGTCCATGCACTCTCGTGCCCGCTCGGGTACGGCCGCGGCGTCTGCCATGTGTGTGGCGTGCGGGCTCCCTCGACGATGGGTTGGTTGCCTGTGAGCTATGGTTTGATCTTCGTAGGCTTGTGTCGTGTCGTCCAAGCGGCGGCTGATTGCTCCTGCTGGTGATGCCGTGATGGGGATGGGGATCGGTCGCGGAGACGTTCGTGCTGGTTGCCTGAATGAAGGTGATAATATCGTGGTCGGAGACGTTTAGTTCTGGACCGGGTTAATCGATGCCTATTGTAGCTGTTTGCATATAGGTGTTCCCGACGCCATGACAGGCGTATGCTGACACAGGGGGGGGGGGGGGGTATGGGGATGGATCGCCGGATAGGGTTGAAGATATCGTTCTTCGACATTCACGCGAGATGATTGGAGGATGGGCACTACGATTCACGGAAGCATGTTGTGTGTAGATCCAAACAGTGGAGTCGTAAATCATAAAGATTTAAGAAAAAAAAGAGTCACAAATCATATATGCACGTTTTCCCCCGGTCGGTCGATCAGATGACCTTAACCACATCCACCCCCGTTGCTCCCCTCCTTCCTGTGATCTCCTCGGCACTGCTAGATGAGGTTGACGAGGGAAACTGTCTTGGCGGATTATGTTGGTGGGGCAAGATTGGCGGCTCTGACTAACGCAGTTTGCCGGGAGCGATTGCGGAAGCGGTGGCAATGGCCTCAGGTAACACATATGTTGGTGGCTTTAGTCATCGGTACAAATAGTGAGCTATGGGGCGACCCTACTACGCACGAGGGATGTGGGACGTGGGGTCAAATCTATCGGTTGCAATGCACACAGACTCAATGAACATTCTATGTGAAGACTAATGCTCGCCGGCAGAAGGCTGACACGAGTGCGTGGAGCCAGGGCGCCGACCTTCGAAGATGCTTCTGGTGGCATGATGGGCTATGAGACTGACTGGACGTGCAGCGGGTCTGGCCCCTGAACTAAGCTCTCGGGCTGGCGGTTAGCAATGCATATCTGGGTGAAGACCTTGTCTTTCGTTTGGTGGCCAGAGCAGATGTCAGCAATGCCCTGTAGCCGTGGGCGTTGTCTCCTTGACGATGTTTTTAAGGGTATATAACCGTCCTTCTCGAAAACCTCAGATCCTCTCGAGGATCGGATGATGGCGATGCTTGCTCATCATGCACGCCCCTTGGGGCATCGTTCTTGAAGATGACACCAATTTGAGGACCCCTCCCCCCCCCCTCGATGGTTCGTTCGTGTTCAGGGTGGTGCTCGACTGTCTGGTTCTCTGTTTAGCCAAGTTGGGGAATGGACAGATGATTTCCTCTGAACCCTGGTTAGCTAGTCTATAATCCTCACTAGTTCATCTCATTTCCATATAACAACCTTTCTCCATCTGTTGATGGCTTTCCTCATTAGTACAATGGTGAGCTACTGGGCGACCCTACTACGCACGAGGATGTGGGACGTGGGGTCAAATTTATTGGTTGCGGTGCACGAAGAGTTGATGAATATTCTTTGTGCAAGACCAATGCTCATCGGCAGAAGGCTGACACGGGTGTGTGGAGCCAGGGCGGCGACCTTCGAAGATGGTTTTGGTGGCATGATGGGCTATGAGACTGACTGGGCATACAACGGATCTTGCGCCCAGAACTCAGCTATCAGGCTAGCAGTTAGCGATGCATATCTAGGTGAAGACGACCTTGTCTTTCGATTCGTAGCAGGGGCAGATGTCAGCAACGCCCTGGAGCCATGGGCGTCATCTCCTTGACGGCGTTTTAAGGGTATATAATCGTCCTTCTTGAAAACCTCAGATTCTCCCGAGGACCAGATGATGGCGATGCTTGATCATCGTGCACGCCCCTTGGGGCATCGTTCTTGAAGATGACACTAGTTTGAGGATCCCGTGGTTTGTGCTTATTCAAGGTGGTGCTCGACTGTCTGGTTCTCAGTTTAGCCAAGTTCTGGAATGGACGGATGATTTTCTCTGAACCCAGATTGGGTTAGCTAGTATATAATCCTAACTAGTTCATCTCCTTCCACATAACAACGTTTCTCCATGCTTTAAGGGAGTGACAACCAAATGACCACACTCAAGGCGTTACAACCTCGCTCAAAGGTGAAAAGCTAGAGACCTCTTCTATTTTGGTTTAACATCAAGATTTCTGATGCCGAACTCCGTACCCAGTTTTTCCATGGTTCTCCTTCCTTTTCTTCCAGTGTACCTCTTTAAATTTCTCGTTTTCTCTTGTCTGAAAGACTGAAACCAATACTCATTGTAACATTGTAACAAGAGCATCTACTGCTGGACTTGACAGATCCGGCCCCTCAAACGCCCGCAGACACGTCTGGGTGCGTCCACGGGCACTAACCGGGCACCCTCAAAAAATGTAATCCAAATCCGGACATCTCAATTACCATATCTCAAATCCATACAAACTCATGCAACTACGTCGGATCGTCTAGCTACTCCATCACACTACACTAAACATGCCACCAGACTACCAAAATTTGGCATGTTTGGCTATGGTGGAGTTCATCCACGGCTGCCCTTGCCCTTCCCGGCGCCCTTGTCGTCCTTCTCGCGGAAGTACCGATCGAAGATGCAGTATAGATTGAGCCGGATCTGCTCGTTGCCAGAGTTGTCATCCTTCTGCTCCTTCGATGGCAGTCCGGCCATGGCACAGACCATTCGATTCTGCTCTCGGGCTAGGGCGCGCGCGTTCCTCTGCTGCCGTTTCTTCACAATGCGGGTGCGGATGACTTCCTCCTCTATGGGCGCCCACGCCGCCGCATCAGCCGCCACCTTTTCCGCCGTGATACGGGCCTCGGCGGCCCTTATCCTCTCGTTCCCACGGCGGGTCGCTCTTTCTCGTGGGACTCATAGTCTGCCCGAACGGTGATGGGGAAGAAAAGGTGTTCCAGTTGGGACCGCAAGGATCCAGCACCAGAGGACCCGAGCGCCCAGTGAGCCGACGCTATGGCGTCGCGGCTGATTTGAAGTCACCGACTAGAAGAGGCCCACTGACAAGACGTGGACATGCATCCTCGATGGTGGTCATCGTCTGGGCGACTTGTTGGCAGTGATGAAGCCACATTATGGCTATGGGGTCAGCTACCCCATAGGTTTTTTGTTATCCTTTGACCCTGGCTATTAGTAGCTCCTCCGACTTCACAAATTTTAAAGGCTAACCCACAGGCTTGGGCGTTGCTTGTTGGAATCTTGTTGGAATTTAGTAGCTAGGTCGGCCGATGATATTATGTACATTCATATTTGAACAAAGATTTTATGGGGCGCATCGTAATGTTTTTTTGGGTTTTTCCTAATTATTTTATCAAATAGTCCAGCTCTTCTTTATTAATGGAAGTGGGTTTTTAGACTTGGGTTAGAAAGAGGTTTTACAAAAAGAAGAATCCAGCGTTCACTTGCCAATACCTATTCCTCAACCTTTTTTTGCTGGAACTGTTCATTGCTCAATCTCTGCCCTTCTAGAATGTGTGAGGCCTAGCTGCAAAGGGTTCTTCTAGTGATGGTGCTCAAAATGGCCGTCCACACATGACGACGTATGGTTAGGAAAGTAATAGTGTTCAAACCGTCAGTTTTGTGTCTATTTTAACGCGATATGCTCACAAGGTTCGGTGAAGATGCCAGTTTCTCTGTTTAGTAGGACGAACCTTCCACTTGTAATATGGTACTACAAATATGAAACGATGAAAACTGTCATTTTGCACATAGAAAGCCATAGGGTGCCTTATCTGGACACATCGTCGATAAGGTGGAGATATGTACACCAGAAATCAGCTAAAAATGCGCCCCCGTGCTTCTCCCTGTCGCCCCAGTTTTACCGCATTTCCGTTCATCTCTCCTCACGGAGCACCATCGTCTATTCCGTGACGCATCATCACACCTATCCTTCTTTTTCGAGCACAAATGGGTCCCTGGCAGCTGGGCCCGTCCCAGCGGACTCGGGGGGCGCGACCGCGCGAGGGCCCGTCCGCGCAACTTACCGCGGCCCAGATCGAGCCCACGGATTCCCGAAGTAGAAGGAGCGAAGGAACTCTATCTCCTTCCGGTTGCCCGTTTCGTCTGCGCCCCGCCGCTCGATTTGGGGCTGGCTCTGCTTGCCTGCAACGCCACGCCATGCCCACGCCCACGCCCACGGGTTGGTTGGGTTGCTTGCTTCCCCACGAAGGATTTCCCTCGCGCAATGTGGGTTGTTTGATCTCAGCCGGAGGCCTGTTTAATCCCCTATATCCTCTCCCGGCTGCTCTATCTTATCCCGGCGGTTGTTGGTAGCGTGGCTTCTCTCCTCCGCGCTTCTCTCGTCTCTTCTTGGCGAGGGTTTTTCTCCACCGTTTCCAGGTGAGGTCGCCCTGCTAAACCCTACCAAGATTTGTACCAAGATTTTTTCCCTTTCTCCGGAGATTGCTGATTCTGTTCCGGTCCCTTCGATTCTTGGCTGCTTCGTTGTCCAGAGAGCAAGGGGAGAGAGTGTCTGGGGGGATTGGTTAGGCGAGGCGGCCATGGGCGCGTTCGGCTCCAAGGACAACCCGTCGGGGCGGCACCACCACCACCATTGCAACCAGGACCACAGCAAGAACGCCGCGCCGGGAGGGAAAGACCGCTTCGCCAAGTTCGGCGACGACTACCACACCCTGGAGCAGGTCAGCCAGATCGACCGGTGATTTCTTCCTGTTAGTGCTTGCTCCGCGGTTCTTCCTATTTCTCGCCCATTGCTTCCTAGTACGGCGGTACACGCGGGCCTCGTGGGCCGTTTCGATCGGCTGGAAATAGTTCCGCGGTGCGTGGATTGTGTGCTGTGATCCGTTCTAGCAGTGTTGAATGGAAGTGCATTTGTTGGTGTGCTAATGTCTTAAGAATTAATCTATTCATATACATCCTCTGAAGGTTGTTCTGTTCTTCTCTGGTTTTTGGGGGGCATAAAATTTCCCAAATGTGTGATGTTTTGCAATCGTGCACTGATTCTTGAAGTAAATGTGGAGCTCTTGATATGCTTAGTTGCTAACCAGTGACTGGAGTCTAGCCGCACTAGTTGCACACTTACTTATTTTGTGTGTGTAATGCCCTTTGTGTAGGACTGATTTACGTTATGCATCTCGCATACCAAGTTCTTGTGTTCCCATTTACAGAACAAGTGACACAGCGCATCTTTCCCATACCACAATAATTCAGTTTAGTTCTTATCTTCCCTGCTTAATCTAGGTGACTGATGCTCTTTCACATGCTGGACTGGAGTCCTCAAATCTAATCGTTGGGATTGATTTCACCAAGAGCAACGAATGGACAGGTTTGTTCAAAGATGAAAAAATCACGTCACGACAATTTCACTCCTTATTTTCCTTTTTGTACTTTCTTCTAAAAAATAACTGGTGAGTTATGATTTCTCCTTTTAATTAGGTAAAGTGTCCTTCCACAACCGGAGCTTGCACGCAATAGGGAATACTCCAAACCCATACGAGCAGGCTATATCCATTATCGGGAGAACCCTCGCACGATTCGATGAGGACAATCTGATACCGTGCTTTGGATTCGGCGATGGTCAGTTCATAGCATGCCTCAAGGCTCTTTTTTTTGGTTAAAAAAAATGAATATATGACAATCCTGTTTTCAAACTACAGCTACTACTCATGATCAAAAAGTATTTAGCTTCTATCCTGAGAACCAACCGTGTGATGGCTTTGAACAAGCACTTGGGCGATACAGAGAAATTGTTCCACAGCTTCGTTTGGCTGGTTAGTGTATCAGAATTTTGTAGCCTTCTTCAATTAAACGTGCTAATAATAATCTCGCTTATATGATTTACTTTTACCAACAGGTCCCACTTCATTTGCACCTATGATTGAGACTGCTATTGGGATTGTTGATAGTAGTGGTGGCCAGTACCATGTTCTGCTCATAATAGCAGATGGACAGGTTTATATTCTCGTACCTATACTGTGCTGATTCTTTTGTAAAATATTACCTGAGTTTAAGAGTTTATAATTTATGATTCTTGTTATGTTTTCCTTGCAAATTTGCACAGGTTACACGCAGTGTTGACACTGGTAATGGCCAGTTGAGCCCACAGGAAAGGGAAACTATAGATGTCATTGTGAAAGCAAGGTAATAATATACCTGATGTTTCCACAATTAAGATCATTTTTAAATTGTACTCGTATTTACTTAGAAACTGTCTTACCGAACTCTTACATTTCAACACAATTGCGATTTCTTTTTCCAGTGACTACCCTTTGTCAATTGTGCTTGTTGGAGTCGGTGATGGGCCCTGGGATATGATGAGGCAATTTGATGACAACATACCTTCTCGTGCATTTGATAATTTCCAGGTAAATCTTTGTTGCTTGACCTTGACCCTCTTATTTTTGGACTGGACTAATCACGAGGAATACTAATGTTGGTTCACTATAGTTTGTGAACTTCACAGAGATCATGTCAAGACCTATTCCTACTAGCAAAAAGGAGGCAGAATTTGCTCTTTCAGCACTAATGGAGATCCCAGCTCAGTTCAAGGCAACAATGAACCTCCAGCTTCTTGGGTATTTTACTATCTAACCAAACTCAAATAATTGCTGAAAACCGACTGCCCTGGTCTTGCTGCAGCAGTAATCCCAACTTCTTTGTATTTTTCTTGAGCAGCAAACGAAGAGGATTTCCGCACCGATCGGTGTTACCTCCACCTGTGAGGGTATGTCAACAACCCTCTGGATACTCAGCAGTCAAGCAGACTCAATCGACTGGCATTGGCTACGTGTCGCCACAGAAGAATGCATCGGCACCTCGACAGGACAGTGATGTGGGTGATCAGCAGGTACGTTTCAGTGTCTTCTAAGCAGCAATTTTTGTATGCTGAGTGATGTGGCTACGCTTGACACTTGTGTCGAATGCTGAACTCGTGTTGTGCAGACTTGTCCAATCTGCTGGTCTGAAGCAAAGAACCTGGCTTTTGGATGTGGGCACCAGGTATTCAAACGTCCTGAAAATGCACCTTGAATGTTTTTTTTGTGTGTTGTGCTGTTAATTCATCAAGTTTGAACTGATAAACCGGTGATGTATTGGAACAATGCAGACATGCGCCGACTGCGGGAAAGATCTGAAGGTTTGCCCCCTTTGCCAGAGGGCGATCTCCACAAGGATTAGGCTCTACTGAAGCTCTTGAGCGAGAAGCAATCTATATATACTTTGAAGCTCTTGAACGTCGATCTTGCTACAAAGGAAAGTGTAAATATATACATGGCCTTAGTATTGATGTAGTTCATCGTTCAAACCTAATGCTAGTGTTACTAGTGGCTGGTACCGAATGCATTTGGCTGTCAACCTATGTGACCTTTTATGCCCTACGCAGAACCCGAAAACGCCTTGCATTTTGGCATACTTCCTAGTAAATGAATGAATACAAATGGGCATCCCACAATGCATGGTAGAACGACTTGTATTGATTTATGAAAAACACACGGATAGGATAAGCCGTCGCAGACAGTTAGCAAAGTGGCAGCAAGACCTGAAGAAAGGCATAGTAAAGGAAGGAAGGAAGGAGGAGCCGAGGCCTGCATGACTCCCTCAATGCCAACCAGGAGGGACGCCTCCCACAGTAGCGCGCTTCTCGGATGGCATTCAGGGAGCCAGGCAAGCGGCACCAGCCAGCCACACATGCACTAACCTTTTGCATCAGGCTGGACTGCACCGTCGATTCATCCATACACGGCTAAGCTGCACCCCGGCAATACAATGCCGACGAAACACAATTCAAGAAAACTGTGTGTGAGGTAGTGTGAGGATGAGGAAGGCACGGCGACACACGCCATATATAGCACTCCTGGGAAGGAAGGGAGGATGGAGGAAGGAGAGGCAGAGGCTGCACCACGGACACGAGGAAGGATTTGGGTGCACTGTGCCATGGGTGCATATACGTCCGTCCATGCTACCCCATTGCTAGAGAAGGCCAAGTCGGGAGGGCCAGAGCGGGAGCGCAGTGCGCTGTAGCAGTCAGGGAAAGCTTGGCTTGCCTGTCTAATCGCTAGAGGCTAGCTCGCCTGCCAGTCACCCCTGACGCTCCAGAGTGGCGGCCGGTGGCACTGTCGCTCGCTGGCCCGGTGGCGGTGGAGCAAGACAAATGCGCTAGGCGCTGAGGGTGGGGAGCTCGACAGCTCAGTGCTTGTCTCGTTTCGCGCGCTGGCAGATCCCTGCGGTTACTGGTTGGTGCATGCCACGGATTTCTTATCGCCATTCACAAATCACAAGGTGAGAGAGGCTAGGAAATCCGGATTGGTGGTGTGCTGTTTTTACCCCAATACCAAAGTGATTAATCCGCCCACTGTTTTGAGTGATCATGTGTCCATACTCATCTCTACCGATGGCCAATTTCGTAGGCCCAAGCACTCGTTTAAGTTTGAAAATTTGCGGCTTTTGTGTCATCCAGCGCAGACATGTACCGATATGCTCGGCGGTCCGTACACATTTTCTCCCGCAAAGTGGACACCGGAGGGGGGGGGAGTCCGTGAAAGATATCAAGCGTTCCTACTCCATCGAGGGAGCCGCGTGGTAGTTTATATTGATGTGTGGCCGAAGCCTGGCTTGACGTACAAGGTTATGACAGGAAGAGTTTGGGTAGAATACAAGAGACGGAAGGAGGTTGAGATTACAACTCTATATTCTAACACCCTCCCTTAATCTCAACTAACCTAAGTTAAGATTACTCTTGAATTCTTCAAATGGTCTTGTTGGTAGTGCTTTTGTAAAACCGTCAGCCACTTGATCCTCAGAAGGAATAAATCGAATCTCAAGTTTCTTTGCCGCAACCCTTTCTCGCACAAAGTGAAAATCAATTTCTATGTGCTTTGTCCTGGCATGAAACACTGGATTTGCAGACAGATATGTTGCTCCCAAATTATCACACCATAAACATGAGATACGATTCTTCTTGATTCCCAATTCCTCAAGAAGTGATTCAACCCAAATGATTTCAGCAGTTGCATTAGCCAAAGATTTGTATTCAGCTTCTGTACTTGACCGTGACACAGTAGCTTGCTTTCTAGCACTCCAGGAGATAAGATTAGATCCAAAGAACACTGCAAAACCTCCAGTTGATCTTCTGTCATCACTACATCCTGCCCAGTCAGCATCAGAGAATGCACTCACAAGAGAGGAATTAGACCGTTTGAAATGAAGTCCTATTCCCATAGTATGTTTCACATATCTCACAATCCTCTTGACAGCTGACCAATGTCTAGAAGTAGGTGCATGAAGATATTGACAAACCTTGTTGACAGCAAATGAGATGTCTGGACGTGTGAGAGTTAAATATTGTAATGCTCCCACAACACTCCTATACCTTGTACTCTCCTCCTCTTGAAGTGGCTTACCCTCATATGCTGAGAGACTTTCTGAGGAGGATAAAGGTGTAGACATTGGCTTGCAATTTTTCATCCCCATGCGAGATAGAAGCTCAAGAATATATTTTTCCTGATTTAACACAATACCATCTTGAGTTTTCTTGACTTCAATACCCAAGAAGAAATGCAAATCACCTAGGTCCTTCAAAGCAAACTCTGAGCTCAAATCATGCAAAAGAGCATTAGTAGCATTTTGTGAAGAACTTGCAACTATGATATCATCAACATATATAAGCACAAAAA
The DNA here is from genome assembly GCA_032464435.1 of Aegilops umbellulata. Classification (NCBI taxonomy): domain Eukaryota; kingdom Viridiplantae; phylum Streptophyta; class Magnoliopsida; order Poales; family Poaceae; genus Aegilops; species Aegilops umbellulata. The sequence continues at coordinate 47,572,598 of CP136060.1, read as the reverse complement.
TGACTACTCCTGCCTTGTTAAAAATAAACAAGGATGTGTCAGCCTTGGAAGCAACGAAGCCAAGATATTTTAACTGTGAGCTCAATCTGGAATACCATGCTCTGGGTGCTTGCTTTAGACCATAGAGTGCTTTATCAAGCTTGCATACATACTGTGGCAATTTCTTACTCTCATACCCAGGTGGTTGTCTCATAAACACTTCCTCTTCCAGAACACCGTGCAGAAACGCATTCTGTACATCTAGCTGCCTTAGACTCCATCCTCTGGATACAACAATGGCTAACACAAGTCTGATAGTTGCAGCTTTCACAACGGGACTAAAGGTGTCCTCATAGTCAATGCCATAACGTTGCTTAAAGCCCTTTGCAACTAGACGTGCCTTATATCTGTCAATGGAGCCATCTGCCTTCTTCTTAATTCTATACACCCATTTGCAATCAATAATATTTTTACCTCTCTGATTTGGTACAAGATGCCAAGTCTTATTCCTCATGAGTGCAGAATACTCCTCATCCATTGCCTTTTTCCATTTAGGATCATCAAGTGCATTCTTCAACGATGTTGGTTCTCCTGAAATACACAACATTCCATATGGTATAGTTCCATCTTTCCTGATTTTAGGATTCCGTATACCTTTCTGTAGCCGGGTCATAACACGTGAAGAAACCTCTGGCTGCACCGCTGGTATACTTGCCACAGAAGATCCAGGAGAATCTGCTGATGCAGTGGACTGTTTTGTCATCATATGCGCAGGGGATCCTGTGGCTTCTGGTGTGGCTGCCCCTCCTGCAGACACCGGCGCAGAGGATCCGCCACCCGACCGTGGCTGAACGCGCGCGTGGTGCGAGGAGGATCTGGTCCCGCCGCTGGTCCTGCCTGACACTGGCGCGCGGGGCGAGGGGGATTCGACCCCGCTGCTGGTCCCGCCTGAAGCTGACGCGACAGTACGGGAGTGGCCCGCCCTGGATCCAGAACTGGAGCCATCAAGGGCTTGATCCGAGGCGGATGCGGTCGCGTGATCCGAGATCTGCACGTGTGCTGGGGTGGCAGGCGCCGCCGGATCTTCTTCGTTATCTGTGCCAGCTTCGTCTCCTTCCTCAGCATGAAATATAGGATCAAAACCAGCCATATTTTCGAAATCTTGGTCATTTTGAGCACCGTTTTCTCCAGGGACCTGCACAGGCATAAGAGAAAGACCAGTACCAGCAGGAATACCATCACATTGGTTAGTACAATTGTTGTCGCCCCCATGATCAAAAGACCAAAGATGTGAAGGAAGAAGAAGAATTTCTTTGCAGAGAAGTGCACCAGCATTAGGATGAAGGGATGCAAAGGGAAACACGGACTCATCAAATGCAACATCTCTGGATATATACACCCGGCCAGTAGGAACATCAAGGCACTTGACCCCTTTATGCATGGGGCTATAGCCTAAAAATACACACCGTTTTGAGCGGAAAGCGAGTTTGCGTGTGTTGTAGGGCCTAAGATTGGGCCAACAGGCACAACCAAAAATACGAAGAGATGTATAGTTGGGTGTGACACCAAGAAGTCGTGTAATGGGTGTTTCAAATTTGATGACTTTACTTGGAAGCAAGTTGATGAGATATGTAGCAGTTAAGAATGCTTCATCCCAAAATTTAAGCGGCATGGAAGCATTTGCTAGCAAGGCAAGCCCCATATCAACTATGTGACGGTGCTTTCTTTCAGCGGATCCATTTTGTTGGTGAGCACGAGGACAAGATACATGGTGTGATATGCCAAGCTTTTGAAAGAAAGAATTTAGTTTTTCATACTCACCACCCCAGTCACTTTGCATAGCAATGATTTTAGAGTTCAGTTTGCGTTCAACAAGATTTTGGAAATTGAGGAAAACTTGGAATACATCAGATCGCTTTTTCAACAGATAAATCCAAGTAAATTTGCTATAGTCATCAATAAAACTTACATAATAGGAAAATCTACCAACTGAAGTAGGAGCTGGCCCCCATACATCTGAAAAGATAAGTTGTAAAGGGGCAGTAGACACACTAGTAGAAATTGGGTAAGGTAACTGATGACTTTTTGCTTGTTGACACGGATCACAAACTGACTCACTACTAGGCTCATAAGAGAGTTTATTTTTGCTAAGAACATATCTAACTATGACTGAAGATGGATGACCTAAACGACTATGCCACCTTGATGTAGATAGCTTGGTGACAATATTTGCTTGTTTATTGGACCATGAAGATGATGATGATGATGATATGAGTGGGTAGAGACCTCCCACACACCGTCCTCTAAGAATGACTCTCCTTGTGCTCAAGTCCTTAACCAAGAAAAAATAAGGGTAGAATTCAATAAGAACATTGTTATCAAGAGTGAATCGATGAACGGAAACAAGATTTTTTGAGGTTTGAGGGACATGCAAGACATTGGTCAAGTGTAAATTTTTCACGGGGGTTTTAACAATTGAACTGCCAATGTGTGTGATATCCATACCAGAACCGCTTGCCGTGCGAATTTGGTCGCCTCCATTGTACTTCTCCCGCATCGTCAACTTGTCAAGTTCACCTGTGATGTGGTTTGTTGCTGCACTGTCGGCGTACCAGTTGGTGTCCACGCCATAGGAGACTGCATGCGCCTCCTTTTCTTCCTGGTCGTTTTCTTCATAACGCCACCAGCAAACTCGTGCACCTCCTGGATGGTGTTTGTAGCATATCTGACACTCTTGATAGTCATGCTGTTGCTCACGAACCTGCTGTTGCTGTTGTTGTCGAGGATGGCCTCTGAATCCGCCGCCTCCATTGGAGGAAGACGACTGTCGGTCACCGCGGTCACCACGATCACCACGGCCATGGCCTCTTCCTCCACGCCCGCGAGATCTGCCACGAGACTAGCCACGTCCTCTGTAGACTGCATTAGCGGATGAATGGAACCCGCCTGAAGATGAGTCGCCAAGCATCTCCATCCTTTGATCAAAGGCAGAGATCTGAGCAAAAAGGTCGTCGGCTGTGATGATGTTTTTGACAGCGCCGATCGCCGCCACCACGGGATCGTAGTCGCGGTCCAGTCCGGCCAGAATATAGTCCACCATCTCCGGATCAGATACGGGACGACCTGCAGCAGCTAGTTCATCCCCAAGACTTTTCATCTTCGCCATATACGCCGAGCTTGACATCGTGCCCTTCTTGGTATTGGTGATGGCGATTCTCAGATTAGTAATCCGAGACTGAGATTGTGAGGCGAAGAGATTTGTCACCGTCGTCCAGAGCTCAAAGGTGGAATCTTTCCCAACAACTTGTGCAAGAATTTCTGGAGACATGGAATTGAGAAGGTATGATAGAACCTGCTGATCTTTGGCGATCCAGGGTCCGTATAGGGGATTCGGCTCTAGGGCCGTGGTCTTGTCTGCCTTCGTGATCTCCACCATCTTGGGTGGAGCGGCATCGGTGTTGTCCAGGAGCCCCGTCACCTGCGCGCCTCGCAGGGCTGGGAGGACCTGCGTCTTCCAGAGGATAAAATTACCTCTTGCGAGCTTCTCAGACGGCGACGATCCAAGGTTGAGGGAGACGTCGGCGGAGGAAGCCATGGAGATGATGATGTGTAGTTTCTAGGGTTTTGGATTGTGGCTAGATGTATGAGAAGAGGTGGCTCTGATTACCATGAAAGATATCAAGCGTTCCTACTCCATCGAGGGAGCCGCGTGGTAGTTTATATTGATGTGTGGCCGAAGCCTGGCTTGACGTACAAGGTTATGACAGGAAGAGTTTGGGTAGAATACAAGAGACGGAAGGAGGTTGAGATTACAACTCTATATTCTAACAGTCCGGACAACAACAATGTAGGACTCCGACCCGACACCCGAGGCCCACTAAATCCCCTTCCCGGTCCCATTTCCTCCCACCCCGCCCCTCCCTCTCTTGTGGCAGCACCGATGGAGCCGTTTGTACCCAGGCACCCCCCACCCCGGTCAACGCCTCCATGGCGGACACCACGCCCGACAAGTGTTCGGTCAAATGCCATTTAGCTTAATTTCAGACGCCATGTAGTTTTCCAGAGTACGAAGGATGGCGGGGTACCCAACCATGGAGGATGAGTTGTTGTGCGATGTGTGATTGGCCGTATCAGCGGATTTAGTAGGCAGGAACAGAGAGGGGACCTTCTGACAGCAAGTGCATGAATTGTATCACGCACGAAGCACATTGCACTCTATGACGACATACACATCATTCAAGAACACAATGTGAGGTCGTTATCGTATCACTAATGCACCATCGAGACCATTGTCACCAAGTTTTGTCACGTGGTTGGTTAGTTGGAGGCAAGGTGGCCATTGCACGTGGCAAAGAAGGACGTGGCAAAGGAGGAGACTGTAAGTTTTGCTTCTTCTTGCTCAACTTGTTTAAATCATTCATTCACTCAATATTGGTCTACACATTATGTTGCCCGCATGCGCTGTCGTGACGTACCGTAGGACACAGGGACATTCATTTACGTACACACACGGTTGGATGAAGCTGAAGGGGCAGTGTGTGAGACGACATGATCTGTTGATGAAAACTTGTTGGACATCTGGTTAATCGTTGTTGTACTAGACTTATTTGCATGATATGTATGGATGATTTGTGCTATTTCCTATCTGAACTTTGATGAATATCGACCTGTTTGCAAGAATTTCGTACGGTTGGTTTGAACCGTGGTTGAAATGTATGCGTGCAGCATTGGATGGCATCCTTCGGCATCAGTGTCCGCGGACTAATACCCCCTATCCACGTACAGATGTGGAGGAAATTTGCGGGTCGGCATTGTAGATGCCCTAGTGCTCTTGCAGGGACACTAAAGAGATGGTGTAGGAAGAAAAAACCAATCCAACAAGAGCTTAACAATGAAGATCAGATTAATTAAATCCATCTGACGGCTGGTGGTGGGGAGGGGAATCCCGATGCCTCCGCTCTAATTGGTAGTTTAGATTATGGGTTTTTAGTTCTGGCAGGCGCGACACTTGGACGGATGGCGGCGCTTCTTTTTTGAGTTTGTCTTCCGGGATCTGATCCTCCTCAAGTTCATCCTTCTGGAAGTAGTCAACAGAGCTCCAGCATAGATTCCTGCCATCTCCTTGGAGCGGTGAGGTAAGGGGTTCTCGTCATGTGGCAGTATTTGGTGAGGTGCTTCAGATCTATGCAAGGGTTTAACGGCAACAACTGCGGCTCTAGGGTGCTGGTCCTTAGGGGCACGTGCATGAAGACTTTCCGGTTGTCATTGACAAGGTCAAACCCGCTCCGGTAGGGGAGCGGCGACATCGACGCGTCGATGACTTGCTCTGGCGGCAGTAATGGTCCTTTGGTGGTCTCGGAATCTCGTTGTAATTTTCATTACTTTTAGATGCTTGGTACTTCCTATGAACATTTATAATAAATGTGATCTAATAAATGTGATCTTTTTTCAAATTAATTAAATCCAAATGAAGCATCTTCACCAACAAGATCATGTGTTGAACAACTCACAGACCATCAGGCATGAAGAAAGCTACTAAAATCGATGAATTTTACAAACAAAGAGCTAAAAGCGGGCTAAAGATGAATATACAAACACTAGATACTTTCACCACGATATGCCAAAGAGAAGGAGAAGAAACACGATCGTCTTCATCAAAGATGAACATGATGTTATTCATTTTAAGCCGCAGCAAATTGCCAACACTTTTGTTAATTATTTCAGATACATATTCTCCGGTCCTAATACCAACATTGGCATACCTCTCATGGGAACTCATCAATCTCCTCACACAGATAATTTCACTTATTCTATCCCAGATAAACAGGAAATCATGCACTCTTAAAGACATGAAACTAAACGGTATTAAAATATATATAAGACTGCTTAGATCACTATACATGGGAGTGGATTAGGGATGATGTCACTACTTTGGTAAGAAACTTTTACCACACAGGTATACTTCCACCTCACATTAGCTGACACGCAAATTTGCTTCGGCATCTGCCCGCGGACAGAGAGGGACCAGTTTGCGGACAGTGATGCCAGAGGCCGCCAACGAATGCTGCCCGCATACATTCCAAACAACTTTTTAACAAACCGGACGAAATTCATGCAAACACGGCAGATTTTCATATAAACTGGATGAGATTCATGTAAGCACGGTGGACTTCATATAAACCGAATGAAATTCATTACATTTCGGACATACTTCAACTAAAAGCGGAGCTCGTCCGACTCTAGAGGTATAGTTTCAGACATACTTTAATCTAAACCTAATCTAAATGATCGTTGGCGTCCGTTCCCCATGTCCGACTATGAGCCCCGAGAACTGAAGCTCCTGCACTTGCCTTTGCCTTTTCCAGTTCCGACTCGGCGCTCTCCAGCTCTGCCTCTGCAGCCTCCGCCACCACAGCTTGAGCGACTAATAGGCCGGCGATTATCAGCCCGCCAAGCTTGGCTTCAGGCGAAGGGGAAGAGCGATGGCTTTCCTGGGACCCGAGCAGCGGCATCCTACCATGCACTACACTTCCTCGTTGTCGGTGGCACCGAGGGACGTGCCGACTTTGTGGTTGTGGTGGTGGGATGCGCCCTTGGAGGAGCCGGCGATGTCCTCCTTGTCCTCGCTCTTTCCCCACACCTCGTCCGCCACCTCGTTGAACACCTTGTAGTCGGCCTCTAGTTCTCCCTGACGCTAGCGGTACCGCCAACGGTTGAGGTGGATCTCGCGGGCGGAACGGTAGGACTCGAGCAGCCTCGCCTACTCCGCAACGTCCATGTCCGGCGGGATCACTCTGCCGACGGCAAGCTGTTTCTCGACCTGCTAGTGCTCCCGGAGGAGTTGGACGTTGTAGGCTGCATCGGCCTGCGCCATCCAGAACTGCTTGTCCAGCCCCTCCAGCACTATGTCCATGTAATACGCAGGGGCCTCACCGATGGTCATCGTGCAATGCACCGGCTCGTCCTTGGCCGTGTCCTACATTGGGACGTCGTCGGCCTCCGGTTGCCTACTGCCTGCCAACAGGCAGCAATGGAGGCCGTCTGCTTCTTCTGCTCTGGTGACAGTCCGTCTCAGAGAGCTTTGGAGTGAGGAGGCCATGGTGGGAATGGTGCGGAGAGGAGAAAGGTATTGGAGGAGGATGACTGCGGCTATAGTCGGGGTTGCATTTTATATAGCGGGGAACGACAATGGTGGGCGGCAGGCGGGCGGACGGGTGGCGTCGGAGTTGGTTCCTCGGCAAGCGCGTGTCATTAATGTGGGCAGCAGATGGACTGACGGATGGCCGGCCATGGTGTCATATGAACGCGGAGCAGTCGCGTGCACCAGGAAACGGCGCGGGCGGCGCTCTCTCGGCTGACGTGCCGCTTCAATGCCGCCTCGAGTGAGAGGTCGCATCCGCTCTGGCCAGGCAAGAATGTTGCACTTACGCTTGAAGGAAATATGCCCTAGAGGCAATAAAAAGGTTATTATTTATTTCCTTATATCATGATAAATGTTTATTATTCATGCTAGAATTGTATTAACTGGAAACATGATACACGTCTGAATACATAGACAAACAGAGTGTCACTAGTATGCCTCTACTTGACTAGCTCGTTGATCAAAGATGGTTATGTTTCCTAACCATAGACATGAGTTGTCATTTGATAAACGGGATAACATCATTTGGAGAATGATGTGATTGAGTTGACCCATTCCGTTAGCTTAGCACTTGATCGTTTAGTATGTTGCTGTTGTTTTCTTCATGACTTATACATGTTCCTATGACTATGAGATTATGCAACTACCGAATACCGGAGGAACACTTTGTGTGCTACCAAATGTCACAACGTAACTGGGTAATTATAAAGGTGCTCTACAGGTGTCTCCGAAGGTACTTGTTGAGTTGGCATATATCGAGATTAGGATTTGTCACTCCGATTGTCGGAGAGGTATCTCTGGGCCCACTCGGTAATGCATATCACTATAAGCCTTGTAAGCATTGTAACTAATGAGTTAGTTGCGGGATGATGTATTACGGAACGAGTAAAGAGACTTGCTGGTAATGAGATTGAACTAGGTATTGAGATACTGACGATCGAATCTCGGGCCATAACATACCGATGACAAAGGGAACAACGTATGTTGTTATGCGGTTTGACCGATAAAGATCTTCGCAGAATATGTAGGAGCCAACATGAGCATCCAGGTTCCGCTATTGGTTATTGACCGGAGACGTGTCTCGGTCATGTCTACATTGTTCTCGAACCTGTAGGGTCCGCACGCTTAAAGTTCGGTGACGATCGGTATTATGAGTTTTAGTGTTTTGATGTACCGAAGGTAGTTCGGATTCCCGGATATGATCACGGACATGACGAGGAGTCTCAAAATGGTCGAGACGTAAAGATTGATATATTGGACGACTATGTTTGGATAGCGAAAGGGCTGCGGGAGGTTTCGGGCATATACGGGAGTATCGGGAGGTTACCGGAACCCCCCGCGGAGTTAATTGGGCCTCATGGGCCTTAGTGGGAGAAGAGGAGGGGCGGCCAGGGCAGTCGCACGCCCCTCCCCCTCTGGTCCGAATTGGACAAGGAGGGGGGAGGGGGGCGGCGCCCCCCTTTTTCCTTCTCTTCCTCTCTCCCTTCCTTCCCTTCTCCTACTCCTACTTGGAAGGGGGAGTCCTACTCCCGGTGGGAGTAGGACTCCTCATGGGGCGCGCCTAGGGAGGCCGGCCTCCTCCCCCTCCTCCACTCCTTTATATATGGGGAGGGGGCACCCCTTGGAGACACAACAATTGATCATTGATCTCTTAGCCGTGTGCGGTGCCTCCCTCCACCATAATCCATCTCGATAATATCGTAGCGGTGCTTAGGCGAAGCCCTGCGTCGGTAGCATCATCATCACCGTCATCACTCCGTCGTGCCGACGAAACTCTCCGGTGAAGCTCTGCTGGATCGGAGCTCGCGGGACGCCATCCAGTTGAACGTGTGCTGAACTCGGAGGTGCCGTGCGGTCGGTACTTGGATGTGACGCCCTCGATTCAATCATACACTAATCATACACGCAAATGTGTACGATCAAGATCAAGGACTCATGGGAAGATATCACAACGCAACTCTAGACACAAATTAAAATAGTACAAGCTTTATATTACAAGCCAGGGGCCTCGAGGGCTCGAATACATAAGCTCGAATACACAAGAGTCAGCGGAAGCAACAATATCTGAGTACAGACATGAGTTAGACAAGTTTGCCTTAAGAAGGCTAACACAAAAGCAACAACGATCGAAAAGGCAAGGCCTCCTGCCTGGGAGCCTCCTAACTACTCCTGGTCATCGGCGGCCTCCACGTAGTAGTAAGCATCGGCGGTGGCATCTGGCTCCTGGACTCCGACATCTGGTGGCATCAACCGGAAAGAAGAAGAAAGGGGGAAAAGGGGGAGCAAAGCAATCGTGAGTACTCATCCAAAGTACTCGCAAGCAAGGATCTACACTACATATGCAACATTATCAAAGGAAGGTTGTATATGTGGACTGGGCTGCAGAAAAGCCAGAATAGAGACAAGGCCTAGTCCTATCGAAGACTAGCATCTTCTGGAAATCACCATCTTGCAGCAACATGAGGGAGTAGAGTAGCATAAGGTAAAGTAGGAGGAGTGTTATCAACCTCGGCCAGAGATCCTTTCTCGACTCCCTGCGAGAAAGCAATCCCAGAGCCATACTATCCAGTTATCATCACAATCCATTACTCATCTGTAACGCCCTCGATGCGGCTATATCTCCCACGTGTCGAAGCACGACTTAGAGGCATAACCGCATTGAAAGGAATGTCGCAGGTGAGGTAATCTTCACACAACCCATGTAATACATAAGGGAAAGAGATACATAGTTGGCTTACAATCGCCACTTCACGCAATACATGAGTAAAGCATTACATCAAACAGATACAATCAAGGTCCGACTACGGAACCAAAATAAAAGAAGACTGCCCCAAATGCTACACAGATCCCCGATCGTCCCAACTGGGCTCCACTACTGATCAACTGAAATGAAACAACACAATGAACAAGATATTTATTGAGCTCCTCCTTGAGCTCCGGTGCGTCACCTGCACGGTTTCATCGGCACCTGCAAACTGGTTTTGGAAGTATCTGTGAGTCACGGGGACTCAGCAATCTCACACCCGTGAGATCAAGACTATTTATGCTTAAAGGTAGGACAGGGTAGTGAGGTGGAGCTGCAGCAAGCGACTAGCATATCTAGTGGCTACCATACACAAAAGAGAGCGAGAAGAGGAGGCAAAAGCACGGTCGAACAACTATGATCAAGAAATGATCCTAGAACAACCTATGTCAAGCATAACTCCAACACCATGTTCACTTCCCGGACTCCGCCGAGAAGGGACCATCACGGTTACACACGCGGTTGATGTATTTTAATTAAGATCAACTTCAGGTTTTCTACAACCGGACATTAACAAATTCCCATCTGCCATATAACCGCGGGCACGGCTTTCGAAAGTTCAAACCCTGCAGGGGTGTCCCAACTCAGCCCATGATAAGCTCTCGCGATCAACGAAGGATATTCCTTCTCCCCGGGAAGACCCGATCAGTCTCGGAATCCCGGCTACAAGACATTTCGACAGTAATAAAACAAGACCAGCAAAGCCGCCCGATGCGCCGACATCCCGATAGGAGCTGCACATATCTCGTTCTCAGGGCAACACCGGATAAGCGAAGCGTACAGGTACCAACATAACCCAAGTTGCCAAGGGACGGTCCCGCACGGTGCTCTAGTTTGGACCAACACTTAGACAAGCATTGGCCCGGGGGGGGGGGCTAAAATAAAGATGACCCTCGAGAGAGCGACTCCCAAGGGAAAAGTAGGTGGTGGTGAGGCAAATGGTAAAACCAAGGTTGGGCCTTGCTGGAAAAGCTTTATTCAAAGCGAACTGTCAAGGGGGTCCCATAAATCACCCAACCGCGTTAGGGACGCAAAATCCGGGAACATAATACCGATATGACGGAAACTATGGCGGCAAGAGTGGAACAAAACACCAGGCATAAGGCCGAGCCTTCCACCCTTTACCAAGTATATAGATGCATTAATTAAATAAGAGATATTGTAATATCCCAACAAGTAAACATGTTCCAATCAAGGAACAACAACTCCATGTTCCAACAAGGAACAAACTTCATCTTCACCTGCAACTAACAACGCTATAAGAGGGGCTGAGCAAAAGCGGTAACATAGCCAAACGGTTTGCTAGGACAAGGTGGGTTAGAGGCTTGACATGGCAACATGGGAGGCATGATAAGCAAGTGGTAGGTATCGCAGCATAGGCATAGCAAAAGAGCGAGCAACTAGCAAGCAAAGATAGAAGTGATTTCGAGGGTATGGTCATCTTGCCTGCAAAGTTCTCAGAGTTGTCGAAAGCTTGATCCTCGTAAGCGTTCTCAACAGGTTCCTCGGTCACGTACTCGTCTCCCGGCTCTAACCCAAGGCAAGAACATAAGCAAAAGGGGACAAACATCAATCCCGATGCAATGCGCAAGCAACATGATGCAAAACATGGCATGGTATGCGAGATGTGGTATGCAATGCATATGCGTGCTCCGGAAGGAAAAAGATGAATAAGGCCTAATCTTGGCAAACCAAGTATGCCACTGGAAAGGTGAGGTGATTTCGGTTGAAATCGATATAAAGATCACCGGAATCGGATGCACGGTTTGCAAATGACAAGCAAAACAAGAATGACATATTTCCGCTATCAGCATGATGCCACTTAGCATGCAACAAGAAATTAAGCTACTGCAACCAAACATATCAGCAAAGTATATGACAGTGATCTACTCAAGATGCTTGACAAAAGATGAACACTGAGCTACGTCTAAATCACACCATAACAGGTTCAAACAGGCATGGCAAAAGTGCAAAAGATAACAGGTTCACAGACTTGGTGAAAATAACATGCCAGAATTTAACATCAGGATGACATGTTTAGATCAAGGAAACAACCTGCTACAGGAACAGGACATAGCAAAATATGGCACGGAATGGATATACTCAAAGCATTGAACAAAAGTCCCTTACTGACCATGAGCCAAAAAGGACCAGAAAATATAATAGCACCCATGTCAATTAAGCAAGTTTCGTTATAGTTTTCAGACTTACCAGAAAAACTGGACATGTCAAAAACAGATAACAAGTAGGCATGTTTACGAGCTCGATGCACTCACTACAGAGAATTGCATGATAAAATAAGCATACACCCATCAAGAAGACATGGCATAGAAGATAATCATGGCAAGAACAACATCATAGCATGCAAGAATCAACTACAACAAGCTTGGCAAAATCGAATAACATGTAAACAATCTGCCAGTAACATTTTATAGCAAAAGTAGAGCTCGACTGACTCAAGCTATAGCAATCCATAATTACAAACAAAGGCATGGATGGATAGAGAAAATTCATATGTTCAAAACACCCTTACTGATCATGCTCAAAAGAGGCATAGATCTTTCTGAAACAACATGAACACATGGCATAAAAATATCAGCAGGGAATGACTTGGTGAAATTACTAAGTCCCTGAAATCAGCAACAATATGATCCCTAGTTTGCATGCTTGTGCTAGTCACCACAAAGATCACAAAAATACATGGCATATACCCCTGTAAAGATGGCATGGCATATTACAAAACACATGTAGGACTCCAGTTCATAGGATGCACACATCAATCATGGCAAAAATGACAAAAGTGCATCTACTGAAACAGATCTGAAACTAACATCACATAGCCCTCTTCCAACATCATTTCGGGCATCAAGATGAGCTCAAATGAAAATGATGCAATGAGATGAAATTATGTACTCATCGAGACGAACAATTTGACATATTACACGCACGAAACGGAGCAGTACGTAGCAAGTTATGATGCGATGAACAAGGGACCAGAATGCAAAATTCTCAGGGACTTAGAGAAAATATACCCTCCGAGATCTAGGGTTGACTTCGCACGGGAAACGAGGTCCGCCGGAGAACTTGACGGAGACGACGGTGACGGCGACCGGAGTGGGAGAAAGGGGGGTCGCCGGAGCGCGGGGAGGGGCGGAGGAGGCGGATCCGGGCCGGGGAGACCTCCTCCGGCTGGATCTCGCCGGATCCGGCGCGGGGACGGCGTCCGGCGGCGGGCGAGGCGGCGGGGCGCCGGCGAGCGGCGGCGGCGCGCGGCGCGCAGCGGCGCAAGGGCGGCGGAGGGCGGCGCTGCAACGGGCGCGGGAGGAGGTGGCGGGGCGCGCGGGGCGAGGCCGGGCGGCGGGCGGAGGCGAGCGCGGTCGGCGGGCGGCTCGGGCCCGCGGGGGCCGGCGCTGGGCCTGCGGGCCGCCGGCGGCGCGCGGTGGCTGGGGCCACGTGGCGGTGCGGGAGTGGCTGCGGGTGGCGGGGATGGCGACGTGGCTGGAGGCGGTGGACGCGTCCGGCTGCGGAGCGGACATGTCCGGCGGCGCGAGGGGAGCGGGTCTAGGGTTTGATCTGCGCGAGAAATTCGGAGGGAGACACATATTTATAGGTAGAGGGAGCTAGGAAGCTCCAAATGAAGTGCGGTTTTCGGCCACGCGATCGTGATCGAATGGCCGAGAGGATGGAGGTGACTTAGATGGGTTTTGGGCCACTTTGAAGGGGGTGTTGGGCTGCACCAAAAGAGGCTATGCGGTTACCCGGTTAACCGTTGGAGTATCAAACGACCTCCGAATGACCCGAAACTTAACAGACGGTCTACCGGTGCTATACCAAGGCCGCTTGGCAACCCTCGGTCCATTCCGAAACCGTTTAGTACCCGCACACGAAAAAAGGTAAAAGGGGGCGCCGGAGAACATAGGAGTGCCGGATTGCAAAACGGACAAAGGGAAAAATGCTCGGATTCATGAGACGAACACGTATGCGAATGCGATGCACATGATGACATGACATGAAATGCATGACAAGGACAAAATGCAAAAAGAAGGGAAACCCAACCACGAAGGGAATAACATATCACATTGCCGAAAATGGCAAGAGTTGGAGTTACAAATATGGCAAGTTACATCCGGGGTGTTACAACACTCCACCACTACAAGAGGATCTCGTCCCGAGATCTAGGATGGCACCAGAGGGAAAACGGGAGAGGCAGAGGTAATACTAAGTTGCTTCTTTACAAAAGAGTGAAACCAAAGAACCTTGAGAGGTTGCAAAGCTTGAAGAAATGACACGACGGAGGTGAACAAAATTTAAAACACTCCGTTAGATAAGAGGAACATGGGATATGACGAGAACCAAGAGGTTTAGTGATAAGATAGATATTGAAACCACTCCGGTTAAAACAAGATAGAGAAGGAATAAGAATGACATGATTTTGGCAGCACTCCGACTGAAAATGGAAGGGATTTGAACATGATCTTGACAAGATGAGCGGATACTTGCTGAAATTAACAACACACTGCCTCCAGAACTATTAAAAGAATGGCACAAGGGGTAAGAAAGATTTCAGACAGCACTCCGGTTGAGAAGAGATGCAAGACTCGATGAGATGAGAGAGCTCGAATGAAAACACGACACTCCGGTTAAATGGATAAGCAAGGAAAAGAACATGATCTCCAAAATGAGATGATGGGTTGAAGAAAACATCACAATGCCTTCGGGACAAATGAAAGGGTGGAATCAAGAGAACAGAGAAGAGAACAACAACTTCTATCACAATTGAATTTGAAAGAGCCTCCTTAAAAAGAAGGATTGACCGGAGTTGTTGGAAAACCAACAACGAAAAGAATAAGCTTGTAGTGGACTTATGGAAACATCTCAACATTATGAGGTCACAAACGGCCACTAGAGGAAGCCATTGATTTTGAGTGAGAGCACCAAGGCGATGAAAAACTTCTTTCACCAAGAGGATAGGAGAAAACTTGGATCATTGCTAAGCACCACAAATAGCAACAACCTTAGGGAAGGCTTTAGGTGAAATCTAAACCAAGAGAACTCCAAGTAAGAAATGGTGATGATGAGTTGAAACAAATCATGAACGAAGAGAAAACGATGGGTTTACATATCTCATTCCTGACGACTTGTGAATCATGAAACACGAGGAGAAATTGCCAAGGATGACATAACACCATCTCAAAAGACAAGGTAGAATGAATTGCACTTTGGAATGCATGTAGAAGAATATTTGAGCTCTTCAAAACAAAACATGTGTTGAGCACCATGTTTAATTTTGAGTATAGCTTGGCGGATCATAACTTCGAGAAAAATCTTGAAGAACAAATGAAGAATGAAAAGAATTCTTAACGAACCACCATGTAGAGCCTCCATGAAGAACTCCGGTAATGAAAGGATGATAAAAATAAAGAGAAGTTGAAAACACAAGGTGAAGCCTTGCAATGATTTAGATGGAGCTTCGCGATGATGTAACCAAGAAAACTGGGAACTCCGGAAAAGAAAAAGATGAAGCATCTTGAACCGAGAAATGTGACATGATGAACAACTCTGGAAAGAAGAAACTAGATCACTTGGATGAAACCATAATAAGAATTACGTTATGCATATCCTTCACCAATTTAAATTGATGACAAGCAATGGATTTGGCATACTACTTATTCTCATAGCAAGGATGAAGATAGATATAGCTCAACTTGAGAAGGTCTTCAACGATCCACCGGTAGAATTTGGAAAGCACGAATGCATTGATATGATAAACGAAGGAAGAAGAGTCTTGAAAGAACCACCGTAAGAATTTAAAATGGACGAAGAAAAGATAAAGAAACACCAGGAAGAATTAGCAAATGAACGAAGATGCTTGCTAGAATTTAGATACATGAGAACGAAGAGATCATGAACTGATTAGAGTATATATGAACGATGCACCGATAAGATCTGGAGAACAAGAGCTGAAATTTGGAATTGAATAATTCTGAGATGATGGGATCCGAAGAATCAAACTGAAAAGACTCCTGAAATGCTCCGGATGGGTGAAAAGAATTCCCTCAATCGAAAACAATTATGAGAGGATGACATCAAGCTTGAACTACACATCTTTGCAAGAACGGGTAAGGATTTAAGAGGAACTCCTCTTCGGTCTACAAAATCCGAGAATGATGACGAGAACCACCATGAATTATTGAGGCACTCCGGAACAATGAAGAATAGGAATGTTGAACCAACGATGAAAATGTTTTGAAAGCGATCTTGGAGAAGGAATATGACTGATGGTAATTCATTCTTACATCACACTTTGAAAAGGATTTTAGAAGCTCCGGGAAAATTAGACAAGTCAGGTAAGATCCTGGAAAAAGACCTGTGGGTTAGGGCCCACTCAAAAGAAACACCGTTGAACGAATTGCTTAGGAAGAGAGATTACACCGGTTAAATTAAATGGCTTGAATGAGATAACAACCTCGAGATAGCTTGAATGGATTGGGAATGGAATTGCGAATCTTCTGAGATATCTTCAGCACTCCAGATAACATGAATAGCAAGAGGTGGATGATTAAGAGATGCACCGACATGAGAAAACATTTGAAACAAGGAAAGATATGATCGACAAAGCTTGAATTGAATCCACCGGAGAAGAAAAAATGACGAATGATGAACTTGAAACTGTTGAGCATCTTCATGGGAAATCACCGGATAAGAACATTGAAAGAAAAGAATGAAGAGACTTCCCACAAATAAAAGAATACTTGATTGAGAAATATGAGTCCCAAAAGGGTGGGAGGGCGGGAAAACAAAGACAACTTGGGTCGGATGAAACGAACACCGTTGAGAAAAAGCTTAGAATTGATCTTGCGAATGTTGGAATGAACGGATTTACTTAAAGAGTAACACACCGGTTGGAAAGGATTGAAAAGACAACCTCAGTGATCAAGAAGGATTAGTATTCACATAGAAATATGAGAACACCATTTAGAAAAAGGTATGGAATCAACACTTGGCATTGAAGCAACTCGAATACCACAACCAAAACAAAAACAAAGGATTTGGCTTGCAGAATAAGCCGGAAACAAACATATGATAGATCCCATATCGTATCATGTGTCTGTTGGAAAGATATCCTATGAGATACTTGAATTCCCACTTATAAACTCCCGAAACTTTCTGGTTATGCAATCAGGTGTTGGGGATACAGGGGACACAAAATATATCACCCAAACTAACAATACCTAGATCCAGCTGTACCCATCCTTCAACGCATAACCAAGAAACCTTCAGAAATCGTTTACCTCAACCTTCGAAAAGCATCCGTTATACGAGTTATGGCAATACTCCCGCACTCGCCTCAGTACTGGGCTATCAGGGTTATCTCACCAACAATTGTACAAAAGAGATTTTCGATGTCGGCGTACTAAACTCAGGTATTCCAGAACTGCAACGATAAAATTATGACGACAACACCTCAGAGCTCAACTCCCCGGGACACTTCCACTAAACCCCTACTGACAGGAGGCACCAAGACAATGTTGTCATCACAAAACCATCGGAACGATTCTAAGATACCCGCGTGATCCTAAATTTTTTTATAGTGAAATTTGAGAAGAGAAGAGTCAAAACTCTACGTGAGGATGCCTTACCAGAGCAATGAGGAGACTGGGAAGTAAAAGAATTCCTTAACTCTCCGATACATAATTCCTAAATGACTCAAAACATTTTTCTAGACACAACTCGGCCGCTAAAAACGATCAATCAGTGGGGGCTCCTAAGGTCGGGGCTGGCTCAGATTACCAACTTGTAACGCCCTCGATGCGGCTATATCTCCCATGTGTCGAAGCACGACTTAGAGGCATAACCGCATTGAAAGCAATGTCTCAAGTGAATTAATCTTCACACAACCCATGTAATACATAAGGGAAAGAGATACATAGTTGGCTTACAATCGCCACTTCACGCAATACATGAGTAAAGCATTACATCAAACAGATACAATCAAGGTCCGACTACGGAACCAAAATAAAAGAAGACTACCCCAAATGCTACACAGGTAAGGTACAACAGCAGATACAAAAGCAGGCTATGCATCAGAATAGGAGCAAACAATAACAGTAGCAAAATCTAATGCAAGCATGAGAGAATGTAATGGGCGATATCGGGATGATCAAAGGGGGGGCTTGCCTGGTTGCTCTGGCAAGGAGGGGTCGTCGTCGACGTAGTCGATCATAGGGGCAGCATCGGTCTCGGGGTCTATCGGAGAGAAGAGGGGGAAGAAACAGTAAATAGAAGCACACAGAGATATCACTAAGCATTACATGATGATACGTAGTGCTAGGTGTGCTCTAACGCGATACTACACGTTGCAGACGAAGAGGGGAAACATCCGAGGATGATTTCCCGGCTGTAGGTGGATTTCAGACAGATGAAAGAGAGGGGACGGTTCCATGTTCAGCATGCTAGGGGCATGTGACAGATAAACGGACCGCGTATTCGGATTCGTTGGATTTTTCTGAGCATCTTTCATATAGAAAACATTTTCATCCGAGCTACGGTTTATTTTCTATGAATTTTCAAAGATTAAAACATATTTTGAAATTATTAATATTAACAGAAATGGAATATGACGTCAGCATAGCGTCGACATGACATCAGCAGTCAACAGACTTGCTGACCAGGGTTAAACCTGCCACGTGGGGCCAGTGGGACCCACATGTCAGCCTCTGTGGGTTAACAGTGGATTAATTTGACTAACAGTCCTAGTTAGGGGTGTGGGCCCTGTTAGTCAGTGACTAATTAGTGATTAAAACTAATTAACAGATTAATTAACGTTTTATTTATTTATAAAATTTGTTTAATTAGCGCGGGGCCCACATGTCAGTGGCACTGGGTGCGGCCACGTTAGTGTTGACCCGAGTTGACCCAAGTCAACAGGTCAAAGGGGCCCCCGGGCCCACCAGTCAGTGGCCCAGGCGGTGCCACCTGGGCGCCACGTCGGACACCGGCCGGAGACGCATCGAAGTTGACTCCGGCGAGTCAAACGCGGCGGCACGGCTCGGGAGGGGCGCGGATTTCGCCCACAGGGGGTCTGCGGGGTTGTGGCTGGGCGCGTTCGACGCGGCTCGGCGTCGCGCGTCGAACAGTGATGGCCGGAGTGGCTGGAATGGACGGGGGCGAGCGCTTCGAGCTCGCCGGCGGCGAGGTGCTTCGGGCGAGCAACGACAATGGTGGTACGGCGCGAGTTCGGGCTATCCAGAGGGCGGGGCGAGGCCAACGTGCATGCGCGAGCAAGATGGGCGTGAGCAAAAGACCAAAAGGTCACCGGAACAACGCCGGCGACAAGCTACGTGGAGACGCATCCGGTCGGAGCATGGGGTCGGCGCTACGGGGCGGTTAAAACGAGCGTTATGACGCGCGTTCGAACGAGGGGAGCCGTACGCATCCAACGCCGGCAGTCCCGCGTGCTGGGATGGCCTAGAGCCACGGCAGCGCTGACCGGAGCGGCATCGGAGTTCGGACGTCGATGGATTCAAGCGTCCTGGGCACGGCAAGGGTGTCGGAAGGGCACGTTGAGCAGCTAGGAGCTCCAGGAGCTCGGCGGTGGTCTTAGCGCGGCGCGAGCAGCATCAGGGCGACGACAATGAGCTCAACGGCGGAGCTCGGCTTGGCCGTGGCGGGCGCGGTGGCTACGGGAGCGTAAGAGGCCAGGGGAGCGAGGGAAGGGGATGAGGGGCTCACCGCACGGTGCAATAAAGGACCGTGGTAGTTCAGTAGCAGCAGGAGTCTACGGCGTTCGTCGGAGATGCGCCGGCGATCCGAGGAAGAAGACGGCCTCAACCCGAGGCTGCGATGACGCAGAGCTCGGGCTCGAGGTTTGGGAGGCTGCAGCGGGGTCTGTTGGAGCTTCTCGACATGATAGCGGAGCGAGGTGGTGGTGGTGGCCGCGGCTATGGCGCAGCCATGGCGACGGTGGCGCTCGGTGCGGGGGAAGAGAAGGGGATCTGGAAGGGAGTGGGAGAGGCGGAGAGGGGAGTGGAGAGCGAGGGGGCAAGTGGGGGAGAGGACCGAGGCGCCGCATGGGGCGGCATCCTTATCGCCTCCGCGGTGACGCCGACGAGCTGGTCCGGCGGGGACTGCCCGGTCGCAGGCGCCCGGTCGAGTGAGAAGTGGCGAAGAAAGGCGACCGAGGGAGTGAGGGGTCGGGCCGGCCTGGCTGGCCCGAGGCTCAGCTGGGCCGGGGGATGGTCTAGGCCCAGGGGGCTCCCCCCTTTTCTTTACCTTTTCTTTTTCTTTAATTAGCAGAGAAGGAAAATGATTTATCTGGGGACCCTAATGATTTAGGAAAAATGTGGAACTAGATCATAAAAGTCCAGTGCATTTTTAGGCACTGCCACAATTATTTTTGGGAGAGGTTTAGATTCATTTGGAATTTTCATAAATGAATTTGCATTTTAAATTATTGGAATGGCACTGTTATAAATGTTAGTGTCCGTTTTAGCATAAGAGTGATGTTGATTTTCTTTACATAAAGTTGTATTGGAATATTTGCTAAATGATGAACATTTTTCCAACAACTTTTGTGCAACTTCAAATTTCACTTATGATTTGAATTTGAATTCAGATCGGAGTTGAAAAGAGATATTGAAGAAGGGTGATTAAGCATCCCTTAGCCAAATGATTAGGCTTAATCGCAGAGGGTTACTGTAGCATGACACCGGGGGTGTTACAAATCTCCTCCACTACAAGAAATCTCGTCCCAAGATTTAAGTGGGGAAGTAAAGAGTAACTCCAGGAGAACTGACCCTTATAGGGTTAATTATCTGGTGAACAATTCAGGGAATGAGGCAGAGGTATCTCTCGAGTTGAAATTTAATAAAACATCGAGAGCAGAGTATGAAGGTACAATAGGAAGTTTCAACCGAATGGACAAACGATTGATACCTGAACGAAGTAAGAGAAAGGGGTTCAGAGGATCGAGAATAGATCATCTCTCGGAAGGTGGCTCGTGACATGATACGAAGCCAAATGCAAGAATATTTCGGAATCAAAGATATACAGGAGAGTCAGGTTTCGATCGTGTGGAACTGTGGGTTATGGGCCCACCATGTGAGTTAAAAGCAGGAAGGCGCTAACATTTTGCATGGTTATGATGGCAAGGCAGGTCAGAGGATAGCCGGTCAATTATGTCGATGACAACATCGGTACCAAGGACGAGGGACGAAGAGAACCATTTTCTTGCTTGTTAAGACAAGGCGGACCAGTAGGCAAAGTTCTCGTCCATCGGCGACTACCGGAATGTCATCGACAATAGTAACAAGGTCTTACTGACAAATTGTACCTCAAGGTGCTTACTTAAGCAGGGATTTAGCTCTGCTCAGACAAGTTATATTACAAGAAAGGTGAAACAAAACAATGGAAAGGAAAATGTGATTATTATGATAATCGGACCAATGGAAAGGAAAGGTGTTTATACCCAAGTGATAGAGTATAACCTTCCCAAGGGAAGGCAGAGCATGATAGGGCTCCAAGTATTAAACCATTTAGACAAAGGGGCAAGGAATTTATGAGGTTTACCTATACAACGTTGTTTGGATAATAGATCAAGAAACATTCGACAATGTGCTTCCAATGTTCTTGTTGATATCCGGAATACCTCAGTCATGCTTCGAGGTAGCATTAACATGGTGTTCCCAGTAGGGGTTGGAGTTGAAGATCACAAGAATTACTCAAAGAACAATTGCAGGAATAGGAAGGAGTCCAAGGTATAACCAAGATGTGATCACTCATGTGTTGGTAAGAAGAGAAGGGGGTAGTCGATGATAACTCAACTAATCGTAGGTCAAGGATGGTATTTCTCACCATGAATTCAATTGTCATTTCAACAGAAGTCAAAATGTTGATGCTGATCACGACGCCTTTGTCGAGAGGCTCTATGAAGATGCCATCGAGGAGCAATGCCATCAAGCAACAGGAAGGATGAAGCGAAAGGCTATTGGAACCACGGATACAACACAAGCTCGAAATCAAGCTTGTTGTTCGAGGTGAAATGATAAGATGAAGAAGATCGACGTAAGCTTAGCTCGCCATCGGAAGTTGCTCCAGGAAGAAGTACCGGGTAGCACAGTTAAAATTTGCTTGATAATGATATAGCCGATCAGGATAGGAATGATGTGATGGGAGTATCATTCCAATGAGAATTCACAAGAGGTAGTGCAAAGACACAATATCCTCGAGATAACAGGGGGCAATACTCAAGGTAAATCAAAACAGAGGTTGGACAGATGACAAGATCTGCAGAAGACAAGTATTTTAACTTGTCCGGGAAATGGAATCAAGGAGAAAATATGGTCGGAACAACGATGGTAAAGAATCAATTTAAAGATGCAAGATGATCTTATACCAAGGGAACATTTGATTATAAGAGAAGCTTCCATGATAAGATCTACATTATGCCTATGGGCATGAACACAAAGTTCAAGGTCGACTCCCACTTCTTCAATGCATAACCTCTCATTTACTTCTCGCTTTAGACGAATTTGTAGTGTAGAAATTTTTTATCCGGCGTAACACCAGTAGAGTATGACCCGTGAGAACTCTCGGGTTCACACGGATTATGGAAGGCATAAGTTCAACCCATCGGGGCATTTTTACGAATCTATACCACAATCTTCAAGAGTAAATAACACTAGCTCAAAAGCAGACCATGGTTGACAAAAGCAGAGGATACAATTTACAAAAGGCATTATGTATATGAGGAAAGACTCGCAAGGTTGTTGAATATGAAGGACACTATCGGATAATATTCCAACCAAGGATCTGGCGGTCCGTAAAGGATCTGATGTGAGTATCGATACTCAACCATAAGAAGAAGGAATGCAAAGGCATCGGATTATAAATATATCTGGTTAACTTCAAAGCTTGAATACAGAGGAATTACGATTTTCAAATCAGAAGATCAGAAGCAGAGGCTCTAATCAAAAGATAACGGAGTTGAATCGATATAGAGCGACAATCAATCAATGTTTGATTAGTCAAGAACAAGCTCATGTTCGGAGTGATGTCTGAGCCGGAAGGATGAATGCTAGGATCAGATTGAGGAGTGTGAGCATTCGCAACATATTGAATCAAGGGACTCGAAACGATAGTGATAGAGGATGCGAACAAAGATTACTAGAAATATGGAATTAACCATAATGCAAGTAAGTAAGAATTTCAACAACAATAGGCTACTGAGGATTTACGGAAGATCGAATGGTATTTCGAAGACTTTTATGAAACACGTGAACAACTGGGATGAGCGGATACTCGGTAAGGGCAAGGAATTCTCCGAAGGGGTATTCATGAGGCAAAGAACTACAAGGCAATAGACACAGTATGCTTGGAACAATAGAGAGAATTTCGGGGTATCTTGTAATAACAAGATCAACGGGGAATGATTGTACGAATGGCAAGCATACGCGGTTATCCATAGGGGTTTATCGATGGAAGGGAATTGCAAAAGCATTGGCACAAAGTATTGAGAGAACAACGTAGAGTAACTTCGAAATCTTCTGGTGAAGCAGGCGATCATCTGGAATGAGGGGCTCTCTGGGAGGAAGTATTTACGAGAACCTAATGTTAGAGTTTGCAAAATCGTTTAACCCGATTAGAAGAGAGATCAGAGTCCTAGAGTATAGACGGGGAATAAAAGATCCTAATACCACCCAATGGCGACGCGGGCCCGCAAGCCACACAGCCATGTTAGTAAAAGTTTTTCAATGACTAGACTCAACTTTGGCCAAGGAGTTCGAAAGGGGATTCCTACAGGCAGTCGGCTCTGATACCAACTTGTGACGCCCTCGATTCAATCGTACACTAATCATACACGCAAATGTGTACGATCAAGATCAAGGACTCACGGAAAGATATCACAACACAACTCTAGACACAAATTAAAATAATACAAGCTTTATATTCCATGAAGGAAATATGCCCTAGAGGCAATAATAAAGTTATTATTTATTTCCTTATTTCATGATAAATGTTTATTATTCATGCTAGAATTGTATCAACCGGAAACATGATACATGTGTGAATACATAGACAAACAGAGTGTCACTAGTATGCCTCTACTTGACTAGCTCGTTGATCAAAGATGGTTAGTGTTTCCTAGCCATAGACATGAGTTGTCATTTGATTAATGGGGTCACATCATTAGGAGAATGATGTGATTGACATGACCCATTCCGTTAGCTTAGCACCCGATCGTTTAGTATGTTGCTATTGCTTTCTTCATGACTTATACATGTTCCTATGACTATGAGATTATGCAACTCCCGTTTGCCGGAGGAACACTTTGTGTGCTACCAAACGTCACAACGTAACTGGGTGATTATAAAGGTGCTCTACAGGTGTCTCCAAAGGTACATGTTGGGTTGGCATATTTCGAGATTAGGATTTGTCACTCCGACTGTCGGAGAGGTATCTCTGGGCCCTCTCGGTAATGCACATCACTTAAGCCTTGCAAGCATTGCAACTAATGAGTTAGTTGCGAGATGATGTATTACGGAACGAGTAAAGAGACTTGCCGGCAACGAGATTGAACTAGGTATTGGATACCGACGATCGAATCTCGGGCAAGTAACATACCGATGACAAAGGGAACAACGTATGTTGTTATGCGGTCTGACCGATAAAGATCTTCGTAGAATATGTACGAGCCAATATGGGCATCCAGGTCCCGCTATTGGTTATTGACCGGAGACGTGTCTCGGTCATGTCTACATTGTTCTCGAACCGTAGGGTCCGCACGCTTAAGGTTTCGATGACAGTTATATTATGAGTTTATGAGTTTTGATGTACCGAAGGAGTTCGGAGTCCCGGATGAGATCGGGGACATGACGACGAGTCTCGAAATGGTCGAGACGTAAGGATCGATATATTGGACGACTATATTCGGACTTCGTAAAGGTTCTGAGTGGTTCGGGTATGTTTCGGAGTACCGGGGAGTTACGGGAATACGGGGGAGAAGTATTGGGCCTTATTGGGCCATACGGGAAAGAGAGAGGGGCTGCCTAGGGCAGGCCGCGCCCCCCCAAGGCCTAGTCTGAATTGGACTAGGGGGAGGGGCTGCGCCCCCTCCTTCCTTCCCTTCACTTTTCCCCTTCCTTGTCTCCTACTCCTAATAGTTGGAAGGGCTCCTAGTTGGACTAGGAAAGGGGGAATCCTACTCCCGGTGGGAGTAGGACTCCCCTAGGGCGCGCCATAGAGAGGGTTGGCCCTCCCCTCCTCCACTCCTTTATATACGGGGGCAGGGGGCACCCCATAGACACACAAGTTGATCTTCGTGATCGTTCCTTAGCCGTGTGCGGTGCCCCCCTCCACCATATTCCACCTCGGTCATATCGTTGCAGTGCTTAGGCGAAGCCCTGCGTTGGTAGTACATCAAGATCGTCACCACGCCGTCGTGCTGACGGAACTCCTCCCCGAAGTTTTGCTGGATCGGAGCCCGGGGATCGTCATCGAGTTGAACGTGTGCTAAGAACTCGGAGGTGCCGGAGTAACGGTGCTTGGATCGGTCGGATCGGGAAGACGTACGACTACTTCCTCTACGTTGCGTCAACGCTTCCGCTTCGGTCTACGAGGGTACGTAGACAACACTCTCCCCTCTCGTTGCTATGCATCACCATGATCTTGCGTGTGCGTAGGAAAATTTTGAAATTACTACGTTTCCCAACATTCCAAGCCAGGGGCCTCGAGGGCTCGAATACATAATCTCGAATACACAAGAGTCAGCGGAAGCAACAATATCTGAGTACAGACATGAGTTAGACAAGTTTGCCTTAAGAAGGCTAACACAAAAGCAACAACGATCGAAAAGGCAAGGCCTCCTTCCTGGGAGCCTCCTAACTACTCCTGGTTATCGGCGGCCTCCACGTAGTAGTAAGCATCGGCGATGGCATCTGGCTCCTGGACTCCGACATGTGGTGGCATCAACCGGAAAGAAGAAGAAAGGGGGAAAAGGGGGAGCAAAGCAACCGTGAGTACTCATCCAAAGTAGTCGCAAGCAAGGATCTACACTACATATGCAACATTATCAAAAGAAGGCTGTATATGTGGACTGGGCTGCAGAAAAGCCAGAATAGAGACAAGGCCTAGTCCTATCAAAGACTAGCATCTTCTGGAAATCACCATCTTGCAGCAACATGAGGGAGTAGAGTAGCATAAGGTAAATTAGGAGGAGTGTTATCAACCTCGGCCAGAGATCCTTTCTCGACTCCCTGCGAGAAAGCAATCCCAGAGCCATACTATCCAGTTATCATCACAATCCATTACTCATCACCATCCAGTCTCATCACAAGTATCCAGTTCTAGTTGTATTGATCAGGATACAACTCCAAGTGTCCGTTACCGTAGGACAGGCTATCGATAGATGTTTTCTTCCCTGCAGGGGTGCACCAACTTATCCACCACGCTCGATTAACTCCGGCCGGACACACTTTCCTGGGTCATGCCTAGCCTCGGCCAAACAATATGCCGCAACCCGACCTAGGCTTAATAGAGAGGCCAGCACACCGGACTAAACCTATGCCCCCAGGGGTCATGGGCCATCGCCCCGGGAACTCCTGCATGTTGCCTGGGCGGCCGGTGAGCAGACCTAGCTACCTCCCTAAAAAGGCAGAAGCTTACCAGTCCAACCCGGTGCGCACCGCTCAGTCGCTGTCCTCTATTAAGCTTCGGCTGATGTATACGACGCAGAACGCCCATACTATGCCCACGTTATGGTTAGTGCTATCAGGCCAGAGGCCCCTCGGATCAAATATCCAAATCGTAGTGGATTGGGAACGTGCGGTAACAAGCAGAGACTCACGAAAGATGTGACCCCGTTGCCCCGTCTCGAGGACTTGCGGCAAGGGCTAGGAATGCCCGGCCACGCCTCATAATTATCTCGCGGGCACCTTCCAGGTCCGCCCGACTCCACATCACTCGCAATTAAGCTCGCGCGGGTACCCCTCAGGGTCGACCCATCTTTCCAAGTAACAATGGTAAAGTCCAAGTATCCGTGTGTCCAAACATCAAGTGGGAAACCCGAGGAATCACCCCCGATGAATTCCACTAGATGTAATCATCAAGGTGAACGTAAGAGGAATCACCCCCGATGTTCACACTTGAGGGGTTGCACGACAGAGTCGTATCAGAAGTGGTTAAGGAGGAAATCACCCTCGATGACCACGACCGAATGACTACACTACAGGGTTAACATCGGAAGTGCTGAAGAGGTTCACCCTCGGTACTCGATAGTAACCCAGTAGTGTCGAGCAACTAAGGGGAAGTGATGTGCGGTGTCGGGGCCTGGTCTTCGATCACGTAGATCGAGTCATCGATGATGAAGTAGGGGCAACAAGGACAAGTGGGGGTCACTGATGGATCATTAACAAACCTATACTAAGCAGTTTAGGATAAGCAGGTAAGGTACAACAGCAGATACAAAAGCAGGCTATGCATCAGAATAGGAGCAAACAATAACAGTAGCAAAATCTAATGCAAGCATGAGAGAATGTAATGGGCGATATCGGGATGATCAAAGGGGGGGCTTGCCTGGTTGCTCTGGCAAGGAGGGGTCGTCGTCGACATAGTTGATCATAGGGGCAACATCGGTCTCGGGGTCTATCGGAGAGAAGAGGGGGAAGAAACAGTAAATAGAAGCACACAGAGATATCACTAAGCATTACATGATGATACGTAGTGCTAGGTGTGCTCTAACGCGATACTACACGTTGCAGATGAAGAGGGGAAACATCCGAGGATGATTTCCCGGCTGTAGGTGGATTTCAGACAGATGAAAGAGAGGGGACAGTTCCATGTTCAGCATGCTAGGGGCATGTGACAGATAAACGGACCACGTATTCGGATTCGTTGGATTTTTCTGAGCATCTTTCATATAGAAAACATTTTCATCCGAGCTACGGTTTATTTTCTATGAATTTTCAAAGCTTAAAACATATTTTGAAATTATTAATATTAACAGAAACGGAATATGACGTCAGCATAGCGTCGACATGACATCAGCAGTCAACAGACTTGCTGACCAGGGTTAAACCTGCCACGTGGGGCCAGTGGGACCCACATGTCAGCCTCTGTGGGTTAACAGTGGATTAATTTGACTAACAGTCCTAGTTAGGGGTGTGGGCCCTATTAGTCAGTGACTAATTAGTGATTAGAACTAATTAATAGATTAATTAACGTTTTATTTATTTATAAAATCTGTTTAATTAGCGCGGGGCGCACATGTCAGTGGCACTGGGTGCGGCCACGTTAGTGTTGACCCGAGTTGACCCAAGTCAACAGGTCAAAGGGGCCCCGGGCCCACTAGTCAGTGGCCCAGGCGATGCCACCTGGGCGCCACATCGGACACCGGCCGGAGACGCACCGGAGTTGACTCCGGCGAGTCAAACGCGGTGGCGCGGCTCGGGAGGGGCACGGATTTCGCGCACAGGGGGTCTGCGGGGTTGTGGCTGGGCGCGTTCGACGCGGCTCGGCGTCGCGCGTCGAACGGTGATGGCCAGAGTGGCTGGAATGGACGGGGGCGAGCGCTTCGAGCTCGCCGGCGGCGAGGTGGTTCGGGCGAGCAACGACAATGGTGGTACGGCGCGAGTTCGGGCTATCCAGAGGGCGGGGCGAGGCCTACGTGCATGCGCGAGCAAGATGGGCGTGAGCAAAAGACCAAAAGGTCACCGGAACGACGCCGGCGACAAGCTACGTGGAGACGCATCCGGTCGGAGCATGGGGTCAGCGCTACGGGGCGGTTAAAACGAGCGTTGTGACGCGCGTTCGAACGAGGGGAGCCGTACGCATCCAACGCCGGCAGTCCCGCGTGCTGGGATGGCCTAGAGCCACGGCAGCGCTGACCGGAGCGGCATCGGAGTTCGGACGTCGATGGATTCGAGCGTCCTGGGCACGGCGAGGGTGGCGGAGGGGCGCGTTGAGCAGCTAGGAGCTCCAGGAGCTCGGTGGTGGTGTTAGCGCGGCGCGAGGAGCATCAGGGCGACGGCAGTGAGCTCAACGGCGGAGCTCGGCTTGGCCATGGCGGGCGCGGTGGCTACGGGAGCGCAAGAGGCCAGGGGAGCGAGGGAAGGGGATGAGGGGCTCACCGCGCGGCGCAAGAAAGGCCCGTGGTACTGTAGTAGCAGCAGGAGTCTACGGCGTTCGTCGGAGATGCGTCGGCGATCCGAGGAAGAAGACGGCCTCAACCCGAGGCTGCGATGATGCAAAGCTCGGGCTCGAGGTCGGGGAGGTTGCAGCGGGGTCCGTCGGAGCTTCTCGACATGATAGCGGAGCGAGGTGGTGGTGGTGGCCGCGGCTATGGCGCATCCATGGCGACGGCGCCGCTCGGTGCGGGGGAAGAGAAGGGCATCTGGAGGGGAGTGGGAGAGGCGGAGAGGGGAGTGGAGAGCGAGGGGGCAAGTGGGGGAGAGGACCGAGGCGCCGCAGGGGGCGGCATCCTTATCGCCTCTGCGGTGACGCCGACGAGCTGGTCCGGCGGGGACTGCCCGGTCGCAGGCGCCCGGTCGCGTGAGCAGTGGCGAAGAAAGGCGACCGAGGGAGTGAGGGGTAGGGCCGACCTTGCTGGCCCGAGGCTCAGCTGGGCCAGGGGATGGTCTAGGCCCAGGGGCTCCCCCCTTTTCTTTATCTTTTCTTTTTCTTTAATTACCAGAGAAGGAAAATGATTTATCTGGGGACCCTAATGATTTAGGAAAAATGTGGAACTGGATCATAAAAGTCCAGTGCATTTTTAGGCACTGCCACAATTATTTTTGGGAGAGGTTTAGATTCATTTGGAATTTTCATAAATGAATTTGCATTTTAAATTGTTGGAATGGCACTATTATAAATGTTAGTGTCCATTTTAGCATAAGAGTGATGTTGATTTTCTTTACATCAAGTTGTATTGGAATATATGCTAAATGATGAACATTTTTCCAACAACTTTTGTGCAACTTCAAATTTCACTTATGATTTGAATTTGAATTCAGATCGGAGTTGAAAAGAAATATTGAACAAGGGTGATTAAGCATCCCTTAGCCAAATGATTAGGCTTAATCGCAGAGGGTTACTGTAGCATGACACCGGGGGTGTTACATTGGATCGGTCGGATCGTGAAGACGTACGACTACATCAACCGTGTTGTGCTAACGCTTCTGCTTTCGGTCTACGACCGTACGTGGACACACTCTCCCTCTCGTTGCTATGCATCACCATGAACCTGTGTGTGCGTAGGATTTTTTTTGAAATTACTACGTTCCCCAACAACGTTGTGGAGTGACGCTGACCATTTCGGGAAGGAAAGCGCGCGCGAAAGAGGTATGGGGTCTGGGTGGGCCAGCGCGGTCAAACGCGGGTCTGTCAGCGGTCCGGACGCCCGCAAAACCCCTCTATTTTTTCTCCGGTTTGTACGAAAAAAACATGTCTTGACCATTTGACAGACCGGTTGGATGACACAACACGTCTAGACGTATGCGCGTCGTTTGACGGTCGGCATTGAAGATGCCCTTAGTGACTCTAATAGTGCTCTCATTCCCAAGAAGCTTGTTCACCCCACATTAGAAACTTTTAACTCACATGTATACTTCCACCTCACATTAGTGCAAAAAGCCGGGTGTATAGCAACGCTCCTGCGTATATGGTCTTTGACTTTTCTGTAAAAAAGGGAGAGTACCAGTCAATACTTTAATTCTTTTTAACCAGATGCAGTAGTTTTGCATTTGTGCGAGAAAAACCCTAAACATTCTTCTAACCAGATGCATGATGAGCGACTCGTGCATCCACTGCGATGTCACCTCTGTCAACACGCACATAGACCCACTATATCTGTTTCCTTTTTCTTTTGCGGGTGACATACATTTGTTCTTTCCTTGTTCAGTTGTTCGTCCTGTGGCCACACCTAAAACCGGACATAATGCAAGGTGCATCGGTCAATCGGCATCGGTGTTGGCAATCTTGCTCTAGTTTTATGCGTTGGAGAGGACGCTGCATGACTAGAAAAGGTTTTCTCTTTTCTTCTAGGGGTGCATAGAAGAGACTTATTCGATCGGATCTGTTTCCTAGCATGATCCGTACTTTGCGTTCTTATACTCTGACTTTTTTCACCACTGGCTAGTGGGTTCGTGATCCGCACGGTAGAGCATTGTGATTGGCATCTACTATCTGTATTTCCAACATGGTACATGTGATCGTCGGTTTCGCGGCGTTGTGAAGTATGGTTCATGCAACAAAAGGAAAATAGGAGTAAAAATTGCTTACCGACACTAGTTGTTTAGTGAAAGTCCTTAGCGTGTTCTTGCGGGTTTCACAGAAATGTTTCAATTAAATAATATTTGGCTCTTCCATGATTTGGAAACATTTTCATAATACCACATATTTTTCTTAGGATTATGATAGCTACGATCCTTCACCTCGGAAAAAACACTAAACGAAGTAATGGTAACAAGCGACACAATAAACATTCTCTGATTGTCTAAAAAGCTCTATAAACATATCTAAAGTGAACCATTTTCAAACAATAACTACCGGTGTCTAGACATATGGAACTAATAATGATCTAGCCAATGCGAATTAAGCGTAGCTCAGATGGTTAGGTTTCTTGTGGTGAAATCAGCCTACCATTATGGGTTCAAGTCCTAGACTTGACTGATGCCTGTATTTTTCTAGATTTATTTTACATTTTCAGGTAATGTTCACATAGGATGAGTTCATGATATTGCGTCACCTCCAAAACTAAAAATCCAGCCGAACATCATATTATTGAGCTGGTATTGTTATAAGTATTTGTACTCGAACATTGTTTTGTGAGGAATAATCAAACTAAATTGGAATATTACTATACCATCGTCATTCGAATAATCTAAAATATTCTGAATGATTCAATATTTAGTTATCTTATTAAACATATGTAAAATATGGTCCATTGTTGACAATGGGGCTACTAGATCAGTTGGCAGTGATACACCCTCAATATTAATTTACTTCACATATAAATTTTCATTTTAACTCAAACTTATGTTAAAAAAATCAGCATCTATAATACAAAATAAATACAATGTAAAAATATATTGCATGATTGATATAACAATACTGATTTGATATTATGGATGTTGATATTTTCTATAAACTTGATCAAACTTTGCAAAGTTTGACTTAGGACAAAACCAAACCGTGAATTATTTTGAAACAATGTCTATGAAAACCTATTGAATGTATTGCACTAATATCCACATAATTATCGGTGAGATATTTTCACTTTTTAAAGATTTTGTAGTATATGCTTTATTTTCACTAATATCCATGTATTTAGATAGAATTTGCATCAGACTAATATCCATGTATTTAGATGGAATTTACAACAGAGTGAGAAGTTTTCTATATATTCTTTATACATTCCACTCGCCCATAGTGATGTCCCCATGCACAATAAAAATAACTATGGAAGTTCAAATACCCCTTCAAGTGAAGATTTTCCTATTGTTTTAAAATCGGGGGTTGGTCTTGAATAGAGATAACCTTACACGCCGAAATTGGCATGATAGTAAGCGTTTGTCTTTTGCCACCATGACAAGTCAGTTGAACACCTATTTTTTAAGTGTTAATTTGCTCGTGTGATGTGGTTTATTGTAGTTTCTAACATGTGCCATCCCATAGGTGTGTACTATATTTGGCAACTGATTGAGTGGGGTTCATAAAAAAAATCTTCCCATATCCTCGTGGAGCGACAACCTTATGTTGGGCTCTAATGCTTTTCAGGAATGATGTGGTTTTTACTAAAAAGTGTGTTCAGTCTCCTGTGCAGATTATTCATGCATGTACATATAGGATATGTAGTTGGACTATACTGCATAGGCAGACGGACATGGACTTATGTCGACGTCTACCTGGTTAGAGCATCTCTAGCATACTCCTTAAAAGCGGTCAAACCCTTATAATTTTTAGGTTTTAAGGTTTTAATCGAAAAAAGTGTCCATAACAGACCTTGTAAAAGTGGTCTGACCCTTAAACATTTTAAAGGGCACCGAAAACCTACACCCGAGACCCATATATTTGGAGGCTCGAAGGCCAAACTGGGGGTGGCCCTTATACCGGTCAAACCTCACCGGGAAGTCCGCGGCACTGCAATTCCGCTGCATACCTCATCAGAATTGGCCGCCGCCGGAGAAGGGCGGGGCGAGGCGGCCGCAGGACCGGTCCTGAGATTTTGGGGGCCCGGGGCGAAACTAAAACTTGGAGCCCTTAATATAGGGGAAAAGTTTGTGAACAGCCGGCTGATCCAACCCCGTGCGTCCGCCGCCTTGAGCGTGTGACGTGTGTCCCATGCGTGGCCCGCCACTACATCTTTACTATAATTTTTCTGCAACAACATCCGTGTTGCAAAAGTACCTTCCGCAACAACACTGATGTTGCAAAAAATTAGAGACGTAAAAACAATGTAACAAGACGTGTGTTGCAAAAAATATATGCGTCGATCGCTCCTTTTTTCACGTGAAGGACTCGCTCCCGGAATAACAAACAAATCCATCTCTAGGTGGGCGATCGGCCAACTGCTTTCTCCGCTCGCGCGTCCACCTACAAGACTAAAGCCCAGCGCCCAGCGCTTTCATTTTTTCCTGACGTAGGCCCATAGCTTACCTAGGCCCAGTTGTTGCATACCTGCTGGGCAGGGGGCCCTGGATCTTGGGGGCCCGGCGCGGCCGCCCTCCTACCCCCTACCCCCCCTCAGGGCGGGCCCTGGGCGGCCGGGATGAGCGCCACCGCGCGGATGTGACCAGCCGCCGTCAGGGGCGTCCGGGGGACGGCGGGGAATGAGGAGGGGAGGCGGGGGAGGACAGCAGGGTGCATAATATTCGTTTTTACAGTGCCGTTTGCAGGATCTGTTCCGCGGGAGGTAAAATCGACCCTTAAACATGTTTTTTGCGACCCTTATCACGGTTTTAAAGGCCGGTGAAATAAGGAATCTGCTATTGATGCTCTTAGGTCATACGGTGAGGAAGCTTTTGTACCATTATGGGTGGTGGTGTAGTTTTTCAGATGGGACTTCCTACATCTTAGCCAACTCTTATTTACATTGTTTTTGTAGAAACACTTATTTTAATTTTCTCTTGGCTTGTTGGTTTCTCGTATCTTGTTTTGCAGAGGACGAGTATTCGCTCATTGCGAATATATCAACTCGACCTTTAGCAAAACATATCATTTGTTTCCATGCAACAATGATATAAATACACCCGCAAAAAAACAATGATATAAATAAATGTTTTTCCAAGAGTTATATAAGTAAGTGTTAATTAGCCGATATTGTTATAAACATGGACTTAAGTAATTTCCAAAATACATGTCTTAAGTTTATGAGAGTAATGTAATTTTTCTGGCAACAAAGTACAACTGAAAGATAAAATGCCGTGACAGACATTAGTTTTCTGAAGGAAACGTGGCACGTGTTAGAAACTTGAACAAAAAAGAAATTTTGTTAAATCTGACGTTCAATTTTTAGGCATGGCAAATCGAACACACAAGATGGCAATTTATGTTGTTGCGAGCAAACATGGTAAGTCCTGGCAAAAAATTGAGCATTTTTGGATTTGCCATGTTCGCTGAAGCATCACCAAGATTTATCAAGTTTGTTGAAAAAATTGCCATGCTCGATTCGTCTCGGACGTTCAATTTGCCAAGCCTAAAAATCTGATGTTGAAATTTTAGTGAAATCCAAAAAGGATCATATATACTCCCTCTGTCCCAAAATATAAGAACGTTTTTGACACTAGTGTAGTGTTAAAAACGTTCTTATATTATGGGACGGAGGGAGTATGATATATCACATGCATCTTAGTGGGGGGCAGGTTTTGCCTGAATCGCTTTGTGCTTTGCTGCGCGAGCCTAATTGAAGTAAACCTTGACACTTAAATCTAAGTTACTGGTAGTAGACCGTAGATGTTTGTTTTTCTGTGGGGATGCGCATATATAGAATTTCCGGTATTTATTTACTTTGTGTGTTATGCATTTTGATACTACTGATAGTAGAGCCGTGCAAGGGGCTCTCTGTTCGATCAGCGGCAATGATGCATTAGAGTGTGCATACATGTGCATGCATGGGATTTAATGACACCGGAGGTCAACCCTCAACACTTCAACAGCACACAACGGGATATGAGAATCGTGGATTAAACTAATCCCGCGCGTTAAGGCGCGTTTGAAAAGGAGAGATCACACACGTACTCCGGAGTAGTATGCTTCACTTGTAAGAAGAGTTCGGACGGCACATATAGCTCCGAGGCAACCAGCTCGCCGACGATCGGTGGCAAGCAGAGCTGGCGAAAATCGAAGCCGGTGCGAGAGCAGCAGCCGGATGCGAGATGAAGGCCGGGAGCAACGAGGGCAGTAAGAAGGTCGTGAGCGGAGGGGTGCTCGCGGTGTGGCTCCTGCTCCCTCTCGTCGTCCTCGTCGTGCTCAAGACCGATTGCCTGCCGCAGGTCACAGTTCGACAACTCTGTAAGTCCCCCAGGTTACAGTACGATCGACAACTCTCTTGACCTGACAGGCTGGTGCATATGTTCTTCTTCGATTCATCATTGGTTTTTTGGTTTTCTCTTCTCAATTTTGCTGGTGCGGTGTCGTAATTTTCACCAAACCTAGCTACGGGCTTTGCATGCAGCTCTCCGATGCGGGGTTGGATCTTTCCGCATTAACTCACCTTGATTTCGTGGAGGCAATTCTAACACACCTTTGATTTCGTCTGATACGCGTAGTGAATGATTAGGATTTCGTGTGTGAAATTGCCTTTATTGGTTTACTTGTTGATACGCATACGTACTGCAGGGTTTGTGTGTTAGCTAGACGTAAAACGTACCCGTCAGTCCAAATGGAAAAAAAAAGTACTTATGTTAAAATCATTTCGTCAAAATCTTGATCCATATGAGAATTGAGCTGTAACAATGATTTGTACTACAGTACTGCCATATTTGTTGCAGCGCGTAGCTCTCGAGGAGTAGAAATTAGCACTGATTTTTCTATACTCAATGAAATCGACCCCTCACTTTGAGGTTCGATCACAATATCGATAAGGGATCAGCATTATATTAGTGATACTTTAAGCTCACCTCTCTAGAAATCGGGGTTTGACGTCGTTTTACTTCACTCATTCATCCTGCAGCGCGCATAGGTCTCGAGAGTTTTTTTTTTTTTGCGGGAGAAAAAAAAGCTCTTGGTTCATCTGTTGAGAGATACTGTTTCCTCGTTTCGATAGTAATATGTTTGTGGTGACAAATGTAAAACCAACAAACACAGCGACATGACCTGCGTTCCATGTTTTGCAGTTGCACAGTTCAGCTTCACCCAACCTGCAGCAGATGGATCGGTTAACAAGGTTCCGTCTTCAGGTAAGCCTGCCCGCATGCATTCCTAGCTTTAACTCTCGTGCATGTCAGGCACGTCTAATTAAGCTGAAATCCTGGGAATTAACTTGGCCGCTACGTCCTCTTCCCTTGTCCCAGGCACAGAGAGTGCAGCGCAGCAAGAAGCAGTTGACGTAGCCAGGTTAAAATCCGCGCATGGTATACCTCAAAACTCACATGTATACTTCCACCTCACATTAGTGTGAAAAGCCGGGTGTATAGCAACGCTCCTGCGTATATGGTCTTTGACTTTTCTGTAAAAAGGGAGAGTACCAGTCAATACTTTAATTATTTTTAACCAGATGCAGTAGTTTTGCATTTGTGCGAGAAAAACCCTAAACATTCTTCTAACCAGATGCATGATGAGCGACTCGTGCATCCACTGCGATGTCACCTCTGTCAACACGCACATAGACCCACTATATCTGTTTCCTTTTTCTTTTGCGGGTGACATACATTTGTTCTTTCCTTGTTCAGTTGTTCGTCCTGTGGCCACACCTAAAACCGGACATAATGCAAGGTGCATCGGTCAATCGGCATCGGTGTTGGCAATCTTGCTCTAGTTTTATGCGTTGGAGAGGACGTTGCATGACTGGAAAAGGTTTTCTCTTTTCTTCTAGGGGTGCATAGAAGAGATTTATTCGACCGGATCTGTTTCCTAGCATGATCCGTACTTTGCGTTCTTATACTCTGACTTTTTCACCACTGGCTAGTGGGTTCGTGATCCGCACGGTAGAGCATTGTGATTGGCATCTATCTGTATTTCCAACATGGTACATGTGATCGTCGGTTTGCGGCGTTGTGAAGTATGGTTCATGCAACAAAAGAAAAAGTGGAGTAAAAATTGCTTACCGACACTAGTTGTTTGGTGAAAGTCCTTAGCGTGTTCTTGCGAGTTTCACAGAAATGTTTCAATTAAATAATATTTGGCTCTTCCATGATTTGGAAACGTTTTCGTAATACCACATAGAGTATTTTTCTTAGGATTACGATAGCTACGTCCTTCACCTCGGAAAAAACACTGAACAAAGTGATGATCGTAACAAGCGACACAATACACATTCTTTGATTGTCTAAAAGCTCTAATCTTAAGCATATCTAAAGTGAAACATTTTCAAACTTTGACTACTGGTGTCTAGACATAAGAAACTAATTAAACTTCAAATAATGAGCGAGCCAGTGCGAACTGAGTGTAGTTTAGATGGTTAGGTTTCTTGTGGTGGAATCAGCCTACCGGTGTTCAAGTCCTAGACTTGACCAGTGCTCATATTTTTTTGGATTTATTTCACATATTTTAGCGATGTTCACATAGGATGTGTTCATGATATTGCGTCAGAACCAAAACTAAAAATCCAGCCAAACTTTGTATTAGGTGTAACACTACATATGCTGTTCTATTGACTTTGGACAACACTATTAGTACATAGTCAAGCTGATTGATACTTGAATGATTCATGTTTAGGTGATCCATAGTAGTTAAGGGTTCATGTTGGGTTGTGTGCATCTAGTTATGCAGATGTACCAGATTTGCATTTGGTGCGGTTGTATCACCTTCCTTTTATCGGAAAAATGCCATAGTGATATCTAGATTACCATTATGAAGATATATTAGCTGTAGTTTACTATATAAAATCCACATGATTAATGGTGAGATGTTTTACTTTATGATCATATTTGCTATATCCATGGTTCCTTTTGTTCTGGGTAGGTATAAATATTTATTATTGAGTTGGTATTGTTATAAGTATTTGTATTCGAACATTGTTTTGGGATGAATAATCAAAGTAAATTGGAATAGTAATATATCTTCGTCATTGGGGTAATCTAAAAATATTTTGAATGATTCAATATTTAGTTAACTTATCAAATATATGTCAAATATGGTTCATTGTTAACAATAGGGCTAGTAGATCAATTGGCAGTGATACTCCCTCTGTATTAATTTACTTCGCATATTAGTTTTATTTTAAGTCAAACTTATGTTAAAAAAATGAGTGTCTACAATACAAAATAAATACAATGTAAAAATATATTGCATGATTGATCTATCGATATTGATTTGGTATTGTGGATGTTGATATTTTCTATAAACCTGATCAAACTTTTCAAAAAAATGTGAATAACCTTTTCAAAGTTTGACTTAGAGAAAACCAAACCATGACAATGTTTAGGAAGACCTATCGAATGTATTACAGTAATATCCAAATAATTATCGGTGAGATATTTTCACTGTTTGAAAGATTTTGTAGTATATATGCTTTATTTTCACTAATAGCCATTTATTTAGATAGAATTTGCACCAGACTAATATCCACATAATATCCATGTATTTAGATGGAATTTACAACAGAATGAAAAGTTTTCTATACATTCTTTATACATGCCACTCGGCCATAGTGATGTCCCCATGCACAATAATAAAACTATGGAAGCTCAAATACCCCTTGAAGTGAAGATTTTCCTTTGGTTTCAAAATCAGGGGGTTGGTCTTGAATAGAGATAACCTTACACGCCGAAATTGGCATGATAGTAAGCGTTGTGTCTTTTGCCACCATGACAAGTCAATTGAACACCTATTTTTAAGTGTTAGTTTGCTCGTGTGATGTGGTTTATTGTAGCTTCTAACATGTGCCCTACCATAGGTGTGTAATATATTTGGCAACTGATTGAGCAGAGTTCATAAAAAAAATCTTCACATATCCTCGTGGAGCGACAACCTTATGTTGGGCTCTAATGTTTTCCGGGAATGATGTGTTTTTACTAGAAAAGTGTGTTCAGTCTCCTGTGTAGATTATTCATGCATGTACATATTGGTTATGTACTTGGACTATACTGCATAGGCTAACAGACATAGACTTATGTTGACGTCTAACTGGTAAGGGCACAGGGCGAGGGAGATTTGGTACCATTATGGGTGTTGGTGTAGTTTTTCCGATAGGACCTCCTACATCTTAGCCAACTCTTATTTACATCATATTACTGCGTCTCGTATTCGGATTGGAATACGTGCGCTTATTTTGACTATATGGAATTAGAGAAATGATATGATTTTTAACAGACACCATACTTTAACTTTCTTGCAGGTCATCTTCAGAGCTACGGCATGGATGCGTACATGGTCCTTACTCACTCCCACATATACTCCAGGGAGCCTTTGGAGCCTTTGGTTACTGGTTGTACCCAGTGGGACATGGTAGCACGGGCTATATTCAATCCGTTTGGATTGCGGTCTCATAATAGGATAGGCGTCTAGTTCTCTAGTCCTATTTATCCTGCCGGTTGTGGCAATGAGGTTCCCTTTTTATTTTTTATTTTTGCTCCGTTTGTGAGCTGTAATGGAGGTAAGACTTTGTTTTATTCGTACTTTTTAATAATATGGTCGCATGCATCTTTCAGACGCAGAGGCCGGGGGTGAGCCTCCTTTTCAAATAATTAAACTTGTTTTTTTTTCTCGGCTTGTTGGTTGTTGTAACAGCCACGATGCGGATATATCTCCCACGTGTCGAGGCACGACTTAGAGGCATAACCGCATGATGGTTTTGTCGCAAGAAGGGTCATCTTCACACAATCCCATGTAATGAACAAGAATGGGATAAAGAGTTGGCTTACAATCGCCACTTCACACAATGCATAACTTAAACAAGCATCATTCAGAGTCCAATCAAGGTCCGACTACGGAACCAAAATAAAAGAAGACAACCCCAAATGCTAGATCCCCGATCGTTCCAACTGGGCTCCACTACTGATCATCAGGGAAAGAAACATAGTAACGACCACGTTCCTCGTCGAACTCCCACTTGAGCTCGGTTGCGTCATCTGCACTGGTATCGTCGGCACCTGCAACTGTTTTGGTAGAATCTGTGAGTCACGAGGACTCAGCAATCTCACACCCGCGAGATCAAGACTATTTAAGCTTATAGGAAGGATGGGGTAATGAGATGGAGCTGCAGCAAGCACTAAGCATATATGGTGGCTAACATACACAAATGAGAGCGAGAAGAGAGGTAAAGCACAGTCGTGAATCTAGAAGTGATCCTGAAACTACTTACGTTCATGCATAACTCAAACCGTGTTCACTTCCCGGACTCCGCCAAGAAGAGACCATCATAGCTACACACGCGGTTGATGTATTTTAATTAAGTCAAGTGTCAAATTCTCTACAACCGGACATTAACAAATTCCCATCTGCCTCATAACCGTGGGCACGGCTTTCGAAAGATAATACCCTGCAGGGGTGTCCCAACTTAGCCCATCATAAGCTCTCACGGTCAAAGAAGGATATTCCTTCTCCCGGGAAGACCCGATCAGTCTCGGAATCCCGGTTACAAGACATTTCGACAATGGTAAAACAAGACCAGCAAGACCACCCGACTGTGCCGACAAATCCCGATAGGAGCTGCACATATCTCGTTCTCAGGGCACACCGGATAAGTTAAGCGTACAGGTACCAACGTAACCCAATTTGCCAAGGGACGGTCCCGCACGGTGCTCTAGTTTGGACCAGCACTCAGAGGAGCACTGGCCCAGGGGTTAAAATAAAGATGACCCTCGGGCTCACGAAAACCCAAGGGGAAAAGGCTTAGGTAGGCAAATGTAAAACCAAGGTTGGGCCTTACTGGAGGAGTTTTATTCAAGGCGAACTGTCAAGGGGGTCCCATAAATCACCCAACCGTGTAAGGAACGCAAAATCAAGGAACATAACACCGGTATGACGGAAAACTAGGGCGGCAAGAGTGGAACAAAACACCAGGCATAAGGTCGAGCCTTCCACCATTTACCAAGTATATAGATGCATTAATTAAATAAAAGATATTGTGATATCCCAACATATTCATGTTCTAACATGGAACAAACTTCATCTTCACCTGCAACTAGCAACACTATAAGAGGGGCTGAGCAAAAGCGGTAACTTAGCCATACAGCGGTTTGCTAGGAAATGATGGTTAGAGGCTTGACATGGCAACATGGGAGGCATGATATAGCAAGTGGTAGGTATCGCGGCATAGCAAAAGAGCAAGCAACTAGCAAGCAAAGATAGAAGTGATTTCGAGGGTATGGTCATCTTGCCTGCGAAGTTCTCAGTGTTGTCGAAAGCTTGATCCTCGTAAGCGTTCTCAATAGGTTCCTCGTTCACGTACTCATCTCCCGGCTCTACCCAAATCAAGAACACAAGCAAAGGAACATCTATCAACCATGATGCAATGCAGAAGCAATATGATGTAAAACATGGCATGATATGCGAGATGTGATATGCAATGCGTATGCGTGCTCCGGAAGGGAAAAGATGAACAAGGCATCAACTTAGCAAACCAAGTATGCCACTGGAAAGATGAGATGATTTCGGTTGAAATCGATATAAGGATCACCGGAATGGATGTACGGTTTGCAAATGACAAGCAAAACAAGGATGGCACAATTCTGCGATTAACAACATGATGCCACTTAGCATGCAACAAGAAACTAAGCTACTGTACTAAAAAATAACAAAAAAGCATATGAAATTGATGTACGCAAGATGCTTGAAAAAATATGAATAGTGAGATACGGCTAAATCACACCAGAGCAGGTTCAAACAAGCATGGCAAAAGTGCAAAAGATATCAGCTTCACAGACTTACTGAAAATAACATGCCAGGAATTAACATCAGGAAGCCATGTTTAGAGAAAGAAAACAACATGCTACAGGAACATAACATAGCAAACCAAGGCATGTAATGAATGCACTCAAAGCATAGAACAAAAGTGCCTTAATGGCCATGAGCCAAAAAGGATCAGAAGACATGATGGAACCCATGTAAACATAACAAGTTTTGTTACAGATTTGAGACTTAGCAGAAAAACCGAGCATGGCAAAATCAGCATCATGAAGGCATCTTCACGAGCTCGATTCACTCACCAAAAGGCATTGAATGATAAACTAAGCATACTATCAGCAAGAAGACATGTTCATGAAACTAAACAAAGCAAGAACAACCTCATATCATGCATGGATCAACTACAACAACCTTGGCAAAATCGACTAACACGTAAACAATCTGCCAGGAACATTTTATAACAAAAGTAGAGCAAGATTGAGTCATTCTATGGCACTCCATAATTGTCACACAGGGCATGGACTGGTAGAGCACATCCATATGTCCAAAACATCCTTACTGAACATACTCAAACGAAGCATGGATCTCTCTGTAGCAATATGAATACATGGCATAAAAATAATAGCAGGGAAATAACTTAATGAAAATTCCAAGTCCCTGAAATCAGCAACATCACGAAGCCTAGTTTGCATGCTTGTGCTAGTCACCACATAGATCACAAAAATACATGGCATACACCCCTGTAAATATGGAATGGCATAGTCCAAAACACATGTAGAGCTCATGCCCATAAGATGCAAACATCAAATGCAACAAAAATGACAAATCATCATAACTTGTTAAGTTGCAGCAGTAAACATTATATAGCACTCTTGCATCAGAGATTTGGGCATCAAGATGAACTCAAAAAAACATGATGCAATGGAACAAAATTGATAGCACATCCATATGAACATTTCGATATATCATGCATGCAAAAAGGACATACGGACGAGGAGATATGGCATGATGAACAGGGCAATATAATGCAAAACTAAAAAGACTTGGAGAAATCGGGGTCAACCCTAGGTCTTCTCAGAT
Organism: Aegilops umbellulata; assembly: GCA_032464435.1. Classification (NCBI taxonomy): domain Eukaryota; kingdom Viridiplantae; phylum Streptophyta; class Magnoliopsida; order Poales; family Poaceae; genus Aegilops; species Aegilops umbellulata. The sequence continues at coordinate 47,529,597 of CP136060.1, read as the reverse complement.
CCAGATCCGGATGTGCGGTTTACGGGGTTCGCCGGAGAAGGGGTTCGCCGGAGAAGGAGAGGACGGTGGCCGGAGTAGGAGAGCTCGCCAGAGGAGTCGGGGGCACCGGATCCGGCCCTCCCGTGGCCGGATCTGGCCAGAGCAGCGGGCGGCGGCGGCTTCTGGTGCGGGGCGGTGCCGGGTGGCGGCGAGGCGAGGCGGCGCCGGCTGGAGGCGGTGGGGACGTGAGCCGGACGGCGGACGGCGGCGGGGGAGGGGGGCTCGGCGTCGGGCGGCGCGCAGCGAGCAGGTGGCGGCGGGGAGACTCGGGCCCGGGCGGGCCTGCCTTGGGCCCCAGCGGGCCGCGGCGGCGGAGGCCTCCGGGGTGCCACGTGGCGGCCCCTGGATGGCTGGGCACGGCGGCGCGAGCGTGTCCGGCGGGTGCGGACACGTCCAGCGGCGGGGAGGGAGAGGGCTAGGGTTTCGGGACCCGGATTTGGAGGGGGGGTGCACATATTTATAGGTAGAGGGAGCTAGGAGAATCCAAATGGGGAGCGGTTTTCACCCATAAGATCGTGATCGAACGACCGAGAGGATGGAAGTGACTTGGATGGGTTATTAGGCTGTCTTGGAGGGGTGTTGGCCTGCAACCCAAAAGAGGCCTTTGAAGTTACCCGGTTAACCGTTGGAGTATCAAACGACCTCCAAATGGCACGAAACTTGACAGGCGGTCTACCGGTGCTATACAAAGGCCTCTTGGCAAACCTCGGTCCATTCCGAGAATGTTTAACACCCGCACACGAAAAGGGGCAAAAGGGGCGCCGGAGGACATAGGAGTGTCGAATTGCGAAACGGACAACGGGGAAAATGCTCGTATGCATGAGACGAACACGTATGCAAATGCGATGCACATGATGCCATGATATGAAATGCATGACAAGGACAAAATGCAAAACAAAGACAAGAACCCAACCACAAATCTCATAACTTAGTGCCGAAATGGCAAGAGTTGGAAAACAAATATGGCAAGTTACATCCGGGGCGTTACAACACTCCACCACTACGAGAGGATCTCGTCCCGAGATCTAGGACTGAAAGAACTCCGGATATTCGGAACGGAGGTTGTCGTGGAATTGTCACGGCAGATGTCCTCTTGCAAGGACTTAATCGTGGAGCCATCGCGACTAGGAAGCTTAAAGGGGTTAATCGGGACAAAGGACACGAGAGGTTTATACTAGTTCAGCCCCTTGCGGTGAAGGAAGGCCTACGTCTAGTTGGGTTGGTATTGCTTGAGGTTTCGATGACCAGGGAGCGAGATACGCTATGCCCGGTTCTCGATTGGTTGTATCTTGCCCTAAGTCGCCGGCGGGTCGTCCCCTTATATCCACGGGTTGACGCCCTGCGGCCTACAGAGTTCCGGCCGGCTCATAAACAGTGTCCGGCTCGGTGACTAGTTACTTCTACCTTATGTTGCAAGTCATGCCATCATGGCGGTTTATCACTATGGGCCTTAAGCCGCCCGTGGGATTTAAACCCTATGAACCGCCATCCTCATGTTGGGTCTTGGGCTTCTTTCACGATGAATCTTCTTTGTGTAACCCGGCCCCTCCTGGCCGGCTTACTCAAATAGTCATATCCCCAACATTAGGCCCAGATTGATTTGGACCGGTTCATGTCAATCTTAAAATACTTTAAGAATCAGTTCTTATATCTTCTGTCCGTGAAAAGGTCATAACCCGTTGTGACATCATCTTCCGGGTTCGGGTTAACCCACCGTGACATCATCTTTTAATTAAATCCTTATTTTACTTCATCGTATCTTCAACGGATCTTTGCCTTAACTGACCATCCCGAAACTCGAGGCGTCGGGGTCGTTGGAAAATGATATTTTGTCTCCTCGTTTCTCGCGCCTTCTTGGTCGGCCCCTCCTTATAAATAGATGCGACCTAGGTCTTTTTCATTTCCTTCAGTCATCTTCCTCCTCGCACCTCCTTCTTTGCTGCTCAAGCTCCGCCGCCGCCGCCGTCGAACTCCTCGTCTTCACCGACTCTGGCCGCTGCATCACCCTGATTCCGACCAGAAAACGACGGCGACCCTCCGTAGCTCTTCCGCATCTATGAGTTCCTCTTTTACCCTTTCTCAGATCTGCATTGAAACTGTTTGAGTTCATTGGCATCCATCGCCGCCCGACGCAAAACTCCATTAGTTCCCACCTCCAATGCCTTGTTTAGATTATAAAAACAACATAGAACTGCTGCGGAAAAGATCTGTGCTTATCCTGTATGAGAACAGATCTCATTTCCCTTGTTTCGAAAGCCCTCCGCGAGTATATGAACTTCTCTGTACTGTCTTAGGTCTAGAAATATTTTCCTTTCCAAAGCATCGTTTGATCCAAAATAATGATTGCAACTTGTGAAACTTGTTTGTTCCATACTTAGCCAAAAAACTGCATCTGCTGACTCTGTTTCGGCCATAATAGTTCATATGACCAGTTTAAGAAAATACCGGCTGTCAGCACCGCTTGCTTCTGGCGACTTAAGAACATCTTAATTGCCTTTGATACCTGCATCAGTTTAAACATTATCGCATAGTCACTTATATGTCATTAGGCCCCTTCTTAAGTTGCCATTTTGAATAAATCAACAATGCTCTCCTCCGGGCTATAATTGAACCAGAAAGATTCTTTTATCTTGTTGTAGGCTTCGATTTACGCAATGGCACCCAAAGCTCCCAAACCTCCGGTGACCTGCAACTGGGTCCCGTCCATTTTCACAGAGAGCAAACTGTCCGATTTTGTGAAGTCTGGTCATCTGCCCAAGAAGGATGTTATGTCTTCTCGTGCCCCTAACCCGTCTGAGGAGAAACCTCAACCCAAGGAAGGGGAGGTGATCATTTTTACTGATCACATGAGCCGGGGATTCGCTCCTCCCGGTTCAAAATTCTTTAGGGATGTTCTGAATTTCTTTGGTCTAAGGCCTCAAGATATCGGACCCAATTCCGTGTCAAACATATGCAACTTCCAAGTCTTCTGTGAAGTTTATCTTGGAGAAGAACCTAGCATGCCTTTGTTCCGGGAACTTTTCTATTTGAATCGGCAGAATGAACGCGCCAACGGGCCCAGTTTGGAACTTGGTGGCATATCAATTCAGAGCCGGAGAGACTGCCTGTTCCCTTACGCTGAACTGCCGAGTCACCCCAAAGATTGGAACCACACATGGTTCTACTGCCAAGATACTTCTCCGCCTGGCGAAAACCCACTGCCCGGCTTTCGTGCACTGCGCCTTGAGTCTACTCACCCGCTGCCAGATAAGTTGACTGCTATTGAACGTCTGCCACTCACCCCCATTATCAAGAAAATCAAAGCTCTTTTGGGGAACGGCTTAGATGGCATCGACCTGGTCCGAGTCTGGGTTGCTTGGAGAATGATTCCGTTAAGCCGCCGCCCCGGCTTAATGTGTCACTACTCAGGCGAGAAAGATGATCCTCAGCGTCATAGTCCTGACGACTTACCCGATGACGTAGTGGAGGCTACCACTCAGTCTTTGTTGAAGGAGGGTACAGTAACCAGTAACGCCTTCGGCTTACTGCCCTTCTGCAAGAAGAACACGGGCCCTGCAGTAAGTCTTAGTGATTACCTTTTACTACGTTATACTTCATTCTTACTCATAACCCTCTATAATCCTTTACAGGCCAATGACAGCTTCTGGAAAGTCCAGTATGACCATGAAGCGGCCAAGCAAGCCAGGGCGGCCAAGAGAGCCGAAAGAAAAACCACCAAGCCTACTACTTCCAGGAAAAGGAAGCCAAGTGCTTCTGAGATGTTCCAACTTGATGATTCTGATGACAATGAGGAAGAGGTAACTTTTCAACTTCCCTTGCTCCTTTATCATTATCTTACTAACATTATCCCCCTTTCAGGAAGACACGGGCAACAGCCAACCCGTCGAGGAAGAGGTAACTATAATCTCCTCCTACTCCGAGCTTCGGCCGCGTTAGAAAATTCGAAGAGTAACCCGGAAAGTAAGATTTTCACACCCTTTGGCTTACCAAGATCCTGACTTTCTTTTGAAGCAACAACAATTTGAAAACCGGAGGCAGACCGGGACTAGCAAGGATGCTGAGCTTTCCTCCGGCTTGCCTGACATAACCCGAAAACATCGTTCTGAGGTTATCTCTGACTTATACCCTTTTTCACCTTTGGTGGGTCTAATCCGTCAACCTCTCAACTTATCTGACTCCAATTACCAGGATACTTCTCCTTCATCCGGCTAGTCCATGCAGTCAAACATGCCGACTTTTAGAACTGCCCCTGGGTAATATCAATTTATTTACCTTATGCTTTCCCTTATTCATGTTTCTGTGCTTATTCTTCTGTTTTGTCCATAGCCTGCAAGTTAAACCCAGGAAGAAAAGAAAGAAAGGCACGCCGGCCCAAGACCCTATTATGACTGAACCAGAGCAGAAAGACGCCGCTGCCCTCGGCTCTTCCACACATCAGCCTCCGCCTGAACCGGCTCAAGATATTCCAGCACCAACTTCAGATCCTCCTGCTGAAGACGTTCTTGATAGTTCCATTAACCCGGAAGCGCCTAGCTTGGCCAAGACGACCAACTCAGAAGTGGAAATACTCAAGACCCAGTTCGTTGAACCGGCCCGGCCCACAGTCCTTGCCAAATGTTCTGCTAAAGAAGAGTTGCTAGAACGTCGTAAGGCCAAGATGGATATCACCAACTATACTCATTTTTTTGACAGAAAACCAACTATACTCATTTGAGTATTGGAGAGATCGTCTCTGGCTATATCAACCAGGTGCAGAGCAGTCGTGACCTGGAAATTGACATGGTGAAGCAAATACAGCAAAAATCTGAGGTATGACTTATGCTTCCCTACTTTCAAGCACCCTTACTGTAACAGCCCCCAAGTCTATTGATTATGAGTAAATATGATGTAGACTTTAGAAAACTTGTTAGAGCTGCTTGCCCCGGCTGAAAGAGAAAATATTTAAACCGGCTGTAACACAATACTTTTAACTTGCGATACACATTAGCCCCCAAGTGCCAAGTATCTTTTCTTGCAAAGTGCTTGGGACTTAATATCCAGGTCCGGCTTATGCTTTTAGAAAGCTTCGGTATACATTAGCCCCCAAGTGCCAAGTACCTTTGCTTGCAAAGTGCTTGGGACTTTAATATTGTTTATCATGATCTTGACTATTATTCGGTATTAATGCAGGCCACCATAAGTCAATTTGAGTCAGAGATTGCTGACCTGAAGAGCCGGCTGTCAGCCCAGGAGCTTGAAATTCAAAAAGCCAACTCCAAGTTTGAAGTCAGCGTCTCTGAACAAGAGAAGTTGAAGAAGAATTTTGAAGCGGAGAAGAAAGCCTGGGCTAAAGAAAAAGCCTTACTGGTGACCCGGGCCGAGACAGCAGAAGCATCACTTGCGGAAGTAAACACCGAGCTGTCCGGCTTAAAGCGCCAGATATCTCGGATGGTCTCAGCCATCTTTGGTAAGTAACGATACATGTAAAAACTTAAATACTACAAACCTTTCTTTGATGAACACCTTAATTCTTACCTCCGGCTCACTTTATGTTTTTAACAATATAGGCCCCAGGAGCACCAACCTCAAGCAGAATATGACGATCAAGCTGAAGGCAGTGTATACTCTGGTGGAACAGCTTTACGCCGGGTCACAATGTGCTCTGGCCGTTGTGGCTTTATCTAATGACGTTCCTTATCTCCTTCAAGATGTGCTGAAACGGCTTGCTGTGCTCCCTCAGCGGGTTCAAGAGCTAAGGCGGGCATCCGCAAGAGCCAGGGCCATAGCCGCATTGAGCCGGGCTAAAGCATGGATTCCAGAACTAGAGCCGGCTGACACTGCTCTTGGATACCCGAGCCTGAAGGAAGATGGCACCTTATTTAATGAGGCAGACTTCACCGCCTGTGTGAAAGAGATACGCCCTGTGGCTACTCTTATCGGGAATGACACTGATCTGACCAAGTATCAGCCGGGTTACGATAGTGAGAACCGGAGGATTCCAACTCCTCATTACCATGAAGTCAGCCTGATTCCTCCAACTCGTAAGCACACTTTCGCCCCTGACGTCAACCCAACTGGTTTAATCGATGATGAAGCTGAGTTTGAAGCCTTGAGTGGCATTGATTGGGCCTCATCAACCTTCCAGGATAGGGCAACCGATGGAGAGGCGGAGAAGGATAACCCGGAATCGTCAAGCCCACCAGAAGAGTGAAGATGTCGGGTGTCATATGTTTATGTTCTTGCCAAAACAATGCCTCACTATTTAGACTCCGGGAGTCTTGTAATAGAGTAGAGAAACTCGATTTTTGTCATGCCTTCGCGCATGCTTATGGCACTTGATACTTGCATAAGCCGCCATTACTATGCACTCGCAGTTTATATTAATCTGTTATGCCTTTATGGAGATTTACCTGTATCGCCCTGCACATAAGACAAACAGAAATCCCTTGGCAACTTATCGCATTAGGGGTCATATAATGCTTTGATAACCCAGAGTATACACCAAACAATTTTAGGAAAGACAACTTATGATTAGACTTAGTAGACATAATCATAATGACATACCTATGATGCTTGCGGTTATCTCTCCGGTTTATATAACCCAACCCCTGAGGGTAAATTTAACTCCGGAAAATTGATATATAAAGGTTCACCTGGTACTTAGTAACCCGAGGTAACCAATATTAACCCGGAGAATTATGATCCAACCTATTGTACTTTGAAGAAGATCTCAATATAACCAAATATTGACACTTATAAAACATGATGAAATAATAAACAAAGTTAAAAGGCTTCTGATTCGAATACGATCAGTGAACCGTTCCAAAGGGGTTAAGCTAAGATTCGGATACGATCATATAGCCCCCAGTGGCTGTGGCGATGCCGATCAAATGGGTATGACATCTATGTTCTCTTTGGTTCAAATACGACCTATGTTTGAACAGGAAGCCCCCAAGTGACCATACGAGTTGCTTAATGACGCTGATTCAAATACGATCCACGTCAGACCCAAAGGGGTTAAGCTATGATTCAAGTATGATCAAGAAGCCCCCAAGTGGGTTTGGCAGTATGCCGATCAAGTGGGTATCGACAGCTATGTTCTCTTTGGTTTGAATATGACCTATGTTTGAACAGGAAGCCCCCAGGTGATCATGGCTAGATTCAGATATGATCATAAGCCGGACCAAAGGAAAAGCCAGATTCAGATATGACCCGCTCCCTCTTGGTTATCTCCGCCACATGACAAAGAAGACACATAAACCTTTTTGGGGTGGAAAAAAGGACAGAGGTCCTGCTTTATTGCTTTATGTAGTATATACAGAGTATAAATATATACATATTAGAGCCGGTGGATCAAGTATAGTAAGGCCGAAGATGAGCGATATTCCACGGCCGACGGGTCTCCTCCTCCGACTTACGTGAGTCTTTGTGCTCTCGAACATCAATAAGGTAGTATGACCCGTTGTTCAGATTCTTACTGACCACAAAGGGTCCTTCCCAAGGAGGGGATAACTTGTGCATGTCAGATTGATCCTGGATGAGTCGGAGCACTAAGTCGCCTTCTTGAAAGGTCTTGGACCTAACCCGGCGGCTGTGGTAGCGGCGCAGGTCTTGCTGATAAATCGCAAAGCGGGCTATTGCCAAGTCTCGCTCTTCGTCCAACAGGTCTAGTGCATCCGGATGAGCTTTTTCGTTGTCCGCCTCAACATAAGCTGCCACACGGGGTGAGTCATGACGGACGTCACTTGGTAGGACCGCCTCTGCTCCATACACCATAAAGAAAGGTGTGTAACCCGTAGATCTGTTAGGTGTAGTATTGATGCTCCAAAGTACCGAAGATAACTCCTCCACCCAACAACCCGGCGTCCGCTGCAAGGGGACCAAGAGCCGGGGCTTGATACCCTTCAAGATTTCTTGATTAGCTCTTTCTGCTTGACCATTGGATTGAGGATGATCCACAGCCGAAACGTCAAGCCGGATATGCTTTCGTTGACAGAACTCTTCCATAGCTCCTTTGGAGAGGTTAGTGCCATTATCAGTTATGATGCTGTGTGGAAAACCAAAGCGAAAAATCACCTTTTTCATGAAGTGGACCGCCGTGGCTGCATCACACTTACTGACTGGCTCTGCCTCAACCCACTTTGTAAACTTGTCAACCGCCACCAAAAGGTGAGTCTTTTTATCGTTAGACCTTTTGAAAGGCCCGACCATATGAAGCCCCCAGACTGCGAACGGCCAAGTAATTGGAATCATCCTCAATTCTTGAGCCGGCACATGGGCCCGTCGTGAGAACTTCTGACACCCGTCACATTTGCTGACCAGATCTTCTGCATCAGCGTGAGCCGTCAGCCAATAAAAGCCATGACGGAAAGCCTTGGCCACAAGAGATTTTGAGCCGGCATGATGACCACAATCGCCCTCATGAATCTCGCGGAGTATCTCCTGACCCTCCGCAGGTGACACGCAACGTTGAAACGCCCCAGTGACGCTGAAGTGATGTAACTCGCCATTAATGATTGTCATGGATTTGGACCGCCGGACGATTTGTCTTGCCAAGGTCTCATCTTCAGGTAGCTCTCCCCGGGTCATATAAGCCAAATAGGGCACTGTCCAATCCGGGATAACATGAAGAGCCGCTACCAGCTGTGCCTCCGGGTCTGGCACTGCTATATCTTCTTATGTAGGTAACTTGACAGAAGGATTATGCAAAACGTCAAGAAAGGTATTAGGTGGTACCGGTTTACGCTGAGATCCCAGCCGGCTTAAGGCATCCGCCGCCTCATTCTTCCTTCGATCAATGTGTTCCACCACATAACCCTTGAAATGCCCAGCTACAGCATCAACTTCACGACGGTAAGCCGCCATGAGGGGATCTTTGGAGTCCCACTTGCCTGACACCTGTTGAGCCACAAGATCTGAGTTTCCTAAGCACCTTACCCGGCTCAAGTTCATCTCCTTGGCCATCCGGAGACCATGGAGTAAGGCCTCGTACTCAGCTGCATTGTTAGTGCAAGGAAACATAAGCCGGAGCACATAACATAATTTGTCACCTCGAGGGGAAGTTAACACGACTCCAGCCCCCGAACCTTCCAACTGCCTGGACCCATCAAAATGAATAGTCCAATATGTGTTATCAGGCTTCTCCTCAGGTGCATGTAGCTCTGTCCAATCATTGATAAAATCCACCAAGGCTTGAGATGTAATGGCCGTGCGTGGCACGTACCTCAGACCATGAGGCCCGAGCTCGATGGACCACTTAGCAACTCGGCCTGTGGCTTCTCTGTTCTGGATGATGTCTCCCAATGGGGCAGAACTTACCACAGTGATAGGGTGACCTTGGAAGTATTGCTTCAGCTTCCGGCTTGCCATGAACACCCCGTAAACAAGCTTCTGCCAATGAGGGTACCTTTGCTTCGACTCGATGAGCACCTCACTGACATAATAAACCGACCGTTGAACCGGATGCTCCTTACCAGCCTCCTTGCGCTCCACCACGATTGCAACGCTGACGGCTCGTGAATTAGCAGCCACATATAACAGTAAAGGCTCTTTGTCAATGGGAGCTGCAAGGACCGGCGGCTCAGACAACTGTCTCTTCAAATCCTCAAAAGCAGCATTAGCAGCATCACCCCAGATAAAGGTGTCCGCCTTTTTCATCATCTGATACAGCGGTAGGGCCTTCTCACCTAGCCGGCTTATGAATCGGCTCAAAGCAGCAACAGGACCCGCGAGTCGCTGAACATCGTTGATGCACGCCGGCTTAGCCAAAGAGGTAATTGCCTTGATCTTCTCTGGATTGGCTTCAATGCCCCTGTTCGAGACCAGGAATCCCAAAAGCTTACCTGCAGGTACACCGAATACACACTTCTCCGGGTTAAGCATCATTTTATAAACCCGAAGATTATCAAAGGTTTCCTTTAAATCAGATATCAAGGTTTCCTTCTCTCTGGACTTCACCACTATATCATCCACATAAGCATGAACATTGCGCCCAATCTGATTATGGAGACAGTTCTGTACACACCGTTGATAAGTCGCATGGGCACTCTTGAGCCCAAAAGGCATAGACACATAGCAGAAAGCTCCAAACGGAGTGATGAAGGATGTCTTCTCCTGGTCCTTAACTGCCATCTTGATCTGATAACAAGAGTAAGCATCCAAAAAACTCAAACATGCACAACCTGTCGTAGCATCAATGATTTGATCAATACGGGGGAGAGCGAAAGGATCAGCCGGACAAGCCTTATTTAAGTCCGTGTAATCCACACACATCCGCCAAGTGTCATTCTTCTTGAGTACGAGCACCGGGTTAGCCAACCACTCCGGGTGAAAAACTTCAATGATGAATCCGGCCGCCAAGAGCCATGCGGCCTCCTCTCCAATAGCTTTTCGTCTTTCTTCGTTGAATCGCCGAAGAAACTGTCTGACCGGCTTATACTTTGGATCAATGTTAAGAGTGTGCTTAGCGAGTCCTCTCGGTACACCTGGCATGTCAGAAGGTTTCCATGCAAAGATGTCCCGGTTCTCACGGATGAACTCGATGAGCGCGCTTTCCTATGTAGGATCCAAATTGGCACTGATGCTGAACTGCTTAGATGAATCACATGGAGTGAAATCAACAAGCTTGGTCTCAGCAGCCGACTTAAACTTCGTTGCCGGGTCATGTTCTGTGGTTGGCTTCTTGAGGGAAGTCATGTCCGCCGGGTCAACGTTATCTTGATAAAATTTGAGTTCCTCCGCTGCGCAGACAGACTCGGCATAAGCCGCGTCACCTTCTTCGCACTCCAGGGCCACCTTTCGACTTCCATGCACAGTGATGGTGCCCTTGTAACCGGGCATCTTGAGTTGTAGACAAACATAACACGGCCGCGCCATGAACCTGGCATAAGCCGGCCGCCCGAACAAAGCATGATATGGACTCTTGATTTTGACCACCTCAAAGGTTAACTTCCCAGCCCTAGAATCATGCTCGTCTCCAAAGGCCACCTCCAGCTCAATCTTACTGACGGGATATGCCGACTTACGAGGCACCACTCCATGGAAAACGGTGTTGGATGTCCTTAAATTTTTGTCAGTTAAACCCATGCGCCGAAAGGTCTCATAATAGAGGATGTTGATGCTGCTACCTCCGTCCATGAGCACCTTAGTGAACTTATATCCACCGACCTGCGGAGCCACCACCAGGGCTAGTTGACCCGGATTATCAACCCGGGGAGGGTGGTCCTCCCTACTCCAGACAATGGGCTGTTCTAACCACCTCAAGTAACGAGGGGCTGCCGGCTCAACAGAATTCACAGCCCTCCTATGAACTTTATGATCACGCTTGCATAAGCTAGTGGTGAACACGTGCTACTGCCCACTATTCAGCTGTTTCGGATGGCTCTGATAACCCGACTGCTGCTGCTGCTGTCCTCCTTGACCGGACTGCTGTTGATTATAGCCGCATTGATTTCCCTGAAAGACGGAATTTGAGCCGCCATACGGGCCATGAAAACCACCGGCTCCTGAGCCGCCACCCGGACCATGATTGCCGTCAAACGTATTGGAGTTCTTGAAAGCCTTCATAATCGCACAATCTTTCCACAAGTGAGTGGTGGATCGTTCTCGGGTGACGCGTTTTGGGCAGGGCTCATTGAGTAGCCTGATCCGCCAGATCGAGGGGGCGGTTTTCCCTTACGTCTCTGATTGTTACCCTGTGCATTGGCGTTGGCTACAAACTCCGGGTTACCCTCCGCCTTACGCTTATTGCCTCCTTGATTCATCGGGTTATGCTGCTGACCCTTTCCATTGTCGTTCTTTTTTCCCTTCCCTGTCTTTTCCTCGTCAGACGCGGGGTCCTTGGTACTATCAGAATCGGCATACTTGACCAAAGCCGCCATTAGCGTGCCCATATCATCGCAATCACGCTTGAGGCGCCCCAGCTTCTGTCTCAGTGGCTCAAAGCGGCAATTCTTTTCCAACATGAGGACTGCAGAGCCGGCATCCATCTTGTCAGATGAATGAATAATCTCCTTGACCCGGCGCACCCAATGTGTTGTGGATTCACCCTCCTCTTGCTTACAATTTGTCAAGTCCACAATCGATATAGATTGCTTGCAAGTGTCCTTGAAATTCTGGATGAATCGGGCTTTTAGCTCTGCCCATGAACTAATGGAGTTGGGAGGTAAACCCTTTAACCAAGACCGGGCTGTTCCATCCAACATCATGGTGAAATACTTAGCCATTGCTGCGTCACTGACTTCTAACAGCTCCATGGCCATCTCGTAACTTTCAATCCATGCCCCGGGCTGTAAGTCGGCCGTGTAATTCGGCACCTTTCGAGGTCCCTTGAAGTCCTTGGGCAGACGTACATTACGCAGAGCCGGTACCAGACAAGGAACACCACCGGTTCTAGTGGCTACTCCCGCCTCAACGGAAGTCGCCGGGTAAGCCGGCAAGTCCTGTTGGGCGGCCAGCTGAGCCTCTAGCTGATCTGCCCATTCGTCCTCCTGACGTATCCAATCTTGCACTGGGTTATACCCGCCAGGCTAGTTTCGGCGTTGGGCGTTGCTTGAAAAGGCCTCTGATTCCATGTGTCGTCTATAACTCGGGCTCCGGTTTGGACGAGGTGGATCTAACCAGGGCGGAGGAGTTGAATGGATCCTGTCCCGGCTGTAAGAATAAGTTTCTTGCTGGGTCAAAGCCGTCTGGACAAGTTCTCTGATCCTCCGGGTCTCCACCGCCGTCGGATCATCACCGTCCACTTGGAGAGCCGCCAAACGTGTTGATGCTGCGATTAAGTTCTCCATAGGGTTGGAGAAGTGACCCGGTGGTATTGGCACATAACGGGGCGGTGGCATATTCCCATGAAGCGGCGCCGTCACCTGAGGCTGAACCAGGCCCCCCGCTCCGGACGTCATAAACTGATTTGCGCCTGGCGGGTTACTTGAGCCGGCCCCGGGTGTAGCAAAGAGATTCCGAGGGTCATAAGTCGGAGGCAAACGGGACTGAGTTCTCTGATGTCTCCTCCTCATTACCTCGTTAGATGCGTTTAAACTCATTGTGAGATGGAAAGGCTCTGCCTGAAGTTGTTGTGCCCGTGCATCCAAAGCCGCCCGCTCCGTGGCCAATCTAGTATCCTCAGCTGCTAAGGCCTCCTTGGCTCGAGCGACCTCTTCACGAACCCGTGCCACCTCTGCCTCATGCTCATCTTGATTTGCAGGGATGACTGTAGCGGTCAACAGGGCCGTAAGCTTATCCATAAGATCCATCAGTATCTGAGCCGGTGGGCGCACAGGACCACCTGTCCCGGCTGCTCCTAGCCCGGACGTTATCGCTGCTGAAGCCGTCGAGTTTTGGCCGGGTTGGGTACCAGCCATGAAGACTCCTGCCCAGTTTGGCGACTCAGAGGGGTCCGGAATAGTGCTGCCATCGGAACAGCCCCCAAGCACACTGTCTTGAACTTGATACAGCGAATCTGTTGAGCCGGCGGGCGACTCACCGTCAGAGAAGATGGCCGTCTCACCATCATCTTTAGATCCTTCTGAGAGTTCACCTTCGTGGATGCAACCCATGAAGGCACGCTTCACGACGGGTTGAGCGCGGGCGGGTTTCGCACGCTGAGCCGTCTCGACGAGGTCGGTGCAGTTGTCCGGCTCAGGGCCCGGCTCACCAATCCGTCCGATGAAGACGTGGATTCCGCCGAAGGGGACCCGATACCCGTACTCAATTGAGCCGGCGTCGGGGCCCCAGCCTTCGTCGTCGATGTAGATCTTGCCGCGACGACTCTTGGTCATCAGGCCGACTGCGTATCCTTTGAGCCCTTCGAAGCTGCCCTTCAAGAACTCAAATCCACCGTGCGCTGGCCCCACGGTGGGCGCCAACTGTCGTGGAATTGTCACAGCAGATTTCCTCTTGCAAGGACTTAATTGTGGAGCCATCGCGACTAGGAAGCTTAAAGGGGTTAATCGGGACAAAGGACACGAGAGGTTTATACTAGTTCAACCCCTTGCGGTGAAGGAAGGCCTACGTCTAGTTGGGTTGGTATTGCTTGAGGTTTCGATGACCAGGGAGCGAGATACGCTATGACCGGTTCTTGATTGGTTGTCTCTTGCCCTAAGCCGCCGGCGGGTCGTCCCCTTATATCCACGGGTTGATGCCATGCGGCCTACAGAGTCCCGACCGGCTCATAAACAGTGTCCGGCTCGGTGACTAGTTACTTCTACCTTATGTTACAAGTCATGCCATCATGGTGGTTTATCACTATGGGCCTTAAGCCGCCCGTGGGCTTTAAACCCTATGAACCGCCATCCTCATGCTGGGTCTTGGGCTTCTTTCACGATGAGTCTTCTTTGCGTAACCCGGCCCCTCCTGGCCGGCTTACTCAAATAGTCATATCCCCAACAAAGGTGATCCTCGCGCTCCCAGGTGGGTTCTCGGGCGGAATGGTGTTGACCACTTCACTTTCAGAAATTTGATGGACTTGTTGCGAGTCTTGCGCTCAGTTTCTTCAGAATAGCAACGGGATGCTCATGATATGACAGGTCTTCTTGGAGATCAATCTCTTCGAAGTTGATGGTGCGGTCAGGAGTCTTGAAGCACTTGTGAAGCTGTGACACGTGAAACACATCGTGCACATTTGTGAAGTTGGAGGGAAGCTCAAGTTGATAGGCGAGGTCGCCTCTTTTGCCAGTGATCTTGAAAGGACCCACGTATCTAGGGGCAAGCTTCCCTTTGATACCGAAGCGACGAGTGCCTTACATTGGAGAGACGCGGAGGTAGACATGGTCTCCGATCTTGAAAGCCAAGTCACGGTGCTTGCTATCATAGTAACTCTTCTGGCGCGATTGCGCGGCTTTGAGGTTTTCATGGATGACTTTACACATTTCTTCAGCCTCTGTGATCAAGTCGTTGCCAACAAGTTGGCGTTCACCAGTCTCTGACCAATCGAGAGGAGTACGACACTTTCTGCCATAGAGAATCTCAAATGGGGCCTTGCCCGAACTCGCTTGGAAGCTGTTGTTGTAGGAGAACTCGGCATATGGAAGACAATCCTCCCACTTCATGCCAAAAGAGATGACACAACCCCTGAGCATATCTTCAAGGATTTGGTTGACTCGCTCGACTTGGCCACTAGTTTGAGGATGGAAAGCTGTGCTAAAGCGAACGTTGGTGCCCATGGCATTCTGGAAGGAGTCCCAGAATTTAGAGGTGAAGATGCTTCCACAATTTGAAGATATCAATTGTGAAATGTCGTGCAAACAGACAATCCTGGAGGTGTATAGCTCTGCCAGCTGCGCTGCTGTGATAGATTCTTTCATAGGAAGAAAATGAGCCACTTTAGTAAGCTTGTCGATGATGACGAAGATAGCATCATTTCCACGCTTGGACTTAGGAAAACCAGTAACGAAGTCCATTTCGATATGATCAAACTTCCATTCTGGAATAGCAAGAGGTTGGAGGAGACCAGCTGGTCGTTGGTGTTCTGCTTTCACCCTTCTGCAGACGTCACATTCGTTCACGAATTGGGCGATTTCTTGCTTCATTCGAGTCCACCAATACGACTGCTTGAGGTCATGGTACATCTTCGTACTTCCAGGATGAATGGATAGAAGAGAATTGTGTGCCTCAATCATTAAGACCTTCCTTAGATCACCTTTAGGAACCACAATCCGGTCCTCGAAGAATAAAGTGTCTCTGTCCTCAATGCGATAGCATTTGTATTTGGAAATGTCCTTGTCAATACCACGTTTCACCTTCTTCACCATGGTATCCAGGAGTTGTGCCTCACGAATTTGATCTTCCAAAGTAGGAGAGACTTTGAGGTTGGCAAGAAATCCTTGAGGAACAACTTGGAGATTCAGTTTGCGGAAAGCTTCACAAAGATCCGGTTGGAAGGGCTTGAGGATTAAGCTGTTGCAATAAGCCTTCCGGCTGAAAGCATCTGCAATAACATTGGCCTTGCCAGGAGTATATTCAATTCTCGGATTGTACTCTTGAATCATTTCGACCCATCGAGTTTATCTGAGGTTGAGGTTGGGCTGAGTGAAGATGTACTTGAGACTCTTGTGATCGGCGAATAAGTCCACTTTCCTTCCCAACAAGAGATGTCTCCATGTTATTAATGCATGGACAACTGCCGCAAAATCAAGATCGTGAGTGGGGTAGTTATTTTGAATTGGGCTTCAACTGACGAGAGGTATAGGCCACAACTTTCTTCTCTTGCATTAACACATCACCGAGACCTTAAAGAGAAGCATCACAGAAAACTTCGAATGGCTTGGATTCGTCGGGAGGAGTTAAGACAGGAGCTGTGACGAGTTTCTCTTTGAGAGTGTTGAAAGCAACGTCACACTCAGGAGTCCAGACATACTTCACATGCTTCTGGAGGAGGTTGGAAAGAGGCTTTGCAATCTTTGAGAAATTCTCAATGAATCTTCGGCAATAGCTTGCAAGTCCAAGAAAACTTCGAAGCTGCTTGACATTCTGAGGAGGTTCCCAATTCACAACTGCAGACACCTTCTCGGGATTAACAGCGATGCCCTTGGCAGAGATGATATGCCCAAGGTAAAGAACTTCATCAAGCCAAAACTCACATTTGGAAAACTTCGCATAGAACTGATACTCTCTGAGCTTGTCGAGCACCAATCGCAAATGTTTGGCATGATCCTTCTTATTCTTGGAGAAGACCAATATATCATCGAGATACACCAAGACGAATTCGTTGGTGTAGGGGTTGAAGATGAAGTTCATCATTCAAGAGAATGTTGCAGGAGCATTGACAAGGCCGAAAGACATGACAATATATTCATAAGAACCAAAGCTTGTTCTGAAAGCTGTCTTGGGAATATCTTCTTCACGAATTCAAATCTGATGATAACCCATACGAAGGTCAAGCTTGGAGAACACTGTAGCACCTTTGAGTTGCTCGAAAAGCTCATTGATGTTGGGAAGTGGATACTTGTTCTTGATAGTCTTCTTGTTCAATGGACGATAATCGACGCAAAGTCGGTCCGTGCCATCCTTCTTCTGGACAAAAAGAACACCACAACCCCAAGGAGATGAACTCGGTCTGATCAAACCCAGACGCTCTTGTTCATCGAGTTGTTTCTTCAATTCTTTCAACTCCTTTGGTCCAAGCTTGTATGGACGCTTGCAAATGGGTTCCGTGCCAGGCTCAAGATCGATAACGAATTCAACTGGCCGGTGAGGAGGCATACCCGGAAGCTCTTCTGGAAAGACATCTTGATACTCACAAACGACTGGAATCTGAGAGATTGTGTCTAGCTCGCCCTTCTCAATGAGAGAGAATAACCGAATGGTTTTGTCACGAGCGGCATAGATGATCACATCCTCAGAAGAGTGTGTCAATTGAATTTTCCTGGCAGCACAATCGAGCTGAGCCTTGTGCTTAGAAAGCCAGTCCATCCCGAGAATTAGATCAATATCTGATTCACCAAGGACAATTGGAGAAGACAGAAATTTATAGTTGCCCATCTTGATGGAAACATCCGGGATCATCGTGGTAGCCCTCATAGACTTGCCCCGAGAAACAACCCCCATGGGTTTTCCCAACATTTCCAAAATGAAGTCATGCTTTGAAACAAATGATCTCGACATGAAACAAAGTGATGCACCAGTGTCAAAAAGAACTTTAGCAGGAAAAGAGTTAACTGGAAGGTTACCAATGATCACTTCTGAAGAATCCTCCGCCTGAGCTGCATTCATCATGTTCACCTTTGCAGACTTGGGATTATGCTTGACCACTGCATTGCTAGAAGATCTCACAGGAGGAGGAGGCGGAAGGCGCCTTTGGTTGAAGCACTTGTTCGCATAGTGACCCTTTTGCTGACACTTGTTGCAAGTCACCTCTGAGAGCAGACGATGATAAGGAGCATTTGACATTGGAGCTTGATTCTGAGACTTGTTCTGATAGCCAGGGTTGGGTGGGTGGGAAGATCCATGGCCACCTTTATTCTTCTGCTGGTAAGGCTGACGAAACGGAGGAGGAGGAGGCAACCAGAACTTCTGTTGCTTAGCTGCCACTAGTGAGGAAGAAGAGGACCGAACTGCGTCCCTGACTCTCTTCTTAGAAGCCTCACACTTGAGCTGGACAACTTCTTGTTTCAGTGCCATGTTGTAGAATTGATCAAACTTAGTCGGCTCAACAAGAACGAGAGCTAAGTGCAGATCTTCTCTAAGACCACCTCTGAATTGGTAGATCCTCTTTTCATCAGGAACGTCTTGTTTAGCGAAGCAAGCAAGTTTCTGAAACTGGATGTTGTATTGGTACACAGACATGCTGCCTTGCTTGAGATTGCGGAATTCCTCACGCTTGCTCTCAACAACACTTTGTGGAATGTGGTGAGCTTTGAAGTCTCGGCAGAAATCATCCCAGGTAATCACACAACCTCCTCTGGAATCTTTGTATTGTTGATACCAATCAGCAACTTGGTCCTTGAGTTGGAAAGAGGAAAACTTGACAAAGTCCTCAGGTCTGACATTGCTACATTCAAAATGCTTGTTGATGTCCACAAGCCAATCATCGGCATCGGTGGCCTCGGCACAGTAGATGAAAGACTTCGGCTGATTTGCAAGGAATTGGTTGAGGGTAGCGAAGTGAGGTTGATTGTTGCCTTGGCCTTGATTTCCCTGATTGCCTTGCCCTTGGTTGCCTTTTGCATGAGCTAAATCAGTATCTGAGCATTGGCGTTGGTGGCTGTCATCAAAGCTTGCCATGCCTCCGGAGGCGGAGGTGGTGGCGGAGGGTTCTCCTGACTCCCATCATCGCGTTCCGGATTCTGACGCGTTGGCGGAGCCATCCTGAAGAGGGTGACATCCATTAGCATCTTGAAAGACATATATTCAAGCTGAATCAAAGGATCGAAATTGCAACATATAGCCTTATCATTCAAACTAGAATGAACGAATGAATTCCAAAGTAAATCATCACACTTCCATAAGCTGAGAAGCCACTTAGATAAAGGTAGAAGAATAAAATCAACAAGGTACGGATATGAACAAATACTTGGTAAGGATTACCCAATCACAAACCAAATAACTGCGGGAAGAAATACTAGAGCTACATGAATTCCCACCTATAGAACTCCTGAAACTTTCTGGTTATGCAATCAGGTGTCGGGGATACAGGGGAAGCAAAATATCTCACCCAAACTAACAATCCCTACATCCAGCTGTATCCATCCTTCAACACATAACCAAGAAACCTTCAGAAATCGTTTACCTCAAGCTTCGAAAAGCATCT
This sequence comes from Aegilops umbellulata, assembly GCA_032464435.1. NCBI lineage: Eukaryota > Viridiplantae > Streptophyta > Magnoliopsida > Poales > Poaceae > Aegilops > Aegilops umbellulata. The sequence continues at coordinate 47,510,336 of CP136060.1, read as the reverse complement.
GTTATACGAGTTATGGCAATACTCCCGAACTCTGCCCCAATACTGGGTGTTATCGAGGTTATCTCACCAACAACTGCATAAAAGAGATTTTCGATGTCGGCGAAACTCAGGTATTCCAGAACTGCAACGATAAAATTGTGACAACAACACCTCGGAGCTCAACTCCCCGGGACACTGCCACAACCCCTAAACGACATGAGGCACCAATAACAATGTTCTCGTCACAAAACCATCGGAACGATTCCAAGATACCCGCGTGATCCTAAATTTATTTAGTGAAATTTGAGGAGAGTAGAGTCAAAAGTTCTACACCAGGGGCCTCACCAAAGCGACGAAGGGACTGGGGAGTAAAAAGAATCCTATTCTCCGATATATATAATCCTAAGAATCAAAACATTTTTTTCTAGACTCAACAACGCTAGCGATTCGATCAAGCAGGGGGCTCCTAAGTCGGGGATGGCTCTGATTACGAACTTGTAACACCCATGATGCGGCTATATCTCCCACGTGTCGAGGCACGACTTAGAGGCATAACCGCATGGTGGTTTTGTCACAAGAAGGGTCATCTTCACACAATCCCATGTAATGAACAAGAATGAGATAAAGAGTTGGCTTACAAACGCCACTTCACACAATACATAACTTAAACAAGCATCATTCAGAGTCCAATCAAGGTCCGACTACGGAACCAAAATAAAAGAAGACAACCCCAAATGCTAGATCCCCGATCGTCCCAACTGGGCTCCACTACAGATCATCAGGGAAATAAACATAGTAACGACCACGTTCCTCGTCGAACTCGCACTTGAGCTCGGTTGCGTCATCTGCACTGGTATCGTCGGCACCTGCAACTGTTTTGGTAGAATCTGTGAGTCACGAGGACTCAGCAATCTCACACCCGCGAGATCAAGACTATTTAAGCTTATAGGAAGGATGGGGTAATGAGATGGAGCTGCAGCAAGCACTAAGCATATATGGTGGCTAACATACGCAAATGAGAGCGAGAAGAGAGGTGAAGCACGGTCGCGAATCTAGAAGTGATCAAGAAGTGATCCTGAAACTACTTACGTTCATGCATAACTCATACCGTGTTCACTTCCCGGACTCCACCGAGAAGAGACCATCACGGCTACACACGCGGTTGATGTATTTTAATTAAGTCAAGTGACAAATTCTCTACAACCGGACATTAACAAATTCCCATCTGCCTCATAACCGCGGGCACGGCTTTTGAAAGATAATACCCTGCAGGGGTGTCCCAACTTAGCCCATCATAAGCTCTCACGGTCAACGAAGGATATTCCTTCTTCCGGGAAGACCTGATCAGTCTCAGAATCCCAATTACAAGACATTTCGACAATGGTAAAACAAGACCAGCAAGACCACCCGACTGTGCCGACAAATCCCGATAGGAGCTGCACATATCTCGTTCTCAGGGCACACTGGATAAGCTAAGCGTACAGGTACCAACGTAACCCAAGTTGCCAAGGGGCGGTCCCGCACGGTGCTCTAGTTTGGACCAGCACTCAGAGGAGCACTGGCCCCGGGGTTAAAATAAAGATGACCCTCGGGCTCGCGAAAACCCAAGGGAAAAAGGCTTAGGTAGGCAAATGTAAAACCAAGGTTGGGACTTGCTGGAGGAGTTTTATTCAAGGCTAACTGTCAAGGGGGTCCCATAAATCACCCAACCGTGTAAGGAACGCAAAATCGAGGAACATAACACCGGTATGACGGAAAACTAGGGTGGCAAGAGTGGAACAAAACACCAGGCATAAGGCCAAGCCTTCCACCCTTTACCAAGTATATAGATGCATTAATTAAATAAGAGATATTGTGATATCCCAACATATCCATGTTCCAACATGGAACAAACTTCATCTTCACCTGCAACTAGCAATGCTATAAGAGGGGCTGAGCAAAAGCGGTAACTTAGCCATACAACGGTTTGCTAGGAAAGGATGGTTAGAGGCTTGACATGGCAACATGGGAGGCATGATATAGAAAGTGGTAGGTATCGTGGCATAGCAAAAGAGCGAGCAACTAGCAAGCAAAGATAGAAGTGATTTCGAGGGTATGGTCATCTTGCCTGCGAAGTTCTTAGTGTTGTCGAAAGCTTGATCCTCGTAAGCGTTCTCAACAGGTTCTGTCGTGGAATTAACACATCAGATGTCCTTAGTGTGAGGACTTAGTCGCGAGGCCAACACATCTATGTGGTAACTTGAGAGGGGTTGAACGGAATCAAGGGACGCAACATAAGACGAGGGTTTAGACAGCTTCGGGCCCCGGGAAACATCATCCGGTAAAAACCCTACATGCTGTTTGAGGCTAGATCTCATTATCATCACGAAGGAGTCGTCGTAAACCGGCTCTCCTCTTTGTGTCTAACCCTAAGATTGCTTCTTCTTACTTGTCTCCCTTTTGGGGAGCCCTGCCCATCCTTATATATGTTGAAGGGGCGGGTTACATGTGGAGTCCAACTCGGACTTTAACTTAAACTATTTTGACTTCCTTTCCTGGGCTTCTTAACGTCTGCCGGTTTAACATTGTCTGCCGGTTTAACATTGTCTGCCGGTTTAACATTGGTCTGTCTTGACTCCTGCCGGTTTAACATTGGTCTGTCTTGACTCCTGCCGGTTTACCACCAGCCGGTTTACCGTTTGTCTCAGCCATCTGTCTTGACTGTCTTAACTGTCCGCCGGTTTACCATCCGCCGGTTTACCAAGTCCCAGCCGGGTTACGACTCCGGCCGGGTCATACCGCGGGGTATATCCCCGACATTAGCCCCCAGTTTAATTTGGATTTATCCATGTTAAATTGACTCTGATCATCCTTAAATCCTTGTCACTTCCTTCTTCTAGAAAATCCGGTTTAATAGGCCAGCTTCATAATCGCCTTGCTGACATTGGTTTGTCACCGAGAAATATTGTGAAGAATAACTTCTTTGACTCAGCCCATAATGACTTAACAAAAATATTGGTCCTTGAAATCCTCCTCTGGTCTTCAGCCGGTTTAAGAATGTAACACTTGCCGGTTTAAGAATTTTGATGGCACCGGATTGTAACTGTTTGTTAACATCAGCTTGAAAATATTTCTCTTATATGCCTATCACTTGTAGCCCCCAAGTCTTAAGAAGGTAACATAGTAACAACTTAAGACTTGCTTCAATATGAATGTCACAACCTTGAAAAAAATCCAATTTGTTCATCTCAATCCTTAGTCATAAACTGAGTATTCCATATATGTAGACCCCAAGTACCGGGTTGTCATGCTTGCAGCAACCTGGGACTTGTAATTTCCTAATGCTCATAAAAAGTTCAACCAGTGTAGCCCGCAAGAGCCGGGTCATTATGCAATAATGAGCAGGGACTTTGAAAATATGATCATGTAGACTTTAACAGCAACGTGTAGCCCCCAAGGGCCGGCTCAGTAAGATAATATTGAGCTGAGACTTTGATATATACTTCAATAAAAATAACATCATATGATGTAACCCCCATCATGGGGCTTGAATCCACGTCCACAAGGTTAAGAGCCTTGTGTTTTACCAACTGAGCAGTGGACCCTTCAACATAATGGATAAAAAGCTTTGTACCTTGAATAGTTGACAGGAGCAATTGGTAGCCCCCAAGGGCCGGCTCACTATAATGTGATGAGTCGGGTCTTCAATAAGGTGAGCAAACAATGACTTTGCATTAGCCCCCAAGTGTCATGGTGCATGCTTGCAGCGACATGAGACTTGCATATTTGATGTAATCTCAACTTGAATAATGTAGCCCCCAAGTGCCGAGTCGTAAGCCTGCAGCGACTCGGGACTATTCCTTCAATTGTAGAATAAATCATACCTATTGATAATATGATAGCCATTGCGCTAAAGCGACTTTGAAAACCTTATTCATAATACTGGTTATTGATAACCACAATAAAAATCCAGCCATGTTGGCTATTTGAATAATATACCCAATGATTTATAAGCGCATAATTCTAATAGCGCAATCCAAATATATACTGGCGACTTATAGTCCAAAGCCAGGCCGGGTCAATAAACACCGGATTATAAGTGATTATGCACTGACAACTTGTAGTTGAAAGTCGAGCCGGGTTAAAGAACACCGGGTTAATTTGATAAATGATAGTCATGCCGAGTCAATAGACACCGGTTCAACATAAAATTTATCAAAAGAGAAAAATCTTGACAAAGGCAAATAAAACCGTGTAGTCGAGGCTTTTCAAGGGCTGCCAGGCCCAAATGCGAGGCTTTTCATGGGCTGCCAGGCCGCTGAGTTAAATCATTTGACAAAGCCTTTTAAGATGGGTCTCCAACTAACCAATCGTCGTTTTAACTTTGACAAGTTCAGGGTCTAAATGAGAGTAACTGTCAAACGTTCGACGGGTCATGCCAGGATTACCTGGATAGGAGTGGCTTACTTGATGAAGGCAGGTTAACCCGGGGTTTTAGGTGAATACACCAGCTTCCAAGCCGTGGGTCGATACCCAATTATAAGGGTCCTTTCAAACTCTTTGCGGCTTTTGCACAAAAGAGCCCCCAAGTAATTTTGTGAGCTGTGCTCAATGGGTGCCTATGTTTGAGTTGTGCTTAGCAACAAGACTCTCTTTGGCCCCTTGGGTGTGAAGCTCCCAAGCTTTGTTGTGGCATGATAGCCGGATTAATGGACGGAACTCCGCTTTGTAAGCTGAAACCCCCATATAACCAATAATATGATAAGCCAATAAGGCGGGATACCCATGTTTGAACCATGCATCATGGCAACAGGTCCGCTTTGGCAACTTTTAACTTTTTGCAAGAGATAAATTCTTCTTGAACCGGTATTTTGAACCGGATGTCGAGAGCTTCAAAGAGCTGTGGGAGACATCCTTCCCTTGAGCCGCATTTCAAACCAGAATCCTTCTTTTTAAGCCGGAAATTTTCTGACGGCTTTCAAATTTGCACCAACATGGCGGTTTAGGGTCCTGCATTATAATTGCAAGCCGGAGTAATTTCTTTTTAAAGAAAACAATATATAATATAAAAATATACTGGATGGATTTCACCTGATATGTTATGCTAGCCATTATCCACCGCGGGGCTGATGATCAACCTGGTGAAGCTGGTATTATTTGTCAGATGAACGCAGACGGTTGCCTTCCCCCCTTCTTTTTGTACCCTTACGTAGGTCAGAGAGGCGTCGTCCACAGGCAGTTCAGGAAGCCGTGGTTGATCCATCTTCGAAAGCTAGCTAGTAGCGAGTCAGCCAACTTGATTGACCGATTTCAGGTAGCCACACCATTCCTCTTTTCGCAGACAACACCATAGCTTGATTTTTTTAGCATCTGACCACTTTGATTTTTCTGATGTGGCACTAGCACCCACACGGTCCTCCTTTGTCCTTTTTGTAATAACTGTAGCAGCAGTCTCTGCTATCTTGCAGCTTAACTTTAAGGATGGGAACCACCGCTACCACTGTTGTGTGACAAACATGCGAGCAGGTGCCCTGTTGTATTCTTTTTACTCTCCTTGGCACTTCTCTGAAGATCGCCTTCATCAGTGTTTGAGCAAACTCACGAGAAGTGGCACAGCTTTAAATATCCTCGGCCATATTATCTCTGCCTCGACAGTATCAATGAGAGGTGGAAACCGCGAGGGAAAGGTAGAGGATTTGGGTGCAAACAATCCAAAATGACGGCTGAACCTGTAGCGGCTTGAGGACAAGGCCTCAGAGCGGCAGAGGAAGAGCGTGGCGACTTGAGGTGTAATGACAGAAGCAACCCGGAGCGGCGAATCAGTAACATCATAAGCCGACCCAAAGGCTCCGGTTCAAGACAGAGGCGCCGGTGGGTTACGGCCTCGGTGGTTTCAAACGAAGGGTGACTCGGCGACGCGCACCCGGGGAGGCAAGGCGAATGCTCTCAATGGCAGCAGGGTCGGTCGTGACACAGGGCGGCTGGACCTGTGGTTTCAAGATAAGGAGCGGCAGCAGCGGCCGGCCACGGTAGAACCCCGGCGGTTTGAGCAGAGATCCTCGGGAGGAGCCCCGATGCGGATGGGCGTGGAGTAACTGAGCGGCTGAGAGTCACGGCGGTTTTGCGGAAGATGAGGGGCGCGGCAGAGCAACGGGGTGCAGCGCGGCAGGCGGCCGCGAGCAGCGACCCGGCCCGGGCGCGCGGAGGAAGTGCGCGGGCGGCCCGAGCTGTGAACCGGCGGGCATGGTTGGCGGAGTGCGGAGTGAGCGCCGCTGGAGGGGGCGCGACCAAGCGCCCGCGCGAGGGGAGGCGAGGCTCGGCCGTGCCATGGAGGAGACCAAGGCAGGGCGATGCACCCCATGGCGACAGCGGGGCGACAGAGGGGCATCGGGCAGAGGTGACCCGACCACGGCAGTTCAGCGTGGCCACGGGCGGTTTGACCAGCTTAGGTGGCTCAAAGGCAGGTTGAATGGTGAACCGGCGGCAGCGGCTTTGAAGCGGGGTCGGGTTGGATCGCGGCAGCGATGGCTCGGGGACGCGCTCCGGCGATCATGGCGGCGGCAACTCTCTGGACTACCTCGAGAATCAGATGGCGGATTGAAGCAACGCAAGTGAGGTGGACCGCTAGTGCGGCCACGGCAGGACCAAGTGGGGGCAACGAGCCTAGCGGTGGCTCGAATCCTTCCATGACAGAGATGGCATACTTGACGGGTCAGCAGAGACAGCCAATGAAGGACCACGATGGTTTGCAGTGGCGGGCGGCAGCCCAAAATTCAGAGTCGAGGCCGGTTTGAAGTTCAGGGTGGCTCGTGGCGGTTCCCAAATCGGGACGAGATCACAACAGCTCACGACGGTGAAGCGCCCGAAGGCGCGGACGGCGACTTGAGGTGATGCGTGAGAGGCAATCCGTCAGTGGCTCGGAGATGACTCGGCAGCGACTTAACCCGGCGGCGATTTGCAAGGGTGGTAGCTCAGTGCCACTCATGGTGGCGGCGGGTTGTCGCGCGGTCGTGGTCGTAACGGGCTTGGCCGGGGCCGATCGAAATAGAGCGGCGCGGGGCGCGCACTTGGGCATGGAGAACCCGTCGTGGGCGAGGAGGAGAGAATCGGGCGCGGCCCGGCGGAGAACGAGTGAGCGCCGCGGGAGGGGTGCGCGACCAGGCGCCCGCGCGAGGGGATGCAAGGCTCCCGCTCAGGATGTCGAAGGCGGATGGAGGTGGAACAGATGCGCACAGGGGCGACTCATGCGAGGCGCTGGTGGTGACCGGTGAACCGGAGCCGGGTTGGAGTGCATCAGCCATGACTCGGGGCGGAGGATTTGAACCGTTGCAGAAGAAGTGGTTTTTAAGCCAGCAAACGGAGGTGTCGGCGGCTCGCCGGTGATGTGGTTAGCAGCTCCGCTGCGCCCCGGCGATCCCGTGGTCGGGGGACTCCGGCTAGGGATTTGGCGTAGGTAACTTCGCGCATGGAAGACGAGGTTGCTCATCAAGGGCGACTCATAGCAGTGCGAGGCATGGCGGTTCAGATGACACAAGGCAGCAGGGCCGGCCTATTGGCGGGCGGTTTGATGAGGTGTTGGTGACTCAAGGAGACCGACCACAGTTGAGGTGATGCTACGGTGGGAGGCGGCAACTGCTGCGGCTCGTCCACGGCACAGGCGGAGATGTCAGACTTGTCGACCGAATGCAACGGCAGTTTGAGACGGGTACTTCTTGGGCGCAGATAACGGAAGAATCTAGGTAGCCGCCGGTTCTGATTCCGGTGAAGCCATTAGCTGTTAATAACTATTGTGGCCACGATAGAGGCGGGGGTGACTTCGATGGTGGAGACCCAACGGCAATTCGTGGCGAAGGTAGACGTGGGCGGCAAGCCGGCGGGCGTCTTGAGCGTGGAGGCGGCGGTCTGCCTGCGCATGCGGCTCACGGCGATGGAAACGGTGCCCTGCGGTTCGAGCACGAGATGAGGCGATTTAGTGCGGACGTCTGTCGAGGCCCGATCGAGACTCGGAGCGAGGCCAAGGCAATTTAACGCACAATGGAGTACAGCTTATATCCGTCCTCGGCCCGGGTTACGACCGTATTCTTTTCTTGTCATGAACCTTGGGATGTAGCACGGCGTTTTACCGATCTGCACTGATTTGATCTGGAGGCGGATTAGCCTTGATGTGCCTGCTATGGTCAGCGATACTTGCTAGCTTTGACAGATCCCATAAAGTAGTAGCTTCGTCTTGGCGAGTCTGATTCTGGCAGCTCTGTGGTTACTCGAGGTCAACCATGGTGGATTGTCGAGCAGGCGAAGGCAGAGAAACACAGTGAGCGGGGCATCAGTCAAAAACAGGTCAACGTCGCTTTATGAGTCCGTATAAAGATCCACTTCCGGGTCATAGCCGGCTTGACCCTCCATGATGCCATACTCTATGAATAGCAGTCAGCCGGGTCTTCTCTCAATAATCGGGTCATCTAATTGATGTTTTGTTTGTTGACTAACATAGAACAAATGTCTCCGGATTTGACGGATCGTCGGGTTACGTTTATCCATGTGTAACCCGGATTTTCTCTTAAGACCTCAAATCTGATACAGATCCTTCCAAACCAGCTCCTCTTCATCCGGAAAATTTGCAGACTTCTCAATCATTGTGAGAGATCCCTCCAAGAACTCAACACCATCGTGCGCTGGCCCCACGGTGGGCGCCAACTGTCGTGGAATTAACACGTCAGATGTCCTTAGTGTGAGGACTTAGTCGCGAGGCCAACGCATCTATGTGGTAGCTTGAGAGGGGTTAAACGGAATCAAGGGACGCAACATAAGACGAGGGTTTAGACAGCTTCGAGCCCCGGGAAACATCATCCGGTAAAAACCCTACATGTTGTTTGAGGCTAGATCTCATTATCATCACAAAGGAGTCGCCGTAAACCGGCTCTCCTGTTTGTGTCTAACCCTAAGATTGCTTCTTCTTACTTGTCCCCCTTTTGGGGAGCCCTGCCCCTCCTCATATATGTTAAAGGGGCGGGTTACATGTGGAGTCCAACTCGGACTTTAACTTAAACTATTTTGACTTCCTTTCCTGGGCTTCTTAACATCTGCCGGTTTAACATTGTCTGTCGGTTTAACATTGTCTGCCGGTTTAACATTGTCTGCCGGTTTAACATTGGTCTGTCTTGACTCCTGCCGATTTAACATTGGTCTGTCTTGACTCCTGCCGGTTTACCACCAGCCGGTTTACCGTCTGTCTCAGCCATCTGTCTTGACTGTCTTAACTGTCCGCCGGTTTACCACCCGCCGGTTTACCAAGTCCCAGACGGGTTATGACTCCGGCCGGGTCATACCGCGGGGTATATCCCCGACAGGTTCCTTGTTCACGTACTCGTCTCCCGGCTCTACCCAAAGCAATAACACAACCAAAGGAACATCTATCAAGCACGATGCAATGCAGAAGCAACATGATGCAAAACATGGCATGATATGCGAGATGTGATATGCAATGCATATGCGTGCTCCGGAAGGGAAAAGATGAACAAGGCATCAACTTGGCAAACCAAGTATTCTGCTAGAGAGATGAGGTGATTTCGGTTGAAATCGATATAAGGATCACTGGAATAGGATGCACGGTTTGCAAATGACAAGCAAAACAAGGATGGCATAATTCTGCGATTAACAGCACAATGCCACTTAGCATGCAACAAGAAACTAAGCTACTGTAATACAAAATAACAACAAAGCATATTAAAGTGATGTACACAAGATGCTTGACAAAATATGAACACTGAGATACGGATAAATCACACCAGAGCAGGTTCAAACAAGCATGGCAAAAGTGCAAAAGATATCAGCTTCATAGACTTACTGAAAATAACATGCCAGGAATTAACATCAGGAAGCCATGTTTAGAGAAAGCAAACAACATGCTACAGGAACATAACATAGCAAACCAAGGCATGGCATGAATCTACTCAAAGCATAGAACAAAAGTTCCTTACTGACCATGAGCCAAACAGGACCAGAAGATATGATGGCACCCATGTGAACATAGCAAGTGTCGTTACAGATTTCAGACTTAGCAGAAAAACTGAGCATGGCAAAATCAGCATCATGAAGGCATCTTCGCGAGCTCGATTCACTCACAACAAGGCATTGAATGATAAACTCAGCATACTATCAGCAAGAAGACATGTTCATGAAACTAAAAAAAGCAATAACAACCTCATATCATGCATGGATCAACTACAACAACCTTGGCAAAATTGATTAACACGTAAACAATCTGCCAGGAGCATTTTATAACAAAAGTAGAGCAAGATTCAGTTATGCTATAGCACTCCATAATTGTGAAATAGGGCAGGGATGGGTAGAGCACATCCATATGTATAAAACATCCTTACTGAACATACTCAAACGAAGTATGGACCTCTCTGTAGCAACATGAATACATGGCATAAAAATAACAGCAGGGAAATAACTTGATGAAAATTCCAAGTCCCTGAAATCAGCAACATCACGAAGCCTAGTTTTCATGCTTGTGCTAGTCACCACATAGATCACAAAAATACATGGCATACACCCCTGTAAATATGGAATGGCATAGTCCAAAACACATGTAGAGCTCATGCCCATAAAATGCAAACATCAAATGCAACAAAAATGACAAATCATCATAACCTGTTAAGTTGCAGCATTAAACATTATATAGCACTCTTGCATCAGAGATTTGGGCGTCAAGATGGACTCAAACAAACATGGTGCAATGTAACAAAATGGATAGCACATCCAGATGAACATTTTGATATATCATGCATGCAAAAAGGATATACGGATGAGGAGATATAGCATGATGAACAGGGCAATATATTGCAAAACTAAAAAGACAGAGAAATCGGGGTCAACCCTAGGTCTTCTCAGATCTAGATCCGGACGCGCGGTTTACGAGGGTCGCCGGAGAAGGGGTTCGCCGGAGAAGGAGAGGACAGCGGCCGGAGTAGGAGAGCTCATCGGAGGAGTCGGGGCGCCGGATCCGGCCCTCCCGTGGCCGGATCTGGCCGGAGCAGCGGGCGGCAGCGGCGTCCGGGGCGGGGCTGCGCCGGGTGGTGGCGAGGCGAGGCGGCGCCGGCTGGAGGCTGCGAAGCGGCGGACGGCGGCGGGGACGCGAGCCGGGCGGCGGACGGCGGCGGCGGCGGGGGGGGGGCTCGGCGTCGGGCGGCGCGCAACGCGCAGGTGGCGGCGGGGAGACTCGGGCCCGGGCGGGCCTGCCCTAGGCCCCGGCGGGCCGTGGCGGCGGAGGCCTCCGGGGTGCCACATGGCGGCCCCTGGATGGCTGGGCGCGGTGGCGCGGGCGTGTCCGGCGGGTGCGGACACGTCCGGCGGCGGAGAGGGAGAGGGCTAGGGTTTCGGGACCCGGATTTGGAGGGGGTTGCACATATTTATAGGTAGAGGGAGCTAGGAGAGTCCAAATGGGAGCGGTTTTCGCCCACAAGATTGTGATCGAACGACCGAGAGGATGGAAGTGACTTGGATGGGTTATTGGCCTGTTTTAAAGGGGTGCTGGGGTGCAACCCAAAAGAGGCCTTTGCAGTTACCCGGTTAACCGTTGAAGTATCAAACAACCTCCAAATGGCACGAAACTTGACAGGCGGTCTACAGGTGCTATACCAAGGCCGCTTGGCAAACCTCGGTCCATTCTGAGAACGTTTAACACCCGCACACGAAAAGGGGCAAAAGGGGGCGCCGAAGGACATGGGAGTGTCGAATTGCAAAACGGACAACGGGGAAAATGCTCGAATGCATGAGACGAACACGTATGCAAGTGCATCAAATGCGATCCACATGATGCCATGATATGAAATGCATGACAAGGACAAAATGCAAAACAAAGACAAGAACCCAACCACGAATCACATAACTTAGTGCCGAAATGGCAAGAGTTGGAAAACAAATATGGCAAGTTACATCCGGGGCGTTACAGTTGTCCACATCTTTTTTTGTAGAGGGCGAGTATTAACTCATTGCGATATACCAACTCGACCTTTAGCAAAGCACATGATTTGTTTCCATGCAACCATGATATAAATAAATGTTATTCCGAGAGTTATATAAATAAGTGTTATAAACATTCCCGCAAAAAAAGTGTTATAAACATGTGGACTTAAGTAATTTCCAATATAACTGTCTGAAGTTTATGAGAGTAATGTAATTTTCCTGGTAACAAACAAAGTACAACTGAAAGAGAAAATGCCATGACAAACATTGATTTTTTGAAGGAAACAGGACACCTTTTAGAAACTTGAATAAAAAAGACGGAAATGTTAAAATCTGACGTTCAATTTTTAGGATGGCAAATCAAACCCACAAGATGGCAATTTAGGTTGTTGCGAGCAAACATGGCATGTCCTGGCAAAACATTGAGCATTGTTGGATTTGCCATGCTCGCTTCATCTCGGACGTTCAATTTGCCATGCCTAAAAATCTGATGTCAATTTTTTAGCGAAATCCAAAAAAGGTTAGATATATCACAGGCATCTTAGTGGGGAAGGTTTCACCTGAATCGCTTTGTGCTTTGTTGTGCGAGTCTAATTTAATTAAACCTTGACACTTAAATCTTAAGTTACTGGTAGTAGATGTTTGCCGTTCCGTGGTTTCTAGACAATCTCTATGTTTTTCCTTGCATTTGCTTTGTGGGGATGCGCACAGATAGAATTTCCGCTATTTATTTACTTCGTGGTATGCATTTTGATACTATAGTATGATGGTAGAACATGGTAGACCTATGCTTAGCCTTGCAAGGGGCTCTCTGTCCGATCAGCGGCAATGATGCCATTGGAGTGCATATATACATGTGCATGCATGGGATTTAATGACACCGGAGGTCAACGAACCCTGCCCAGAGCACACAACGGGATATGAGAATCGTTGATTAAACTAATCCCGCGCATTAAACGCGTTTGAAAAGGAGAGATCGCACACGTACTGTAGTAGAGGATGCTTCACTTGTAAGAAGAGTACTACGCTCGGACAGCACATATAGCTCCGGCGTAACCAGCTCGAAGATCTTCCACTGGAGCTCGCGAAGGTCGAAGCCAGTACGAGAGCAGCAGCCGGATGCGAGATGAAGGCCGGGAGCAACGAGGGCAGTAAGAAGCTGGTGAGCGGAGGGGCGCTCGCGGTGTGGCTTCTGCTCCCTCTCGTCGTCCTCCTCGTGCTCAAGACCGATTGCCTGCCGCAGGTTACAGTACGACAACTCTGTAAGTCCCCCGAGTTACAGTAAGATCGACAACTCTCTTCATCCGGCAGACTGGTGCAAATGTTCTTCTTCGATTCATCATTTTTTTTGGTTTTCTGTTCTCAATTTTGCGGGTGTGGCCGGTGTCGTAATTTTCACGAAACCTAGCTACGGGCTTGCATGCAGCTCTCCGATGTGGGGCTGGATCTTTCCGCATTAACTGTCTTCTCCGGAGAATATATGATTCCTAATTTCGTGGAGGCAATTTTAACACACCTTGATTTCGTCTGATACGCGTAGTGAATGATTAGGATTTCATGTGTGAAATTGCCTTTTCAAATGCTTTTGTCAAAATCTTGATCCATATGAGAATTGAGCCGTAACAATGATTTGTACTCCCTCTGTAAACACTCTTATATTTTTTTACGGAGGGAGTATTATAGTACTTCCTTCATTTTTGTACCCACCATATTTGTTGCAGCGCGTAGCTCTCGAGGAGTAGAGATTAGTACTGATTTTGCTATACTCAGTGAAATCGACCCCTCACTTTGAGGTTGGATCACAGTATCGATCAGGGATCGGCATTATATTAGTGATACTTTAAGCTCATCTCTCTAGAAATCGGGGTTCGACATCGTTTTACTTCCTTCATTCATCCTGCAGCGCGTAGGTCTCGAGAGCTTGTTGGTTCATCTGTTGAGAGGTAGTACTATTTCCTCGTTTCGATAATATATAATATGTTTGTGGTAACAAATGTAAAACCAACAATCACAGCGACATGACCTATTGACCTGCATGCGTTCCATGTTTTGCAGTTGCACAGTTCAGCTTCACCCAACTTGCAGCAGATGGATCGGTTAACAAGGTTCCGTCTTCTGGTAAGCCTGCATGCATGCATGCCTAGCTTTAACGACTCTCGTGCATGGCAGGCACGTCTAATTAAGCTGAAATCCTGGCAATTAACTTGGCCGCTACCTCTTCTTCCCTTGTCCCAGGCACAGAGAATGCAACGCAGCAAGAAGCAGTTGACGTAGCCAGGTTTAAATCCGCGCATGGTATACCCGAAACCTAGACTAGAGAGGCTTTATATTTCTCTAATGAGATCATCGATTGGTGTTAACAACAATATGTGCCATGTGGTCGAACCTTCATCGAATTCAGATCCGGTCGTCGGAGCGCCACCTCCTTCCGCATCAAGTGACGAGACGGCCGCCAGCGTCGTCGATGCGAGCAGAGGTAATTAATTGGCCTTTCTCTCCACAACGGAGGTTAAACTAGCTTACTCGGGAGTCAAGTTTGGCTCATGTGCAGTGCACGCGCCTGCTACACACACTACACTACGTGTCTACGTACAAGCTATAGCTAAGGAGTCAGCGGATCGGGATCCACCGCCAAAAACAAATACAAATACAAAAAAGTAAAAAAATAAAAACAGAATCAGTAGAATCCACATCTGGACTTTTGTGCACATGTCAACCATGTTACGCTCAACCATTTCTTCTTGGTGCGGTTTTACTAGCATTTACAGCATTCCTTATGTTTTGAGGTGCGGTTACAGAAGTATCTGGACTGTAGTGAAGTTACAGAAGTAGAGCCTAGCTTTCGGGAGTTACAAAAGTTACAGAAGTAGAGCCCGATCAACACCTGATAACTAGTGAAGCAGAGCCTAGCTTTCGGGAGCTGATATTGATCAAATGTAATTTGTCGCAGATCTCAAAAATCAAACGGAGTTGCTTGCCATGAACGGTGAGAGAGACGGTTTTGGGGTAAATTCAGGTAACAGAGCACTGCCTGTTCAAGCACGATTTGCATTAAAGATTTGGTTGGGGCAGGCACTCTGGCAGACAACTGAAGAGAAGTTTCAAATTGATTGTGTGCATGCATGATACGCAGATGTGGCGGCACCAAGAAGCAAATTGAGTTGCAACTTCAGCTTTTATCGCATGAACATCTGCGCCATGGAAGGCGACGTCCGTACGCACGGTAAGGCCGGCACCGTCTACGTGGTCTCGCCGTCCGACGACAGCTACCGTCCGGAGAACGGGACGGTCACGATCCGCCCGTACCCGCGCAAGTGGGAGAAACTGACGATGCAGCTGGCCCGAGAGGTGACCATCCGCTCGAGCGGCCCGGGCGCCGCGGACATGGCCCCGCCACGGTGCACGGTGACGCACGACGTCCCCGCGGTGGTCTTCTCCACCGGCGGCTACAGCAGCAACTTCTTCCACGCCGTGACGGACATCGTCATCCCTCTCTACAACACGGCGCGGGAGTACGACGGCCGCGTCCAGCTCGTGGTCACCGACTACAGCCGCAAGTGGATCGCCAAGTACCGGCACGTCCTCGGCGCGCTCTCCGCCTACCCGGTCATCGACTTCGACGCCGACGACGACGTGCGCTGCTTCCCGAAGGTGCACGTCGGCATCGAGAGCCACAAGGAGCTAGGGATCAACCCCGTCCTCTCCCACAGGGGCTACACGCTGATGGACTTCCGGGACTTCCTGCGGTCGGCCTACTCGCTGAAGCGCGCGTGGTCGACGCCCGTCAACCGGACCTCCGGCGGCAGGCCTCGCCTCGTCATGCTGCTGCGGCGCCACTCGAGGGCGCTCACGAACGAGGCGGAGGCCGTCGCGGCCGCCGCGGAGGTCGGCTTCGAGGTGGTGGCGGCGGGGCCGGACGCCGTGCGCGACATGGCCCACTTCGCGGAGGTGGTGAACTCGTGCGACGTGATGGTGGGCGTGCACGGCGCCGGGCTCACCAACATGGTCTTCCTCCCGCACAACGGCACGGCGATGCAGATCATCCCGTGGGGCGAGATGAAGTGGCCGTGCTGGAGCATCTTCGGCGAGACGGTGCCCGACATGGGGCTCCGGTACGTCGAGTACGAGGCCACCGCCGAGGAGACGACGCTCAAGGACGTGTACCCGAGGGACCACCCCGTCTTCACCAACCCCGTCTCCATACACAAACAGGGGTTCGACCAACTGTGGAAGATCTTCCTCGATGGCCAGAACGTCACCCTTGACATCAATCGCTTCCGAGGGGTCATGCAGCAGATCTACCAGGACGTCACCGTTACATAGATGTAGAGAGTACGTACACGTACGTCCGCTGCCCCTCAAGTTATGCACATCACTGTGTAATTTTTGCTCTTTGTTGCTTCGTTTCTACTCCCTTCGCCTCAAAATGTAAGATCATTTTTTACACGATATGATGTCAAAAATGATCTTATATTTTGAGACGGGAGGAGTACTACTTTTCAACCGATCTTTATGAATAGTCACGTAAAATGGTAATTAATTAGCTGAGAAAAAATGGCAAAGGCTTGTGTGAATAAACAAGGGCTCTTTTGGTAACGAGATGCTAGACTCACGGAAGGTTCTACAGATTCTTCAATTATAGTTAGGTGGTAGTTTTTGATTGGAGACTAGACCCGTGAAATCGAGGGGAGAGGATATTTTTTTCGAAGGGAATGCCATCATGGCCAGCTTTAATACTCAAATTATTGCTAATCATCGGCTAAGAAATTAACGATAAAGTTTGGGGCTGACTCAAACCAAAATGAGGCTGCATTTTCGCGGCCCCATTTAGCTAGCACAAGCGCTACTACATTCGAC
The DNA here is from genome assembly GCA_032464435.1 of Aegilops umbellulata. NCBI lineage: Eukaryota > Viridiplantae > Streptophyta > Magnoliopsida > Poales > Poaceae > Aegilops > Aegilops umbellulata. Next base: position 47,493,551 of record CP136060.1, on the reverse strand, counting down.
TCTTGCAATAATCACTGCAGGCCTTCCCGAACTCACATAGCTCGCGATGACAATCATCTAATATAGGGGCTGCCGCCATAGAATATCCTTCATCCTGATTAAGAGGTTAAACCATTGTGGTATTGTCCATATGAACTAAAAGATTGTTGCACCCTGTCCGAGTAGCAAACTTCAACCCTTCGTACGAAGTTGCGGCCTCGACTGAAACTGCATCAGGAACATGCGATAACTTTGCAGTTGCTACTGCTAAGCAAGCCCCTGCATGTACTGCGCCACAAGATCCTGAACAATCTGTATCTGAAAAGGAAGTCTGCTCACCATCGGTAAGTCTAGGATTATTGTTTGTTTACCGAGAAACTAGCACAAAACGGCAACGATTTGACCATCCATGTAAATTTCTCTGCCTTTTGATGAAGCTTGATCTATGTTTAATCATCCTCGAGCATTCTTGTGCCTTCTTTATGATAAAGCTTCATCCTTTGTCGTAGGGCGAGGGCGAGAATAACCCCTCGGAAATGTGTATCTGAAAAGGAAGTCTGCTCACCATTAGTAAGTCTAGGATTATTGCTTGGTCACTGAGAAACCAGCACAAAAGGGCAACGATTGGACCATCCACGTAAATTCTCCGCCTTTTTATGAAGCTTGATCTATGTTTAATCATCCTCGAGCATTCTTGTGCCTTGTTTCTGATGAAGCTTCATCCTCAGTCTTAGGGCGAGGGTGAGAATAACCCCTCGGGTACAAACTAGAGCTTTAGCCATCTCCCCTTGAGTTTATTCAAGTGAGAGTGAATGAGTTATGTGCGTTTGGCAAATGACTCTCTCATGGAGGGCTTTATATAGGCTAGAGGTACGCTACTTGTGTCTCGTGTCTCTAGATGACAAGGTGATTAGGGTTTCCATGTCTTCCGTCGTTGGAGGGGAAGACCATCATGGCTAGCTTTATTAATACTCAAATCACTGCTACATCATCAGTTAAGAAATTAACGATAAAATCTAGGGTGACTCAAACCAAACAGAGGCCGGGTTTTAATGACCCCATTCAGCTAGCACTAGTAGAAAAAACGACCTAATGTTCACCTCATTAGTCCTGGTTCAATTACGGACCGGCACTAATGTGACCATTAGTGCCGGTTCCAACGGCTAGGCAGGCGGCACTCATTAGTCCCGGTTCGTGTTGAACCTCTAGTAGCGGTTCGTGCCATGAACCGGGACTAAAGAGGTGGTGGCAGGCTGGTGTCAGGCTAGGGCCCCACCAACACCTTTAGTCCCGGAGATGCACCTTTAGTCCCGGTTCGTATAACCAACCGGGACTAAAGGTGCCTCTATATAAACCCTTTGTCGAGCCCGAGCCCATTTCTCTCTGTTTTCCCCTTTCATTCCTTCCTCTCCTCTGTTCTTCCCCATTGCTCGAGCTCATCCTTCAATTTTGCCAAAATTTGTCAAGATTTGAAGGCCCCCCATCCATTCAAGTGATCACAAAGGTTAGCAACTTTGTCCTTTCATCTCTCATTGCTAGATTAGCTCTTGCAATGCTCTATAAGTATAGTGATTTGTGGGTTTTAGTTTGGGAGTAATTATATGTGGTAGTTTATTTGATTTATATGAAATTTGAGCTCAAATTAACTCTTAGTTTGCATATGTAGGTGTGGTTTACTTAGTGCCTTCCCGTCCCCGTCCTAACCACCGTCGATCGCCTGCACCGTCTCGTCGCAGGCACCACCTTGGTGAGCCTCTTGTTCTTTTTTTATATAAAAAAAATCATGTTTGTGTGATTTAGATATATAGATACTTGTATAATTTTCTTACCCGTACGTTGTTTGTTATACATAGTGGCATGATTTTGATATCCGTCCCCGTCGGCCCTCGTCTGGGTTATGATTCGGATGTGTTATATTCTCTTTTATAACTATTTGTTGCATTTCGTGTTTATGACAAATTATGCCCATCAAGTTGACATAGATATTTTTATCTATGAGGTATGTGAATCGGAAATTCCAACCGACCCTCTTGTCGAGAGGTTAAATTTAGTTAAAAACGATTACTTGAAGAAAAAATTGAAAAGAATTGGGGAGGATAATATGGGATTGGAGTTGCATTTGCCAATGCCGTCGATGATCACAAGATCAAGATGGAGAAAATGCGCTTGAAGATTAGAAAGATTAGAAAATGTGCCATTGATAGTGAGGCTTGGTATCATTATGCTATTGGATCAATTGTTACCTTAGTTGCGATCTTGATCGCATTTGTTGTTGCATTTAAATGCTTTAGCTAGAGAGTTTGTTTGTTGTTTTATGAGAATAAGTGTGTATGAACTTGTATTAATTTGGTCTTTTCGGTTTTGTGTAATGAAGATGAGCCGGCAATGGATGTACGATGACCGATGCTCTCCCCAGTTCATTAATGGCGTGTGTACTTTTCTGCTTGCGACTGAGGCAAACAAGCGGGCGGATGGTTTTATGTGTTGTCCATGTGTTGGTTGTAAGAATGATCGAAATTACTCTAAGTCAAAAACCATTCACGTCCACCTGTTTGAGTCCGGCTTCATGCCCCACTATGATGTTTGGACCAAGCACGGAGAAAGAGGGGTTATGATGGAAGACAATGAAGAAGAAGAGGACGACGACAGCTATCCTAGCCATGGGTTCCCTGAATACGATGGTACAACAATGGGGGAAGAAGCTGAGCCGACAATGCGGGAAGAAGCTGAAGACGAGGCATCAGATGAGCCCGCTGATGATCTTGGTCGGACCATTGCTGATGCAAAGTGAAACTGCGCAACTAAAATGAGAAGAAGAAGTTGCAACGCATGTTAGAGGATCACAGAAATTGTTGTACCCAAATTGCGAAGCTGACAAGAAAAATCCGGGCACCACACTGGAATTGCTGCAATGGAAGGCAGAGAATGGTGTATCTGACATGGGATTTGGAAAGTTGTTGATAATGTTAAAGAAGATGCTTCCAAAGGACCACGAATTGCCCGAGAGTACGTACGAAGCAAAGAAGGTTGTCTGCCCTCTAGGATTAGAGGTGCAGAAGATACATGCATGCCCTAATGACTGCATCCTCTACCGCGGTGAGTACGAGGATTTGAATGCATGCCCGGTATGTGGTGCATTGCGCTATAAGATCAGCCGCGATGACCCTGGTGATGTCGAGGGTGAGCGCCCCAGGAAGAAGATTCCTGCCAAGGTGATGTGGTATGCTCCTATAATACCACGGTTGAAATGTTTGTTCCAAAATACAGAGCATGCCAAGGTGATGCGATGGCACAGAGAAGACTTTAAGAAAGATAGGAAGTTGAGAGTACCCGCTGACGGGTCGCAGTGGAGAAAAATCGAGAGGAAGTGGAGGGACTTTGCAGATGACGCGAAGAACGTATGGTTTAGTCTAAGCGTAGATGGCATTAATCCTTTTGGGGAGTAGAGCAGCAATCATAGCATCTGGCATGTGACTCTATGTATGTATAACCTTCCTCCTTGGTTGTGCATGAAACGGAAGTACATTATGATGTCAGTGCTCATCCAAGGCCCTAAGCAACCCGGCAATGACATGGATGTGTACCTAAGGTCATTAGTTGAAGAACTCTTATAGCTGTGGAATGAAAAAGGTGTACGTGCATGGGATGAGGACAATCAGGAAGAATTTGACCTACATGTGTTGATGTTTGTGACCATCAATGATTGGCCTGCTCTCAGTAACCTTTCAGGACAGACAAACAAGGGATACTGCGCATGCACTCACTGTTTGGATGATACCGACGGTATATATTTGGATAATTGTAAGAAGAATGTGTACCTCGGACATCGTTGATTTCTTCCGAGCAGGCATCCCGTAAGAAAGAAAGGCGAGCATTTCAAAGGTGAGGCAGATCACCAGACGGAGCCACGCCATTGTACTGGTGATGATGTACATGATATGGTCAAAGATTTAAAGGTAATCTTTGGAAAGGGTCCTGGCGAACAATCTGTTCCGAATGACGCTGACGGACGTGGACCCATGTGGAAGAAGAAATCTATATTTTGGAACCTACCCTATTAGAAATACCTAGAGGTCCGCTCTGCAATCGACGTAATGCACGTGATGAAGAATCTTTGCGTGACCCTGCTTGGCTTCTTGGGCGTGTATGAAGGAAATATGCCCTAGAGGCAATAATAAAGTTATTATTTATTTCCTTATTTCATGATAAATGTTTATTATTCATGCTAGAATTGTATTAACCGGAAACATAATACATGTGTGAATACATAGACAAACATAGTGTCACTAGTATGCCTCTACTTGACTAGCTCGTTAATCAAAGATGGTTAAGTTTCCTAACCATAGACATGAGTTGTCATTTGATTAACGGGATCACATCATTAGGAGAATGATGTGATTGACTTGACCCATTCTGTTAGCTTAGCACTTGATCGTTTAGTATGTTGCTATTGCTTTCTTCATGACATATACATGTTCCTATGACTATGAGATTATGCAACTCCCGTTTACCGGAGGAACATTTTGTGTGCTACCAAACGTCACAACGTAACTGGGTGATTATGAAGGTGATCTACAAGTGTCTCAGAAGGTACTTGTTGGGTTGGCGTATTTCGAGATTAGGATTTGTCACTCCGATTGTCGGAGAGGTATCTCTGGGCCCACTCGGTAATGCACATCACTATAAGCCTTGCAAGCATTGCAACTAATGAGTTAGTTGCGGGATGATGTATTATGGAACGAGTAAAGAGATTTGCCGGTAACGAGATTGAACTAGGTATTGAGATACCGACGATCGAATCTCGGGCAAGTAACATACCAATGACAAAGGGAACAATGTATGTTGTTATGCGGTTTGACCGATAAAGATCTTCGTACAATATGTGGGAGCCAATATGAGCATCCAGGTTCCGCTATTGGTTATTGACCGGAGACGTGTCTCGGTCATGTCTACATTGTTCTCGAACCCGTAGGGCCCGCACGCTTAAAGTTCGATGACGGTTATATTATGAGTTTATGTGTTTTGATGTACTGAAGGTAGTTTGGAGTCCCGGATGAGATCGGGGACATGACGAGGAGTCTCGAAATGGTCGAGACGTAAAGATCGATATGTTGGACGACTATATTCGGACATCGGAAAGGTTCCGAGTCATTCGGGTATTTTTCGGAGTACCGGAGAGTTACGGGAATTCGCCGGAGAGTATATGGGCCTTATTGGGCTTTAGTGGAAAGAGAGACGCAGCCCCTCCTTCCTTCTCTTCTCTCTCCCCTTTCCTTGACTCCTACTCCTACTACTTGGAAGGGGGGAGGGGGAATCCTACTCCCGGTGGGAGTAGGACTCCTCCTAGGGCGCGCCATAGAGAGGGCCGACCCTCCCCCTCCTCCACTCCTTTATATACGGGGAGGGGGCACCCCTTGGAGACACAACAATTGATCCCTTGGATCTCTTAGTCATGTGCGGTGCCCCCCCACCATAATCCACCTCGGTCATATCGTAGCGGTGCTTAGGCGAAGCCCTGCATCGGTAAAACGTCATCATCGTCACCATGTCGTCGTGCTGACGAAACTCTCCCTCAACACTCGGCTAGACCGGAGTTCGAGGGACGTCATCGGGCTGAACGTGTGTTGAACTCGGAGGTGTTGTGCGTTCGGTACTTGATCAGTCGAATCATGAAGACGTACGACTACATCAACCGCGTTGTGCTAACGCTTTCGCTTTCGGTCTACGAGGGTACATGGACAACACTCTTCCCTCTCGTTGCTATGCATCATCATGATCTTACGTGTGCGTAGGATTTTTTTTGAAATTACTACGTTCCCCAACAGTGTATGGGAAGACAAAAGATACACCGGAGGCATGGAAGGACCAGCAACGTATGCACAGAAAAGACGACATACATCAGGGTCATGCCAGCTACGCTCTTATCATAGAAGAGAAGGAAGTCTTCTTTGAATGCCTTCTCGGTATGAAGGTCCCGTCTGGCTTCCATGAAAAAGCTCTTTGGGTAGAGTTTCAAGAACTGTTTCAGTTATTCAATCAAGGCACACTTGACAAATCTATCGTCGGTTTCTATTGTCTGTAAGTGATTTCTTTCTGTAATTTAAGTCTCTAGCTAGCTGTAGTGCTCGTTGATCATTACCTGTAATTATCCTCACTATATTCTTTTATGTGGTATTATGCAGAATGAAGATGTATGAAATGAAAAAAACTGGACGCTATGGCATTGGGTTCATTAACCCAAATACCATTAATGAAGAGACATGGTCATGTGAATATGATCGACCATACACAGAGAAAACCTTGCTAGATTTCTTGGTGCAACTAAATACCCAACCAGACATACTATTTCCTTACAACTTTGGGTGAGTGACACTGTCTTGTACTACAAATTATGTTTTTGCTTTCTAGATGTTAATAAGTGTAGTTGATGAGTTATGCACATGCCCGCTTAATTATACAAACGTGTACGCGTGCAGTTTTCACTAGATCCTCCTAATCATTGAAGTTGACGAGGGAAGAATTCAAGTACTGGACTCACTACTTAAAGAGGTTAATGACTACACAATCGTGTTGGGATCGTCGACAGGTTATTTCAATCATTAACTAACTATATGTCGGCCTCTTTAGTTCGTTATTTCCTGATATCAACTAATTAATAACTCCTTTATTCATTTTCTTTGCCGACGGGCAGGGCTTGGGAAAAGTCCATCAAATAGGTTCCAGGCCAATGGAAACAAAAGCTGAAATGGGTGCGACACAAGGTAATTAATTAAGTAGTACTAGCTAGCTAGCTAACATCTCTTTAATTCTATTTTCAATACCATTATCATACTTGATTAATTATTATTTGATTGAATTCTATTCTTGTAAAGGCCCTGAAGCAGGCATCGGGGACTGATTTATGCATACTACGTTTGCGAGAACATTCGCATGATGACGTTCGAAAGGAACAGAACTGATAGAGAGCAATGGGTACATTTGTCAAAACACTATTCACAATTTTTAGATCATCTCAATTCTTGATTCGTGTCGGAATAAGAGCCCTCCCAGATCGATTGCAATGGTGGCGGTCGGATCACTTCGCTGCACGGCCAGGATCGAGGCGGTGGCAACGCGTGTAATTTCGTCCCACCGGAGGGGCATTTGGGTCTTTTCAACAAACAGAATCACCATAGCTATATATTACAACCTCACATTCACGGCCCGTTCACCTCTCTCCCACGCAGTGAAAACCCTAGCCGCCACAATCTCCATCTCCCTCACTCTCACCCTCCCGCTCCCTCCTCTTCCCACCCCGCCGTCATGACCCGGCCTTTCACCAAATGGGGCCGTCATCTCCATCCTCGATCTCATCACGAGCGGAGCAAAAGAAGGGCCGCGCCGTATTGGAGGAGGCACCGGATGGATCCACGCCTCCGTTGGACAAGGCCGTCTCCTCCATTCCCGGTCCCGTCGTGAGCGTCAGCAGAAGAGGACCGCGGCGCCTCTTATCCTGCGCCGTCGCCTGCCTCTTCTCCTCCCCTCTTCCTTACGTTTTGCTGCTCTCTCCTCATCTTGGTCCACAAATCGGTGCTAGGGTTGGTTGCATGCGGTCCCCAATGGCTTCGCGTCGCCGCGATGGCGGTTGAGGTGGTTCTCCTCGTTGCTTCTGTTTTCTCTCCGTTGGATTTGTCATGGCTAACTAATTTTGGATCTTGGATGTCCTTTGCTTGCAGATCCGTTGTTCTTCTCGTCAGTCGGCCAGATCTGTTACCACGCTCGTCGATCTGTAGGCAAGCCTTCGTATTGACCCTCTTTTCACCATCTACTTCAGCTGAGCTATGATGTTGACATTTATTTTGCTTTTTACTGGTCCATTCTTTTGTAGGTGCTCCTTGTTTTGGTTGATCCCCTTGTCGGTTGGTCTTTGGATCCATGGCGGCCTTCACTTCTTCGTCCAGGGACCTGCAGGTCGACCCCTTCTTCTCCTTCTTCTATGTGCTGTTGTTCCGTACTGTGCTTGTCGTTCGTGTGGGTGTGCACTCTAGCAAATGAGTGTGTTTCTTTGTTGTTTCTTGTATTGGTGACAGAGACTGTTATCCCCTGGTTGGATTTTAGTGGTTTACTTTTCTGCTTTATTTGTTTCCTATCGTGTGCCTTTTCTTACTTGGATGCATCCTACTAGGGCTGGGATTTTGTTCTCATCTGCATATGGGCTCTTGGTGCTTTTGTTCTTTTCATTCGTTTTTTCTTATTAGTGGGGCTTGTGGAGGAGAGGGGGAGGGACAGATTTGGCGTGGGCTTGTGTTATTGGATTGATCCATGCTTTGGTCATTTACCTTAAGGGCTAAGCAAATCACACAGCTGGTTAGATTAGTTGGATGATACATTTGTTCGTCCAATTAATCCCTTAAGGGTTAGCAAATCACACAGGTGGTTAGATTAATTAGATGATATATTCATTAGTCTGTTCTTCTCGATCCCTGCTTTGGTCATTTGCCTTAAGGGTTAAACAAATTACATGGTTGGTTAGGAAAAAAAGGAGCATATGTGCCTATTATGGTTGCAATTCAGTGAAATCAAAGTGTTATTCTTAGGTGCTAGATTTATTAGCATGTCATGTTTGTTCCCAGTTTCCAGTTTGAAATTATATGACAAGCAAATATTTAATTATTGATTGTTATGTGAAGTTCTTGTGTCGTTTGGCCGTTTGTTGATGTGTGTGCTGGTTCTGCGTGTCCAGTGCCATTGGTTTGTGAGGATTGTTTTATAGAATATGATTGTCATGGTGTGTTGTTAGGGCGATGCTTGTCTGGTGCTTTTGAATTAGTCTGCTCGTCCATGGACATTAAGTCTTTGTTTTTCTTTAGCACATTCAAGTTTATTTGCTGAGAAACATAGAGTTGTTTGTCCGGTCACACATGAAAAACTGAGGATGCTTGCGTAAGAGAGGGGGAGCATAGGCTATTTATTAGATTGTGTAGTTGGATTTGGTCTCCTTGGGTTATTATGATGGTGTCCTTTTTTATGGATTTACCATTGGGATTGGATAGCTCACATGGTTGGATAGTAATAATATGGAGGATCTAATGCCTATTGTGGTTGTAGTTCTATTAATCAAAGTGTTGTTTGGTGGGGTTTATTTGGTGTTAACTTTTTGTTAGAAAATTCGCCGCTGCCCTGGCAAAGCATCCTGCAAATTCCCCACTGATAATAGTTCCAGTGCATGCTTTAGAGCTTAATTCTGTGCTTTTGAATCTTTGTTGTCAGTACGATGGTCTTTGACATATGTGTCCATTGCATCTATTTGTTTTTGGTTGGGACCTTTAGGTTTGCTGTGTTAACCTTCTGATTTAGTGACTATGATTCCTTTGGTATGCTCTTATCAATTGCAACATCGGTTACTTTTATATTGCCTTGCTTTGTTTCTTGATTTTTACTTTCTGTTTGATAGCTTGTTTCAGTTTGGAAGTGAGATATCGGAGCCCGCTGTGCTATTTGACACTATTGACTATTGTTGCTGTTGTTCAGTTCACAAGGTGTCGTGGATTTGTCACGGCAGATGTCCTAGTAAGAGGACTTAGTCGTGGAGCCATCGCAACGGGTTAGCTTGAAGGGGTTAAAGTGGACACAAGGACACGGTTTTTATACTAGTTCGGCCCCTTCGATGAAGGTAAAAGCCTACGTCTAGTTGTGATGGGATTGATGGGTTTCGAGGGCTTAGGGAGCGATATGCTTCGCCTAAACCTCGAGTTCTTCTTCTCTGTCCTCAAACCGCCGCCGGGTCATCCCCTTATATACATGGGTGACGCCCGTCGGTCTGCAAAGTCCCAACCTCCGGCTAATAAACGTGCCCGGGTCGGTCTCTCTATTCCTAACTTACAATACAAGCTTACATCAGGCCGGTTTACACCATAAACCTTTAAACCGATTGTGGGCCTTAGGCCCTTCTATCTCTCCTTGGGTTTTAACATCTCGGGTCTGTTGACGGAGGTAACCCGGGCCCTGCAGGCCGGTTTACCCCGGATAGCAACATCCCCAACATTAGGCCCCAGATTGATTTGAACAGGTTCATGTCAATCCTTAATAAGAATTTCTGTCTTCAAATGTCTTCCAGTGACTTGTTAAACCGTCGTTTCTCCGTCTCCTCTTGCTGTGGTAAACCGATATGACGTCAGCGCAAGCTACCGTCTCCTTTCGCTAACCCGCAAGAATCAGGGCGACGGCTGGGCTTCCGAAATCTCCGGCCCCTGGATTCGCGCGCCTGACACGCGCGCCGCGCCTTATAAATAGGACTTGAAGGCCATCTTCCTTTCCTCCCCTTCTTCGTCTTCCTCGCGACCCAGACCTCAAAGCTCCGCCGCCGCCGTCAGCTGCTGCATCAACTCCGGCCGCTGCATCAACCTGATCGGATCAGAGCACCGCGGCGACTTTCCACATCTGTTTGGACCCCGGTAAGGCCCCTGTTCTTGTTGCTTTAGATCTGTTCTAGGGTTCATCGTCCTGCTACTGTTTCTTGCTCATCCCCATAGCAGCCTTTGCGAACAGATGATGATACCTGTATCTGGATTTGTAGTTCCTCTTAGCAGTCGCCATAAATCTGCACTCATTTCCTTAGATCTCACTCTTGTTCCTGCTTGTCGAACTTATGTTGTTCTGCTGTGAGCCCGACTTCATATTACCTGTTTTTATTTCTTTTTCGCCCTAGCTGTAGATCCATTGCTTTGAAAGAATCCGTACGGGATCTGTTTCTGCTTTCATAATCACAACTGTTTAGATCTGGTCGGTTTAACTCTTAGCAAAGCGAACAAACCGATCTACACATCCATTAGTCCCCTTGATGAACCGCCGGTTGATATTATTGTAGATAACCTGACTCTATATAAGAGCATCTTCGGTTTACAATCATACTTGCTCTCAAACCGGAATACCTTTGCCTTGTAGATTTCCTCATGGCAAAACAGGTGTATGAATGCAACTGGGTTCCCTCTTGCATCACTGAGACCCAACTAAACAACTTAGTTCTGACTGGTGCTTTGAGTAGCAAAAGTACCATCCATTGGAGGGTTCCAGGAGACGAATGTCCTCCTACCCCGCAGGAGGGAGAAGTGGTGGTGTTTGCGGATCACCTGGCCCGGGGGTTTAATCCACCCGGTTCAAAATTTTATCGGGACGTCTTGGCTAATTTTAGGCTGCGCCCACAAGATGTTGGTCCAAATTCAGTCACGAATATCTGCCATTTTCAAGTACTTTGCGAGGCGTACTTCCAAGAAGAACCTACTGTAGAGCTGTTCCGGGACTTTTTCCATTTGAACCGACGTACTGAATTCACCGACGGCCCTAATATGGAACTGGGTGGTATGGCGATTCAGAAGAGGAAAGAGGTGACTTATCCTCACGCCAAGTTGCATAGTCATCCGCAAGAATGGAATTGCACTTGGTTCTATTGCAAGGATACTTCCCCTGCTGAAGAAAATCCACTGCCCGGTTTCCGTCCAGAGAGACTTAGCAACACTCACCCCTTCCCCCCACGGCTAACTGCCAAAGAGAGGAGTAAGTATGCCCCTCAGCTGTCCAAGCTCAGAGCCTTCATGGCTAATGGTTTAACGGGGGTTGATCTTGCTCGTTGCTGGATTTCATGGAGCATCCTGCCCCTTAGCATCCGCTCCGGTTTGATGTGCCAATACACGGGTCGGGTTGATGATCCTTTGAGGCACTGCAACATTCAGCTGACGGAGGACGAAGTCGCTGAAGCCGTGAAAAAGATGCTGAACGAACCGGAACATGTTTGCGCTCGAACCGGCCTGCTTCCATTTTGCGCCACAAACAAACCACCTGCTGTAAGTAACTCCTCCCTGTTTATAGAATTTTTGATCTCCTTATATATATTGCTAACTTCCAGTCCTTTCCGAAACAGGGAGATGATCCGTTTTGGAGCAAGAAGCTTCAGGAGCCAACCGAAAAGATAATCAGACCCAAGACAAGGGTGAAGAAGCCTGCTACAAAGAAAAGGCACACCGCTTCCTGTACCCCCGATTTAGAGGAGGATGATGTGGGTAATCCGGACCTTGGGGTAGACCTTGATTCAGTTGGCTTACTTTTTGTACGTCTTATTGATGATGATATTTGTCAGGACGACGCTGAAGCGAGCAATGCTGAAGGCCCAGAGGTAACTATTCTTTCTTCTGATGCCGTTCCTTTGCCTTTGAAAAAACCTCGCCAAGCAAACCGGAAAATTAAATTTTCTCACCCTCTTGCTTATTTGGATCCCAAATTTCTTGTGAAGACCCAGCAACATGAAGCTCGACGCACCACTCGGCATAGCGGCCAGGTAGTCACCTCCGCCGGTTTACCGAACAGCCCGGTTCGGAAACGCCGCTCAGAGGTCTCCAATTTATGCGCTAGCTTTCCTCCTAAAGCAGGTTTAACTCGTCAGCCTCTAAATCCATCTGACTCCGATTATCAGGTCACTTCCCATTCATCTTCCGGTGAATCTTCAGCCACTCAACTGCCACCGTTGAAGACAGTTATTGGGTAAGTTGGACCGATCACAACATATCTCTGTATGGGTCTCTTAATCCATCTTATACCGTTTTTTCAATCTTTGGGCTTTTTCCAGGGCCAAACCTAGACCGAGCAAGAAGGCTCGTCTGGATAACCCGGCTGGAGGAACTGCCGCTCCTGAACCGGAGAAAACTCCTGGTGCTGACGCTCTGGGTCGTGAAGATACTCAGAGTCATCTATCTCCGCAAGATGACACCTGCGCTGAAGAAAGGATTATCGAACCTGCCAGCCATACTGATCCGCCTGCCAGTCCTGTTCGGGTTGAGGAATCCATCCCCCCTTCTGGAACTGCTGATAAACCGACAGGGCCACTGCAGAGCAGCGATTCCAAGGATGATGATGTTGTGATTACCGGCATCGGTCACTCTGAACCGGGGAACACTGCTACCTTAGCCAAGCATACTGCCAAGGACGAAATTTCGGCCATGAAGGGCAAATGGGACCTTGACTCTTCTACGTACGCCACTTTAAGCGCCCCGGATCTTTATTCCGGGTACCTGAACCGACTGTACACCAGTCGGGATTATGAAGCTGGCATGATCAAGATGATGAAGGAGAAACTTGAGGTAACTCCCTTGTGCTTCATTCCATTGCAACTTAGCTTATCAATATTTCCAAACCGAGATGGTAAACCCGGATCAGGCTGTCTTGACAATTAAAGTCCGGTTTAGAAAACCCAAGGCTTCAACTTAGGTCATAACCAGAAAACATCATTAGATAACTATTAGCCCCCAAGTGCCAAGTTTAAATACTTGTATTAATCTTGGGACTTTTTGCAATGGGAAACTTGCGTTAAAATCAAATATGCATTATCCCCCAAGTATCGAGCACATAACTTGCTTGTGTGGTTGATACTTCCAAACCGTGCAATATTTTCTGAACACTGTTTTGACGACCTGCTGCAGGGGGATCTAAAGACCAAAGCGAAACAAGTCTCGGACCTTCAGGAAATCTTAAAAACCCAACAGGCTGAAACTGAAAAAACGAAGGACGAATTGGCCCATGCCTTAACCGTTATGGAACAGCTGAAAGAAAGCCATCAGAAAGAACAAGCTGATTGGGTTACTGAGAGAGCTCTTTTGACAAAAAGGGCTGAAAATGCCGAAGCTGCTCTTAAACCGGTGGTCGATGAATTATCCACCGTGAAGCGACAGATACACTCCATGACCTCTGCTGTCTTTGGTAAGCTTTTCGACACCCTTCTTCCAATTTGTACCTTATCTGTTACATCCTATGTCCGGTTTGTAATCCATCTTGAAACACTGCAGGCTCACGTATTGGACACTTGGGTTCTGATGTGCGGATGAAACTCAAAGCTGCTTATACTCTGATTGAACAGTTGTACACCGGAGCACAAAGGGCTATTACCACTGCGTCGCATAACAACCCTGCGTCGCCTCTGATTCAAGACACATTAAAGAGGCTGTCCATGCTTCCAGCCCGGATTGAAGAATTGAAAAGATCAGCTGCTCGAACTGGAGCCATTACTGCCTTGATCCGGGCCAAAGCATGGGTACCAGATTTCGATCCTGTCGAAGCGGCCCAAGGATACCCCAGCTTGAAGGAAGACGGTTCAGACTTTGGTGAAGACGATTTGAGGGCGATAAACCGGGCGGTGCGCCCCCTAGCTTGTCAATTGGCTGAGGAAGCAGATCTGTCACGTTACCAAGCTCAATACGACAACCAGAACAAACGAGTGGCTGCTCCGGTCCCTGAAGCGGGAAACCTTATTCCTCCAATCCGTAAGCATACTTACGCCCCAGACATTGAACCGTCTTCGCTGATTCACGAAGAAGTCGTCTTTCAAGCGCTAATGGGAATCGACTGGACCACTACTGATTTCCAGCCAATGGGTAACCAAGATGGAGCTGAAGCGGCGCGAGACGATCCCCAGCCTTCGAACCGAGGCGGCGAACAGGCGTAATCAACGCTCCGGTTTACCTTACTTGGTGACATCTTAATCCGTCAACGAACAATATATTCAGGCACTACGTTTGCCTTGTAATAAGATAGTTTAATACCTCTGCATTTGAATGTGCCTTCGCGCACGGGTACTGATGCTCTTTCAAATGACGTTTTCCAACTTTGTTTCCTGTCTTTATTGAGTACACAAGATCTTCCGGCCCTATGAACCGTGCTGCGCCCTTGCCAAACCGGGCAACTTGCCTCTGGGCTAAAAAACGGACCAGGCTATGTCAGCCTAATCGGTTTAAAAACACTTGACGTTCCGAAGAACAAAAATACCACAATAAAGGCAGAAAACAAAAACCAAATATGAAAAGGCAACGCGATAGTAAAACGCATGCAAATAGTGGCTACTATGAACCGTTCAGAAGGCGTGACCATCGTCAAGACAAAACCGAGCCCCCAAGAAGTGTAGCTACGGTTTAGGTCGACTAGGTTCCTAACTGAATCGTGGCAAATATGCCGGCCAAATGGCATTGCATTGGTTCGTCAACCAAGCCCCCAAGTGACTCAATGGCCAAGGGCCGATCAAGTGGCATTGCGTTGGTTCGGACACGACCAAGCCCCCAAATGATTCATTGGCTAAAAAGCCGACCAGAAGGCATTACCATCATCAAGACATGACCGAGTTCCCATAAGGCGTAATCTACGGTTCAAGTCGATTAGGTCCCCAACTGATTCAATGGCAAATGTGCCAGCCAGAAGGCATTACCGTCGTCAAGACATGACCAAGCCCCCCGGAGGTGTAGCTATGGTTCAGGCCGACTAGGTCCCCAACTGACTTTATAGGGATAGCTATGTTCTCTTTGGTTCGAATACGACCTATGTTTGAACAGGAAGCCCCGTGTTTGAATAGCTATGTTCTCTTTGGTTCGAATACGACCTATGTTTGAACAGGAAGCCTCATGCTTGAACCGGGATATTGAACCGGATATTAGGAGCTTCACAGCCTTATAGGAGACATCTTCCCTTGAACCGGCTTTTAAATCGGAGTCTATAATTTGAATTTCTGTGAAACGACCTCCAGGGGTAAGCACACATGATGTGAAGAACAGTAGAGACCCCGTTTTACTCGAGGCTCCGGTTTATTGTATTAATCATAATATATACATGGTCATGATATGTACATAAACAGAGCCCAGGGCTCATGTATAATAAGGTCGAAGATGAGCTATGTTCCACGGCCTGCTGGTTTCCTCCTCTGATGTGCGTGAATCCTTGCGCTCTCGAATATCAATCAGGTAATATGACCCATTATTCAGATTCTTGCTGACCACAAAAGGTCCCTCCCAAGGCGGAGATAATTTATGCTGATCAGATTGATCCTGGATGAGCCGAAGCACCAAATCCCCCTCCTGAAAGGTTCTGGTCCTAACCCGACGGCTGTGGTAACGGCGAAGATCTTGCTGGTAAATCGCTGAACGGGCAGCTGCCAAGTCACGCTCCTCATCCAACAAGTCAAGAGCGTTCTGCCGTGCCTGCTCATTATCCGCTTCAACATATGCTGCCACGCGAGGTGAGTCATGTCGTATATCACTTGGGAGAACCGCCTCTGCTCCATAAACCATAAAAAACGGCGTAAACCCCGTGGATCTGTTAGGCGTGGTGTTGATGCTCCATAATACAGACGGTAGCTCCTCCACCCAACAACCCGGCGTCCTTTGCAAAGGGACCAGAAGCCGGGGTTTGATACCTCTCAAGATCTCTTGGTTCGCTCGTTCTGCCTGACCATTAGACTGTGGGTGCGCTACCGAAGAAACATCAAGCCGTATATGCTCCCGTGCACAGAACTCCTTCATGGCCCCCTTGGACAGATTGGTACCATTATCTGTGATGATGCTGTGTGGAAAACCAAACCGGAAGATCACCTTCTTTATAAACCGAACCGCCGTGGCAGCATCACACTTACTGACAGGTTCGGCCTCCACCCATTTTGTAAATTTGTCAACCGCCACCAGTAGGTGGGTCTTCTTATCTTTGGAACGCTTAAAAGGCCCAACCATATCAAGCCCCCAAGTCGCAAACGGCCAAGTGATTGGAATCATCCTCAATTCTTGAGCCGGTATGTGTGCTCGTCTGGAAAACTTCTGGCAACCATCACATAATCTGACCAGGTCTTCCGCATCAGCATGAGCAGTTAACCAGTAGAAACCGTGGCGGAACGCTTTAGCCACCAATGATTTTGAACCGGCGTGGTGGCCGCAATCCCCTTCATGTATTTCTCGTAGTATCTCGCACCCCTCCTTAGGGGATATGCACCGTTGCAGCGCCCCTGACACGCTGCGATGATGTAACTCTCCTTGGAAAATGGTCATGGACTTGGACCGTCGCACTATCTGTCGAGCCAAGCTTTCATCCTCTGGCAACTCACCCCGGTTCATATATGCCAGGTAAGGGAGCGTCCAATCCGGGGTGGCGTGAAGAGCCGCCACTAACTGAGCCTCCGGATCAGGAACAGCCAACTCCAGCTCACCGGGCAGCTGTACCGATGGGTGGTACAATACATCCAAGAAAACATTGGGTGGGACCGGTTTACGCTGAGAGCCCAAGCGACTTAAAGCGTCCGCTGCCTCATTCTTTCTGCGGTCCACATGATCCACTTGATAACCTTTGAAATGCCCAGCCACCATATCTACTTCACGTCGGTACGCAGCCATAAGCGGATCCTTAGAATCCCAGGTGCCAGATACCTGCTGAGCCACCAGATCCGAATCACCAAAGCACCTAACTCTGCTCAAATTCATCTCTTTAGCCACCCGAAGTCCATGAAGCAAAGCTTCATACTCAGCCGCATTGTTTGTACAGGGGAACATTAAACGGAGGACATAACAAAACTTATCTCCTCGTGGGGAAGTTAAAACGACTCCAGCCCCCGAGCCTTCCAATTGTCTTGACCCGTCGAAATGAACGGTCCAATAGGTGTTATCTGGCTTCTCCTCAGGCGCTTGTAACTCTGTCCAATCGTTTATGAAATCGACAAGTGCCTGTGACTTTATGGCCGTCCGGGGTACGTACCTTAAATCGTGTGGCCCGAGCTCGATAGCCCACTTGGCAATCCGACCGGTCGCCTCCCGGTTCTGTATAATGTCACCCAAAGGAGCAGAACTGACCACCGTGATTGGGTGTCCTTGGAAATATTGCCTCAGCTTCCGGCTTGCCATAAAAACGCCATATACCAGCTTCTGCCAATGCGGATACCTTTGTTTGGACTCGATAAGTACTTCACTGATATAGTAAACCGGTCGCTGAACCGGATGTTCCTTTCCAGCCTCCTTTCGTTCTACCACCATCGCCACACTGACTGCTCTGGCATTCGCTGCAACATATAACAGGAGTGGCTCTTTATCTACAGGGGCTGCCAACACTGGCGGATTGACTAGTTGTCGCTTCAAGTCCTCAAACGCTTTATCAGCCTCCGGACTCCAGACAAACTGATCCGTCTTCTTGAGCATTTGATACAAGGGGATCGCCTTTTCACCAAGGCGACTGATAAACCGGCTTAACGCTGCAATCCGCCCGGCCATGCGCTGAACATCATTGATGCATTTTGGTTTGGCCAGGGAGGTAATGGCTGTGATCTTTTCTGGATTGGCCTCAATTCCTCTATGGGACACTAAAAATCCCAACAGCTTGCCTGCAGGTACACCAAAAACACATTTAGCCGGGTTGAGCATCATTTGGTACACTCTCAAGTTATCGAAAGTCTCCTTCAAATCGTCAACCAGGGTCTCCTTCTTTCGTGACTTGACCACAATATCATCCACATAAGCATGCACATTACGACCGATCTGCTCGTGGAGGCAATTTTGCACACATCGTTGATAAGTAGCCTGCGCACTCTTAAGCCCAAAGGGCATAGACACATAGCAGAAGGCTCCAAAGGGAGTAATGAACGCTGTCTTCTCCTGGTCCTTAACTGCCATCTTGATCTGATGATAACCCGAATAAGCATCCAAAAAACTTAAACGCTCGCAACCTGCCGTAGCATCAATGATCTGATCAATCCGGGGGAGAGCAAAAGGATCTGCTGGGCAAGCTTTATTCAAGTCTGTGTAGTCCACACACATGCGCCAGGTGCCGTTTTTCTTAAGAACTAGCACCGGATTAGCGAGCCATTCGGGATGAAAAACCTCAATGATAAACCCAGCTGCCAGGAGCCTGGCCACTTCCTCACCAATCGCTTTACGTCTTTCTTCGTTAAACCGCCGTAAGAACTGCTTTACCGGTTTGTACTTAGGATCCACATTAAGGGTGTGCTCAGCGAGTTGCCTCGGTACACCAGGCATGTCAGAAGGCTTCCATGCAAAGATGTCCCGATTCTCACGGATGAACTCAATGAGCGCGCTTTCCTATTTTGGATCCAAGTTTGCACTGATGCTGAACTGCTTGGATGTATCGCCAGGTACGAAGTCAACAAGCTTAGTTTCGGCCGCTGACTTGAACTTCAAGGCCGGATCGTGGTCCGTAGTTGGCTTTTTTAATGAAGTCATATCCTCCGGATCAACACTGTCTTTGTACTGCTTTAGCTCCTCCGTAGCACAAACCGATTCTGCATAAGTCGCATCTCCTTCCTCGCATTCCAAAGCGATTCGACGGCTCCCATGAACCGTTATAGTGCCCTTGTAACCTGGCATCTTAAGTTGCAGATATACGTAGCAAGGCCGTGCCATAAATTTTGCATAAGCTGGCCGTCCGAACAAAGCGTGGTACGGACTTTGGATTTTAACCACTTCGAACGTCAGCGTCTCTGATCTGGAATCGTGACTATCGCCAAATACCACTTCAAGGGCTATCTTACCAACCGGATATGCAGACTTGCCAGGCACCACCCCGTGGAACACTGTATTGGTCGGTTTGAGATCCTTATCTACCAGTCCCATACGACGGAAGGTCTCGTAATACAAGATGTTAATGCTGCTCCCTCCGTCCATGAGCACCTTGGTGAGCTTATAACCTCCCACCTGAGGCGCCACCACCAATGCTAACTGACCCGGATTATAGACCCTGGGAGGGTGATCCTCTCGGCTCCATATGATAGGCTGTTCTGACCAGCGCAGATAGTGAGGCGTGGCTGGTTCGATAGCACTAACTGCTCGCCTCTGAAGCTTTCTATCCCGTTTATCCAGGCTTGTAGTAAAGACATGATACTGCCCACCACTCAACTGTTTCGGGTTGCTCTGATAACCTGTTTGCTGCTGCCCGAAACCACTCTGATTACTTTGATTATTTTGGCTGGTCTGTCCGCCCGGATTGCCCTGGAACCCTGGACCGGAATTTCCGCCACCGTACCCTGATCCGGAACCCGAACCGCCGCCGGAGCTGCGATCATTTTGGAAAGTGTTTGAGCTTTTGAACTCCTTCATGATATAACAATCCTTCCAAAGATGGGCTGCTGGCTCCTCCTTTGTTCCGTGCTTCGGACAGGGCTGGTTTAAGAAAAAGTTCAAATGCTCCGGATTAGGACCGGGATCTGTGCGGAAACTTGGCTGTTTCCCCTTGCGCCGCTGGCCCTTATTCTGTGCACTTGTGTTGGCTACAAAGTCCATGCTCCCGTCCGGTTTACGCTTACCTCCGCCTCCATTACCTGTCGGTCGATGCTGCTGGCCTTTGGTGTTGCTATTCTTCCTTCCCTTCCCTGCTTTGTCATCACCAGAGTCAGGATCCTTGGTACTGTCAGAATCCGCATACTTCACTAAAGCGGTCATGAGCGTTCCTATATCTGTACAATCACGCTTCATCCGGCCCAGCTTTAGCTTCAAAGGGCCAAACCGACAGTTGCTTTCCAACAGCACTACGGCGGTGTCTGCGTTGATGCGATCTGATGAGTGCAAAACTTCTGATACTCGTCGTACCCAATGGGTAGTTGATTCCCCTTCTTGCTGAACGCAGGCTGCTAGGTCAACTATTGACATTGGCTGTTTGCACGTGTCCTTGAAGTTCTTGATAAACCGGGCGCGCAATTGGGCCCACGAGCTAATTGAATTAGGCGGCAAACTCTTTAGCCAAGTCCGGGCCGTTCCTTCTAGCATCATAGTAAAATACTTGGCACACGCCGTGTCATCCACGTCCAGCATCTCCATAGCCATCTCATAGCTCTCCACCCATGTCTCCGGAGGCTGATCTGCCGTGTAGTTTGGTACCTTGCGGGGGCCTTTGAAGTCTTTGGGCAGGCGTACGTTGCGCAAAGCGGGAACAAGGCACGGTACTCCCAAAGAACTGGAAACCACCCCCGGTTCAGCCGCAGCTGCTGGGAAGATAGGTGTAAGCTGATGAGCCTGATGCTGCGCTGCCAATCCGGCCTCCCGTGCACGGGCGCGATCCACATTCTCGTGAGTATTGTCGACGCCCCCCGGATTGTTGCCGCGGAGCGCTTCACGCCTGGCGTTACTTGAAACGGCCGGCTCCTCCACGCGCCTACTATAGCTCCTGCTGGGGCGAGGGGTGGAGTGAATCCGATCACGGCTTTGCGAATACGCTTCTTGCTGGGCCAACGCGGTCCTAAGGAGCTCCTTGACCCGGCGCGTCTCTTCATCCTGCGGTGAATCTCCTTCGATCGGAATGGCTTCCAACCGAGCCGCCGCCGCGACGAGGTTATCCATCGGGTTGGAATAATGACCTGACGGTGTTGGCATGGCCGGTGGCGTATCAGTGTTATGACGAGGCAGGTCTATAATCCGGTGCTGAACCGGGGCGCCGGCTGTCACCTCCGCACGGTTTACCCCCGGGGTGTTGAAGAGATTTCGAGCGTCGAGGGCGGCGGGCAACCGAGATCGGGATTTTCTCTTCAGGACCTCCTGAGACGCCTTCTGGTCCATCATGAGCCTGTAAGCCTGTGCATCTAAAGCGGCGCGCTCCGCCGTCATCCTGATCTCTTCTGCTGCCAGCTCCGCTTTAGCCCGAGTGATCTGCTCTCTCACTTTGGCGATCTCAGCATTGTGAACCTCCTGATCCACCGGGTTGGCTTCCGCCATGAGCGCTGCTAGTGCGTCAAACAGGTCTGACAAAACTTGGGCTGGTGAACCCGTAGGGCCTCCTGCCCGCGCAGCCGTTGCTGCTGCCGATCCGGAGATCGCTGCTGCTGCAGTTGATGATCGTGGCGCCGCCTGCGTCCCAGCCATGAAGATCCCAACCCGATAGGGCAGATCAGAGGGGTCCGGAATACTGTTGCCATCGGAGCCGCCCCCAACCCGATCATCTTGTAGCTGGTAAAGAGATTCGGTCTCCCCGGTCGACGTTTCATCGCCAGAGTAGATGGCGGTTTCGTCACCAGATTCGGATCCTTCCTCGTAGCTTCCCCCGTGGATGACTCCCACGAAGGTGTGCTTCCTGGTCGGTTTAGCTAGGGTCGACCTTGTGCACTGAGCTGTCTCGATGAGGTCGGCGCAGACGCCTAACTCGGGGCCCGGTTCTCCGATCTTGCCGATGAACACATGGATGCCGCCAAAGGGGACCCGGTACCCGTACTCGATCGAGCCGGCGTCGGGGCCCCAGCCTGTGCTGTCGATGTAGAGTTTTCCGCGGCGGCTCTTGGTCATCCGTCCCACAGCGTAACCCTCGAGTCCTTCAAAGCGGCCCTCCAAGAACCTGAAACCATCTCGCGATAGCCCCACGGTGGGCGCCAACTGTCGTGGATTTGTCACGGCAGATGTCCTAGTAAGAGGACTTAGTCGTGGAGCCATCGCAACGGGTTAGCTTGAAGGGGTTAAAGTGGACACAAGGACACGGTTTTTATACTAGTTCGGCCCCTTCGATGAAGGTAAAAGCCTACGTCTAGTTGTGATGGGATTGATGGGTTTCGAGGGCTTAGGGAGCGATATGCTTCGCCTAAACCTCGAGTTCTTCTTCTCTGTCCTCAAACCGCCGCCGGGTCATCCCCTTATATACATGGGTGACGCCCGTCGGTCTGCAAAGTCCCAACCTCCGGCTAATAAACGTGCCCGGGTCGGTCTCTCTATTCCTAACTTACAATACAAGCTTACATCAGGCCGGTTTACACCATAAACCTTTAAACCGATTGTGGGCCTTAGGCCCTTCTATCTCTCCTTGGGTTTTAACATCTCGGGTCTGTTGACGGAGGTAACCCGGGCCCTGCAGGCCGGTTTACCCCGGATAGCAACATCCCCAACACAAGGTAAGCCCGGCCATGTTTTGTTTCCTGTTGCTTATTATGTAGATTTCTTTGTTTTTGTTTGTCTGATAGGGTTTGCATGTTCGTCCTTTCGTATGGTGTGCTATGGAAACTTTCATTGATAGAGGTTCAAAGTAAAACATTACACCTCACACCCAATTCAAAATGTCTTCTGAGGAGAAGGAAAATAAAGATGGGATACAGTTAGTCAGCTAGGTGTGTATCTGTGGTTATTCAAAAGTCTTCTGCATAACTATCTCTATCAATGATGTGATGTGTCTGATTTCTTTCATTTGTATGGTACAGAGATGAAAAAGCAACACTAGGCAAGATCCTATTTAAGAAACAATTTTTTAGTTTTCCATTTAGGATTCAGATTCAGATATGTTCTATGATCCTGATATGAACCATACAAGAGTATGCAACACTCATTTTTGGTTGGTTTATTCGCTCCTGTTTAAGAAGCTATTTCTGCCTTCTGCTATTAGAGATTCATAATGTGATATATTACATCTTGTGTCCAAATTAAATCGCAAGTCGAGACAAAGTTAGTGCAGATGAAAAAACACTTGCTCAGCAGTGGTGGAGCTAGGTTTGAAATTTGCATGTGACTTCATTTGACATTCCAAATAGATTTAGATGTCCAAAATCCGTGTGATGCAACTACCAAAAAGATATGCAATAAAACATGAAGCCATAAAAGTTACTGGCATTCGCACCCGGAGACAGAACATCCAACCTGCAACATGTAACCATTTTTGTATGCATTTAGATATCGGTTGGGTACTGTTGTTATAGTTGTGACTCTGCTCTAGCTCATCTATTCAACACAGTCAATTGTCCCTTCATTCCATGTTGGGTGCTGGTGAGTTCAAAATGTGCCTGTGTTTAATGTTGTTGCGAGATACTGTCGATTGCCGTCTCATTCCTACATTCGGGAGGTGGCAGTTGATGGTTCTCTACTTGGAGGGGTTGAGATTGACATTTTTGTTAGGGATGACGCGGTGCGGTGCCGAACACATTTGTTCTGGGGTAGTTCTCTTGACGGTTGTTCCTCTTTATATGAACAAGCCGCTTATCAGGCGGTCTGGTTATTACTAGGGGTGTATGGGTTTGTTATTGCAGACTACAAGTACGAGAGCATGTTAGCTTATAAAGGCGTTTCATGGCTGATTGTGGTACTTGCAGGTGCACTTGCCCAGTCTTCCTGGCATGCGGTCCATGGAGGCTGATAGGGAAACGTCGATGATTTAAATGCAAGTGTTCATCTACTACTGCTGTATTCACAGTTAATTAATTTTGCGTGTAGGTTATGAAACTCAGCTGGAAGTTTCTTAGATAGGCAGTGTCACGGTCATTGGGTTGTCCCCTTGGTATGCTTTGTAACAAACACTTATGTATATACGTGGATGCTTATTATTTATTTATATTGCTCTTCTGTCTCGGGTGCTCCTGTTGGATAATTCTTTTTGTTTACCTGTACTGTGTTTACTCCTCTTTTATCTTAATAAGCAGTAGACGTTAGTTCTGCTTTGTTTCTCTCGTGTGATGGCAACCTCCTGAACATTTTATATTTTGTACCTTCTATAAGGACAATGTAGTTGTCTCAACTATCAAACATCTTATCTGATCGAACTAACGATGACCTTACTGACCCAAACAACGAGCACTTGGTAACTCCCAAATCATTTGTATTGTCAAGTCTGCCCTTTCTATGTATGCATGCTTGCTTACATGTGGTTGCTCACACAGGCTGGCAAAACACTATACCCAAGAACGATTTATGAGTCTACCGCTGGAAAAGAGAAGTTGCCAAAACTTAGCACTGACATTCAGTAAGATAAGACTGATCAAACAGTCGATGCAAAAGGTACTCATTTTTTTCTTTACCTATACCCAAGTTCTTTGCTTACCTTGCAAAACTCTTACATTCAGCATGACATCTTCAGGTCTGAACCATGCATGCCCGCCGATGCTTGATCCAGTACGAGCAAGCGGGGCGGGAAGAAGTAGAAACATTGCCGAGGTAATTACAATGTCTACTCCTGTGCTTTCTTTTCTTTAGATTCTTTTGTCTCTTCCTACGACCTATGTTAACATTTGGCATTCTCCTGGATAGTTACTTGTTCGTCCTTGGATTGTTTCAGGAGGCAAGGCGTATTTTGTAATCCAACACTTTCGGTTAACGTAGCTGTAAATGGACGATTTCTCATCGATATGCATGTACGAGCAATTCCCCTACTTGAACTTCGGCTCGCAGGCACTTATCTCCACATCACTTGGTTGCTTCTGGGCAATGATGAATGCTATCACGGTCAGGTTGTTGTTTGTCCGGACTATGAGGCTACTTTGAACCGTCCTTTTGTCAGGTTGGAATGATTTAAATTCCCTTTCTGTCATCTTATTTCTTGGTTAAAATTTATAAGCTGTTCTTTCCTAAGTCCTTGTCCATTGCATGTGTTTAGGGTACGGAGTTGATGAATGCATATCATGTACTCGGTGGCCCGGAGTTGAAAGGAAAGTCAAATTGCAGGCATGCGGTGCCCTGCGAAGCGCTTTTATCCCTATTTGTTTCAGTTTTGGTCATGGTGATATTTGTGTGTGGAGGCTAACAAGTACTTCATTCCTTGGTTGTTTCCTTCTAAATATATGAGTGGTTTCTACACTCTGTTCACATGGTCACTCTCCTGCTTTGTAGTCCAACTGCTTGTGTACTCTTGAACCTCCTCAATATAGTACTGTAATTCTAAATCTGATCTAGGTGGGTTACATGTCTCAGCTCCCTTGTTGATTGATTCTTGTGATTTGTCCATTTTATTTTCTTTTGCATTCCTACTCCCAACGCTAGAATTACCATATTACTTCGTAAATGCACCTTATCTTCTATAAGATCATTCAAATTATCTTGTCCTCTGAACCATGTCCAGTACATTCTTTATCAGTTGATCTTGTTTTCAACCGAAATGTAGTTTCTTAGTTTTGGAAGAGATTTTCACTGAGCGACACTAAAAACACCATAGCCAGCGCACCCACGGCCCACTGGTCATACTACTTTGCTTTGAAATTTCTTGGATTTGGGATCGTACACATTTGAACCACCACAAGAATTATTTTTGGCTCAATGTATATCTTTGATTCTCCTTATGTATGCCAACTACACCAGTTCATATATGTAACTAAAAGCATTTTGCTTCCAAACTTTATTATCCTCTGAACAATCATCAGTATGATATATGTTCAGGACACGCTAAAGTCATCTCCAATACCATCTCAGTGCCCTGTCTGTTTGCCCGCCGTTAGGCGGGCAACGAAGCGGCAAGCCGCGTCCCCTATCTAGTTATCTAATACACACACACACACACACACACACACACACACACACACACACAACTAATACATGCATATTGATCTCCTTCTTTACACATGAGGGACATGTAGGATAAGCTCCTACAGAGAATCGCGTACGAGCGATTCAAGAAGAAATAGCGGGATTTTTGCTCGACCAGGTCATAGGTCCCAAAGAAGAATACTATTACAAGCTATAATGCCTCCATGTAACGATCTGCAAATTGTAGGAGAAATTGTATATACCAAATTGTATATATATATATATATATATATATATATGTGTGTGTGTGTGTGTGTGTGTGTGTGTGTGTGTATGTGAATGGTCGTGCGAGAAATTCGATGATATATATATGACCAGATCTACCAGAAATTCTATTTATATATATGCATAACATGTACAATATGTAGTAGCGTAAAATATGTTTGAAATGAAAAAGAATTAAATGGAAAACACAAAACTGAAATGAAAAATAAATCATAAGCCCATAAACCCCTAAACCCTTTAGTTCCGGTTGGTGTCTCCCAGCCCCCGGCGCGGGCTCGTGTTGAACCGGGACTAAGGAGGGGGTTTTAGTCCCCACCCTGTAGTGCCGGTTCGAGAACCGGCACTAAAGGGCCTTACGAACCGAGACTATAGCCCGATTCTGCACTAGTGTAGCACGTGCGCTACTACATTTGATTCCCTATTGCAATACTCACAGGCCTTCCCGAACTCACATAACTCGCGACGACAATCATCTAATATAGGGGCTAGCACCATAGAATATCCTGCATCCCGATTAAGAGGTTGAACCATTGTGGTATTGTTCATTAATTGGAACTAAAAGATTGTTGCACCCCATCCAAGTATCAAGCTTCAACCGTTCATAGAAATTTGTGGCCTCGGCTGAAATGACACATGAAACATGCGATAACTTTGCGGTTGTTGCTGCTAAGAAAGCCCATGCATGATCATGCATAACCACGTCACAAGATCCTGAAAAATCTGTATCTGAAAAGGAAGTCTACTCACCATCAATAAGTCTAGGGTTATTGTTTGGTTACTGAGAAACCAGCACAAAACGACAACGATTTGACCATCCACGTAAATTTATCTGCCTTTTGATGAAGCTTGATGTTTAATCATCTCCGAGCATTATTGTGTATTCTTTCTGATGAAGCTTCATCCTGTGCCTTAAGGCGAGGGCCAGAATAACTCCTCGAATACAAACTAGAGCTTTAGTCATCTACTACTAGAAAAAAGGCTATTAGTGGCGCACATATTTTGGCTATTAATGACGCACTATAAGTGCGCCACTATTATCATGCCACTACTAATAAATAGTAATGGCGCACGCCTGGTGCGCCACTGTTAATCTACATAACAGTGGCGCACCACCTGGTGCGCCATTACTATCCCAGACACTAATGGCGCAGCTAAAGTGCGCCATTACTAGGCCCAGAAGTGCGCCACTGTTGTTACTCCAAGGGGCCATGTGTACCTTGTGCTCTGGGTTACTAATGGCGCACTTTTAAATAATGCGCCACTGGTGTGTTTATTTCTGTGCGCCACTAAAGTGCAATATGGTGCGCCACTACTATGAATAT
Source organism: Aegilops umbellulata (assembly GCA_032464435.1). Lineage (NCBI taxonomy): Eukaryota > Viridiplantae > Streptophyta > Magnoliopsida > Poales > Poaceae > Aegilops > Aegilops umbellulata. The sequence continues at coordinate 47,466,001 of CP136060.1, read as the reverse complement.
TAGGAATTTTTTTCGCTTTTCTGATATTTGCACAGGTTACAAAATACATTATAGCACATAATATAAACAACACAACATATAAACAGCGGATTTATTGAATACAATAGAAGATTAGTCTCCGAATACAATTCATCATATTAGTCTTCGAATTCAAAATACCGAACAAAGTTAGAACATTACAAGTCTCGAGACCGCGAGTAACGAGTTTGTCTTCACATTACAAGTTGATATCTAAACTACCAACACATAGAAGAGGGTTGTGGTCACGATGAGCATCATCACGATGAAACTGATCTTCATCCGGTTCCTCCTACGCTCCCTCCTCTCTCCCGCTAGATAGCGCGCGTATCTAGTTTCCGCCTCCGCCCTAGTGGTGTACCCTTTGTAACTGTTACCGCTGAAACGGTGAACCTGTCTCTGACACTCCTCCTAGTCGTCGTAGACTCCGGGAACCTCACCCTTGTACACGACATATGACGGCATCTCTATGCACTAGATAAACAAAACGTTAGTAGCAATTCACAGATAATATATAAGCAATATATAAGTATGCAACAAAAGGATCAGAAGAGAAAAGCAACACATTAATAGCATGATTCATGGTCCTACTAATAAATAGCATCGATTATATATAAGTTGAACGACTGTCCAAACTAGAGGCATACAAGTTCATTAAAATTTAATTTCAACATGAGCTAATCGATATTTCAGAACTACATAGCATCAATACTTTCGACTCGACTCAGGGACCGGAGCGTGGATGAAGCCGTCGTCTCTTTCGTGATGGTCATGAATGTGCGGTCGTTGTCAGCCTGCATTTGTAGCATTGTTTCTATTTCACTGTTGGAAGGTTGATATTTCAGGTAGAACTACCCCAAGGTATGAAGGACATTTTGATAGATGATTTCCGCAAACTCCGACTGGATGCAAAAGAATTCTTGTCTGATGTCCTCGTCCTGGACTGCCGACAAGCGTGCAACCCATTCTTTGAGATTATTTGGTAGCATAAGGTGATTATGGTCCCTGATAACCCACAAGTATAGGGGATCAATTGTAGCCTCTTTCGATTAGTAAGAGTGTCAAACCCAATGAGGAGCTAAAGGTAGAACAAATATTCCCTCAAGTTCTATCGACCACCGATACAACTCTACGCGCACTTGACGTTTGCTTTACCGGAAACAAGTATGAAACTAGAAGTACTTTGTAGGTGTTTTTGGATAGGTTTGCAAGAATATAAAGAGAGCGAGTAAATAAAAACTAGGGGCTGTTTAGATGAAGACACAACTAAATTAGTTTTAGTAAAGAGCTTGTTGTCACGAGAAAGTTATTTGTCCCTAGGCAATCGATAACTAGACCGGTAATCATTATTGCAATTTTATTTGAGGGACAGGCATAAGCTAACATACTTTCTCTACTTGGATCATATGCACTTATGATTGGAACTCTAGCAAGCATCCACAACTACTAAAGATCATTTAGGTAAAACCCAACCATAGCACTAAAGCATCAAGTCCCCTTTATCCCATACGTAAACAACCTACTTACTCGGGTCTGTGCTTCTGTCACTCACGCCACCCACCATAAGCAAATCATGAACATATTGCAACACCCTACAGTGGGGATCCCTCACGCTTATGCGACACGGAGAGCACCATAGGACAGCACCAATAATAAAACATGCAACTCAAACCAATCACGATCATCAATTAACCCATAGGACAAAACAGATCTACTCAAACATCATAGGATAGCCATACATCATTGGGAAATTATATATAGCGTTGAGCACCATGTTTAAGTAGAGATTACAGCGGGTAAGAGAGAGGTTAGACTGCTGCATAGAGGGGGGAAGAGTTGGTGATGATGGCGGTGAAGTTGTTGGTGAAGATTGCGGTGATGATGATGGCCCCTGGTGGCACTCCGGCGCCACCGGAAGCAAGGGGGAGAGAGCCCCCCTCCTTCTTCTTCTTCCATGACCTCCTCCCTAGATGGGAGAAGGGTTTCCCCTCTGGTCCTTGGCTCCCATGGCGTGGGAGAGGCGAGAGCCCCTCCGAGATTGGATCTATCTCTCTGTTTCTCTCTGTTTCCGCGTTCTGTTCTGCTGCCCTTTCACCGTTTCTTTTATATCCGAGATCCGTAACTCCGATTGGACTGAAACCTTCGCCGTGATTTTTTACCAAAAATTAGCTTTCTTGCGGCCGAAGGAGGGCATCAACCGCCTTACGGGTGGCCCCGAGGGTCAGGGGCGCACCCTGGGGGGTAGGGCGCTCCCCCTACCTCGTGCCCACCTCGGACACCGTTTCGCGATGATCTTTCTTCCAGAGTTTCCAAATATTCCAAAAAAAAATCGCTGTCGGTTTTTATCCTGTTTGGACTCCGTTTGATATGGATATTCTGCGAAACCGAAAACATGCAACAGACAGGAACTGACACTGGGCACTGGATCAATATGTTAGTCCCAAAAATAGTATAAAAAGTTGCCAAAAAGTATATGAAAGTTGAATAATATTGGCATGGAACAATCAAAAATTATAGATACGACGGAGACGTATCAGCATCCCCAAGCTTAATTCTTGCTCGTCCTCGAGTAGGTAAATGATAAAAAAAATTGATGTGGAATGCTACATAGCATAATCTTGATCATATGTCTAATCATGGCATGAATATCAAGACACGAGTGATTCAAAGCAATAGTCTATCCTTTGACATAAAAACAATAATACTTCAAGCCTACTAATAAAGCAATCATGTCTTTTCAAAATAACAAAGCCAAAGAAAGTTATCCCTACAAAATCATATAGTCTGGCTATGCTCCATCTTCACCACACAAAATCTTCACATCATGCACAACCCCGATGACAAGCCGAGCAATTGGTTCATACTTTTTAACGCGCTTCAACATTTTCAACCCTCACGCAATACATGAGCGCAAGCCATGGATATAGCACTATGGGTGGAATAGAATATGATGATGGGGGTTATGTGGAGAAGACAAAAAAAAGGAGAGAGTCTCACATAGATGCGGCTAATCAACGGGCTATGGAGATGCCCATCAATTGATGTCAATGCGAGGAGTAGGGATTGCCATGCAACGGATGCACTAGAGCTATAAGTATATGAAAGCTCAAACTGAAACTGAGTGGGTGTGCATCCAACTTGCTTGCTCATGAAGACCTAGGGCATTTGAGGAAGCCCATCGTTGGAATATACAAGCCAAGTTCTAAAATGAAAATTCCCACTAGTATATGAAAGTGATAACTCAAGAGACTCTCTATATAAAGAACATGGTGCTACTTTGAAGCATAAGTGTGGTAAAAGGATAGTAACATTGCCCATTTTTCTCTCTTTTTTGCGGGCTTCTTTGCCCCCCCTTTTTTTATTTAGGCTTATTTGGCCTCTCTTTTTTATGGGGTGATGCTCTAATAATGATGATCATCACACTTTTATTTACTTACAACTCAATATTACAACTCGATACTAGAACAAAGATATGACTCTATATGAATGCCTCCGGCGGTGTACCAGGATGTGCAATGATCTAGCGTAGCAATGACATCAAAAAACGGACAAGCCATGAAAACATCATGCTATCTATCTTACGACCATGAAAAGCAATATGACGATAAATGCTCAAGTCATGTATATGATGATGATGGAAGTTGCATGGCAATATATCTCGGAATGGCTATGGAAATGCCATAATAGGTAGGTATGGTGGCTTTTGAGGAAGATATAAGGAGGTTTATGTGTGATAGAGCGTATCTTATCACAGGGTTTGGATGCACCGGTGAAGTTTGCACCAACTCTCGAGGTGAGAAAGGGCAATGCACGGTACCGGAGAGGCTAGCAATGATGGAAGGGTGAGAGTGCGTATAATCCATGGACTCACATTAATCATAAAGAACTCATATACTTATTGCAAAAGTTTATTAGCCCTTGAAGCAAAGTACTACTACGCATGCCCCTAGGGGGATAGATTGGTAGGAAAAGACAATCGCTCGTCCCCGACCGCCACTCATAAGGAAGACAATCAATAAACACCTCATGCTCCGACTTCGTTACATAACGGTTCACCATATGTGCATGCTACGGGAATCACAAACCTCAACACAAGTATTTCTACAATCCACAACTACCCACTAGCATGACTCTAATATCACCATCTTTATATCACAAAACTATTGCAAGGAATCAAACATATCATATTCAGTGATCTACAAGTTTTATGTAGGATTTTATAACTAACCATGTGAATGACCAGTTCCTATCATCTCTCTAAATAGATATAAGTGAAGTAAGAGAGTTTAATTCTTTCTACAAAAGATATGCCCGTGCTCTAACAAATATAAGTGAAGCAAAAGAGCATTCTACAAATGGCAGTTGTCTATGTAAAGAGAAACAGGCAATCCAAACTTCAAATGATATAAGTGAAGCACTTGAAGCATTCTATAAAGCCATACTCAAAAGATATAAGTGAAGTGCAATGAGCATTCTATAAATCAACCAAGGACTATCTCATACTAGCATGGTGCATAAAAGAAAAACGAAAACTAAATGCAAAAGGCGCTCCAAGATTTGCACATATCACATGAATGAAACGAATCCGAAAACATACCGATATTTGTTGAAGAAAGAGGGGATGCCTTCCGGGGCATCCCCAAGCTTAGACGCTTGAGTCTCCTTGAATATTTACTTGGGGTGCCTCGGGAATACCCAAGCTTGAGCTCTTGCCTCTCTTCCTTCTTCTCACATCGAGACCTCCTCAATCATCGAACACTTCATCCACACAAAACTTCAACAGAAAACTCGGTAAGATCCGTTAGTATAATAAAGCAAATCACTACTCTAAGTACTGTTGCAAACCAATTCATATTTTGTTTTTGCATTGTGTCTACTGTAATATAACTTTTTCATGGCTTAATCCACTGATATAAATTGATAGTTTCATCAAAACAAGCAAACTATGCATCAAAAATAGAATCTGTCTAAAACAGAACAGTCTGTAGCAATCTGAACATTCACCATACTTCTGTTACTTGAAACATTCTGCCAAAATTAGGAAAAATAAAAAATTTGTACAGCAAGACATTAAAGAAAGAATCAGAACCATTTGACGTTCCAGTAAAAAATTAAAATTCGCGCACTACAGCCAAAGTTTCTGTCCTGCACCGCACAAACCAACAAGTATTGTAAACATCCTAAAGGAAAATCTTGGCACATTATTTTTATAATACAATGGAATTGTACAAGGGGATAATTTTTTTTGAAAAGTTTCTGTAATTAAGATTCACAAAGTTCCCATGGGCATGAACAAGGTTCAAGGACGTCCCCCACTTTCACAATGCTCGTCTCTCTTACTTTCACTTTTCTTTTTGAAAAGTTTTGGGTTCCCCTCTTTATTTTTGTTGTTTTTAAACTATATGAAAGCACTCAACAGAAATAAATGACTCTCTAAAACTTCCGGGTTGTCTACCTGGCAGCGCTTTCTTTAAAGCCATTAAGCTAGGCGTATAGTGCTCAAGTAGTGAATCCACCCGGATCCCAAGGTATATCAAAGCCAATTTTAATTAGCAATGATTTGTAATTTAGTAGTGAGCACAAAGTAACATATATCATGTAATGACGAAGTCTAACTCTCTTCCTATGCATTGGCATGTCATAAAAGAACAATTCATGCACACCTAGTAAAGGCCAATGCATAGTATAAGCAGTTTCTTACAATTTTATCATATTGGAAACATAGAGAGGTGGAGATATAGTTCCTCTCTCATAATAATTGCAAGTAGGAGCAGCAAGCACATGCATATTATATCTATCAAAATCATCATGTGCAATGGTAAAAGGCAACCCATCAATATAATCCTTAATAAGAGCAAACTTCTCCGATATAGTGTAGTTTGGAGAATTCAAAAAGATAAGAGGACTATCATGTGTGGGTGCAATAGCAACAATTTCATGTTTAACATAAGGAACTATATCAAGTTCATCTCCATAAGCATAATTCATATTGGCATCTTGGCCACAAGCATAGCAAGCATCATCAAAAAGGGATATTTCAAGAGAATCAACAGGATCATAACAATCATCATAGAAATCATCCTTCGGTAAGCACGAAGGGAAATTAAACAATGTATGAGTTGGAGGGTTACTCTCATTAGAAGGTGGGCACGGGTAGCTAATCCGCTCTTCCTCCTTTTGTTCTTAGCTCTCCTCATCATCTTTTTCATCCAATGAGCTCACAGTTTCATCAATTTCTTCTTCCATGGACTTCTGCAAAATACTAGTCTCTGCTTGGACAGCGGAGTAGTCCTCAATATATGGTTCAGGATAGGCATTAGAAGCATAATTATCATAGCAATATTTAAGTATGGCAAAATTTTCAGATTTGTAAAGAGTAGCACCATACTTTTCAATCAAAGAAGCAATTTCATAAGCACCCTTAAAAGCAACAAAATCTTCAATTTGTTGAACATCATAGTAACTATAAACACCCTTAGCATATGAAGATACGATTCCATTATCACTAAATAAACATTGGTAGGGAAGGTGTTTCTTAGGGTCTTCAGAACAACAAGTAAAATCATATATTTCACATAAATTCCAAGCATAGCATTGTAAACGATGAATTTGATCCAGTAAACGTTTCCCCTTTTCAGATATACGGTGTCACACATAACAAGCATGCTCATCTAAAGATTTGCCATCAACTAAGCTAGTTGGGGTTTCAGCACGAGCACATAGGGATCGAAGATGATCCAAGTAATAAGCTTCAGCAGTGTGATAGATTTTGAGTGGTTCTTTAACCATTGGTTCAGTAGGTACAACTAATTTTTTGGTATTTTGCGTTTCCTACCCATAACTAAAGATAGAAAACAACTAAGAACAACAAATAAAAATTACTTAGTGATAAAGCAAACAAGCACACACGAGAATATTCACCCCACGCTATTGCTCCCCGGCAACGGCGCCAGGAAAAGGTCTTGATAACTCACAAGTATAGGGGATCAATTGTAGCCTCTTTCGATAAGTAAGAGTGTCGAACCCAACGAGGAGCTAAAGGTAGAACAAATATTCCCTCAAGTTCTATCAACCACCGATACAACTCTACGCGCACTTGATGTTCGCTTTACCGGAAACAAGTATGAAACTAGAAGTACTTTGTAGGTGTTTTTGTATAGGTTTGCAAGAATATAAAGAGAGCGAGTAAATAAAAGCTAGGGGCTGTTTAGATCAAGACACAACTAAATTAGTTTTAGTAAAGAGCTTGTTGTCACGAGAAAGTTATTTGTCCCTAGGCAATCGATAACTAGACCGGTAATCATTATTGCAATTTTATTTGAGGGACAGGCATAAGCTAACATACTTTTTCTACTTGGATCATATGCACTTATGATTGGAACTCTAGCAAGCATCCGCAATTACTAAAGATCATTAAGGTAAAACCCAACCATAGCATTAAAGCATCAAGTCCCCTTTATCCCATACGTAAACAACCTACTTACTCGGGACTGTGCTTCTGTCACTCACGCCACCCACCATAAGCAAATCATGAACATATTGCAACACCCTACAGCGGGGATCCCTCATGCTTGCGTGACACGGAGAGCACCATAGGACAGCACCAATAATAAAACATGCAACTCAAACCAGTCACGATCATCAATTAACCCATAGGACAAAACGGATCTACTCAAACATCATAGGATAGCCATACATCATTGGGAAATAATATATAGCGTTGAGCACCATGTTTAAGTAGAGATTACAGCGGGTAAGAGAGAGGTTAGACCGCTGCATAGAGGGGGGAAGAGTTGGTGATGATGGCGGTGAAGTTGTTGGTGAAGATTGCGGTGATGATGATGGCCCCCAGTGGCACTCCGGCGCCACCGGAAGCAAGGGGGAGAGAGGCCCCCTCCTTCTTATTCTTCCTTGACCTCCTCCCTAGATGGGAGAAGGTTTTCCCCTCTGGTCCTTGGCTCCCATGGCGTGGGAGAGGCGAGAGCCCCTCCGAGATTGGATCTATCTCTCTGTTTCTCTCTGTTTCTGCGTTCTGTTCTGCTGCCCTTTAACCGTTTCTTTTATATCCGGAGATCCGTAACTCCGATTGGACTGAAACCTTCGCCGTGATTTTTTACCAAAAATTAGCTTTCTTGCGGCCGAAGGAGGGCATCAACCGCCTTACGGGTGGCCCACGAGGGTCAGGGGCGCGCCCTGGGGGGTAGGGTGCACCCCCCTACCTCGTGCCCACCTCGGACACCGTTTCGCGATGATCTTTCTTCCATACTTTCCAAATATTCCAAAAAATCTCCGTCCGTTTTTATCCCGTTTGGACTCCGTTTGATATGGATATTCTGCGAAACCAAAAACATGCAACAGACAGGAACTGGCACTGGCACTGGATCAATATGTTAGTCCCGAAAATAGTATAAAAAGTTGCCAAAAAGTATATGAAAGTTGAATAATATTGGCATGGAACAATCAAAAATTATATATAAGACGGAGACGTATCAGTCCTGTACGATCGCCCGCATGTGATGAAGGGCGTAGTAGGCATCCTTCTGACTGCCAGGCGGCTGCTTGACGCAGGGGAACGTCGTTATGTGGGTGAACACGTGCTTGTCGTACCTACAAATTGGCCTCCTGAAGGTGCCTCCAGATTTGGCATAGCCGGGGAGAGCATCATCAAGAACTTTCTTGATATTTGTGTAGTCTTTCTTCGACTGATGGTCCGAGTCGAAATACGTGGACATGGAATATTTCGGGCTTAAGAGGATAAGTGTGCAATGTGTGTCACTGCACAAAACACGGAATGTTAGAATAGAAATAAACGATCGAAATCTAAGAAATCTTACGGGGCGGTGAGGGGATGACTTACTCGGAAAAGTAAGGCACGAGGAAGTTATCCTTATCTGGGTTTGCCAGAATGAACCCTTCGAGGTATGAACTCGCGACTTGCCGGTCCCCAGTGCTGCCCAAGATCTTGGCACGCATGTATAAGGGGTCGACTATCATGATGTCCGGGGTCTTGTCTCTAATGATCCGCATCTCCATACTGAGCGAAAATAGCCGAATGAAGGTGTAGTGCAACGAATAAAGGTTAAACATAGCGAAGATGTCATCAAACCGCAGGACGATCATACGCCCGATGGTGCTATCGACAAAGCCCTTGCCCTCTGGCACCTTGGCCATGAAGACCGGGTATGCCACATCATTCTCGGAGAGACGCCGCTTCTCCATAGAAAGAACACAGTCATGCAGACTCCGCATAGCACCGGTTGCAGCATTGAGCAGATTAGTCGGTAGCATCGGCCTACTCGCCACATGCACCCTCCTCGAGATATCCTTAGGTATTGGTGGCCCGTCCTGAGCATGGATCGTACTCGGTGCTGGCTGGCTCGCACCCTTGTTATTTTTTCTTTTCCGTCCCTTCTGCTTCTTCTGCTGTAATGGGATCGACTTCTGCTCAGAGACCACCTTCTTGAGTGTGTTGGGGCTGATAATATTTCGCACCTCGGCTATTTGAATCACGGAGTAGGCGGCAGCTGGAGGCGTCTCCTGAGAACTGAACGCCAGACGACGCCTGTTGCAATTGGGTTTCTCCGCGGTACCAGCTGTTGGAAATATGCCCTAGAGGCAATAATAAAAGCATTATTATTATATTTCCTTGTTCATGATAATTGTCTTTATTCGTGCTATAATTGTGTTATCCGGAAATCGTAATACATGTGTGAATAACAGACAACAACATGTCCCTAGTAAGCCTCTAGTTGACTAGCTCGTTGATCGATAGATAGTCATGGTTTCCTGACTATGGACATTGGATGTCATTGATAACGAGATCACATCATTAGGAGAATGATGTGATGGACGAGACCCAATCCTAAACATAGCATAAGATCGCATAGTTCGTTTGCTAGAGTTTTTCCAATGCCAAGTATCCTTTCCTTAGACCATGAGATCGTGTAACTCCCGGATACCGTAGGAGTGCTTTGGGTGTGCCAAACATCACAACGTAACTGGGTGACTATAAAGGTATACTACGGGTATCTCCGAAAGTATCTGTTGGGTTGACATGGATCAAGACTGGGATTTGTCACTCCGCTTGACGGAGAGGTATCACCGAGCCATCTCGGTAATGCATCATCATAATGAGCTCAATGTGATCAAAGTGTTTGATCACGGGATCATGCATTACGGTACGAGAAAAGTGACTTGCCGGTAACGAGATTGAACGAGGTATTGGGATACCGACGATCGAATCTCGGGCGAGTAAAATACCGATTGACAAAGGGAATCGTATACGGGATTAATTGAATCCTCGACATCGTGGTTCATCCGATGAGATCATCGTGGAGCATGTGGGAGCCAACATGGGTATCCAGATCCCGCTGTTGGTTATTGCCCGAGAGCCGTCTCGGTCATGTCTGCATGTCTCCCGAACCCGTAGGGTCTACACACTTAAGGTTCGGTGACGCTAGGGTTGTGAAGATATGTATATGCAGTAACCCGAATGTTGTTCGGAGTCCCGAATGAGATCCCGGATGTCACGAGGAGTTTCGGAATGGTCCGGAGGTAAAGAATTATATATAGAAAGTGATGTTTTGGCCATCGGGACAAGTTTCGGGGTTATCGGTATTCTACCGGGACCACCGGAGGGTCCCGGGGGGTCTACCGGGTGGGGCCACCTGCCTCGGGGGCCACATGGGCTCTAGGGGTGCGCCTTGGCCTACATGGGCCAAGGGGAACCAGCCCCTAGAGGCCCATGCGCCTAGAGGGGGGAAACCCTAAAGAGGGGGGCACCCCCTTGCTTGGGGGGCAAGCCCCACCCCTTGGCCGCCGCCCCCCTAGGAGATTGCATCTCCTAGGGCCGGCGCCCCCCCCTAGGGGGCTATATAAAGGGGGGAGGGGAGGGGGGCAGCGCACCCTTGCTCCTGGCGCCTCCCTCTCCCTCTCCAACACCTCCTCCTCCTCCTCCGTTGAGCACGGCGAAGCCCTGCCGGAGTACTGTAGTTCCACCATCACCAAGCCGTCGTGCTGCTGCTGGAACCATCTTCCCCAACCTCTACTTTGCCTTGCTGGATCAAGAAGAAGGAGACGTTACGCTGACCGTACGTGTGTTAAACGCGGAGGTGCCGTCCTTTCGGTGCTAGGATCTCCGATGATTTGGATCACGTCGTGTACGACTACTTCATCCCCGTTCGTTGAACGCTTCCGCTCGCGATCTTCAAAGTGGTATGTAGATGCAATCTCTCTCCTATGACTCGTTGCTAGATGAACTCATAGATGGATCTTGGTGAAACCGTAGGAAAAATTTTAATTTTCTGCAACGTTCCCCAACAGTGGCATCATGAGCTAGGTCTATGCGTAGTTCTCTATTGCACGAGTAGAACACAATTTGTTGTGGGCGTAGATGTTGTCAACTTTCTTGCCGCTACTAGTCTTATCTTGCTTCAGCGGTATTGTGGGATGAAGCAGCCCGGACCAACCTTACACGTACTCTTACGTGAGGCCGGTTCCACCGACTAACATGCACTAGTTGCATAAGGTGGCTGGCGGGTGTCTGTCTCTCCCACTTTAGTTGGAGCGGATTCGATGAAAAGGGTCCTTATGAAGGGTAAATAGAAGTTGACAAATCACGTTGTGGCTTTCACGTAGGTAAGAAAACGTTCTTGCTAGAACCCTAATTCAGCCACGTAAAACTTGCAACAACAATTAGAGGACGTCTAACTTGTTTTTGCAGCAAGTGCTGTGTGATATGGTATGGCCAAAGTTGTGATGAATGATGAATGATCTATATGTGATGAATGAGATGTTCATGCTATTGTAATAGGAATCACGACTTGCATGTCGATGAGTATGACAACCGGCAAGAGCCATAGGAGTTGTCTTTATTTTTTGTATGACCTGCGTGTCATTGAGAAACGCCATGTAAATTACTTTACTTTATTGCTAAACGCGTTAGCCATAGTAGTATAAGTAATAGTTGGCGAGCAACTTCATGGAGACACGATGATGGAGATCATGATGATGGAGATCATGGTGTCAAGCCGTTGACAAGATGATCATGGAGCCCCAAGATGGAGATCAAAGGAGCTATGTGATATTGGCCATATCATGTCACGTTTATTATTTGATTGCATGTGATGTTTATCATGTTTTGCATCTTGTTTACTTAGAACGACGGTAGTAAATAAGATGATCCCTCATAATAATTTCAAGAAGTGTTCCCCCTAACTGTGCACCGTTGCGACAGTTCGTTGTTTCGAAGCACCACGTGATGATCGGGTGTGATAGATTCTAACGTTCACATACAACGGGTGTAAGACAGATTTACACACGCAAAACACTTAGGTTGACTTGACGAGCCTAGCATGTACAGACATGGCCTCGGAACACAGAAGACCGAAAGGTCGAGCATGAGTCGTGTACAAGATACGATCAACATGAAGATGTTCACCGATGTTGACTAGTCCGTCTCACGTGATGATCGGACACGGCCTAGTTGACTCGGATCATGTAATACTTAGATGACTAGAAGAGGGATGTCTATCTAAGTGGGAGTTCATTAAATAATTTGATTAAATGAACTTTATTATCATGAACTTAGTCTAAAATATTTACAATATGTCTTGTAGATCAAATGGCCAACGTAGTCCTCAACCTCAACGCGTTCCTAGAGAAAACCAAGCTGAAAGACGATGGCAGCAACTATACGGACTGGGTCCGGAACCTGAGGATCATCCTCATAGCTGCCAAGAAAGATTATGTCCTACGAGCACCGCTGGGTGACGCACCTATTCTCCCTGCAGAACAAGACGTTATGAACGCTTGGCAGTCACGTACCGATGATTACTCCCTCGTTCAGTGCGACATGCTTTACAGCTTAGAGCCGGGGCTCCAAAAGCGTTTTGAGAGACATGGAGCATATGAGATGGTCGAAGAGCTGAAAATGGTTTTCCAAGCTCATGCCCGGGTCGAGAGATATGAAGTCTCCGACAAATTCTTTAGCTGTAAGATGGAGGAAAATAGCTCTGTCAGTGAGCACATACTCAAAATGTCTGGGTTGCACAACCGCTTGACTCAACTGGAAGTTAATCTCCAGGATGAAGCGGTCATTGACAGAATCCTCCAGTCGCTTCCACCTAGCTATAAGAGCTTTGTGATGAACTACAACATGCAGGGGATGGTAAAGACCATTCCTGAGGTATATGCTATGCTGAAATCAGCAGAGGTAGAAATCAAGAAGGAACATCAAGTGTTGATGGTGAATAAAACCACTAAGTTCAAGAAGGGCAAGGGTAAGAAGAACTTCAAGAAGGACGACAAGGAAGTTGCCACGCCCGGTAAGCAAGTTGCCGGGAAGAAGCCAAAGAATGGACCCAAGCCCGAGACTGAGTGTTTTTATTGCAAGGGAAGTGGTCACTGGAAGCGGAACTGCCCCAAATACTTAGCGGACAAGAAGGCCGGCAAAACAAAAGGTATATGTGATATACATGTAACTGATCTGTACCTTACCAGTACTCATAGTAGCTCTTGGGTATTTGATACCGGTGCAGTTGCTCACATTTGTAACTCAAAACAGGAGCTGCGGAATAAACGGAGACTGGCGAAGGACGAGGTGACGATGCGCGTCGGGAATGGTTCCAAGGTCGATGTGATCGCCGTCGGCACGCTACCTCTACATTTACCTACGGGATTAGTTTTAAAGCTCAATAATTGTTATTTAGTGCCAAGTTTGAGCATGAACATTGTGTCTGGATCTCGCTTAATTCGAGATGGCTACTCATTTAAATCCGAGAATAATGGTTGTTCTATTTATATGAGAGATATGTTTTATGGTCATGCTCTGATGGTTAATGGTTTATTCTTAATGAATCTCGTACGTGATGATACACATATTCATAGTGTGAATACCAAAAGAGTTAAAGTTGATAACAATAGTCCCACATATTTGTGGCATTGCCGCCTTGGTCACATAGGTGTCAAACGCATGAAGAAGCTCCATGCAGATGGACTTTTAGAGTCTCTTGATTATGAATCATTTGACACGTGCGAACCATGCCTCATGGGTAAAATGACCAAGACTCCATTCTCAGGAACAATGGAGCGAGCAACCAACTTATTGGAAATCATACATACCGATGTGTGCGGTCCAATGAGTGTTGAGGCTCGCGGTGGCTATCGTTATGTTCTCACCCTCACTGATGACCTGAGTAGATATGGGTATATTTACTTAATGAAACACAAGTCTGAGACCTTTGAAAAGTTCAAGGAATTTCAGAGTGAGGTTGAAAATCAACGTGATAGAAAGATCAAGTTTCTACGATCAGATCGTGGAGGAGAATACTTGAGTCACGAATTTGGCTCACACTTAAGAAAATGTGGAATAGTTTCACAACTCACGCCGCCTGGAACACCTCAGCGTAATGGTGTGTCCGAACGTCGTAATCGCACTCTATTAGATATGGTGCGATCTATGATGTCTCTTACCGATTTACCGCTATCTTTTTGGGGCTATGCTTTAGAGACTGCCGCATTCACTTTAAATAGGGCTCCGTTGAAATCCGTTGAGACGACACCGTATGAATTATGGTTTGGGAAGAAACCTAAGCTGTCGTTTCTAAAAGTTTGGGGATGCGATGCTTATGTGAAGAAACTTCAACCTGAAAAGCTCGAACCCAAGTCGGAAAAATGCGTCTTCATAGGATACCCTAAAGAAACTATTGGGTATACCTTCTACCTCAGATCCGAAGGCAAGATCTTTGTTGCCAAGGATGGATCCTTTCTAGAGAAAAAGTTTCTCTCGAAAGAAGTAAGTGGGAGGAAAGTAGAACTTGATGAAGTGTTACCTCTTGAAACGGAAAATGGCGAAACTCAAGAAAACGTTCCTGAGGTGCCTGCACCGACTAGAGAGGAAATTAATGATGATGATCAAGATACTTCTAATCAAGCTCCTACTGAAATTCGAAGATCCACAAGGACACGTTCCGCACCAGAGTGGTACGGCAACCCTGTCTTGGAAATCATGTTGTTAGACAACGGTGAACCTTCGAACTATGAGGAAGCAATGGCGGGCCCGGATTCCGACAAATGGCTAGAAGCCATGAAATCCGAGATAGGATCCATGTATGAAAACGAAGTATGGACTTTGACTGACTTGCCCGTTGAGCGGCGAGCCATAGAAAATAAATGGATCTTTATGAAGAAGACAGACGCAGATGGTAATGTGACCATCTATAAAGCTCGGCTTGTCGCTAAGGGTTATCGACAAGTTCAAGGAATTGACTACGATGAGACTTTCTCACCGGTAGCGAAGCTGAAGTCCGTCCGAATCATGTTAGCAATTGCCGCATTATACGATTATGAAATATGGCAAATGGACGTCAAAACGGCATTCCTTAATGGTTTCCTTAAGGAAGAATTGTATATGATGCAGCCGGAAGGTTTTGTCGATCCTAAGAATGCTGACAAGGTGTGAAAGCTCCAACGCTCGATTTATGGGCTGGTGCAAGCATCTCAGAGTTGGAACATTCGCTTTGATGAGATGATCAAAGTGTTTGGGTTTACGCAGACTTATGGAGAAGCCTGCGTTTACAAGAAAGTGAGTGGGAGCTCTGTAGCATTTCTCATACTATATGTAGATGACATACTTTTGATGGGAAATGATATAGAACTCTTGGACAGCATTAAGGCCTACTTGAATAAAAGTTTTTCAATGAAGGACCTTGGAGAAGCTGCTTATATATTGGGCATCAAGATCTATAGAGATAGATCGAGACGCCTCATAGGTCTTTCACAAAGCACATACCTTGATAAGATATTGAAAAAGTTCAATATGGATCAATCTAAGAAGGGGTTCTTACCTGTGTTACAAGGTGTGAAATTGAGCTCAGCTCAATGTCCGACCACGGCAGAAGATATAGAAGAGATGAGTGTCATCCCCTATGCCTCAGCCATAGGTTCTATTATGTATGCCATGCTGTGTACCAGACCTGATGTAAACCTTGCCGTAAGTTTGGTCGGAAGGTACCAAAGTAATCCCGGCAAGGAACACTGGACAGCGGTCACGAATATCCTGAAGTACCTGAAAAGGACTAAGGAAATGTTTCTCGTTTATGGAGGTGACGAAGAGCTCGTCGTAAAGGGTTACGTCGACGCTAGCTTCGACACAGATCTGGATGACTCTAAGTCACAAACCGGATACGTGTATATTTTGAATGGTGGGGCAGTAAGGTGGTGCAGTTGCAAGCAAAGCGTCGTGGCGGGATCTACATGTGAAGCGGAGTACATGGCAGCCTCAGAGGCAGCACATGAAGCAATTTGGGTGAAGGAGTTCATCACCGACCTCGGAGTCATACCCAATGGGTCGGGGCCAATCAAACTCTTCTGTGACAACACTGGAGCTATTGCACTTGCCATGGAGCCAATGTTTCACAAGAAGACCAGGCACATCAAGCGTCGCTTCAACTCCATTCGTGAACATGTTCAAGATGGAGACATAGAAATTTGTAAAGTGCACACAGATCTGAATGTCACAGATCTGTTGACTAAACCTCTCCCTAAGGCAAAACATGATCAGCACCAGAACTCTATGGGTGTTCGATTCATCACAATATAACTAGATTATTGACTCTAGTGCAAGTGGGAGACTGTTGGAAATATGCCCTAGAGGCAATAATAAAAGCATTATTATTATATTTCCTTGTTCATGATAATTGTCTTTATTCGTGCTATAATTGTGTTATCCGGAAATCGTAATACATGTGTGAATAACAGACAATAACATGTCCCTAGTAAGCCTCTAGTTGACTAGCTTGTTGATCGATAGATAGTCATGGTTTCCTGACTATGGACATTGGATGTCATTGATAACGAGATCACATCATTAGGAGAATGATGTGATGGACGAGACCCAATCCTAAACATAGCATAAGATCGCATAGTTTGTTTGCTAGAGTTTTTCCAATGTCAAGTATCCTTTCCTTAGACCATGAGATCGTGTAACTCCCGGATACCGTAGGAGTGCTTTGGGTGTGCCAAATGTCACAACGTAACCGGGTGACTATAAAGGTATACTACGGGTATCTCCGAAAGTATCTGTTGGGTTGACACGGATCAAGACTGGGATTTGTCACTCCGCTTGACGGAGAGGTATCACCGGGCCCTCTCGGTAATGCATCATCATAATGAGCTCAATGTGATCAAAGTGTTTGATCACGGGATCATGCATTACGGTACGAGAAAAGTGACTTGCCGGTAACGAGATTGAACGAGGTATTGGGATACCGACAATCGAATCTCGGGCAAGTAAAATACCGATTGACAAAGGGAATCGTATACGGGATTAATTGAATCCTCGACATCGTGGTTCATCCGATGAGATCATCGTGGAGCATGTGGGAGCCAACATGGGTATCCAGATCCCGCTGTTGGTTATTGCCCGAGAGCCGTCTCGGTCATGTCTGCATGTCTCCCGAACCCGTAGGGTCTACACACTTAAGGTTCGGTGATGCTAGGGTTGTGAAGATATGTATATGCAGTAACCCGAATGTTGTTCGGAGTCCCGGATGAGATCCCGGACGTCACGAGGAGTTTTGGAATGGTCCGGAGGTAAAGAATTATATATAGAAAGTGCTGTTTTGGCCATCGGGACAAGTTTCGGGGTTATCGGTATTGTACCGGGACCACCGGAGGGTCCCGGGGGGTCCACCGGGTGGGGCCACCTACCTCGGGGGCCACATGGGCTCTAGGGGTGCGCCTTGGCCTACATGGGCCAAGGGGAACCAGCCCCTAGAGGCCCATGCGCCTAGAGGGGGGAAACCCTAAAGAGGGGGGCGCCCCCTTGCTTGGGGGGCAAGCCCCACCCCTTGGCCGCCGCCCCCCTAGGAGATTGCATCTCCTAGGGCCGGCGCCCCCCCCTAGGGGGCTATATAAAGGGGGGAGGGGAGGGGGGCAGCGCACCCTTGCTCCTGGCGCCTCCCTCTCCCTCTCCAACACCTCCTCCTCCTCCTCCGTTGAGCACGGCGAAGCCCTGCCGGAGTACTGTAGTTCCACCATCACCAAGCCGTCGTGCTGCTGCTGGAACCATCTTCCCCAACCTCTCCTTTGCCTTGCTGGATCAAGAAGAAGGAGACGTTACGCTGACCGTACGTGTGTTGAACGCGGAGGTGCCGTCCTTTCGGTGCTAGGATCTCCGGTGATTTGGATCACGTCGTGTACGACTACTTCATCCCCGTTCGTTGAACGCTTCCGCTCGCGATCTACAAAGTGGTATGTAGATGCAATCTCTCTCCTATGACTCGTTGCTAGATGAACTCATAGATGGATCTTGGTGAAACCGTAGGAAAAATTTTAATTTTTTGCAACGTTCCCCAACACCAGCTAGATCGCGGTCGTCTTTTGCAGGGTTGGGTTCTTGAGACGGAGGCCCCAAGAATTTGTCACCGTACCCATGTTCGTTGATGTACATATCGACGTTGGAAAATGTACCGTCGTCGTCGTCCGGATCCTATGCCATATGCATGTCCGGATCAGCTGGCGGCGGTAGCGTTGCGGCGGTCTTGCCATGGCTTGGTGCCGGCACGACTGGCGGTGTTGTCTGGGGGGTGGTGTCCCCCGCCCCCAAACAAATCTGGCTCTTCGGCCAAAGCATGGACCAGTTTAAGCAGGCGCTAAGGGTCATCACATCATCTTCGTCGGCCCCAGGGGGTCGATACGGAGGTAACAAGTCGCGCAGCCCTGCAGCACCCGGACCAGTTGAACCCTATACACGGTGGGTGGCATCGGATTACCGTGGAACACGCGGTTGCCCAGTTCAACGATTTTGGCCTTGGCGACATCGATCAACACACCGTCCATGAAGTGCAGGAGAGTGCATGGAACGTTGGTGGCGCCCTGCAAAAACATGTAGGGCGTCAGGGATGCCCAGTCAAAGGCAAGGAGATGAAGTCATCGGCCGATGCTTAGTTACCGTGATGGCGTCGAGCTCGGCTAATGTCGAGGCACCGCCAACGGCGGGCGTGCAAGTGACGGAGGGGCCGCTTGCTGCTGAGGTGCCGGCCGGCGTATTCTTCCCACACCCGGGTGCATTAAGCTCCAATGTCGGCACCGACGCCGGAGACACCAATGCCGCCTCCGCCGAAGACACCAATGCTGGCGCGTTGTGTGAGTTGCTGCGTGTGAAGCTGGGAATCAGAGGCGGCCCCTGTTGGCCGCCCGCAATCCACCCCCGCAGCCCCTCAAGCAAGCAAGGCATAATGGCGGTGAACGTCGCTCCCACTTGGTCTCACACTTGCTCTTGGACTATCTCCAGAATCCGCGCCACTTGTGCCTTGAGTTCTTTAACCTCATGCTCCTGGCTTTCCTAGCTGGTCTTTCTCTCCTTTCGCCCATCCTTATAGTATTCCGACCATTTCGTGGACAAGCCTTTGCCGGACACACGACCAGCTGACGAGGGCTTACTGAACTTATCCTTGTGTTTCATTACGTTCAACGCCCTATTTAAAGTGGTGTCCCAAAGGGCAGACGGGGACCTCTGAGACCCCACGCTACTGCTTTCATTTTCCTGCGGAAGGAACGTGAACCATTAGAAATTTGGCTTCATTAATTAGAATGCAACCATATGGAGCTAATTACGCGGGGGTGTATTCCTTACCAGAAGAAGCTCAAGCGCCTTCACCTTCGGATCCGTGGTAAGCTCCTTTGTTACCGGGTCCACCTTGTACCGGGCCCTGACATAGTTCCTGGTCTACTTTTCATGGTATTTATCGAAGAGGGGCGGTAGGCCTTGCTCGTTACACTCTACGTCCTCCTTGTCCCATTTAGGTTCCGCCACTCTGTAACCGCAGGGACCGAGTTTGTGGACCCCTAAGTTCAAGTCCCGCATATCTTTCCCCCACTGACTTGATTCCGCGGATGCGTTGCTCTCGCACTTGATCTTGAACTCCAGGTAGTCAGCTTCGTTGATCGAAGGATTTGTCTCCTTGATCTTCTCATAACTATCACCACTCAGAATCCTTCTCTTCACCGCGGCTCTCCAAGTAGCCAGGGCCGTGCTCATCTTTGTGAGGGCGGCACTGTTCACTTTATTCCCTGAGAGGCGTGTGTTTGCGAAGTCACCGGGGAACTTGTATCGTTCGTGTAGCTTCATGAAGAGGAGGTTGCGCAAATTCCCTTGGTCACAATGCCTTAGGTTCTCGGTGTTGATCGAGACGGTGCTCCGGAGAATGCACCCGAGTTGTCCCGCGTACCCACTGACCAATTCTTTGGGCGCCATTGGATGCCCACTAGAGGACACTTTAGTAAATTCCTCCTTGATGGTGCCGAGCACGTTCGGGCGCCGGTCCTTCCGTTGCCTCTTCGGTTGGCTGCCATCTGTGTGTTCGCTGCCATCATTAGTGGTGGCATCCCCGGCGGCACCATCAGTGGTGTCATCCCCGATGCCACTAGGGGTTGTGTAGTCGGGATCGGTGTCTTCCGCGGCGTCCTCATAGCGGTGAGGTTCTTCCTCCATCTCCTGGGACAGCTCCCAGAATGGCTTGCCCGAACCGCCGGCCTCATTATTGTCGGCCATGTTCGCTCCAAATAGGAAAAAAGGCTACTAGAGTTATTGGATGAGATCAGGGTAGTATCTATTCTTCTATCCTATATATTTTCACATTACAGGTTATAAACACCCCTTTACCCAAAAGATTGTTCCAAGTGCACTATTGCTATCCTACTAAGTGCACTATCTCTCTTGCTGCAAGAAGAAAAAATAGTTTGCATTTCAACTTAAGGGAAAACTATAAAAGCCACTTACAAATATTTGCCTTGTAGAAATAACATTGTCTATAAATGTTGATTAATTTTTGTTTTGGTTGAGAATCGGGCACCTTCTAGGTCAAGAAAATTGGGCATGACCTTTGCTAATTTTCTTGACCTAGGAGTGCGCCATTCTCAACCGAAACGGAAATTAATCAACATTTCAGGAGAAAGGGGTAACTATTTGTCCCTGCACAAAATATTGAACTGAAGGAGCCTGAGTTTAGTTGTGGCGCCCCTGAAATTTTGGGGAACTTGCAGCAGAATAGGTGCTCTGCCCACTCCTTTTGTATTTACAGTGGCAACACTTGTATTTCCATAACATAAACAAATATGTGCTCTGGCCACTCCTTTCTAATATACCATGTCTTAATCAGTGGACATGCATACAAGTTTTTTGGCAAGATGAGAAGGTTCCTGGAGATGCAATTGGGGGAGGGAGCAGAACCAAGACCTGGTTTGCTGCTGCTGTTGTTGCAGACGAGGAGGAGATCAGCAGGGCCACCTTGCCACCGGAGCACCTTAAAAAGGAGGAGGAGGAGGTCAGCAGGGGCAACTTGTCGACGGAGCACCTTGCACATTATTTGGCTTATTAGTTTCTACTGGAATGGAAGATGCAAACTGAACCGAACATGTGTATGTACTGAAGATGCAAACTGAACCCAAAGGGTGTAGAGAGAACATGTTGCCGCTCACCTTGCTGCTGGAGGAGCTGAGCACCTTGCCGCTGGAGGAGCCAAGCACCTTGCGTCTGGGTCACCTTCCAAGCGTCCTTCTCCTCGCCAAGCACCTTGCCACCGAAGGAGCCAAACCGGATCTATAGAGAACAGGGCCGGTCAGAGAGAGAGAGAGAGAGAGAAAGAGAGAGAGTGAGGGAGAGAGAGATGTACCTGCCGGCGGAGGCAAGGTAGCGTTGCGGAGAAGGCCCGGCGACCTCAACCCTAGCAGACGGCAAGGGACGGCGGGGCAGCGGCCGGTGGGAGGGCCTGGTCGGGGGAGCTAATGCTATGCAAGGGAGGTGGCGAGGTGTGGATCTGCAGCGCGGGGGCGGGTGGCGGCGCAACCGGCGGTGGGTGCAGGGCGATTTTGGGCGGCGCAGGGCAGAGATTGGGGGAAGAGCGCGGGCGTGAGGAACGGGAGCGGTCGGCTGGGTCGAAGGGGCGAGGGGCGAGATGCAGATCGGGGAGAAGGATGACCAGCTGGGTCGTCTTGGATATTGTAGTGGGGGGAGGGTTAGCAATGGCGCACCTTTTAGGGGTGCGCCATAAAAATTGGCATATCAATGGCGAACCATTTAGGGGTGCGCCGTAAACACCGTGATAGCAATGGCGCACCTTCTCCTGGTGCGCCATTACTAACTTTTTTTTATTTTTTTGGATTTCTAGTTGCATGTAATAATTTAAGATTTGAGATAAAAGAAAAGGAAAATGCAAATGGAGTGATAAAACAATTGTGCAAAGATTTAGAATTAGATGACATGGTTGGAATCAAGTGATACATGTAATAATTTAGTTGCATGTAATAATTGAGCTTGCCACTGACACACACACGCGGCCGACACGTTGTGATTCGATCTTAGCTATCTTTTCATAATCTTCTTGCCATTCTTTCTCACGGTTGAATAATTTAGCCCCGGAACCCCTTGAGTTCTTCTCTTGAACGGACGTCCTTTAGGTAGGGTGGTCCTGCTTCTTCTTGTGGTGTATGGTACTTCGTCGTCGTCGTCATCTTCCATCTTCGGGTCGCCGTACTTGTCGAAGTCTTGTTCATTGGAGGCTCCATCCATTCCAATGATCTTCCTTTTGCCTCTCCTCACGACAACACGACTGGGCTTTGACGGGTCGGTAATGAAGAAGCATTGGTCCACTTTAGAAGCCAGTACCCATGGCTCATTTTTCGCGGTGACGTTTGCGCCCGCGGTCTTGGATTTGGCTTCGGGTATAACCATGGTGGTGAAATATCGGTCTTCTTTTTGGACGCTCTTGGCCCATCTGACACGGAACATCGGGACCTTCTCTCCAGCATAGCTCAGCTCCTAGATCTCCTCGATCCTTCCGTAGTATCTGTCCTTGTCGTTACCGGTGTAGGATTCCACCGTTACCCTGGAGTTCTGATAATCGCTCTTCATGTCCTTTTCCTCAGTGTAGAATGTGTAGGCGTTGATATCGTACGCCTCGTAGGTCATCAGGTTGTGCTCGGCGCCCTGTGACAAGGCGAATATGAGTTTTTCTTCCATGGAAGAATCCTCATGTAAAGGGTACGACAGAAGCTTCTCGTTGAACCAACGCGTGAAACATGAGTTGTGCTCTTTGATTATATCTCCGTCTGTCCTCTGTTGGCCTCGGTCATTGTACGTCTTCTCAATAAAGGTTTTGTGCTCTACCACCCAAGGATCGACCAGGTCTATGTGCTGTAGCGCGACTAGGTTTGCTCTTTCAAAGTCGGCGAGTCGACCCTTGAAGTCGACATGCATTTCGCGGCGACCCTCGCGGTGACCCCATCCAGCGAGCCTGCCGAGGTGCCTGTTGACGGGCAGACCAACAGGGTTCTCGATGCCTAGATAATTCGTGCAGAAGGAGATGGACTCTTCGGTCAGAAAGCCCTTGGCTATGCTTCCATCTAGACGTGCCCTGTTGCGAACGTATCCTTTGATGATACCATTCTTCCTTTCGAATGGCATCATGCTGTGCAGGAACGTCGGCCCGAGTTGGATGATATCCTCCATGATATGGACCAGCAGATGCACCATAACGTCAAAGAATGCGGGCGGGAAGTACATCTCAAGCTCGCATAGTATCACCACGATCTCTTCCTGTAGCCTTCTGAGTTGCCTCACGCCAACCGACTTCCGAGAGATGACGTCAAAAAAGTTGCATAGGGCAAATAGCATTTCACGGACGTGCGCGTCCATGATCCCACAGATTGCAACTAGAAGTATCTGCGTCATCAGCACGTGACAGTCGTGAGACTTCATCCCGCTGAAATTCTGCTTCGCTGAGTCTAGGTATCTGCTTATCTTCCCCGCGTAACTGTAAGGAAGTTTTACTCCTACGAGACAGGTGAAAAACGGCTCGATCTCCTTCTGACTTAGAGTGAAGCACGCGGGAGGGCAGTCATGTTCGCTCTTCTTGGCCTTTTTGCCTTTGCGACAACTTTCCATGTACTTCGCCTCATCATTATCATCATCATCATCATTAGGGCGTTTTGCGTGGAGCTCCTCCCTGATGCCCATTGATTGCAAGTCTGCCCTTGCTTTCGGCCCATCTTTGGTCCTCTCTGACATGTTGAGCAGGGTACCAATCAGACTCTCGCACACATTCTTCGTGATATGCATGACATCAAGGCTGTGAGGCACACGGAGGATCTTCCAGTACGGCAAGTCCTAGAAAACAGACCTTGTTTTCCATACCTTCAGCAGCGGCTCTGGCGCCTTTCGCTTCTTTCCCAGCGATGGGCACTCTTTCCAATTTTTCAATAGCTCGTCTATTTCCTCGCCGCTGCTCGTACGTGGGGGTCTTCGGGGTTCGGTTTCACCATCGAACAGATCCTTGCGTTTTCTCCATGCGTCATCGGCGAAGCCACCTTCGATGTCCCATGAACACGGTTTTCGAAGACCCTGGATCTCTATCTAGCTGGCGATACGTTGTGTCATCCATGCACCTGACGCATGCACAAAATCCGTGGACCACCTGCCCCGCGACATATCCATAACCGAGATAGTCGTGAGCGGTGTGACTCTCATAGGGAAATATTGTTTCGCTGCGGCATCCCACGTATTGGCTGGCGTTTTCCACAGCGTGTCTAGCTCCTCTTTCAGCAGCCCCAGATACAGATTGATGTCGTTCCCTTGTTGTTTCGGCCCTTCAATTAGCATACTCATGTGAATGTACTTCCTCTTCATGCACATCCAAGGGGGAAGGTTGTACATCCACACAAACACAGGCCAGGAGCTATGTGTGCTTCTCTGGCTGCCAAACAGATTGACTCCATCGGTGCTCGCGCCCAGCATGATGTTCCTTGGATCGTCCCCAAATTCTGGGTGTTCGAAGTTCAACACTTGCCACTAGCTCGCATCCTTAGGGTGACTCAGCATCTTGTCTTTTTTATTTATCTCCAGATCATTTCTGTCATCTTCTCGCTTCTTCTCCTCCCTATCCGCGTGCCAACGTAGGAGCTTTGCTAGCTTAGGGTCTGCGAAATACTGCTGTAGACGAGGAGCGATCGGAAAGTAGCACACTACTTTTCAAGAAGCTTTCTTCCTCTTCTTGTATCGAGTGACACCGCACACCGGACATATGGTAGACTCCGTGTGCTCGTCCCGATAAATGATGCAACCGTTCATGCACACATGGTATTTCACGTGCGGTAAGTCCAGAGGACACACGATTTGCTTTGCCTCCTCGAAACTGGTCGGGCACTTGTTCCCCTTGGGAAGACGTTCGTGCCAGAATGCCATGTTCTCGTCGAAGCATGCATTGGTCATTTTGTGTTTTACCTTCATCTCCAGAGCCATGAGCGTTACTTTCAGGCGGGTATCCTCGGGCCTGCATCCTTCATACAATGGAGTAACCGCGTCTATCTCCAGTTGATCCAGCTTGGCTTTCTCTCGGGCGGCAGCTCTTGTGTTACCCGTCTGCTTGAGAAGCAGCTCTTGAATATGAAGGTCATGCACACAGCCCATCGATGGTCCATTGTCGTCTGCTTCGGCATCTTCATCTTCATGATCATTCCCTTCGTCTTGATCTTCCTCATCATCATGTCCGGCATCTTCTACATGATGGCTGTGTCCTGCATCTACTTCGTGATCATGTCCTAGAGATTCTTCGTCTTCGCGCCCGCCCTCACCGCTATTGTCTTGCTGTCCTTCCTTATTTCTCGCCCGGCCCCCATGGACGACTTCATAATCATCTTCATCACCTTGCCACCGATAGCCATCCATGAAACCACGCAAGAGCAGGTGGTCCCGCACCTGTCTGGAATCCAGGTCCATAAGGCTCTTCAGCTTGCATCTTCAACACAGACATCTTATCTCCGTCTCGTTCTTTTGAAGTATCTCGGCCTTCGCGGAGCTCAAAAACCTATTCACAATGCCTTCGGTCATCGTGCAGACCATGGTCGCCTGCGGGGTAGAGCAAAACGATATTTTAGAACCAAAAAAAATTGGCATGACTTTGCCTAAAAATAGGACCAAAAAGAATGCATAGTGCCAAATTCTCGCCGAAACAGAAATGAATCAACATTCCGGCAAAATATTGACAACTATCGCATTTCAAATACCGGTACCTGCAAACACAAACATATGCAACACCACAAACATACGTAGATTTAGGCCATAAAAAGTGTGTATGTTGGAGGGAGAAAAAAGTAGATCTAGAACATAAAGAAAGCTTTCCCCTTACTTACCTATCAAAAAAAGGAAATTTAACCACTTAATTTGGGTGAATCTATGGTGCAAATGAGGTGAGGAGGAGGCAGCCGAGACCAAGCTCGGTAGAGGTGGAGAGAATGAAGTGGGGAAAGTGAGTGTGGTAGGTGGTTGTCAAAAATATCTAACTGCTCTTAGGTTACCAATGGCGCACCTCCTAGGAATGCGCCATTGGTAACCAGGGTTACTAATGGCGCACCTGGTGTGTGGTGCGCCATTACTAGTTTTGAAAAAAATTGAAAAAAATTGTTAGTAGTGGCACACCGTGGTGGGGTGCGCCATTACTAGTTAAAACTAGTAATGGCGCACTTTCCCCTGGTGCACCACTGCTAAGTCTGGGAAGGGTGCGGGGCCAGGACAAAACTAGTAATGGCGCACCACACACCAGGTCCGCCATTAGTAATATGGCCACTAATGACGCACCTATATCTGGTGCCCCACTGCTATATAGCAGTGGCGCACCACATACATGGTGCATCATTAATGTCCATATTAGCTATAACCGTTTTTCTAATAGTGTCTCCTCTTGAGTTTATTCAGTGAGTTATGTGCGTTTGACAAATGAATCTCATGGAGCGCTTTATATAGGCTAGAGGTATGCTACTTATGTCTCGCATATCTAGATGACAAGGTGATTAGGATTTCCATGTCTTCCGTCGGTGCCGTCGCCGATCTGTCTCATCTCCGGTGGCCTTAGGAACATGGAGGCATGGTGGACACTGTTCCTTACTGGTGGGAGGGCTCTTGCTCGGTAACCCATGTGAAATAAAGAAATTATTTATTTCATTTGTTTTCAAAACAAAACGAATGTTAGTAATTATTCAAGGAGGAAAAAAATAAGTAGAGCGTTATCTTTGCTCACAAATTGTATGTGGAATTAAGTTTCATATTTCTGTATTTTTTCCACAATTTGCTTTGTTTCATCACACACCTAATATTTCAGCTCCTTAGGACTCACAGATAGACCAGTGGGTGGTTAGGTAAGCAAAGTAAGTAATGCTCTTGTCGAAATCACACACTGGTGCAAGTAGCATCAGGACAAACACGCGTACTCCATGTGATGGTGATGTTCTGGTAGATTTGTTGCATCACCCCTCTGAAGCGGTTGATGTCAAGGGTGACGTTCTGGCCACCGAGGAAATACTTCCAACCCTTCGCAAATATTTGTTTGTGTATGGAGATAAGGTCAGTGAAGATGGCGTGGTCCTTCTGGTATATGTCTTTGAGCGTTGTCTCATCGACGTTTGCCTTGTACTCGACGTACGAAGCCCCATGTCAGGTGTGGGCTGGCCGAAGGCAATCCAGCAAGGCCACTTTATCTTGCCCCACGGGACTATCTGCATCAACGTTCCGTTGTGCTGGAGGAACACCATATTGGTGAGCCCAGCGCCGTGCACGCCCATAATTACATCACATGAGTTCACCACCTCTGTGAACCGGGCCATGTCACGCACGACCTCCGGACCTGCGACCATCACCCCGAGCTCAGTGGGCAGAAATCACATATTTGACCTGAGGGCGAAATCAAATCACAAATTGACCTGCTCCCAAAAGAATTTCACTCTGTTGACCCTTTCGTGTGGCGCCCGACAGCTGGGCGCCACACACTACTATGCAGCGCCTTTGGCTTAGGCGTCGCACCTCCTGCCAGCGTGGCAGCCCTGGTCCAGTTACGGCCCCACAGACAGCATTGCAGCGCCTAAGGCTTAGGTGCCACACTTGTAATGTACAGCGCCTAGCTCTGGGGCGCTGCACTGTCTGTGTTCCACTTAGGCTGGCCCCCACCCTCTCTCCCCTCCCACCCCCACCCCACACACCCCCACCCCACCCAAACCCTTAGAATTGTGCCCCTCCTCTCTTTCCCTCTCCCCCCTCTCAAATCCTTGTCAAATCTTGCAAATCCGGAGTATTTGACCGTGGATTTCGAAGCCAACCCCTCCCTTAAGGTAATCTCCTCCGATCCCCTCGTTTTCATCCATACATTTGCTCAAATCGTGCTACTTTGGGGAAACCCTAGTTTTGTCTCGGATTTGCAAATTTGTGTTGAATGATGTTATGTTTCTTTGCTAATTTCGTATGGTTAGGCTTTCATAGTATGTTAGGGTTAGGGTTATGTGTGTTTGATGTTGGTGTTAGGGTTATGCTATGGTTAGGATTGTGGTTATTGTTAAGTGGGGGTTATATTTATTAATTCATATATATGTTATGGCATATGTTTTTTGGTGCAAATATTTTTGTTAAGTACTTAGTTGATATATGTGTGTTTTTGATTATTTTAGGGATTGGGAAAACATGTGTTTATGTTCATCATGTGGATAAAGAGGCCTTTTTGAAAGGCAATGTTGAGCCGGACCCAGATTAGCTTGACATGGTGTTTGAGAGTAGTCCTAGCTATGCGGAGCTCTTGGACCAAGTGAGGAAGGATTTGAATTGGATGGATCCAAGTGACGTTGTTGAGTTCGAGGGAAGGCATAATGTTGGTTTTGGAATGCACATCGTTGGAAGACAATGCGTGTGAACTCCGAGCAACGTTGGGTTGCATACAAGGAGACTGTTGCCGAATCTCTAGACAAGGCTCTTGAGTTATTTGCCTCCAAGAAGGTTGAGTCTACTTTGAATTTGGACTTGAAACGGAACCCCTCCCCATTGGTTGCTAGCACTCCCCCACCCATTAACCAAGATCAAATGAGTGAACCTCATTTCATGCAATAAGATTGGCCAACATTGAGCCCGACTCCAAACAACCAAAATGAAGCTTTTGAAGAGGAGAATGATGAGTACGAGGAGGATGACAACGAAGTTGATCTCCATGACAACAATGTGGGTGATCTCGACCAATATCATGTGCAAGAGACAATGGACCAATCCATCCCTTTTTCCCGTGCATATGCATCGGACTCGGATGACGATGGTCCCGATGAAGAAGTGGACGAGGAGGGGTTCACGCCGAAGGACGCCCAAGCATTCAAGAAGGTATTCGGGAAGGATCACAAGACACCATTGTTCAAGGATCTTAGTCTCGCGGATGAAGCCGTTGTGGATGGTGGCAAATGCATATCTCTTGGAGCTAGGCCAAGTTCTCACCGTGATTTGGAAGACGGTAAGAACGGGATATATCCCGGTTGTGAGTTTGAATATTTCTTGGAATTGAAGATGTGGCTCGACAACTATTCGGTTACGCATTATCGTCCACATAAAGTGGCCAACTCGGACGTCAATGTGCGTTACACGGTCAAATGTGAAGTGTCAAGATGTCCATGGATTGTGCGTGCAAGGCCATGGAAAGGAGGTCCCACTTGGCGCATAGTTAGTTGTCTACCAACTCACATGTGTCGGCACAAGAATGCGGATGGCGAGCTTGTGTACCCTAAACACAGACAACTCACGTCTGAGTTCATTGCTTACAGGTTATCCAACCAAATATCCACACTTCCAACAATGAGCATCAAGAGTGTCATTGACCTTGTGAAAGCCATCTTTCATTACAAGGTGAAGTACGACAAGGCATGGAAGGCTAAGCAAGCCGCATTCAAGATGTTGTATGGAAATTGGGAGGAAGCATACAACCGACTCCCTAGGTTGTTGTTAGCTATGGCCGCCACAAACCCAGGCATGGTTCACGTGGTTGAGCCTCATGGGCACCAAACATTGATTCATAACGGGAGGACCGTCCGAGTGTTTGGCCGTGCATTTTGGGTCTTTGAGCAATGCGTGAGGGCTTTTGAGCATTGTCGTCCCGTCATCGCCATTGATGGCACGTTCTTGACCAGACAATACAAGGGCACTTTATTGGTTGCAATAGCAAGTGATGCCAATAACCGGGTGTTGCCTTTGGCATTCGCTTTGGTTGAGGTGGAGAACAATGATAACTGGGAGTGGTTCTTGCGTTAATTGAGAACAAGGGTATTATCGGCTGAAAGGGAAATTTGTGTCATATCGGATCGCCATCCAGGAATTCTAAACGCGGTGGTGGTTGACATTCCAGGACATACAAAGTTGCACCATCGATGGTGCATGAGGCACTTCTGTGCAAACTTCTATAGGGCATGTCGTATCAAGGAGTTGGTCGATGATCTTCAAGATTGTTGTCTCTCTTTCACCAACAAGCGGTTTGCCACATTGTTAAATGCATTGCTCAGACACAAGAAATTTGACCCCGGTGGTCTTGAATTTCTCAATAAGAACATTGTCGAAAGGAATATGTGGGCACGTGCTTTCAATGAAGATGGCAGGAGGTATGGTCAAATGACAAGCAATATGGCAGAATGCTTCAATAAGGTGCTCAAGGGTGTACGTGCATTACCCGTGACGGCAATAGTTCAATACACATTTGACAAGATGAATGGATACTTTTTAAAGTACTCAATGGAGACGGATAAGCAGATTGCTGGTGAGAACAAGGATAATCACAAGTACTATTTCCCACCAAAGGTTGAACAATGGTTGGACTTTCAATCATGAAAGGCAGACTCCCAAGAAGTTGTACTATATGACGACAACGAGTGGAAGTAGGAGGTGAAAGAGCCTGGAGGAACCACAAACGATGGCCACCAACACGGAGGCCGCGCTTTCAAGGTCTCCCTAACACGGTGTGATTGCAGCTGCATGAGGCCATCGTTGCTTCATCTCCCATGCTCGCACTTGTTAAATGCAGCCCGTGTTAGGAATGTGGACGTCAATCACCCTCTTACCGTGAGGGAGTCCGAGTTCTCAATCATGACAGTAAAGAAAACATGGGCTCCCCGGTTTCAGCCATACTTGGACCAATCACAATGGCCGGAGTATCATGGAGTTCAACTATGGCCGGATCCGGAATTGAAGGTCGTTAGACGGGGAAGACGTAAGACAAAGCGTCTTAGAGGTGACATGGACGGATGGGGCCGTGGTGGCGGTGGAGAATACGGCACCGGCCAATTCCAAGAGCCTCGTGAGCAATCCCATTGTGGGGACTGCAGTCATCGGGGACACAACACAAGAACTTGTCCCAAACCAAGAAAAAGATCAAATAAAAATGATGCAAGCACAAGCCAAGCAAATGATAGCCAACCAAGTCAACCAAGGAGTAGCCAACCAAGTCAAACAAGCCAACGAGGAACTAGGCAATAAAGAGGGAGTCAACTAGGTCTTAGAAGAGGCCGTGGTGGTGGTAGAGGCCGTGGTGATGGACTAGGCCGTGGTGATGGTCTTGGCCGTGGTGAAGGCCTAGGCCGTGGTGAGGGTCTTGGCCGTGGTGGTGGGAGAGGCCATGGTGATGGTCTTGGCCGTGGTGAAGGCCTAGGCCGTGGTGGTGGGAGAGGCCGTGGTGATGGTCTTGGCCGTGGTGAAGGCCTAGGCCGTGGTGAAGGCATAGGCCGTGGTGAGGGTCTTGACCGTGGTGAGGGTCTTGGCCGTGGTGAGGGTCTTGGCTGTGGTGGTGGTAGATCCCGTGGTGGTGGTCTAGGCCGTGGTGGCAGTAGAGGTCGTGGTGGTGGTAGAGGTCGTGGTGGTGGTAGAGGCCGTGGTGGTGGTCTTGGCCTTGGCGGCGGCCGTGGTGGAGGAATGTTCACTTGGCTCGATGGACCATTGTCGTATGTGACTAACTATGATCTTGTTCTTTTGGCTCAATGCTTGTGTTGTCATTTTGCATTGTGTGACTAACTATTATATTGCCATTTTCATAGGTATGGAAACAATGAAGGGGGTGGAGGACACGGAGGGGGAAGGTGAGCTCCCTTGGTGGTCGGAGGAGGGAGAAGAAGAAGAGAGAAAGAAGAAGGGACCTTGTTATGAACCAAAATGTGTGCTACTATGTGCTATGAGACGTAAATGACTATGTCTTTTGGCTAAATGTTTGTGTATGACTATGTCATTGGACTACTCTATTGCTATGTGTGTATGAGTATGTGATTTGGACTACTATATGTGCTATGTCTTCTTTCTGTGTTTTTGGACTACTATGTGCCATCTATGTGAATCACAAAACATAAAAAGCACTTTATATTTGAAAAAAGCAGAGAGTGCAGCGCCTAAGACTGAGGCGCCACAGTACACGGTGCAGCGCCTCTCACTTAGGCGCTGCATACTGACTTGCAATTTTTTTGGGTGTAAAATCTACTGGAACGCTTCTGTTGCTCTCTGGACTGGCATGTCCAGCTGTGCAGCGCCCATGGGAGAGGTGCCACACAACACAGTGCAGCGCCTTGGCCTTAGGCGCTGCATAGCTGGACATGCCAGTCCGGAGAGCAACAGAAGCGTTCCAGTAGGTTTCCAGCAGGTTTGCACCCAAAAAAATTGCTAAGTCAGCATGCAGCGCCTAAGGTAGAGGCGCTGCACTGTACTGTGTGGCGCCTATGCCTTGGGCGCTGCATAGAACAGTGCAGCTCCTCTCCCTTGGGCGCTGTACACTGATTTAGCAAATTTTTTGGGTGCAAACCTACTGGAACGCTTCTATTGCTCTTTGGAATGGCATGTCCAGGTGTGCAGCGCCTAAGTCCAAGGCGCTGCACTGTGGTGTGTGGCGCCTTACCCTTGGGCGCTGCACATCTGGACATTTATTAGGCTGCACTCACCCCCCTCCCACCCATCCCCACCCCACACACCCCCACCTCCACACAAACCCGAAGCTCAGTGCCTCCCCTCTGCCCTCCTCTCTCCCCCTCTCAAATCCTCCTCAGATCCGGAGTATTTGATCGTGGATTTCGAAGCCAACCCCTCCCTTAAGGTAATCTCCTCTGATCCCCTCGTTTTAATCCATACATTTGCTCAAATCTTGCTACTTTGGGGAAACCCTAGTTTTGTCTAGGATTTGCAAATTTGTGTTGAATGATGTTATGTTTATTTGCTAATTTGGTATGGTTAGGCTTTCATAGTATGCTAGGGTTAGGGTTATGTGCGTTTGATGTTGGTGTTAGGGTTATGCTAGGGTTAGGATTGTGGTTATTGTTAAGTGGGGTTATGGTTAACCAAGAATTCTCGGTTTTGTAGGCATGGCTTCATCCGGTTCCATGACGAGGCCACCGTGTTCTAACCAAGAAGACATGCCGAACAAGTGGGAGGACGCATCTTTGGACAAGGTGAAGGAGAAATATGTCAACATCCCGCCATGTTGGTGTGGAGATGTTTGCAAGGTGAAGGTGTCCACCGACCGAAATAAATCATGGACGGAAGGGCGGAGATATTTTGTATGCCCGAACTATGCTTATGATCATGCACTTCCAACTAACGCCTATGACCAACCACTGGTAAGCTCGAGAACTAAAATGTTACCACAAATGTGTGTCAACACTAACAAAAAAATTGTATGCAGTCACCGCCTCCTCTATGCAAGTACTTCACGTGGATAGATCTTGAAGTGCCAGAAGATGTCAAAAAGGACCAATACCAAGATTGTCTTAGGAGGCAACGGCGGTTCGAAGAATCATTTCGAAGAGGCTTGGAGGAAGAGCACCGTCAAAAGGAGAGGATGGAGCGGAAGAAACGAGAGGTGGAGAGGGCACGCCAAGCGAAACTTGCTCGTGAGGAGGAGAGGGCACGAAAGCTTGCAAAGGCTCGCGAGGCGCAAGAGGAGGACTCGGCCCGTGACAAGAAGGGGAAATGGCCTCGCTCTACTCAGTAGGGACTTCGCTTCGGTGCACTCGTCGTCAACTATCTTCTAATGAATGTGTCGTGAACTTGTGAGGGCATGTGACATGTTGGTGAACTATCTTCTAGGGCAAGCTGCCATTTGTCATTTGTAATGAATGTGTCGTGAACCATGTCGTAGTAACGTTTGAATTGTCTTAAGTTATGAACTCATCGGCATAAAATTTGTGTTTGTTCAAATTGCTGTGATTCTGCTGTCATTGTAAGTATTATGATGTTCCGGTGAAATGAATGTGCTGTTACCTCTGTTTTTCCAGTAAACAGCCATGCAGCGCCCAGCAGACAGGCGCTACACTGTCCTATGCAGCGCCCAACATATAGGCGTCACACAGTACAGTGCAGCGCCTAGCTCTTGGGCGCTGCACTATGACTTGGTAATTTTCGTGACAGGTCAGTGCTGAAAGCTTTCTGTGCCCTTCTGATAGCCATGGCCAGCTGAGCAGCGCCTATGGGACGGGCGCTGCACTGAACTGTGCAGTGCCTAGTCGTTGGGCGCTGCATAGTACAGTGCAGTGCCTGGCTGTTGGGCGCTACAGTGTTGTTAACTGCCAAACTGCAGAAACAGATTCCATTTTGGCCTCATGCAGCACTGACATACCTTTTGGCCTCATGCAATGCTGTAAATGACTATGTCAACACAAATACTGAACAAATACAAGTAATAAGTTGAACATCACATCATTTAGGAGAATTCAACATTACTACTAGTTCGCAAACACAAATACCACACTAGTAAGAGTTCATCAACATATGACATAACCTCACAAGTTCATCAACCTAATGAAACGGCTACAACACCACTAACAAACACAAGCACTAATGCCTTCCGCGTGTGTTCCTGATGCCACGCCTGCGGGCAATCTTCTTCTTCCTGGGTGGATGAGCCTCCTCTTCCTGCACTTCCTCCTCCGCCTCCACCTCATGATCCAAGCTAGCCATCCGCGAGGTCCCTACGACCCCCTTTGGGTTGCCTCCGTTGTCAAAGTCGTTGGGAGTGTACCGGTGTCTGGGCTGCCTAGGCTTGAACACATATGGGGACCGAAGTTGAGCGTCCGCCAAAGTCATGTGATCATCAAGCTCATCGCCCTATCACACAATCAAACAATATGGTGAAGACCGACGTCGTAATGAAGTGAGAATCACATCTAAAGGATTAGTCATACCTCTTGGGTGACCACACCCTCATCATCCAGATAAGCATATGAGGAACTCACATCGTCCCCCTGATGCTGAGATGAGGGGTCTGATGGTGTACCAGACCTGGAGGCAGATGGTTCATCAAATTCGGGATCACGGCAACCGAGAAGATTCGATAACCGCCTTAACTTCCTGGCCTGACGTTGTAACATGAACAAGTGTGGAAGATATCAAACTCCGCAACATAGACTACCTCTCATAGTGAATGCGATATGTACCTTGAGGAATGCTCGTAGTGAACCATCATCATTGTCTTTTCCAACCGGTGTGTTCTCCAGAATAGACTGGCTCTCATCAGCAGCTTTCTTGATCTCGGTGCGCTGCGGATGAGAAATAATGAACATGTTAGCCATTCAAACATGTGTAATACGGCCAACGGGAAAGTAAATAAGGAATACTTTACCACATAGTTAATCACCGGAACAGCAGGGACTCCTTGCCCTACCCTGACATCTCTGTTGTACTTCCCCTTTGATAGATCCTCAAAGTTCACGGGTTCTTCAAGAATATCCTCATTATATGCCGGCGGGCATATCTCAACTCGAGTATTTTCAAGAAACCATCGTATGTAGTTATCAAAAGCAAGTGGGTTATGCTCACGAAGCTGGGCGCGTTCACTGCTACGAGCTTGCTTGCTCCACGCAAAGCTTGAAGCGGGTAACATATGACGCATGATGCTTGTCCCGGTCCTTTATCTTCCGCTGCCTTCTCCTGTCCAACCTGCATGGTACAATACCAAACATTAGCAAAATCAGAGGACTGATGATGCTTAGTCAATACGCTCTCTTACCTATGAAGTGCTTTGTCCGTATCCACCCATTCCGGCGGGTGAGGCTGGAACAGACCAAACTGACGAAACACGCGATGTGGCAAATGAAACTCAATAGCCCAGTTGCATATCAGTGGGCACCGCATAAGCCAGAGATCCCTATCCCGCAAGCACATCAGGTTGATTTTAAACTCCGGGGTGTACCCAAGTCTATCATCGGCGCCATATGGCTGCCATACCACCTATGAAATAGGGCAACAATGCAAAATTGGTGACTTGTTTTCAGGCAAACATGACAAATGACTGAAGTAATGACCTCGTTACCTGCTCAGGCATAATCGTGTCCAACTCAGCAATGTACTTCTGGTACATGAGATTCACATCGTTCGTCATCTCGGAAACCACATCCCACATGTAAGCCCAAGTGGGGCGCCGTAATTCGTCATCTTCATCTTGATACCAAGGATTAAACCTGACGCTCTTCGGGCGTCCAACAGGCAGATGCTCCCAGCTCCATACAGAAAGTAGAAGCATATTACCACCAATGCCTGCACTATCTGTGATCCTGCAACATGCATCGTCCAGCTGCATATGAAAGAAAAACAATGTTAACTTAACAGCAAGCTTGCACTGCTAATGAAGAATGAGTTGATCACAAAACAGACCAACTACCTGTCGGTACAAGTAGGCAAGAGTGGCTGAACCCCAGCTCCATTTGCTATCGAAGACGGTCAACGCCTTCAGCCACATCCATGGAGCGTTCTTGCCAGTGGAGTCAGGAAACAAAGTCCTCGACACAACATACCACATGTAGACACGAGCATGTGTCTGGATCACATCATCAGTGGCATCCGGAGGGCACGTCGCAAAGTGAGTTTGAATCCATGTGAAAGGAGCTCCGGCTGCTTTCCTTTCCCTCTTCTTCTTCTCTTCTCCCTCCTCTACATCAGTCTCGGCCTCAGTAGGAGCCATACCGATAAGAGCAATCATCTGCTCACGCCACCCATCAGAATTGGTGCTCATACAAAGAGGCATCCCGTCGATAGCAAGACCGGTGATCAATGAGACATCCTCGAGCGTCACAGTCATCTCCCCAGTCCGAAGATGGAAACTGTGCGTCTCCGGCCTCCACCGATCAGCAAGAGCGGACACCAGTGGAGCGTTCAGATTCGGCGTGGACCGGCTGACCAACTGAATCCACGGGAGTAGTCCTGCATGCTTGATGTATGGTGTGTACCGCTCATCGTAAGGCATGGCAGGACTAGAGACCCCGTGATACCGAATCTTGAAAGGTTCAAGCTTCTGCAAAAAACAAGTCATGAAAAATCTTAGGGCATGCAAAATTCAACTTTAAGGCAAATTTGCAAAATATTTAGATTACTCGTTATTACCATCTCCTTCTCGCGCATCATGTAGGCCCGATGTTTCGTGTCAATGGCATTGTCGAGAAGCCAAACCATCCTTAAAAATTTCAAACAAAAAGCATATATGAGTTCATCTCAAATATCGGTATACACTCAACATTTCATATGTCTTCATCTAAACATCTCATATGTATTCATCTACAAGAATCTCAACATCTCCTCCTCACACAATGAATAAATGATTGTAAATTCTCATATATATCTAGTATGTCATATGTGTTCAAGTAAATCAACATCTCATATTTCAAATAAACTCAAAATTTACTATGTATCTAAAAAAATCAACATCTCACATATAGCTACAAAACTCAACATCTCATAATTATCTACAAAACTAGGCATCTCATATATATCTAAAAATATATACAATCTACGTTTCACTAACAAGAATCATATAGTGTGAAGGGGGGATCAAAGGTTCCACCTAATCTTGGGCAAACAAAGACCCAAATCAAGCAAATCAAAGGTTCCACCTAATCTTGGGCAAATCCCTAAAAATGCAACGAATTAATGGAGGAAAAGAAAGGGAACGGAGGAGTTTACCTAGTAGGAGGGATTGGAGATCTAATCCGGGCCTCAAAACATCAGATCTGAGAGGGGTGTGGGGGGATCCGAAGGGGGCGCCGCTGCCGCTCTCTGTAAACAGCAACTTCCTCAGAGGGGGAACAACTGCTGGGAGGGGCTGGCCCGATGCGGCTTAAGTCAATGTGCAGCGCCCAAGAGATAGGCGCTGCACTTTACGCAGTGTGGCGCCCAAGCCTTAGGCGCTGCAGTGCTGTCTGTGGGGCCGCAACTGGACCAGGGCTGCCACACTGGCAGGAGGTGCGACGCCCAAGGGAAGGGCGCTGCATAGTAGTGTGCGGCGCCTCGCTGTCGGACGCCACAAGAAAGGGTTAGCGGAGTGAAAAAAATTTGGAAGCAGGTCAATTTGTGATTTGATTTCGCTCTCAGGTCAAATATGTGATTTCTGCCACCTAGTGGCATTCACAATGGCCTCCGCCTCATTTATGAGTGCCCTCGAGTGGCGCCGCAATAGCATGACAAGACGAGGCCTATCGTTGGAGTTATGACTTAGGCCATCTCCACCACGCGACCCTATCCTGTCCGCCCCCGTCCGTTTGGGGTAAAAGGGACAAAAAAGGCGGCCCAGCGCGCGGGAGCAAACGGACTTTTGTCCGCTTTGTGTCCGCTTTCGACCCATCCCCGGCCCAAACTTGCGTCGGTTTTGGGGTGAAACGGACAGCGCGCGGACGGGCGGGACGCGCGCGCTTGTCCTCCCCTGGCCCGCCTGTCGGTGGGAGAAACCAAAAACCCCCCGACGGCCATTTGGCGCCATTTCCCCAAACCCTCCCACGTCCCTCCCGCCGCCCCCCTCTCTCCCCTGTCCATGGCCGACGCCCTGCCGAGTTCCGGCGGCCTGGCCGTCGACCCGACCGCAAAGGTGAAGAAGAAGGCGCCAAGGAAGCCGCGGTCGGAGTACACGCCGGAGGAGATCGCCAAGTTGGACGCGGAATCGGCGAAGAGGAGGGAACGGAGAGCGGCCGTTAAGATGAATGCCACCGCGGCCAAGTTCGCCGCCCAGCGCGAGGAGCTGGAGGCCGCGCGGCGCAAGGCCGCTGCCGACGAGAAGGAGGACCTCGTCAACAAAGCCCACGCCATCCTCATGCTTGGCATGGGTCGTCCGGTGGGGTTCCATGCAGCGGCCGCCGGCCCGACGAGCACAGGCTCGTCGGTCGCCCGGCCTACGCACTGCCAGTCGCCGCGCGCCGCGCCAATGTCGCCCAGCTTTCCTCCGCCCAGGCACGACGGCCAGACCCGTTTCTCGGCGTCGCCGGACGTGGGCTTGTTCGCGCCGTCCACACCACGCCCCGCGGCCGTCATCGACCTCAACGTGACGCCTGGGTCCAGCAGCGGCGGGCGGCCTTCCGTCGAGATGCAAAGAAAGCAGGCGCGTGCACCGTTCACGGGCACCATGCCGGCCCCCCGCGTGTTGTTTGACGAAATGCCAACCTCAACGCCGACGATGGACGACCCCTTCTACAACTAGTTCATGGAGGACGTGATCTTCCAGGGTGGGCATGGACGTGCTTACGACCCCGATGAGACCCAAAGTCAGGATGGCCGCGCCCAGTACGTGCCCGATGAAGAGGCCGACGACCATGCTGACTACGACCATGGTGATTCGTGGCATGAAGACGATGACATCTATGTCGAAGGTGAAGATGAAGATGAAGCCAATGACGTTGATATTAGTGGCGCTCCATTGTTCATCGACGAGCTCACCCAAAGAGCGGAAGCACAAAAGAAGCGGAAGAGCATTCGCACCGGGTCATATACAATAGATGAGGACAAGTTGATTTGCCAAAGTTGGATGGATATTAGCCAAGATCCAAGGACCAGAGCGCAACAAAAGGGCATTGTTTTTTGGACGAGAGTTCACAAAACATTCCATGAAAGGAAGATGTTCGAGCCCTACCAAATTACAAGCAACCGTGGCATCGGTTCGATTCAAAAAAGATGGTTGTTCATCCAACAAGAGTGCAACAAGTATTGTGCCGCATTTGAGAGCGTTGAAGCACGGCCCGTGAGTGGTCTCGGCGTTGGGGACATGGTATGCTCTTCTCTATCTAGCCCTTTCCTTACTACGGCCATGAGACTTCGGGCGTGTATATGTTTGCATGTTCACTTGTTGTTGATCATGTGGTGTAGGCATTTCAATCTTTGGAGGCATTCAAGGCCCGGCACAATGACAAGCCATTCACTCTTACGCATTGTTGGACGATCATCAACAATTGCCCTAAGTTCAAGGATCAATACCGTGAACTTCAAAGGAAGAGAGGCAAGAAGACGGCCAAGTTCGCCGGAGGTGGGGATGGCGAGGCTTGAAGAGGCCGAGGGGCAAGACCAACTTCAAGGTGGACGACATACGTGACACCTCATCCATGGCCTTGCATGAGACTTTGCATGGCATGATGTCACACAAGGATGAGAGGGACGAGAAGAAGCGGCAAAGCAAGGATGAGCAAATGAAGCAATACCTGGACCTCCAAAGACAGATGCTTGAGATGGAGGAGGCAGCCAAGAAGAGGAAGATAGACATGAAGGAGGCGGCCCGGCAAAGGAAGCTCGACATGGAAGAGGCCGCCCGGCAAAGGCAGCTCGACATGGAAGAGGCCACCCGGCAAAGGCAGCTCGACATCGAGGCCGACAACATCAAGGCCAGGCAGAGGCAGCTCGACATCGAGGCCACCAATGCCGCCACCAAAGCAAAGGAGGTGGCCCTAGCGATCATGAGCGTGGACTTGTCGAAGATGAGCGACAAGACGAGGGCCTGGTTCGAGGCCAGGCAGAAGGAGATGCTCGACGCCGAAGGCCTGAACTAGGTCGTCCGATCGGCGTGGCCGTTCTTTTTGGAGGCTGGCATGGGTGCCGCCCGCCCGCTGGGCCGCTGGCATGGGTACCGGCGAAAAAACATTCATTTTGGAGGCCGGCTGTGTTGCGGCCGGCGAGGACAACTATTCATTTTAAAGGCTGGCTGTGTTGCTGGCGATGGTCGTGTAGGCCGCTGGCTTTGTTGCCGGCGTGAACTGGGGTCGTGAATTGGGGCTTGGCATTTGAAACGTCCCTTTTTTTAAACTAGACGCGGACAGGATGGGGCAAAAGGATGCGTCCGCGCGCTGGGCGCGCGGCCGCCGCATCCCAAGACAGGCCCGGACACGACCCCAAATCCCTATCCAAAGGGACAAAAACCGGACAAAACAGACGTCCGTTTAGGATCGCGCGGTGGAGATGGCCTTATAGGGGTTGCCCACAAACGTTTGAGTGAGTAGGCTGACCGGAGGAAGTCCCAAAAGTCCATCATCGTGTAGCCATTCTTGGAAAGAGCAGGAATGATTCCTAGGTCCTTATGGCTCTCGATGCCTACTTGCATCGACGGGAAGCAGCGCATAGTGTCGTCAGCGTCAAAATCGATGATTGGGTAGATGGAGAGTGCTGTGAGGATGTGTCAATACTTGACGATCCATTTGTGTTTTAGTCGGTGACCAAGATGGACGCGGCCGTTGTACTCCCGTGCCATGTTGTAGAGAGGGACGACAATGTCGGCCATGCCGTGGGAGAAGTTGTTGCTGTAGTTGGAGGTGGAAAAGAACACTGGACGGACACCGTGAGTGATTGTGCACCGTGGCGTCATGGCAGCTGGCCGGCTATGATGACTACTTCGAGTGCAAAGAAGATGCCGTCGGCAAGATTGGTTTCTCCTCTTATCAAAAATGCACTGTCGCCATCCGAATGCTTGCATACGGAGTGTCCGATGATCTCATTGACGAGTACGTCTGTATGAGCGAGTCTACATGCCTAGAGTCCCTGTATAAGTTCTGCAAGGCCGTGATTGCTGTGTTTGGCCCTGGGTACTTGAGAGAGCCGACAACTGAAGATACAACCCGTTTGTTGGCGATGAATGCTAGCAGGGGCTTCCCGGGGATGCTTGGCAGCATAGAGTGCATGCACTGGGAGTGGAAGAACTGCCCTTCTGCTTGGCAAGGACAGTATAAGGGACATGTCAGGGCTTGCACTGTCATACTAGAGGCCGTGGCGTCTCAAGATCTCTGGATCTGGCACTCTTTCTTTGGCATGGCTGGATCACACAATGATATCAACGTGCTTCAGCGCTCGCCGGTGTTTGCTAGGCTTGCCGAAGGCAACAACCCACCGATGAACTTTACTGTCAACGGTCACAACTACGACAAAGGGTACTATTTGGGTGACGGTATCTATCCTCAGTGGACCACTATTGTAAAGACAATACACAACCTTGTCAGGACAGACGCCGGGCGGGCGGACGGCCGACCCAAACGGATAAAAAGCGGACGAAATCATCGTTCATTTGGGTCGGCCCGTTGGAGTTGCTCTGACCATCCTGCCCTCCGTCTGGTGGCTACCGTCAGTCGCTGAGACCACATAGATGCTGGCGTCTTTGCCGTGCGTATGTGCGTCACCTTCCATGGCGCAGATGGTGATGTGAGCATGGCTGAAGTTGCAACTTAGCCTGCTTCTTGATGCTCCCATATCTGCATAACATGAAAATGATTAATTTGGAACTTGTCTTTAATTGCCTACTAGAAAACTTGAACATTTAAAAAAGTCGGTCATTTTTAAGATTCTGTATTTTCTGCATTTTGCAACATTTTAAAGGAACATTTAAAAAAATTACTTAAAAAAGTAAAAAATACAAATTTGGTGCACATTTAAGAAGATAAAGTAATCTAAAAAGGGAAATAAATAAATAGACCAAAATAACTGTAAAGAAAACAACAAAAAGGGAGAAAAACGAAAAATAGATCAAAAGCTTGCAGAATGTTGTAAACCGAATTTCTATAGACTTGGGCTAGCCCTATCGCCGTTTCGTCCTGTCTGTGCAAAACGACGACGAAATGACACAATAAGTGTCATGTAGGAAATGCCTTTTTTGGGTAGTCCTATTCGGGACCTCCTACGTATCGGTCTGTGCGACTAAATGTCGTACAATCATATAGATCATCATGACTAAGCCAGCCTGTCCTTCACAACCTCAAGTCGTCGCGCATGTTGCTCAAGCTCGACAACGATAGGGCCTTTGATAGCGTCTCTTGGCCTTTCTTGTTGAAGACGCTGCGACACCTCGGCTTCGGGAGCCGCTGGAGGGATTAGATCTCGATCCTTCTTTCTATTGCCTCCACTAGGGTCTTGATCAACGGGCAACCGGGACCGCCCATCAACCACGCTTGCGGACTGCGGCAAGGAGATCCAGTCTCGCCTATGCTATTCACCATCGTCATCGACATCCTAAACTCTATGCTTCTCTGTGCGTTTGTTCTCGGGGTTCTCCAACGGCTCACGCCCAGACACGCCAGTTCTAGCATCTCGCTCTACGTGGATGACGTCGTCATCTTCTGCCACCCCGATTGCCACGACATGATGGCTATTCGGGAGATTCTGCGTTTTCGGCGTTGCGTACGGCCGGCAGACGAACTTCGCCAAATGCTCCGCCACTCCTATCCGGTGCACCGACGA
Organism: Aegilops umbellulata; assembly: GCA_032464435.1. Lineage (NCBI taxonomy): Eukaryota > Viridiplantae > Streptophyta > Magnoliopsida > Poales > Poaceae > Aegilops > Aegilops umbellulata. The sequence continues at coordinate 47,422,713 of CP136060.1, read as the reverse complement.
GCATGCGGCCCTCATCGCCGATGAAATGCACTGCCCCGTCGCGCAGTTCCCCGTGCAATACCTGGGCCTGTCCCTATCCATCCGGAAGCCGACTACAACCAGCTTGTTGCCCATCATGCTCAAGCTCGAGCGGAAACTCTCTACATGGCGCGCCTCCATGCTCTCTCGCGGCGACCAGCTGGCTCTCGTTTGCCACGTCCTTTGTGCTATCCCTACTCACTTCCTCACGGCCATCGCCTTCAACCAGACCATCCTCAAGAAGGTCAATCACATCATGTGTGGATTTCTCTGGGCCGGATGCAAGGAGGCCAACGGTGGCTAATGCATGGTCAATTGGCAGCGGGTCTGCCACCCTCTCCATCTTGGCGGGCTCGGCATCCATGATCTGCAACGCGCGGGCATCGCCCTTCGTACCCGATGGCCCTGGCTTCAGCGCATCGACCCCTCGCGCCCCTGGAGCCACTTGCACATCCCACATGATGCCAATGTCAGCGCCATCTTTCGTGCCTCTACCACCTGGAGCGTTGGCAATGGCGACAAGTGCAAGTTCTGGACCAACCACTGGATCGACGGTCGATCAGTGGCCGAGATCGCTCCTCACCTTTACCAAATGATCCCGAAGAGATGACGAAAGATTTGCATGGTCTGAGATGGTCTCTCTCATCGCTCTTGGGTGCAGGACATCCATGGTGCTCTTGGCCTTGCAGCCATGGTGCAATACATGCAGCTCTGGCGGGCGATCCGACACTTTCAGCTAACCGACTCCCCGGACACCATTCGATGGCGCTGGACTTCTTCGGGCACCTATTCTGCCAGCTCTTGCTACCAGGCCCTCTTCCTTGGTGCCTGCGAGGAACCGCATTGGAAGCTCACATGGAAATCTTGGGAACCGCTTCGCGTCAAGTTCTTCATCTGGCTCGCTCTTCAAAACAGGTGTTGGACAGCTGAGCGTCTTGCTAGACACGACCTGCCTCATGAGCCCGTCTGTGCCCTATGTGATCAAGAAGACGAAACGATGCAACACCTGCTGGCTGGCTGCTCCTTCTCCCGCCAGGTGTGGCACGATATACTTGCTTGGGCTAGATCTCCTACGGACCTGCCGACCGGAGACACCGACTTCCTTGCATGGTGGGCATCTTCTTGCACCCTCGCGTCCGCTGCTGCGCGTAAAGAATTATCTTCCCTCATCATCCTCGCCGCTTGGTGGATTTGGAAGCACCGAAACGGCTACACCTTCGGTGGGGACCGCCCCTCTGTCTCCCACCTGTGCTCCACCATCAAGGATGAAGCGCGCCTGTGGGCTCGGGCCGGCGCCACCGCGATTAATAACATCATCCCAGAGCAGTAGGATAGGATGTTTAGGGGATGAGCAACCCCGTCTATTTGCTCCACGACCACTTCCATGCCTTTTCTTGTGTACATGGCATAGTGTGTCATCCTAATCTCATGATGTAAACACTCTCCTTCTATCAATGAAAAGATACGCGTCCTTAGCGTATTTGCAAAAAAAAAGACTAAGCCAGCCTGCTTAGCACTAGCTTGTAACGACTTTTTGTAGTGAGCGTCTTTCCTACATTTTGTTTCTTTGGTTTATTAGTTTTTAGTTGGTGCTTTATTTGGGGTGTTCCAAAAAAAATGTACGGAATTTATATTTATAATAAAAAATTAAAAAGTAACATATTTTGTTTCTTAGAACATTTTAAATCCTGGAAAATCTTTAAAAAAATCAAACATATTTAAAATTGTAAAATTTTCTTAAACATATTTTGATGTTTTAACTATTTTTAAAAGCAAAGTATAATTTTGAGAGAACTTTTAAGAACTATGAAAAATTATTATTGAAATAAAAATAAATCATAACATAAACCAAAAAGGAAAACCGATACAGAAAACAAAGAGGGAAAAGGAAATCTTATAGTACAAGTTCCCTAAACTGAGAAAATCAAAATCATGTACGAGCTAATTGGCCCGCCATCAGTGCATTTTCCCTACATTTTTACTCGCAATGAGCAACAAATAGGGACAGAATAAGAAGGAAACCACACAACATATTGTCTAAAAAAAGGAAACCACACAACACACTCGCTCAGTTTTTTTTTTTTGCGGGGTGCTTAGTTTTTTTTTTTGAGGCAACCCTGTGAAACTTTTATTCATCCGTCACAATGTTTACATGAACGAAGGGAATACCCTCGGGCTGGCCTAACCAAACATGGCGGCCAGACCCGAGACCCAACGCATATTTCGCAAGGTTGTGAGCATCAAAGTTTGATCTCCTAAACTCATGAAGTATCTTACAAGAAATAAAAGACAATGCATGCAACTTGATCTCTTGTATAACTGCATCATAGTTCGATGCACCACCGCGGGAAGTTTCCTCCACTACTTCCCTGCAATCCGAAGCCACGTGAATTCTCTCGAGGTATAGATCATCAGCAAGGGAGAGGGCCTCTCTGATGGCTAAGGCTTCAAGCGTAGCTGGGTCTCCAATTGTCTTGTATACGACGGCCGACGCACCTTCAAATGTTCCCGCTCCATCTCGGCAGATTGCTGCAACTGCACCAAAACGTCCCCGGCCTCCGACTGCTGCATCCGTGTTTATCTTGGCATGATTCTCCGCCGGTGGCAACCACCGTCGTGGACTTGTTGTAGTTGCGCTGGCCACTGCGGCTCTCTGGGGATAGATCATATTGATCTCCGACAAGTAGGATCTTATGAAGTCATCGATGGACTGAGGACTACGGAATACTCCTTCGTGTATTGCTTTTCTTCTAGCTCCCCAGATTGCCCAAAGAGTGACCACCAACCTGATAAAGTCATCGGCATTGAGGGCCAGCCGCCATGCGAATACTTTGATCTTAGAAGGTACATGCAATTTCCACAACTTGTTCCATTCACCACTCTCCCTATTTATAAGCGATGATTCCTCTCTTCCCTCCAACCAACTTTCTCTGCTGATTTTTGTTGTCACAAGCATGCGATATGCCGGCGCAGTTGTGAAAATTCCCCTCGGGGTCTCGCTCCAAGACCAAAAATCATCTACTCGTCTAGTGCACAGTGGGATCTTCAAAATTTCTTCGGCATCAAAGGGGGTGAATACTGCTCTCACCAGTCCCCCTGTCCATGAAGTTGTGGTTTTATCGATGAGCTCAGCTACTCTCTCCGGTGGAGCCGGTACCAGAGAGGTAATGGGTCGCTTGAAGCTTGGTCTCGGTATCCAGTTTTGGTCCCAAATGCTGGTAGTCTCTCTGTCTCCAATCCGATGTATAACTCCCTGAGCAAGCACATCCCTGCCATCAAGTATGGCCCTCCAAATCTAAGATGGATGCGGCCCAAGGGTTGCATCTAGTAAAGAGCAATTAGGATAATAAGCTGCTTTGAGTATTTGAGCACTCAAAGACTCATCATCAATCAAAGCTCTCCATGCCTGTCTTGCTAATAACGCCAGGTTGAACAACTCGAGATCTCTGAATCCCATACCCCCCATATACTTGGGTCTGATCATCACATCCCACGCAACCCATGAGGGTTTCCCCTTTCCTCTTTTACTGCCCCACCAAAATTGACGTATAAGGGATGTGATATCCTGGCACACACCCCTTGGCAACCTGAAGCATGACATAGAATAAACTGGTATTGCTTGAGCAATTGACTTTATCAAGACCTCCTTGCCCGCAGCTGACAACAATTTTTCCATCCATCCTCTTATTTTCTCCCACACTCTATCCCGCAGATATTTGAATGTTCCGTTCTTGGAGTGTCCAACATCAGTGGGGATGCCCAAATAGCGTTCGCTCGAAGTTTCATTCTAGACCTGGAGGCTGTTTTCACCCCCTCTCTGTTTGCTTGTGGGCATCCTCTGCTGAAGAAGATGGATGATTTTGCATGATTTACTCTCTGGCCCAAAGCATTACAATACCTGTTTAGTAGGTTTGATACAAGTTCTGCTCCCTCCACACTCGACTTGAAAAGCAACAGTCTATCATCTGCAAATAAAAGATGGTTAACAGCCGGAGCCGTGGGAGCCACCTTAACACCTGCAAGAAGTGATGACTGAGAACTAGTTTTCAGGAGGCACGAGAGGCCCTCTGCTCCAATCAAGAAGAGATAAGGGGCGATTGGATCTCCCTGCCGAATTCCTCTGGTCGGTCTAAATGCTTCAAGCCTTTCTGCATTGAACAAGACTGAGAATGAAACTGATGAGACCATGTTCATGAGTGTGTCGATCCATACCTGTGCAAAACCCAATTTTTTCATAATAGCTTTCAAATATGGCCACTCCAACCTGTCGTACGCTTTCATCATATCAAGCTTAAGAGCACAAAAGCTATTATTTTTTGACCTGTTTCTCTTCATAAAATGCAGACACTCATATGCGCAGATAATGTTATCTGTAATCAACCTCCCTGGCACGAAAGCCGACTGCTCCTTCGATATGATGTCTGGTGAGATAAGCTTCAATCTGTTTGCAATGACTTTGGTTGCAATGTTGTACAACACATTACACAAACTGATGGGTCTCTATTGAGAGAGGAGGGTAGGGTTTGTAACCTTGGGGATTAAGACAAGTACAGTGTCGTTAACACATTCAGGGCTCGTCTGTCCTCTAACAATCTGTAGCACAATGTTATTCACATCCTCCCCACAAACGTCCCAGTGTTTCTGATAGAAGTGGGCTGGAAACCCATCGGGGCCCGGCGCCTTCTTACGAAACATTTGGAACAAAGCACACTTGACCTCATCGGCGGAGTAAGGCGCACAAAGCTGTTCATTCATCGCCGCTGTAACTTTCTTTGGTACATGCTCAAGTACCGTGTCTACTCCTTGCACTCCCTCAGACAAGTACAAATCTTGGTAGAAATTATTAGCCAAAGCTCTCAGTTCCATCGGGTCGTCAACCAGTACTCCCAAAGAGTTTTGCAAAGCTCGTATCATATTTTTCTTCCTTCTCAGGCTCCCACGTAGATGAAAGAACTTTGTGTTTTTGTCTCCGGAAGAAAGCCACTCCGTGCCGGCGCGCTGTCTCCACATTATCTCCTCTCTGTGGTAAAGTTCAATCAAATGTTCATTAATTTTAAGTTTCGCATGTGATGGCCCTGTTCTCAACGGATCGCCCTGCAAACTGTCCAACTCCTTCTTCATGTTCTTTATCCCTGCAAAGAGTTTTTGTTGACTACTCTGAACCCATTCACTCAGTGGGGCCAGCCCATATCCCTTTTGATTTCTGGATGACTTCTCTAGTGACTTGTTGATTTGGTCGGCTGTATAGCAAAACCGGCCCTTCCCTTGAGGAGAAAAGTATAAGTTGCATGCTATCGGACCAACCACTTTTCGACTACTTTTTAATTATTTTATGGATATTATTCTTAAAACGTTGGAAAATAGAAAAGGTATTTGAAAAAAATGTTTCAAATTTTGAAAAGTGTCCGAGAATTAGAAAAACAATATTCACGAACTAGAAAAAATGTTCATGAATTGTAAAAAATAAAATAAAAAAGGACAATAAAATAATAACTAAAAAAATACAAAGGAGACATGTAAACTAGAAACAAACATAAGAAAGGAAAAAAAGACTGGCGGGAAGCTTCTAGAAGGTTCCTCAAGATGAAAAACAAATATAATAAAGTCGTACATGGGCCGACCCGTTATGTTTGTGTTTTACCATTACTGAAGGCACAAAACAAAGGCATATCGCCCACTGCAGTATTATTTACAAATGGGTGAAATACAAAGGAAACCTGTAAATTAGAAACAAACACATGAAAGAAAAAAAATTAAAATGACTGGAGGGAAACTTCTAAAAGGTTCCTCAAGATGAAAAACAAATATAACAAAATCGTACATGGGCCAACGCGTTGTGTTTGTGTTTCACCATTACCGAAGGCACAAAACAAGGGCATTTCGCCCATTGCAGTATTATTTCCAAATGGGCGCACCCCCCCCCCCCACCCCCGCGCGGCAACCCTCGGCATTGGCGGCCCAGTTTTTTATTTTAAATCCCAAAAAAGTGTGTGAGAGGTGTATCATTCGAACCCATGACCTCCTCCCCTGGACCTAGCTAGGGTAGGCAACCAGGCAACCCACCCAAATCTGTTTAGTTACATCTTCTTATTCTTCTCCTCTTTTTGTTTTCTTTTTTCTTGCTCATTATCTTTTTTATTTTATTGAAACTAGGTGAAGTTTTATCAAAATCGATGAAGTTTTTGCAAATTCATGAACTTTTTTGAGTTCATGAAATATTTATTTTGAAAATCCATGGATTTTTCTGAAAATTCAATGATTTTTCGAAATTCTGTAAATTAATTTCAAAATCGATGAACTTTTTCCAAATTGGATAAAGTTTTTCCAAAATCAATGAACTTTTTCCAAATTTATGAATGTTTTTTACAAATTCGGTGAACTTCTTTTCAAAATTGATGTTTTTTTTTCAAATTTGATGATTTTATGAAAAATTTGTAAATCTTTTCAAAATCAGTTTTTATCAAATTCGTTAACTTTTTGGAGTTTGTGAACTTTTTCTAAATCCGTTAACATTTTTGAATTCACGAACTTTTTTGATTTTCTGAAAAAACAATTATTTTTTCCTTATCTACTTGTAAAGTCTATGGTTGACCGATCAACTGGTCCACCGCGACTGGCCAAATGTGATCGAGCGACTAGGGGAAACAAGTGAAATGCAATCAAGGAATCGACTTCTACATGGGCCGGCCCACGAGCCTGGGGCAGGTGAGCGCTAGTAGTGCCAACCGGTGTCTAGAGCGCCGATTAGGAGCTCCGCAAAACAAGGCATTTCCTATATGGTGCTTAAGGCGCCGCTTAAATGCTATTCGGTACCGAGCGCACACCCTCCTATACACTAGCTCTAGTAGCGGGCCGACCCATTTCTGTTTTCCGTTTTTTTTTTCTCTGTGTAAATCTGGGATTCCTAGGCACTTTTTCCTTCTTTCTTTTTTCAAATTGTGTAATTTTTTTTCAAATTCGATGAACTTATTTCAGTTTTTTTGTGAACTTCTCTCAAAATTCATGAAAACTTTAATAAAATTGATGATTTTTTTCAAATTGATGTACTTTCCTTCATAATTTATGAAAATAAATTCAATTTGATGAACTTTTTTCAAAATTTAATGATTTTTTTCGAAATCAATGAACTTTTTAACCTTTTCAAAATCTTTGAAACCCTTACAATTTGGTGATTTTTTTAAAAAAAATTGATGAACTTTTTTTATCCCCTTTTTGAAATTTCTTGAATAGTCAACGATCAAAGTGTGGACTGGTCAACCATGACTGATCAATGCAGTTTTTTGGGGAACGAGCGAACTGAAGATAAGGTCTCCTATTGGGCGACCTATGAGGCTGATCACAATGGGGAGGAACTTAGGAGTAACATCACACATTCCAATACAACTTTACTTATGTGGCACATATTTAATGAAGAGAGAGGTGCTTGTGGCCCGACTAACGCGGTGAATGTAGCTAGCATGCGTAAGAGTGTAGCCGGTTCAATTGATCTATATTCTAGGTTTTTTTTTGTTTATTTCTCTATAGGTTTTCCATGGTTTTTCTTTTATTCATCATTTATTTATTCATTTTTATTTTTTTATCTTTAGTACATTTTTACTTGTTGTTTTCCTAATACATGAATAATGTTTAAAACATGTATTTTTAAAATTCATGTTTTTGATTAGTAATCTCTCTTTCAAATTTGTGATATTTTAAATAAAATCTTCAACATTTATTAAATTCATGAACAGTTAATGAAATCATGAACATTTTAATTCCTAGACATTTTTTAAAATTCATGAATAAATTTTCCAATAATACATTATTTAAACAATAGCGTTTTTAGGCAAATTTAAATATAGCCTATTTTAGGCAAATTTAAATAATAGCGTATTTAAGGCAAGTTCAAATAATATAACTAGTATTTTGGGAGCCATCTCCTATGGAATTTCCCTTTATACCGGGTGGCGTCTGATTTTCTTTTAGAAACAAGAGAACTACCTAGGCAGGTCCATGGGGGTGTTTTCAGCGGCAATATGGTGCTAAAGGCGGTGAATAGGACTTGCCAGTGGGGTTGTCTACAATGCCTGAAATGGAGCTACATGGGCAGGGCCCATGTTAAAAAAACTTATATGCTTGCTTGCTTTTTTAGTGTTTCCATTTTCTCTTCCAGGCATTCTATTTTAAATTTTTAAATTTTATTATTCAAAATTTTCCTTTTGATGTTACTATTATTGGTTATGTTTTTGTTATCTTACTAATATGTAATCATTTTTCCAAATATATGAATGTATATATTGAAGTGATGAACACATTTATTTAAATCGATGAACCTTTTTGAAAACTTTTCAATACATGTATATATATTTTTGCATCCAATAGTATGTTTAAAAGACAACATGAACCCTTTAGGAGGGATTAAATATTAAAAAACTTACGGTAGGGATTCGCATGTACATGTCCTGTGCGAAACTAAAAAGAATGGGGCCTATTTTCACTAGAAAAAATGAACTAACGAGCAATTATAATGTGTATGATATAATGTAAACTCACCTAGATCTTTAAAAGGAGCCAAGAACTGATGTCTAACGAAGTAATGATCCCTGTCAAAAGTTTTTAGAAATTAGAAGTAGGACGGTAGGAGCCGAAGTTAATCAGGAGGACAAGCCAGCGGCAGCTGGCTACCTGTTTTGGCAAGAGGAACATGTTGATGAGACGAAGTTAATCGGAAGCGGCAGGCTCGTTGCCCCGCCTATCGCCGTGTCACCCGTCGCCAGCTCTGAATGCAATCGATTTTGATCTGGTCTAGATGCACCATTCCACCTGCTCTGGATGCAATCGATATCTGCTGCCGTCTCGATGCACCTACACGGTTTCCTATCGAGGCGCCCACACGGTTGCCACATATACGAATCAACAACATAGTAGATCACACAATCACGATAATTAAAAATTGGATGTACAATTCCTTGTATATACTCACTAGTGCTATACCTTGACTAGTTTTTTTTTTAAATTATACCTTGACTAGTTGGCTTGACCATCGGAGAACTGGAGTGCGTATGAAGGATTTCCCAACGCGGAGCCGGTGTCCCTAGTTTAATCGGACTAAATCTAATCATTTTTTTTCGAGAAGCAGCAGCGGCGGCCAACAGCGACGCCGGGGCTAACCTATTCTTTTAGGGTAACGTCGTGGCCTCTTGGGCTTTTATTTCTTTGAGAAAGAGAAGGCCTCATGGGCTAGTAGTTAACCGGAAGAGAGACTGTTGTGATGCTCGACTCATCACCCATGAGGATCAGCGGCCCAGCGCCCAGGAATATACACATAGGCTTAAAAAAATTGAGGCCCCAAAATTCATGGGCCCTGCGGGCCGCACATTCTGCACAACTGTGGGCCCGGCCCTGGTCCTCATCCTCACTAATCTCCAACCATAGAGCATCTCCAACAACCTCCCGAGCCCCCGCCCAACCCCTCCCATAAGCGTTTTTTTTCGGCTCTCCATGTAATTTGGGGAGATTGTGAATGTGAGATGCTTTTTCAGAGATCCAATAATTTCTTTCCTAATATTAATCTGCCTTCGAGGCCCCACTTATCAATGTGATGACGTTCTCTCTTACGGTGGTGTCTCGGCGGACTGCGGAAGCATGGGCGGTGGCGATGGTCTTCGTTGACCAACAGCGGTGGAGCAGCGGCGTGCGGGCAAGCGGCGATGGCCACAGTGGTCTTCGGCTACGGCGTGGCGGTCTCCGGTGATGTCCCTCGGACGTGGCAATTATCAGAAGAAGTACTAGGAGGGCCAAAATTCCTAATATATTGGGAGAGATGTAGGTGATTACTAAGGCATCACAATAATTTTTTTGAAAAATGAGACATGGCAATTAAGAAGTATTGGGAGGGCAAAACATTCCCAATATACTGGGAGAGATGGAGCTGATTATTGAGACGTCCCACTAATTTTTTGACAAATGAGAGTCTAGAAGTCTGTTGGAGTGTTTTTTTTTTGGCGTCAGCTACCCCCAATACATGCAGTTTATTGGGGGAAGGAAATATGTTTTGCATGCTCTAATCCTCCGCGTTAGATAGTCCGTTATTCTGAATCCTTAATTATTCCTCCGTTAGATAGTCCATTATTCAATTTTCACCATGAGGCATGAGCCGACCACCTCATCTCGTAACCCATCCATAAAAACTATCATCAACCCGTACTACAAATCACGTCGACTGAGATATAAACAAAAACTGGTCGACCTATGCTTAGCAAACCCGTTCGCTGGCATCCGCGAAAAGAAAAAACGTTCGCTGGCATGCATGCCAACAGTTCTTGAACACGACCCGCCCGCGGGCACACTGTTATTACGCCGGAGCGAAAGTGTGTGCGTGCATCATGAGTCAGTCAGTACACAAGGACAAGGGCGAAGGAGCTGCAAACCGGGTCGCTGATAGGCTGTTGCCGTGTCAAGGTCCACTCCACCGCGCCGCGCGCAGGGAGACGTGCAGAACGGGAGAGCTCGCTAGCCAACGGCCAACGCATCATACGGTTTGATACCCCCTCTCGCCGCCAGCGGCACGTTCCGTGGAATAATCAAACTAGTTTTTTTAGGCGATAATCAAGCTGGTTAGAGCCACATGGAACTCGCCACCGCTCTGCCTGGCCGCCTGTATAAATACACGCGCGGCGCAGACATTACCCGTCGCATAAGCCGAGCCTTGCACACAGACAAGAGAAGGTAGAGCGGGAGCGAGAGAAACGACGGGCGGGCGTTGCGCGAGCGCTCCGACGGCAATGACCGCCGACCCGTCCTCCTCGTCGTCGTCGGCCGCCGCGGCGCCGTCGGTGAAGGGCGTGGCGAGGGCGCTGTCCCAGCACCACCGCGCCGTGGTCGGCTTCCTCTTCGGCTTCTTCGTCATCCTCGTGCTCTACACCACGGCGTCCGGCCAGTTCGGGACGACCAACACCATTGGTGAGTGTATTGAGTAGCCGTGGTAACCTTCTACAGTGATTATTATCAGTTATTACCTGCATGCGGTTCTCCCTGCTTGTTTACCGGGGTAACGTCCTCGACGTTTCTCTTGACCTTTTTTTTTTCTCTTGACCATGGTCATGATCATACTAGAGCGTAGTACTTGTTTTTATCACTAGTTGAAGAATTATGCATCCGATTTCTGTTCACAAACTCCATGGCTAAACTCAACCCGGCTATATTCATCCTTACTTTGCTTCCCACGACCCCACTGGTAGACTGGGTGACGTATGGATTCCAGACACTAGTCCTCATTTGGAAGTCTCCTCCCACACTGGCTATGTATGTATGACTTGTCCGGCTCTACAAATCAAGAAAAACAGTGGAAAACCAGTCACCTTTCTTTTTCAGGAGAATGACATACGCTTCTTCCTCAGAAATATTCAAACGATACATATGCAATCATACTTGTTTCCATCCAAATTATTGTACTGCATTAATTGTTCTATTAATTTCATTGAGAGTGCGCCACATATAGCCACGCCATTCTTTTGTAACAATTAATTTCAGCCCCCCTGAAATATATCCGCTCCAAATCCATACTCACCTTTTCTTGCACTAAATTTAACGCTGAGTAGTAGTATTTCTAGCAGACTCAAAACGGGACCACATACATATCTAAATTTGTAACGGCCTATCTATTTACATTATTTGCAAAATTCCGGCATACTAGGTAGTACTCCCTCCGTTCACAAATAGAGTAATAGACGTTTTGGATATTTTTAATATAGACTGCATATAAACGAAAATGAATAAACAAACACACTAAAATGCGTCTATATACATCTAAATCAGAAAAAGTTTGGATGTTATATTTATTTATTTATTGAGGGATAGGACATTTTATATTTGTATAAAGGTGGAATGTCAAAGCATGTGCTTGATTCGCCAGGTCGTCACGCTTACCATACAGCCAGCTAATTTCCTTTGTATACGTGCATGCAGTCGCCCTGCGGTCCACGCCGGCCGAACAGAATGCCAGGACGTCTCCTCCTCCTCCCCCTCCAGCGTCGACACCAGCATCGTCGGCGGCGCCAGATAATAACAATTCCACTCAAGGTACGTATATTAGGACTAACGCGTCCGGTGACACGTATCTTTATATTCTGATTTAGCGTGATCATCGCCACCCTGTTAATATTCAAATGCTGTGAAGTCGTTGTTAGCATGCTCTGTACTAGTTTGTTTTTGGCTAAACAAACTGTGCTGAGCATCGGGTCCTGACAAACGACGGAACCGAACTGCCTGGCCCACGGCGCGCACATGTACGTAAGATAGGTTAGGGTGGTGCGTCGTGATCAGCGGCTTAAAGATGGCCTAATAGTAAACGATGGGGATGTGTCTACGTGTGGCACGGGTATTAGGTATAGCACATAGTATGTGTAGGCAGGATCGTAGTACGTTTTCGGAAGAGAGAATACGAATATACTTTTTAGAGAGCGTGTGTGTGTGCAGTGTGCTTGCTAGTTGATTGCTACGCGGTTTTGGCTGTGCGCACACATGTATCTATTTCAATTTTTGTTACACCAAACAATTTCAATATTCTAGCTACGCTTTTTAACGTAATTCAATGTCCATGGCCAAGTGATTACAGTTGGCTATAGTTTTTCACAATGTACTCGTCGAATATCTAAGGTCAAGTGATTCTGGCTAATTTGCTCTGGTGATGTATACCTAACATTGACAGGTGCAGTACATGACATGGAAAATGGGAAGAAGGACGAGGCAGCCAAGACGATGGGACAAGTACGCATCGAAGACAAAAGCGCAGTACCTGGAAGAACTGACATGAATAAAACGACTGGTAATACTACGACCTTTCACTGCCTAACTCATCTACTGTTTACCTTGGCATCATTATTTTGTCGATCATCATACGTAGTCTCTAGTCTCTCTTCAGTTAGTGTACTGATGATTGACCAGCTGTTAATTTAGCTGTTAATTCAGATAACGTGCAAGCGAATAGGACAGACCAGTCAGGCCAGACAGTAAATGAAGCTAGTGACAGGATGGAGGAAGAGCTCATTCGGCAAGAACTCGGTCAAGACGGCCACAAAAACGAGAGCAACGTCAAGCATGGTGAGTTCTTGCGACGAAAATTTAACTTCAATCGTCAATCAGTAACATGATGAGTAAAACGTCGGCCGCATGCAGTTGTCCCGCCCAAGCCCATCTGCGATCTGTCCGACCCCCGGTACGACATCTGCGAGATCTCCGGCGACGCCCGGGCAATCGGCGGCAACCGTACCATCCTCTATGTCCCGCCGGCAGCCGAGCGCGGCGCCGACGGCCAGGAGTGGGCCATCAAGGACCAGTCCCGCAAGTACCTGGAGTACATCGAGAAGGTGAAAGTCAAGACCCTGAGCGCCGCGGAGTCCCTGGTGGCGCCCGAGTGCACCTCCCGGCACGCCGTCCCGGCCGTCGTGTTCGCCATGAACGGGCTCACGTCCAACCCGTGGCACGACTTCAGCGACGTGATCGTCCCGCTCTTCATCACCGCCCGCGCCTACGACGGCGAGGTCCAGTTCCTCGTCACCGACCTCCAGCCGTGGTTCGTCGACAAGTACCGCCTCATCCTCGCCAACCTGTCCCGCTACGACATCGTCGACTTCAACAAGGAGGCCGGCGTCCGGTGCCACCCGCGCATCGTCGTCGGCCTCCGCAGCCACCGCGACCTCGGCATCGACCCGGCCCGCACGCCGCGCAACTACACGCTGCTGGACTTCCGCATGTACATCCGGGACATCTTCTCGCTGCCGCCCGACGGCCTCGGCATCCCGTACAAGGAGGCCAATAAGAACGCGACCGGCGGCGTCGACGGTGGCACGGGGAAACGGAAGCCGCGGCTCATGCTCATCAACCGCGGCCGGAACAGGAAGTTCGTCAACATCCCGGAGATCTCCGCGGCGGTGCAGGCCGCCGGGTTCGAGATGGTGGTCGTGGAGCCGCGCCGTGACCTGAGGCTCGAGGAGTTCTCCAAGGCGGTGGACTCGTGCGACGTGCTGATGGGCGCGCACGGGGCCGGGCTCACGAACTTCTTCTTCCTCCGCACCAACGCGGCGATGCTGCAGGTGGTGCCGTGGGGCCACATGGAGCACTCGGCCATGATATTCTACGGCGTGCAGGCCAAGGAGATGAGGCTGCGGGACGTCGAGTACAGCATCACCGCCGAGGAGAGCACGCTGTACGAGAAGTACGGCAAGGACCACCCGGCGGTGAGTGACCCAGAGTCGATACATAAGCAGGGGTGGCAGCTGGGCATGAAGTACTACTGGCTGGAGCAGGACATCAGGCTCAATGTCTCCAGATTTGCTCCAACGCTGCACCAGCTGCTTCGGACGCTCCAGGAATAGAGGATAGGATCCTAGGTTGCAAGAAGAATAGCACATATTTGTTCCGGTAATATGTTGGTGTAATGATATAGCATGAGAATGGACTTCACTGAAGATTTAAAGATTGTTTTATTTTGGGAGAAACACAATTTATCAACCGCAAAAAACACACACAATTTATACCCTTGAACTTATGGCCGAGTTTAGCGGTGACGCTTTGTACGTTTCTCCCTCGTGAGGATGTTGTCGTGGAGCTTAGTTGTCCTAGGACATGGTGTGGTGTTGTCTTTGTATTGTCCGGTTATCCCGGGATCTGCTTTGTAAGAGGGTTGCCACGCTATCTTGTATCGTTCAACTGTGCAGTTTGATTTGTGCTTTATCTATAAAGCGGGGTGAATGTCTGTTTCGTGAACCTATGGACGAGTTCGGTCCCCTCGCGCCGCCACCCCAGGGCGACACCAGTGGTATCGGATCCTAGTGCCGCCCAACCCCCTCCCCACCCCGGCAGATCACTGCCGGCATTGGCCGCGGTGGCGACGGCGCCCGGTGCTAAAGGCACGAGGGCAGGAGGATGTGGTGGCTACACCTGGAGGCGACTGGGGTGGCTCGAGCAAGGTGTCCTGCATGGCGGCTAGGGCGGCTTCCAAGCCGTGTGGCGGCAATCGGCGACCCCATGACCGGCGGGTTACTCCGAGCGGGCTCCCCGGCTCTGCGATGAGCGGCGACGGCCGTGGATCTGGCGTCCCAGGCAGATCCATCAAGGCATGGCTTTGGTCGGTCGAGGGCGCATGATGGGACCGGTGTGGGGCAGTCGGAGGCCCTCTACCGGCATTCCGATGGCCTCATTCGTCTTCATGGTGAGGGTGCTCGCAGATCCAGCCAGCTGCGAGATCCGGGTGACGCGACTTCTGGTGTAAATTGTGTCGATTGTGGGTCTTGACAGACGATGGCAGCGTTTCTGACATTGTTTCCTTCTCGAGGCATTGTTGTTGCAGGTTGTATCATCACGCTCGGGATGTGCGGGAGGAAACCCTAGATCTGGGTCTCCCGAATCGGACGATGACGGATCCTTCGTTGCCGTTCTCCCTTCTGGGGGCATCGTTTTGAGCAAGTGTTGGTTGGAGGGGACAAGAGGAGGAGCGGTGTTACATCTACAGCAAGGTCGACGACGGGTCTCGACGGCAATGACGCATCGGAGTTTTGACGGCGGGCACGTGTGGTTGGGCGTGTGCAGAACGGTGGCATTGTCCGGCGTCTGACATTGCCAGTAGTATGTCCTGGCGAGGTGAATGCATTCATCACTCCTAAATATGAGACGGCGGAAGATGGCGGTAGCTGATCCTAGAGCATACGCAGAGGGTCTAGCTAGAGCGTCATATGTAGGCCAAAATGGGTCATTTCTAAGAAAGTGTTTTTTCACCTTTCAAGAAATCGTGTCAGTTTTTCATGACAAGCTCATGTACCAATATTAGGAGTTCGTGACAAATTTGACTTTTTTGACAACTTTATTTTTATTATTTATTTTTCAACTAAAAAAGTGAGAGAAAACACTAAATATTGATTATTACATAAAAACGGTGATTTCAATTCACATTTGTCATCACAAATGTTCAAGAAAGTACTCCCTCCGTCCGGAAAATACTTGTCGAAGAAATGAATGTATCTAGATGGATTTTAGTTCTAGATACATCCATTTTTATCCATTTCTTCGACAAGTATTTCCGGACGGAGGGAGTAGTACACAACATTTGAAGTGAAAATGAACGCAAATGGTCATTTCAAAAATGTTATGTGGATATTTGCTTGTGATGTTATGGGAGATAGTCCACTTGGCAAACAATCATTATTTATCTTGTGTGTATTCTTCTAAGATTTTTATCACAAGATATTGTACCACTATTACAACCCCATGCCAATTTTTAGTAATTTTGGACAACATTTAGATGTTTTTTTGGGACTTAAATAGCTAAAGATAATGCAAAAACAATGTTATTACGCAACAAATGGTGATTTTAGTTCACATTCGTCATTATAAATGATAAACAAGCTGTAGAAAAACAGTTAAGCTGAAAAGAGCTCAAATGATCACTGAAATTGGTTTGGGTGGTACAAAGTTATAGATTTGGGGTGAATATTACGAAACTTTATTTTATGTGTTCTTCTCAATTTTTTATCACATGTGCCAAATTTAGTATTTGTAAAATTTATTTAGATATTTATCATTTTTCAAAAATCATGCAAAAACTCCGTCCATATCCAACATAGCGCAAAGTTGAATATTTTATCCGTTTCAAGCACATGACCTCAAAATGTGTGTGTGTGTGTGTGTGTGTGTGTCTATATATAGGGATTGACTATTCGTCACCCTGGGTGAGGAATAGTTATTCTTCACCCCCTCTATTTTACCATCAATGCACCGTAATTTTACGTTCCGTAAGTTTTGTCTTATTTCCGACGTAAAAAAAGACCGTAAGAAAATATATAATCGTCGTAAACATATTTTATGTTATGTAAAATTACAAACGTAAAAACATAGTGTAAAATACACATAAACTGCAAATTTTCTTGTCTTATGACATATATTTCTAATTTTTTATGCCAAATTTTACGTAGTGAATCAATAGGAATTTAATTATTTGAATTCCAAACGTAATTTAATTATGATATGATCGTAAGATTACCTCGGGTGAAGAATAACTTATTCTGCGCCCTGGGTGATGAATAACATCACTATATATATATATATATATATATATATATATATATATATATATATATATATATATATATATATAGTGTTACTATTCATCATCCAGGGCGCAGAAAAAGTTATTCTTCACCCGAGGTAATCTTACGATCATTCAATAATTAAATTACGTTTGAAATTCAAATAGTTACATTCATATTGATTCACTACGTAAAAATTCGCATAAGAAAATGAAAATATAGGTCATAAGATAACAAAATTTGTAGTTTATGTGTATTTTACACTATGTTTTTACGTTTGTAATTTTACATAACATAAAATATTTTTTACGACGATTGTATATTTTCTTACGGTCTCTTTTTATGTCGGAAATAAGACAAAACTTACGAAACGTAAAATTACGGTGTATTGATGGTAAAATAGAGGGGGGTGAAGAATAACTATTCCTCACCCAGGGTGACGAATAGTCAATCCCTATATATACACACACGGTGGCGCTAAAGTGAGCGGGAGCGCAGAAGCGCTAATCCTGCGCTCCGCCCGCTGTGTCCCGCACGCGTATCACTGATGTTCCTAATCTTGGTAAAACTGTTAACAAAAATAGTAATAGAATTTAACTGGTTACCACCGACACACCATACCTTGCGTCTACTCGTAAAACAGTCTGACAAAAGTAGTAACATAGTTAATAGGCTTACCCTGGCGCACTGGTCCCCAGCCTATGATTATCATTTTTATATTTTGATAGTAATCTGGTTACCAGCTGCCACACATAATTTCTTTGTCCTGCCTAGGCGTGCTCGTAATGTAGTAATGGTTACTATGGTAATCTCATTACTGCCGGCTACTACACATAGGTCTGGTTACCAGCTGCCACACATAGTTCCTTTGTCCCGCCTAGGCGTGCTCGTAATGTATGTAGTAATGGTTACTATGGTAATCTCATTACTATCGGCTACTACACATAGGTCGTCCAAATTACGCGTTGAGCGTTGATATACAGACGACACCCCGGGACGATTTGAAGACGACACAGCATATCCCACTGTTCATTGGAAAGGCAAAACTGCACAGCAATGTTGGATAAGCCATCGTCCTACAATCGTGAGAGCAATTGTCGTGTGTGAAGTATATCCGTTACGCGTTCTCTTTTTGGAGGTGAAAAGTTACGTGTTCTGGTAATCTAGTTACAGTCTACTACCTACAAATTACCATTAGTTGTATAGTGATCAATCCTCGTAAAGTGTATACTTTCTGTTACTACATTCTCTCTCCCAAATTACCCTCAACATAGATAGGACGGAGGACGGTAGCCACACGGATTGGCCGGTTAGGCTAATTAGGGGACACGTCCGCACAGAGGCGGGTCGGCGCGCACAATAGTTATAATACACTCCCGCTCATTTTAGGGTGCAGAATAAGTTATTCTTCACCCGAGGTAATTTTACGATCATTTCATAATTAAATTACGTTTGAAATTCAAATAATTACATTCCTAGTGATTCACTATGTAAAATTTTGCATAAGAAAATAAATATATAGGTCATAAGACAAGAAAATTTGTAGTTTATGTGTATTTTACACTATGTTTTTACGTTTGTAACTTTACATAACATAAAATATTTTTTACGACGATTATATTTTTTCTAACAGTCTCTTTTTACGTCGGAAATAAGACAAAACTTATGGAACGTAAAATTACGATGCATTGATGGTAAAATAGAGGGGGGTGATGAATAACTATTCTTCACCCAGGGTGACGAATAGTCAATCCCTATATATATACGTCAACATATTTGTACTACATTTTTAACAACTTATTGCATACACTTATATTTCAAAATCGGGTCACTCCCAATGAGTGCACAAAACTTCATTTAATGTATAATATAATGCTATCCTAAATTTAGTGAGACTTTTATGCAGAAACTTATATGAAGTTACAATACTACAAAAGATATGCTAAAAATCCATCGAATAAAAGGCATATGTTGGACAGGTGGGTCCTTCGTCCCATGGAGTTCGCTACCACCAAGCACATCGGACTCGGCCCATGTCAGTCAATGTCATATGGCCATTGTTTGTCCGGCCCCACATGTCATTTACCTACCTACACACTCTTGACCCCCTTCTTCTCTCCCGGGTCGTTCCCTTCCTTTTTGAAGTGCCCATCATAGTTGGTTTTCATTTCATTTAGCAGGGAGAGAGGTTACAAAAGTTGATCAAGCGATCAAGGAATACAGAGGAAAATACATCCTTCTTCGGGCCCCCACATTCCGGCCATCTGGAAAACTATCAAAAAACACGTAGGGAGATTTCTGACGTCACGTCCCCGAAGGGCTGCTGGATGCATCGTGCGCCGGCTAGTCGCCATTGCTCCATGTCACTCTGGCAGGCTCTGGTGATATGCCTTGCATCGGCCTGTTTCCCCCTGAAAACGCAAGCATTTCTCTCCAGCCAGATATGCCAGGAGATGAGAGCGATCATAGTCTTCATGCCTTTCCTGTGTCCCAGGGCTGCGGCAGCCACGATCTTCTGAAATTTGTCCGTCCTCGTCATAGCCATGCACCACACCTGCTGGTTCAGGGAGCTGCACCCCGTCCAGGAAGCCGCGGTGCTCCAGGCCTGCATTGCCACCGGGCATTCCCAGATCAAATGGAGCGAGGTCTCGAGGTTGCGCATGCACATGGGGCAAAAATAGCCATTTGGCCATCCTCTCCGCTGAAGGCGGTCGTTGCACCAGAGCAGGTCCAGGTGCAATAACTAAAGGAACATCTTTACTTTCCCCGGAGCCCAAATCTTCCAGATGATTGTTTTGAAACTGCAAGGCTGGTTGTCATCGAACTATGCGTTGTACGTCGAGCTCGCCGAGTAATTGCCCGAGCTGCAAAGCTTCCATTTGATCATGTCCAGGGTCTCTGGCTCCAGGTTGATTTGAGCCTGCCTGATTTCCCTTGCCAGCTGCACCACTTGATGAGCAATGCTATTGTAGTCGCCGTTGCGAAGGTCGAGGATCCATCGATCGCCAGACAAGGCTTCTTTTATGCTTCTGCTCTTGCGGATGGACCGGGCCAACAGGGTGGGGTATGCCAAGCAGAGTTGCTGTCCTCCGAGCCAAGAGCACGACAAAAAAGATGCAGTATCCCCGTTCCCTATGGTCACCGTCGTGGAGGCCGCGAACAGAGCCCGATCAGTGGCGTCGCAGGGCGTCCCGGTGCCGACCCAGGGTCTGGTTGGCTGCCTCCAGGAGAGCCAGAGCCAATGCAGCCGTAGAGCCCGGGCAAAGCGCCTAAGGTCAGGGATGCCCAGCCCGCCCTGGTGCTCTGGTTTGGTCAGCGATGCCCAACCCACCTTGCATTTGCCGCCTGAGATTTCTTTGTCTCCCGCCCAAAGGAAGCGCCGTCTTGACTTGTCTATCTCCTTGATAAATTTCTTTGGCATTCGCATCCCGTGAGCGCGAAGGTCGGCATGGCTGAGAGCATGCAGGGTACAAGGATGCGGCGACCTGCCAGCGGCATGAGTTTGCCTTTCCAGCCCGCGAGCCTCGCTCTAATTCTATCCAGGATGGGCTATAGGTGAACTAGCCTAATGCGCCCTAACGATACTGGAAGCCCTAGGTATCTAATCGGGAACACTGCTGTAGCACCATCGAAGTTTTGTAGTACGTCATGTATGTCTATGTCGTTGCAGCTAATGGGGATCGCCGAGGACTTTGAGAGATTGACAAGCAGCCCCATCGCATCGCCGAACAACTAGAGGAGTTCTAGGAGGTTATCTATCGCTGTCCGTGCAGGGTTGATGAAAATGATGGCATCATTGGCGTACAAACTTGTGTGCATCCTCGCCATCACGCCCGGAATGGTGCTCAGCGCGCCTAATCTGGTGGCAGCCTCTAACAGCCGGTGAAGGGAGTCGATGCAGAGGATGAAGAGCAGCGGCGAGAGTGGGTCGCCCTGCTGCAGGCCTCGCAGGTGCAAGAAACTGTCGCCCGTGACGCCATTTAACAGGTAGGCCAAGGAGGAGGTTGACAGGAGTAGTGCTACCCAACCTATCCATCGATGTGAGAAGCCTAGCTGTTGTAGAAGCTCTATCAGGTACTCCCAAGATACACTATCAAAAGCCCTGGCAATATCAATCTTGAGGAGGAGTGTCGGTGTCAAAACCGGCGGATCTCGGGTAGGGAGTCCCGAACTATGCGTCTAAGGTCGATGGTAACAGGAGACAGGGGACACGATGTTTACCCAGGTTCGGGCCCTCTCTATGGAGGTAATACCCTACTTCCTGCTTGATTGGTCTTGATGGATATGAGTATTACAAGAGTTGATCTACCACGAGATCGTAATGGCCAAACCCTAGAAGTCTAGCCTGTATGACTATGGTAATGAGTATATCCCCTTCCGGACTAAGTCCTCCGGTTTATATAGACACCGGGAGGATCTAGGGTTACACAAGGTCGGTTACAAAGAAAGGAATCTACATATTCGGTCGCCAAGCTTGCCTTCCACGCCAAGGAGAGTCCTATCCGGACACGGGTGCAGTCTTCGGTCTTTGTATCTTCACAACCCATCAGTCTGGCCCATGGCTAACAGGCCGGACGCCCAAGGATCCCTTAGTCTAGGACTTCCTCAGTAGCCCCTGAACCTGGCTTCAATGACGAGGAGTCTGGCGCGCAGATTTGTCTTCGGCATTGCAAGGCGGGTTCCCCTTTCCGAACTCTAAGATAGTCTCCAGACGCGATGATTGTATCCGGACCTGTAACACACACCACACACAACCGCAGAGAGAATATAATACTCGACGAGTCCAATCCGCTGACAACTTTTTACAACATGACACCACGTCCGCTCGGTCATAATTTCGAACCGTTTTGTGTCTGCCGTTCCACGTTTCGAGATGCGGTTGCCATTGGCACGTCTTGTGGAAGCAGAGATCGTGTCCCCTTATTGCGGGATTCTCATCAATACGGGTATGGGTAACCCAACCGTGCCGTTTACAAGGCGAGTTTTAAGGCGAGTCAGGGGGCGCTTGATATTCGCGACCCTTTATAAGGGGATAAGAATTCGCCCTTGTCTACTCACGCCTTCTCCTTCCTCTGCCCTTCCATCCTTGAGCTCCAGCGCCCAAGTCCCCATCTTTCTCCATCTCCGGAAAGCATCCGACCATGTCTGGATCCGGAGGTCAAGGCAAATGGATGGTCTCCTCCATCAAGGAGAAGGATATTGCCGAGCTTCGGGCGGCCGGGTACTTCGCAAAGGAAATCGCCCACCGCCTTCCAGCCCAGGGGCAAATCGTCCCCACCCCGAAGCCTACTGAGAGAGTAGTGTTCCTCCCTCACTTCGTCCGTGGACTGGGGTTTCCACTTCACCCCTTCCTCTGCGGTCTAATGTATTATTACGGCCTAGATTTCCATGATCTTGCCCTGAACTCCTTCCTCAACATCTCGGCGTTCATCGTCGTGTGTGAGGCCTTGCTCCGCATCCAACCCCACTTCGGGCTATGGCTTAAGGTCTTCAATGTGAACCCGAAAGTGGTGGATGGCCAGCACGCGGAGTGCAGGGCCGCCATGGTGAGCAAGCTGGCCAACGTCTCCTGGCCAAAAGGCACTTGGGTCGAGACGGTAAAGGAATGGCAGAAACAATGGTTCTATATTACAGAACACCGCGGCGCCACCTGGGCCGCAGCTGCCGAATTCAACTCTGGCGCTCCCACATGACTTACCTCCTGGGTCGAGAAGAGCCCGAACTGGTGCTCGTCCGATGAGCTGACAGCGCTGCAGACGCGCGTTCAAAGCATGGTGGACAAGGATGTCAAACTTGTCAATGTAATCCAGGTGATGCTAGTTCGCCGGATTCTCCTGTGCCAAAGCCGAAGCCGCCCTCTATGGAAGTTCAATCCGAAGAAGCACCATACCCTGAAGAGGCTCTTCGAAACCACTCACGAAGGTGCCTGGAAGTTGCTCTTTAGGGGTAACGAGAAACCAACGGCCACAGATTCAGACCGCGGGCACGATATTAACCACCTCGCCAGCAGGTATGTTATTTTTAAGGCATCCCCTACTTGCTTGTTTCAAGGATGACGTCCGAGCTATTATCACCATTCCTTCTTCAGGACTGGATGGAGAGGGCGAAGCGGATCCAGTGTCTGGCTCCGCTGCCTGAAGAACTAGTCATCCCGCGTTTAGCGAAGATGCTGGTACCGGCGCCTTATAAGACACCGGAGAAGAAGGCCAAGGGGGCCAAAGGTGGCCCCCGTCGTAAGGGCACTTCGGACGTAACGTTCGAAGACGAAGAGACCCGTTCCTCCGTCCCTGAGGACGATGAGGAGGAGGAGGAGGAGGAGGAGGAGGAGGAGGAGGAGGAGGAGGAGGAGATACCTCCCCGCGATGAGGGGAGGGAGAAGAGGGTGGCCTCCACGAATCTGGAGGTGGGGATGCCCAAGAAGAGGAAGGGCTCCCTTGAGGATAACTCCGTATGGGATGTCGACAGTAGTCTGGAGCGCCGCCCCCGCGCTAAGCCTCAGGCCGCATCGGAAGTGCTATGATTCATGCGTGTCCATATCTCCAGCCTCTTCTCCTTACTGTATTGACATGGCTAATTGTGTTATTTCAGTCTGGCCCACGTCAGCTCCCAGCGATCCTCGTCAGGAGGTTCGCTGGACTCCAAGGAGATGGCCAGCATGTCACCGCCGACCGCTCACTCTCCCAAGGCCATGGACGACACCGAGGTGTTGTCCCGAAGGACCACTCCAGGCTGAGGAGAGGCTCCGGACGCTGTCAAGGGGGCGCCAGAGGGCGAAACCTTTACCGCCGGACACACGGGGGAGCAAATCCCCACGAACACCGGCAAGGAGGGTCGTATTCAGTTCGGCTCTCCGCCGAATATGATTAGGGAGACCCATACGGCTCCGGAATCCGGTGAGCGACCTCCTTTGAAAGGGGGGGGGGGGTGTGCCCATTCCACCGGTGGCCCCTGTCCAACCAGGGGCACCGGATAATCTAGTGGAAGCACTTCGAGGTGCCTCCATTGCGGACGAGCATCGTATCCTTATGGGTACGGTGATTGAGAGGGTCCAGTCCGCCAAGAGCGGACTGACCGAAGCCTACAGCAGCCTGCTGACAGGTTTTGAGGTAAGCGACATAAAATCCCAATATAGTCAGTAGCCCCTGAGACACTGTCCGGTGTTCGGAGAGAAAAGCCGGATAGAGGGTCAATCATTCATTGTAGGAAACCAACTAAATTTATCGAATGAATATGCAGGCGTCGCTGCTGTCCGCGGCCTCACATGCTGCCGAAGTCTCCGAACTTAGGGGGAGACTAGAGAAGGCCGAGGAGGAGCTTGGCCAGGTGAAGGGGCAGCTCCAGGAGAATCAAGGTATGTAATAACCCAAGAAGTATTCGGAAAGAGTAGGATTATATATATTGACCGAAGAGTCTTGATATGAATAGGAGCAACAACCGAGGTCGAGGCCCTAAAAAAGGCCCTGGGCGAAGCCGAGGGGAAGGCCATCAAGGAGCAGGCTGCCCGTAAGAAGCTCAAGGCCCGGGTCAACGAGGTCCAACAAGAGGTCCATGACGCGGTGAAGAAGTGTGAGACCTTGGAGCGTGACGCGTCGGCTAAAGAGGCCGAACTCTCCAAGGCTCGTCAGAGCGTGGAGACGGCCCGGAACGAGGCCCAGGGTGCCCTCCAAGAGGTCCAAGAGGTGAGGAAGATCGCGGCTGGTAAGGCATTCAGTATGCAAAGCAAATATGCGAAGAGGAAGTGAGGGAGTCCTGGATTAGGGGGTGTCCGGATGGCCGGACTATACCTTCAGCCGGACTCCTGGACTATGAAGATACAAGATTGAAGACTTCGTCCCGTGTCCGGATGGGACTTTCCTTGGCGCGGAAGGCAAGCTTGGCGATGCGGATATTCAGATCTCCTACCATTGTAACCGACTTTGTGTAACCCTAACCTTCTCCGGTGTCTATATAAACCGGAGGGTTTTAGTCCGTAGGACAAGAATCTCAACATACAACAATCATACCATAGGCTAGCTTCTAGGTTTTAGCCTCCTTGATCTCATGGTAGATCTACTCTTGTACTACCCATATCATCAATATTAATTAAGCAGGACGTAGGGTTTTACCTCCATCAAGAGGGCCCGAACCTGGGTAAAACATTGTGTCCCTTGTTTCCTGTTACCATCCGCCTAGACGCACAGTTCGGGACCCCCTACCCGAGATCCGCCGGTTTTGACACCAACCCGAGATCCTCCAGCGGTGGCCGCAGCCAACCCCCTCGCCGCCGCGCTTGCTTGGGGGGTGGCTGTTCATCCGCCCGTCGCCGCGCCCCGGTGAAGCGCGAGAGGGAGTCCGCCTGAGCTCCGGAGGCATCCGGTGTCGCCTCAGCAGGCCGATGTGAGGCGGGCCGTGCCAGGCTTGCCCTTTCCTTTTCCTTTTGCTCCCTGTGTAAGACAAGACAGCTGCATGGAGCCCCGTGGGGGCGTGTTGAGAATCATTGCCATTGTATCCATTACCTTGATTTTGTTGTTGCGCTTCTTAACTATTTGCCCTCGCGTAGGTAGTTTGCGGCCCCAGCCGGGGGGCTACCGACCCAGGCCCTGTGTGCATGTCGCGGTGCCCGAGGGGCACGGACCAGAGGGGTGCTCCTGTAGAGAGCCCGGGCCGTGAAATCTTTAAGCGACTAGAGCGAAAACGCTCGCGAGGGCGTTCGGGTCCCATCCCTCGCGAGGCCTTTCATGAGAGAAAATCAAAACGAGGAGTGAAAATCGATAAACCACAAATCAACAATGGCGATAGTTTCGATAAGACTTCAGATGCAAGTAAAACACGTCAAATGCGGAAAGCAAATGAAAAAGCCGCGTCCGGCACCTAGTCTAGTCTTCGACGTCTTCTCACCAGCGCGGAGCTAAGTGCTGCCACTGGGCGTGGGAGGGAGCCCCGGGGCCTGAGGCCGGCGCTCCTGAGACTCCGGAGCGTGTACAGCCCCACTCATTATTACGTGAGAGTGTCACGGGGCGGCGAGCTTCACAGGCATTGGCCTTCTTCACAGGCTCCGGGCCTTTCTCCTTAGAGGTAATAAGCTTCACAGGCATTCGCCTTCTTCATAGGTTCTCGGCCTTTTCCCTTAGAGGTAATAAGCTTCACAGGCATTCGCCTTCTTCACAGGCTCTGGGCCTTTTCCAAAAAGAGACGATCTTCACAGGCGTTCGCCTTCTTCACAGGCTCAGGGCCTTTTCCAAAAGAGACGATCTTCACAGGCGTTCGCCTTCTTCACAGGCTCAGGGCCTTTTCCAAAAAGAGACGATCTTCACAGGCGTTCGCCTTCTTCACAGGCTCAGGGCCTTTTAGGGGTAGAACCTCCGGAGGTGCTGGATGTTCCACGCGTTCTGGATCGGCTCCCCCTCCTGAGTTTCCAAGCGCACGGAGCCAGGTCTGGAAACATGAACAACCTTGAACGGGCCCTCCCACATGGGAGAGAGCTTGTGCAGCCCTTCCCTGGAGAGGACCCGCCTGAGTACGAGGTCTCCTACCTCGAGGGTCCTGGGGCGGATGTTGCGGCAGTGATATCATCGTAGCGCCTGTTGGTACCTTGCCGCTCGCTGCGCGGCTTCCCGGCGGCGTTCCTCCCCCAGCACGAGGTCCATCCCCCGCATGGCGTCCTGCTGCGCCCCGTCGAACGCCAGGACCCGCGCGGAGCGACGCCTGACCTCGTGAGGAAGGACTGCTTCGGCTCCATAGACCAGGAAGAACGGGGTTTCCCCGGTTGGTTTGGTCGCGGTTGTGTGGATGGACCACAGCACGGATTGGAGCTCATCGTACCAACCCCTGCCGCAGGCCTCCAGCTTCTTCTTGAACGTTCTGGTCTTGAGGCCTCTCAGGACCTCCGCGTTGGCTCGTTCGGCTTGCCCATTGCTTCACGGGTGTGCCACCGAAGCGTAGCATATCTGCGTTCCAAGGTTAGCACAATATGTTTTGAAAAGATTACTGGTGAACTGCGAACCGTTGTCTGTGATGATGCGGTTCGGCACCCCGAACCGGCTCACGATACCCCTGATGAACTTAACCGCGGAGCCCGCGGGGATGGTACGGACAACCTCCACCTCTGCCTACTTGGTGAACTTGTCAATGGCGACGTAGAGGTAACGGTAGCCCCCTGGCGCCCGAGGGAACGGGCCCAGAATATCCAACCCCCAAACTGCGAATGGCCATGAGAGGGGTATAGTCTGCAGGCTCCCCGCTGGTTTTGATGGATCTGCTTGGAATGGAACTGGCAGGCCTCACAAGCCTTTACTAATTCGATTGCGTCGTTGAGCGCGGTGGGCCAATAGAACCCACTACGGAATGCTTTGCCGACGAGGGTGCGTGATGATGAGTGGTGTCCGCAATCTCCGCCGTGTATGTCCCCCAGTAGTTCCCTTCCTTTCTCCCTGGAGATGCAGCGCAGAGATACGTCGTTGGGTCGCTTCCGGTAGAGTTCTCCGTCTCTAATGCAGTATGCCGTGGCCTGCCGCGCCACATGTTCTACTTCCTCCTCCTTCTCTGGCAGGGCCCCATGTGTCAGGTAATTCCGGAGCTCTGTGATCCAACATTCCTCCTGAGGTTCCATCGTCAGGAGCAAACGTGCTCCTGAGGGCGGTCCGCAGGCCGGGGCTCCCGAGGATGGCGGCTGAGGGAGCTCCTCCCGAGGCTGAGCCGTGCTTGATAGCGTTGGCTGCGCTGAAGGCTTGAAGAGCCGCTCTTCGAAGACGCCGGGTTCCTGCGGCAGCCGCCTGGACGCCCGTCCGGCTATGTCGTCAGCTTCCTGGTTGGTGCCACGGGGCACGTGTTTCAGCTCCAGCCCCCAGAACTGCTTTTCAATCCTGCGGACCTCCGCCAGGTAGGCCTCCATATGCTCGTCCTTCGGCTCGTACACCTTATTCGAGAAGTTGACTAGGAGCTGCGAGTCGCCTTTGATGGTGAGGCGCTTCACTCCCAGGGCCGCTGTGGCCTTCAACCCGGCTATCAGTCCCTCATATTTGCTATGTTGTTGGAGACCTTTTCTCCTTGCTGGAAACAGAGCTGTACTGCATAGTAAAGCTTATCCTGAGTGGGTGATATTAGCACCGCACCAGCCCCCGCGCCGTGCGTGGAGAATGCCCCGCCGAAGTACATGACCCAGCCTTCCGGCGCCTCGCTCCCTGGGGAGAGGGAACGATCCTTGTTGTCCTTGAGGCCTGGCGCCTCTGTCCATTCCGCCACGAAATCCGCCAATGCGGCTCCTTTGATGACCCTAGTTGTGCTGAACTCGAGCTGAAACGCCTGCAACTCTATTTTCCATTCAGCGACCCTTCCGGCCGAGTTAGGGATCCTGAGCACCCTCTCCAGGGGGTATGATGAGACAACCTTGATCGGGTGAGCTTGGAAGTAGTGACGTAGCTTGCGCGAGGCCACTAGCAGCGCGAGGAGGAGCTTCTGAGGCATCGGGTATCGTGCCCTCGCGTCCCGTAGCACCGTGCTAACGAAGTAGACCAGGTGCTCAACAAGGCTGAGGGCATCTTGGGTCGCGGCGCCCTCGGGAGGTGAGGGCACCTCACAGGACAACGTGACCTTGGGAGGTGGACCACCCGGGCGTGCGGCCTCCCCTGTCTCTGGTGCGTTCTTCGGCGGTTGATCCTCCTCATCTGCGGTTTTGGCTTCCTCGGGCTTTCCTTGTTCCCTTTTCGCCTCGCCTCGGGCTGCCGCTGGGGTCTTGACCTGGCACTCCTCCCTAACCGCTACCAAGGCCGCGCTGGCGGAGTAGGGGGTGGCAGTGAGGTAGAGCAGCAGGGGCTCTTGAGGACGCGGAGCCACCATGACTGGGGGACTGGTTAGGTACCTCTTGAGATCCCGAAACGCCTTATCTGCCTCTTCAGTCCATTCAAAGCCCCCCTTTTTCTTCATCAGCTGAAAGAAAGGCAGCGCTCGTTCCCCCAACTTGGAGATGAAGCGCCCTAGCGCGGTCACACGCCCCGTGAGCTTCTGCATTTCTCTGAGGGTCTTTGGCGGACTCATGTCCTCGACCGCCTTGACCTTCTCGGGGTTTGCCTCGATGCCACGGTGAGATACGAGGAATCCCAAAAGCTTGCCCGAGGGAACGCCAAACACACATTTCTCTGGGTTGAGCCGCAGGTTTACTGCGTCGAGGCTCGCGAAGGTCTCCTCCAGGTCTTGTATCAGGGTCCTGGCCTCTCGAGATTTCACCACAATGTCATTGACGTATGCTTCAACATTCTTCCCGAGCTGCGGGCCCAAGGTGATATGCATCAGCCGCTGAAAAGTTGACCCTGCGTTGCGCAGTCCAAATGGCATGCATGTATAGCAGTATACCCCGCACGGGGTCAAGAAGGCGGTCTTCTCAACGTCTTCTATCGCCATCTTGATCTGGTGATATCCGGAGAAGGCATCCAAAAAGCACAGCAGGTCGCACTCGGCGGTGGAATCGACGATCTGGTCGATGCGAGGGAGCGGGAACGGATCTTGCGGGCATGCCTTGTTGAGGTTGGTGAAGTCGACGCACATGCGTTCCTTCGCCCCTTTCTTGGGCACAACGACAGGGTTGGCCAACCAATCTGGGTACCGGACCTTGCGAATGACTCCAGCGGCTTCTAACTTGCGGGTCTCTTGGACGATGAAGGCCTGCTTCTCTGCGGACTGCCGCCTGGCCTTCTGCTTCACGGGGCGCACATTTGGGCACACGTTGAGGTGGTGCTCGATGACGTCCTTGGGGATCCCTGCCAACTGATCGGGCTCCCAAGCAAACACTTTCTTGTTTGCACGCAGGAACTTGACCAGGGCCTCCTCCTGCTCAGGCCCCAGGTTGGCGCCAATGGTGAAAGTGGCGCTGGAGGACCCGTCCTCGTCGACAGGTATCTGCTTGGTTTCTGCCTTGTCCTGGGTGAACAACTGCTTCTTCTTGGTAGGCGCAGCCCCCTTGGGCTCAGGGGTCCCCGCGTCGGCGGGCTGTGCCGATGCCGCCGTCTTGAAGGCGAGTTTGAGTACTCGCAGGGCGTCCCCGGTGTCTCCGTGCACGGTGAGGGTACCGTTGCTCCCGGGCATCTTCATGAGGTTGTACGCCGGGTGCGTGGCGGCCATGAACTGAGCCAGTGCCGGGTAGCCGAGGATGGCGTTGTAAGGAAGGCCGATGGGGGCGATGTCAAAGTCGACCATCTCCGTGCGGAAGTTGTCGTAGGTGCCGAGGGTTACCGGGAGCTGGATCTGTCCCAAGGAGTCGGACGACCCGCCCCCAACGCCCGAGAAGGATCGGCTGGGTTGCAGCCGCTCCCGGGGTATGCAGAGGAGGTTGAAGGTCTCGACCGAGAGCACGCTGAGGCCCGCACCGCCATCGACGAGGGTTCTGGTGACGGCCACCTGGCAGATGGTGGGGGTGCACAACAGGGGGAGCGCGCCCGAGCCGGCCAAGTTAGCGGGGTGGTCCTCCGAGCTGAAGGTCAGACCAACCTGGCGTGCCGCCCGGTCTGGGGGAGCCCCCCGCCGCGCGGAAACGGCGCCGATCTGGCGGGCAAATAGCTTGACGTGGCAGATTGTGGGTGGCGCCTGCGAGCCACCCAGGAGGGCCGCAACGACCGGAAGCGTCGATGTCGCGGTGCAGTCACCCTGTCGCATAGGCAGGTGCTGGGGTGGTGCTTGCTGCTCGCCTCCCGCTGGGCCGGTGGTGGTGTTGACGGCATGCGACGGGGGACGGCGAGGACGACCACCACCGAGGGCCGCTGGCGTGACGCGAGCTCGATGGGCGCCGTACATGGATGCGGCAGCCGGAGGAGGACGGAGCGGCGGAAGGCAGACTCCGGCGCACCCCTACCTGGCGCGCCAAATGTCGGATCACGGGTTCCGGCAGACCCTTAAGGTTCGAACTCTGGGGTGCGCGCGGAGATCGTACCTTCTACCTCTCCGTCTCGTAGGATCTAACTACTGCAAGAACAACACAAGAGACGCAGAGTTTATACTAGTTCGGGCCACCGTTGTGGTGTAATACCCTACTCTAGTTTGTGGTGGGTGGATTGCCTCTTGGGCTGATGAGGAAGAATAGTACAGGGAAGAACAGCCTCGTGAGGGTCTGTTCTTGGCTAGGGGATGAACTGCTAGGGGAGTTCGATCGCCCTTCTCTCTCTCTCTAGACGCCGGATTAGATGCCTCTACCCTGGGGATGGCTAGTCCTATTTATAGGCAAAGGCCCTGGGCCTCTTCCCAAATATTGAGCGGGAAGGGCGCCAACAATTGGCCAATTTGAAGGGGAACATCTGGTACACTTATCCTGACTAAAGTTGGTCTTCGCCTGCCAAAGGCCCTGTGGTGACGCCATCCTGGGCTCCATGGTGACCTCCTTCCCACCGTTGGACTGGTCTTGGTCTCGTTGCACCGAAATGGGTGCCTTTGCTTGATCCTCTCGCCTGCGCTTGCCCCCTTTGCACCAAAGAGGAAAGGGAGACGCTGCGCGGGCTGGCGCCCGCCTGGCACCCTTGGTCGTCATGGCTTGCGTCATGGGCACCTCGTGAGGTACCCCACCTTGATCTCTCCGCCTCCTCGCGAGCCAGCCTAAGGAGGCCGTGCTTGAGGAAGCGCCATGTCGTCCGCCTCGCGAGGCTTGGCCCCTCGCGAGGGTCTTGAGCCTTGTGCTGATGAAGATGGGCCACGCTGGTCCCCCATTTGAGCCACGCCGCAGGCCGCAGGCAGGCAAGTCTGGGGACCCCCGTTCCCAGAACGCCGACAAATCCGGCTTGTCAACATAGTCCAGGTCATGCTCGTTCGTCTGATCCTCCCGTGCCAACAACGGGATTCCAATTTGTGGGAGTTCGACCTGGCGCAGCACTGAACCCTCACCAGGCTCTTCGACACGTCGTATGAAGACGTCTGGAAGGTGCTAATCAAAGGCGCTGAGGCCCCCGCATCCGCTTCCGAGGACCGCGGATACAGCACGCAGTGTCACGCTAGCAAGGTAAGCTATCTATGCCTTTGACAGGATTATTAAGCTCTTTTTCATAGATTAACTCTATGCGGGATCTAAACTCCCTTACCTTTGACAGGCTTGGCAGGCGATATCCGGACCAATTAACTGTCCGGCTCCCCTGCCCGAAGACCCAGCCCCAGCTCTCCTAGTGAAGCTGCTGACTCCGGCACCTTATGTGGTGCCGGAGAGGAAGGTCAAGAAGAAGAAGACCACCGGGACTCGAAAGAGTGCCCGTAACTTGGTGGTGTTGGACTCGTCATCTGACGAGTCCGAGGCGCCCTCCTCTCGTGAAAACGAGGAGGAGGAAGAAGAAAGCTCTCCCCCCCAGCGGAGGGAGAGGAGAATAAGAAGGCCGCCCCATCAGGGGAGGCCGAGGGGTCTAGGAAAAGGAAGACCCCTCCGCCGGACCACTCCCATGACGTCGAAGAGAGCGGAGAGGAGTGGCCGAACAGGGCCAAGCGTCCGGTGAAATCGTAAGTTCGGACATCAGAGTAACTCATGTTGTTCCTTTGTTGAGCAGCTTTCTTTAATGTCGAATGTGAATATGCAGCCTGCCCCAGGCCGAATACAACGAATCATCGGGCGGCTCCCTGGACTCATCGGACGTGAACTCCGTTCCGCCCGCTGTCTCCCCCCGCACCACGGATGACGCCGAAGTGGCGTCGCGACAAGCTCCGGGGCAGGAAGAGGTGGTCCTGGAGGAGCCGCAAGGCAACCTCCCGGACTCCAGGAGTGAAGGGGACAAGACCCCCCAGGGCTCCAAGTCCGACTTTGTGCCGGACACCGCGCCGAAATCTTCAACAATTCCGAGCCGCGGTAGGCGAACTCCTTCCAAAAGGAGCAAGCCTTCTAAGCCAGCGACCTCCGTCCAACCGGAGTCGCTGGACCATCTGCTGGAGGTGCCTGACGGCGCCTCCATCGACAAGGGGCACCGTACTATTATGAGTACGGTGATCCAAAAGGTTCAGTCTGCCAAGAGCGGACTGACTGAAGCTTGCGCTAGCCTTCTGATAGGCTTCGAGGTAAGTAAAAAATATGTCAAAATATTACCGCATAGACAGTAGCCCCTGATGCTCTGTTTGGCGTTCGGAAAGAAAAGCCGAATAGAGGATCTATTAATTTTCGCAGGAGTCTAACAATAAAGAGTCAATATGCGTATGCAGGCTTCGCTGCTATCCACCGCCGCACTGACTGCACAGGTGGATGTCCTAAAAAAGGACCTCAGGCGGACCAAGCAAGAGCTCGGCCTTGCCAAACGGCAGCTCGAGGAAAAAGAAGGTAAGAAATACCCTACAGAAAAAGGTGCCTATAGCAAGGCGTGATTGCAAAGAATAACAAGATCGTACTGCTTATTGTAGGGGCCACAACTGAGGTGGCGACCCTCAAGCAGGCACTATCTGAGGCCGAAAAGAAAATGGCCGAGGAGCGCACCGAGCGAGAAAGATTTGGGGCTCAGGTTGGCGAGGTGCAGCAAGAGCTGCAGGCTCTCATGAAAAAACATGAGAACTTGGAGCTTGAGTCAAAGGCGCAAACATCCGAGCTCGCGTCGGCCCTTGAGACCACCAAGGGTGCCAAGGCCGAAGCCCAAAAGGCCCTCCAAGAGTTGGAGGAGATGAAAAAGATAGCAGCGGGTAAGGCATTCTTAATGCAAAGTAGAAATATAAAAGTAAACTACTTGTCACTTACCCGAATCCGGAGTTCTCCAGGGGCGTTCGCAGATCTTCCCCGCAGCGTATCCGACGCCGCCGCATTCTACCGAGCTGAAGAGGGCAGCTCGACGGAGAGTGTGTTCTGGTCTCAGTATTCTGAGGCCGGACACCCTGTGCCCTTGAGCGACCAGCTGAAACAGCTGGTCGAGCTTCACAAGGCGGCCGAACAAGCCATGAAGGGCTTCATAGTTCGGCTGTGGCCCGGAGAGGCCCTGCCTGGGAGCTACTTCGGGCTGGTGCGGCGGCTGGTGGAGGCCTGTCCAAGGCTTGAGGTCATCAAGCGTTCCGTCTGCATCGAAGGTGCCCGGAGGGCCCTTGCTTGTGCAAAGGTGCACTGGGGTAAGCTTGGCGGTGAGAAGCTGGTGAAGGATGGGCCGCCGCAGGGGAAGGAGCATCGCAAGCCCAGAACTACTACAAGGATGTTCTTGCAGGTGCCCGCTTATTGCGGATGAATGTACCAAAGATGTAATTTTTGAATGAACTCGCTCGTGTTTATCCTGTGCGCTGAAAACTTGTTCATATGCGCTAAGCAATGCTTATTGAATTTAAAATATTATTTTCTGTGCGGCCGTTTATCAAAAATTGAGAGATGGCCAGTCGTCGGCTTCTGCCCCCATGCCGCTAGTGCTGGGGTGTTCGGGATAAACCTGAGCGCTCTTTTTCCCATGGTTGGGTCCTTCGAGGGAGGCGCTCAGCACAACGAACCAGGCAATTGGACTATAATGCTTGAACACTCTCACTTAGCCATAGAACTTTATAATTTTAAATTTCGGTGAAGCCCCTAGTTCGGAAGACCGAATTCGGGGCGCTATCCACGCCTTTGGCCGGACAAAACCAGCTCCTCGCTCGAAGCGGCATAAGTCTTTAGGGACTCGAAAAACCTCTCGAACAGCGACCGGTCTCTCGCCTGATCATGACAGTCAGTTTTAGCTTTCTCCACTGAGGTGCTTAACCCAGCTGAACCGGGGCACAATCGCAGTGGTTCTCCTAGTGCTACCTTAGCCGATATAGCGGAACGTAAGGCACCAAAACATAGGAGCCGGGCAAACCCAACTATTGACCCAAATCATGATTCGGAGCCGATGCATATAGTGCTATAAGTTCGGGGTGCCGCACTTGTGAAAGTGTACGAACTTTTCACACCAGATCGAAGGGTACTGAAGCCCCTGGCGTGTTTGCCGTACCATGGTGTACGGGTGCGATCATGTTATTTAATAAACATATATATTAAAAAAGGATAATGCAAAAAATAGACAACAAGCTATGCATTGTTTATAAAGAGGCTA
Source organism: Aegilops umbellulata (assembly GCA_032464435.1). NCBI lineage: Eukaryota > Viridiplantae > Streptophyta > Magnoliopsida > Poales > Poaceae > Aegilops > Aegilops umbellulata. The sequence goes on along the minus strand of CP136060.1, from coordinate 47,387,675 downwards.
TTTATCAAAGCCGAACGATACAAGTAGTGCGATAAGCAAAAAGATATTAGATGATTTAACATGTCCTGACCAGGGGCAGGCCGCGGAATTGTGTTCGAAACAGATATATCGCTCGTAATAGAGACCACCTGGGAGTTCCATAATGCGGCGTAGCTTTGTCTGCTTCCCTGGATCCTGCATCGTTTGTGCGGCAGTCGAATTGCCGAAAAGGTCGTCCAAAGTGTGGAGTCCTGAAAGTAAAAAAAAGAATCCGGCAGCCCCTAGTACGTTTTAAGCCGTATTTCGGGCATGCCGTTACTGTGCCCCTTCCCCTGTGCCCATGGTATTTCAAGGGCGTAATTATGTACGCGAGGTACTAGCTTCGCTATGTCGCGATGGCTGGGGTTGGGGCCGCATTGCTATGCCTTCTCAGAACGTGCCAGGCGGTCTTGTTGTAGGTTACTCCGGGCGCGCTTGGCAGTGTCTGGCTTTTTAACGGCCGGACTGGAGAGTTGCCTAAAAAGGCTGCTTTGTACTTCCGCTGCGAGAGCCGCCGTGTGCTCCTCCGTACGGAGGGATCGTTCGGTGTTTCCGTTAACCGTGATTACTCCTCGAGGGCCTGGCATCTTGAGCTTGAGATATGCGTAGTGCGGTATCGCATTGAACTTTGCGAATGCGGTTCGTTCGAGCAGGGCGTGATAGCCACTGCGAAACGGGACTATGTCGAAGATTAACTCTTCGCTTCGGAAGTTATCCGGAGATCCGAAGACCACATCAAATGTTACGGAGCCAGTACAGTTGGCTTCTACACCTGGTATAACGCCTTTAAAGCTCGTCCTTGTGGGCTTAATCATTGATGGATCTATGCCCATTTTCCGCACTGTATCCTGGTAAAGCAGGTTCAGGCTACTGCCGCCGTCCATGAGGACTCTTGTGAGATGAAATCCGTCGATGATTGGGTCAAGAACCAATGCGGCAAAGCCGCCATGACGGATGCTAGTGGGGTGGTCCCTTCGATCAAAAGTGATCGGGCAAGAGGACCATGGGTTGAACTTTGGGGCGACTGGCTCCATCGCGTATACGTCCTGTAGCGCACGCTTCCGCTCCTTCTTGGGAATGTGGGTTGCGTATATCATGTTCACCGTCCGCACTTGTGGGGGAAACCCCTTCTATCCATTGTTGTTCGGTGGCCTGGGCTCCTCCTCGCCATCACTATGCAGCCCCTTGTCTTTGTTTTTGGCTCTTAACTTGCCTGCCTGCTTGAACACCCAACAATCCCTGTTGGTGTGATTAGATGGTCTTTCGGGGGTGCCATGGATCTGGCACAAGCGGTCGAGTATTCGGTCCAAACTGGACGGGCCCTGAGTATTCTTTTTGAATGGCTTTTTCCGCTGACCGGATTTATAGCCTCTGAATCGGGCGTTGACTGCCGTATCTTCATTGCTGTCGCTGCTAACGCGGCGCTTTTGCTTATTTCGACGTGTCCTGCCACTTTTGTCCTTGGTATCCGAATTACCAGGGTTCTTTGATAAGTTGTTGCTGCGAGCTAGCCAGCTATCTTCGCCCGCGCAAAAGCGGGTCATGAGTGTCGTGAGGGCTGCCATAGATTTCGGCTTTTCCTGTCCCAGGTGCCGGGCAAGCCACTCGTCGCGGATGTTATGCTTGAAGGCTGCTAGGGCCTCTGTGTCCGGACAGTCGACTATCTGGTTTTTCTTTGTTAGGAACCGTGTCCAGAATTGCCTGGCCGATTCCTCTGGCTGCTGAATTATGTGGCTTAGGTCGTCGACATCCGGTGGTCGCACATAAGTGCCCTGGAAGTTGTCGAGGAATGCGGCTTCCAGGTCCTCCCAAGAACCGATTGAGTCCGCTGGCAGGCTGTTAAACCAGTGCCGGGCCGGTCCTTTGAGTTTGAGCGGGAGGTATTTGATGGTGTGTAGATCATCGCCACGTGCCATGTGGATGTGAAGGATATAATCCTCGATCCATACCATCGAATTTGTCGTGCCATCGTATGATTCGATGTTTACGGGTTTGAAACCCTCTGGGATTTTATGATCCATTACTTCATTTGTGAAGCATAGTGGGTGTGCGGCGCCCCCGTACTGGGCTATGTCACGACGCAGCTCGGAAGAGCTATGTCTGTTGTGTTCGGCCCGGCCGGATTTATTGTGTCCGGAGTGAAGATCATCGTCACGTGTCGTCGGGCGCCTGCGCGATCCGTAGATCGATCTTGTTTGTCTTGCTTTATCCTCCAGTACATCTCGCAGGTCTGGCGCATTTTCCCATGCCTTGGTTGAGCGGCGTCGGGGCATGGCTTGGGTGGAGGTCCGACAGGCCTCTCTGTCGCGGCCGCGAGGTGGCCGGTCTGCCATGTCGTGCGCTGGTGATGTAGGCGCTTCCTCCTTTGATCGGGGTAGCGGCCTGCGCTTTGGGTAATTCTTGGAGGGGCGCTCGAGTTCATACTCTTCGGTCGCAAGGACTTGAGTCCATCTATCAGCTAGCAAATCTTGGTCAGCTCTAAGATGTTGCTGCTTTTTCTTTAGGCTGTTCACCGTGGCTAAAACCCTGCATTTGAAATGCTCTTGTTCGGCGGGGTCTGATGGTACGACGAATTCGTCGTCATCGAGGCTTGCCTCGTCTTCGGAGGGAGGCATATAGTTATCATCCTCAACCTCTCGTTCTGCCGCTCTCTCATGAGGGCTGGCTTCTCCATCTTCCTGCGCCGAATCTTGCTGGGTTGGGTGTTCTTCGGCGCTATTCGGGGTAGTATTATCTCCCATGCCGGAATCACCATTTTTGCTTTGGCGGGAATTAGAGCGGCGCCGCTGACGCCGACGCTTTGGTTGTTTCTTGGGGGTGTCATCCCCCACTGTTCCATCGCCATCTCCATCTTTTGGAGTATCCACCATATATATGTCATATGACGAGGTGGCCTTCCAGCGCCCTACAGGTGCTGGTTCCTGTTCGTCTCCTACCTCTTTGTCCATACCGTCGAAGTCTTCGGAGCCGAAGTCAAGCATGTCGGTTAAATCGTCGACAGTGGCTACCAAGTGGGTGGTGGGTGGGCTTTGAATTTCTTCATCGTCCGTATCCCATCCTCGCTGACCGTAGTCCGGCCAGGGCTCTCCTGATAAAGAGAGAGACTTGAGGGAATTCAGGATGTCGCCAAAAGGCGAGTGCTGAAAGATGTCCCCGGCGGTGAACTCCATTATCGGCGCCCAATCGGCTTCGACTGGCAGGGGCGCGGGGGGTTCGGAGTTCGGACCCTCGGGGTCACGGGTCACGCGGAGTGCGGGGCTGGCGTTCGGCTCGATCGCCTTTGAGATCGCAGCCCCCGAGGTGACGTCCAACCGCTCATCCACAATTGGCGCAATAGGCTCCGAGTTAAGGGTCGGAACCGGTGCGTGTGCAGCCTCCAGGACACTGTTCGGAGGCAGAGCTAGATCATGCCCCTCGAGATAGTGCGGCGCGCTTGGCTATGGCTCGAACCCGTCAAAGATCAAGTCTCCGCGGATATCAGCCGTGTAGTTTAAGCTTCCAAACCTGACTTGATGGCCAGGGGCGTAGCTTTCAATCTGCTCCAGATGACCAAGCGAATTGGCCCGCAGAGCGAAGCCGCCAAAGACGAAGATCTGTCCGGGGAGAAAAGTCTCACCCTGGACCTCATCGTTGTTGATGATCAGAGGAGCCATCGGGCCTAAAGGCGACGACACAGAGGAACTCTCAATGAAAGCACCAATGTCGGTGTCAAAACCGGCGGATCCCAGGTAGGGGGTCCCGAACTGTGCGTCAAGGCCGGATGGTAACAGGAGACAAGGGACACGATGTTTTTACCCAGGTTCGGGCCCTCTCGGTGGAGGTAATACCCTACTCCTGCTTGATTAATATTGATGATATGGGTAGTACAAGAGTAGATCTACCACGAGATCAAGGAGGCTAAACCCTATAAGCTAGCCTATGGTATGATTGTGTATGATGATGGTTCGTCCTACGGACTACAACCCTCCGGTTTATATAGACACCGGATAGGGTTAGGGTTACACAGAGTCGGTTACAATGGTAGGAGATCTTGAATATCCGCATCGCCTAGCTTGCCTTCCACGCCAAGGAAAGTCCCATCCAGACACGGGACAAAGTCTTCAATCTTGTATCTTCATAGTCCAGGAGTCCGGCGAAGGTATAGTCCGGCTACCCGAACACCCCCTAATCCAGGACTCCCTCACTCGACTTCGACTCTGAAGACATCGACGGTATGGACGACGATGCAGGAGACGAACAAGAACCAGCACCTGTAGGGTGCTGGAAGGCCACCTCATCATATGACATATATATGGTGGACACTCCAAAAGATGGAGAAGGCGATGGAACAGTGGGGGATGACACCTCTAAGAAACATCCCAAGCGCCGGCGTCAGCGGCGCCGCTCTAAATCCCGCCAAAGCGAAAACGATGATTCCCGCACGCGAGATAATACTACTTCGGATAGCGCCGAAGAACACCCCCTCCAGCAAGATTCAGCACAGGAGGATGGAGAAGCCAGCCCTCATGAGAGATCGGCAGACCGAGAGGTTGAGGATGACAATTATGTGCCTCCCTCCGAAGACGAGGCAAGCCTCGACGATGACGAATTCGTCGTGCCATCAGATCCCGCCGAACAAGAGAGTTTTAAACGCAGGCTTTTAGCCACGGCAAGCAGCCTCAAGAAAAATCAGCAACAGCTTAGAGCTGATCAAGATTTGCTAGCTGACAGATGGACTGAAGTCCTTGCGGCTGAAGAGTATGAACTCGAACGCCCCTCCAAGCGTTACCCAAAACGCAGGCTGCTACCCCGATTAGAGGAGGAAGCACCTACATCACCAGCGCATGACATGGCCGACCGGCCACCTCGTGGCCGTGACAGAGAGGCCTCTAGGCCCTCCACTCAAGCCATGCCCCGACGCCGCTCAAAACACGCTAAGGCACGGGAAAACACGCCAGACCTGCGAGATAATACTGGAGGACAAGGCAAGGCAAACAAGATCGATCTACGGATCGCGCGGGCGCCCCACGGCACGTGACGGTGATCGTCACTCCGGATACAATAAATCTGGCCGGGCCGAACACAATAGACAAAGCTCCTTTGAGCTGCGTCGTGATATAGGCCAGTACAGAGGCGCCGCACACCCACTATGCTTCACAGATGAAGTAATGGATCATAAAATCCATGAGGGCTTCAAACCCGTAAACATCGAATCATACGATGGCACAACAGATCCTGCGGTATGGATCGAGGATTATCTCCTTCATATCCACATGGCCCGCGGCGATGATCTACACGCCATCAAATACCTCCCGCTCAAACTTAAGGGACCGGCCCGACATTGGCTTAACAGCTTGCTAGCAGATTCAATCGGTTCTTGGGAGGACCTGGAAGCCGCATTCCTCAACAATTTCTAGGGTACCTATGTGCGACCACCGGACGCCATGACCTAAGCCACATAATTCAGCAGCCAGAGGAATCGGCCAGGCAATTCTGGACGCGGTTCCTAACAAAGAAAAACCAAATAGTCGATTGTCCGGATGCAGAGGCCCTAGCAGCCTTCAAGCATAATATCCGTGACGAGTGGCTCGCCCGGCACCTGGGACAGGAAAAGCCGAAATCTACGACAGCCCTTACGACACTCATGATCTGCTTTTGCGTGGGAGAAGACAGCTGGCTAGCTCGCAGCAACAACTTAACCAAGAACCTTGGTAATTCGGATACCAAGGACAAAAGCGGCAGGTCGCGCCGGAACAAGCAAAAGCGCCGCGTTAACAGCGACAACAACGAGGATACGACAGTAAATGCCGGATTCCGAGGCTACAAATCCGGTCAGCGGAAAAAGCCATTCAAAAGAAATACTCAGGGCCCGTCCAGTTTGGACCGAATACTCGACCGCTTGTGCCAGATACATGGCACCCCCGAAAGGCCAGCCAATCACACCAACAGAGATTGTTGGGTGTTCAAGCAGGTGGGCAAGTTAAATGCCGAAAACAAAGACAAGGGGTTGAATAGCGACGACGAGGAGGAGCCCAGGCCACCGAACAACAACGGACAGAAGGGTTTTCCCCCACAAGTGCGGATGGTGAACATGATATACGCAACCCACATCCCTAAAAGGGAGCGAAAGCGTGCATTACGGGATGTATACGCGCTGGAGCCAGTCGCCCCAAAGTTCAACCCATGGTCCTCCTGCCCGATCACCTTTGATCGAAGGGACCACCCCACTAGCATCCGTCATGGCGGGTTCGCCGCATTGGTTCTTGACCCAATCATTGACGGATTTCATCTCACAAGAGTCCTTATGGACGGCGGCAGCAGCCTGAACCTGCTTTACCAGGATACAGTGTGGAAAATGGGCATAGATCCCTCAAGGATCAAGCCCACTAAAATGACCTTCAAAGGCGTCATACTAGGTGTAGAGGCCAACTATACAGGTTCAGTCACACTTGAAGTGGTCTTCGGATCTTCGGATAACTTCCGAAGCGAGGAGTTAATCTTCGACATAGTCCCGTTCCGCAGTGGCTATCACGCACTGCTCGGGCGAACCGCATTCACAAAGTTCAATGCGGTACCGCACTATGCATACCTCAAGCTCAAGATGCCAGGCCCTCGAGGAGTAATCACGGTCAACAGAAACACCGAACGCTCCCTCCGAACAGAGGAGCACACGGCAGCGCTCGCAGCAGAAGTACAAAGCAGCCTCTCTAGGCAGTTCTCCAGTCCGGCCCTTAAAAAGCCGGACACTGTCAAGCGCGCCCGGAGTAACCTACAAGAAGACCGCCTGGCACGGTCCGAGCTAGCGTAGCAATGCGGCCCCAACCCTCGCCCTCGCGATATAGCAAAACCAGTGCTTCACGTACATAACTACGCTCTTGAAATACCATGGGCACAAGGGGAGGGGCACCATCACGGCACGCCCAAAACACGGCTTAAACCATACTAGGGGCTGCCGAATTCTTTTTTTAATTTTCTCTTACTTTCAGGACTCCACACTTCGGACGACCCGTTCGGCAACCCAACTGCCGCACAAACGATGCCACAACGAGGGAAGCAGACAAGCCATGCCGCATTATGGAACTCCCAGGTGGTCTCTATTATGAGCAGTATACCTGTTTTGAATACAATTCCGCGGCCTGCCCCTGGCCAGGACATGTTAAATAGTCTAATTTCTTTTGCTTATCGCACTATTTGTATCGTTCTGCTTTGATAGCAACCTTTCTATAAACAATGCATAGCTTTTGTCTATTTTCTTCATTACCCTCTTTGTATACATATGTTTATTAACGACATGTTGCACCCATACATTGTGGTACGGCAAAATACGCCAGGGGCTTCAGTACCCCTCAATATGGTGTGAGAAGTCCGAACACTTTCACAAGTGCGGCACCCCGAACTTATAGCACTATATGCATCGGCTCCGAATCATGATTTGGGTCAATAGTTGGGTTTGCCCGGCTCCTATGTTTTGGTGCCTTACGTTCCCCTATATCGGCTAAGGTAGCACTAGGAGAACTACTGCAATTGTGCCCCAGTTGAGCTGGGCTGAGCACCTCAGTAGAGAAAGCTAAAATTGACTGTCATGATGAGGCGAGAGACCGGTCGCTGTTCGAGAGGTTTTTCGAGTCCTTAAAGACTTATGCCGCTTAGAGCGAGGAACCGGCTTTGTCCGGCCAAGGCGTGATAGCGCCCCGAACTCGGTCTTCCGAATACTAGGGGCTTCGCCGAAATTTAAAATTATAGAGTTCTATGGCTAAGTGAGAGTGTTCAAGCATTATAGTCCGATTGCCTTGTTCGTTGCGCTGAGCGCCTCCCTCGAAGGACCCAAACATGGGAAAAAGAGTGCTCAGGTTTAACCCGAACACCCCAGCACTAGTGGCATGGGGGAAGAAGCCGACGACTGGCCATCTCTCAATTTTTTGATAAACGGCCGCACAGAAAGTAATATTTTAAATTCAACAAGCATTGCTTAGCGCATATGAACAAGTTTTCAGCGCACAGGATACAAACGAGCGAGTTCATTCAAAAATTACATCCTTGGTACATTCATCCGCCACAAGGCGGGCACCCGCCAGAACATCCTTATAATAGTTCTCGGGCTTGCGATGCTCCTTCCCCGGCGGAGGCCCGTCCCTCACAAGCTTCTCACCGTCCAGCTTACCCCAGTGCACCTTTGCACGGGCAAGGGCCCTACGGGCACCTTCGATGCAGACGGAGCGCTTGATGACCTCGAGCCTTGGACAAGCCTCCACCAGCCGCCGCACCAGTCCGAAGTAACTCCCAGGCAGGGCCTCTCCAGGCCACAGCCGAACTATGAAGCCCTTCATGGCCTGTTCGGCCGCCTTGTGGAGCTCGACCAGCTGCTTCAGCTGGTCGCTCAAGGGCACAGGGTGTCCGGCCTCAGCATACTGAGACCAGAACACCTTCTCCGTCGAGCTGCCTTCCTCGGCTCGGTAGAATGCGGCGGCATCGGATACGCTACGGGGAAGATCTGCGAATGCCCCTGGAGAACTCCGGATTCGGGTAAGTAACAAGTAGTTTACTTTTATATGTCTGCTTTGCATAAAGAATGCCTTACCCGCCGCTATCTTTTTCACCGCCTCCAACTCTTGGAGGGCCTTCTGGGATTCGGCCTTGGCAGACTTGGCGCAGTTTCAAGGGCCCCCGCGAGCTCGGACGCTCGCGTCTTCGAGTCAAGCTCCAAACTCTCATGTTTTTTCATGAGAGCCTGAAGCTCTTGCTGCACCTCGCCGATCTGGGCCTCAAATTTCTCTCGCTCGGTGCGCTCCGTGGCCGCTCTCTTTTCGGCCTCGGACAGCGCCTGCTTGAGGGTCGCCACCTCAGTCGTGGCCCCTACAATAAGCAGCGCAATCCTGTCATTTTTTGCAATTGCATCTTTTTTGTATATATTTTTCTATAAGGTATCTCTTACCATCCTTCTCCTCGAGCTGCTGTTTGGCAAGGCCGAGCTCTTGCTCGGTACGCTCGAGGCCGTTCTTCAGGGCACCCACCTCCGCAGCCAGTGCGGCGGTGGCTAGCAGCGAAGCCTGCATACGCATATTGACTCTTTTTTGTTAGACTCCTGTGAAATTTAATAGATCCTATATTTGGCTTTTCTTTCCAAACGCCAAACAGAGCATCAGGGGCTACTATCTATGCGGTAATATTTTTACATATTCTACTTACCTCGAAGCCTGTTAGAAGGCTGGCACAAGCTTCAGTCAGTCCGCTCTTGGCGGACTGAACCTTCTGGATCACCGTACTCATAATAGTACGGTGCTCCTCGTCGATGGAGGCGCCGTTAAGCACCTCCAGCAGATTGTCCGGCACCTCCGGTTGGACGGAGGCTGCCAGCTCAGAAGGCTTGCTCCTCTTGGAAGGAGTTCGCCTACCGCTGTCCGGAACTATTGAGGATTCCGACGCGGTGTCCGGCTCAAAGCCGGACTTGGAGCCCTGGGGGGTCTTGTCCCCTTTACTCCTGGAGTCCGGGAGGTCGCCTCGTGGCTCCTCGAGGACCACCTCCTCTTGCCCCGGAGCTTGTCGCGATGCCACTTCGGCGTCGTCCGCAGTGCAGGGGGAGGTAGCGGGCGGAACTAAGTTCACGTCCGATGAATCCAGGGAGCCGCTCGACGACTCGTCAAGTCCGGCCCGGGGCGGCCTCCATAATTATATTCGACGTTAGGGAAAAGCTATGCAACAACAGGGATATTATGAGTTACTCTGGTATCCGAATACTTACGATTTCGCCGGACGCTTGGCACTGTCCGGACACTCCTCTTCGTCGTCGTCGGCGTTGGCGGAGTAGTCCGGAGGAAGGGTTTTCCCCTTCTTGGACCCTTTGGCCTCCCCTGTTGGGGCGGCCTTCCTCTTCTTTCCTCCCCCCGCTGGAGGGGGAGAGGATTCTTCTTCCTCCTCCTCGTCTTCACGGGAGGAGTGCGTCTCGGATTCATCGGACGACAAGTCCGACACCACCACATGACGGGAACTCTTTCGAGTCCCCGTGGCCTTCTTCTTCTTGGCCTTCTTCTCCGGCACCACGTAAGGTGCCGGAGCCAGCAGCTTCGATAAACGAGCGTCTGCTGGGTCTTCGGTCAAAGGAGCCGGACAGTTAATTGGTCCGGACTTCACCTGCCATTCCCGTCAAAGGTAAGGGAGTTTGGATCCCGCATAGAGTCAAACTATGAGAATCAAATGTCCTGTAAATGGTAAAGATAAATCACCGCACTAGCTGAACGCTGCGTGCTGAATCCGCGATCCTCGGATGCGGATGCGGGAGCCTCGGCGCCTTTGAAAAGCACCTTCCAAGCGTCTTCGTACGTCGTATCGAAGAGCCTATTCAGGGTTTGGTGCTGCGTCGGGTCGAACTCCCATAGATTGAAGTCCCGTTGTTGACACGGGAGGATCCGGCGAACGAGCATAACCTGGACTATATTGACAAGCTTGAGACGCTTGTTCACCAGGGACTGGATGCATGTTTGCAGTCCGGTCACCTCTCCCTTGTCGCCCCATGACAGGCCCGTCTCTTTCCAGGACGTGAGCCGCATAGGGGGTCCGGACCGGAACTCAGGGGCTGCGATCCATTCCGGATCGCACGGCTCGGTGATGTAAAACCACCCTGACTGCCACCCCTTCAAGGTCTCCACAAAGGAGCCCTCGAGCCATAGGACGTTGGACATCTTGCCCGCCATGGCGCCTCCGCACTCCGCTTGGCTGCCGCGCACCACCTTCGGCTTGACGTTGAAAGTCTTGAGCCAAAGGCCGAAATGGGGGCGGGTGCGGAGGAAGGCCTCGCACACGATGATAAACGCCGAGATGTTGAGGATGAAGTCCGGGGCTAGATCGTGGAAATCCAGGCCATAGTAGAACATGAGCCCCCGGACAAATGGGTGGAGAGGAAAGCCCAGTCCGCGGAGGAAGTGGGGAAGGAATACAACCCTCTCATGGGGCTCTGGGGTGGGGAGAAGCTGCCCCTTTTCAGGGAGCCAGTATGCGATGTCTTTGGACAAGTATCCGGCCTTCCTCAGCTTTTTGACATGGCCCTCCGTGACGGAGGAGACCATCCACTTGCCTCCCGCTCCGGACATTGCTGGAGAAGGTTGAGGTGGGAAGTGCGGGCTTGGGCGCTGGAGCTCGAGTGCGCGGAAGATGGATAGGCAAAGGAGGAAGAAGGCGTAGGTAAAAAGGTGGATCCTTATCCCCTTATATGGGCGGATGCGGCTATGCATCCCCACCAGCCTAGTAAAACTTGCTTGCCTCCCAAGCGCCGTGATAAATGGCGTGGTTGGGTTACCCACGTCCGTATTGATGAGAATCCCGTAAATGGGGGACACGATCTCTGCTTTGACAAGACGTGCCAAGGAAACAACCTCGCAAAACGCGCTGAGGTGGAGCAGTGAAAACGATTCAAATAAAGGCTTGGCCGTAGTGTGATGTCACACTACGGAATATGTCGGCAGATTAGATTTGTGTTAATTTTATTCTCTCTATGGCAATATGTGGAAACTTATTTTGCAGAGCCGGACACTATTCTTAGTGTTTACAATCTTTTATGAAGAACTTGGAGGAGGAACCCGCCTTGCAATGCCGAAGACAATCTGCGCGCCAGACTTGTCGTCATTGAAGCCTGGTTCAGGGGCTACTGAGGGAGTCCTGGATTAGGGGGTGTCCGGATGGCCAGACTATACCTTCAGCCGGACTCCTGGACTATGAAGATACAAGATTGAAGACTTTGTCCCGTGTCCGGATGGGACTTTCCTTGGCGTGGAAGGCAAGCTTGGCGATGCGGATATTCAGATCTCCTACCATTGTAACCGACTTTGTGTAACCCTAACCTTCTCCGGTGTCTATATAAACCGGAGGGTTTTAGTCCGTAGGACAAGAATCTCAACATACAACAATCATACCATAGGCTAGCTTCTAGGGTTTAGCCTCCTTGATCTCGTGGTAGATCTACTCTTGTACTACCCATATCATCAATATTAATCAAGCAGGACGTAGGGTTTTACTTCCATCAAGAGGGCCCGAACCTGGGTAAAACATTGTGTCCCTTGTTTCCTGTTACCATCCTCCTAGATGCACAGTTCGGGACCCCCTACCCGAGATCCGCCGGTTTTGACACCGACAGGAAGTATCTTTTACTAACCCGGATTCGGAGTTCTCCACGGGCTTTTGCTGATCTGCCACGAAGTGTATCTGACGCCGCGGAGTTCTTCCGAGCCGAAGAAGGGAACTCCACGGAGAAGCTATTCTGGTCGCAATATCTTGTGCCAAAGCATCCCGTGCCCTTCACCGATCAACTGAAACAGCTGGTGGAGCTGCATAGGGTGGCCGAACTAGCCATGAAGGATTTGATAATCCCACTATGGCCAGCCGAAACTATGTCCGGCAGCTACTTCGGACTCATGAGGCGGCTGGTGGACGCCTGTCCTCGGTTGGACATCGTCAAGCGATCGGCTTGTATTGAAGGTGCGCGTATGGCCTTCACCCGTTGCAAGATGTGGTGGGTGAAGATGAGCGCCGTCGAGCTGGCCAGGGGTCGCCAGAGGGCAAGGAGCATGATACGTCTCCGTCGTATCTACTTTTCCAAACACTTTTGCCCTTGTTTTGGACTCTAACTTGTATGTTTTGAATGGAACCAACCCGGACTGACGTTGTTTTCAGCAGAATTGCCATGATGTTGTTTTATGTGCAGAAAACAAAAGTTCTCGGAATGACCTGAAACTCCACGGGACGTCTTATAAAAAATAAAAAAAAATCCTCGCCAAAGATGAAGACCAGGGGGCCCACACCCTGTCCACGAGGGTGGGGGGCGCACCCCCCTCTAGGGCGCGCCCCCCTACCTCGTGGGCCCCCTGGACACCCTCCGACGCCAACTCCAACTCTATATATTGGCTTTCGGGGAGAAAAAAAATCAGAGAGAAGCAATCATCGCGTTTTACGATACGAAGCCACCGCCAAGCCCTAAAACCTCTCGGGAGGGCTGATCTGGAGTCCGTTCGGGGCTCCGGAGAGGGGGATTCGTCGCCGTCGTCATCATCAACCATCCTTCATCACCAATTTCATGATGCTCACCGCCGTGCGTGAGTAATTCCATCGTAGGTGTAACGCCCCGGATGTAACTTGCCATATTTGTAATCCAACTCTTTCCATTTTCGGCTATGTGATATGATATTTCCTCCGTGGTTGGGTCTCCCGTCAGTTTGCATTTTGTTCATGTCATGCATTTTGTTCATGTCATGCATTTCATATCATGTCATCATGTGCATCGCATTTGCATACGTGTTCGTCTCATAAATCCGAGCTTTTTCCCCGTTGTCCGTTTTGCAATCCGGCGCTCCTATGTCCCCCGGCGTCCCCTTTTACATTTCTTCATGAGCGGGTATTAAACATTCTCGGAATGGGCCGAGGTTTGTCAAGCGGCCTCGGTATAGCACCGGTAGACCGCCTGTCAAGTTTCGGGTCAATCGGAGGTCGTTTGGTACTCCAACGGTTAACCGGGTAACCGTGAAGGCCTTGTGTGTGTTGCAGCCCAACACCCCTTCAAACAGCCCAATAACCCATCTAAGGCACTCCCATGTCCACCGCCGTTCGATCACGATCGCGTGGCCGAAAACCGCTCTCCATTTGGAGCTTCCTAGCCCCCTCTATGCCTATATATAGACCCCCCCATTTCCAATCCCGGATGAAATTCCACCCTAAACCCTAGCCAAACTCCTCCCCGCCGCCGGACGTGTCTAACTCCGGCCGGACGAAACCCGCCGCCGCGCCCGCGCCAATCAGCGCGCGACACGTGGCGCCCGCGCTGCCCACCGCCGCCGCTGCCCGCTCGGCCCGTCGCCGGCCCCCGCGGGCCCGGGCGCCTCGCCCCGCACCGCGCCTCCCCGCGCCCGCGCCCGAGGCCCCGCCGCCGTCGCCCGCCTCCGCCGCCGCCGTCGCCCGTCGCCGCGCCCCGCCCGCCGACGCCGCACGCCGCCGTCCACCGCCTGCGCCGCCTCCGCGCGCCCGCGGCCTCCCGCGGCCTCCCGCGCCCCCGCCGCAGCGCGCCTCGCCGGAGTCGCCGGATCTCAGATCCACTTTTGGGTTGACTTCTTCCCCCCTCAAAAATCCCCCAAGTCCTGATATTTTCACATTTTTGTCTCTTGTTCATCGTGCCATAACTTTGCATCCATAGCTCCGTTTCGTGCGTATAATATGTCAAATTTTTCGCTTCGAAGAGTAAATCATTTAATTCCATTGCATAATTTTCATTTGAGGTCATCTTGATGCCCTAAATCCTGTTAGAAGAGGGCTATGTGATGTTAGTTTCTGGATCTTATCAGAACATGCACTTTTGTCATTTTTGCCATGATTGATGTGTGCATCCTATGAAGTTGAGTCATACATGAGTTTTGTAATATGCCATGTTACCTTTCCAGAGAATTATGCCATGTATTTTTGTTATCTTTGTGGTGACTAGCACAAGCATGCAAACTAGGATACTTAATGTTGCTGATTTCAGAGACTTAGTAATTTCACTGTCCCTGCCTGCTGTTATTTTTATGCCATGTGTTCATGTTGTTTTCGAGAGATCTATGCCTCTTTTGAGCATGATCAGTAAGAGTGTTTTGAGCATATGGATTTTCTCTATCTATCCATGCATTTGTTTGTATTTATGGAGTGCCATAGCTTGAGTCAATCGAGCTCTACTTTTGCTATAAAATGTTGCTGGCAGATTGTTTACATGTTATTCGATTTTGCCAAGCTTGGTGTAGTTGATCCTTGCATGATATGATGTTATTCTTGCCATGTCTGGTTCCTATGCCATGTATTCTTGATGGTTGTATGCTTAGTTTATCATGAAATGCTTTGTAGTGAGTGCATCGAGCTCACGAACATGTCCAGTTTTCTGCCAAGTCTGAAACCCGTAACGAAACTTGCTTGTTTGACATGGGTGTAATCATATTGTCTGATCCTTTTCGGCTTATGGTCAGTAAGGGACTTTTGTCAAGTGCTTTGAGTAGATTCATGCCATGCCTTATTTCGCTATGTCCTTTTCCTGTAGCATGCTGTTTCATGGCTCTAAACTTGTCATCCTGATGTTATTTTCTGCTATGTTGTTATTTTCACAAAGTCTGTGAACCTGATATCTTTTGCTCTTTTTCCATGCTTGTTTGAACCTGTTGTGGTGTGATTTAGCCGTAGCTCATTGTTCATCTTTTATCAAGCATCTTGTGTAGATTACTGTCATATGCTTTGTTGATATGTTTGGGTGCAGTAGCTTAATTTCTTGTTGCTTGCTAAGTAGCATCATGCTGTTAATGGCAGATTCTTGCCATTCTTGTTTTGCTTGTCATTTGCAAACCGTGCATCCGATTCCGGTGATCTTTATATCGATTTCAACCGAAATCACCTCACCTATCCAGTGGCATACTTGGTTTGCCAAGATTATGCCTTGTTCATCTTTTCCCTTCCGGAGCACGCATATGCATTGCATATCACATCTCGTATATCATGCCATGTTTTGCATCATGTTGTTTGTGCATTGCATCGTGATTGATGTTTGTTCTCTTTGCTTGTGTTCTTGCTTTGGGTAGAGCCGGGAGACAAGTACGTGAACGACGAACCTGTTGAGAACGCTTTCGAGGACCAAGCTTTCGACAACTCTGAGAACCTTGCAGGCAAGATGACCATACCCTCAAAATCACTTCTATCTTTGCTTGCTAGATGCTCGCTCTTTTGCTATGCCTATGCTGCGATACCTACCACTTGCTATATCATGCCACCCATATTGCCATGTCAGCCTCTAACCATCCAAGTCCTAGCAAACCGTTGATTGGCTATGTTACCGCTTTGCTCAGCCCCTCTTATAGCGTTGTTAGTTGCAGGTGAAGATGAAGTTTGTTCCTTGTTGGAACATGGACTTGTTGTTCCTTGTTGGAACATGTTTACTTGTTGGGATATCACAATACCTCTTATTTAATTAATGCATCTATATACTTGGTAAAGGGTGGAAGGCTCGGCCTTATGCCTGGTGTTTTGTTCCACTCTTGCCACCCTAGTTTCCGTCATACCGGTGTTCCTGGATTTTGCGTTCCTTACGCAGTTGGGTGATTTATGGGACCCCCTTGACAGTTCGCTTTAAATAAGACTCTTCCGGCAAGGCCCAACTTTGGTTTTACCATTTGCCTACCACCTACCACTTTTCCCTTGGGTTTTCGCGAGCCCGAGGGTCATCTTTATTTTAGCCCCCCCCAGACCAGTGCTCCTCTGGGTGCTGGCCCGAAACGAGCAGACTGCGGGGCCACCGCGAGGAAACTCGAGGCTTGGTTTTACTCGTAGGATGTCTCATCCGGATGTGCCCTGAGACCGAGATATGTGCAGCTCCTATCAGGATTTGTCGGCACAATCGGGCGGCTTTGCTGGACTTGTTTTATTGCTGTCGAAATGTCTTGTAGTCCGGGATTCCGAGGCTGATCAGGTCTTCCCGGTAGAGGGAATATCCTTCGTTGACCGTGAGAGCTTATAATGGGCTAACTTGGGACACCCCTGCAGGGTATTTATCTTTCGAAAGCCGTGCCCGCGGTTATGAGGCAGATGGGAATTTGTTGATGTCCGGTTGTAGAAAACCCGAAGTTGACCTTAACTAAAACACATCAACCGCGTGTGTAACCGTGATGGTCTCTTCTCGGCAGGGTCCGGGGAGTGAACACGGTGTTGGAGTTATTCACTTCTAGCTTCACGCCCGTGCTTTGCCTTCTCTTCTCGCTCTCTTTTGCGTTGTAGCCACCATATATGCTAGTCGCTTGCTGCAGCTCCACCTCACAATCCTTTCCTACCTTTAAGCTTAAATAGTCTTGATCTCGCGGGTGTGAGATTGCTGAGTCCCCGTGACTCACAGATTCTACAACAACAGTTGCAGGTACCAACGATGCCAGTGCAGATGACGCGTCCGATCTCACGTGGGAGTTCGACGAGGAACGTGGCCGTTACTATGTTTCTTTTCCAGATGATCAGTAGTGGAGCCCAGTTGGGGTGATCCGGGGATCTATGTAGCTTTTGGGGTAGTCTTCTTTCATTTTGGTACCGTAGTCGGACCTTGAGTGTAATCTGGATGATGAATGTTTATTTATGTATTGTGTGAAGTGGCGACTGTAAGCCAACTATGTACCTCTTTTCCCTTATTTTATTACATGGGTTGTGTGAAGATTACCTCACTTGCGACATTGCTTTCAATGCGGTTATGCCTCTAAGTCGTGCCTCGACACGTGGGAGATATAGCCGCATCGAGGGCGTTACAAGTTGGTAATCAGAGCCTTCCCCGACCTTAGGAGCCCCCACTGTTTGATCGTCTTTAGTGTCCGAGTTATGTCTAGAAAAATGTTTTGAGTCATCTAGGAATTATATATCGGAGAGTTTAGGAATTCTTTTTACTTCCCAGTCTCCTCATCGCTCTGGTAAGGCATCCTGACGTAGAGTTTTGACTCTTCTCTTCTCAAATTTCACAAAAAAAAATTAGGATCACGCGGGTATCTTAGAATCGTTCCGATGGTTTTATGATGACAACATTGTCTTGGTTTCCTCCCGTCAGCAGGGGTTTTAGAGGAGGTGTCCCGGGGAGTTGAGCTCCGAGGTGTTGTCGTCATAATTTTATCATTGCGGTTTTGGAATACCTGAGTTTAGTACACCGACATCGAAAATCTCTTTTGTATAGTTGTTGGTGAGATAACCCTGATAGCCCAGTACTGAGGCGAGTGCAGGAGTATTGCCATGACTTGTATAACAGATGCTTTTCGAAGGTTGAGGTAGATGATTTCCGAGGATTTCTTGGTTATGTGTTGAAGGATGGATACAGCTGGATCTAGGTATTGTTAGTTTGGGTGATATATTTTGTGTCCCCTGTATCCCCAACTCCTGATTGCATAACCGGAAAGTTTCGGGAGTTTATAAGTGGGAATTCATGTAGCTCTAGAGTTTCTTCCGCAGATATTTGGTTCGTGATTGGGTAATCCTTACCAAGTATTTGTTCACATCTGTACCTTATTGATTTTATTCCATACCTTGTTCTAAGTGGCTTCTCAACTTATGGAAGTGTGATGCTTTACTTTGGAATTCATTCGTTCATTCTTGTTCGGATGTTTATTGTGAAGATTATATGTTGCAATTTCGTTCCTTTGATTCAGCTTGAATATATCTCTGTCAAGATGCTAATGGATGTCACCCTCTTCAGGATGGCTCCGCCAACGCGTCAGAATCCGGAACGCAATGAAGGAAGTCAGGCTAATCCTCCGCCACCACCTCCGCCTCCGGAGGCTTGGCAAGCCCTGATGACTGCCACAAATGCCAACGCTCAGATTCTGATTCAGCTCTTGCAAGATCGCAACCAAGGGCAAGCTAATCAAGAGAATCAAGGCCAAGGCAACAATCAGCCGCACTTCGCTTCACTCAGCCAGTTCCTTGCTAATCAGCCAAAGACCTTCAGCTACTGTGTCGAGGCCACAGACGCCGATGATTGGCTAGTGGACATCAGCAAGCATTTCGAGTGCAGCAATGTCAGACCTGAGGACTTTGTCAAGTTTGCCTCTTTTCAACTCAAAGATCAAGCTGCTGAGTGGTTCCAGCAATACAAAGATTCCAGAGGAGGTCGTGTGATTACTTGGGATGATTTCCGCCGTGACTTCAAAGCTCACCACATTCCAGAAAGTGTTGTTGAGAGTAAGCGTGAGGAATTCCGCAATCTCAAGCAAGGCACCATGTCTGTCTATCAATACAACACTCAGTTCCAGAAGCTCTCTCGTTTTGCGAGGCAAGACATCCCTGATGAGAAGAGTATGATCTACCAATTCAGGCGTGGTCTCAGAGAAGATCTGCAACTTGCTCTCGTGCTTTTCGAGCCATTAAAGTATGATGAATTCTACAACATGGCGCTGAAACAAGAAGCTGCTCAGCTCAAGTGTGAGGCATCTAAGAAGAGAGTCAGAGACGCAGTTCAGTCTTCTTCTTCCTCACTTGTGGCAGCTAAGCAACAGAAGTTCTGGTTGCCTCCTCCTCCTTCGTTCCGTCAGCCTTATCAGCAGAAAAACTCAGGTGGCCGTGGATCTCCCCACCCACCCAACCCTGGCTATCAGAACAAGTCTCAGAATCAAGCTCCAAGGCCAAGTGCTCCTTACCATTGTCCGCTCTCAGAGGTGACTTGTAACAAATGTCAGCAGAAGGGTCACTATGCGAACAAGTGCTTCAACCAAAGGCGCCTTCCGCCTCCTCCTCCTGTGAAATCTTCCAACAATGCAGTGGTTAAGCATAATCCTAAGCATGCCAAGGTGAACATGATGAATGCAGCTCAAGCGGAGGATTCTTCTGAAGTGATCATGGGTAATCTTCCTGTTAATGATATTCCTGCAAAAGTCTTATTTGATACCGGTGCATCGCATTCTTTCATGTCATACCCTTTTGCATCGAAGCACAACGTGGACACAGAGATTTTGTCCAAAGTTATGCAAGTTGTTTCTCCTGGAAAGCTTTTGACTTCTAGTTTGGTGGCTCCCGATGTCGGTATCAAGATGGGTGACTATAGATTTCTGGCTAAACCAATTGTTCTTGGTGACTCTGATATTGATCTTATTCTCGGGATGGACTGGCTTTCTAAGCACAAGGCTCAGCTTGATTGTGCTGCCAGGGAAATTAAATTGACTCACTCTTCTAACGATGTGATCATCTATGC
This sequence comes from Aegilops umbellulata, assembly GCA_032464435.1. NCBI lineage: Eukaryota > Viridiplantae > Streptophyta > Magnoliopsida > Poales > Poaceae > Aegilops > Aegilops umbellulata. Next base: position 47,367,982 of record CP136060.1, on the reverse strand, counting down.
TTCTCGTGATGATACCATTCGGTTGTTTTCTCTCAATGAGAATGGTGAAATGGAGGCTATCTCTCAGATTCCAGTCGTTTGTGAGTACCAAGATGTTTTTCCAGAAGAGCTTCCGGGTATGCCTCCCCGCCGGCCAGTTGAATTCGTTATTGATCTTGAGCCTGGCACGGAACCCGTTTGCAAGCGTCCTTACAAGCTTGGACCAGATGAGTTGAAGGAACTGAAGAAACAACTCGATAAACAAGAGCGTCTGGGTCTGATCAGACCGAGTTCTTCTCCTTGGGGTTGTGGTGTTCTTTTTGTCCGGAAGAAGGATGGCACGGACCGACTTTGCGTCGATTACCGTCCATTGAACAAGAAGACTATCAAGAACAAGTACCCACTTCCCAATATCAATGAGCTATTCGAGCAACTCAAAGGTGCTAAGGTGTTCTCCAAGCTTGACTTTCGTATGGGTTATCATCAGATTCACATTCGTGAAGAAGATATTCCCAAGACAGCATTCAGAACAAGCTTTGGTTCTTATGAATATACTGCCATGTCTTTCGGCCTTGTCAATGCTCCTCCAGCATTCACTCGCTTGATGAATTTCATCTTCAACCCCTACATCAATGAGTTTGTCTTGGTCTATCTCGATGATATTTTGGTCTTCTCCAAGAATAAGGAGGATCATGCCAAACATTTGCGATTGGTACTCGACAAGCTCAGAGAGTATAAATTATATGCGAAGTTCCCCAAATGTGAATTTTGGCTTGATGAAGTTCTTTATCTTGGCCATATCATCTCTGCCAAGGGCATCGCTGTTAATCCTGAGAAGGTGTCTGCAGTTGTGAATTGGGAACCCCCTCAGAATGTCAAGCAGCTTCGCAGTTTTCTTGGACTTGCAAGCTATTGTCGAAGATTCGTTGAGAATTTCTCAAAGATTGCAAAGCCTCTTTCCAACCTCCTCCAGAAGCATGTGAAATATGTCTGGTCTCCTGGGTGTGACGTTGCTTTCAACACTCTCAAAGAGAAACTCGTCACTGCTCCAGTTCTGACTCCTCCTGACGAATCCAAGCCTTATGAAGTATTCTGTGATGCTTCTCTTCAGGGCCTCGGTGCCGTGCTAATGCAAGAGAAGAAGGTTGTTGCATATACCTCTCGTCAGTTGAAGCCCAACGAAAGGAACTACCCCACTCACGATCTTGAGTTGGCGGCAGTTGTCCACGCACTAATAACATGGAGACATCTCCTGTTGGGAAGGAAAGTGGACATATTCACCGATCACAAGAGTCTCAAGTACATCTTCACTCAGCCTCACCTCAACCTCAGGCAAACTCGATGGGTCGAAATGATTCAAGAGTATAATCCGAGTATTGAATATACTCCAGGCAAGGCTAATGTGATTGCAGACGCTTTGAGCAGGAAGGCTTACTGCAACAGCTTAATCCTCAAGCCCTTTCAACCGGATCTCTGTGAGGCTTTCCGCAAGTTGAATCTCCAAGTTGTCCCTCAAGGTTTTCTTGCCAACCTCATCGTCTCTCCTACTTTGGAAGATCATATTCGTGAGGCACAACTGTTGGATACCATGGTGAAGAAGGTGAAACGTGGTATTGACAAGGGCATTTCCAAATACAAGTGCTATCGAGTTGATGACAGAGATACTCTTTTCTTCGAGGACCGGATCGTGGTTCCAAAGGGTGATCTTCGTAAAGTCATTATGAACGAAGCGCACAACTCTCTTCTGTCAATTCATCCTGGAAGTACGAAGATGTACCATGACCTCAAGCAGTCGTATTGGTGGACTCGAATGAAGCGAGATATTGCTCAATTCGTGAATGAATGTGATGTCTGCAGAAGGGTGAAAGCAGAACACCAACGACCAGCTGGTCTTCTCCAACCTCTTGCTATTCTAGAATGGAAGTTTGATCATATCGAAATGGACTTCGTGACTGGATTTCCTAAGTCCAAGCGTGGAAATGATGCTATCTTCGTCGTCATCGACAAGCTCACCAAAGTGGCTCATTTTCTTCCTATCAAAGAGTCTATCACAGCAGCGCAGCTGGCAGAGCTCTACACCTCCAGAATTGTCTCCTTGCATGGCATTCCACAATTGATCTCTTCAGACCGTGGCAGCATCTTTACCTCCAACTTTTGGGATTCTTTTCAGAAGGCCATGGGCACAAATATTCGCTTCAGCACAGCTTTCCACCCTCAAACTAGTGGACAAGTCGAGCGTGTCAACCAAATTCTTGAAGATATGCTCAGAGCTTGTGTTATCTCTTTAGGCATGAAGTGGGAGGATTGTCTTCCTTACGCTGAGTTCTCTTACAACAACAGTTTTCAAGCCAGCTCGGGCAAAGCACCATTCGAGATTCTCTATGGCAGAAAGTGCCGTACTCCTCTCAACTGGTCTGAAACCGGTGAACGCCAATTGCTTGGCAACGATTTGATCTCAGAGGCTGAGGCTATGTGCAAGGTGATTCGTGAGAACCTCAAAGCTGCGCAATCGCGCCAGAAGAGCTATTACGATAGCAAACATCGTGAGTTGGCATTCGAGATCGGAGACCTTGTCTACCTCCGCGTCTCTCCAATGAAAGGAACTCATCGCTTTGGTATCAAGGGGAAACTTGCCCCTAGATACGTCGGTCCTTTCAAGATCATCGGCAAACGAGGCGATCTCGCCTATCAACTTGAGCTTCCCTCCAACTTTGCAAATGTGCACGATGTCTTCCACGTGTCACAGCTTCGCAAGTGCTTCAAGACGCCTGAGCGCACCGTCAACTTCGAAGAGATTGATCTTCAAGAAGATTTGTCCTATCATGAGCATCCCGTTGCTATTCTTGAAGAAACTGAGCGCAAGACTCGCAACAAGTCAATCAAATTCCTGAAAGTGAAATGGTCACACCATTCAGACCGAGAGGCCACCTGGGAGCGCGAGGACCACCTACGTTCCGAGTATCCGGAGTTCTTTCAGTCCTAGATCTCGGGACGAGATCCTCTCGTAGTGGTGGAGTGTTGTAACGCCCCGGATGTAACTTGCCATATTTGTAATCCAACTCTTGCCATTTTCGGCTATGTGATATGATATTTCCTCCGTGGTTGGGTCTCCCGTCAGTTGGCATTTTGTTCATGTCATGCATTTCATATCATGTCATCATGTGCATCGCATTTGCATACGTGTTCGTCTCATAAATCCGAGCTTTTTCCCCGTTGTCCGTTTTGCAATCCGGCGCTCCTATGTCCCCCGGAGTCCCCTTTTACATTTCTTCGTGAGCGGGTATTAAACATTCTCGGAATGGGCCGAGGTTTGTCAAGCGGCCTCGGTATAGCACCGGTAGACCGCCTGTCAAGTTTCGGGTCAATCGGAGGTCGTTTGGTACTCCAACGGTTAACCGGGTAACCGTGAAGGCCTTGTGTGTGTTGCAGCCCAACACCCCTTCAAACAGCCCAATAACCCATCTAAGGCACTCCCATGTCCACCGCCGTTCGATCACGGTCGCGTGGCCGAAAACCGCTCTCCATTTGGAGCTTCCTAGCCCCCTCTATGCCTATATATAGACCCCCCCCAATTTCCAATCCCGGATGAAATTCCACCCTAGACCCTAGCCAAACTCCTCCCCGCCGCCGGACGTGTCCAACTCCGGCCGGACGAAACCCGCCGCCGCGCCCGTGCCAATCAGCGCGCGACACATGGCGCCCGCGCTGCCCACCGCCGCCGCGGCCCGCTCGGCCCGTCGCCGGCCCCCGCGGGCCTGGGCGCCTCGCCCCGCACGGCGCCTCCCCGCGCCCGCGCCCGAGGCCCCGCCGCCGTCGCCCGCCTCCGCCGCCACCGGCCGCCGCCGTTGCCCGTCGCCGTGCCCCGCCCGCCGACGCCGCACGCCGCCGCCGCCGTCCACCGCCTGCGCCGCCTCCGCCCGCGCCGCCTCCGCGCGCCCGCGGCCTCCCGCGCCCCCGCCGCAGCGCGCCTCGCCGGAGCTCGCCGGAGTCGCCGGATCTCAGATCCACTTTTGGGTTGACTTCTTGCCCCCTCAAAAATCTCCTAAGTCCTGATATTTTCACATTTTTGTCACTTGTTCATCATGCCATAACTTTGCATCCATAGCTCCGTTTCGTGTGTATAATATGTCGAATTGTTCGCCTCGAAGAGTACATCATTTCATTCCATTGCATCATTTTAATTTGAGGTCATCTTGATGCCCGCAATTCTGTTAGAAGAGGGCTATGTGATGTTAGTTTCTGGATCTTATCAGAACATGCACTTTTGTCATGGGTCTTGATGCCCGAAAGTCTGAAACCCGTAACGAAACTTGCTTATTTGACATGGGTGTAATCATATTGTCTGATCCTTTTTGGCTTATGGTCAGTAAGGGACTTTTGTCAAGTGCTTTGAGTAGATTCATGACATGCCTTATTTCTCTATGTCCTGTTCTTGTAGCATGCTGTTTCATGGCCCTAAACTTGTCATCCTGATGTTATTTTCTGCTATGTTGTTATTTTCACAAAGTCTGTGAACCTGATATCGTTTGCTCTTTTGCCATGTTTGTTTGAACCTGTTGTGGTGTGATTTAGCCGTATCTCATTGTTAATCTTTTATCAAGCATCTTGTGTAGATTACTTTCATATGCTTTGTTGATATGTTTGGGTGCAGTAGCTTAATTTCTTGTTGCTTGCTAAGTAGCATCATGCTGTTAATGGCAGATTCTTGCCATTCTTGTTTTGCTTGTCATTTGCAAACCGTGCATCCGATTCCGGTGATCTTTATATCGATTTCAACCGAAATCACCTCACCTATCCAGTGGCATACTTGGTTTGCAAAGATTATGCCTTGTTCATATTTTCCCTTCCGGAGCACGCATATGCATTGCATATCACATCTCGCATATCATGCCATGTTTTGCATCATGTTGTTTGTGCATTGCATCGTGATTGATGTTTGTTCTCTTTGCTTGTGTTCTTGCTCTGGGTATAGCCGGGAGACGAGTACGTGAACGAGGAACCTGTTGAGAACGCTTTCGAGGACCAAGCTTTCGACAACTCTGAGAACCTTGCAGGCAAGATGACCATACCCTCGAAATCACTTCTATCTTTGCTTGCTAGATGCTCGCTCTTTTGCTATGCCTATGCTGTGATACCTACCACTTGCTATATCATGCCACCCATATTGCCATGTCAGCCTCTAACCATCCATGTCCTAGCAAACCGTTGATTGGCTATGTTACCGCTTTGCTCAGCCCCTCTTATAGCGTTGTTAGTTGCAGGTGAAGATGAAGTTTGTTCCTTGTTGGAACATGGACTTGTTGTTCCTTGTTGGAACATGTTTACTTGTTGGGATATCACAATACCTCTTATTTAATTAATGCATCTATATACTTGGTAAAGGGTGGAAGGCTCGGCCTTATGCCTGGTGTTTTGTTCCACTCTTGCCACCCTAGTTTCCGTCATACCGGTGTTATGTTCCCGGATTTTGCGTTCCTTACACGGTTGGGTGATTTATGGGACCCCCTTGACAGTTCGCTTTGAATAAGACTCTTCCGGCAAGGCCCAACTTTGGTTTTACCATTTGCCTACCACCTACCACTTTTCCCTTGGGTTTTCGCGAGCCCGAGGGTCATCTTTATTTTAGCCCCCCCCCCAGACCAGTGCTCCTCTAGGTGCTGGCCCGAAACGAGCAGACTGCGGGGCCACCGCGAGGAAACTCGAGGCTTGGTTTTACTCGTAGGATGTCTCATCCGGATGTGCCCTGAGACCGAGATATGTGCAGCTCCTATCAGGATTTGTCGGCACAATCAGGCGGCTTTGCTGGACTTGTTTTATTGCTGTCGAAATGTCTTGTAGTCCGGGATTCCGAGGCTGATCGGGTATTCCCGGTAGAAGGAATATCCTTCGTTGACCGTGAGAGCTTATAATGGGCTAAGTTGGGACACCCCTGCAGGGTATTTATCTTTCGAAAGCCGTGCCCGCGGTTATGAGGCAGATGGAATTTGTTGATGTCCGGTTGTAGAAAACCCGAAGTTGACCTTAACTAAAACACATCAACCGCGTGTGTAACCGTGATGGTCTCTTCTCGGCAGGGTCCGGGGAGTGAACATGGTGTTGGAGTTATTCACTTCTAGCTTCACGCTCGTGCTTTGCCTTCTCTTCTCGCTCTCTTTTGCGTTGTAGCCACCATATATGCTAGTCGCTTGCTGCAGCTCCACCTCACAATCCTTTCCTACCTTTAAGCTTAAATAGTCTTGATCTCGCGGGTGTGAGATTGCTGAGTCCCCGTGACTCACAAATTCTACAACAACAGTTGCAGGTACCAACGATGCCAGTGCAGATGACGCGTCCGAGCTCACGTGGGAGTTCGACGAGGAATGTGGCCGTTACTATGTTTCTTTTCCAGATGATCAGTAGTGGATCCCAGTTGGGGTGATCCGGGGATCTATGTAGCTTTTGGGGTAGTCTTCTTTCATTTTGGTACCGTAGTCGGACCTTGAGTGTAATCTGGATGATGAATGTTTATTTATGTATTGTGTGAAGTGGCGACTGTAAGCCAACTATGTACCTCTTTTCCCTTATTTTATTACATGGGTTGTGTGAAGATTACCTCACTTGCGACATTGCTTTCAATGCGGTTATGCCTCTAAGTCGTGCCTCGACACGTGGGAGATATAGCCGCATCGAGGGCGTTACAGTAGGCTTGCTGGACGGTGATGGGTTGGATGAGATTTATCATGTAATCGAGTTAGTTTTGTTAGGGTTTGATCCCTAGTATCCATTATGTTCTGAGATTGATGTTGCTATGACTTTGCTATGCTTAATGCTTGTCACTAGGGCCCAAGTGACATGATTTCAGATCTGAACCTATTATGTTTCCATCAATATATGTGAGTTCTTGATCCTATCTCGCAAGTCTATAGTCACCTACTATGTGTTATGATCCGGCAACCCCGAAGTGACAATAATCGGGACTACTCCCGGTGATGACCATAGTTTGAGGATTTCATGTATTCACTATGTGCTAATGCTTTGTTCCGGTTCTCTATTAAAAGGAGGCCTTAATATCCCTTAGTTTCCAATAGGACCCCGCTGCCACGGGAGGGTAGGACAAAAGATGTCATGCAAGTTCTTTTCCATAAGCACGTATGACTATATATGGAATACATGCCTACCTTACATTGATGAATTGGAGCTAGTTATGTGTCACCCTATGTTATGTCTGTCACATGATGAACCGCATCCGACATAATTATACATCACTGATCTGGTGCCTACGAGCTTTCCATATACTGGTTCTCGCTCATTTACTTTTTCGCTGCTACTGTTACAATCACTACAAAATACCAAAAACATTACTTTTGTTGTCTTTACTTTTGTTGCCGCTACCACCACAATCATATTACTTTGCTACTAAACACTTTGCTGCAGATACTAAGTTTCCCGGTGTGGTTGAATTGACAACTCAGCTGCTAATACTTGAGAATATTCTTTGGCTCCCCTTGTGTTGAATCAATAAATTTGGGTTGAATCCTCTACCCTCGAAAGCTGTTGTGATCCCCTATACTTGTGGGTTATCAAGACTAATTTCTGGCGCCATTGCTGGGGAGCATAGCTCTATTCTTTGAGTCACTTGGGATTTATATCTGCTGGACACTATGAAGAACTTGAAAGACGCTAAGACACCAATTTATCCCTCAACTACGAGGGGAGGTAAGGAACTGTCATCTAGCCTTGCACTTGATTCACCTTCTGTTATGAGTAAGCTAGCGACACCTAAACCTGCTTCTGCTATTCGTTCCGATATGTCGGATGTTATTGATGATGCCACTTCTACTATACATGATACTTATGATGAAACTGCTTCTATGCCTGATACTACTGTGCCCCTTAGTGAATTTCTTGATGAACGAATTGCTAGGGCTAGAGAAAAAGAAATTATTGAATCTGAATATAATGATGAAAGTGATGATTAAAATATGCCTGTTATTCCTGAGGGTTATCTTTTTGATATAGAATCTTCTGCCGCTATTTTAGCTTGCAAAGATAGATATGAGCTCAAAAGGTTATTAGCTAAGTGGAACAAAGAATCACTTAGAGATAAAATGAAACCTGACCCTGCTTTTGCTACTTCACCTATCTGTGTTCCTGATAAGGATTATGCATTCTCTTTGATCCAGATATAATTACTTTGGTTGAATCTGATCCTTTTATTGGCTATGAATCTGAAACTGTTGTGGCACATCTTACTAAATTAAATGATATAGCCGCCCTGTTCACTAATGATGAGAGATCGCGTTACTCTTATATACTGAAAATATTTCCATTCTCATTAAAGGGTGATGCTAAGATATGGTTTAATTCTCTTGATCCTGGTTGTGTGCGTAGTCCCCAGGATATGATTTATTACTTCTCTGCTAAATATTTCCCTGCTCATAAGAAACAAGCTGCTTTAAAGGAAATATACAACTTTGTGCAAATTAAAGAAGAGAGTCTCCCACAAGCTTGGGGGAGGCTTCTCAATTTACTTAATGCTTTGCCTGATCATCCTCTTAAGAAACCTGAAATACTTGATATCTTTTATAATGGACTAACCGATGCTTCCAAAGATTACTTGGATAGTTGTGCTGGTTATCTTTTCAGGGAAAGAACACCGGATGAAGCTGAAATTCTATTGAATAATATGTTGGCAAATGAAAATAATTGGGCACCTCCTGAGCCAGCTCCTGAGCCAGCTCCTGCTCCAATTAATGATCATATTCCTATACCAACTCCAAAGAAGAGAGGTGTTCTATTTCTCAGTCCCGAAGATATGCAAGAGGCAAAGAAATCTATGAAAGAAAAAGGTATTAAAGCTGAAGATGTTAACAATTTACCTCCTATCGAAGAAATACATGGTCTCAATTTAATGAGAACGGAAAGCCTTTGGCAAGGTCAACCGGATCAAGGTCAGCTATCCACGCTTTGGCTCGGGTAAGGGCCAGCAAAGCGCCTGCCCTGGCAGCAGATCGCTTCACCTGTTCTATCTGTGCTGGTACCATAGATAGCCTTGCTAGCGTTTCCTTGATCAGGGTTGGGGCTGGGTTGTCATAGGAGGCTGCACAAATAACCCGTTGGGCACCGGCATACAGTTGTTCAATAAAAGTATATGCTGCTTTCAATTTCACCCGTGCATCTGAGCCCAGATGAGTAATACGGCTTCCTGCAACGGTTTAAGGATTATTAATGGCTGCCTTACAAAAAGGAATATTCATGGCTTAGTGGGAGTACTCACCAAAAACTGCAGAGGTCATAGAATTCACTTGGCGCTTCAATCCAGAAAGCTCCTCTTCCACTGGTTTAAGAGCTGATTCGGCGTCTTCAGCTCGTTTTCGTAATGCATCCTTCTCAGTTTCCCACTTGGCACGTTCAGTCTTGAAGTCTTCTTTAAGTTGTTCCAGGAAAGTTAAAGCGACTTTTAGTTCATCTTTGGACTTGGAAGATTCCTCTTGCTGAGATTTGATGATTTCTTGAAGGTCAGCAATTTGAGTGCATTGACCGTTTATCTCCGCCTGTCAGTCACAGATGCATATCAATATAATATCAAAGTCCCAAGTATACAACTAGTTATACACTTGGCACTTGGGGGCTAATGCAGATTGCTTCTTTCCTACTGCTGGTTCAAAGTCCCCAGGATCAATACAAGTTTTAATCCGGGCACTTGGGGGCTAATGTATATTTATTCAAAAGAACATCAATAAGGAGCAGTACAGAATGAGAGGGATCACAAGTCCCGGTTTAACTTTACAAATTAACCCGGCCCTTGGGGGCTACAGGATACAAGGTAGGGAGGACACAAGATAAAGACAAGAAGGAATACCTCATAGCGTTCTTTCATCCAGTTTACCAATTCAGCTTCAGAATCTCGGCTCGCATAAAGCCGGTTCAGAAATCCAGAATGAAGATCCTGGGCAGAAAGATTAGCATATTTCGACCAATCAATCTCCAGCTTCCCTTTGCCCATAAAAACAAACTCATCTTTGGCTTTATGCTTTGCCAAAATGACCGGATTACCCGGGCCGGCATAACCAGTGCCGGTGACGACAACTTCATCATCCTTTTCTGGGTTTGAAGTGGTAGGAGGAGTTGGCGGATTGGCAGTTGAGCTCAGAGGGTTAACAACTGGACTTGAGGTGCCCTCGTGAGTGGCCGGGTCAGCTTCCGGCGGATCAACATTTACAATTGGTTCTAGCAGGACAAAATCATCCATGGGATTATCAAGGTTTTCACGGGCATCTTCAGGAATTTCAGCCGGTTCAACTTCGCCAGTAGGGGTACTGGTCTTAGCTTTCTTACTCAGACGAGCTTTGCCGCTAACATTAAAACAAGGATTAGCAGGTTCAATGGAATTACAAAGGAAAAGTGAAGGGCTGTATGCTTACCCAGGGACGGTTTTCAATGGAGGCAGCTGGGTAGTGGATGAACCGCCAGACGAGTTAGAAGATACCTGATAATTTGAATCAGATGGATTGAGAGGGAATCGGAAAAAACCCTTCAAAGGATAAGGTTTTTCAGGAGAACAAGCAACCTCGGGACGGCGTTTCCGGGTTGGTGTCTGAGGTAAACCGGAAGAAGTGACCTGTTGACCGCTGTGCCGGGTTGTGCGACGACCTTCGGTTTGCTGTGTCTTCAAAGAAAGTTTTTGACCCACATAAGCAAGAGGGTGAGAGCATTTCACTTTACGAACTGCACGGCGAAACCTTTGAACCGGCAAAAGTTCTGAGTCAGAAAGGTAAATTACCTCAACATGGTCTACACGGCTGGCCTCCGCATCATCCTGGGAGTAATCGTTATCAATAAGGTGCAATAAATAGAAGCCAAGGGAGTCAAGTTTTACCTCTTCAACTGAGTCGCTGGCATCTTCTGGCGGTTCAGAAGACTCAACAGTTTTCTTCTTGCCAGCTCTCTTAGTGACCTTGCTCTTGACACGAGGAGCCCTGGCCGGTTTGTCTTGCGGTTTCTTTTTCCAGAAGGAGCTGTTGGCCTGCGAGATTGCATAAAGGATTATTGTAAACAATGTTAAAGCGACAAGATATCAGGAAGGTATGAAGTTAAAATTTTACCGCCGGCGGTTTGTTGGAGGCGTAGTAAGGACGCAGACCGATTTGAGTGCACACGGTGAGATTTTCATCAAGTATCTTCTTCACACTTTCAGTGACCTCATCCTCAGTCAACTCTATTTGGTTAAACCGTTGCGGATCATCTGTCTTGCCAGTATATTCACACATTAGCCCGGGGCGGCGGCTTAAGGGTAAAATACACCATGAAAGCCAGCAGCGGACAAGATCAATGCTAGTTAAACCGTTAGCCATGAAAGCCCGGAGTTTGACAAGTTGGGATGCATAGGCTTGACGTTCTTTTGCTGTCAGACGTGGAGGTAAAGGATGGCTATTGCTAAGCCGGTATGGCCAGTAACCCGGCAGAGGATTTTCATCGGTAGGAGCAGTGTTTTGACAGTAAAACCACGTTTGGTTCCAGTCCTTTGGGTGGCTATGAAGTTTGGCATGGGGAAATTCAACCTCTTTCCTTTTCTGAATTGACATGCCGCCAAGTTCAGTATTGGGGCCGTCAGCAAATTCGGTCCGGCGGTTTAAGTGGAAGAGATCCCGGAATAACTCAATAGTTGGTTCTTCCTGCAGATAAACTTCACAGAAAACCTGGAAATCACATATATTGGACACTGAGTTTGGTCCTATGTCTTGAGGATGGAGTTGGAAGCTGGCAAGTACATCCCGGAAATTTTTTGATCCGGGGGGACTGAAGCCCCGGCCCAGATGTTGTAGGAACACAATCACCTCTCCCTCTTAGGGTTCAGGAGGGCATTCAGGACCAGGAACTTGCCACTGAAGAACATTCTGTGGAGCTAAAGCGCCTGTGATGACAAAGTTATTGATCTGTGTCTCGGTAATCCGGGATGGGACCCAGTTACAGGCAGCAAATTGCGGTGCCATCATACAGAATCTGTAAAAGGAAAATGGGCGGTTTACGATTGCTGATCCAAGTGAATTCATCAATGTTAAGTTGGCATATGATGCTAAACCGGAAATTTAATCAAAGTGTGCATACGAGGAGAACCAAGCATTGTTATTTAACATTATACGGCGGTTTAAGTGAGGGCTAATGGCATATGAGGAATTATCAATTATCGCAGGTTAAACCGCCCTTCGGTGAAAGGGTTAGATCTGAAAATTCACTAAGTGTTGCAGAAACAAGTTTCACAAGATGGTGATATAATTTTGGATCTACCGTCGGTCAATGAAGAAATTTTTCTGAGCCCTACAATGGCGTTAAGCGGAACAGAGAAGGTTCGGATAAGGATCTATCCAGGAACAACAAGATGTTGTAGTATGGTAGAGTACAGTTACAGATCCAGCCGCAAAAAGAAACAATCAGGCATAGCGAGATCCAGTGGGATGCTAAAGGAAAAGCAGATGAATATCAAAGAAACTACGAAACCCTAATGCAGACCTAATAAGTGGGAGAAAGGAGTGTTTACCAGGGCCACGCAGAGGCGGAGGAGTATCGCAGAAGCTCTGGTACGAACAGGGTGATGCGGCGGCCTGAGGTAGGGCAGAGCGTCGGGGTCAATGACGGCGGCGATACTTGAGTTCTTCGGGTCGCGAGGAGGAAGATGAGGCGGAGAGGCAAGGGGGAAAATGGAAGGAGCCTCGGTCTTATTTATAAAGGAAAGGGGATAAAATGGCAGGCGCGAAAATCGAGGGGTCTGAAGCGGCAGAAAAGGATGCAGTTGTCGCCTCGGTCTTCGGGAATTAATTAAAGAGAAGGGAATCTTCATAAATCTTTTTATGCAAGGATGGCATCACAATAACTTACTGCAGTGACAGAAGATGACGTCACAGCGGTTCACTAAAGTTCACAGGGAAAGGCAATATGGTGGTTTACGAGGGTGGTTATCAATTTTAATAATTTTCCTAAGGATTGAAGATTGACATGAACAGGTCCAAATCAATCTGGGGCCTAATGTTGAGGATATAACCGCTAAGGGTAAACCGACCAGGAGGGGCCGGTTCACCTTTAGCTATACCGAAGCCCAAGACAACCCAGAGGATGGTGCTTTACGGATGAAGCTTAGTGGCCCAGAGTCCACGGGCGATTAAGGGCCCATGATGGTAAACCGCCATGCTTGTATAAACTTGTATTATAACAAAGAAAGGAAGAGACCAAGGCTAGCACTTGTATAAGTCAGCCTAGGACTCTGTAGACCGGCCGGGGTCCTCCTGTGTATATAAAGGGGTGACCCGGCGGCGGTTTAGGGACAGACAACAACAACTCGAGGCTCAGGCTAGCGCATTCGCTCCCTGCGCATCGAAACCCAATCAATCCCATCACAACTAGACATAGGTTTTTACCTTCATCGAAGGGGTTGAACTAGTATAAACTCCCATGTCCCTTGTCCGGTTTAACCCCTTCAAGCTAACCCATTGCGATGGCTCCACGACTAAGTCTTTCCAAGAAGACATCTGACGTGTTAATTCCACGACACCGCCTGTTGAAGAAACATATGATCTCAATCACTTATTTATTGAAGAACCTCTTGATCCCGATATCCCGACACAGGTAGTAAAGGTATATTCTCTCTATAGATATGATAAGGCTGAAGTCCCTCCTACTAAAATTGCTAGTCAGTGCTTGGATGAGTTTGACGACTTTATGTTTAAGCAAGACGACTTCAATGCTTATTTTGGTAGACAATTAAAACAAAATTCTTATATGATTAGACGCTTGGGTGATTATATGGCTAATATTAGAGGTGAACTTAAACTTGTTAGCAAACATGCTTCTATGGTTACCACTCAAGTAGAACAAGTACTTAAAGCTCAAAAAGAAGTGCTTGATGAAATGAATAGTAAGAAAAATGATTATGTTGTTGGAGTGGCTACTAGAACTGGTAGAATGACTCAGGAACCTTTGTATCCGGAAGGCCACCCTAAGAGAATCGAGCAAGATTCTCAGAGAAATAATGTTGATGCTCCTAGTTCTTCTAAGAAGAAGAAAAAGAAAAATGATACAACTGTGCAAACTTCTAGTGAACCTATTGCTGAACCACCAGATAATCCAAATGATATCTCTATGTCTGATGCTGAAACACGATCTGGTAATGAACATGAACCTAATGAAAATGTTAATGATGATGTTCATGATGATGCTCAACCTAGTAATGATGATGATGTAGAAATTGAACCTTCTGTTGATCTTGACAACCCACAATCAAAGAATCAACATTATGATAAGAGAGACTTTGTTGCTAGGAAACATGGTAAAGAAAGAGAACCTTGGGTTCAGAAACCCATGCCTTTTCCTCCCAAGCCATCCAAGAAAAAGGATGATGAGGATTTTGAGCGCTTGGCTGAAATGATTAGACCTATCTTTTTGCGTATGCGATTGACTGATGTGCTCAAAACAAATCCTTATGCTAAATATATGAAAGACATCATCACTAATAAAAGAAAGATACCGGAAGCTGAAATTTCCACCATGCTTGCTAATTATACTTTTAAGGGTGGAATACCAAAGAAACTTGGAGATCCCGGAGTACCTACTATACCTTGCTCCATTAAAATATATTATATTAAAACTGCTTTATGTGATCTTGGAGCTGGTGTTAGTGTTATGCCTCTCTCTTTATATCGTAGACTTGACTTGAATAAGTTGACACCTACTGAAATATCTTTGCAAATGGCTGATAAATCAACTGCTATACCTGTCGGTATTTGTGAGGATGTGCCTGTTGTGGTTGCAAACGTTACTATTTTAAAAGACTTTGTTATTCTTGATATTCCCGAGGATGATAGTATGTCTATTATTCTTGGAAGACCTTTTCTTAATACTGCAGGGGCTGTTATTGATTGCAACAAAGGCAATGCCACTTTTCATGTTAATGGTAATGAGCATACGGTACACTTTCCGAGGAAACAACCTCAAGTCCATAGTATCAACTCTATTGGAAAACTCCATCGATTATATTTGGAGGCTTTGAATTTCCTCTTCCTACTGTAAAAGAGAAATATGATATACTTATTATTGGGGATGTGCATATCCCCGCTGAGGTAACTTAGTGTTATTCGAAATTTTTCCGGTTTCATGACTATCGGAATGGGTTTGTTAACAAGACTTGATCAACCTTGTTAGTTGATTCTTTTTTATGAGCATGAGATGGATCAAACTAGAAGCACAACCTTCTGTACCCTCTTTATATTCTCTGTCCTTTAGTAGAAATAAAGTAAAAATAGTATTTTTCTGTCTGTTTCCCGTCTTATACGTGCAATATAAAAATATCCCAAAAATAAAAGTCCTCAGAATGCCATGCCAATTTAATATGATTTTTTCGGGAATATTTGAGGATTTACTGTGCAAAAATTACCACGGGAGGAGTGGCCACCTGGCCACGAGGGTAGAGGGCGCGCCCCCTAGGGTGCGCCCCCTTAGGGCGCGCCCCCCTCCTCGTGGGCCCACGGTGGCCCCCCTCCACTTATCCAAGCACCCATCTTCTTCCTCTGCCTCACACAAACCCGAAAAACCAACTCAAGCATGAGTTCCAGCCACTTTTGCTGTGATTTTCGATCTCCTTGCTCAAAGCACCTCTCGCAAAACTGCTTGGGGAGATTGTTCCTTGGTATGTGACTCCTCCATTGGTCCAATTAGTTTTTGTTCTAGTGCTCTATTCTTTGCAAATTTGTGTTGCATAGGTGACCATGTTATTGAGCTTGCATGTCAAATTTATATGGTTCCAAGTAGTTCTAATGCTTGATATAGGCTCTAGGCACCTGTAGGAATAGTTGCTATCAGTTTTATTGAAGTTGTTTCTCTTTTGTTTGAAGTTACAAAAATTTCAGAATATTTCAGAGAAAAACAATATGCTTAGGAAGATGTTCCAAGGTGGTTCTTCTAAGAAGCAAGGACCCAGGATTGCTATGCGTCATGCTGAAGAGGAACCACCAAGAGACGCTCCGGTGCGGCCTTGCGAATGGCCGTCGGAAAACTTTATGGATCGTGCGGGAATTAGAGAAGAATTTAAAGCATATTTGCGCAATGCCGGTCTTGAGGACTTTGAAGCTGACAAATGCCCCCAATATCATGATCTCACAAGTTCTTTTGTGAGGAGGTTTGAGTATTCATCATCACGCAATTCTCCTTTAGTCATGTTTGATCTTTATGACAAATCTTATACCATGGACTTAGAGGGTTTCACTTTTTGCTTGCAAGCTTCCATCATGGGGTAGTATTAGGGATCCCCCTAAATCTGAATTTAGAAAATTTCTTGCTAGTATAACTGTAGGGGAATCTAGAGATATAATGCAGGCTACCATAGGGAGCATTCACTTTCCTGCTATACATTATTTTGCTCTCTTCATTGGTAGATGCATAAATGCTAAGGATGAAGCATGTCACATGTGTGTCCCTGACCTTAGCATTCTCAGGAGTGCTGTGTCAGGAGACCAATCTTATCATATGGGAGCCATTGTAGCTCGTAGGTTGCATCATAATAGATATAATGGAGATTTCTTTGGAGGAATTTATGCAACCCGCTTAGCTAATTTTCTTGAGATAGACATTCGTGAGGGTGATACGGAGTTGCCTCCTGCATATTTAGATTATAACTCTATGGCTTTGCACCAGTTTGTCGAGAGGCCTAAATCACCTCTCTTATATCGTTTAATTTTTAACAAGCATCACGTTGTCCGTATTACTCTCCCTTCTCCTGCCTTCTTTGATTCTTAGGCAAAACGAAGATATACTATTACCAGAGAGGAGGCAGATGAGTACGAGAGGAGAGCGGAAGCAGCACGACTCCACGCTGCAGCTCAGCAGGCGATAACTGCTGTATCACAGTACGACCCCAGCTACACCTACGGGTATCCGCCAGGCTATCCCTGGCAATAAACCAACTTAGGCCAAAAGCCTAAGCTTGGGGGAGTACGTATTTCTCGCCGACATTACATTTATGTTCACACACACTCATTGCTAGATGTCGGTGCTCATACTCTTTCACTGTAATATCCATGCTAGTTTATTTTCTTTTTCCTGCTTTCTTCTTGTGTGTTTGTTAAACCTTAAGAAAAAAAATTAGTAGTAGTTTACTTTCTTGCCGTAGTAGTAATTAAAAAGAAAACCCAAAAATATTTCCCGTTCTTCTTTTGCTTGTTGGGAGCTTTCCCGTGTAAATAGTTTTTATTTCTTTTCTTTTCTTTGGGGGTCAGTAGGAGAAGACCATAATTAAACTGTTGAAGTGGCTCTTATATGCATTATTGTTGATTTAACCAAGAGCCCATATTGCCTTGTCTTCTCCTGTTTATTGAATGCTCGCAGATTCCAGCTTAGTCCAATGCACGTGCACTCTTATTATTATTCACACCGTTCGGTCGTGCAAGTGAAAGGCAATTATGATGATATATGATGGACTGACTGAGATGGGAAAAGCTGGTATGAACTCGACCTCTTTTGTTTTTGTAAATATGATGAGTTCATCGTTTTTGATTCAGCTTATTGTGAATAAACATGTTTGCAATGACAATTAGAGATCATAGTTGCTTGTGCCATGCTTGATTAGCTATGAGTTATAATGATTTACCTTGCGTGCCAACATGCTATTGAGATGATTATGATGTGGTATGATGGGGTGGTATCCCCCTTTAAATGATTTGAGTGACTTGACTTGGCACATGTTCACGCATGTAGTTGAAACAAATCAACATAGCCTTCACGATATTTATATTCATGGTGGATATATCCTACTCATGCTTGCATCCAATGTTTATTAATTTTAATGCATGTACATGGCTGTTGTCGCTCTCTAGTTGGTCGCTTCCCAGTCTTTTGCTAGCCTTCACCTGTACTAAGCGGGAATACTACTTGTGCATCCAATCCCTTAAACCCCAAAGTTATTCCATATGAGTCCACTATACCTTCCTATATGCGGTATCTACCTGCCGTTCCAAGTAAATTTATATGTGCCAAACTCTAAACCTTCAAATAAGTATCCTGTTTTGTATGCTCGAATAGCTCATGTATCAACCAAGGCTGCCCTTATCTTCCATGTTAGGTGGGTTATTCTCAAGGGGAGTGGACTCCGCTCCTCACTCACGAGAAAATGGCTAGTCACCGGGATGCCCAGTCCCATGCTTTATGCAAACTAAATTAAAATTAATTGCAAATAAAACTCCCCCTGGGACCTGATGTATGTTGGAGGCACTCGTTGTGTCGAGCAAGCCATGGATTGATGCTTGTTGGTGGAGGGGGAGTATAAACTTTACCATTCTTTTTGGGAACCGCCTATAATGTGTGTGACATGGAAGATATCGCCATCTCTTAGTTGCTACGTTGACAATGAAAGTATACCGCTCAAAATATTATTTATCTCTATTTCAAAACCGAGCTCTGGCACCTCTACAAATCCCTGCTTCCCTCTGCAAAGGGCCTATCTATTTACTTTTATGTTGAGTCATCATCCTCTTATTAAAAAGCACTAGCTGGAGAGCACAATTGTCATTTTCATTCATCACTATTAATTTATATTGGGTATGACTATGATTGGACCTCTTTTACCATGAATTACAATGTCTAGTCAGTCCTTGATCTTTAAAGGTGCTCTGCATTTATGTTTTGCGGTCTCAGAAAGGGCTAGCGGGATATCATCTTGTTATATCATATTATGACTGTTTTGAGAAAGTGTTGTCATCCGAGATTTATTATTATGGCTTGCTAGTTGATTATGCTATTGATATGGGTAAGTATGAGACCTGAGAATTATTGCAAATATGGTTAGTTATGATATATGCTGAAAACTTGAATGCTGGCTTGACATAGTTACAACAACAAGAGCAAACAGAGTTTGTAAAAGTTTTTCTTTTTCTCTTTCAGTTTGTCAACCGAATTGCTTGAGGACAAGCAAGGGTTTAAGCTTGGGGGAGTTGATACGTCTCCGTCATATCTAGTTTTCCAAACACTTTTGCCCTTGTTTTGGACTCTAACTTGTATGATTTGAATGGAACTAACCCGGACTGACGCTGTTTTCAGCAGAATTGCCATGATGTTGTTTTATGTGCAGAAAACAAAAGTTCTCGGAATGACCTGAAACTCCACGGGACGTCTTATAAAAAATAAAATAAAAATCCTCGCCGAAGATGAAGACCAGGGGGCCCACACCCTATCCATGAGGGTGGGGGCGCGCCCCCTACCTCATGGGCCCCCTGGACACCCTCCGACGCCAAGTCCAATTCTATATATTGGCTTTCGGGGAGAAAAAAATCAGAGAGAAGAAATCATCACGTTTTACGATACGGAGCCGCCGCCAAGCCCTAAAACCTCTCGGGAGGGCTGATCTGGAGTCCGTTCGGGGCTCCAGAGAGGGGGATTCGTCATCGTCGTCATCATCAACCATCCTCCATCACCAATTTCATGAGTAATTCCATCGTAGGCTTGCTGGACGGTGATGGGTTGGATGAGATTTACCATGTAATCGAGTTAGTTTTGTTAGGGTTTGATCCCTAGTATCCATTATGTTCTGAGATTGATGTTGCTATGACTTTGCTATGCTTAATGCTTGTCACTAGGGCCCGAGTGCCATGATTTCAGATCTGAACCTATTATGTTTTCATAAAATATGTGAGTTCTTGATCCTATCTTGCAAGTCTATAGTCACCTACTATGTGTTATGATCTGGCAACCCCGAAGTGACAATAATCGGGACCACTCCCGGTGATGACCATAGTTTGAGGAGTTCATGTATTCATTATGTGCTAATGCTTTGTTCTGGTTCTCTATTAAAAGGAGGCCTTAATATCCCTTAGTTTCCAATAGGACCCCGCTGCCACGGGAGGGTAGGACAAAAAATGTCATGCAAGTTCTTTTCCATAAGCACGTATGACTATATACGGAATACATGCCTACATTACATTGATGAATTGGAGCTAGTTGTGTGTCACCCTATGTTATGACTGTCACATGATGAACCACATCCGGCATAATTATCCATCACTGAACCGGTGCCTACGAGCTTTCCATATGCTGGTTCTCGCTTATTTACTTTTCCACTGCTACTGTTACAATCACTACAAAATACCAAAAACATTACTTTTGTTGTCTTTACTTTTGTTGCCGCTACCACCACTATCATATTACTTTGCTACTAAACACTTTGCTGCAGATACTAAGTTTCCAGGTGTGGTTGAATTGACAACTCAGCTGCTAATACTTGAGAATATTCTTTGGCTCCCCTTGTGTCGAATCAAGAAATTTGGGTTGAATACTCTACCCTCGAAAGCTGTTGTGATCCCCTATACTTGTGGGTTATCAGAGCACCACATACCCGAGCGCTATTTTGCGGATGTCCTGGAGGGGTCTCGCATTGTAGCAACGTAGTGTGGGCAGGACGTTATTTTCGGATGAATACATTCGTGTTATCTTTGCCTTGTATGGTAAAACAAAGTGGGTTTGTAATATAATGATTGTTATGTTTTTAATTTTACCTCCTGTGCGGCCGTGTTATATGAAATTTGATGGTTGGCTACTCGTCAGCTTCTGCCCCCACGTAGGTAGTACGGAGGTGTTCGGGATGGAATCTAAACAATGTTGATCCAATTACATGGTCCTTGAAGGAGTTGTTTAGCGCAACGAACCAGGCAACCAGAATATTCGGCTTTAACGCCCTCACTTAGCCATAGGAGTTCGACCATAAAAACATGGACGCAACCCCTAGTTTCCGAACTAGAGTGCTATAAGCGTCTGATCGGGAAGTACCGATCCTTCGCGCAACGCGGAACAAATCTCCAACTATTTGCAACCTCCAAACAGCTGACCGACTCTCGTTGCATCATGACAGTCAGTTTTCGGCTTTCTCTACTGAGGTGCTCCTTTGGATAAACCAGGGCACAATCACAGTAGTTCTCCCTTTACTACCTTAGCCGATATAGCGGAACGTAAGGTAGCAAGCACAGGAGCCGGACAACCCAACTATTGACCAAAGACATGATTCGGAGCCAATGCATATAACGCTAAATTCGGGGTCCATAACTATACTATAAAGAGTGTTTGGACTTTGTTGCCATATTGTGGGGCGCCGGGAGCCCCTGGCAAATATGAAACGTACCAAAGTGTACGGGTGCTAGAAGATAAGTTACTAAAGGAAAACAGAAAGAAAGCAGAGGTGATATCTGGGGCCCTTAAACTTGAGCCGCGAACTGCTTCCATTATAATTGGGTTAACGCGTCAAAGCGCATTAATACAAATAGTGCGATAAGCAACCGGCTATTTAACATGCCATGACCAAAGGCGAGCTGCGTGTGGGTCCTGACAGCAGGTAGAGTGGTCGTTGAATTGACCTCTGGAGCTTCCCCTATACGTCTTTGCTTCTTGCCATCCTGGTGTTTTTATCCTTTGACAGGACCGGTAGTCGGGCTATCAAAGAAGGCCTATGTAAAATAAACCTGGAAAAGGAAAAAGGAAATAGTGACAGTATATGTGTGTCCGGGATCGGTCGAGCCGAACTGTGGATCACAAGCTAGCTGTGCCTCCGTCGATGCCCATGGAATTTCTAGTGCATAATTATGCATGCGTGGTATGAATGCCACTACGTGATCTGGGCTGGGACGGAGGCCAAATTGCTAGTCGAGCTCTTGATGAGCCGAGATGTCCTGGTGTAGCGTAGTTCGGACCCTCTTTACGATGTCCAGGGGCTCGGCAGCCAGATTACAGTTCTGCTTGAAAAGGCCGCTCTGTACTTCTGCTGCTAGGGCGGCGGTGTGCTCCTCTATACGGAGGGAGCGCTCTGTGTTTCCGTTGACCGTTATGACGCCGCGTGGACCGGACATCTTAAGCTTAAGATAAGCATAGTGCGGCACCGCATTGAACCGAGCGAATGCAGTCCGTCCGAGGAGTGCGTGATAACCACTGCGGAATGGGACGATGTCGAAGATTAACTCCTCGCTTCAGAGGTTGTCGGGGGATCCAAAGACAACCTCTAGTGTGATTGAGCCCATACAGCGGGCCTCTACACCTGGTATGACTCCTTTGAAGGTAGTCTTTGTTGGCTTGATCCTTGATGGATTAATGCCCATTTTGCGCACTGTGTCTTGATAGAGCAGATTGAGGCTGCTACCACCATCCATGATGACTCACGTTAGGTGGAGTCCATCAATGATTGGGTCCAGGACTAGTGCGGCTGATCCGCCATGCCGGATACTGGTCGGCTGATCCCGACGATCAAAAGTGATCAGGCATGATGACCATGGGTTGAATTTTGGGGCGACTGGCTCTATCGCATAAACGTCCCTTAGTAAGCGCTTGCGCTCCCTTTTGGGGACGTGTGTAGCGTATATCATGTTCACCGTTTTGACTTGAGGGGGGAACTTCTTCTGCCCCCTGAGTTCGGTTGCCGGGGCTCTTCGTCATCGTCCTCACTTTGCGATCCCTTTTCCTTGTTCTCAGTGTTTAACTTGCTGGCCTGTTTGAAGACCCAACAATCCCTGTTGGTATGATTGGTTGGTTTGTCTGGGGTGCCATGTATCTGGCATGGATGATCGAGTATGCGGTCCAAGCTGGATGGTCCCTAACCGTTCCTTTCATAAGCCTTTTTCCGCTGACCGAACTTGGAGCCGCTGAATCCGGCATTAATTGTAGTGTCATCGCTATTATCACCATTGCTTCGGCGCTTGTGTCTATTACGTCGGAGCTTGCCGTTGCTATTTTTGACCTAGGAGGGGCCCGCCTCGCTGGTTGTGTTTTTGCTACGAGCCAGCCAACTATCCTCACCTGCGCAAAAGTGGGTCATGAGTGCCGCGAGGGCTGCCATAGATTTGGGCTTTTCTTGGCCTAGATAGCGGGCGAGCCATTCATCGCGGATGCTATGTTTAAAGGCCGCTAGGGCTTCGGCATCCGGACAGTCAACGATCTGGTTCTTTTTAGTTAGGAGTCTAGTCCAGAATTTCCTGGCTGACTCTCCAGGCTATTGGACTATGTGACTTAAGTCATCGGGGTCTGGTGGCCGGACGTATGTACCTTGGAAGTTGTCAAGAAAAGCTTCTTCCAAGTCCTCCCAGCTGCCGATGGAATTTTCAGGCAGGCTGTTTAACCAGTGCCGGGCTGGCCCTTTGAGCTTTAGTGGGAGGTATTTGATAGCTTGGAGGTCATCTCCGCGGGCCATGTGAATGTGGAGAATAAAATCCTCTATCCATACCGCGGGATCGGTTGTTCCATCGCATGATTCAATATTGACGGGTTTGAACCCTTCGGGGAATTCATGGTCCATTACTTCATAAGTGAAGCAGAGAGGGTGTGCGGTGCCTCTATATCTGGCCGCATTGCGCCGTAGCTCCGATGGAGTTCGTCTGCGGTTATCGGCTCAGGTGTGACTAGGTTTGTCACGCCCGAATAGGTAGCCATCATCATGTGTCAAGGGACGTCCTTGCGATCCATAAATAGATCGGGTATGTCCTATTCTACTATCCAGGGTCTGTCGGAGGTCGTATGTGTGACCCCGCGCTGTTTCGTCTCTATTTTTATGAGGCGGTGGGGTAGGCTGTTGTTCGTCCTGAGCTGCCGCTCTATCCCGACCACGTGGTGGTCGGTCCGCCGCACTGTCCCGACCGCGTGGTGGTCGAGCGGCCGCATTACGCGAGGGAGGTATGAGCTCCGGCACCTCTTCATTGAACTGGGGTAGCAGCCTTCCCATTGGGTAACTCTTGGCTGGGCGTCTGAGGCCGTATTCTTCGGCTGCCAGGACATCAGTCCATCTGTCGACGAGCAGGTCTTGGTCAGCTTGAAGCTGCTGTTGTTTCTTTTTCAGGCTCCTTGCCGTTGCTATTAGCTGGCGCTTGAAGCGCTCCTGCTCGAGAGGTTCCTCAGGCACGATGAAATCTTCGTTGCCGAGGCTTTCCTCATCTTCGGAGAGCGGACGGTAACTACCATCCTCCGAGTCGTTGGGCCTATCCTTTTCGTTGGGGCTAGCTTGCCCGTTTTCTTGCTCCTCTTGTTCGGATGTTACCTCAGCAAGGTCTTCATTGTTTTCGGCATCGTCCGGAGTATTATTTTCACAGGTGCCAGCATTGCTGTCTTTTGAACGACGTGAC
Organism: Aegilops umbellulata; assembly: GCA_032464435.1. Lineage (NCBI taxonomy): Eukaryota > Viridiplantae > Streptophyta > Magnoliopsida > Poales > Poaceae > Aegilops > Aegilops umbellulata. Next base: position 47,343,899 of record CP136060.1, on the reverse strand, counting down.
TTAGAGCGGCACAGAGGACGCCGGCGTTTTTGCTGTGTCTCAGGAGGTTTATTGTCGACTGGATTTTCTTTGTCATCGTCGTTGGTTGTTTTGGGTGTATCCACCATGTACACATCGTACGAAGAAGTGCCCGTCCAGCGTCCAGTAAATGGCGGATCTTGGCCTTGATCCCCGTCGGCATCGTCGTCCATACTGTCGATGTCTTCGGAGTCGTAATCAAGCATGTCGGTTAAGTCCTCGACAGTGGCTATGAAGTGGGTGGCGGGTGGGAAGCAAAATTCTCGATCGTCAGCCCCTAGTTCGAACCGGACATAGTTCGTCTGCGCGTCCCCCACCAAGGACAGGCTCTTTAATGAGTTTAGCACATCGCCCAAAGGCGAGTGCTGGAAGATGTCTGCGGCGCTGAATCCGAAGATCGATGAACAATCAAGTTTGGCGTCCGCGGGCTCACATGGTTCGGAACTTATAACCAGAGACGAGTCCGGGATTCCGGTGACATAGATATTGTGTGAGGTTAAGCCCATGTGCGGCTCCGACGCCGGGGAATCTGTGGCCTCCGTGGTGGGGTCGAGCCTCCGATCCTTGGATGCCGCAGTGTGCTCTGGCTCTAAGGCCAGAGTGGTCACAGAAGCTATCTCCTGGATGTGGTCTGACGACAAATTTAGGTCATCTTCGTCAAGATGACCAGGAGCGGTCGCCGCGGTCTCGAATGCGGCGAAGATCAAATCTCCACGGATGTCCGCAACGTAATTCAAGCTCCCAAATCTGACATGATGGCTAGGGGCGTAGCTATCGATCTGCTCCAGGTGGCCAAACGAGTTGGCCCGCAGTGCGAAGCCGCCGAACACGAAGATCTATCCGGGGAGGAAGGTTTCTCCTTGGACAGTGTCATTGTTGACGATTGAAGGGGCCATCGAACCTTTTGGGGACGACACCGTGGAACTCTCAATGAAAGCACCAATGTCGGTGTCAAAACCGGCGGATCTCGGGTAGGGGGTCCCGAACTGTGCGTCTAAGGTCGATGGTAACAGGAGACAGGGGACACGATGTTTACCCAGGTTCGGGCCCTCTCTATGGAGGTAATACCTTACTTCCTACTTGATTGATCTTGATGGATATGAGTATTACAAGAGTTGATCTACCACGAGATCGTAATGGCCAAACCCTAGAAGTCTAGCCTGTATGACTATGGTAATGAGTATATCCCCTTCCGGACTAAGTCCTCCGGTTTATATAGACACCGGGAGGATCTAGGGTTACACAAGGTCGGTTACAAAGAAAGGAATCTACATATTCGGTCACCAAGCTTGCCTTCCATGCCAAGGAGAGTCCTATCCGGACACGGGTGCAGTCTTCGGTCTTCGTATCTTCACAGCCCATCAGTCCGGCCCATGGCTAACAGGCCGGACACCCGAGGACCCCTTAGTCCAGGACTCCCTCAAGGATGGCCGGTGTTTTATTTCTATGCAGTGCCCGAACGGTGTTCTGAACGTACATGTAGCTATCATGGATACATTTCTTCCTCTGAAAAGTTGTCTGCGCGGGGGAGATGACCCGGTCGATGATAGCAGCCAGCCTCATGGAGAGCACCTTGGTGATTAGTTTTGTTATAGAGTGGATGAGGCTGATGGGCCTAAAATCAGTTATTCTAGATGCCACGTCCTTTTTCAGGATAAGCACGATCATGGTCGTGTTGAGCTCAGCAAAATTTCCGTCTGCCAGCCTATAGAACATGTCAAAAACCACCATGATATCCTCCTTGATTGTGGCCCAGCATGATCTGTAAGAAGTGCCCGAAAATCCATTGGGGCCTAGCGCTTTTTCTATTGGGGAGGCCTGGATTGCAGCCAAAACCTCCTGTTCAGAGAATGGGTTGTCCAGTCCTTCATTTTACAGCATCGGCATGTCGAGCTCCTCCCAATTGATGGTTCTTCCTCTGTTCTCCATTTTGCCCAGCAGGTTTAGGAAATGGTGGTGGATGACCGAGGCTTTATCTTCATGAGCAGTTGCAGTGGCTGACATGGAACTGGAGCTTTGCATCACTAAAGAGTGTTTTTGCCCATATATTCAGGTCAGCAGTTGTCCTGTTCATCTTCTTCTCCAACCTGACGATCGAACAATTGTGGTTCACCGGCCGTTGCCAAGCCCTAGCAACAGTCTCCTGGAAATGAGGAAAATTTGGCCAGAAGTTTCCAAAACGGATGGTCAGCTTCCTACGCGGAGTACTAGTGTTCGCCAGGAGGAGAGGACAGTGATCCGAGCAGTCCATTGATTCTTCCATCAGAATGAAGGAGGGGAAAAGGGCCTCCCATTCCAGGTTGCAAAACACTTTGTCAATACCGACCATAGTTGGGTTTTCCCTCTCATTTTTCCAGGTAAAACTTCTATTTTTGCACTTAATTTCTCTGAGGCATGCTCTGTCAATGGCTGTTCTGAACATACCCATGATCCTTCAGTTCAAATTGAGGTTGTTTTTGTCTCGAGCTTCGTAAATGATGTTGAAATTCCCATTGATCAACCACAGCTCTCCGGGGGGGTGCTGTATGAGCAAGCTCGGCCAGGAAAGCGTCCTTCCGCGTGTCATCCACGGGGCCATAGACTGTTGTCAACCAGAAACATGATCCATCATGCAGCACCGAGATCCTGCTTGTGATCGAGAAGCATCCGACTGCTTGTGAGACAAAACTGACATTTCTCTTGTTCCAGAGAATTACAGCCCCTCCTCTAGTGCCCGTAGCTGGGAGGACGGCGCAGCCTTCTAATGTGTTTCCTCCTAGATCTCTGACACTGGATTGTTGCCAGCTCTCTAGCTTTGTTTCCTGGAGACAGAGGATGGACACACGCTGCACTTCAGCAACCTGGCGCACAGCGGTTCTCTTTGCCGGCGAATTCAGCCCTCGCACATTCCAGCTCAAGGTTGCAGGGTTTGTGATATTCATTGGGCACACAGGTTTTCCCCATCGACTACAAACACAATTTTTGACAGCAAATAGTTCTGTTCCGACAGCTAACACTTCTATTAGCAAACTGATACACATATGAGCTCACCGGGGGGCGCCGTTGACCACCAATAGGCCCGAACTCTCGACGGCGCCAGCCACTCCACCTACCACTACTGATACAGAGCGCAACTAAACCTAGCTCGAGCCACCCTAATGACGGCCGCTGTCGGAGACTACAACCGACATAGGGACAAAAATAACAATGGCGACCTAACATGACTACACAACAGCCTCCTCGGCAGCAGCATCGGGTCCCGCCATCCCCACGGCAACGTGGAGCGTGTCCTTGTTCAGCCTAGTTAGTTTCGCGATGGTGCTGATGTCATCGTCGGTGAGGGGCTCGTCGAACCTGCGGATGAGGGCCTCCGCCGCCTTGGCTGTCATATTCTCCTTGGGCCCTAGCAGTCCCAGTCCCTTCACCAGCCTGAGCGTGGTGCGTTCGGCCATCGGGGTTGCATTGTTCAGTGCAGCCTGGTGCGCGCTCTGACGAGGCGGCGGCACAGATGTTGCACGAGACTTGGGCAGTGCAGAACGGCGTTTGGCGGGCGGCAGGGGTAGCAGCGTCGGGGGGACGGTGAAGAGGCAGCGGGGTGCAACAGTAGGATCATCTAACTCTAGGTGGCAGACTTGCTCAGTCACTTCTCCCAGCTGCAGCACCATCGTGGAAACAGCTGTGGGTGTGCGACAGCTGAAGTTGATCGGGTTTGTCCCGGCGAGGGTGGGGCCAAAGATGTCTGGAGCTGCTGCCTCGGCGACGCCCTCTGCTGCCTTCCCCTTGTCGGTGAAGTCGAGTGGTGCAGCCAGTGCGGCTTCTATCTCGGCGTCGATGATCGCATCCTCAGCGCGGCCCCGGCCCATGGGCATCATCAGCTTCTTTGCATTGGAGAAGAACTGCTCGATGTCGTCGCCGTGCATGTCAGGAGAGGGCAGAGCGGGCGGTGGTGCAGGTGGCGCAGCGCCATGCTCCTTGGCTCCGCCCTTCTTACGTCCGTGTCATGCGCCGTGACGCCGGTTGCCCTTAGAGCTGCTGGAGCAATGGCGCGCCGGGGGGAGCGGCTGCGGTTGGGTGCTCCTTGGAGGAAACCTCGCCCCGTTCGTTGTGGCCGCGGCCGCGCCCCAGAAGCGTGTCCTTCTAGGTTCTCCTTCCAGCTCCATCATTGTAGTGTCGCGCCTGGGGCCGCCAAGAGGCATGCCACGGCAGCCCGTGTCCGCCACCGGGGCACGGGCCTGCCGCTTGTGGCGCTCGTCATGCTGCCCATCCTCAACGTGCATGGTCCAGGTCTCAGGATGGATGCGCGGCAGCGCATCATCATCGTCGGAGCCGGAGGATGACAAGCCGCTCTGCGCCGAGTGCGAGCAGCGTGGCGACCTTGGCGACCAATTTCAATGCAGTCGACGTGGATGAGTAGATCGTACCGCGTCGCGCCCGGAGGATGAGCCACCCGGCGATCCGGCGGCGAGAAGCCGTCCATCTCCTCGACCCGCCCCGCGTCGTGGGGCAGCTTCCATTAGGTGTGCCTGGTCGGGATGAACGCCATGTCCCACACCCAGACCCAGCACGCAAAGGTGTTTTGTGTGGCTGTGCTCCAGCGTGCGGCTGTCGAGGCGGTCGACGCACACCTTGTTGCCGAACACCTCCTGCCCCCCTCGATGGACCAGTACTGCATGGGCATGTGCTCGACGACGCAACGGACATGCATGTTGAAGGTGGCGAAGCTGGCATGATCATCTTCGCGCCATGGAAAGATGGTGAAGTTGGTGTTGTCTACGTGGAGAGTGCCGTGGCGCACAACGTTGGCGTGGTGAGCCGGCTGGGTGAAGACGACTAGGAAGTCCTCGAGGTAGTGCGCCGTCACCCGCAGCTAGTGGGGCGGGACGCAGAGCTGGGCCTCAAGGGCACGCCCAACAGCCATGGGCGACGTGGCCGCCACTCCTGTTGGGGAACGTAGTATTTCAAAAAAATTCCTACGATCACGCAAGATCTATCTAGGAGAAGAATAGCAATGAGCAAGGAGAGTGTGTCCACGTACCCTCGTAGACCGAAAGCGGAAGGGTTTAGTAACGTGGTTGATGCAGTCGAACGTCTTCGAGATTCAATCGTTCAAGTACCGAACGCACGACACCTCCGCGATCTGCACACGTTCCGCTCGGTGACGTCCCTCGAACTCTAGATCCAGATAAGGCCGAGGAAGAGTTTCATGAGCACGACGGCGTGGTGACGGTGATGATGAATTTACCGGCACAGGGTTTCGCCTAAGCACTACGACAATATGACCGAGGTGGAAAACTGTGGAGGGGGGCACCACACACGGCTAAAGATCAACTTGTGTGTCTATGGGGTGCCCCACTCCCCCGTATATAAAGGAGGGGAGGAGGAGGTTGGCCGGCCACAAAGGGGGAGGAATCCTACTCCTAGTAGGAGTAGGTTTCCCCCTTTCCTAGTCCAACTAGGAGGAGAAGGAAGGAGAGGGAAAGAGGGGCTGCGCACCCTCCCCTAGTCCTATTCGGACTCCCCTTTGGGGGAGGGGGGACGCCACCTCCTAGCTGCTGCCCTCTCTCTCCCTTAAGGCCCACTAAGGGCCAATAACTTCCCGGGGGGGTCCGGTAACCCTCCGGCACTCTGGTTTTATCCGAAACTTTCCGGAACACTTCTGGTGTCCGAACAACATGGTCAAATATATCAATCTTCATGTCTCGACCATTTCGAGACTCCTCGTCATGCTCGTGATCTCATCTGGGACTCCGAACAACCTTCGGTACATCAAATCACATAAACTCATAATACCAATCGCCATCGAACGTTAAGCGTGCTGACCCTACGGGTTCGAGAACTATGTAGACATGACTGAGACACCTCTCCGGTCAATAACCAATAGCGGAACCTGGTTGCTCATATTGGCTCCTACATATTCTACGAAGATCTTTATCGGTTAAACCGCATAACAACATATGTTGTCCCTTTTGTCATCGGTATGTTACTTGCCCGAGATTCGATCGTCGGTATCATCATACCTAGTTCAATCTCGTTACCGGAAAGTCTCTTTACTTGTTGCGTAATGCATCATCTCATAACTAACTCATTAGTCACATTGCTTGCAAGGCTTCTAGTGATGATCATTACTGAGAGGGCCCAGAGATATCTCTCCGATACTTGGAGTGACAAATCCTAATCTCGATCTATGCCAACTCAACAAACACCATCGGAGACACCTGTAGAGCATCTTTATAATCACCCAGTTACGTTGTGACGTTTGATAGCACACAAGGTGTTCCTCCGATATTCAGGAGTTGCATAATCTCATAGTCGGAGGAATAAGTATAAGTCATGAAGAAAGCAATAGCAATAAAACTAAACGATCATTATGCTAAGCTAACGGATGGTTCTTGTCCATCACATCATTCTCTAATGATGTGATCATGTTCATCAAATGACAACACATGTCTATGGCTAGGAAATTTAACCATCTTTGATTAACGAGCTAGTCAAGTAGAGGCATACTAGGGACACTCTGTTTTGTCTATATATTCACACATGTATCAAGTTTCTGGTTAATGCAATTCTAGCATTAATATTAAACATTTACCATGATATAAGAAAATATAAATAAAAACTTTATTATTGCCTCTAGGGCATATTTCCTTCAGTCTCCCACTTGCACTAGAGCCAATAATCTAGTTCACACCGCCATGTGATTTTTCACCAATAGTTCACATCGTCATGTGATTTAACACTCTATAGTTCACATCGCCATGTGACCAATACCCAAAGGGTTTACTAGATTCAATAATCTAGTTCACATCACCATGTGATTAACACCTAAAGAGTACTAAGGTGTGATCATGTTTTGCTTGTGAGAGAAGTTTAGTCAACGGGTCTGCTACATTCAGATCCGTATGTATTTTGCAAATTTCTATGTCTACAATGCTCTGCATGGAGCTACTTTAGTTAATTGCTCCCACTTTCAATATGTATCCGGATTGTGACTTGGAGTCATCCATATCGGTGTCAAAGCTTGCATCGACGTAACTCTTTACGACGAACTCTTTATCACCTCCATAACCGAGAAATATTTACTTAGTCCTCTAAGGATAATTTTGAACGCTGTCGAGTGATCTACTCCTAGATCAAAATTGTACTCCCTTGCCAAACTCAGGGTAGAGTATGCAATAGGTCTGGTACACAACATGTCAAACTTTATAAAGAACCTATGGCTGAGGCATAGGGAATGTCTTTCATTCTCTCTCTATCTTCTGTCGTGGTCGGGCTTTGTCTTCACTCAACTTTACACCTTGCAACACAGGAAAGAACTCCTTCTTTGACTATTCCATTTTGAACTACTTCCAAAAACTTGTCAAGGTATGTACTCATTGAAAAAACTTCTCAAGCATTTTGATCTATCTCTATAGATCTTAGATGCTCAATATGTAAGCAACTTCACCAAGATTTTTTCTTTGAAAAACTCCTTTCAAATATTCCTTTATGCTTTCCAGAAAATTCTACATCATTTCACATATATTTTATCAGAAAGGTTGTAGTGCTCCCACCCACTTTCTTGTAAATACAGGCTTCACCGCAAGTCTGTATAAAACTATATGCTTTGATCAACTCATCAAAGCGTATATTCCAACTCCGAGATGCTTGCACCAGTCCATAGATGGATTGCTAGAGCTTTGTACACGTTGTTAGCACCTTTAGGATCGGCAAAACCTTCTGGTTGCATCATATACAACTCTTCTTTAAGAAATCCATTAAGGAATGTAGTTTTGACATCCATTTGCCAGATTTCATAAAATGTGGCAATTGCTAACATGATTTGGACAGACTTAAGAATCGCTATGAGTGAGAAAATCTCATCATAGTCAACACCTTGAACTTGTCAAAAACCTTTTGCGACAAGTCGAGCTTTGTAGATAGTAACACTACCATCACCGTCCGTCTTCCTCTTGAAGATCCATTTATTCTTTGTGGCTTGCCGATCATCGGGCAAGTCAACCAAAGTCCATGCTTTGTTCTCATACATGGATCCTATCTAAGATTTTATGGCCTTAAGCCATTTCGCAGAATCTCGGCTCATCATCGCTTCCTCATAGTTCGTAGGTTCATCATGGTCAAGTAACATGACCTCCAGAACAGGATTACCATACCACTCTGGTGCAGACCTTACTTTGGTTGACCTATGAGGTTCGATGGTAATTAACTTGATCTGAAGTTTCATGATCATCATCATTAACTTCCTCACTAATTGGTGTAGGCATCACTAGAACTGATTTCTGTGATGAACTTCTTTCCAATTCGGGAGCAGGTATAGTTACCTCATAAAGTTCTTCTTTCCTCCCACTCACTTCTTTCGAGAGAAACTCCTTGTCTAGAAAGGATCCATTCTTAGCAACGAATGTCTTGCCTTCGGATCTGTGATAGAAGGTGTACCCAACATTTTCTTTTGGGTATCCTATGAAGACGCACTTCTTCGATTTGGGTTCGAACTTATCAGGTTGAAACTTTTTCACATAAGCATCGCAACCCCAAACTTTAAGAAACGACAGCTTAGGTTTCTTGCCAAACCATAGTTCATACGGTGTCGTCTCAACGGATTTAGACGATGCCCTATTTAACGTGAATGTAGCTGTCTCTAATGCATAACCCTGAAATGATAGTGGTAAATCGGTAAGAGACACCATAGATTGCACTATATCCAATGAAGTACAGACATTCGGACACACCATTATGTTGTGGTGTTCTAGGTGGCATGAGTTTGTGAAACTATTCCACATTGTTTTAATTGATGGCCAAACTCATAACTCAAATATTCGCCTTTGTGATCAGATCATGGAAACTTTATTTTCTTGTTACGATGATTCTCTACGTCACTCTAAAATTCTTTGAACTTTTCAAATGTTTCAGACTTGTGTTCCATCAAGTAGATATACCCATATCTTCTCAAATCATTTGTGAAGGTCAGAAAACAATGATACCCGTCGTGAGCCTCAACACTCATCGGACCGCATACATCGGTATGTATTATTTCCAATAAGTCAGTGGCTTGCTCCATTGTTCCGAAGAACGGAGTCTTAGTCATCTTGCCCATGAGGCATGGTTCGCAAGCATCAAATGATTCATAACCAAGTGATTCCAAAAGTCCATCCGCATGGAGTTTCTTCATGCGCTTTACACCAATATGACCTAAACGGCAGTGCCACAAGTATGTTGCACTATCATTATCAACTTTGCATCTTTTGGCATCAATATTATGTGTATCACTACGATCGAGATTAAATAAACCATTTATATTAAGTGTATGACCATAGAAGGTTTTATTCATGTAAACAGAACAATAATTATTCTTTGACTTAAATGAATAACTGTATTGCAATAAACATGATCCAATCATATTCATGCTCAACGCAAACACCAAATAACATTTATTTTAGGTTCAACACTAATCCCGAAGGTAAAGGGAGTGTGCGATGGTGAACTTATCAACCTTGGAATCACTTCCAACACACATCATCACCTCACCCTTAACTAGTCTCTGTTTATTTTGCAACTCCTGTTTCGAGTTACTACTCTTACCAACTGAACTAGTATCAAATACTGAGGGGTTGCTATAAACACTGGTAAAGTACACATCAATAACATGTATATCACATATACCTTTGTTTACTTTGCCATCCTTCTTATCCGCCAAGTACTTGGGGCAGTTCCGCTTCTAGTGACCATTTCCTTTGCAGTAGAAGCACTCAGTTTCAGGCTTGGGTCTAGCTTTGGGCTTCTTCATGGGAGTGGAAACTTGTTTGCCATTCTTTTTGAAGTCCCCTTTCTTTCCCTTGCCCTTTTACCTCAAACTAGTGGTCTTGTCAACCATCAACACTTGATGCTTTTCTTGATTTCTACCTTCATAGATTTCCGCATCGCAAAGAGCTCGGGAATCGTTTCCGTTATCCTTTGCGTATTATAGTTCATCACGAAGTTCTAGTAACTTGGTGATAGTGACTAAATAACTTTGTCAATCACTATATTATATGGAAGATTAACTCCCACTTGATTCAAGTGATTGTAGTACTCAGACATTCTGAGCATATGCTCACTGGTTGAGCTATTCTCCTCCATCTTGTAGGAAAAATACTTGTCAGAGGTCTCATACCTCTCGACTCGGGCATGAGTCTGAAATACCAATTTCATCTCTTGGAACATCTCATATGCTCCATGTCGTTCAAAAAATTTTGAAGTCCCGGTTCTAAGTCGTAAAGCATGCATGGTGCACTAAACTATCAAGTAGTCATCATGCCGAGCTTGTCAAACGTTCATAACGTCTGTATCTGCTCCTGCAATAGTTCTGTCACCTAGCGGTGCATCAAGGACATAATTTTTCTGTGCAGCAATGAGGATAATCCTCACATCACGGACCAAGTCCGCATCATTTCTACTATCATCTTTCAACTTATTTTTCTCTAGGAGCATATCAAAAATAAACGGGGAGCTACATTGCAACCTATTGATCTACAATATAGATATGCAAATACTACCAGGACTAAGTTCATGATAAATTAAGTTCAATTAATCATATTACTTAAGAACTCCCACTTAGATAGATATCCCTCTAGTCATCTAAATGATCACGTAATCCATGACACATCTCCATCGTATCTACTTTTCCAAACACTTTTGCCCTTGTTTTGGACTCTAACTTGCATGATTTGAATGGAACTAACCTGGACTGACGCTGTTTTCAGCAGAATTGCCATGGTGTTATTTTTGTGCAGAAATAAAAGTTCTCGGAATGACTTGAAGCTTCACGGAGAATTTTTTGGAATATATAAAAAATACTAGCGAAAGAATCAAGACCAGGGGCCCACACCCTGCCCACAAGGGTGGGGCGTGCCTACCCCCTGTCTCGTGGGCCCCCTGAGGCTCCACCGACCTCAACTCCAACTCCACATATTCATGTTCAGGGAGAAAGAAAATCAGAGAGAAGGATTCATCGCATTTTACGATATGGAGCCGTTGCAAAGCCCTAAACTCTCTCGGGGGGCTAATCTGGAGTCCGTTCGGAGCTCCGGAGAGGGGAATCCGTCGCCTTCGTCATCATCAACCTTCCTCCATGATCAATTTCATGATGCTCACCGCCGTGCGTGAGTAATTCCATCGTAGACTTGCTGGATGGTGATGGGTTGGATGAGATTTACCATGTAATCGAGTTAGTTTTGTTAGGGTTTGATCCCTAGTATCCATTATGTTCTGAGATTGATGTTTCTATGACTTTGCTATGCTTAATGCTTGTCACTAGGGCCCGAGTGCCATGAATTCAGATCTGAACCTATTATGTTTTCATGAGTATATGTGAGTTCTTGATCCTATCTTGCAATTCATTAGTCACCTACTATGTGTTATGATCCAATAACCCCAAAGTGACAATAATCGAGACAACTCCCGGTGATGATCGTAGTTGAGGAGTTCATGTATTCACTAAGTGTTAATGCTTTAGTCCGGTACTCTATTAAAAGGAGGCCTTAATATCCCTTAGTTTCCAATAGGACCCCGCTGCCACGGGAGGGTAGGACAAAAGATGTCATGCAAGTTCTTTTCCATAAGCACGTATGACTATATTCGGAATACATGCCTACGTTACATTGATGAACTGGAGCTAGTTATGTGTCACCCTATGTTATAACTGTTGTATGAGGAATTGCATCCGACATAATTATCCTCACTGATCCAATGCCTACGAGCTTTTCACATATTGATCTTTCCTTAGTCAGCCTAGCGAGAGCGAGAGCGAGAGCCCCCGCCGTGCGTCACTCCGACGTCGGCGTCCGCCCCCACCCGCCGTCGGCCACTCTGGCGACGGCGTCCACCCCCTTTCGTCCTCCCCCCTCCTCCCCTCCGGGCGCGGGCGCTGCATCATGGCCTACAGCCCCGACTCAGAGGTTGCGCCCTCTCGTTGCGCGGGGGACCGGCCGGTGATTTCTGGCCTCGGCATCTCCTCGTGCTCGGAGTCGTCCGGTGCCGCGGGTGGTCACGAGGTCTCGTCGGGGACGAGGCTCATGGAGGGAGCTGCGGTTGCCGGTGCTGGAGCTGGCGGCAGATGGTGCCTTGGGCTCCGGCCCCACTGTTCGAGAAGACGCTGTGGAGGCGCCGCCATGATCGGGAGCTACAGGCCCTGCAGCAGCGTCCACGCCCGCCTTCGACCTCCCCTCACCACGAGATGTCTCCTGATATGGAGGGACTCTGCTTCCGGTGCCTCCGGGAGGGCCACTTCCGGCATGACTGCACAAACCCCATCGTGTGCATCAGATGCGGCGAGGAAGGGCATGGCACCAGCGGATGCAAGCGGCCGCGCAGTCTCACTTCGGAGGCGGAGCTCCGCCGTCAGGCTGTGGCCATGGTGGCGCGGCGCACTTCCCGGTCGGCAACCCCCTCAAGCATCTCGCTTCCGCCACCACCGCCCTCGTCTCTGGCACCGGTGGAGGCCTGGCCGCGGCTGGGCACGCAGCGTCCCCTTCCCCCGGCCCCAAGGCTGCAGATGTAGATGGACACGGCCATGGTGCCGTCAGAGCTGTGTGTCGTTCGGCGCACCCCGGCCATGGATGATCTGGAGAGGCATCTCCAACTCGCCATGGTGGTGTACACGGGCGACACCAGGAGGGAGAATTTGCCGGAGTTTGTGGTTGAGGCGCTCCAGGACAAGGCCGACATTCTGGCAGAAAGGGTGTCGATCCATCATCATCGACCGGAGGACTTCCTCGTCGTCTTTGCGCGAGGGGAGGATCGGACCTGGGTGAGCGCCATGCCGGTGATGGAGCACAGGGGCGTTCAGCTGTATTTCGGGCAGTGGATCCGGCAAGCTCAGGCAATCCATGCGACGTTCTAGTTCAAGGCCAAGATCGTGATGGAGGGGATTCCGTCGCATGCCTGGGAGCGGGAGGTGGCAAAGACTCTGCTGGGGTCATCCTGCCTGGTGGACATGATTGATCCTGAGACTAGTTCTCGCTCAGACCTCTCGGCGTTCAGGTTGACGGCGTGGACAGCGCAGCCGGAGGAGATTCTATCGTTGCGGTGGCTGGCGGTGCCCGAGACGGGGATGCGTTCACCACTAATGGAGCCGACCCTTCTCCAGTACAAGGTACTGATTCACGTGGATGAGATCTCGGATTACACCGCGACAGAAGAGCCACAGTTCTTGGGTGCTTCATCAGACAGTGAGCAGAGTGGTTTGCCGGAGGATCCTGACACATCGAGCATGGGCGGCGGTTGAGGACCTGCAAAATCGCGCAAAGTCTGGCGTTTTAGAGTGCCGGATGAGAGGGGCGGCGCCGGAGCTGGAGGAGGCATTGCCCATGGTGGTGGTGCACGGAGTACGTCAGCCGCCGCAGAGCTGTCCGCGAAGGGCAGGATTGGAATATCCCTCACATCCAGCCGGTGCCGGGGGGCCACCCCGCAGATTCGGCTCGGTGCATAAGCGTTTCTCCACCAGACCATCAGCTTTTGACCACTTGACTAGGCCGTCAGCTGCACAGCCAATGGGATCACCAAGGCAAGATCAGAGTTTGAACGGAGGGGCGGGATTGGATGGAAGTAGTGGTGCAATGGGGAGCCAGCTGGCAGCAATCATTGTGCCCATCGCCAGCCCGAAGAGGACCGTTGTGCAGGTGGAGACAGCGCGGTCTCTGTGGCCGGAAGGGACAGGCGTGGAAACACAGGTGGGCCAGGTCGTGGGAGGATCAGATAGGATAGCGACTGCTGATACGGTGGGGCCCGTGATGTCGGTGGCCAGAGTCGAGGCTCATACAGTTGGGAGAGGTGGCGATCCCAAGGAAACACTGTTGCTGGGTGGGTGTGCTGATGCGGTTGGGGAGTAGGTGGTGCCTAGGCCCTGGCTGGCCACTGACTTGGGGATGGCGCCCACCAATCCACGCATAGAGAGGGCGGACCCGGTCTCCAAGGAAGGGGATAAGGACATGCATGAGGGAGGTTCGATGGAGGACGAGGACAAAGCAGCGGATGTGGCCAGCGGCAGTGGGGCCGAGCAACAGGAGCTTAGGGAATCTTTCCCTGTTGTGCGCCCAATTGGCTGTGCATGCATGCCCATGCATGATGGGACGCCCCCATGCACGGAAAATGGGCATGTAAACACTATCCTGGCGACTGAGGAAACGGAGCAGCAAGAATTGATTTTGCATAGTGTCCCACTACTGAAGGAGATACAAGCGGCCAAGCTGAGGCCGGAGGCGACACCTTTTACCCCTAAGCACACAACACGAGCAACGAAGAAGACGGCCTCCACCAGCCGGTCCAGAGATAACCCGACAGAGAACGTGCTACTTCATGCGCTTGGGATGGTGTCAGAAGACATGGTGGCGGATGACGGTATGGTGCACGAACTTCAGGCCCTGTTTGATTCCCCGCTGCGGGAGCAACATATCACGATCATCGCAGGGTTGTTTGGCAAGGCAGTGCCAATAGTGCAAGACATGGAGGGAAACAACGCGGTCGTTCTATGCTCACACTAGAGAGCTAGCTTGGAGGTTGGTGTATATGTCCTTCATGGATATACACCCGCAGGTGTTGTGCTGGAATGTGAGGGGCCTCAACAATCCAGCCAAGAGGAAGGTCGTTCGGGAGTTTGTGGAAATGGTGAAAGTTAACTTGGTTTGTTTCCAAGAAACTAAAATGGATGTAATGGACCAATTTGTTGTAATACAATGCTTGGGGCCGTCGTTTGATGGCTTTGCCTATGTGCCGGCGGTGGACACTTGCGGAGGTATACTTTTGGCTTGGGATAGCGCGGTGCTTAAGGTGGACAACATCATGCTTAATGCCAACTTCCTTACGGGCAGGGTGCATGTCAAGATGGGGGAACCTTGGTGGATCACAGTGGTGTACGGACCACAGGACGATGAAAGGAAAACTATCTTTTTGCAAGAGATCAGGGACTGGCGCTTGGGGTGCCTGGGGCCTTGGATGTTGCTTGGAGACTTCAACATGATCATAAGAGCTGCGGACAAAAGTAACTCCAACATTAATAGAAGGATGATGGGAAGATTTAGAGACTTTGTGGATGATCATGAGCTAACGGAAATGTACATGCACGGATGGAGATACACGTGGTCCAACGAGAGGGAAACACCAACCTTGACAAAGATCGATAGAGTTTTCACGACAGTGGACCGGGAGCTCGGGAACACGGACTACTTGCTGCAGGCGCTTTCCACTGGGGTCTCGGATCACGCGCCACTACTTCTCACGACCAATGCTAGTTTTTGCCCCAAGCGGTGCTTCCGGTTCGAGTTGTTTTGGACGAAGCTTGAAGGTTTTGAGGAGGCAGTGAGGGAGGCCTGGACGTGCAGCGATGACATGGTGGATCCGTACAAGAGACTTGACGCCCTGCTCAGAAATACTGCGAGCTACTTGCAGGCCTGGGGGAAGAAAAAGGTCGGCAATGTCAAGCTGTTGATGAGGGTGGCTAACTGGGTGATTCACAAATTGGACATAGCTCAAGAGAGACGGCTGTTGGTAAGTGAGGAACTGTGGTGCGTCGAAGCTTAAAGCAAGCTCACTTAGGATTGGCCGCGTTGGAGCGTACCATTGATCGCCAACGATCGAGACTGAAGTGGTTGAAGGAGGGAGATGCCAACACAAAACTTTTTTAGGCCTTCGCTAATGGGCGCTGTGCGAAGAACTTCATCACACACATCAAAAGAGAGGGAGTCATCATCACGGATCAGGAGCAGAAGGAAGAGGCTTTTTTCCAAGCGTATGAGAGGATTATTGGGCAGGATACGGCAAGAGAGCACACCTTGGACTTGCAGTTCCTTCAGGTGCAGAGTCATGACCTCCGGGAGCTGGAGAATATCATAACCGAGGAGGAGGTTTGGGAGGTCATCAAGGAACTTTCCCCTGATCATGCCCCTGGACCTGACGGATACATTGAGGCTTTCTATCAACGGGCATGGCCAACCATAAAGAAGGATTTCATGGCCGTCATGTTGAAGCTCTACGTGGGAGATGGGAGGGGTTTTGGGAAGCTGAACAAAGCACATATCCTTCTCATACCCAAGAAACCAGATGCAGAAGAAATTGGGGACTTCAGGCCAATAAGTTTGACACACAGCATGCCTAAGTTATTTGCCAAAGTCCTTGCCAACCGCCTCAGAAAACAAATGCACATGATCGTTGAAGCCAATCAATCTGCTTTCATCAAAGGTCGACACCTACATGATAACTTCCTCCTAGTTAGACAAGTGGCAAGGAGGATTCATGCATGCAAATCGCCCGGAGTGTTCCTGAAACTTGATATTTCGAGGGCTTTCGACTCCTTGTCATGGTCGTTCCTCTTTTAAGTCATGGCTGCCAAAGGGTTTGGTACGAGATGGATGACTTGGGTGGCGATCCTGCTGCAAACTGCAACCACCAAAGTGATCGTCAATGGCGTGGCTGGGAAGAGCTTTGGGCACGCGTGCGGGCTGCACCAGGGGGATCCTATCTCGCCTCTGCTCTTCGTCATCGCAATGGATGTTCTGACAAGACTCGTTCAGCGAGCTATGGCGTCTGGTGTGCTAAGCTCATTCCATGGGATCACGGCCATGCAAAGGATCTCGATATACGTGGATGACGTAGCCTTTTTTATCAAACCTACAGTCATGGATTTGAGCTTTGTGAAGGAGACTTCAAAAGCTTTTCGTGAAGCTTCTGGGCTTAAGGTGAACTACGGGAAGTCGTCGGCCATAGTGATTAGAGGGGACGTGGAGGACAGACAAAGGGTGGTTGCACTACTCCAGTGTGACTTAGCGGAATTCCCATGTAGGTACCTTGGCCTACAGCTTGCTAGCAAGAACTTGACTCGCGCGGAATGGCAACCCGTGTAGGATAAAGTGAGGTACTTCGTCCCTGCTTGGCAAAGAGGGTTGATTCAACAAACTGGCCGGTTGATCCTGGTGCAATCTATCATCTCTGCTAGGCCGATCCATCACCTAATGATTGTGGATGCCCCTGTCTGGGTGTTTGAGGAGATTAACAAGTGGATTAGATCATTCTTTTGGTCCGGCAAGGACAAGGTTAACGGTGGACAATGCCTCATCGCATGGGTCAAAATCTGTCGACCTAAGTGCCACGGTGGGCTTGGAGTGAAGAACTTGCAACTTCAATCTTTGGCGCTAAGGGTCAGGTGGGAATGGCTAAAGCGTACGGAGCCAGCGAGGCCCTAGCAGGGATTACCAATGATCGAAGATAGATTGGCGAGGGAGGTGTTTGATAGTCTGGTTCATATTCAAGTTGGCTCGGGTGATAGCGTTCTATTTTGGAGGGACCGGTGGATACACGGATATGCAGTAGCTAACATTGCTCCACTCCTGCTTATGACGGTCCATGTGAGGGTGATCAATACAAGAACGGTGCAGCAGGCATTGCTCAAGAACAGATGGATGGAGGACTGTCAAATTGAGATCTCTTTCATGGCTCAAATGCAATGCATGCATCTCTGCCATGCGGTGGCGACAGTTGACAGACGTGAGACCGAGCAGGATGTCTTCACCTGGACTTGCTCATCTTCTGGACAATACTCAGCCAAGTCAGTCTATTCCATCCTTTGCAATGGATGGCCTAAATCTCCCCCGGCAAAGTGTGTTTGGAGAAGCTGGGCCCCTCTTAAGTGCAACATTTTTGTTTGGCTCGCAATGCAGTACAGGATATGGACGCCAGACAGGAGGGCTAGGCATGGGCTTCAGGATGGGAGCTCAGCATGCTACACGTGCTTGCAGGATGAGGATAATGCTGATCATATTCTTCTATAGTGCCCGTATGCTCGGGAGGTCTGGTATAGGACATGGGACACCCTACAGATTAACACTCCTCAATCACTTGCAAATGAGAATACCCAGGAGTCGTGGTTACGAGCACACAGAAGCTTTCTAGGGGCGGACAGAGAGGCTTTGACACCACATTCACGGCGGTTCTCTGAGCTTTGTGGAAACAGAGGAATGCAAGAGTCTTAAGTAGGGTAGATCAACAAAAAGCTCCTCTCGAGCTTGTTACTTGTATGTTAATTGAGGTAGCTGAGTGGTCGCAGGCGGCAGGTGGTGTTGGTGGTCTACAACAGTTTATGAGGAGTTAGCTTAGCTGTAGTTTGGGTGGTGTTGGTGTATCCGTGTGTGCCGAATTTTCGCATTTGAGCCACACTTCTTGTAATTATGCTTTCTTCATCTTCTATAAAAATGTGGTACGCTGTTAGCGTACTGTCGAAAAAAAAATATTTCCTTAGCTATTTTACAGGTGCCACTTGTCGGCGTTCTGGGAATGGGGGTCCCCAGACTTGCCTGCCTGCGGCCTGCGGCGTGGCTCGAAAGGGGGCCCAGCACGGCCCATCTTCATCAACACGAGACCCAAGACCCTCGCGAGGGGCCAAGCCTCGCGGGGCGGACGACACGGCGCTTCCTCAGGCGCAGCCTCATCGGGCTGGCTCGCGAGAAGGCGGAGAGATCAAGGCGGGGTACCTCACGAGGTGCCCATGACGCAAGCCATGACGACCAAGGGCGCCAGGCGGGCGCCAGCCTGCGCAGTGTCATCCCTTTCCTCTTTGGTGCAAAGGGGGCAAGCGCAGGCGAGAGGATCAAGCAAAGGCATCCATTTCGGTGCAACGAGATCAAGACTAGTCCAACAGTGGGAAGGAGGTCATCGTGGAGCCCAGAACGGCGTCACCATAGGGCCTTTGGCAGGTGAGGACAAACTTTAGTCAGGATGAGTGTACTGGATGTTCCCCTTCAAATTAGCCAATTGTTGGCGCCCTTCCCGCTCAATATTTGGGAAGAGGCCCAGGGCCTTTGCCTATAAATAGGACTAGCCACCCCCAGAGCAGGGGGGGATGGAGAAGTGGGTGCCTAGAATCTGAGCAAGCAGAAGGCAAGTAAGAGAGAGAGAGAGAGAAGGGCGGCTGAACTCCCCCTAGTAGTTCATCCCCCAGGCCGAGAACAGACCCTCGCGAGGCTGTTCTACCTTGTAGTGTTCATCATCATCAGCCCAAGAGGCAATCCACCACACCACACTGGAGTAGGGTATTACACCGCATCGGTGGCCTGAACCAGTATAAACTCTGTGTCTCTTGCGTTGTTCTTTCAGTAGTTAGATCTTTGCGAGACGGAGAGGTAGAGGGCATAATCTCCGCGCGCACCCCAGAGTTCAAACCTTAAGGGTCCGCCGGAACCCGAAATCCGACATTTGGCGCGCCAGGTAGGGGTGCGCCGGAATTTGCCTTCCACCGCTTCGTTCTCCTCCGACCGTCGCGTCCATGTCCGACGCCCGTCGAGCCCGCGTCGCCCAGGTGGCCCCCGTCGGTGGGCGTCCTTGTCGTTCCCCGTCGCCCGCCACCAACGCCGCCATTGGCCCGGCGGGGAACGAGCATCAAGCGTCATCCCAGCACCTGCCTGTGCGACGAGGTGACCGCACCGCTACACCAACACCACCGGTCGTCGCGGCCCTCCTGGGCGGCTCGCAGGCGCCGCCCACAAGTCGCCACGTCAAGCCGTTTGTCCGCCGGGTCAGCGCCGTTTCCGCACGGCAGGGGGCTCCCATGGACCAGGTGGCGCGCGAGGTCGGTCTGACCTTCAGCTCGGAGGACCACCCCGCCAACTTGGCTGGCTCGGGCGCGCTCCCCATGATGTGCACCCCCACCATCTGCCAGGTGGTCGTCACCAGGACCCTCGTCGACGGCGGCGCCGGCCTCAGTGTGCTTTTGGTATAGACCTTCAATCTCCTCTTCATACCCCTGGAGCGGCTGCAACCCAGTCGGTCTTTCTTGGGCGTTGGGGGCGGGTCGTCCAGCTCCTTGGGACAGATCCGGCCCCCAGTAACCTTCGGCACCTACGACAACTTCCGCACGGAGATGGTCGACTTCGACATCGCCCCCATCGGCCTTCCTTACAACGCCATCCTCGGCTACCCAACGCTGGCCCAGTTCATGGCCGCCACGCACCCAGCGTATAACCTCATGAAGATGCCCGGGAGCAGCAGTGTCCTCACCGTGCACGGGGACACCAAGGACGCCCTACGGGTACTCAAGCTCGCCTTCAATACGGCGGCATCGGCACAGCCCGCTGACGCAGGGACCCCCAAGCCCAAGGGGGCTGCGCCAGCCAAGAAGAAGCAGTTGTTCACCCAGGACAAGGCAGAAACCAAGCAGATACCTGTCGACGAAGACGGGTCCTCCAGTGCCACTTTCACCATAGGCGCCAACCTCGAGCCTGAGCAGGAGGAAGCTCTGATCAGGTTCCTGCGCGCAAATAAGAAGGTATTCGCTTGGGAGACTGATCAGTTGGCAGGGATCCCCCGGGGCGTCATCGAGCATCACCTCAACGTATGCCCAAACGTGCGCCTCGTGAAGCAGAAAGCCAGGCGGCAGTCCGCAGAGAAGCAGGCCTTCATCGTCCAAGAAACCCGCAAGTTAGAGGCCGCTGGGGTCATTCGCGAGGTCCGATACCCGGATTGGTTGGCCAACCCTGTCGTTGTGCCCAAGAAGGGGGGAAAGGAACGCATGTGTGTCGACTTCACCAACCTCAACAAGGCATGCCCGCAAGATCCGTTCCCGCTCCCCCGCATCGACCAGATCGTCGATTCCACCGTGAAGTGTGACCTGCTCTGCTTCCTGGACGCCTTCTCTGGGCATCACCAGATCAAGATGGCGGTAGAAGACGTCGAGAAGACCGCCTTCCTAACCCCATGCGGGGTGTACTGCTATACATGCATGCCATTTGGGCTGCGTAACGCAGGGGCGACCTTTCAGCGGCTGATGCACATCACCTTGGGCCCGCAGCTCGGGAAGAATGTCGAAGCTTACGTTGACGACATTGTGGTGAAATCTCGGGAGGCCAAGACCCTGATACAAGACCTAGAGGAGACCTTCGCGAGCCTCGACGCAGTAAACCTGCGGCTCAACCCAGAAAAGTGCGTGTTCGGGGTCCCCTCAGGCAAGCTCTTGGGCTTTCTCGTGTCCCATCGAGGCATCGAGGCTAACCCGGAGAAGGTCAAGGCGGTCGAGGACATGAGCCCGCCGAAAACCCTCAGAGAAATGCAGAAGCTCACCGGACGCGTGACCGCACTAGGGCGCTTCATCTCCAAACTGGGGGAGCGAGCACTGCCTTTCTTCCAGCTGATGAAGAAGAAGGGGCCTTTTGAATGGACTGAAGAGGCAGACAAGGCGTTTCAAGATCTCAAGAGGTACCTAACCAGTCCCCCAGTCATGGTGGCTCCGCGCCCTCGAGAGCCCCTACTGCTCTACCTCGCTGCCACTCCCTACTCTGCCAGCGCAGCCCTGGTGGCGGTTAGGGAGGAGCGCCAAATCAGAGCCACATCAGCAGCCAGAGACAAGGCAAGGCAGGAACAAGGAAGGCCCACAGGAGACGTAACTACGGCTGAGGAAGATCAGCCGCCGAAGAGTGCACCGGAAGCAGGAGAGGCCTCTCACCTGGACGGTCGACCTCCCGAGGCCACGTCACCACGCAAAGCGCCCTTGCCTCCGGAGGGCGCCGCGAACACTGATGCTCTCGGCCTTGTTGAGCACCCAGTCTACTTTGTCAGCACGGTGTTACAGGACGCGAGGGCACGGCACCCCATGCCTCAGAAGCTCCTCCTTGCACTACTGGTGGCCTCGCGCAAGCTGCGTCACTACTTCCAAGGTCATCCCATCAAGGTCGTCTCGTCATACCCCTTGGAGAGGGTGCTCAGGAGCCCTAACTCAGCCGGACGGGTCACCGAGTGGAACATAGAACTGCAGGCGTTCCAGCTCGAGTTCAGCACGACCAGGGTCATCAAAGGAGCAGCGTTAGCGGATTTCGTGGCAGAATGGACGGAGGCACCAGGCCTCGAGGACAACGAGGGTCGGTCCCTCTCCCAAGGGAGTGAGGCGCCGAAAGGCTGGGTCATGTACTTCGATGGGGCGTTCTCCAGGCACGGCGCTGGGGCAGGTGCGGTGCTGATATCGCCCACTCAGGACAAGCTCTACTACGCCGTACAGCTCTGTTTCCAGCAAGGCGAAAAGGTCTCCAACAACATAGCGGAATATGAGGGTCTGATAGCGGGGTTGAAGGCCGCAGCAGCTCTGGGGGTGAAGCGCCTCACCGTCAAGGGCGATTCGCAGCTCCTTGTCAACTTCTCCAACAAGGTGTATGAGCCAAGGGATGAGCACATGGAGGCCTATCTGGCGGAGGTTCGCAGGATGGAAAAGCAGTTCTGGGGGTTAGAATTGAGGCATGTGCCCCGTGGCACCAACCAGGAAGCCGATGACATCACCAGATGGGCGTCCAGGCGGTTGCCTCATGAGCCTGGCGTCTTTGAAGAGCGGCTTTTCAAGCCCTCGGCCCAGCCGTCATTATCAAACACTGCTCAGCCTCGAGAGGAACTCCCCCAGCCACCTGCCTCAGGAGCCCCGGCCTGCGGCCCTGCCTCAGGGGCACGCCTGCTCCTGACTATGGAACCTCAGGAGGAGTGCTGGATCACGGAACTCCGGAGTTATCTAACACAAGGGGCCCTGCCGGAGAAGGAGGAAGAAGTGGAGCGTGTGGCGCGACAAGCTACGGCATATTGCATCAGAGATGGAGAGCTCTATCGGAAGAGGCCGAGCGACGTATCCCTGCGTTGCATTTCCAGGGAGCAAGGAAAAGAGCTGCTGGAAGACATACACGGCGGGGACTGTGGGCAACACTCGTCATCGCGGACCCTCGTTGGCAAGGCATTCCGTAGTGGGTTCTATTGGCCCACTGCACTCAACGACGCTGTCGAACTGGTGAAGGCTTGTGAAGCCTGCCAATTTCACGCCAAGCAGATCCATCAGTCAGCGGGAGGCTTGCAGACTATCCCCCTTTCATGGCCATTCGCAGTCTGGGGGCTGGACATTCTGGGCCCGTTCCCTCGGGCGCCAGGGGGCTACCGCTACCTCTACGTCACCATTGACAAATTCACCAAATGGGCAGAAGTGGAGGCTGTCCGCACCATCCCCGCGGGTTCCGCGGACAAGTTCATCAGGGGCATCATGAGCCGGTTCGGGGTGCCGAACCGCATCATCACAGACAACGGTTCGCAGTTCACCAGTAACCTCTTCAAAACATATTGTGATAACCTTGGAACGCAGATATGCTACGCTTCGGTGGCGCACCAGCGAAGCAACGGCCAGGCCGAACGAGCCAACGCGGAGGTCCTGAGGGGCCTCAAGACCAGGACATTCAAGAAGAAGCCGGAGGCCTGCGGCAGAGGTTGGTACGACGAGCTCCAGTCCGTATTGTGGTCCATCCGCAAAACCACGACCAAGCCGACTGGTGACACCCCGTTCTTCCTGGTCTACGGAGCCGAAGCAGTCCTCCCTCACGAGGTCAGACATCGCTCCGCGCGGGTCCTGGCGTTCGATGAGGCGCAGCAGGATGCCATGCAGGGGATGGACCTCGTGCTGGGGGAGGAACGCCGCTGAGAAGCCGCGTTGCGAGCGGCGAGGTACCAACAGGCGCTACGACGATACCACTGCCGCAACATCCGCCCCAGGACTCTTGAGGTAGGAGACCTCGTGTTCAGGCGGGTCCTCTCCAGGGAGGGGCTGCACAAGCTCTCTCCCATGTGGGAGGGCCCGTTCAAGGTTGCTCATGTTTCCAGGTCAGACTCCGTGCGCTTGGAGACTCAGGAGGGGGAGCCGATCCAGAACGCCTGGAACATCCAGCACCTCCAGAGGTTCTACCCCTAAAAGGCCCAGAGCCTGTGAAGAAGGCAAACGCCTGTGAAGACCGTCCCTTTTTGGAAAAGGCCCAGAGCCTGTGAAGAAGGCAAACGCCTGTGAAGACGGTCCCTTTTTGGAAAAGGCCCAGAGAATGTGAAGAAGGCAAACGCCTGTGAAGACCGTCCCTTTTTGGAAAAGGCCCAGAGCCTGTGAAGAAGGCAAAACGCCTGTGAAGACTATCCCTTTTTGGAAAAGGCCCAGAGCCTGTGAAGAAGGCAAACGCCTGTGAAGCTCATTACCCTTAAGGAGAAAGGCCCGGATCCTGTGAAGAAGGCATGTGCCTGTGAAGCTCATTACCCTTAAGGAGAAAGGCCTGGAGCCTGTGAAGAAGGCAAGTGCCTGTGAAGCTCATTACCCTTAAGGAGAAAGGCCCGGAGCCTGTGAAGAAGGCAAGTGCCTGTGAAGCTCATTACCCTTAAGGAGAAAGGCCCAGAGCCTGTGAAGAAGGCAAGTGCCTGTGAAGCTCATTACCCTTAGGAAGAAAGGCCCGGAGCCTGTGAAGAAGGCCAACGCCTGTGAAGCTCGCCGCCCGTGACACTCTCACGTAATAATGAGTGGGGCTGTACATGCCCCGGAGTCTCAGGAGCGCCGGCCTCAGGCCCTGGGGCTCCCTCCCACGCCCAGTGGCAGCACTTAGCTCCGCGCTGGTGAGAAGACGTCGAAGACTAGATTAGGTGCCGGACGCGGCTTTTTCATTTGCTTTCCGCAGTTGGCTCGCTTTGTTTGCAGTTGAAGTTTTATGGAAATTATTGTCGTCATTGGTTTATATTTCGTTGATTTTCACTCCCCCGTTTTGATTCCTCTTGCAAAAGGACTCGCGAGGGAGGGCAGCCAAACGCCCTCGCGAGGGTTCCTGGTCTAATCGTTCTAAGGTTTCACGACCCGGGTCCATTACGGGAGCACCCCTCCAGTCAGTGCCCCTCGAGCACCGCGACACACACACAGGGCCTGGGTCGGTCGCCCCCCACGGCTGGGGCCGGGAACTACCTAAGCGCAGACACACAGCTGAAAAGCATGAAAGCTAAATCAAGGTAATTCTTAACAGCAGTAACCCCCAACACGCCCCCACGGGGCTCCAGGCAGTTTTTCACTTTTACACAGGAAACAAAAGGAAAAGAAAGGACAAGCCCGACGCGGCTCGCCTCGCTCTGGCCAGCGGAGGCGACCCGGGATGCCTCCAGGGCTCAGGCGGACTCCCTCTCGCGCTTCACCGGGGCGCGGCGACAGGCGGACGAATCGCCGCCCCCCAGGCAAGCGCGACGACGTGGGGGCTGACTGCGGCCACCATTGGAGGAGTCGCCTGAAGAAGAGTTGATGAAGCTTGGGGAGCATCGGGCGCCGCCATCCGCGCGGGCGCTGTCTCCTCCATCGTCCTCGGGGCGGGGCTCCCGGCCGCGGTCATCGTCCTCGGGGCAGCACCCAGCGCGGCGACCATCTTCGCCAAACACCCTCACATAGAGGGTGGCGGCGCCATCGAACTTGAAGTGCAGGGTGCACCACCGACTCAGGCCGCGCACGCGGGCAAACGTTTGCCAGCCACGAGTCAGGGCCCCGTTTCCAGAAGGGGAGACCTCAAGCGAAACCCAGGAGGCCCTGCTGCAACAACCAT
Organism: Aegilops umbellulata; assembly: GCA_032464435.1. NCBI lineage: Eukaryota > Viridiplantae > Streptophyta > Magnoliopsida > Poales > Poaceae > Aegilops > Aegilops umbellulata. The sequence continues at coordinate 47,318,544 of CP136060.1, read as the reverse complement.
CAGCCTGGAGCCAGAAGCCGCACCGGGCACTGGCCGGCAGCTCGCCAATGAAGAAGCGGGGGAGCTGGAGCCAGGTGTTGGTCGGGTCCGCCAACCACACGACGAACTCCGGTAGCACCTCCGCCGAGCGAAAGCGCGGCCTGGGGGGGCGCGCAGTCACGGCCTGCCTCCCCTTGGCAGTCGAGCGCTCACCACCACGCGGGGAACCACCCCTATGGCCACGGGAAGCCGCAACGGGGACCGCGGGATGCTTGCGAGGACGACCCCGGCCGCGCTTGGTCGGGGAGGAGTCGGGCCCTTCCCGGCAGGCCTTTCCCTTCTCTGCGGCTGAGAACCTCTTCGGAGCCATGAGAGCGGCGAGTGGCCAGGAGAAGAAGAAGAGAAGCAGGAAGGGGCGGACTGGAAGGGTACGCGTGGTGTCGTACTTATAGCCGGCGAAGGCCAACCGTCGGCCTCCACGATCACAGGTAATCATGACACGATTTGCATGCAGGGACTTGTCCAATCCGCACGATCATCGAGGCGTCACGGGGAAGCAGAGACGCCCACGTCCAATCAACCGCCACGCGGCGCCCAAGGCCGCAGGCTGTTAGGGCCCGCGGCGCTTCGCTCTTGTCCTTTCGCTTCTCGACACGGCCAAGTCCATGCGCGCCTTGGGCCCGGGGGCTATTGTCGGCGTTCTGGGAATGGGGGTCCCCAAACTTGCCTGCCTACGGCGTGGCTCGAAAGGGGGCCCTGCACGGCCCATCTTCATCAACACGAGACCCAAGACCCTCGCGAGGGGCCAAGCCTCGCGGGGCGGACGACACGGCGCTTCCTCAGGTGCAGCCTCATCAGGCTGGCTCGCGAGAAGGCGGAGAGATCAAGGCGGGGTACCTCACGAGGTGCCCATGACGCAAGCCATGACGACCAAGGGCGCCAGGCGAGCGCCAGCCTGCGCAGTGTCCTCCGTTTCCTCTTTGGTGCAAAGGGGGCAAGCGCAGGCGAGAGGATCAAGCAAAGGCATCCATTTCGGTGCAACGAGACCAAGACCAGTCCAACAGTGGGAAGGAGGTCATCGTGGAGCCCAGAACGGCATCACCACAGGGCCTTTGGCAGGCGAGGACCAACTTTAGTCAGGATGAGTGTACTGGATGTTCCCCTTCAAATTGGCCAATTGTTGGCGCCCTTCCCGCTCAATATTTGGGAAGAGGCCCAGGGCCTTTGCCTATAAATAGGGCTAGCCACCCCCAGAGAAGGGGGGATGGAGAAGTGGGTACCTAGAATCTGAGCAAGCAGAAGGCAAGTAAGAGAGAGAGAGAAGGGCGGCTGAACTCCCCCTAATAGTTCATCCTCCAGGCCGAGAACAGACCCTCGCGAGGTTGTTCTACCTTGTAGTGTTCATCATCATCAGCCCAAGAGGCAATCCACCACACCATACTGGAGTAGGGTATTACACCGCATCGGTGGCCTGAACCAGTATAAACTCTGTGTCTCTTGCGTTGTTTTTTAGTAGTTAGATCTTTGCGAGACGGAGAGGTAGAGGGCATAATCTCCGCGTGCACCCCAGAGTTCGAACCTTAAGGGTCGGCCGAAACCCGAAATCCGACACCACTGTTGCAATTACTATTGTCGGCGTCCTGGGAACGGGGGTCCCCAGACTTGCCTACCTGCGGCCCACGGCGTGGCTCCACTAGCGGCCCTATACGGCCCATCTTCAGCAGCAAACACTCAAGACCCTCGCAGGCGGACGACACAAGACCTCCTCGGGAGCGGCCTCACCAGGCCGGCTCGTGAGGGGCGGAGAGATCAAGGCAAGGGACACCTCGCGAGGTTCCTATGACGCTAGGTGGGCGACAGCGCGCGCAGTGTCCTCGGTTCCTCTTTGGTGCTAAAGGGGAAAGCGCAGGCGAGGAGTCCCGAGGCATCAGGAAAAGGTTTCCATATTGGTGCAACGAGACCAAGACCAGCAGGACGGCAAAACGGAGGTCACTATGGAGCCCAAGATGGCGTCACCACCAGAGCCTTTGGTAGGCGAAGACCACCTTTAGTCAGGATAACTCGTACTAGTTCTCTCCCTTCAAATTTGGCCGTTGTTGGCTCTCTTCCCGCTCAATATTTGGGGAGAGGACCAGGGCCTCTATAAATAGGACTAGCCACTAGAGTAGGAGGCAACTCATCTTGGACTAGATCCATTCCATCCTCACGCTCACCAAGCACAAGAACACCTCTCCTCAGGTGACTGTTCTTCCCTTGTACTGTTCATCCTCAGCCCAAGAGGCAATCCACCACACCACACTGGAGTAGGGTATTACACCACAACAGTGGCCCGAACCAGTATAAATCTCGTGTCTCTTGTGTTGCGGGTTCGTCGAGCTAGGCTTTGAGATCGCGGTGAGAGCGAGGGCGTGATTAGGTAGGGAGAGATCTTCGTGCGCACCCCAGTGTTTGAACCTCAAGGGTTTTGCCAGAACCCAAAATCCGACATTTTGGCGCGCCAGGTAGGGGTGCGCTGGAGCTTTCTTTCCGCCGATCCGCGTCCCGTCGCTTCGTCGCATCCATGGTGAGCGCTCGTCGAGCCCGCGCTGAGCGCCGTGCCACCGACGCTGCCCGCGTCGCTCAGACCGCTCGTGTCGGCGGGCCTCCCCGTCGTTCTCCGTCACCCGCCGCCAACGCCACCACCGGTGATGGCGATATGTACCTAGGGCGGGGTCATAGGCCTGACCTAGACACCCTCCCCAAGGACATTGCCCTAAAGTCAGAAGCATTCAAGGGATAACATCATCCACTCAACCAGAAGCATTCCACTCGGAAGATTCAATCTCACTCGACCATAGCAATAGTCACTCGATGTCCAGAAGGTCTAAAGTCACTCTGTACAGCAACGGTCGGGCGTTCACTCTGTAGACTTAATGGTCATTCATGTATCTTTATTACTAGCGTTACCAGTAACGCCCTATCTTTATGTACCTTAAACCCTGTGTAACTAAGGGCGGGAGGGGTCTGGCGAACTCTATATAAGCCACCCCCGTCCTCAGGGACAAGGGTTTGCACCCCCTGTAACTTCACACACAATCCAATCGACCGAGCTCCCGAGCATCGAGATGTAGGGCTATTACTTCCTCTGAGAAGGGCCTGAACTCGTAAATCTTGTGTGTACAACATCACCATAGCTAGGATCTTGCCTCCTCATACTTACCCCCCATTCTACTGTCAGCCTTAGAACCACGACAGTTGGCGCCCACCGTGGGGCGGGTGTCTTAGCGACTTTCTGGTGAGGTTGCAGTTTTTTCTGATTCCCATCATCATGGTTTCCGGCGGTGGATTGGCTGAGGGCCGCCAGATCCGTCTCGGCGCTCTCGTTTTCGTCGCCGACGACTCCGCCTGGCTCCAGGAGGCCCCCCTCCATGTCGAGACGCTCCCCGTCCGCGGGGCGACACACTTTCGCGCGTGCGTTTGCGGCGTCCTTCAGCAGCCGTCGACCCAGTATCGGTCGGCTCCCGTGGTGTCCTCGCTCCCCGCTGTTCGCCGACGCAAGCGATCTGGTCGGTCGCGGCTTCAGCTGTGGGTGAAACATGCGGTGGCGCACCAGTCGGCCACCCCACAAGTCGTGGCAATCGATCCCGACGAATCTCTCTACGGCCTGCTCGACCTGTCGACTGACTCCGCTGAGACCCTTTCCGAATACGACAGCAGCGACCCTGCAGCGGAGGTCTTGGTGGTCAATGCGCCGCACAGCCCACCCGGGTTTCTTCGCGACGGCGGCGGCGACGGTGGCGATCCGTCACATGTTCATGAGGAGTATCATCCTGAAGCCCTTTCCTCGCAGCAGAGAGAGGAACTTCGCCGCCGCAACGAGGAAGCACTTCACACGCCTATCGTCGGGGAGACCTCCGAGGCTCGGGCCTTGGAGGCAGCGTGCCTGGCCACTTTGGCTGAGCGCACTCGACTGGAGAACCTCCAGCATGCACTCGACGAGTGTGCTCGGCAGCGTATCCCTGAGTCCGGTCGACGACAACGACAATTGTTCCCGCCTGAACACGAGGTATACCGCACTCTGATTCAGAATCTAACAACTGCTGCCCGTATAGCAGAGTCCATTTAGCCATCTCAGTCGGAGGCTGGAAGAGGTTTGATGCAGATCAGAGCCCTGCTCAGGGCAGCGGGATTGCAGAATACGGCAGCATCTCAGTCGCGTAACAGAATCCACAGTAGGTCTATAATGGCTGATACAGTTCAGTCGGCACACAGTCATCGCCTTGGAGGCGTGAGGGATGTGGGCATCGCCAAGAGCAGTATGTGGGTCGAAATCACGAGCAGTATGATCACTGACTCGGCCGTGATGATCACCGTCGAGTGCCTTCCTCTCCTCAAGGAGTGGATCATATGTGCCCCGGCAATATGATGACAGGCGCCCGCACAGTGGAGAACAAAGGGTACCAATCGACCCAAGGGAGCCAGGCTTTGATGCGAGACCGATTCTTGTTCAAGGTTTGGTCGACAAGAACATAGCACACAGAGAGGGACTTGACAGGGACCGCCCGACTGGCAGCAGAGTTCATGTCTCAGGTCCAGAATGTTTCAGCAGAGCCATCAGGGATGCGGAGATTCCTCCCAACTTCAGGTTGGCGATTGGAGTTAGCAAGTTCACTCGTGAGTCCAAGCCCGACACTTGGCTTGAGGATTACCGAGTGGCTGTGCATATTGGTGGTGGCAATGATGAAGTGCCCATGAAGCATCTTCCTCTGATGCTGGAAGGTTCGGCCAGAGCGTGGCTGAATCAATTGACCCCAGGCAGTATATTCAGTTGGGAAGAACTTGCCCGAGTGTTTGTCAGGACTTTTGAGGGTACTTGCAAACAGCCAGCAGGTTTGACAGAATTGCAGCATTGCGTGCAAAAACCGAATGAGACTCTGAGAGATTACATTTAGAGGTGGACCACTTTGCATCACATAGTGGAAAATGTATCTCAGCATCAAGAAGTTTGTGCCTTTAAAGAAGGCATTAGGTATCGAGAGCTTAACCTAAAATTCGGTCGGATAGGAGATATGTCTCTGACTCGGATGATGGAAATAGCCACTCGATATGCTAACGGAGAATAAGAAGATCGACTCCACAGTGGAAAGAGCAAACCAGTCGGTCAGGACATCGGTGGAGGCAATTCCAATCGGAAACAGAAGCGTAAAGCTGAGCCTGCAGGACCTGGTGAAACTACGGCAGTGATCCAAGGAAAGTTTAAAGGGAAACCCAAGGGGCCATGGACCCCCAAGAAAGTGAAAGATCAAGCAGGAAATGATGTGGATTTGCCATGTCACATTCACACCAAGAAGGATGAAGAGGGTAATCTGATTTATCCTAAACACACCACTCGATAGTGTCGGCTCCTGATCCAGCAATTCCGAGAGAAGCAGCCCAGTGAAAAGGAAAAGGAGTCAGACAAGGATGGCGACAAGTAAGAAGGTGATGATAGTTTTCCCAACGTCAATTCCACTCTGGTGATTTTTGCTGACATCGAAAGCAAAATTCGATTGAAAGTGATAAACAGAGAAGTGAACATGGTTGCCCCGGCAACGATGACATATTTGAAGTGGTCGCAAACTGCGATCACATTCGATCAATCTGATCACCCGGCACGCGCTACCACTCCAGGGCGGCAAGCGTTGGTAGTCGACCCAGTGGTTGGAGGCACTCGACTGACCAAAGTGTTGATGGATGGCGACAGTGGTCTGAATATTCTTTACGCTAAAACTCTGAAGGGGATGGGCATTCCGATGTCCAAACTTAGTGAGAGCAATATGAGATTTCACGGTGTCATCCCTGGAAAGAAGGCTGAATCACTCGGCCAGATAACTCTTGACGTGGTTTTCGTTGATTCGAAGAATTACCGTAAGGAAAAGTTGACATTTGAAGTGGTAGATTTTCAAAGTGCTTATCATGCTATTCTGGGCAGGCCTGCATATGCTCGTTTCATGGCTCGGCCGTGTTACGTCTATCTTAAGTTGAAGATGCCTGGTCCTAGAGGTGTGATCACAGTTACTGGTAATCGGCAGAAAGCAGAGGAGTGCCTTCAGAAGGGCTCAAAATTTGCTGATGAACTAGCAGTTGAAATGCAGGAATATCATAAGAATGCTGATCCGAGTGAATTGCTGTGGGCTAAGAAGCCTGCCTCAGAGTCCGCATTTCAGTCGTCCGGTGAAACAAAGTCGGTTCATATTTACCCGACCAATCCCAATGCTGCTCCGACTCATATCTCGATGACGCTCGATAGCAAATAGGAAGAAGCGCTCATCCAGTTCCTCCGTGAGAACTAGGACATCTTCGCATGGAAACCTTCTGACATGCCGGGTGTGCCCAGGGAATTGGCTAAGCACCGTTTGCGAGTCGACCCAAAGGTAAAACCAGTCAAAGAGCATCTTCGATGGTCCGCCGTACAGAAAAGAAAGGCAATTGGCGAGGAAGTGGCTCGGCTTTTGGCTGATGAGTTCATCCGAGAGATTTACCACTCCGAGTGGCTCGCCAATGTCGTTATGGTTCCTAAGAAAGATGATTCACTCCGTATGTGTATCGACTTCAAGCATATCAATCGGGCCTGCCCGAAGGATCACTTCCCTCTTCCTCGCATCGATCAAATAGTCGACTCGACTGCGGGATGTGATCGGTTGTCTTTCCTGGATGCATATTCCGGGTACCATCAGATCCGACTGTATGGGCCCGATGAAATAAAAACAGCTTTCATCACCCCATTCGGGTGCTTTTGTTATGTCACCATGCCCTTTGGTCTCAAGAATGTTGGCGCCACATTCATGCGCATGATTCAGAAGTGCTTGCTCGCTCAAATCAATCGGAATGTGGAGGCATATATGACATCGTGGTTAAGTCACGCAAAGGTTCCGACCTGCTGACTGATCTCGCTGAAACCTTTGCCAATCTAAGGAGATATGATGTCAAGCTAAATCTGTTGAAGTGTACGTTTGGAGTTCCGGGTGGCAAGTTACTCGGTTTCCTCGTTTCCGAACATGGGATCGACACCAACCCAGAGAAGGTTGGTGCAATTCTACGAATGAAACGCCCCATGCGTGTACACGACATTCAGAAGCTTACTGGTTGGTTGGCCGCTCTGAGTCGATTGATCTCTCGTCTCGGTGAAAAGGCATTCCCTCTTTACCGACTGGTGAAGAAATCTGACAAGTTCGAGTGGACTCCTGAAGCTGACGCAGCATTTGCAGTGCTGAAAACCCTGCTTTCCACCCAACCGGTGCTTGCTGCTCCAATCAGCAAACAGCCTTTACTGCTTTATATTGCAGCCACTGGACAAGTTGTCAGTACAGTACTCACGGTCGAGCGAGAAGAGGAAGGCAAGGCTTACAAGGTTCAGCGCCCAGTGTACTATATTTCTGAAGTTTTAAGCCCATCCAAGCAAAGATACCCGCATTATCAGAAGCTTGTCTATGGGATTTACTTGACCACAAAGAAGGTTGCACATTACTTCTCAGATCATTCAATTACAGTCATCAGCGACGCTCCATTGTCAGAAATATTGAATAACAGAGATGCAACTGGTCGAGTGGCTAAATGGGCGATTGAACTCCTCCCACTGGATATCAAGTTTAAGGCAAAGAAATCAATCAAATCTCAGGCAATAGCAGATTTTCTCGTCGAGTGGATTGAACAGCAGCTACTGACTCAGATTTAGTCGGAACATTGGACTATGTTTTTCGACGGGTCCAAGATGTTGAATGGTTCAGGTGTTGGGGTAGTCCTGGTATCTCCATGAGGCGACAAGCTCAGTTATGTTCTCCAGATTCACTTTGACTCCTCCAATAATGAAGCTGAATATGAGGCTCTTTTGTATGGGTTGCGTATGGCCATTTCACTCGGCGTCCGGCGCCTAATGGTCTCACAGCGACCCAGATTTGGTAGTCAATCAAGTGATGAAGGAATGGGACGTGAGGAGTCCAGCCATGACTGGTTATTGCAATACAGTAAGAAAGTTGGAAAAGAAGTTTGAGGGGTTAGAGCACCATATACCCCGACTGAAAAATCAAGCAGACGATGACTTGGCAAAGATAGGTTCCAAGAGAGAGACCATTCCCAGTAATGTATTCTTGGAGCATCTTCATACGCCATAAGTTCAAGAGGATCCCTTCACAGAAGAGCCCCCCGTAGCCTAAGAGCCCTACTGATCCGACTGAAGTTGAAATCCCAGCTGTGGTCGACTTGATCATGGAAGTTTTTGCCATATATTGCATATATTCTCAGGAAAGAGCTCCCGGAGAACGAAGAAGAGGCCCGTCAGATTGTCCGTGGATCCAAAGCCTTCACAGTAGTGGGTGGACAGCTTTACAGAGAAAGTGTTACTGGAGTCGCTCAGAAGTGCATTACTCCAGAAGAAGGTCGAGTGATCCTTAATGACATCCACTCGGGGACCTGTGGTCACCATGCGTCCTCTCGGACCATCGTGGCCAAAGCATACCAAGCCAGATTTTACTGGCCACACGCCAATGAGATGGCGAAAGAAATAGTCGACAAGTGCGAGGGATGCCAGTTCTACTCCAACATGTCCCACAAACCTACTTCAGCTTTGAAGACCATTCCACTCGTCTGAGCGTTTGTTGTTTGGGGTTTAGATATGGTTGGGCCTCTGAGGACTGGCAGGAGTGGCTTCACCCATGTGCTTGTAGCTATCGACAAGTTCACCAAATGGATTGAAGCCAAGCCTATAAAAAACCTTGAAGCAAGTATTGCCGTCAGCTTCATCAGAGAGTTAACATTCAGATATGGAGTTCCGCATAGCTTCATCACAGATAATGGGTCGAACTTCGATTCTGATGAGTTCAGAGCCTTCTGCGCTTCCCAAGGCATTCGGGTCGACTATGCTTCAGTCGACCATCCCTAGTCGAATGGGCAAGCTGAAAGAGCAAACAGATTGATTCTTAAAGGGCTAAAACCCCGATTGATGCGTGACCTCAAGCATGCAGCAAGCAGTTGGGTCGATGAACTTCCATCAGTGGTTTTGGGATTGAGGACAACTCCTCATCGGTCGACTGGTCGAACTCCCTTCTTCTTGGTCTATGGGGCTGAAGTTGTACTTCCGAGTGACTTACTTCACAATGCACCCCGAGTCGAACTTTTCTCAGAAGATGAAGCAGAACAGGCTCGGCAAGATGCAGTTGATCTCCTGGAAGAGGAAAGAGAGATGGCCCTGATCCGGCCGACCATTTATTAGCAATACCTGCGTCGATTCCATGCAAGAAACATGAGAGGTCGAGCATTTCAAGAGGGGGACTTGGTTCTTCGAGTGGATCAGCAGCGACCACACAAGCTCGCTCCTGCTTGGGAAGGCCCCTTCATCATCACCAAAGTGCTCCTCAACGGAGTGTATCGCCTCTACAATGTGGAGCACAATAAAGACGAGCCACGCACTTGGAATGCGGAGCTGCTCCGCCCCTTTTATACTTACATTCAGACTGTTGAGATGTAATAAGAAATACCTCCTAGTTTGATTATCAAAGACACAGTTTTACAGTCTCCTAAATGATTATTGTTCCCTTTTTATGTGTTCTAAATCCCCCAGTGGGTGCCTTAGCTGCGAATCCGCTTCGCCTAAGTTCCAAAAAAGAAAATCATGCCGAGTGAAGAGCAAGCCTCTCACTCAAGGGCTTAGCTGCGAATCTGTTTCGCCTAAGTTTAAAAAAATTCTAACGAGTGAAGAGCAAGCCTCTCACTCGGAGGCTTAGCTGTAGTCCAATACTCGCCTAAGTTTAAAAAATCCCACCGAGTGAAGAGCAACCCTCTCACTCGGGGGCTTAGCTGCAGTCCAGTACTCGCCTAAGTTTGAAAAATCCCACCAAGTGAAGAGCAACCCTCTCACTCGGGGGCTTAGCTGCAGTTCAGTACTCGCCTAAGGTTAAAAAATCCCATCGAGTGAAGAGCAACCCTCTCACTCGGGGGCTTAGCTGTAGTCCAGTACTCACCTAAGTTTAAAAAACCCACCGAGTGAAGAGTAACCCTCTCCCTCGGGGGCTTAGCTGCAGTCCAGTACTCACCTAAGTTTGAAAAATCCCACTGAGTGAAGTGCAACCCTCTCACTCGGGGGCTTAGCTGCAGTCCAGTACTCGACTAAGTTTGAAAAATCCCACCGAGTGAAGAGAAACCCTCTCACCGGGGGCTTAGCTGCAGTCCAGTACTCGCCTAAGTTTGAAAAATGCCACCGAGTAAAGAGCAACCCTCTCACTCGGGGGCTTAGCTGCAGTCCAATACTCGCCTAATTTTGAAAAATCCCACTGAGTGAAGTGCAACCCTCTCACTCGAATGCTTAGCTGAAGTCCAATACTGGCCTAAGTTTAAAAAATCCCACCGGGTGAAGAGCAACCCTCTCACTCGGGGGCTTGATAACCCACAAGTATAGGGGATCGCAAAAGTTTTCGAGGATAGAGTATTCAACCCAAATTTATTGATTCGACACAAGGGGAGCCAAAGAATATTCTCAAGTATTAGCAGTTGAGTTGTCAATTCAACCACACCTGGATAACTTAGTATCTGCAACAAAGTATTTAGTAGCAAAGTAATATGATAGTGGTGGTAGCGGTAACAAAAGAGTAAAGAAAGCAAAGTAATATTTTTGGTGTTTTGTAGTGATTGTAACAGTAGCAACGGAAAAGTAAATAAGCGTAAACCAGTATATGGAAAGCTCGTAGGCATCGGATCAGTGATGGATAATTATGACGGATGCGGTTCATCATGTAACAGTCATAACATAGGGTGACACAGAACTAGCTCCAATTCATCAATGTATTGTAGGCATGTATTCCGAATATAGTCATATGTGCTTATGGAAAAGAACTTGCATGACATCTTTTGTCCTACCCTCCCGTGGCAGCGGGGTCCTATTGGAAACTAAGGGATATTAAGGCCTCCTTTTAATAGAGAACCGGAACAAAGCATTAGCACATCGTAAATACATGAACTCCTCAAACTATGGTCATCACCGGGAGTGGTCCCGATTATTGTCACTTTGGGGTTGCCGGATCATAACACATAGTAGGTGACTATAGACTTGCAAGATAGGATCAAGAACTCACATATATTCATGAAAACATAATAGGTTCAGATCTAAAATCATGGCACTCGGGCCCTAGTGACAAGCATTAAGCATAGCAAAGTCATAGCAACATCAATCTCAGAACATAGTGGATACTAGGGATCAAACCCTAACAAAACTAACTCGATTACATGATAAATCTCATCCAACCCATCACCGTCCAACAAGCCTATGATGGAATTACTCACGCACGGCGGTGAGCATCATGAAATTAGTGATGGAGGATGGTTGATGATGACGACGGCGATGAATCCCCCTCTCCGGAGCCCCGAACGGACTCCAGATCAGCCCTCCCAAGAGGTTTTAGGGCTTGGCGGCGGCTCCGTATCGTAAAACGCGATGATTTCTTCTCTCCTATTTTTTCTCCCCAAAAGCCAATATATAGAGTTGGAGTTGGCGTCGGAAGGTGTCCAGGGGGGCCCACAAGGTAGGGGCGCGCCCTAGAGGGGGGCGCCCCCCACCCTCGTGGACAGGGTGTGGGCCCCTGGTCTTCATCTTTGGCGAGGATTTTTTATTATTTATTGTAAGGTATTCCGTGGAGTTTCAGGTCATTCCGAGAACTTTTGTTTTCTGCACATAAAACAACATCATGGCAATTCTGCTGAAAACAGCGTCAGTCCGGGTTAGTTCCATTCAAATCATACAAGTTAGAGTCCAAAACAAGGGCAAAAGTGTTTGGAAAATTAGATACGACGGAGACGTATCAACTCCCCCAAGCTTAAACCCTTGCTTATCCTCAAGCAATTCAGTTGACAAACTGAAAGAGAAAAAGAAAGACTTCTACAAACTCTGTTTGCTCTTGTTGTTGTAAATATGTCAAGCCAGCATTCAGGTTTTTAGCAAAGATTATAACTAAACACATTTGCAATAATTCTCAGGTCTCATGATTACTCATATCAATAGCATAACCAACTAGCAAGCCTTAATAATAAATCTCGGATGACAACACTTTCTCAAAACAATCATAATATGATATAACAAGATGGTATCTCGCTAGCCCTTTCTGAGACCGCAAAACATAAATGCAGAGCACCTTTAAAGATCAAGGACTGACTAGACATTGTAATTCATGGTAAAACAGATCCAATCAAGTCACACCCAACATAGATTAATAGTGATGAATGCAAATGACAGCTGTGCTCTCCAGCTAGTGCTCTTTAATAAGAGGGTGATGACTCAACATAAAAGTAAATAGATAGGCCCTTCGCAGATTACCATGCTATTATCAAGCATCCAACTTCTCATAGTATTCAACACACTCATAAGAAAGTTTTTACTATTCTTGAATACCAAGCATATTAGGATTATTTAAGCAAATTACCATGCTATTTAAGACTCTCAAAATAATCTAAGTGAAGCATGAGAGATCAATAGTGTCTATAAAAGAAATCCACCACCATGCTCTAAAAGATATAAGTGAAGTACTAGAGCAAAACTATATAACTCAAAAGATATAAGCGAAGCACATAGAGTATTCTAACAAATTCCAAATCATGTATGGCTTTCTCAAAAGGTGTTTACAGCAAGGATGATTGTGGTAAACTAAAAGACAAAGACTCAAATCATACAAGACGTTCCAAGCAAAACACATATCATGTGGTGAATAAAAATATAGCTCCAAGTAAAGTTACCGATGGAAGTAGACAAAAGAGGGGATGCCTTCCGGGGCATCCCCAAGCTTTGGCTTTTTGGTGTCCTTAGATTATCTTGGGGGTGCCATGGTCATCCCCAAGCTTAGGTTCTTGTCACTCCTTGTTCCATAATCCATCAAAATCTTTCGCCCAAAACTTGAAAACTTCACAACACAAAACTCAACAGAAATCTCGTGAGCTCCGTTAGCGAAAGAAAACAAAAGACCACTTCAAGGTACTGTAATTAACTCATTATTTATTTATATTGGTGTTAAACCTACCGTATTCCAACTTATCTATGGTTTATAAACTATTTTACTACTAATAGATGCATCAAAATAAGCAAACAACACACGAAAAACAGAATCTGTCAAAAACAGAAAAGTCTGTAGTAATCTGTAACTAACGCAAACTTCTGGGACTCCAAAACATCAGCCAAAATAGGAATACGTAGGCAATTTGTTTATTGATCAGCAGCAATTGGAATCAGTATTTTATCACGTTCTGGTGATTTTTAACAATTGTTTTCGTGAACAGAAAGTTTCTGGAAATTACAGCAAGATCAAATAACTATCATCCAAGAAGATCCTATATGTTTAACTTGGCACAAACACTAATTAAAACATAAAAACAAATCTAACCAGAAGCTAGAACAAAAATTTATTCCTAAACAGAAGCAAAAAGCAAAAAAGTAAAAATAAAATTGGGTTGCCTCCCAACAAGCGCTATCGTTTAACGCCCCTAGCTAGGCATTGATAATTTTAACGATGCTCACATCAAAGACAAGAATTGAAGCGCAAAGGGATCATCATGAAACACGCAACAAACACATCTAAGTCTAACATACTTCCTATGCATAGGCATCTTATTGGCAAACAAATTACCATAGCAAGCAGAAACTAGCATATGCAAGGAAGCGGAAAGAAACAATAGCAATCTCAACATAACGAGAGGTAATTTATTATCATGAAAATTTCTACAACTATATTTTCCTCTCTCATAATAATTACATGTGGGATCGTAAGCAAATTCAACAAAATAGCTATCACATAAAATATTTTCAACACGATCCACATGCATGCAAAGTTGACACTCTTCCAAAATAGTGGGATTAACATTAACTAAAGTCATGACCTCTCCAAACCCACTTTTAATATTATTGCAAACAATATTATCAATCTCATATTCATCATGGGGATTAAATAAATTTTCAAGATCATAAGAAGAATCACCCCAATCATGATCATTGCAACAAGTAGTAGACATAGCAAAACTAGCATCCCCAAGCTTAGGGTTTTGCATATTATTAGCACAATTGACATTAATAGAATTTATAATAACATCATTGAAATCATGCTTTTTATTCAAAGATCTACCGTGAGTCACTTCATAAATTTCTTCTTTCAACACTTCATCACAATTTTCAGATTCACGAATTTCAAGCAAAACCTCATAAAGATAATCTAGTGCACAAAACTCACTAGCAATAGGTTCATCATAATTGGATCTCTTAAAGAGATTAGCAAGTGGATGAGGACAATAAACTTTTAGCAAGCGAAGATGCAAGCAAAAGGAAGGCACATGGTAACACGGGCAAAAAGAAGGACGAACGAAAGAGGGGCAAATAAAATGGCAAAGGTGAAGTGGGCGAGAGGAAAACGAGAGGAAAATGGCAAATAATGTAATGCGGGACATAGGGATTTGTGATGGGTACTTGGTATGTTGACTTTTGCATAGACTCCCCGGCAACGGCGCCAGAAATTTTCTTTGCTACCTCTTGAGCACTGCGTTGGATTTCCTTGAAGAGGAAAGGGTGATGCAGCAAAGTAGCGTAAGTATTTCCCTTAGTTTTTGAGAACCAAGGTATCAATCCAGTAGGAGGCTACGCGCGAGTCCCTCGTACCTACACAAAACAAATAACTCCTCGCAACCAACGCGATAAGGGGTTGTCAATCCCTTCACGGTCACTTACGAGAGGGAGATCTGATAGATATGATAGGATAAAATTTTTGGTATTTTTGTGATAAAGATGCAAAGTAAAATAAAAGCAAAGGAAATAACAAAGTGTTGGAAGATTAATATGATGAAGATAGACCCGGGGGGCATAGGTTTCACTAATGGCTTCTCTCAAGAGCATAAGTATTTTACGGTGGGTGAACGAATTACTGTTGAGCAATTGACAGAATTGAGCATAGTTATGAGAATATCTAGGTATGATCATGTATATAGGCATCACGTCCGAGACAAGTAGACCGACTCCTGCCTGCATCTACTACTATTACTCCACTCATCGACCGCTATCCAGCATGCATCTAGAGTATTAAGTTCATGAAAACAGAGTAACGCCTTAAGCAAGATGACATGATGTAGAGGGATAAATTCATGCAATATGATAAAAACCCCATCTTGTTATCCTCGATGGCAACAATACAATACGTGCCTTGTTGCCCCTACTATCACTGGGAAAGGACACCGCAAGATTGAACCCAAAGCTAAGCACTTCTCACATTGCAAGAAAGATCAATCTAGTAGGCCAAACCAAACTGATAATTCGAAGAGACTTGCAAAGATAACCAATCATACATAAAAGAATTCAGAGAAGATTCAAATATTGTTCATAGATAATCTTGATCATAAACCCACAATTCATCGGTCTCAACAAACACACCGCAAAAAGAAGATTACATCGAATAGATCTCCACAAGAGAGGGGGAGAACATTGCATTGAGATCCAAAAAGAGAGAAGAAGCCATCTAGCTACTAACCATGGACCCGAAGGTCTGAAGTAAACTACTCACACTTCATCGGAGAGGCTATGGTGTTGATGTAGAAGCCCTCTGTGATGGATGCCCCCTCCGGCGGAGCTCCGGAACAGGCCCCAAGATGGGATCTCGTGGGTATAGAAGGTTGCGGTGGTGGAATTAGGTTTTTGGCTCCGTATCTGATCGTTTGGGGGTACGTAGGTATATATAGGAGGAAGGAGTACGTCGGTGGAGCAACAGGGGGCCCACGAGGGGGGAGGGCACACCCTGGGGGGGTGGGCGCGCCCCCCTACCTCGTGGCCTCCTCCTTTGTTTCTTGGCGTAGGGTCCAAGTCTTCTGGATCATAATCTTCCTAAAAATCACGTTCCCGAAGGTTTCATTTCGTTTGGATTCCGTTTGATATTCCTTTTCTGCGAAACTCTGAAATAGGCAAAAAAACAGCAATTCTGGGCTGGGCCTCCGGTTAATAGGTTAGTCCCAAAAATAATATGAAAGTGGATAATAAAGCCCAATAATGTCCAAAATAGTAGATAATATAGCATGGAGCAATAAAAATTATAGATACGTTGGAGACGTATCAATAACCCACAATCAAAGAATCCACGTTATGATAAGAGAGACTTTGTTGCTAGGAAGCACGGTAAAGAAATGGAGCCATGGGTTCAGAAACCCATGCCTTTTCCTCCTAAATCACCCAAGAAAAAGGATGATGAGGATTTTGAGCGCTTTGCTGAAATGATTAGACCTATCTTTTTGTGTATGCGATTAACTGATATGCTCAAAATGAATCCTTATGCTAAGTATATGAAAGAAATTGTTACTAATAAGAGAAACATGCTGGAAGCTAGAATTTCCACCATGCTTGCTAATTATACTTTCAAGGTTGGAATACCTAAGAAACTAGGAGATCTAGGAGTACCAACTATACCATGCTCCATTAAAAGAAACTATGATAGAATTGCTTTATGAGATCTTGGAGCCGGTGTTAGTGTTATACCTCTCTATTTATATCGTAGACTTGACTTGAATAAGTTGACACCTACTGAAATATCTTTGCAAATGGCTGATAAATCAACTGCTATACCTGTTGGAATTTGTGAGGATGTGCCTGTTGTGGTTGCAAACGTTACTACTTTAACAGACTTTGTTATTCTTGATATTCCCGAGGACCATGTTCTATAGCTTGCATGTCTAGGTGACCATGTTCCTGAGCTTGCATGTCAAATTTATATGGTTCCAAGTAGTTCTAATGCATGATATAGGCCCTAGGCACTCTTGTAGGAGTAGTTGCTATCAATTTTGTTGAGTTTGGTTCACTTTTATTTGAAGTTACTAAAATTTTCAGAAATTTTTCAGAGGAAGAAATATGTTTAGGAAAATGTACCAAGGTGGTCCTTCAAGGAAGCAAGGACCCAGGCTTGCAATGCGCGATGCTGATGATGAACCACCAAGGGACGCTCCAGTGCGGGCTTGTGAATGGCCTTCTGAGGACTTCATGGATCAAGCAGGAATCAAGGAAGAATTTAACGCATATGTGCGTAACGCTGATCTTGTGAGCTTCAAGGCAGAGAAGTGCCGTCAGTACCACTATCTCACTAGTTCCTCTGTGAGGAGGTTTGAATTTTCATCTTCACGCAATTCTCAAACTGTCCTGTTTGATCTTTATAAAAATTCTTATACTATGGACTTAGAGGATTTTACCACTGCTTGCAAACTTCCACAATGGGGTAGTACTAATGAACCTCCCAAATCTGAATTTAGAGATTTTCTTGCTAGTATAACTGCGGGGGAATCTAGAGACGCAGGGAGCATTCATTTTCCTGCTATACATTACTTTGCTCTCTTCATAGGTAGGTGCATAAATGGTAAGGATGAAGCATGTCACATGTGTGTCCCTGACCTCAGTGTTCTCAGGAGTGCTGTGTTAGGGGATAAATACTATAATTTGGGAGCCATTGTTGCACGTAGGTTGCATAATAATAGATTTAATGGAGATTTCTTTGGTGGAATTTATGCAACCCTTTAGCTTATTTTCTTGGTGTGACCATACGTGAGGATGATATTGAGTTGCCTCTTGCTTACTTAGATTATGAGGCTATGGTTCGTCATCGTTTTGTTGAGAGGAACAATCAGTTCCTCCAGTACCGACTAATCTTTGACAGACGACGCACCTATCACGTCTCTCTCCCTGCTTCTACTTTCTTTGACTTTCAGGGAAAGGGGAGATATTTCATAACCAGAGAGGAGGCGACCGAGTACGAGAGGAGGGCAGAGATAGCTCGCCTCCAAGCTGCAGCCCAAAATGCAATGACCGTTGCATCTCAGTACGATCCCAACTACAACTTTGGATATCCGACAGGCCAGCCGTGGCAATAGACCAACTTAGGCCAAAAGCCTAAGCTTGGGGGAGTACGTATCTCTCACCGACATTACATTTATGTTTACACACTCATTGCTAGTTGTCGGTGCTCATACTTTTTCATTGTACTATCCATGCTAGTTTATTTTCCTTTTTATGCTTTCTTCCTGTGTGTTTGGAAAAACCTTAAGAAAACCAAAAAAATAGTAATAGCTTTTAGCTAGTTTATTTTCTTGTTGTACTAGTAATAACTAAAAGAAAACCCAAAAATATTTCATGTTCTTCTTTTGCTTGTTGGGAGTTTTCTTGTGTAAATAGTTTTATTTCTTTTCTTTCCTTTGGAGGTCGATAGGAGAAGACCATAATGAAATTGTTGAATTGGCTCTTATATGCATTATTGTTGATTTAACCAAGAGCCCATATTGCCTTGTCTTCTCCTGTTTATTGAATGCTCGCAGATTCCATCTTAGTCCAATGCACGTGCACTATTATTATTATTCACATCGTTCGGTCATGCAAGTGAAAGGCAATAATGACGATATATGATGGACTGATTGAGATAAGAAAAGCTGGTATGAACTCGACCTCTCTTGTTTTTGTAAATATGATTAGTTCATCGTTCCTGATTCAGCCTATTATGAATAAACATGTTTGCAATGACAATTAGAGATTATAGTTACTTATGCCATGCTTAATTAGCTAGAAGCTTATAATGGTTTACTTTGCGTGCCAATATGCTATTAAAATGGTTGTGATGTGGTATGATGGGATGGTACCCTCCTTTGAATGATTCAAGTGACTTGACTTGGCACATGTTCACACATGTAGTTGAAACAAATCAACATAGCCTTCACGATATTTATGTTCATGGTGGATTATATCCTACTCATGCTTGCACTCAATGTTTATTAATTTTAATGCATGTTCGTGACTATTGTCGCTCTCTAGTTGGTCGCTTCCCAGTCTTTTGCTAGCCTCACTTGTACTAAGCGGGAATACTACTTGTGCATCCAATCCCTTAAACCCCAAAGTTATGCCATATGAGTTCACTATACCTTCCTATATGCGGTATCTACCTGCTGTTCCAAGTAAATTTGTATGTGCCAAACTCTAAACCTTCAAATGAAATTATGTTTTATATGCTCGAATAGCTCATGTATCAACTAGGGATATCTGTATCTTCCATGTTAGGCGTTCTCAAGAGGAGTGGACTCCGCTCCTCACTCATGAGAAAATGGCTGGTCACCGGGATGCCCAGTCCCATGCTTTATGCAAATCAAATCAAAATAATTGCAAACAAAACTCCCCCGGGACTGTTGTTAGTTGGAGGCACTCGTTGTTTCGAGCAAGCCATGGATTGATGCTTGTTGGTGGAGGGGGAGTCTAAACTTTACCATTCTGTTTGGGAACCGCCTATAATGTGTGTAGCATGGAAGATATCGCCATCTCTTGGTTGTTGTGTTGACAATGAAAGTATGCCGCTCAAAATATTATTTATCTCTGCTTTAAAATTGAGCTCTGGCACCTCTACAAATCCCTGCTTCCCTCTGCGAAGGGCCTATCTATCTACTTTTATGTTGAGTCATCACCTTCTTATTAAAAAGCACCAGCTAGAGAGCACCGCTGTCATTTGCATCCATTACTGTTAATTTATATTGGGTATGACTATGACTGGATCTCTTTTACCATGAATTACAATGTTTAGTCAGTCCTTGATCTTTAAAGGTGCTCCGCATTTATGTTTTGCGGTCTCAGAAAGGGCTAGAGAGATACCATCTTGTTATATCATATCATGATTGTTTTGAGAAAGTGTTGTCATCCGAGATTTATTATTATTGCTCGCTAGTTGATTATGTCATTGATATGAGTAAACATGAGACCTAAGAGTTATTGTGAATATGGTTAGTTCATAATCTTTGCTGAAAACTTGAATGCTGGCCTTACATATTTACAACAACAAGAGCAAACAGAGTTTGTAAAAGTTTTTCTTTTTCACTTTCAGTTTATCAACTGAATTGCTTGAGGACAAGTAAAGGTTTAAGCTTGGGGAGTTGATACGTCTCCATTGTATCTAGTTTTCCAAAAACTTTTTCCCTTGTTTTGGACTCTAACTTGCATGATTTGAATGGACTAACCCGGACTGACGCTGTTTTCAGCAGAATTAACATGGTGTTATTTATGTGCAGAAAAAAAAGTTCTCAGGATGACCTGAAACTTCACGGAGATTATTTTTGGAAATAATAAAAAATACTGGCGAAAGTATCAAGGCCAAGGGGCCCACACCCTTTCCACGAGGGTGGGGGGCGCGCCCCCCTGCCTCGTGGGCCCCCTGGAGCTCCACCGACCTCAACTCCAACTCCATATATTCGTGTTCGGGGACAAAAAAATCAGAGAAAAAAGATTCATCGCGTTTTACGATACGGAGCCGCCGCCAAGCCCTAAACTCTCTTGGGAGGGCTGATCTGGAGTCCGTGCGGGGCTCCGGTAAGGGGAATCCGTCGCCGTCGTCATCATCAACCATCCTCCATCACCAATTTCATGATGCTTACCGCCGTGTGTGAGTAAATCCATCGTAGGCTTGCTGGACGGTGATGGGTTGGATGAGATTTATCATGTAATCGAGTTAGTTTTGTTAGGGTTTGATCCCTAGTGTCCACTATGTTCTGAGATTGATGTTGCTATGACTTTGCTATGCTTAATGCTTGTCACTAGGGCCCGAGTGCCATGATTTCATATCTGAGCCTATTATGTTTTCATGAATATATGTGAGTTCTTGATCCTATCTTGCAAGTCTATAGTCACCTACTATGTGTTATGATCCGGCAACCCCGAAGTGACAATAATCGGGACCACTCCCGGTGATGACCATAGTTTGAGGAGTTCATGTATTCACTATGTGTTAATGCTTTGGTCCGGTACTCTATTAAAATGAGGCCTTAATATCACTTAGTTTCCGCTAGGACCCCGCTGCCACGGGAGGGTAGGACAAAATATGTCATGCAAGTTCTTTTCCATAAGCACGTATGACTTGGAGTATTAAATAAGAGTGATATTGAGTTGATTATTTTTGCATAAGTTTAATATACAAATTTATCATGTGTTCCAATTTGTTTCATAATTTTTGGAGTAGCAGAAGTATGGTTTGAGTCCAGATCATTACAGACTGTTTTGTTTTTGACAGATTCTGTTTTCAATGCATAGTTTGCTTGTTTTCTAGTTTCTAGGGCTTATATTTATCAATATAAATTATGCAAATGATATTCTAAAGTAGTCATTGTGTGGAAACAATTATTAATCTTGTCTTTGACAGTACCAAAGTCAAATGGTTTGCTCTTTATCATACTAACATATCTCACAAAGTTCCGTTAAGTTTTGTGTGATTGAAGTTTTCAAGTTTTGGGTGAGATATCGATATGAGGAGAATAAGGAGTGAGAAGAACCTAATCTTGGGGATTACCAAGGCACCCCCAAGGAAATATTCAAGGAATATCCAAGCAACTAAGCTTGGGGATGCCCCGGAAGGCATCCCCTCTTCCGTCTTCAACATTATCGGTAACCTCACTTGGAGCTATGTTTTCATTCGTCACATGATATGTGTTTTGCTTGGACCGTCAATTTATTTTGTTAGTATTTGCTTGCTGTTATTTAGAATAATGTTTTTCATCTTTATTTTCAATAAAAATTTCAAGGATAGCCTTCACCATGCTTATTTTGCAAGTATACATGTTGCTGTTTGAAAACAGAAAGTTTATCGATGTTGCAAAAATTCCCGAGGAAAGTCAAAGTGTGATAAAATGTTGAAACTTTTTGCATAATAAGCTCTGATAAATTTTATACAATGTGGTAAATTTTTCATATTTTTTGGAGTTAGGGAAGTATGATGAATCTTGCATTCTTTACCGACTGTACTGTTTTGGCAGATTGCTGCTATGGTTGCATGTTTGCATATGTTTGCTTGTTTAATGATTCTATTAATGGATTGGAGTATTAAATATGCAGAGGTATTTAGTATGCAATGTTAAATAATATTTTTCGTGATTTGATACAGTAGAGTATGATAAAGTTTTTGCATTGGTTTATACTAACTTATCTCACAAGTTCTTGTTGAGTTTTGTGTGGATGAAGTTTTTAAGATTTAGGGAAACCGAAATATAAAAGGAATTAAGGAGACACAAAATCTCAAGCTTGGGGATGCCCAAGGCACCCCAAGTTAATATTCCAAGAAGTCTCAAGCATCTAAGCTTGGGGATGCCCCGGTAGGCATCCCACCTTTCTTCTTCAACAATTATTGGTTAGTATCGGTTGAGCCTAAGTTTTTGCTTCTTCACATG
The DNA here is from genome assembly GCA_032464435.1 of Aegilops umbellulata. Lineage (NCBI taxonomy): Eukaryota > Viridiplantae > Streptophyta > Magnoliopsida > Poales > Poaceae > Aegilops > Aegilops umbellulata. The sequence continues at coordinate 47,296,380 of CP136060.1, read as the reverse complement.
ATGTGTGCTATCCTTGAAATATCATTTTGTTTTGTTTTGCTTGTTGTTTTAAAATTACCTAGACCTAAAAGTTTTTAAATAAGAGAGAGTCCTCAAATAGCTACCTATTTACTTAACTACTCGCATGATCTTCACTTATATCTTTTTGAAGTAGTATGTCATTAACTATTGTGCTTCACTTACATCCTATGAGTAAATTGTTGAATAAATTGAATATCATGAAGTTGAAATCATATCATGCCTATTGGTAGCTTCACATTTGGGTTTAGAAAGTGAAACCTTTGAGGCTTGACAATCACAATATTGGTCATACAAGCAATTCACGAATAATTAGTATAAGGAAGAGAACTTTCACATGCAAATACACTATCCTAGAAATTTTTTGTGATTGTGAGCCCCCATCAAAATATTATATGCCAAAATTGTTGATGTTGGACAAGGAAGACAACGTAATGATTTATGTTTATTCATATTCACATAGAAGTCATATTTTCATAGATCCTTCAACATGTGGTGCTTGCCCCCATCTTTGCTAGCCAAATATTCCGCACCAAGTAGAGATACTACTTCTGCATCCAAAAATCCTTAAACCCAAATCTTATTTTCAAGATTCCACCATACCTACCTAAGGATTGAATAAGATTCTTCAAGTAAGTTGTCATCGGTGCAATAAGGCAATAAAAATTGCTTCTAAAAATGTAAGATCATTTAGTGTAAGAGAAAATTGAGCGTTGTACGAACTTGTGATGGTAAAGCAATAAAAGCGACAGACTGCATAATAAAGGCTGCCATCACAAGGGGCAATATAAAGTGACGTTCTTTTGCACTAAGGGATTGAGCATACAAACAAATAAGCGCATGGCAGCCTCTGCTTCCCTCTATGAAGGGCCTATCTTTTACTTTTTAGTATTTACTTTTATGCAAAGGGTCAAAGTTTTTCTCTATTCCTTTTTATTTTTCTCCTTTGGCAAGCATCATGTGGTGAGGAAAGATCTAGGCACATATGTCCAGTTGAATATGGGCAGCATGAGTTATTATTGTTGATATCACCCTTGAGGTGAATACGTTGGGAGGCAAAACAATAAGCCCCTATCTTTCTATGTGTCTGGTTGAAACGTTTTGCTCATGTGTATGTGGTGAGTGTTAGCAATCATAGAATACTATATGATGGTTGAGTATGTGGAGCTCTTACTTAAACTCTGTTGACTAAGTTGAATTGCAATTGCTTGGTGACTAAGAACATAGGTTGTTGAGTTTCAAGAGAGTTCATTGTTTGAACCTTAACATGTGAATTGGTTGCTACTATAACATGAGAAGTTTTGTAAGAAAGAATTGTTGTTATGATGCTAGGAAAAGTGATTGAAATTATCACTCATCAAACTTATGCACTCTACTAGCATTCACACTTCATAAATTATTTCTTTTATCATTTACCTACTCGAGGACGAGTAGGAATTAAGCTTGGGGATGCTGATATGTCTCCAACGTATCTATAATTTATGAAGTATTCATGCTGTTATTTTACCATTCTTGGATGCTTTACAATCATTTTATAGCAACTTTATATCATTTTTTGGGACTAGCCTATTGACCCAGTGCCCAGTGCCAGTTGCTGTTTTTTGCTTGTTTTTTACATCGCGGAAAATCAATATCAAACGGAGTCCAAACACCGCGAAACTATTTTTGGATTTTTGATGGACCAGAAGGAACCCAATGGGCCAGAGCTGCACCTGGGGGTGCCCCGAGGGCGGCACAACCCACCAGGGCGCGCCAGGCCCCCCTAGCGTGCCCAGGTGGGTTGCGGCCTGGCGCGCCCTGGTGGGTTGTGCCCACCTCGGTGTCCTCTCGTACCCCTTCTTTGCACTATAAATTCCCAAATATTCCCAAACCCATGGGGGTTACCCTAAATTAGAGGTTCCGCCGCCGCAAGGTCTCTGTATCCGCGAAAACCAATCTAGACCCCGTCCCGGCACCCTGTCGGAGGGGAAATCATCTCTAGTGGCCATCTTCATCATCCCGGCGGCCACCACGATGAGGAGGGAGTAATCCACCCCCGAGGTTGAGGGTTTGTACCAGTAGTTATGTGTTTAATCTCTCTCTCTCTCTCTCTCTCTCTCTCTCTCTCTCTCTCTCTCTCTCTCTCTCTCGTGATCTATATCATGGGCTTTGTTAATATAGTCGGATCATATGATGTTTCTCCCCTCTATACTCTTGTTATGACGAATTGAATCTTTACCCTTTGAAGTTTTGTCTTGCCGGATTGAATATTCAGATATCTTGCAATATGAATACTTGAGGTGACAATTGGGGTATCTTATTGATTCACTTGATATATGTTATGGCATTCAACTCGCGGATTCCCGCGGTGACATTGGGGTAATCTATGCATAGGGGTTGATGCACGTTTTTTTCTAGTAGAAACTTTGGGGTCTCTTTGTAGTACGTTGTGTGGATTGAGTATTATGAATATGAATTTGCTTTGGTGTTATCTTAGTACGAACTCTTTGTTGGGGAACGTAGTAATTTCAAAAAAATTCCTACGCACACGCAAGATCATGGTGATGCATAGCAACGAGAGGGGAGAGTGTTTGTCTACGTACCCTCGTAGACCGAAGCGGAAGCGTTGACACAACGTAGAGGAAGTAGTCGTACGTAGAGGAAGTAGTCGTACGTTCTCCTCGCGATCCAACCGATCACAGCACCGTTACTCCGGCACCTCCGAGTTCTTGGCACACGTTCAGCTCGATGACGATCCCCGGGCTCCGATCCAGCAAAGCGTCGGGGAAGAGTTCCGTCAGCACGACGGCGTGGTGACGATCTTGATGTGTTACCGGCGCAGGGCTTCGCCTAAGCACTGCAACGATATTACCGAGGTGGAATTTGGTGGAAGGGGGCACCGCACACGGCTAAGGAACGATCCGTAGATCAACTTGTGTGTCTTTGGGGTGTCCCCTGCCCCCGTATATAAAGGATGAAGGGGGGAGGCTGGCCGGCCAAAGGAGGGAGGCGCAGGAGGAGTCCTACTCCCTCTGGGAGTAGGATTCCCCCCCTCAATCCTAGTTGGACTAGGATTCTTCAAGGGGGAGAGAGAAGGAGAGGGGGGCGCCCACCTCTCCTAGTCCTAATAGGACTAGGGGAAGGGGGGAGGCGCGCAGCCCCTAGGGCTGCCCTCTCACTTCTCCTCCAAGGCCCATGTTGGCCCATTATGCTCCCGGGGGGTTCCGGTAACCCTCACGGTATTCCGGTAAAATCCTGATTTCACCTGGAATGCATCCGATGTCCAAACATAGGCTTCCAATATATAATTCTTTATGTCTCGAACATTTCGAGACTCCTCGTCACGTCCGTGATCACATCCGGGACTCCGAACTCCTTCGGTACATCAAAATGCATAAACTCATAATAACTGTCATCGTAACGTTAAGCGTGCGGACCCTACGGTTCGAGAACAATGTAGACATGACCGAGACACGTTTCCGGTCAATAACCAACAGCGGGACCTGGATGCCCATATTGGCTCCTACATATTCTACGAAGATCTTTATCGGTCAGACCGCATAACAACATACGTTGTTCCCTTTGTCATCGGTATGTTACTTGCCCGAGATTCGATCGTCGGTATCCAATACCTAGTTCAATCTCGTTACCGGCAAGTTTCTTTACTCGTTCCGTAATACATCATCTCACAACTAACACATTAGTTGCAATGCTTGCAAGGCTTATGTGATGTGCATTACCGAGAGGGCCCAGAGATACCTCTCCGACAATCGGAGTGACAAATCCTAATCTCGAAATAAGCCAACCCAACATGTACCTTCGGAGACACCTGTAGAGCACCTTTATAATCACCCAGTTACGTTGTGACGTTTGGTAGCACACAAAGTGTTCCTATGGTAAACGGGAGTTGCATATTCTCATAGTTAAAGGAACATGTATAAGTCATGGATAAAAGCAATAGCAACATACTAAACGATCGGGTGCTATGCTAATGGAATGGGTCATGTCAATCAGATCATTCAACTAATGATGTGATCTCGTTAATCAAATAACAACTCTTTGTTCATGGCTAGGAAACATAACCATCTTTGATCAATGAGCTAGTCAAGTAGAGGCATAGTAGTGACACTCTTTTTGTCTATGTATTCACACATGTATTATGTTTCCAGTTAATACAATTCTAGCATGAATAATAAACATTTATCATGATATAAGGAAATAAATAATAACTTTATTATTGCCTCTAGGGCATATTTCCTTCAGTCTCCCACTTGCACTAGAGTCAATAATCTAGTTCACATCGCCATGTGATTTATCAGTAATAGTTCACATCGATATGTGACCAACACCCAAAGGGTTTACTAGATTCAGTAATCTAGTTCACATTGATATGTGATTAACACCCAAAGAGTACTACAGTGTGATCATGTTTTGCTTGTGAGAGAAATTTAGTCAACGGGTCTGCCACATTCAGATCCGTTATGTATTTTGCAATTTTCTATGTCTACAATGCTCTGCACGGAGCTACTTTAGCTAATTGCTCCCACTTTCAATATGTATCTAGATTGAGACTTAGAGTCATCTAGATTAGTGTCAAAACTTGCATCGACGTAACCTTTTACGACGAACCTTTTTGTCACCTCCATAATCGAGAAACATATCCTTATTCCACTAAGGATAATTTTGACCGCCGTCCAGTGATCTACTCCTAGATCACTATTGTACTCCCGTGCCAATCTCAGGGTAGGGTATACAATAGGTCTGGTATACAGCATGGCATACTTTATAGAACCTATGGCTGAGGCATAGGGAATGACTTTCATTCTCTTTCTATCTTCTGCCGTGGTCGGGCTTTGAGTCTTACTCAATTTCACACTTTGTAACACAGGCAAGAACTCTTTCTTTGACTGTTCCATTTTGAACTACTTCAAAATCTTGTCAAGGTATGTACTCATTGAAAAAAAAACTTATCAAGCGTCTCGATCTATCTCTATAGATCTTGATGCTCGATATGTAAGTAGCTTCCCCGAGGTCTTTCTTTGAAAAACTCTTTTCAAACACTCCTTTATGCTTTGCAGAATAATTCTACATTATTTCCGATCAACAATATGTCATTCACATATACTTATCAGAAATGTTGTAGTGCTCCCACTCACTTTCTTGTAAATACAGGCTTCACCGCAAGTCTGTATGAAACTATATGCTTTGATCAACTTATCAAAGCGTATATTCCAACTCCGAGATGCTTGCACCAGTCCATAGATGGATCGCTGGAGCTTGCATATTTTGTTAACACCTTCAGGATCGACAAAACCTTCTAGTTGCATCGTATACAACTCTTCTTTAATAAATCCATTAAGGAATGTAGTTTTGTTTATCCATTTGCCGGATTTCATAAAATGCGGCAATTGCTAACATGATTCGGACAGACTTAAGCATAGATACGAGTGAGAAACTCTCATCGTAGTCAACACCTTGAACTTGTCGAAAACCTTTTGCGACAATTCTAGCTTTGTAGATAGTAACACTACTATCAGTGTCCGTCTTCCTCTTCAAGATCCATTTATTTTCTTTGGCTTGCCGATCATTGGGCAAATCCATCAAAGTCCATACTTTGTTCTCATACATGGATCATATCTCAGATTTCATGGCCTCTAACCATTTTGCGGAATCTGGGCTCATCATCGCTTCCTCATAGTTCGCAAGTTCATCATGGTCTAGTAACATGACTTCCAGAACAGGATTACCGTACCACTCTGGTGCGGATCTCACTCTGGTTTACTTACGAGATTCGGTAGTAACTTGATCTGAAGTTACATGATCATCATCATTAGCTTCCTCACTAATTGGTGTAGTAGTCACAGGAACAGTTTTCTGTGATGAACTACTTTCCAATAAGGGAGAAGGTACAATTACCTTATCAAGTTCTACTTTCCTCCCACTCACTTCTTTCGAAAGAAACTCTTTCTCTAGAAAGTTTCCGAACTTAGCAACAAAAAGTCTTGCCTTCGGATCTGTGATAGAAGGTGTATCCAACAGTTTCCTTTGGATATCCTATGAAGACACATTTCTCCGATTTGGGTTCGAGCTTATCAGGTTGAAGCTTTTTCACATAAGCATCGCAGCCCCAAACTTTAAGAAACGACAGCTTGGGTTTATTGCTAAACCATAGTTCATACGGTGTCGTCTCAACGGATTTAGATGGTGCTCCTTTTAACGTGAATGCAGCTGTCTCTAATGCATGATCCCAAAATGATATTGGTAAATCGGTAAGAAACATCATAGATTGTACTATATCCAATAAAGTACGGTTATGACGTTCGGACACACCATTATGCTGTGGTGTTCCAGGTGGCATGAATTTGTGAAACTATTCCACACGGTTTTTAACTGAAGGCCAAAACTCGTAACTCAAATATTTTACCTCTGCGATCATATCGTAGAAACTTTTTATTTTCTTGTTACGATGATTATCCACTTCACTCTGAAATTCTTTGAACTTTTCAAACGTTTCAGACTTATGTTTCATTAAGTAGATATACCCATATCTGCTTAAATCATCTGTGAAGTTCTGAAAATAATGATACTTGTCGCGAGCCTTAATATTCATCGGACCACATACATCAGTATGTATGATTTCCAACAAATCTGTTGCTTGCTCCATTGTTCCGGAGAACGGCGTTTTAGTCATCTTGCCCAAGAGGCATGGTTCGCAAGCATCAAGTGATTCATAATCAAGTGATTCCAAAATCCCATCAGCATGGAGTTTCTTCATGCGCTTTACACCAATATGACCTAAACGGCAGTGCCACAAATAGGTTGCACTATCATTATTAACTTCGCATCTTTTTGGTTTCAATATTATGAATATGTGTATCACTACGATCGAGATCCAATGAACTATTTTCATTGGTGTGTATGACCATAGAAGGTTTTATTCATGTAAACAGAACAACAATTGTTCTCTAACTTTAAATGAATAACTGTATTGCAATTAACATGATCAAATCATATTCATGCTCAACGCAAACACCAAATAACACTTATTTAGTTTCAACACTAATCCCGAAAGTATAGGTAGTGTGTGATGATGATCATATCAATCTTGGAACCACTTCCAACACACATCGTCACCTTGCCCTTTAACTAGTCTTTGTTCATTCTGCAACTCCCGTTTCGAGTTACTAAATTTTAGCAACTGAACTAGTACCAAATACTGAGGGGTTGCTATGAACACTAGTAAAGTACACATCAATAACACGTATATCAAATATACTTATGTTCACTTTGCCATCCTTCTTATCCGCCAATCACTTGGGGTAGTTCCACTTCCAGTGACTAGTCTCTTTGCAGTAGAAGCACTTAGTCTTAGGCTTAGGACTAGACTTGGGCTTTTTCACTTGAGCAGCAACTTGCTTGCCGTTCTTCTTGAAGTTCCCCTTCTTTCCTTTTGCCCTTTTCTTGAAACTAGTGATCTTGTCAACCATCAACACTTGATGTTTTTCTTTGATTTCTACCTTCGTCGATTTTAGCATCGCGAAGAGCTTGGGAATATTTTCTGTTATCCCTTGCATATTATAGTTCATCACGAAGTTCTACTAACTTGGTGATGGTGACTAGAGAATTCTGTCAATCACTATCTTATCTGGAAGATTAACTCCCACTTGATTCAAGCGATTGTAGTACCCAGACAATCTGAGCACATGCTCACTAGTTGAGCGATTCTCCTCCATCTTTTAGCTATAGAACTTGTTGGAGACTTCATATCTCTCAACTCGGGTATTTGCTTGAAATATTAACTTCAACTCCTGGAACATCTTGTATGGTCCATGACGTTCAAAACATCTTTGAAGTCCCGATTCTTAAGCCGTTAAGCATGGTGCACTAAACTATTAAGTAGTCATCATATTGAGCTAGCAAAACGTTCATAACGTCTGCATCTGCTCCTGCAAAAAGTCCGTCACCTAGCGGTGCATCAAGGACATAATTCTTCTGTGCAGCAATGAGGATAAACCTCAGATCACGGATCCAATCCGCATCATTGCTACTAACATTTTTCAACATAATTTTCTCTAGGAACATATCAAAATAAACATAGGGAAGCAACAACGCGAGCTATTGATCTGCAACATAGATATGCTAATACTACCAGGACTAAGTTCATGATAAATTTAAGTTCAATTAATCATATTACTTAAGAACTCCCACTTAGATAGACATATCTCTAATCCTCTAAGTGATCACGTGATCCAAATCAACTAAACCATGTCCGATAATCACGTGAGATGGAGTAGTTTCAATGGTGAACATCACTATGTTGATCATATCTACTATATGATTCACGCTCGACCTTTCGGTCTCCGTGTTCCGAGGCCATATCTGTATATGCTAGGCTCGTCAAGTTAAACCTGAGTATTCCGCGTGTGCAACTGTTTTGCACCCGTTGTATTTGAACGTAGAGCCTATCACACCCGATCATCACGTGGTGTCTCAGCACGAAGAACTTTCGCAACGGTGCATACTCAGGGAGAACACTTCTTGATAATTTAGTGAGAGATCATCTTATAATGCTACCGTCAATCAAAGCAAGATAAGATGCAAAAAAAGATAAACATCACATGCAATCATTATAAGTGATATGATATGGCCATCATCATCTTGTGCTTGTGATCTCCATCTTCGAAGCACCGTCATGATCACCATCGTCACCGGCGCGAAACCTTGATCTTCATCGCAGCATCGTTGTTGTCTCGCCAATCTTATGCTTCTACGACTATCACTACCGCTTAGTAATAAAGTAAAGCATTACATCGCGATTGCATTGCATACAATAAAGCGACAACCATATGGCTCCCGCCAGTTGCCGATAACTCGGTTACAAAACATGATCATCTCATACAATAAAATTTAGCATCACGTCTTGACCATATCACATCACAACATGCCCTGCAAAAACAAGTTAGACGTCCTCTAATTTGTTGTTGCAAGTTTTACGTGGCTGCTACGGGCTTTAAGCAAGAACTCATCTTACCTACGCATCAAAACCACAACGATAGTTTGTCAAATAGACTCCGTTTTAACCTTCTCAAGGACCGGGCGTAGCCACACTCGGTTCAACTAAAGTTGGAGAGACAGTCTTCCGCAAGCCATCTATGTGCAAAGCACGTCGAGGGAACCGGTCTCGCGTAAGCGTACGCGTAAGGTTGGTCCGGATCGTCTCGTCCAACAATACCGCTGAACCAAAGTATGACATGCTGGTAGGCAGTATGACTTGTATCGTCCACAACTCACTTGTGTTCTACTCGTGCAAATAACATCAAACCATAAAACCTAGGCTCGGATGCCACTGTTGGGGAACGTAGTAATTTCAAAAAAATTCCTACGCACACGCAAGATCATGGTGATGCATAGCAACGAGAGGGGAGAGTGTTTGTCTACGTACCCTCGTAGACCGAAGCGGAAGCGTTGACACAACGTAGAGGAAGTAGTCGTACGTAGAGGAAGTAGTCGTACGTTCTCCTCGCGATCCAACCGATCACAGCACCGTTACTCCGGCACCTCCGAGTTCTTGGCACACGTTCAGCTCGATGACGATCCCCGGGCTCCGATCCAGCAAAGCGTCGGGGAAGAGTTCCGTCAGCACGACGGCGTGGTGACGATCTTGATGTGTTACCGGCGCAGGGCTTCGCCTAAGCACTGCAACGATATTACCGAGGTGGAATTTGGTGGAAGGGGGCACCGCACACGGCTAAGGAACGATCCGTAGATCAACTTGTGTGTCTTTGGGGTGTCCCCTGCCCCCGTATATAAAGGATGAAGGGGGGAGGCTGGCCGGCCAAAGGAGGGAGGCGCAGGAGGAGTCCTACTCCCTCTGGGAGTAGGATTCCCCCCCTCAATCCTAGTTGGACTAGGATTCTTCAAGGGGGAGAGAGAAGGAGAGGGGGGCGCCCACCTCTCCTAGTCCTAATAGGACTAGGGGAAGGGGGGAGGCGCGCAGCCCCTAGGGCTGCCCTCTCACTTCTCCTCCAAGGCCCATGTTGGCCCATTATGCTCCCGGGGGGTTCCGGTAACCCTCCCGGTATTCCGGTAAAATCCTGATTTCACCTGGAATGCATCCGATGTCCAAACATAGGCTTCCAATATATAATTCTTTATGTCTCGACCATTTCAAGACTCCTCGTCACGTCCGTGATCACATCCGGGACTCCGAACTCCTTCGGTACATCAAAATGCATAAACTCATAATAACTGTCATCGTAACGTTAAGCGTGCGGACCCTACGGTTCGAGAACAATGTAGACATGACCGAGACACGTTTCCGGTCAATAACCAACAGCGGGACCTGGATGCCCATATTGGCTCCTACATATTCTACGAAGATCTTTATCGGTCAGACCGCATAACAACATACGTTGTTCCCTTTGTCATCGGTATGTTACTTGCCCGAGATTCGATCGTCGGTATCCAATACCTAGTTCAATCTCGTTACCGGCAAGTTTCTTTACTCGTTCCGTAATACATCATCTCACAACTAACACATTAGTTGCAATGCTTGCAAGGCTTATGTGATGTGCATTACCGAGAGGGCCCAGAGATACCTCTCCGACAATCGGAGTGACAAATCCTAATCTCGAAATAAGCCAACCCAACATGTACCTTCGGAGACACCTGTAGAGCACCTTTATAATCACCCAGTTACGTTGTGACGTTTGGTAGCACACAAAGTGTTCCTATGGTAAACGGGAGTTGCATATTCTCATAGTTAAAGGAACATGTATAAGTCATGGATAAAAGCAATAGCAACATACTAAACGATCGGGTGCTATGCTAATGGAATGGGTCATGTCAATCAGATCATTCAACTAATGATGTGATCTCGTTAATCAAATAACAACTCTTTGTTCATGGCTAGGAAACATAACCATCTTTGATCAATGAGCTAGTCAAGTAGAGGCATACTAGTGACACTCTTTTTGTCTATGTATTCACACATGTATTATGTTTCCAGTTAATACAATTCTAGCATGAATAATAAACATTTATCATGATATAAGGAAATAAATAATAACTTTATTATTGCCTCTAGGGCATATTTCCTTCACTCTTGATTAGATAGAACGGAAAGAATAGTTTGCGTTATTCTAGTACGAACTCTAGGATAGATTGATCGGAAAGAATAGCTTTGAGGTGGCTTTGTACCCTACAAACAATTCCTATCTTTTGTTCTCCGCTAATAGGAACTAGGGAGTGATTCTTGGCTGCACTTTGAGGGATAATCATATGATCCAACTATGTTAGCATTGTTGAGAAATTGCACTAGTGAAAGTACGGACCCTAGGCCTCCTTTTTAAGCATTGCAATACCGTGTTTGTGCCCGTTTACTAATTGCTACCTTGCTATTTTTATTTATTAAGATTATAAAAATATATTTTTACCATCAATATTACATTTTTATCACCATCTCTTCGTCGAACTAGTGCACCTATACAATTTACCATTGTATTGGGTGTGTTGGGGACACAAGAGATTTCTTGTATTTGGTTGCAGGGTCGTTTGAGAGAGACCATCTTCATCCTACACCTCTCATGGATTAATAAACCTGAGGTCATCCACTTGAGGGAAAATTGCTACTGTCCTACAAAACTCTGCGCTTGGAAGCCCAACACGTGTCTACAAGAATAAAGTTGCGTAGTAGACATCACATAGCGACAAAGTAAAGCAATTATATGGAACTTGCATCTTATGCAATAAAGAGACAACCATAAGGCTCATGCCAGTTGCCCATAACTTTAACAAAACATGATCATCTCATACAACAATTTATATCTCATCACATCTTGACCATATCACATCACAACATGTCCTGCAAAAACAAGTTAGGCGTCCTCTACTTTGTTGTTGCAAGTTTTACGTGGCTGCTACGGGCTTAGCAAGAACCGTTCTTACCTATGCATCAAAACTATAGCAATTTTTCGTCAAGTGTGTTGTTTTAACCTTCAACAAGGACCGGGCGTAGTCAAACTCGATTCACCTAAAGTTGGAGAAACAGATACCCACTAGCCACATGTGTGCGAAGCACGGCGGTAGAACTAGTCTCATGAGCGCGATCATGTAATGTCGGTCTGGGCCGCTTCATCCAACAATACCGCTGAATCAAAGTATGACATGCTGGTAAGCAGTATGACTATTATCGCCCACAACTTTTCGTGTTCTACTTATGCATATAACATCTACGCATAAACCTGGCTCTGATACCACTGTTGGGGTATGTAGTATTTCAAAAAAAAATCTACGATCACGCAAGATCTATCTAGGAGAAGCATAGCAACGAGCAAGGAGAGTGTGTCCACGTACCCTCGTAGACCGAAAGCGAAAGCATTTAGTAACGCGGTTGATGTAGTCGAACGTCTTCACGATCTAACCGATCAAGTACCGAACGCACGGCACCTCCGCGATCTGCACACGTTCAGCTCGGTGACGTCCCTCGAATTCTAGATCCTGGCGAGGAGGCGGAGGAAGCTTGCTACGACCGGCGGATCTGAGCAGCGCCCGCGATTCTTCTTGAAGGAGACCTCCGTCCACCCACCGTCCGTCCCCGAAGAGGAAAGATTGACCGCGGGGGGCGGGGCGATGATGATGGACTAAAGGCGACGGGGGGAGGCGCTGGAGAATCCGTTGTGCCAAAAGTAGGGCCTACGATGATGGATTGAAGTCGATGAGACGGCTGCGCCATCGGATCTGTCGCACTAACTACTTCCCCACCCCTGGAGCATTCACCACGGAGCAGCAGCCGCGGCAGGAAAGACGGATCTAGGGAGGCCGGGGAGCGGTAGTCGGGGGCGGTGGAGCAGCGGACGAACTAGGGGAAAGAGCCCCCCCCCCTCCGTCGACCGATCCACAGCAGGATCCAGAGCGCGGGGAGCGCGGCGCGCCCATGCCGCTTGGCGCTAGGGGCAGAGAGGTGGTCGTCGCGGCCAGAGTGGCCAGCGGCGCGGAGCGGGGAGGGGGCAGGCGCGGAGAATCCTTTAGTTTTTTATTACGTCTCACCCAAAAGTCCGTTCCCCTGCTTCAAATCCCCTGCATTTATTAATACGTGCAGCTTCTCCACTCTGTTTTTTTTCTTTTGACAAAACAAATCAAACCTTTTTTATAAACTCTAAAACAAAAGGGGTGGGTGATTTTTGTTATTTGCCCTGGTACTTCTGAACATTTGGTGTTTTTGTTTTGTACTGTGTCATTATCCATCTTTAAAACAACTTCGTGCTAATTCGGTTGACATCACTTTGTTGGTCCGAGGGGGCAGGGTCGGCGGTCAGTATAGACCGAGCAAGTGATGTGATACAGTAAGTTGCTAAAAAAACATGATGCAATAAGTAATACGCAAACAGACAAATATAGATAACTGAGAAAGGATCCAAACTTGTTTTATTACATAATTAAAGAGATCCCATACTGAACTACTCCCTTTTTCTTAGTTTATAGGGCGTGCGCGTACTCCTAGGTCGTCAATATGATCAACCTAATACAAGTCATATATTACAAAAAATACACCAATATAAACTTCAGATGTTCTATTTTCAAACGGTATAATTTTTGTGTTATATAGTTTATATTAGGGTGATGAAATTGACAACCCAGGTATACGTGCAAGACTTGTAAACTGAAACGAAGGGAGTAGCAATTAATTGGAACCATTACTAAACTAAACTACTAATAGCCACGACGGGCACTGGCGCGCTTGCGGAGCGCCACAAGTCCCTCATGCCCGACCGCTTTCCAGCGCCTCCTCCTCGGCCTCGCAAATCGCAAGGTGCTCATCGACGAGTTGCGAGCGGGTGAGTGCAAACACAATGGCCAAGTAATTTGGCACCCACTGATGCCCCTCCTTGCTGACAGCGTGCACCCGATCAACCTGATACGTAGTGTATGTACCAAAAACTAGATATCGTTTCAGAAAACGCTGAATTCGGAAGCCACAACTTTTTCGCCGAACCAAACACGTCATCAGTGTGGTCAATGTAGATCCATTAGTTGCCCTTTCTCTCTAAAGAAAAAGGCTTAGGGTTCTTATGCCTCCTGCCGGTCTGCCTCGCCTTCGGTGACCTTAGAGCCATGGCGACGCAGTGGATTTCAATCCTTGCCGATGGGAGGACTCTGTTTTTATAATTGTTTCTTTGACTGTTGTTTGGATTTGTGTCCGATCTTCGTGTCTGTCTTCAAATTGGATCCTTCGTATCTACACGGCTCTTCCTCAGCGGCAATTGTTGTTCTGATGTGCTAGTTCTGACAATTTACTGACTGTCTACTGTAACAAGTTTTGCCTAGGTCCGACAAGGAAGGGGCGATGACAGCAGCACGCATTCGGCTCGCTTCCGTGCTTGTAGTCGTTGCTAGGTGATCTACTGAGCTAGATGTATTTTTTATTATTTCTAATGTTTGCTCATGACTAAAGATAAATAGATCGAAAGTTCACTGAAAAACAGAAGAATTAAAGGAACAAGCTAGAAGCACCAATTACACATGCTTACAGCAAGTGACCCATAATTAGCCTAGTACCGTAGATGGTAATCGCAGGGTTGCTAATATTTCCCAGCATTCTGAAGTGAACTAGCCTATTCTGATTTGCTCACATTAGTGGAAAACTGAAAATCCATCAATGCGGAAACAAGTGAGATTGATCCAAACACATTAGTCCAGACTGAGGTCCTCGTCCAAACTGCTCACATTTGTCCAAACTGAGGTCCTCGTCCGGTATCAGAACCACAAAACGAGATTAGTCTAATTTCCGATATGTTTACACCAACTCCATGACTAGAGATTGGGAAAAACCAAATCATCATGCAGTAATATTGCCTCTGGAATCTGGATAGCCGTCTTATGTGCCAAACGAGACTTTGCATTTCAGCATTTTCATTATGCTCACCACCAGTTAACTTTTTTGCAAAAACCATTTTGATTAACCTTCTGCAGTTTCCAAACGTTTGGATGAACCTCATGTCCAGTTCTGAATCTGGACGGATATAAAAGATCCAAAAGGCGCTGCTGGTAAGACTCACAATTTCAAATTCACCAGACACAGATATGTATATCGTGATTTTGATGGCCCACTTATCCAGATGAGTAGGAAATTCCTGCAGAAAGACGATTCACTTTTTAGTATAAATAAATATATTCATAACATCTATTATCTCCGTCCCAAAAAGCTTGTCTTATACAGTATTTATCTAGATACCGATGTATCTAACACTAAAACATGTCCAGATACATCCGTATCTAGACAAATCTGTCTTATACAGTATTTATCTAGATACAGATGTATCTAACACTAAAACGTGTCTAGATAGATCCTTATCTAGACAAATCTAAGACAAGCTTTTTGGGACGGAGGGAGTACAAGGCAACCAAGTCCTAAAAAGTGTATATGCATAAAGGCAAACTATATTCATTAGTGACAGAAAATGTATATGAAAACTTCAGTCAATGGAAATACTCAGTATCAGTCCGCAAACATGATGGTAGTACGTATGCAGTGTTAAAATTAATATCTGCGGAGGAAAAACAAGATCGACATATTTTTTTACTGCTATGTAAAAAATGAAACACCTTATGACCAAGCAGTAGAACAGGATAGCCAAAATACCTAAAAATGCAAACAAGAAAAAATATAGGCCAGACCTACAGACTGCAGTCACAGCAAATGAGGCAATGGCTAGCAATTCCTGATTGCACTGATTGCTTCGTGCTTGCCCTTTTATCATCTTATCTGCATCCACTGTAATGCCATCCTCTGCAAGTCCAAACCCCGCCAACGTCCTCAGACCTTTGATGATACCAGGTCATCTTCTCACCGTGTGCTGCCTGCAAAGCGTGTGTATAAGGCTGCCTCTTTACACCTTTTCTATGTGGAATTTATTTGGTAATAAAACTTTGCAACCGGTGTATGTATCCAAACAAGGCTGGGCAGGTAAATCTTGTGTTGAATCATGCATATGACATTGTAAAAACAGCCAAGTTTGAGAGTCGAGAAAAAACAATCAACTGACGCAGAAATGACATGGTTTGGGTGTAGATGCACCTTTGGATTTGTGAAACGCCTGGCTGTGGTGGCGGCCCTTTCCTCGACCCCGACTATTTGCCAATCTGCACAAGAACCATACATAATCAAACAAGCTGGGCTAATAGTGGAGGTAGCGACCATACTAATATGGCATAGGAGGATATACCTAGAATTGGAAATGGCGGTGACAAGCTGAGTTGCAGGAAGAAGACATGGCGACGAGCTGAATAGGAGGAAGGGAAAGTGGCGGGTGAATTTAGGGTTCATCATCAATTTGTTCGTTCAAGGACTTAGCACCCACCAGGGCCACGTGCCAGTGCTCAAAATTGCAGAGGGGGGAGATGATATAAGTATATAACATGACATACTGCCAGCCCACCGCAAGCACCAATTCCACTTACAATAATGAGTAAAGATTAAATATTACTCCCTCCGTTCCTAAATATAAGTCTTTTTAGAGATTCCAATATGGACTACATACAGAGCAAAATGAGTGAATCTACACTCTAAAGTATGTCTATATACATCCGTATGTAGTCCTATATTGAAATCTCTAAAAAGACTTATATTTAGAAACGGAGGGAGTATTACAGATGGATGCATGTGACTACATGCAATTTAAAAGATACAATCTTATTTAATGCTACTTCCCTAACTAACCCTAATATATAAATTCATGCACCCAATAAGTTCAGCTGATAAATTCATGAGAAACAAGTATATTGTGCACATCACCATTTATATTAGTTATCACACAACTATGGGTATTCAAAAGCAAAGCACACTGTCTCTACTCTCTACCACTGTTTTTGGTAAACGCACATATGGCATTACTTGATCCGATAGACATTATATATTTCTTTAGAATAGGATAGTCAGGATTGCCACATTGGAGATAAGGATTAGTAAAGATTAGGATCAACAGTTTTGAGTTTGGATACAACTTAGGGCATCTCCAACACGGACCCTCAAAACGCCCGCACCCGTCCGGACCAAGCTGTCGGGGCGCAATTTGCCATCCACCATGGTACCCCATCGGTCCGTAGACCAGTACGGTTGTCCGAATTCCGCCAAAACAGGTTTTATACCGCCGGGAGGGGGGGGGGTGCGGACCGCCCGCCACCTAGGACTCCCCCGGTCCACTTTTCTCCCACTCCACCCCTGCTCCCCCCTTGCTTTGCATCCGCACTCTCCTCCGTCGTTGTACCTCTCCGGCCGCCGCCCAGGCATCCTCGGACGTATGCAACCCCCACCCACACGCCTATCCGCCTTGGACTACGCCGCCGTCCACCCAGGATCAGTCCGTAGCCAGGTACCCTCCGCCTCCCTGCCGCCGCCGTCCATGGCGGACACCACGCCCGGTAGGTGTTCCGTCAAATGCCATAGGGCTTTTTTGTTGAACTTCTCATCGTTTTCTATTGTAAGCACGATGGCGGGGTACTCGATGATGGAGGATGAGTTGTTGTGTGATGCGTGGAAGGTCGTATCTGCAGACTTTGTAGGCATGAGGCAAGGGGACTCGCTGTTTTGGCAAAACATGTGTGCTTTGTTTCTTGAGCAAAAGCACCTCACGCCCTACGACGCACACGTGATCCATGATCTCAATGTAAAGTTGCTAGCCCATTGGTGGTACACCATCTCCAATGCCGTCATGAAGTTTTGTGGTGCGGTTGCGCGAGTGGAGACAATGTGGCCATCGCGCTCGTCAACCATGGAGATCATAAGTTTTGCTTCTTGTTGCTCTATATGTTGGTCAATTCATTGATTCACTCAATGTTTCAACTTGATAATCATCAAGTTGAATAGCCCGGACACGTTGACATGACGTACCACAGGACCGAGGGGAGGCAATTTACGTTTCATACATTGTTTGATGAAGCTCAAGGGCAACGCTACGAGGGAAGACTTGTGCCGATTCTGACTCAAGTATCGTTGAATTTGGAATAGATGAATTCGAAAAACTTGTTGAACATCCGGTTATCTCATATGTAATATTTACGTTTGAACTATTGTTGTGCTAGGAATATTTGCAAGCTATTTATGGATGAATTGTGCTATTTTCTATTATTATTTTGAGTGCTACAGATAAAAAAGCAAGGGCAGGCATTTAGAGGACAGGGTTGGATGGACGGCCCCATATCCGTGTCCGCGGACCAATTACCGTGGCCGTTTTAAGGGATAGCGTTGGAGATGCCTTAGCAACTCATCGATCAAGTCAAGAGTCATCCTATATGTAAAAGGACTAGTGAGTATCTACTACAGTTTAGAATTAAGCAAGAAAATAGTTGAGATTCTTCCCCAACCTTGCCTCGCAGGAAGAGAGTTGTCCCTTAGTCCCTCTCTCTAAAATCCTAGCACATGCCATCATATCATCAAATACCATTGCTTCAGTCTCAATGAGGGACCAAAGGGAGTGGCGAAACGTGTGAACAAGTGACACTGAAGCTCAGGAGATGAATAACCAGAAGGAGAAGATGAAGATCCCATGACCCATCCTGCTGAGGATGCGACTTTTTACTACCAAAAACGATGCAATAACACTCGCTAAACCAGCATTAAACACTCTCTGTCATGCCCAGATGAAGACAGGATGACCACCGCCACAAGGAGTGTCGGTACACTGCCATCGTTAACACAAAGGTCTGAACATCAGATGCAAGCATGCGCTATGACTTAACTTGTCCATTTGCAGCACGGCTAAAAGAACATTGTCATCCCAACCGACAGTGGAAAGATAGATATGCCAACCTTCCACCATGGGTGGTGCTGCTCACAACAGCCAGGTTGTTGTACATGCCATCGCAAATATCAGCCTTGAACCATCCAGCAAGGGTGGCCTGAGATGCAAGAAAGTTTGTTGATGACTGCTAGACTCAAGGAATGTGGGCAGGCACCAAGAAAATGGTCCACGTGGTGTTAGCATGAGCATCCTGCAGTGCATGCTCATCGGCAGTGCCAACCAAGAAACGCAGATAATGAGCTTCACCACCAAGGAGGCTTCAATCACATCATCAAAGCTATGTGTAAGGAAGCTTGCTCTTTTGGAAGTGAAAGATCAAAGGAGAGCAGCAAACCATCTGGTCCGACGACTACCTGTGACAGTCACCAAGCAACAGCATCAACCAGGAAGAGAGAGTGCCACCACACGTGGCAGATGTAGATGCAGGGACTGTCATACAATATGCGTCTCCTACAAATGGCAGACATTCCCAGGCTAGCGCTAATGCAACTGGCTTGCGCTCTTATCATGTCGCCTGTCATCAGTCCTGACCTCGACGAGGTTTCTGAAGGCTACATAAAGGACTTTCTTATGCACGTCTCAGTGCTGGATGGAGGCCAGCCTCATTCTGGCATTTGGCGGTGGCAATGGGAGAGGGAAGGCGGAGACGGGAGAGGCGGCTCAAGAGGAGTGCAACTCGAGAATGTCATTCTTCTTTCCTTAATGGTGTATTAGGGTCAGAGCCGACTCAGCAACCACCGCCCAGGACTGATGCCCTTGGTAGCACACTGCTAACAAGCAGACGTCCATGGTCACCATGGTACACATCACGTGCCATGTGCCCTCCATGGGTCCAAATGCGCACGCAACCCATGCAGTGAGGGTTCGCTCCCATGACACCAGTAACGCTTTGGCCCAAATCCACTTAATGCACTACCCACCTGCAGAGTGGGCCCACGTGTACATGGCACCCCTCTCACACTTTAGTCCTCGCTTCGTGTCAAAAGGTTAACCTGCATGTGGTGTGCTTGGAACTGGTGTAAACTTCCAATACGAGACTAATCCCATCACGGAACTGCACATGGGCCTCACACAAACGAGCAGGGTATTACATTATTGCTACTCCACAGCTTCGCCCAACTCCGCCTATGTTGCCTCAACATAGCTGGTCCCAAGCCCGGGTAAAGGAGGAGGGTTGTGTTAGGCGGCGAGCCAACATCAAACTCAGCCACTCTTATGGAGATGAAACCCAAAAGAACATCGTTGGGGCGTAACCCTTTTAACGACGCGCCATATCATAACCCAGGTGTATTGTCAAATGGGTAAGGGTCGGGCCGTCACCCCCTTGGTGGCGCGTCGTATCTTGATCTGGATACAGTGACAAGTTAACAAGGATCAGGTCGTCGCATCCTTAGTGGCACGCTACATCAACACTCAGGTGCGATAAAAATGAGCAAGGGTCTTTGCATTTGACACGACGAGTGCAAAGGATAAGGAAGCTAGCCGAGCCTAGTAGGATCTGCTTAGGTAGCTCAAACATAGGGTCCCTGACAGGGAGCTAGTTGATATAACGATGAGGAGAGATGTTGATACCCTTTGCATCCAAGAAACCAAATGTAGGGGACAAAAGGCGAAGGACGTTGAGAATACCGGCTTCAAGCTGTGGTACACGGGGACAACTGCAAACAGAAATGGAGTAGTTATCTTGATCAACAAGAGCCTCAAGTATGGAATGGTAGACATCAGAAGGCGTGGGGCCCAGATTATCCTAAGTTGGTAGTTGGGGACTTGGTTCTCAATGTTATCAACATAACGCAAATAGGCCACAATGAGAACACCAAGAGGGAGTTATGGGAAGGCCTAGACGACATTGTTAGAAGTGTACCTATTGGCGAGAAGCTCTTCATAGAAGGAGACCTCAATGCCCACGTGTGTACATCTAACACAGGTTTTGGAGCAGTACATGGGGGCTTTGGCTATGGCATCAGGAATCAAGGAGATGTCTTAAGCTTCGCTCTAACCTACGACATGATCGTAGCTAACACCCACTTTAAAAAGAGAGAATCCCATCTAGTGATTTTTAGTAGTGGTTAACACTCTAGCCAGATTGATTTCGTCCTCTGAGAAGAGAAGACGGGCGTGCTTGCCTAGATTGTAAGGTGATACCTAGAAGAGTGTTGTCCCTCAACATAAGTTTGTGGTGGCTGAATTCTGCTTTCGGATTCGTGTCCAGCGGGATAAGTGCGCCAAAGTCGCTAGAACAAAGTGGTGGAAGCTCAAGGAGGAGACAGCTCGGGCTTTCAAGGAGAAGATCATTAAGGAGGGTCCTTGGAAGGAAGTAGGTGATACAGACAATATGTGGATGAAGATGGCAACTTGCATTCTTAAGGTGGCTTCAGAGGAGTTTGGAGTTACCAGGGGAAGTAGAAGCAAAGCTAAAGATACCTGGTGGTGGAACGATGATGTCCAGAAGGCTATTCAGGAGAAAAAAGATTGCTTCAGATGCCTACACCGGGATAGGAGTGCAGACAACATAGAAATGTACAATGTGGCAAAGGACGCAAAGCGAGCTGTGAGTAAGGCAAGGGATCGGGTGTATGAGGACCTCTACCAGCGCTAAGACACGAAGTAAGGCGAAAGGAAAATCTATAAGATGACCAAAGATCCAAGAGAGGAAGACGAGGGATGTCAACCCAGTCAAATGCATCAAGGACGAATCAGATCAGCTCCTAGTGAAGGACGAAGAGATTAAGCATAGATAGATGACAGGAGTACTTCCACAGACTGTTCAATGGAGAGAATGAGAGCTCTACCATTGAACTAGCTGACTCCCTTGATGATACCAACAGGCGTTCTGCGCGGCAAATCCAGGAGTCTAAGGTCAGGGAGGAGGCAAGGCGATGGGCCCTAATTGCATCCGCATTGAGGTGTGGAGAGGCCTCGAAGACAGCGATAGTATAGCTAAATAAGCTTTTCAACCTCATTTTTCGAGCAAACAAGATGCCAGAAGAATGGAGGCGAAGTATATTAGTACTCCCTCCTCCCCAAAATATTAGGCGACTACGCCTTTTAGAAAATCCCTAAATCTAAGGCGTTTTAACACTCAACTCTCGATGTTCTCTCATTTACAGTTAGTGTAAGCTAACCATTGCTAATCATGGATCAGCCAACCATGTTTTTTAAAGGACATAATGGAGAAAACTTTCTGTAACCATGGCTCAATAATTTTCGGTCGGCCTTGCGCTAATTTCCGTGCCAAAAGCTTATACACCCTACATAATGGGAAGGAGTACCAATCTTCAAGAACAAGGGGGATGTTCAAAGTTGTACTAATTACCGTGGAATTAAGATGATGAGCCATACAATAAAGCTATGGGAGAGAGTCATTCAGCACCGGTTAAGAAGAATGACAAGCATGACCAAAAATCAGTTTGGCTTTATGTCTGGGAGGTCTTCCATCGAAGCCATTTTCTTGGTACGACAACTTATGGGGAATACAAGGAGCAAAAGAAGGACCTGCTATGGTGTTCATTGACTTGGAGAAAGCTTATGATAAGATACAGCGAAATGTCATGTGTTGGGCCTTGGAGAAACACGAAGTCTCAACAATGTACATTACCCTCATCAAGGACATGTACGATAATGTTGTGACAAATGTTTGAACAAGTGATGGGGACACTGATGACTTCCAATTAAAATGGGACTGCACCAAAGGGTCAGCTTCCCTAAATCTACCATAATCATATAAATTAGTGTTTCTACACCTCATTTCTTGCTGATGATCGGCAGTTGACATCTTATTCAAGTGATCACAACTTATGGTAATCTACCTTTCAGGTACTGAAGTTTAAGAACTTCAAAAAAACTTCCTGGAATCTAGTATAAGTCTGACATGAAATTAAAAATTACCAATCACTAAACATACAATGTCACATAATTTTAGCACCATCTACAAGCAGAACTCCAATACTTAAAAATTCATTTCAACCCACAATTCCGTGAATGCCTCACTGGTATCCTCAACATTTAATGTTGTTCAACCATGTAATCACTTGTAAGAAAACAAGCGACTAAAATTTTAATATGTTATTGGTTGTTGGTTGCATGTAGCTGGCATGAAGTACTGCTACTGTTGACTCCTTCATGAAGCATCTCATTTGTCAAAACATCCTATAACTTCTCTTGTATTTGCTAATTCGCAGCCACAAAAAGTTCATCTCAACCCAAAAAATCCACACATGCCTCACCACTGTCTTCAACAATTAATGTTGCTGAACCATGTAAGCAGTAAAAACCAGCTAGTACAATTTTAACATGTTATTGGTTGTTGATGGCATGTAGCTGGTATGAAGTACTGCTACTACTGATTCCCTCATGAAGCATCTCATTTGTCCGAACATACCTATAACTTTGATTGTAGTTGCTATCAAAGCCACCAACAGGTTGCTAGCTTCAATCCTGTATTGCTGGATGCAAACTACTGTTGTCATGAATTACCTGTTACATCACAAGAAGTTTCATTGGTGTGGCTGCAACAGCAAAGGGTAAAAAAAAACATAGCAGAGGTTCCTATCACCTTACGAAGGTTTAACAGCAATGTCAAAAGTAATTTCCAGCAATGCATGTAACTGTTCAAACACTAAAATACATGATAATACTGTGAGCAATATAGTTGAATACTTGACTATCTTGCTGAACACAATACTCACAGGGTTAATCAACATATTAACAGAAGAACTTAGTAAATCATTCCTACTTGTAAAGTTTTGGAGTTGGTGGTCTGGTCGTCCGTTCAGCCCTTCCTAATAATCCTACTTACAAAGCAGTGAATGGGCAGAGAAGACGCGGCAACAACAGTGGAGCAGAGGAATTGCAGGTTATGGAGGTTCCAATTACGGTTAGGGTGGGGGGGAGGTAGATGGATGACCTTATCTGACACAGCACAAGGTTGTGGAGGAACAACTACACCTTGCTGAGTGTACATCGCTAGTGTTGAAGGAACTAGTTCAACATGTTGGGAGGCGAATATAGGCTGATATGGCAGCAGGAGTTCAATCCAAACCTCCTAGAGCACAAGATCTTGTCCAAGGCCTTAGATCAGAACACTAAGTTCTATTATAGGTAGTGCGATACATAGTATGCTTACAAACTAGAGGTGAGGACCTCTATTAATAGGCATTGAGAAACCTTCACACCTCAACTTCTACTCATAGCTAGAAGACCTCTAGAAAACAGCAGCTAAAGCTAACAAAACAAACAAATACTAGACTCGAGTAGAAGTATATAGTAGTCGTCAAATGGATTTGACTTCTGATTTTATTTTTATTTTTCTTCTCCTTTCTATTGTTCCTCACCATTGTCTCAAGGCCACGCTACCGGACTTGCAACTGTCGTAGCCACCAAAATCAAGGAAGGAATGTGGTTGGAGGTCGAAGAAGATGGAGTCGTTGGATTTCAGCTTATCAAGATCGAATGTGGTTTGGGTAAATTGCAACTGCTGCACTGCACACTCTCCCAAACTCACATTCGAGATAGTCAACACTCCTCTCCTACAAAAGTCAGGTGTCTATTGTCCTAAATTGCACTGCACATAATATGAGTCGTACCTATGCATGGCCTTCCATCCCAAAGTGAATTAATTCAACATATAACTCGACTAAACATACTTAAAAGAGAGTTTACTCAAGTCAAACATAAAATTTAATGTCAATTACATTTGCATGGCACCGGCGAGTTACTAGTGGTAGTAGAAATCCAGGTTGTGTGACATAATCATCATTTTCTTGTGATAATGATCTTTTTATTTGATTATTTCACTCTACCATAATCAATCCAATTATGTAGCACATATTCAACTGGATGTTGTGAAACATGATTTTTATAACTACTCCCTCCGTTCCTAAATATAAGCCCTTTTAGAGATTTCAATATGGACTACATACAGAGTGAAATGGGTGAATCTACACTCTAAAATATGTCTATATACATCCTTATATAG
Organism: Aegilops umbellulata; assembly: GCA_032464435.1. NCBI lineage: Eukaryota > Viridiplantae > Streptophyta > Magnoliopsida > Poales > Poaceae > Aegilops > Aegilops umbellulata. The sequence continues at coordinate 47,271,609 of CP136060.1, read as the reverse complement.
TCCGTATTGAAAAATCTAAAAAGGCTTATATTTAGAAACAGATGGAGTACAATGCTGAAGGTACTAGATGGCATGGTTACAGGGGATTATACAGGCCTAGGCTAGATGAGCGACTAATTGGGAGAGAATAGATCGATTCTTCTTGCCTAGCTCAAACATAGATAGATGACATCCTTAAGAAGTGCATGCTTATCCTTCACTTTTCCTAACACAACATGAACTCCTATGGAACCAGCATCTTTTGATCTTATACATCCTTTTATAATAATATTTCCCACAAGACTCTCGCACGTCCATTTATCTACTGATGCAAGAACCTTCCAACAATCTCCTCCTGCTATACGACCATGGCCTTGGCCTTCTTGATGGCAATTCTACCGCATTCGAACTACCGATGCACTAATGAAACACACTAAAATTCGCAACACCTGAGGTAAATGACCAACAAAATGGGAATGCAGGTACATACAACAAAAGCAATGCCACTATTCCCTTGCAGTAACCGAAACACTCTACTCATCAGTTACACTAAGTGGTAAATCATTTTCAAATGGGCTTGCTTCCCAAACAGCTGAAGAAGAATAGGTTCAACAAATGCAAAAATGATCACCTCTCTATGAAAATAAATGGACAGGGAGCTAGGGAGCCAGAGACACAAAGGAGCTTAGCTTTCTTACATATTTGAGTGTACAGGCATGTCCTAACTGATCCGCTGTTAGATGGAGCATCAGGCAGCACAAAATTCTACTTGACTAAGCTATGAGTTCCTCCCAAAAGAGGGTTTGCTTACTGCTTAATTTTTTAGATAATAAGCTTTCTTACATATCTTGATATGGACAAATATACCTACCACACAAACCAGTCAACTACTGAATAGTATGAATTCCTAGTTTATTTAGCTAGCATCGCCGCACCATATTTGCAACGGCATTTTGAAGCGTACATGCCTTTTCAATGGCAAATAAATAACTTATGCTTTGGCTACCAACAAAGTAGTAGATGATGTTTGCCTACAACTGAAACAACAATGTAGAGGGCAGCACAGGATACAGTTACTGAAAGCAAATATATAACTATAGTTACAAATAGTGCAAGAATTCTCCGTACCTCCAAAAAGAAGCAGCAGTCTATGTCATAGGAGTTATGCCCTCACCACCTTCACCAACATCCATGTCCTTCCCATTGGGCAAGGTCTTGTTTCCAGTGCTTTCAACATCTGTCTGCTTACTTGACTTCCTCTTGCTATACTTCTTCTCATACCGGTCCACCTTATGCCAATCCACCAAACTATTATGTTGTTTAGTCTCAGGAAGACCTTTCCTTTCACCTCTCGGACTCTCCTGAGGGCGTTTACCTTTACACTCCAGTGCAAGAACCACAGGGACTGTGGGATCAGATCCTAAATCCTGACTAGCATTCCAGTTGCTTCCCATCTCTGCTCCGGTCTCAAGATAGTCCAGATGATCCATCATATTGGTTACACAAAGTCCCAGATCCTCATTAACCTTCCTTCCATAAACCAATCCGTTCTGCCTCTTGCCCTGCCTCTTTCCCTGCCCTGACAAGACAGACACAGATGCACTGCCAGAACGTGAAATCCTCGGTGACCCGTTGATCGCCAAATGAAGCTGCAGCGCCAATGCCTCATCTGGCAGGTCCGGATCACCGGGACCCTTGCTCTCTGACCCCTCGCCTACAGGAACAAGGGCCATCGCATCCTTCCAAGCTGGCCTCGCCTCCTCCACAACCTTCCTCGGCGAATTCAACTTAGCAGCAGCGACAGGCCCCCCCTTCCTCCGCACTGCAGGACTAGGCTCTCTGATGACCAACTCCAGCTTAGGAACGGATTCGGCGCCCTTATTCTTGCTACCCACCTTCAATGTGGGGCAGCAATCGACGCAGACGAAATTCTCCAAATCTACAGGCTGGATCAGGGCAGTACGGTGCTCAGCGGGGATGCAGTGGTGGTGGACGCAGCAGTTGCAGCTGCGGCAGGTGACCGAGTCATCGTGCGGCAGGTTGTCGAGGTTGAGGCAGTAGGAGCAGACGGCGCCAGAGCGAAGGAGGGAGATACATTCAGAGCAGAGGAGGACGACGCGCCAGAGGGAGCGGAGGGGACGGAGTGGACGTCGCTTGGCGCCCGGCGCCGGCTGCTGGAAGCGAACGGAGCAGCAGTGGCAGCGGTTCAGATCGGGCAGGCCGCGCGTGGGCGCGGGGTGCGGCAAGGTCGGGCGGGGGGGCGCTGCACGGCGTCGCGGGCGATGTTTCGAGAGGAGACGGGACGGCGGGGTGGCGGGGTCAGCGTCGGGGGCGGGGGCGGGGGCGGCGGTGGCGGTGGCGGAGCTGGGTGCGGCTTGCACCATGGGAAACCTAGGGTTTGGGGTGGGTAAGTGGTGGGGAATCCGGCCCGCGGAATGGGGTTTGCTTGGGCGCGATGTATGTTGCCGGGTGGTGCGATGTTCCGGGGAACCCAACTAGATTTTGGAAAGAGGATGTTTTGCATTTTGTTTGAATATACTCCGTAGATCCACTCGATGGCACGGCTGAGAGCTTGTATCTTGTACAAACCCTATTTCCAAGTCCGTTTGATTTCTGTGGGTTTTTTTTTAGATTTTTGCAGCCTTAAAATCGAAAGTCAGGAAATGACACGTGCATTAGTTTATGATATGATAGTGTACGATTCTTGTGTGTGCTTAGTGATTCTCTTGTGATTTGGTTTGCCGGTTAACTTTGTAGATTGTCAGACGGTGGGTTGTTGTTGCATGTGATTTGACCATGATGCATCATGTCATGGTTGTTCTTATGTTTTGTAGGGGGAGGGGCTTTGGTTGGCAGTTCGTATCTATCTTCTTCTTCCTCACTCTGTATTACGTCGTCTCTGGAAGACTCCCACAAAACCTACACAACATCGTCACCGTTGTACGAGCCTATAAAAAAAGGGTTCTCCTCCTTTTCATCATTCATGGTCGTCTAGGTTATTTGCCACAACCGTCATGAGTAGATGTCCTCCGAGTCGATCATTGTCACCATCTTTGTCGTTCAACAATGCGTTGCCGGCTGCACTTTCGTAGCCACCCACCTCGCTAGCTTCGATGTTGCCGGTCGGCTTAGCTCCTCGCAAAAGCACGACGACACATTGTACACAGGTATATTCCTCTATATGAAAAAGTGTTTAGAACATTATGTCGCATACCTCAAAGCCTGTCAGTAGGCTGGTGAAGGCTTCGTTCAATCCGCTTTTAGCAGACTGAACCTTCTCCACCACCACACCCATCAGGGTGCGGTGCTCCGCCACGATGGAAGCACGCTGAAGTGCTTCCTCCAGAGCGTTGGGCGCCTCCGGATTAGTGGAGGCCGCCGATGGAGCTGATGCTCCTCCCCCCTCTTTCGAAGGGGGCTGCTTATCCGATCCCGGAGCCACATTGGTCTCCAGAATGGTGTACAACCGGGGCCCGGATTGTTGGGGCTCCCCACCGTCGGTTGTCATGGTGATTGCCTCCCCTAGGTCTTCGGCGACCGAGGTATTGACCTCGGGCGCCCTCTTGACAGCTTCGCACGCCCCCTCTCGGCAGGGAGAGGTCCTCCGGGACGACGCTTCGGTGTCCTCCATGGTGATTGGCCAGGGGGCTCACGGCGGCGTGTCACTCTCCGCCATCTCGGGTGGCAGAGAATTCCCCTTTGATAATGGAGTTTGCGGGAGCTCGCGGGGAGGGCTGAAAGGCAAATGACAAAATAAATTATACTATGGAAACAGATAGACCGAAGATAAACAAGTAAGTTTCTGAATACTTACGATTCGTCCAAGGGCTTCACCCTGGGAGGTCTCTTGGGAACTAGTTCGGACTCTGAGTCCGAACTGTCTGGGAGGGTCACCTTCCCTCTCTTGGGCGCCTCCCCCTCCGGGTCTTCAGAGGGCGCCCTCTTCTTCTTCCCCTTACGAGGGGAGTCGCTTTCCACTTCCTCCTCCTCTTCTTCCTCGTCTCCCTCGTGGGAAGAGAGGGCTTCGGTCTCTCCGGACACTGTGTCCGAAGGACCTTTGTGGCGGGGGCTGCCCTTGGCCTCCTCGCCTTTCTTCTTGGCCTTCTTCTCCGGCGCCTCATAGGGCGCCGGGACCAGCATCTCCGTTAGTTGGGGTGTGGCCGGGTCCTCGGGCAGCGGTGCCAGACAGTTGATCCGCTCCGCCTTTCCCGTCCAGCCCTGTACGGAAGGCAGACAATATAGTCTTTATTATATCTAAAGTATTGATCGGATAGGTATTCGGGAAGGTTATGCTTACCGCTGAGGCTAGGTTCTCGATGTCGAGTCCGATGTCTTTGGTCTTCATCGGCCAACTTTTGGGGGCCTTGAAGAGCTGCTTCCATATATCTTCGTGTGTGGTGCCGAAGAAGCGCTTCAAGTTCCGTGGCTCCTCTAGATTGAACTCCCACATGGGGGAGGCCCAGGGTTGGCAGGGGAGGATACGGCGGAAGAGCATCACCTGAATCACGTTGGTGAGACCGGTGTTCACACCCAACACGTTGGAGATGCGCTTCTGTAGCATCTTCACCTCCGGTTGAGACCCCCAATCAAGGCCCTTGGTGGTTAATGAGGTGAGTCTCGTGGGGGGTCCGGATCTGAAGTCAGGCGTGGCCGCCCACTTGGCGCCGCAGGGTTCGGTGATGTAGAACCACTCGTGCTGCCACACCCTGACAGTCTCAACGAATGCCCCTTTGGGCCAGATGGCATTGGGGATCTTGCTTACCATGGCCCCGCCACAGTCTGCATGTTGTCCGTTGACCACCTTCGGCTTCAGATTGAAAACCTTGAGCCATATAGGCCAAAGTGTGGGGGGGATGCAGAGAAGAGCTTCACACACGACGATGAACGCCGATATGTGAGGAAGGAATTTGGGGCTAGATCATGGAAATCTAACCCGTAATAGAACATAAGACCTCGAACGAAGGGGTGGAGGGGAAACCCTAGCCCTCAGAGGAAATAGGGGATGAACACGGCCCTCTCACCAGGCTCCGGAGTGGGGATAACCTGATCTTTGTCAGGGAGCCTATGTGCGATGTCCGCGGACAGATTTGCCCGCTCTCTGGAGATCCTTCACATCCTTTTCGGTGACGGAGGAGGCCTCCCACTTGCCCTTAGAACCGGACCCGACCATTGTTGGGGAGGGTGGCGGCGGTGGGAAAGATCAGAGTTTTTGGGCGCTAGAGCTTGGAGGTTGGAAGACAGAAGCTAGAGGAAGGCGTGGGGAAAAAAGGAGGGATCTTTATCCTCTTATAGACGGTGAAAATACCAAACGTCCCCCTCTCAAGCCATAAAACTCGCTTGTTCCCAACGAGGTTGTGCTTACGGCGCGGTTGGGTCATCCAAACCATATTGATGAGAATCCCGTAATGAGCGGGCATGATCTCTGCTTTGACAAGACGTGCCAATGGAGGATAATCCTCGAAACACGAAATGGGAGGCATGAAAACGGTTCGAAATGTTGAAGAGTCAAGTTGATGCTTCGCCGAAAAAGTTGTCAGTTAAAGACATTGTACCCATTTTTGACATCTTGCCTTCGTGGCTAAGGGTTGTATTGGCTATGCACAGCGGACACAGTTCCTTTATACAAGGAGCTAACTTAAAGTATTCAGGAGAAGGAAACCTCCTTGCAATGCCAAAGATAATTCGTGTGCCGAACACATCGTCATCGAAGACTGGTTCAGGGGCTACCGAGGGAGTCCTGGATTAGGGGGTCCTCGGGTGTCCAGCCTATTCGATATGGGCCGGACTGATGGGTCGTGAAGATAAAGCAGAAGACTATCTCCCATGTCCGGGTAGGACTCCTATATGCGTGGACGGCAAGTTTGGTGTCCGGATGTACTCTTCCCTTCCCTTGCAAACCGACTTTGTACAACCCTAGGCCCCTTCGGTGTGTATATAAACCGGAGGGTTTAGTCTATAGAGGTTATCAGAACAATCATAGGCTAGGCAACTAGGGTTTAGCCATTACGATCTCGAGGCAGATCAACTCTTGTAACCCCTATACTATTTGAATACAATCAAGCAGGACGTAGGGTTTTACCTCCATTAAGAGGGCCCGAACCTGGGTAAACATCGTGTCCCTACTGTCCCTTGTTACCATCTGTCCTCAAACACACAACTTGGGACCCCCTACCTGAGATCTGCCGGTTTTGACACCGACACCCCTCCCCCCTACCGGCAGCTCAAACCGTCGCCGCCGCAACCACGGCTTCAACCACATCTATGTTCTGCTCGGATCTAGTCAAGTAACCCACCGATCTCTATCACGACACTGGACTGATTGCTTAAATGGCGCCTGCAAAACAACCTCATGCCTCCAAATCCCCACCGCCCTACCTCCAAAGCATCGCCGCGCAAGCCCAACTACATATCACGTGGGGGTCGAGGAGCTGATGGCGGTCCATGGCACGATGGCCGTTGTGCGTGTTGACCCGGAGGAACACCTCGCCTCCACCGCCGCCACATGGTGCAGGCTCTGGCCTAGATGAAGTGCCCTAGTGACTACCCCCCAGGACTTAACAGGCATGATCTGACCAGTGATCAATCTTACCAATACCACTTGCAATGGCTATGTTTTGTACGATTTATGTATTAAGCATGTTTGTGCCTTGTTTATTTCAGTACTGCACACTGTGTGATGTTCAAGTATTAACTATCTAGCTCAATTTCACCAATACCAGAAACAAACTTACAATACATGACTTCGGATATCACTAGAGATGCTGCCCATTTGCTATTTTTGGTGGATGCTAACCCTATTGTACTTAACATGCCTGTCCATGTACTTACGCAGGGTCATAACGGCTGATGCTATTCTTTGCCGTCGAGGTTAGCTGCATCCCATGTCTTACAATATTTTACATCATTTGTGCAATTCCAGTTCAACTTCTACCATTTACTGGTTGCCTGTAGGTACACATGTCAACGGCACTGATCCACGCTTCGACCCAGAGGAACAGCTTGCCTCCACCGCCGCTGACTTTGGGCGGGCTCTGGCCAAGATTAAGTGCCCGAGCAACTACCTCTCAGGACTTACCAAGTATGTACTCACCAGTTCAATCTTAACAATACCAGTTGCAATTAATGGCGATGTTTTGTACGGTCGATGTATTAAGCATGTTGTAGTAAACATGCCTAACACGTTTTAGCTACTCTCCCTACCTTTTTATAGACAACTGGACCATTCTCTGCTCTGGCAGTACCTGCCTTGTGATGTTTAACTCTGCCAATTGCATTTTTATCAGTACCGGTTTCAATGGCTATTAAGCCTGTTGCAATTAACAGTTGAATCCATTTTTAAACAGTTGTATTTCAATGGCTACAAACTTACAAAACATGACTTAGGATGCTATTAAGTCTGTTGCAATTAACAGTAGTCATAAAGTTTGTGCGGTAGTAGTTTAGCATTCATTCGTATCGTCAAAGTAACACCTTTCCATAGAAAATCTCGTCAAAACATCAAAGCTTTCTGCTGCCGCCACCTTAGGTTTAATTTTACTATCTTTTCTGAATTGCCATAGATCCAAAATTATAGCTTTAGCTTGTGAAATCTGTTTGTCCACCACTTAGAAAAAATTTCACTTGATAGATTTGAAGCACCAAAACTGCCATGGCGGCTTATGACATAAACCATGACCCATCATATAACATTAGGCCCCGTTTAAGCCACCACCATCCACCTCAACGTCAATAATCCGACAATATCCTTCCGGTTTAACCAGACCGGTTTATAATTTAATGCTCTGGTTTGACAACTGCACACTCTGAATTGTATCTGCATAACCATTAGCTTTGTACAGCGGTTTAAACTCTAATCTATAACTCGCTAGATGTCTGCCGATTTAATAACATCTTGAATCGCCTTGTGTAGGTCGTGCACCCAGTCATGACTAAGACCGTCACCTCATGCGACTGGGTTTCGTCCATCGTTAATGAGGCAATGCTCCAAGAGTATGTCAAGATTGGCTTCTTACCGGCAAAAAACATCATTTACTGGCGTGCTCCAAAACCGGACGAAGTCAGTGAAGGAAATATGCCCTAGAGGCAATAATAAAATTATTATTTACTTCCTTATTTCATGATAAATGTTTATTATTCATGCTAGAATTGTATTAACCGGAAACATAATACATGTGTGAATACATAGACAAACATAGTGTCACTAGTATGCCTCTACTTGACTAGCTCGTTAATCAAAGATGGTTAAGTTTCCTAACCATAGACATGAGTTGTCATTTGATTAACGGGATCACATCATTAGGAGAATGATGTGATTGACTTGACCCATTCCATTAGCTTAGCACTCGATCATTTAGTATATTGCTATTGCTTTCTTCATGACTTATACATGTTCCTATGACTATGAGATTATGCAACTCCCGTTTGCCGGAGGAACACTTTGTGTGCTACCAAACGTCACAACATAACTGGGTGATTATAAAGGAGCTCTACAGGTGTCTCCAAAGGTACATGTTGGGTTGGCGTATTTCGAGATTAGGATTTGTCACTCCGATTGTCGGAGAGGTATCTCTGGGCCCTCTCGGTAATGCACATCACATAAGCCTTGCAAGCATTGCAACTAATGAGTTAGTTGTGAGATGATGTATTACGGAACGAGTAAAGAGACTTGCTGGTAACGAGATTGAACTAGGTATGGAGATACCGATGATCGAATCTCGGGCAAGTAACATACCAATGACAAAGGGAACAACGTATGTTGTTATGTGGTCTGACCAATAAAGATCTTCGTAGAATATGTAGGAGCCAATATGAGCATCCAGGTTCCGCTATTGGTTATTGACCGGAGACGTGTCTCGGTCATGTCTACATTGTTCTCGAACCCGTAGGGTCCGCACGCTTAGGGTTTCGATGACAGTTATATTATGAGTTTATGAGTTTTGATGTACCGAAGGAGTTCGGAGTCCCGGATGAGATCGGGGACATGACGAGGAGTCTCAAAATGGTCGAGACGTAAAGATCGATATATTGGACGACTATATTCGGACATCGGAAAGGTTCCGAGTGGTTCGGGTATTTTTCGGAGTACCGAGGAGTTACGGGAATACGGGGGAAGAAGTATATGGGCCTTATTGGGCTTTAGGGGAGAGGGAGAGGTAGGCTGCGCGCCCCCCCATTGACCAGTTCGAATTGGACTAGGGGGAGGGGCGGCGCCCCCTCCTTCCTTCTCTTCCCTCTTCCCCTTCCCTGTCTCCTACTCCTACTACTTGGAAGGACTCCTAGTTGTACTAGAAAAGGGGGAATCCTACTCCCGGTGGGAGTAGGACTCCCCTAGGGCGCGCCATAGAGAGGGCCGGCCCTCCCCTCCTCCACTCCTTTATATACAGGGGCAGGGGGCACCCCATAGACACACAAGTTGATCTTCGTGATCGTTCTCTTAGCCGTGTGCGGTGCCCCCTCCACCATAATCCTCGATAATATTGTAGCGGTGCTTAGGCGAAGCCCTGCGACGGTAGAACATCAAGATTGTCACCACGTCGTCGTGCTGACGGAACTCTTCCCCGACACTTTGCTGGATCGAAGTTCGGGATCGTCATCGAGCTGAACATGTGCTAGAACTCGGAGGTGCCATAGTTTTGGTGCTTGATCAGTCGGGTCGCGAAGACGTACGACTACATCAACCGCGTTGTCATAACGCTTCCGCTTTCGGTCTACGAGGGTACGTGGACAACACTCTCCCCTCTCGTTGCTATGCATCACCATGATCTTGCGTGTGCGTAGGAATTTTTTTGAAATTACTACGTTCCCCAACAGTCAGACCTTAGCCACAGGACGACGAAGTTATCGTTTTTACTGATCACATGAACCGGGGCTTCTCACCGCCCGGGTCAAAATTCTTTCGTGACATTCTGCATTTTTTACAACTTCATCCTCAAGATATCAAACCCAATTCCGTTTCAAATATCTGCAATTTCCAAGTCTTCTGTGAAGTATATCTTCAAGAGGAACCTAGTGTTGAACTCTTTAGAGAGTATTTTTACTTGAACCGCCAAAATGAATTCATTGATGGACCAGCCAGGAGCTTGGGGGATCTCAATTCAACGGTGTAGAGATGCCATTTTTCCTTATGCTCGTCTTCCAAGCCATCCCAACGATTGGAATCAAACCTGGCACTACAAAAAAAGACCCATCCGTGACATTTTGGGCCGAACGAAAAAAAATTATGTCATACTTATGACACTTCTATGATGATAATTGTGACAAAAGCCGGTATCATCATAGATGTGGTGGGCTCCTACTTCTATGACAGAAAATCATGACAGAAAATGGGCTTTTCGTCCTGGGCGGGCCGGAGACACAGCTGCATGACATTATTTGGGCCGTCCATGACGAAAAAAATTGTGGTAGAAGCGAGGGCGAGGAAAATATCGGGGAGTTCCCAGTTACGGTGGCTGGTCGGGGGCCGAGCGATGCGCGTTTCTCTCATACGTACGGGCGTGTGTGTGAGACGTTGCACTCTAACTGAGCCCGAGCGAGGCGTTGGGCTCTAACTGAACCCGAGCAATTGCACTGCAGGCTACGCGTTACTGAACCCGAGCGATCGATCCCTTGCTGTTAACTCAACCCGAGTGATTCCTTCGCTACTGCTGCTAACTGAAGCCGATCGAACACTAATGCCTCCTTCCCTGGATGAACAGTGAGCGTTGTTGAGGGGGTTTGGATGAACAGTTCTCGGTGGGGGGTTGGATGAACAGGACCCCGTGGTAGTAGAGGCCGTTGCCGCTATGAACAATACCCCGATCGATCGAGCCGGTGGATGAACAGGACCCCGTGGAGGGCTGGTTGAACAGTAGCCAGTGGAGGGCTGGTTGAACAGTAGCCAGTGGAGGGCTGGTTGAACAGTAGTCGGTGGAGGGCTGGATGAACAATAGCCTGTGGAGGGGTGGTTGAATAGGACCCCCGTGGAGAGGGCTGGTTGAACAATAGCCGGTGGAGGAGCGCGCGGTGGAGGCTGGATGAACAGGAGCCTGTGGATGAGTAGTCGCAGGTGGAGGCTGGAGTAGGTCGACGATGGATGAACAGTAGCCCATGGTCAAGTCAAGGAAGAAGGAGACTCTGGTTGGCGATTTGAAGGAAACCTTTGATAACCTGCGGACATACAAGATGATGCTCAATCCGGCCAAGTGCGTCTTTGGTGTACTGGCAAGCAAGTTATTGGGCTTTCTGGTATCTAACAGGGGCACTGAGGCTAATCCAGAAAAGATCACAGCTATCACCTCCTTGGCTAAACCGAAGTGTATCAATGACGTTCAACGCTTGGTAGGCCGGATTGCCGCATTGAGCCGGTTTATCAGCCACCTCGGTGAGAAGGCGATTCCTTTGTATCAGATGCTGAAGAAAATGCATAACTTTGTCTGGAGTTCTGTCGCTGATGAAGCGTTTGAGGACTTAAAGCGGCAGCTAGCTAATTCATCTGTTCTTGCTGCTCCGGTTGACAAGGAACCATTGTTGTTATATGTGGCAGCTAATGCCCGAGCAGTCAGTGTGGCTATTGTGGTGGAGCGCAAGGAGGCAGGCAAGGAATATCCGGTTCAACGTCCGGTTTACTATATCAGTGAGGTGCTTATTGAATCCAAGCAAAGATACCCGCATTGGCAGAAATTGGTGTATGGAGTTTTCATGGCAAGCCGGAAGCTTAGACAGTACTTCCAAGGTCATCCCATCACAGTGGTCAGCTCTGCTCCTTTGGGAGATATAATCCAGAATAGGGAGGCAACTGGCCGGATTGCCAAGTGGGCTATAGAGCTTGGGCCTCATGGGTTGAAATACATACCTCGGACGGCGGTCAAATCTCAAGCATTCGTGGATTTCATCAACGATTGGACGGAACTGCAAGCACCTGAAGAGAAGCCGGATCACACCTACTGGACTATTCATTTTGATGGGTCCAGGCAATTGGAGGGCTCGGGGGCTGGAGTCGTGTTAACTTCACCACGAGGTGATAAGTTCTGTTATGTTCTCTGCTTAATCTTCCCTTGTACTAACAATGCAGCTGAGTACGAAGCTTTACTCCATGGTCTTCGGATGGCTAAGGAAATGAATCTAAGCCGAGTTAAGTGCTTCGGTGACTCGAACCTGGTGGCTCAACAAGTATCTGGCACTTGGGATTCCAAGGACCCACTCATGGCAGCATATCGTCGTGTGGTGGATATTGTTGCAGGTCACTTCAAAGGTTATCAGGTGGATCACGTGGACCGAAGGAAGAACGAAGCGGCGGACGCTTTGAGCCGGTTAGGTTCTCAACATAAACCGGTCCCGCCTAATGTCTTCTTGGATGTTCTGCATAATCCGTCCGTCAAGCTCCCTGGTGAAGAGGATTTGGCTATTCCTGATCCGGAAGCTCAATTAGTGGCGGCTCTTCATGTCATCCCGGATTGGACGGTTCCTTATCTCGCGTACATGAACTGGGGCGAGTTACCAGAGGATGAGACTCTAGCCAGGCAGATAATCCGGCGGTCCAAGTCCATGACTATTATCAATGGAGAGCTGCATCATTGCAGTGTGTCAGGGGAGTTTCAACGCTGTGTGTCGCCTGAGGAAGGCTGTGAAATTTTGCGCGAGATCCACGAAGGAGATTGTGGTCACCACGCCGGTTCAAAGTCTTTGGTGGCTAAGGCGTTTCACCACGGTTTCTATTGGTTGACTAATCATGCTGATGCGGAGGACCTAGTCAGACGATGTGATGGCTGTCAGAAGTTCTGAAGACGCGCTCATGTGCCGGCTCAAGAATTGAGGATGATTCCAATTACTTGGCCGTTTGCAACTTGGGGGTTGGATATGGTTGGGCCTTTCAAGAGGTCCAAAGATAAGAAGACCCACCTTCTGGTGGCGGTTGACAAGTTCACAAAGTGGGTAGAGGCAGAGCCCGTTAGCAAATGTGACGCGGCCACGGCGGTTCAATTCATCAAAAAGGTGATTTTCCATTTGGCTTTCCACATAGCATTATCACTGACAATGGTACCAATCTATCGAAGGGTGCCATGAAAGAGTTCTGTCAACGTGAGCACATCCGGCTTGACGTCTCATCAGTGGCTCACCCATAGTCCAATGGTCAGGCAGAAAGGGCTAATCAAGAAATCTTGCGAGGCATCAAACCCCGGCTTATGGTTCCTTTGCAGCGGACGCCGGGTTGTTGGGTTGAGGAGCTACCTTCAGTGTTATGGAGCATCAACACCACACCCAACAGATCGACAGGTTACACACCGTTCTTCATGGTTTATGGAGCGGAGGCGGTTCTTCCTAGTGACATCCGTCATGACTCACCTCGTGTAGCGGCATATGTTGAAGCGGACAATGAGAAAGCACGACAAGACGCTCTTGACCTTTTGGATGAGGAGCGTGACATAGCGGCTGCCCGTTTGGCGATTTATCAGCAAGATCTACGTCGCTATCAAAGTTGTCGGGTTAGAACCAGAACCTTTCAAGAAGGAGATTTGGTGCTACGGCTCATCCAAGATCAGACGGATATGCACAAGTTATCCCCACCTTGGGAAGGACCTTTTGTGGTCAGCAAGAATCTGCACAACGGGTCATACTACTTAATGGACATTCGAGAGAGCAAAGACTCTCGTACGTCGGAGGAGGAGACCAACCGGCCGTGGAACATTGCACATCTTCGACCTTACTATACTTGAGCTATAGGCTCTACTTATGTAAATATTATGACAATGTATATATTATGATCAATACAATAAACCGGAACCTTAGCTAAAGCGGGGTCTCTGTTATTTTTACATCATGTGTGGTTACACGGAGCTTCTGTCTTTAAAGTGGCGCCCGGTTTACCCCTTGAGTTAGCTTCTCAAAAGCTTTATATTATATCACTTGGGGGCTTTGGTCGTGTCCGAACCATAGCAAGACCTTTTGATAGGCGAAAAGCCACAGCATCACTTGGGGACTTGGTCACGTCTGAACCATAGTCACGCCTCTTGATCGGCCTAGTGCCACAGCATCACTTGGGGGCTTGGTCGAACCCGAACCATAGCTACACCTCTTGATCGGCATAATGCCAATGCATCATTTGGGGACCTGGCTGACTCGACTATAGCTATGCCTTTTGGGGGCTTGGTCGTGTCCGACCATGGTAATGCCTCTTGATCGGCTCAAAGCCTCATTTGCAATGGTTTTATCTTTGCCTTTGCTTGAATTCTATTTTATTTTTTGAGAAACATTTTCTTTTTGTTGCGTTTTCAAACCGACATTATTAAACCGGTTCGACTGTCAATTACAAATTGATGGAACACGGTCAAATCTTAATCCGGAGACTATCTGCCCGGTTTGATTTTCGGTTACCATCCTATTATGGAGTAAAGCCGGTGTTTATCATAACCCGGAACGGTTTACATGGTAAATCGATCTTATATTGACTGGAGCTGTTTTCTCCTCCAAAGTTTGGGTTATCAACCCCGCTTCAAGGTTGGCCAGCCAACATCATGCCTAACGATGGCAGATATTTCCACATTTGGTTTAACCTAAGTTATTATCTTTGATTTCACATACATAGATATCATGACCCGCCTGGTGGTAAACCGCGAGGGCATTTTAAGCTTCTTAGCCACAGAAAACAGTTTGGAGGTATATGATTCAAAGAGGCATCACTTGAAGATACATATGCACAAAGGCATACCAAGACCAAGTATATCAACTAGCCTATTACAAGGCGTTCTAGTGCCCAAACAAGATCATTGTTTTTTACATGTCACAGCATGTAGTGGTTTAAACCGTCCTCCGGTTCACACTTGGTCGCCGGCTTGACCTGACGGTTGCGGATCATCTCGCGTCGGTTCAGCCTCTTCCTCCCTACCCAGCGGCTGGAAATCAACAGTTGCCCAGTCGATTCTAGTTAACGCTTGAAACACAGCTTCATCACTGATCAGCAACGAGGGTTCAATATCAGGAGCGTAAGTATGCTTACGAATTGGTCGTATAAGGTTCTCAGCTTCAGGAATTGGCGCTGCAACTCGCTTGTTTTGGTTATCATATTGGGCTTGATAGTGGGACATATCTGCCTCTTCAACCAGTTGACAAGCCAGAGGGCGAACTTCCCGGTTTATGGCTCGGAGATCCTCTTCATCAAACTCCGTCTCGTCTTCCTTCAAGCTGGGATAGCCTTGGGCCGCTTCAACAGGATCAAAGTCAGGCACCCACGCTTTTGCCCGGATTAGGGCATTCAAAGCACCCGTTCTAGCAGCAGATTTCTTTAGCTCTTCAACCCGGGCAGGGAGAATAGATAACCTATCAAGGGTATCTTTGATCAACGTGGGCGGCGGATTGTTGTGGGAAGCAGTGTAGATGATCCGTTGTGCACCAGTGTATAGTTGCTCTATCAAAGTATAGGCAGCTTTTAACTTCTTCCGCACATCCGATCCCAAGTGGCCGATACGAGTTCCTGTATCATTGCAAGGGTTAGTAAACCGGCAGCTACATAACAAAGATCTGTTCAACTCGGAGAACAAGGATACTTACCAAATACAACTGCAGTCATGGCATGAACCTGATGCTTCACGCTGGTCAGTTCGTCAACCACCGGTTTAAGAGCGGCTTCTGCTTTTTCAGATCTTTGCGTTAAAGCGGCTTTCTCAGTTGCCCAATCCGCCTGCTCTTTGTTGAAGCCCTCTTTAAGTTTCTCCATCGCGCTTAAAGCGCTGGTCAATTCTTCTTTTGCCTTGGAGGTTTCTGCCTGTTGCGACTTAAGGTTCTCCTGCAGATCGATGGTTTGACTTTCTCTCTTGCTCAGCTCAGCCTGCATACAGATAGTTATACGATGAAATGACAGTACAGATTTGAAGTACCAACCACATAACAAGTTATGCCCTTGGTACTTGGGGGCTAATGCATATTTGCTCTTCATCATACAGTTTCTACAAAGTCCCAAGCTCAATACAAGTATTCAACTTGGCACTTGGGGGCTAATGGCTATTTGTTCAAAAACAACTGATACAGGAATTTTTATTCTCTAAAGTCCCGGTTTAACTTCGTAAAGTTGAACCAGCCCTTGGGGGCTACATCAGCAAAGTTCAGATGAATTGAGGTTCACATTGAAATATTTACTCAAGTCCCGGCTTAAGTTGATATCTTAAACCGTCACTTGGGGGCTATAGGAGTTGATAAAGCTACCAAATAATACAAGAAGGGAAGCATATTAGGAAGTTACCTCATATTTATCCTTCATCATATTGACTAGACCGGCTTCATAGTCGCGGCTAGTGTACAACCGGTTCAGATAGCCGAAATGAAGATCTTCAGCATTCAGAGCAGCGTATGTTGATAAATCGGCACTCCATTTGCCTTTGCCAACCGCAGATAATTCCTGTTGTGTAGTATGTTTTGACAAGGCAACAGGGTTGCTCGGTTCAGTACGACCAAAGCCAGTGATAAGTACTTCATCATCTTTTTCTTCCGCAACGCGTATTGGGGTCGCCGATTTGTCAATATTTTTTGCTGGGCTTGCCGGTATATCAGTCGCTATAGAGCTGGTCGGTTAATCAATAGGACCCGTGGTATCAACTTTTGCCTGTTCAGCAACAAGGTCATGGTCTTGTGGCGGTGGGTCATTCAGCACGTCATCAAGGTTGACCTCTTCAGGGTTTGGTATTCCCTCCGGTTCAGCAGCTGTATTTTCCTCTGCCGTTTTGTTTAGGCGAGCTTTCTTGCTTGGTCTGGGCTTGGCTCTGAGAAAAATTAAGAAGGGTCAGTACAACATATGTTAAATTAATATGTCAAAGATAAGGCAAGTAAACAACTTACCCAAGCACCGTCTTAAGCGGTGGAAGCTTTGTGGCTGATGACTCGCCAGAGGATGAATGAGAGGTGCCCTGATAATTGGAATCAGACGGATTAAGAGGTTGGAGAAAACAACCCGCTTTAGGGCATGCAGTGACAAGAGAGTTAGAGACCTCTGAATGGCGTTTCTGAACCGGACTGTTCGGTAAACCGACGGAGGTAACTACCTAGCCGCTATGCCGGGTGGTGCGGCGAGCCTCGTGTTGTTGTGTCTTCACAAGAAAGTTTGGGTCCAAATAAGCAAGAGGATGAGAAAATTTAACTTTCCGGATTGCCCGACGGATTTTTAGTGAAGGCAAAGGGTTTGAATCGGAGGAAAGGACGATTACCTCTACATCATCGGCGTGGCTGACTTCAGCGTCGTCCTGGTAATAATCATGATCAATAAGGCGTACGAAAAATAAACCAAGTGAGTCAAGTTCTACCTCAAGATCCGGATTACCCACATCATCGTCAGCCGGTGGATTGGAGGATGCAGTAGTTCTCTTCCTGTTAGCAGGCTTCTTCACAGCTTTGGTCTTTTGTCGGGTTGGCTTTGTCGGTTTGTCTTGTGGAGGTTTCTTGCTCCAGAATGGATCATCGCCCTGTGAAAATTATAACATTTTCAGATAGTATTTAGACAACAGAAATTTCAGCTATGCAGACGGTATGATTCTTACCACTGGCGGTTTGTTGATGGCGCAAAAGGGGAGTAGGCCGGTTTGAGCACAGACGTTCTCCGGTTCATGCAATATCTTTTTCACAGCTTCAGTAACTTCATCGTCTGTAAGCTGGATGTCAATGTGCCGCTGAGCATCTTTTACATCTCCTGTATACTCGCACATCAAACCGGGGCGCTGGCTTAAGGGCAATATGCTCCAAGATATCCAACAACGAGCGAAGTCAACTCCTGTCAACCCGTTTGCCATGAAGGCCCTAAGCTTAGATAATTGAGGAGAATATTTGATTCTCTCTTTCGCAGTTAGCCTCTGAGGAAAAGGGCGTATGTTGCTCAGACGTTCCGGACGGTAACCCAGCAATGGATTTTCTTTAGGAGGAGAGGTGTCCTTGCAGTAAAACCATGTCTGATTCCATTCTTTGGGGTGGCTGTGCAGTTTGGCATGAGGAAAGGTGGCTTCTTTCCTTTTCTGAATCGCCATACCACCCAGTTCTGTGTTGGGTCCGTTTGTGAATTCAGTACGACGGTTCAGATGAAAGCAATGCCGGAATAACTCTACTGTGGGTTCCTCCTGAAGGTACACCTCACAGAACACTTGGAAGTGACAGATGTTTGTTATGGAGTTGGGACCGATATCTTGTGGACGCAGTTGAAAATTGGCTAAGACATCCCGAAAAAACTTTGAACCGGGAGGGTTGAAGCCCCGGCTTAAATGATCAGCAAAAACAATGACTTCTCCTTCTTTGGGAGTAGGAGGACATTCTGTGCTAGGGACCCTCTAGTGAATGGCGTCCTTCTTACTTAAAGCGCCCGTTTTGACCAGATTGTCCAGTTAACCTTCAGTCACTCGAGAGGGGACCCAGTTGCATTAATAAACTTGTTTGGCCATGGAAAGATCTACAATATAAAAATTGCTGGTTCAAGAATATGTTGGACAGTTACATAATGATGCATATTTGTTAAACCGGGGTCAGCTATCTATAAACCGGAGTTCAACAATGCAACAATGCCCTGGTAAAGGTTTGGCGGTTCAACAAGGGGACTAATGGTATATACCGGATTGTCATTTTTTCTGCAAAGTTAAACCGCCTAGTCTAAGCATCGAAGAGTCAAGACTACAGATGAGTAAGTGAATGAAAACAGGTTTCACAAGATTATGTTATGATTTTGGATCTGAGGCATGTCAGAAAAGGGAAATATATTCAAAACCTAAGAAGGAGTGACGGGCCAATGAGCAAAGGTTCGAATGAGATCTATTGTTTTGAGATGCATAAATAAAAACAAAGGCTAAAGGCTACCACTATACAGAGCAGATATTCAGGAGTTTATCAGTGTCATCATATGAACAAAGAATGAAGGATGAACACCGAAGAACCTGGGAACCCTAGAACAGATCTATGGCGGGAAAGGAAGAGAACTTACCGGAGCTGAGGAAGAAATAGAGGTGCACCGCAGTGTTCTAGTGCGTTCATGGTGATGTAGCGGCCAAGGTCGGAGCAGAGACGATGGTCGATGGTGGCGGCGGAGCTCCGGAAGCTGAGCGGCGCAAGGAGGACGACACGAAGAGGCACGAGGGGGAAAGAGAAAATGACCCTTCGGTCCTGTTTATAAAGGCAGGAGATAAGTGTCGGGCGTGAAAATCAAGGGGTCGCGAATTTGGAAGTGAGGCGCAGTTGTCGCCTCGATTGTTGGAGACCCATTAGTGAAGATGTGTCATGCACAGTTTTTCTTTAACAGATGACGTCACAACGGTTTACCATGATCTGAGAAGATGACGTCACGGCGGTTTACCAAATTATGAGAAGATCTTGAAGATG
The DNA here is from genome assembly GCA_032464435.1 of Aegilops umbellulata. Lineage (NCBI taxonomy): Eukaryota > Viridiplantae > Streptophyta > Magnoliopsida > Poales > Poaceae > Aegilops > Aegilops umbellulata. The sequence continues at coordinate 47,252,316 of CP136060.1, read as the reverse complement.
AAGTTTTCTGCTAAGGATTGACATGAACCTGTTCAAATCAATCTGGGGCCTAATGTTGGGGATATTACTACTGGGCGTAAACCGGCCAGGACAGGCCGGGTTAACTTCATTAGTAGTTGAGTATGCTTGAAGCCCATGAAGGCAGATAGGAATGTTAGATAGGGGCCCAAGGCCCAGACCGGTTTAAGGCCTGTAACCGTGAACCGGCTGGTATGTAACTTGTATGGTAAGATAGAAAGAATAGAGACTGAACCAGACACGTTTATGAGCCGGTCTCGGGACTCTGTAAACCGACGGGTGTCACCCATGTATATAAGGGGACGACCTTGCGGCGGTTCAGGACAACAGACAACAACTCGAGACTTAGGCGAAGCTTATTTGCTCCCTGGTCATCGAAACCCCATCAATTCCATCACAACTAGACGTAGGCTTTTACCTTCATCGAAGGGTCCGAACTAGTATAAACTCCCTTGCGTCCCTTGGTCCGCTTTAACCCCTTCAAGCTAACCCATAGCGATGGCTCCACGACTGAGTACTTTCAAGAGGACATCTGCCGTGACAAAACCACGACAGTACCCAAGCACCGGTCCACCCACATATCAAATTATCAAAGTAACGAACGCGAATCATATGAGCGTGATGAAAACTAGCTTGCGATAATTCCCATGTGTCATCGGGAGCGTTTTCCTTCATATAAGAGTTTGTCCAGGCTTGTCCTTTGCTACAAAAAGGATTGGGCCATCTTGCTGCACTTTATTTACTTTCATTACTTGTTACCCGTTACAAATTACCTCATCACAAAACTATCTGTTACCGATAATTTCAGTGCTTGCAGAGAATACCTTACTGAAAACCACTTGTCATTTCCTTCTGCTCCTCGTTGGGTTCGACACTCTTATCGAAAGGACTATGATAGATCCCCTACACTTGTGGGTCATCATACCCCATATACCAGTTTCTGCCAATGCGGATACCTCGGCTTGGACTCAATGAGCACCTCACTGATGTAATAAACCGGCCGCTGAACTAGATACTCCTTGCCTGGTTCCTTCCTTTCCACCACAATTGCCACGTTGACAGCTCGGCTATTGGCAACCACATATAACAATAAGGGCTCTTTATCAATGGGAGCAGCAAGAATCGACGGTTCAGCCAACCGTTTGTTCAAGGCTTCAAACGCCTGATCAGCAACATCACTCCAAACAAAGTGATCTGTTTTCTTCATCATCTGGTATAGAGCGATAGCTTTTTCTCCCAACCGGCTTATGAACCGGCTCAAGGCCGCAATATGACCCGCCAGACGCTGAACATAATTGATACACGCCGGTTTAGCCAAGGAAGTAATAGCCTTGATCTTTTTTGGGTTAGCTTCAATGCCTCTTTCAGAAACTAGATAACCCTAGAGCTTGCCTGCTGGCACACCGAAGACACATTTGGCCGGGTTAAGAATCATCTTGTAGACCTGGAGATTGTCAAAGGTCTCTTTTAGATCATCTATCAAAGTCTCTTTCTTCCTTGATTTCACCACAATATCATCCACATAAGCATGAACATTGCGCCCAATCTGATCATGAAGGCAATTTTGCACACACCGCTGGTAAGTCGTCTGGGCACTCTTGAGCCCAAACAACATAGACACATAACAGAAGGCTCCAAAAGGAGTAATAAAGGCTGCCTTCTCCTGGTCCTTAACTGCCATCGTGATCTGATGATACCCAGAATAAGCATCCAAAAAACTCGAACGCTCACAACCCGCCGTAGCATCAATAATTTGATCAATACGAGGGAGAGCAAAAGGATCAGCCGGACAGGCCTTATTAAGTTCTGTATAATCCACGCACATGCGCCAAGTACCATTTTTCTTAAGTACCAGCACCGGGTTAGCTAACCACTCAGGATGAAAAACTTCAACAATGAACCCAGCTGCCAAGAGCCGAGCCACATCTTCACCAATGGCCTTACGCCTCTCTTCATTAAAGTGATGAAGGAATTGCTTGACCGACTTAAACTTAGGATCAATATTGAGAGTGTGCTCAGCGAGTTCCCCCGGTACACCTGGCATGTCTGACGGTTTCCATGCAAAGATGTCCCGGTTCTCACAGATGAACTCGATGAGCGTGCTTTCCTATTTATAATCTAGATTAGCACTGATACTGAACTGCTTGGATGAATATCCAGGAACAAAGTCAACTAGCTTGGTGTCATCATCTGATTTAAATTTCAACAAGGGATCATGCTCTATGGTAGGTTTCTTCAAAGATGTCATATCCGCTGGGTTAACATTATCCTTGTAAAATTTCAACTCTTTTGTTGCACAGACAGACTCAGCATAAGCAGCATCGCCTTCTTCACACTCCAAGGCTATCTTTCGGCTTCCATGCACTGTGATGGTACCTTTGTGACCCGGTGAAAGGATCGAGATGGACCTAGAGGGGGGGTGAATAGGTACAATTACAAATTTTAATTATTACTTAGCAATTTTAGGCAATAATGCGGAATATGAAAGTGAGGCTAACAATTGCAAGTGTGATGCTAAGGGCTAAGCAAGATAAACAAGTAACACAAGTATGTAAGTAATCAAGTACAATATGATATAAGTAAGAGCTAACAGACAAGTAACCACAAGTAGAGAGTTAGGGTTAGGGATAACCGCAACTCCGGGAGACGAGGATGTATGCCGATGTTCACTTCCTTGGAGGAAAGCTACGTCACCTTAGAGAGGTGGATGTTACCACGAAGGCACACCAACGCCACAAAGGTTCACCATATTCTCCCTTTGAGACAACACCACGAAGGCATTTGTCAACCACATGTGGTAGACCTTGGGGTGGTCTCCAAACCCTCACAAACTTTTCCGAGGGTAATCACAAAGGTCGATTCCTCTCCGAAAGACTCCTACCGCCTAGGAGTCTCCAACCTCCAAGAGCAACAAGAACGATGGGGAAAAAGGTCAAGACTTGCTCAAATCACGAATTCCTTTGGTGCAAAGAAGGGGAAGGAGTGGATCTATCACTTGATCGAACAACTTCTCTCAAAAGCTCTCAAATCCCTTGGGGATCTAAGATTTGGTGTGGAGAAGTGAGAGAGAGAGAGAGTGAAATGTGTTCTAGGGTTTGTTCAAAGTGAATGGTCAGCCCTCTCCCATGGGGAAGAAGGGCTATATATAGTGTGAGCACAAATATGGCCGTTGTAGTGTAAGTGAATGGGCAGGCTGGACATCCGGGCTAGGGGCCGTATATCCGGTCTGGCAAGGTACGAGGAACAAAGCAGAAGCAGAACAAAAAACAGAGGGGCCGTACATCCGGGGGCCAAGACCGGACATCTGGCGTATCAGGAAGGCCCGGACATCTGGCAGATAGCCGGACATCCAGCGCGATCACTAAAGAGTTACAGAACCTCAGCTATTCCACGGGTAGTACAGGCCGGACATCCGGGATAGGGCCCGGACATCCGGCGTATGAGGAATGCCCGGACATTCAGGGAAAACCCGGACATCCGGCGTGGAACTAGAAACCTTCTGGATATGAAGAGGGCTAAGGCTGGACATCCGGGGCACGAGCCGGATATCCGAGGAGCAACCCGGACATCCGGCATGAGGCCTGGACATCCGGCACTCCCAAGGGCAGAATAAGCCAGAGAGTAGTGATAGATCGAAAGAGTTATGGAAAAGAGTCTTTTACTAACCCTATCGATCCCCTCTTAATAGTGCGAGATCCTATACTCAAGGAAACAAAATATGAAATCATTTTAATACTTCATCCTTGAGAGAAACCACTTCGTATGCTCTTGATCCACACACTTTGATGAACCGGGGACCAACACCTGAGATTTACTTGACAGCCATTGTTAGTCTCCTACATGTATATTGTCATCAAAATCAAAACATGATGTAAGGGCATGATTGCTCTTTCAATCTCCCCCTTTTTGTTTGTTGATGACAATCACACATGTGGTATCATAGGTGTAATAAATAATCTTAGCATTGATAAACATGAGAGCAAAAGTACAAAATATGTTGATGTTTCTATTTGCTTTTAGCTCCCCCTCATTGTGAGCATGAGATGAATATGTTAGGATGCACAACACAAATTTCATATGGTAGCATATGTAGCTCTAGGAGATATACATGTGAGAGACATGCACATATGAAACCACCATAACACATAGACTAAAAACATTTCATAGCCACAAGATAATAACATAGTCTCACATGATCAAGATAATAACATAGGTAGCAACATACCAAGTTTGAATAATAGTAGCTAACACAAATAGCCAACACATCATAGCATGACCATACTAAGATACTACTTCTCCCCCTTTGACAGCAACAAGTAAAAAGGGGTGAAGAACTAAACGGACTCAGTCACTCCTGGCGGATGTCGTCATCATCAACAAAGAACTCGGGGTACTCGTCATGAGACGGGAAACCGAAAGTGGAAGTGGACGGAGCCACGGGAATAGGATCATCATCACTCACGGGACTCCCACGGTCAAGGAGGCACTACTTGAGCTGATTCTTGGAGATGATGAGGCGCTTCTGAACATCATGATTCTGCTGACAGCTGAAAGTGATTGCCTTCATGATAGCAGACTGAGCCTTGCCTAAGAACGAGGCAAGGCGTCCACGAGGAGCAGATGAGGAAGATGGAACAGAGGAACCAGTGGGCTAACTCCCACTAGCAGACCTCCTAGGTTGAGTAGGAGTAGCAGTCGGAGCACTAGCCACCACACGCATATGGGGAGGAGGCATCCAAATGGAGTGCACAATAGTCTTAACCACCTCGAAGGGAGTAGTGTGATCAATCAGAGCCTGATTAAATGGAGCATGAGGGAACTGGCGCGACTGAATGAAGCTGCAAAGATGGATATCATGCCAAATGAAATGGGCTATGTCCAGAGGCAGAGTGGGTTCGTCATGCATACGAACCATCAAGTCATATACAGTAGTTGCGAGCCCTTGAGCGATCTCCCTTCTTAGGATAGAGGGTGCGAAGCACACGCTGATAGAGGATGTAGTAAGGAGCACGGAAGATGGATACCACATCGAGTGGATATCCACGTTCCTCTTCAGTGAGCTGAGAGGTAGGCTTCACAAGAGGCAAGCAAGCATCAATCCCTTTGGGCTTATACTTTGGATCCATACTGTGAATGCAATGTCCAACTCCAGAGAGGCCCAAAATCTGAACAAACCGATCATAGGTGATACTCAGTTTAGTGTCATCGGTCATCCATGTGAGAGTGTTGTCCGAACCAAAGAAACAAGTGGCATAGAATTGAAGAATGGCAGCTTCATTCCAATCACACCTGAAGGTCATTGCAGGACCTAGAGTCATATCATCAATGATATTGACCGGGTTGTTAGGGAACATGGCAGGATGATCATGCAGGAATTTGAGATCCAAGTATTTGTGAGGAGCAAGTCCTCGCCCATGGGTGCAACGAGAATAGAGATCCTGCTGCATACGAGTCCGGAAACGAGGATCCTCGGCATCAGCCACCATCTCATATTGATTGACATCCCGAACACAAGATATTGACCCGCCACCACAGTTGTGAAGTCGTGAGTGGGGCGATCCCTCTTGTCAGGAAGCTCCATGGAGATGCGACGACCATGGACAACGGGCATGGCAGAACCACGTACTTGAGGCACTGACGCCCTCCTAGTACCAGGCTTGGACTGCCCAATGGAATGTCTTGGCGCAATGTCATCCTCTTCCTCCCCAACATAATCCGCATCATCTGGATCTGAGGCCGACGGACTTGTGTATGGTGCCCGCTTCTTCTTCTTGGTGGTGGTCTTCTTCTTCTTAGGCCGAGCATGCTCATCGGAGTCGGTTGAGCCTTGCCGGCGAACGACTAAAATGGATAGTGATAGGTCCCGATGAGAAGGAGCCAACAAGTATGGACAAGGATGAAACAAATTAAACAATGGGATGAACATTTTCGATCATGACCATACAACAAGTCCAAGTGGGAGATCAAAAATTGCGACATGCCCATGATTTAAGTTGATTAGCCGAGTACATAGAGAGATTTTTAGGATTAGGCAAGAGACACCAAAACTCTTAGATATATATAGACGCCAAGATATACATGAGAGATAATGAAGCCCTAAGATGATTCGGTCACCAAAAAAGTAGAATGCAAGAGAGATAGCATCCATACCCCGGGAAGAAGGCTTGGGGCGATTGGGACCGCAGTTCTTGGTACGCGCCATGAGGAACTCCGGCAGTGAGCCCCACAAAACACCGGTCCCTCCCGAGAGATTCACACCACAAACCACGAAATGGATTGGATAGAACCGTAGATCGGGAGGAGGAGGGGCCATGAGCAGGAGATCGGGGCCTGAGGACAGAGGAGAGGGCCGGGGCAGCGCCAGAGCACGGCCTGGCGGCGGCGGCTGTGTGGCGAGATGGGGATAGGAACGGGAGGAACTGCCTCAAAATCCCAAGCCCCGCCCCTGTTATATGTGGTTGTGGGCTACGGGCCGGACATCCGGGGCCTGGCCCGGATATCCGGCAAGCGGAGGTTAGAGAGCAGAGAAACAGGGGCCAACGGGCCGGACATCCGGGGATAAGCCCGGATATCCGGCGTGTGGGGGTCAAGGAGCAATAGGTTCAGGGCCTGGATGTCCGGCCACTGAAAGTGCACGATTGCAGTTTGAACAACAGAAGAATTTGCTCCAGGGCCCGGATGTCCGGCTGAGGAGCTGGATGTCTGGCCACTGGACAACAAGACCATACAGGCAAGAGATTTGGAAGGGGCCAACAAATATGATTTGATATAGACTCCGCCAAGGAGTTTTGAGAGAATTATAGGGGTGAAAACCTGAGTATTCTAAGGCCATACTAAGATGTAATAACAACCCAACCAAAATAAGTAACGAAAGGTCCACACAAGCAATGCACAAGCGGTGAGCGAGGTCACCATGTTTGAGCATATGGAACATAGTACCGCAAAGATGTAGACTTTGGGCACATAGTCATGACTCCATCATGTTAAAGCACCATAGTTCGAGAACCATGATAACTTTGAGAGTGTTTGTTCTATTTATGCATTATGTAGGGTGAGAATACTCATGAATTGAATGTCTCCCCCTAAATATATGCCTACATCAAGACAAGACATTAAGTTCATGCATGAATGGGTACTAGATTTCACATAATATTGTCAAGCTCCAAGATACCAAGTTCGCGCCTAAGTTGACAAAACCTTGCTTCGTCCAATGGCTTGGTGAAAATATCTGTAGGTTGCATATCTGTGCCAACATGAGCAATGTCAATATCACCCTTCTCCACATGATCTCTCAAGAAGTGATACCTAATATCAATATGCTTGGTGCGGGTATGATCTTTGGGGTTCTCGGCAATATTGATGGCACTTTCATTATCACATAGAAGAGGCACATGTATATAGGTGATACGGTAATCCTTTAAAGTTTGCCTCGTCCATAGTAATTGAGTGGCACAACTGGCGGTTGCAATGTATTCAGCTTCTGCGGTGGAGAGGGCAACACAATTTTGTTTCTTCAAGGACTAACTTACCAAGGAGTGTCCAAGAAACTGACATGCGCCGGAGGTGGACTTACGATCCACTTTGTCGCCAGCCCAATCCGCATCTGTGTACCCAATGAGATCAAACTTAGCATCCTTGGGGTACCATAGACCCAACTTTGGGGTGTGAACAAGGTATCTAAGAATGTGCTTAACTGCCTTATGATGGCTTTCCCTAGGGGAAGCTTGGAATCTAGCACACATGCATACACTAAAAATGATGTCTGGTCTAGATGCACAAAGATAAAGGAGTGAACCAATCATAGAACGGTAAATAGATGGGTCAAAAGGAATACCATTTGTGTCTTCAGTGAGTACAATTTTGGTTGGCATGGGTGTCTTACATGGACTAGCATCAGACATGGCAAACTTCTCTAGGATATCCTTGAGGTATTTGTCTTGAGACAAGAAAATTCCTTCTTGAAATGGTTGAATTTGAAATATGAGGAAGAACTTCAAATCCGCGTTAAGTGACATTTCAAAATTCTTGGTCATGGAAGCCGCAAACTTCTTGCACAAATGAATGTTAGGAGAACCAAAAATGATATCATCTACATAGATTTGGCATAAGATCAAATCACCTTTTTCCCTCTTAGTAAAAAGAGTGGGATCGATTACCCCTCTCACAAAACCATCATCAAGTAAAAACTTCTTAAGATGATCATACCAAGCACGAGGTGCTTGTTTGAGGCCATACAAAGCCTTATGAAGTTTATACACATAGTCTTTGTGATCGGGATCAACGAACCCAGTTGGTTGTGATACATGTACTTCTTCTTGTAGAGGACCGTTAAGGAAATCACTCTTCACATCCATTTGTTGTAATGTAAAACCATTGAGAGCAGCATAAGCATGTAAGATGCGAATGGATTCAAGACGGGCAATGGAAGTCCAAACCTTCAACTTGTGAGTACCCTTGTGCCACTAACCTTGCCTTGTTACGGATGATTACACCATTCTCATCTCGCTTATTCTTGAAAATCCACTTTGTTCCAATGACGTTGTGCTCGGTAGTTGGCCTCTTGACTAATGACCACACTTGGTTGCGTTCAAAACTGTTCAACTCTTCTTGCATAGCAACGAGCCAATCATTGTCCATCAATGCATCTTGTACCTTGAGAGGCTCAACACTAGACACAAATGAGAAGTGAGTGCTACCTCTTAAGCACTGCATTGGTTTTCCCTTGAAAGGGAAAGGGTGATGCAACAAAGTAGCGTAAGTATTTCCCTCAGTTTTTGAGAACCAAGGTATCAATCCAGTAGGAGGCCACGCTCAAGTCCCTTGCACCTACACAAACAAATAAGAACCTTGCAACCAACGCGATAAAGGGGTTGTCAATCCCTTCACGGCCACTTGCAAAAGTGAGATCTGATAGAGATGATAAGATAATACTTTTGGTATTTTTATGATAAAGACTAAAAGTAAAGATTGCAAAATAAACAAAGATAGAAATAGCTTGTTGACGGGAAATTAATATGATGGAGAACAGACCCGGGGGCCATAGATTTCACTAGTGGCTTCTCTAGCCAAAGATTCGTTAAAATAAGCAAACAACATGCAAAAACATAATCTGTCAAAAACAGAACAGTTTGTAGTAATCTGTAACTAACACAAACTTATGGAACTCCGAAAATTCTAGAAATAAATTTCTGGATGTGAGGAATTTATCTATTAATCATCTGCAAAAAGAATCAACTAAATAGCACTCTCCAGTAAAAAGTTGTAGCTAATCTCGTGAGCGCTAAAGTTTCTATTTTTTACACCATGATCGCAAAGACTTTCCCCAAGTCTTCCCAAAGGTTGTACTTGGACAAACACTAATTAAAACACAAAACCACATCTAAACAGAAGCTAGATGGATTATTTATTCCTAAACAGAACCAAAAAGCAAAAAACTAAAATAAATTTGGGTTGCCTCCCAACAAGCGTTATCGTTTAACGCCCCTAGCTAGGCATAAAAGCGAGGATAGATCTAGGTATTGCCATCTTTGGTAGGCAATCCATAGGTGGCTCTCATAATAGATTCATATGGTAATTTAATTTTCTTTCTAGTGAAGTGTTCCATGTCTTTCCTTAACAGAAATTGGAATCTAATATTCCCTTCCTTCATATCAATGATTGCACCAATCGTTCTAAGGAAAGGTCTACCAGGAATAATAGGACATGAAGGGTTGCAATCTATATCAAGAACAATGAAATCTACGGACACATAATTCCTATTTGTAACAATAAGAACATCATTAATTCTCCCCATAGGTTTCTTAATGGTGGAATCCGCAAGGTGCAAGTTTAAAGAACAATCATGAAATTCATGGAAACCTAGCAAATCACACAAAGTTTATGGGATCGTGGAAACACTAGCACCCAAATCACACAAAGCATAGCATTAATGATCTTTAATTTTAATTTTAATGGTAGGTTCCCATTCATCATAAAGTTTTCTAGGGATAGAAACTTCCAACTCAAGTTTTTCTTCATAAGATTGCATCAAAGCATCAACGATATGTTTAGTAAAAGCTTTATTTTGACTATAAGCATGCGGAGAATTTAGCACGGATTGCAACAAGGAAATACAATCTATTAAAGAGCAATTATCATAATTAAATTCCTTGAAATCCAAGATAGTGGGTTCATTGCTATCTAAAGTTTTGACCTCTTCAATCCCACTTTTAACAATTTTAGCATCAAGATCTAAAAACTCCGAATTTTTGGGACGCCTTCTAACTAAAGTTGACTCATCTCCAGTCCCATCATTATCAAGATTCATATTGCAAAACAAGGATTTTATAGGGGACACATCAATAACTTTTAGATCTTCATCTTTATTCTCATAAAAACTAGAAGAACACGCCTTCACAAAGCAATCTTTCTTAGCACGCATCCTAGCGGTTCTTTCTTTGCACTCATCAATGGAAATTCTCATGGCTTTGAGAGACTCATTGATATCAGAGGGCATCTTATTAAATTTCCATAAGAGTTGTTGTAGGAATCACCATAATTATTAGAGAAATTATTAGGGAACGACCTAGGATTAAAGTTTCCTCTATACGCATTGTTACCAAAATTATTCCTACCAACAAAATTCACATCCATAGATTCATTATTATTCTCAATCAAAGTAGACAAAGGCATCAGAAGAAACACACTTATTAGCAAACAATTTCATAAGTTCATCCATCTTTCCACTCAAAACATTAATTTCTTCAATCACATGAACCTTTTTACTAGTAGATCTTTCAGTGTGCCATTGAGAATAATTAACCATAATATTATCTAGGAGTTTAGTAGCTTCTCCTAAAGTGATTTCCATAAAAGTGCCTCCCGCGCCCGAATCTAAAAGATTTCTAGAAGCAAAATTCAATCCGGCATAAATTTTTTTGTATAATCATCCACAAATTCAAACCATGAGTAGGGCAATTACGTATCATTAATTTTCATCCTCTCCCAAGCTTGTGCAACATGTTCATGATCAAGTTGCTTAAAATTCATAATATTGTTTCTAAGAGAGATGATCTTAGCGGGAGGAAAATACTTAGAGATAAAAGCATCTTTGCACTTATTCCAAGAATCAATACTATTTTTAGGCAAAGACGAAAACCAAGTTTTAGCATGATCTCTAAGAGAAAGCCGAAATAGCTTCAATTTAACAATATCATTATCCACATCTTTCTTCTTTTGCATATCACACAAATCAACAAAGCTATTTAGATGGGTAGCGACATCTTCACTAGGAAGGCCGGCGAATTGATCTTTCATGACAAGATTCAACAAAGCAACATTAATTTCACAAGATTCAACTTCGGTAAGAGGAGCAATCGGAGTGCTAAGAAAATCATTGTTGTTGGTATTGGTAAAGTCACACAATTTAGTATTGTCTTGAGCCATCGTGACAAGCAAGCAATCCAACACACGAGTAAACAAGAAGCAAGCGAAAAAGTGGCGAACAGAAAAAGAGGGCGAATAAAACGTCAAGGGTGAAGTGGGGATAATGTAATGCGAGAGATAAATGGCAAATAATGTAATGCGAGGGATAAGAGTTTGTGATGGGTACTTGGTATGTCTTGACTTGTGCGTAGACTCCCCGGCAACGGTGCCAGAAATCCTTCTTGCTACCTCTTGAGCACTGCGTTGGTTTTCCCTTGAAGAGGAAAGGGTGATGCAGCAAAGTAGCGTAAGTATTTCCCTCAGTTTTTGAGAACCAAGGTATCAATCCAGTAGGAGGCCACGCTCAAGTCCCTTGCACCTACACAAACAAATAAGAACCTTGCAACCAACGCATAAAGGGGTTGTCAATCCCTTCACGTCCACTTGCAAAAGTGAGATCTGATAGAGATGATAAGATAATATTTTTGGTATTTTTATGATAAAGACTAAAAGTAAAGATTGCAAAATAAACAAAGATAGAAATAGCTTGTTGACGGCAAATTAGTATGATGGAGAATAGACCCGGGGGCCATAGGTTTCACTAGTGGCTTCTCTCAAGATAGCATAAGTATTACGGTGGGTAAACAAATTACTGTCGAGCAATTGATAGAAAAGTGCATAATTATGAGTATATATAGGTATGATCATGTATATAGGCATCACGTCCGTGACAAGAATACCGACTCCTGCCTGCATCTACTACTATCACTCCACACATCGACCGCTATCCAACATGCATCTAGAGCATTAAGTTCATAAGAATCGAGTAACGCTTTAAGCAAGATGACATGATGTAGAGGGATAAACTCATGCAATATGATATAAACCCCATCTTTTTATCCTTGAGGGAAACAATACAATACGTGTCGTTTCCCCTACTGTCACTGGGATCGAGCACCGCAAGATTGAACCCAAAGCTAAGCACTTCTCCCATTGCAAGAAAGATGAATCTAGTAGGCCAAACCAAACTGATAGTTTGAAGAGACTTGCAAAGATAACCAATCATACATAATAGAATTCAGATAAGATTCAAATATTGTTCATAGATAATCTTGATCATAAACCCACAATTCATCGGATCTCGACAAACACACCTCAAAAGAAGATTACATCGAATAGATTTCCAAGAGAATCAAGGAGAACTTTGTATTGAGATCGAAAGAGAGAGAAGAAGCCATCTAGCTAATAACTATGGACCCGAAGGTCTGAGGTAAACTACTCACACATCATCGGAGAGGCTATGGTGTTGATGTAGAAGCCCTCCATGATCAATGCCCACTCCGACGGAGCACAGGAAAAGGCCCCAAGATGGGATCTCATGGGTACAGAAGGTTGCGGCGGTGGAATTAGGTTTTCGTGGTGCTCCTCGATGGTTTGGGGGTACGTAGGTATATATAGGAGGAAGAAGTAGGTCGGTGGAGCCACGAGGGGCCCACGAGGGTGGAGGGCGCGCCCCCTGCCTCGTGGCCTCCTTGTTGGTTGCTTGACGTCCACTCCAAGTCCTCTGGATCACGTTTGTTCCAAAAATCACGCTCCCGAAGGTTTCATTCCGTTTGGACTCCGTTTGATATTCTTTTTCTGCGAAACACTGAAATAGGCAAAAAAACAACAATTTGGGATGGGCCTCCGGTTAATAGGTTAGTCCCAAAAATAATATATAAGTGTATAAATAAGCCCATTAAACATCCAAAACAGAATATATAATAGCATGGAACAATAAAAAATTATAGATACATTGGAGACGTATCAGTGAGCACAAAAGTTTGTCAAATGTTTACGAGTGACTCTACCTTCCCATATGCTGGTGAGAATTTTGTCAACATCAACACGACCGGCCACACGAGGCGTGATGGAGGTAAGAGTTTCATGAGGTTCAACTTCATGTCCATCATTCACTTCCTCAACATATGGATTAGTAATGTGTGGTGGAAGATCTTCTTCTTCATCTTGCATTTGTTGAGGTTCATCGTCAATGATTGCACTTTCTTGTTCCTGCCCTTGAGGATGATCTTGTTCTTGATGATTATCATGAAGAGGAACTTGATCATCATCTTGTACTTGGTCTATGGGCATTGGTTGAGCAATTGGAGCTTGTGATGGTATGGGTGTTGAAGTAGTTTGATGATGCGTGAAGCTTCCATCTTCTTCATCATCATCATGAGGTTCTTGTTCCATTGGAAGAAGTGCACCAACACCCATGGTCAAGATATCTTGAGAAGAATCTTCTTCACCTACATCACTTAGATCAACTTGCTCCCCATGGGAGCCATTAAATTCATCAAACACCACGTCACAAGTTTCTACAACATATCCATTGGATTTGCTGTAGACTCTATAGGCGTGAGAGTTTGATCCGTAGCCAACAAATATGCCCTCAGTGGTTTTGGTTTGAAATTTTCCTAACTGTTCTCTTTTGTTGAGGATGAAACATTTGCACCCAAATACACGAAAGTACTTGACATTCGGCTTGTTCCCATTTAGGAGCTCATATGGAGTCTTTTCCAATATAGTGCGGAGAAAGAGCCGGTTTGATGCATGGCATGCAGTGTTGACAGCCTTGGCCCAAAAACTATGTGGCGACTTGTATTCATACAACATGGACCTTGCCATCTCCACAAGCGCGCGGTTCTTCCGTTCTGCTACATGATACGTCTCCGTCGTATCTATAATTTTTTATTGTTCCATGCCAATATTATGCAACTTTCATATACTTTTAGGCAACTTTTTATACTATTTTTAGGACTAACATATTGGTCCAGTGCCCAGTGCCAGTTCCTGTCTGTTGCATGTTTTATGTTTCGCAGAATATCCATATCAAACGGAGTCCAAATGAGATAAAAACGGAAGGAGCTTATTTTTGTAATATTTAGAAAATCTGGGAGAAAGATCAATGCGAAACGGTGCCCAAGGTGGTCACGAGGCAGGGGGGCGCGCCTGCCCCCATGGGCGCGCCCCTGACCCTCGTAGGCCACCATAAGGCGGTTGATGCCCTTCTTCGGCCGCAAGAAAGCTATTTTTTGGTAAAAAAAATCACGGCGAAGGTTTCAGCCCAATCGGAGTTACGGATCTCCATATATATTCGAAACAGTGAAAGGGCAGCAGAGAGAACGCAGAAACAGAGAGAGACAGAGAGACAGATCCAATCTTGGAGGGGCTCTCGCCCCTCCCACGCCATGGAGGCCAAGGACCAGAGGGGAAACCCTTCTCCTGTCTAGGGAGGAGGTCAAGGAAGAAGAAGACGAAGGGCCCCCCTCTCCCCTTCTCTTCCGGTGGCGCCGGAACGCTGTCATGGCCACCATCATCATCACCGCGATCTTCACCAACACCTCCGCCATCTTCACCAACATCTCCATCACCTTCCCCCCTCTATCTACAGTGGTCCACTCTCCCGCAACCCGTTGTACCCTCTACTTGAACATGGTGCTTTATGCTTCATATTATTATCCAATGATGTGTTGCCATCCTATGATGTCTGAGTAGATTTTTGTTGTCCTATCGGTGGTTGATGAATTGCTATGATTGATTTAATTTGCTTATGGTTATGTTGATGTCCTTTGGTGCCCATCATATGAGCGCGCGCGTGGATCACACCATAGGGTTAGTTGTATGTTGATAGGACTATGTATTGGAGGGCAAGAGTGACAGAAGCTTCAACCTAGCATAGAAATTGATGCATACGGGATTGAAAGGGGACCAATATATCTTAATGCTATGGTTGGGTTTTACCTTAATGAATGTTAGTAGTTGTGGATGCTTGCTAATAGTTCCAATCATATGTGCATAGAATTCCAAGTCAGGGATGACATGCTAGCAGTGGCCTCTCCCACATAAAACTTGTTATCAGTCTAGTAAAGTAGTCAATTGCTTAAGGGATAATTTCGCAACTCCTACCACCACTTTTCCACACTCGCTATATTTACTTTATTGCTTCTTTACTTACAACAGCCCCTAGCTTTTATTTATGCTCTCTTTATATTCTTGCGAACCTATCCATCAACACCTACAAAGTACTTCTAGTTTTATACTTGTTCTAGGTAAAGCGAACGTCAAGCGTGCGTAGATTTGTATCGGTGGTCGATAGAACTTGAGCGAATATTTGTTCTACCTTTAGCTCCTTGTTGGGTTCGACACTCTTACTTATCGAAAACTGTTGCGATCCCCTATACTTGTGGGTTATCAAGACCTTTTTCTGGCGCCATTGCCGGGGAGCAATAGCGTGGGGTGAATATTCTCGTGTGTGCTTGTTTGCTTTATCACTAAGTAATTTTCATTTGCTGTTCTTAGTTGTTTTCTATCTTTAGTTATGGGTAGGAAACGCAAAATACCAAAAAAAAATAGTTGTACCTACTGAACCAATGGTTGAAGAACCACTCAAAATCTATCACACTCCTGAAGCTTATTACTTGGATCATCTTCGATCCCTATGTGCTCGTGCTGAAACCCCAACTAGCTTAGTTGAGGGAAAATCTTTGGATGAGCATGCTTGTTATGTGCGACACCGTATATCTAAAAAAGGGAAACTTTTACTGGGTCAAATTCATCGTTTGCAATGCTATGCTTGGAATTTATGTTATACATATGATTTTACTTGTTGTTCTGAAAACCCTAAGAAACACCTTCCCTACCAATGTGAGTTTAGTGACAATGGAATTGTATCTTCATATGCTATGGGTGTTTATAATTACTATGATGTTCAACAAATTGAAGATTTTGTTGCTTTTAAGGGTGCTTATGAAATTGCTTCTTTGATTGAAAAGTATGGTGCTACTCTTTACAAATCTAAAAATTTGCCATACTTAAATATTGCTATGATAATTGTGCTTCTAATGCCTATGTTGAACCATATATTGAGGATTACCCCGCTGTCCAAGAAGAGACTAATATTTTGCAGGAGTCTATGGAAGAAGAAGTTGATGAAACTGTGAGCTCATTGGATGAAAAAGATGAGCAGGTGAAAGTGCAACTATCCCTGGGTGGTTTTGGTAATTCCTAACAACATATAACTCATTGAGCTAACATCATTCCAAGATGAATATTTCAGAAAAGCTCAATGGATGGCATGGCATGGATGAGGAAAGTGGATCCCTCAAAATTACAAGGACAAAGGATTGGATCAAGCTTCAAGAACAAGACTCTACATTTTACATTTTTAGTGATCCAAGATCACATTGAGTCCATAGGAAAAGCCAATACTATTAAGGAGGGATGAGGTGTTGCTTAATGAGCCTCTTGCTTCATGTGCTTAGTGATATGCTCCAAAATCCTCAACTACCTTTCCATATCCACATATGACCCAAACCTAAATTCAAACTCGGCCCCACCGATTTTTCCTATCCGGAGCCACCGAGTTTCACATGTCATAGCCACTGCCACAAACCCTAGCAAATCAGTTTCACCGATAGGGATCTCGGTCTCACCGAGATGGGATTGCAATTTCTCTGTTTCCCTTCGCAACGTTTCGGTCCAACCGAAGTGAGCGATCGGTCCCACCGAGATTGCAATGTAAACTCACTGTTTCCCTTTCGTAACATTTCGGTCTCACCGAAAAGAGCGAATCGGTCCCACCGAGTTTACCTGACCAACTCTCTAGTTAGCTTATTACCAAAACCGGTCCCACCGAGTTTGTTTAATCGGTCACACCGAGATTACGTTATGCCCTAACCCTAACCATATCGGTCCTACCGAGTTGCATCTCAGTCCCACCGAAAATCCTAACGGTCACTAGGTTTGTTGAATCGGTCTGACCGAGTTTAACAATTCGGTCCCACTGAGTTTGGCAGATATTGTGTAACGGTTAGATTTTGTGTGGAGGCTATATATACCCCTCCACCCACTCTTCATTCGTGGAGAAAGCCATTAGAACAGATCTTCACTTCCAATACACATTTTCTGAGAGAGAACCACCTACCCTTGTGTTGAGCTCAAGATATTCCATTCCTACCATATGAATCTTGATCTCTAGCCTTCCCCAAGTTGCTTTCCTCTCAAATCTTCTTTCTACCAAATCCAAATCCTGTGAGAGAGAGTTGAGTGTTGGGGAGACTATCATTTGAAGCACAAGAGCAAGGAGTTCATCATCAACACACCATTTGTTACTTATTGGAGAGTGGTGTCTCCTAGATTGGCTAGGTGTCACTTGGGAGCCTCCGATAAGATTGTGGAGTTGAACCAAGGAGTTTGTAAGGGCAAGGAGATCGCCTACTTCGTGAAGATCTACCGCTAGTGAGGCAAGTCCTTCATGGGCGACGACCATGATGGAATAGACAAGGTTGCTTCTTCGTGGACCCTTCGTGGGTATAGCCCTCCGTGGACTTGCGCGACCGTTACCCTCCATGGGTTGAAGTCTCCATCAACGTGGATGTACGATAGCACCACCTATCGGAACCACGACAAAAACATCCGTGTCTCCAATTGCGTTTGAATCCTCCAAACCCTTCCCTTTACATTCTTGCAAGTTGCATGCTTTACTTTCCGCTGCTCATATACTCTTTGCATGCTTGCTTGAATTGTGTGAAGATTGCTTGACTTGTGCTAAGATAGACAAAATCTGCCAAGAACTAAAATTGGGAAAAGGATAGATTTTTATTTGGTCAAGTAGTTTAATCACCCCCCCCTCTAGACATACTTCCGATCCTACAAGTGGTATCAGAGCTTTGGTCTCCATTTGCTTTGATTTCCATAGCTTTTGGTGGTCATAGCCTTGGTTTCACAACCTAGGAGAGTATGGCGTCTAGTGAGGGAAATTATCACCGTAGAGGTCCTTACTTTGATGGTACTAATTTTGCTAGTTGGAAGCATAAGATGAAAATGCATATTCTTGGACATAACCCCGCCGTTTAGGCTATTGTGTGTGTTGGTTTGCAAGGTGACTTCTTCGATGGGAAAGAACCAAACCATGAAGCTACCACAGAAGAGTTAAAGATGCTGCAATACAACGCTCAAGCTTGTGATATTCTCTTCAATGGATTGCGCCCTCAAGAATTCAACAAAATCAGCCGTCTTGAGAATGCAAAGGAAATTTGGGATACTTTGATTGATATGCACGAAGGTACCGACTCCGTCAAGGAATCCAAATTGGATGTGCTTCAAAGTCAACTTGACAAGTTCAAAATGAAGGATGGTGAAGGTTTCGCTGAAATGTACTCTAGGCTTGCTCTTATCACTAATGAGATTGCCGGCTTAGGGAGTGAAGAGATGACCGATAGATTCATCATCAAGAAGATCCTAAGAGCCTTGGATGGAAAATATGATACCGTGTGCACATTGATCCAAATGATGCCCAATTACAAAGATCTCAAGCCAACGGAAGTCATTGGAAGAATTGTTGCTCATGAGATGTCACTCAAGGATAAAGAGGAACTTCACAACAAATCAAGTGGTGCTTACAAAGCCTCATGTGAATCTCCCACATCATCAAGTGAGAAGCAAATCTCCAATGAAGAATTAAGCTTAATGGTGAAGAACTTCAACAAGTTCTACAAGAGTAGAAGCAAAGATAGAAGCTCCAAGTCAAGGTCCTACAATGACAAAAGATCTTCTAGTCGAGAGTGAAACTGCTACAATTGTGGAAGACCCGGACACTATTCCAATGAGTGTACGGCTCCCTACAAGAAAAGAGAAGACTCTCCCAAAAGAAGAAGCAGAAGAGAGGAATCACCATATAGAGAAAGAAGGAGTAGAGATGATCGTTATGAACGAAGATACTCACGGAGAAGCAAGGATTCGAAAAGAAAGGACAAGTCATCAAGGAGCTACACAAAACGAAGACATCAAGCTCATGTTGGTGAATGGGTATCCGACTCCGACTCCGACAACCACTCCGAGAGAAGTTATCACTCCGATTCCGAATATACTCAAGATGAAGGTGTTGCCGGTCTAGCACTTGTGTCAACCAACTCCTACGACATATTTGACTCACCAAATGAAGGAGTTGGAACATGCTTCATGGCTAAAGGCCCAAAGGTTTCACACCCCAAGTATGTTGATTTCAATAGTGATGAAGATGACTTGTTAGGTGATGATGATTTACTTGTTGACAACTCTAGTGATGAATACTATGATGAAACATCAATTAATCATGCTAATCAAGATAAAACGAATGACAATGATAAGGAGAAGATTGAAGCTCTAACTAAAGAACTAAACACTCTTAAGTTAGCTCATGAAACTATCTTAGGAGATCATCGAGAACTTTTAAGAACACATGAGAAATTACGCTTTGAAAAGCTCAACCTTGAACAAGAGCATGAGTTATTAAAAGCAATCAATGATGATCTTCGTAAGAAAAGTTCTTCTTACATTGCCAAGCGTTTACTCTTATCCACTTACATGCCTCAAGTCAAGTCTAGTAACAAGAACAAGAAAGATTCTTCCTCTAGTAGTAACAATGATCATGTTAAATCCAATATTGTTGCTTCTAGTAGTTCTCTTGATTCCACTAATAATTCTCTTAGCCAAGTTACACTTGAGCAAGGAAATAGCCTATTGAAGGGAGTTATAGAGAAAGGAGTGTACAAGAGCCTTGCCGGGAGTAAGCAATTCGAGGAAATTGTACGCAAGCAAGGAAGGCACCGGAAGAATCAAGGTGTTGGTTTTGAACGAAAGTTCAATGCTAATGGAGTTGAGTGGGAAGAAGATCAATACCCCAAGAAAGAGTTTGTTCCTCAACAAGAGAAGTATGATCCTACTTCTTTCAAAGGGACACAAGCTCAAGATGATCTTCCACCACAAGACTACAAGCAAAAAGGCAAGGACAAGCTTCAAGAGGAAATTGATGCATTTGAAGAAGCTCCTAAGACCTTAGTCAAGTGGATTCCCAAGACTACTTCAAGTTCCACTTCATCAAGTACGACTACAACTCCAAGGATTCCCATCAAGATGGTGTGGATCCAAAAGAAGAAGAACTAGAGAGTTCTTGAGGGTGACTCCGCCAACATACTTCACTCTTATCATTTTGGCAAGAACAAGTGCAATCAACTTCCACATCTTGCACTAGTTCAAGGAGTCACAAACCCTCTTGTTGGTAAGTCAAGGAACAAGGTAACCTAAAAGCTTTCATATACATCATCTTGTGTGTGCATCACTCTATGTCTATGGATATCCTTGTTTGTTCCTTGTGGGACTAACCCATGTAGGTATTGAAAGTGCAACTCACTCCAATGGATAGCTCCAAGTGATCTACATCAACATAGAGCATCCACATCTTCAACATCTACATGAAGTCATCATCGACAAAACCCAAGGTTAGTTCATCCCTCTTAGGGGGGATATCACATCTAGGGGGAGCTTTACTCTAAGAATTGAGCTAAAGCAACTCTAATGATGTGAACACAACAAGGCTTTATGTAAAAGTGGTAACCCCACTTGTGCTTAAATGATGAGTATGACCTATGATCAAATGTTCTCATTTGACTCCTAAGTCAATATACTCATATATAGATGACCTAGTCATCGCCAATTGCTTGATAGATGCTAGAATTGGTTGTGCATGCTTTGCCACATATTTCAATTGCCATTTTATTGTGTGAGCATGTTGAGAGCATATTTTACTCATTCGAGGACATCCACTTGTCGTTTTGATTGATTGGTTTCTCTTTTTCTTCCCAAGTGGATGGACAAGAATGCCTAAGAACATTCTCTAGCTATCTATGCTTTTCTCGTCTCAAACTCTATTCATGCTACATCACAAAATTTGATCAAGTCAGATTCAAACCACTCTGTGTGAGGAGCACTCGGAGTCCCCGATTTGTCAAAGACTTAAACTTCCAAAACTTCTTTGTGCTTTTCGGTCTGACCGATTCCTCCATTTCGGTCATACCGAGATCACTAAGTCGATCTAGGTTTTCACCTCGGTGCAACCAATTTGAACTTTTCGGTCACACCGAGTTGCTATAATTGTCAATAGTTATGCATCTCGGTGCCACCGAGTTGTTCCACTCGGTCACACCGATAGGATCGGGCTATATATACTCACGGGCAAAATTTTGGAAATTTCTCCGAAACCTCTTCGCCCGTGCATAGCTCGCTCTGCCTCCTGGGTCTCCGGATCGTCCTCCTCGTTGCCAGCCGCCTCCAGTCGCTGGTCTCCGCCGCCGTCAACGGAATTCGTCTCCGCCGTTGCTGTCGTAGTGAGTCCGCCACCGAACTAGGGTATGGACTCGATCACAGTGCTATTCCCCGTCCAAATCTTAGCACATTGTGTTCTTAATCAATCTTGCCACGATTGAAACACTCCTATCCAGTCAAAACAATCCTTAGAATAGTTGAGATTCGAAAATTTAGGTTTAGGTTTCCGCCGAAATCATCTCGGACCCACCGGGTTGCGGAACTCGGTTCCACCGATTCGATCACGGCCATTGCACATGTGGTTCTCGGTCTGACCGAGAATTACAAATCGGTGAGACCGAGTTTAGGACTTTGTGAAACCCTAGCAGTCTTGGTGCCACCGAACTGTGACTCGGTCTGACTGAGTTCACTAGTTTTGGTTCCAAAAGCTGCTTCGGTATCACCGAGTTTGCAAATCGGTTGATCCGAAATGCTTTCTGTGAAAAACTAAAACTAAGTTTTTGATTCTTTATTTTGCAAAAATCTCTGCATTTTGTGATGCTCACTCTATCTCATCTATAAACTATTCACAGGGTCAGCAGTCTAAACTTCAACATGTCTGATCAGAGTGATAGCCAGAACAGATCTGAGGAGCAGGCTCATTTGAGTGAGGGCACTAGTCCCTCTAGCAGTTCTGATGAGGGTAGCAGGAGCACCCCAAGCAATCTGCCCAAAGCTGCCACTAGAGCAAGCAAGAAGAGAACCTCTGAGTCAGAGGATGAGGACTATGTGGCAGAAGAGGAAGCCACATCCAAGAAGAAGGTACTCAAGAAAGAGTATGGCTCAGCTGCAGCCACAAAGCCAGGACTGAAAATCAAAAGGACAGCAGGGAGAGAGCCAATGTCCAAAGCCAGGACATCCTCTCAGAAATCTTCCAAGTCAACTGCAGAAGATGAGGCTGTGAAGGAAAAGAAGGAAAGAAAAAGGGGCAGATGGTGCAAGAAGGTTGATCCAATGGCTGAGTTTGAAAAACATTCATCAGATGAAGAAGAGGTTGCTGCACCAGCACCTAAGGCACAGAAACTCATGGGAGATGCCATAAGGTCAGGGGCTACTGCATCCAAGCCCAAGGAAGCACCCAAAGCTGCATCTAAGCCCAATAATGCACCAAAGAGAAATACCAGGAACATATCTGCTGCTGAAAAGAACAAGGCCCCAGTGCCTGACATTGCTGAAGAAGAAGAAGGTCAAGTGCTCAGGAAGCTTAAGCCCAAGATCCCAGACCACAATGATGCTCATCCTGTGGCTGAGGACATGAAGATTAGAAGAGATTCAGGGCTGAAGAAGTGGAGAGAAGCAGATCCATATGCTTCAAGGAGAAGAACTGCTGTGGATTACAGGTTTCATACCAAGGAACAACAGGATTTCTATGAGACAGTGCTGCTTGATAAGAAGCCCATAGTTTGTGACATGAGATGGGTTGATTGGGAGTACATCAAGGAGAATGAAGGGCGCTATCCTGGAGTATATGACAGCTTCAAGGGTTGTGGAGTTGCAGACTTTGTTGGGCAGAAGCTCACAAAGTGGAATGAAGAGCTGATCATGCAATTCTACTCCAAAGCACACTTCTATCCAGATGGCAGGATTGTGTGGATGTCAGAAGGAACCAGATATCAGTCAACAGTTGCTGAGTGGGCACAGCTCATTAATGCCCCAGAAGAGCAGGAAGATGACTTGGACATATATGCCAAGAAGAAGATGGATCACAATTCCATGTCCATCATGTACAAGGAGATCCCAAACAAGGCACTTGATACTTTCAAGTTTGGCTCAGTGCATTATCTTCTGTCAGGGCTGCCCACTATTAATTGGATTCTGAGGCACACTCTATTGACCAAGTCAGGTGATCACAAGATGATCCGAGGCCATGCAATAAACATGCTCCATGTATTTGATGTGCCACATAAGTTCAAGGTGATGAGCCTCATGGTAGAGACCATTAAGAGAACAACAGCTGATCAGAAGAGGAGCTGTGGATATGCCCCACAAATTCAAGAGCTGATAAACTCAAAGATGGGCACAGGCACATACCTGCTGGACAAGGAACACCTGCCCATCCATCCAGACTTTGAAGACAATCAGATTGTCATGAACAAGGATGAACCATCATCTGCACATGCTCAAGCACAGAAGGAGAAGGCCAAGATGGAGAAAGCTGCCAGGATGCAAACTCAAGAGGAGGCATCTGAGTACTTCTTGAAGAACAAGCAGGAGCAGCTAAGTTACCTGATAGCATCCACTCTGAGGATTGAGAAAGGACTGGCCACCCTAACTCAAAACCAAGAGAGTTTGGAAAGAATCATGGAACAAAAGTTCTATGACCTAGATGTGAAGGTGACAGAGATCCAGTCTGCTGTGGAGCAACTACAAGAAGATATGCAGGAGAGGAAGGGCAAGACCACGACTGATGCATTTGCCAGGGTGCCCAGAGCTCAGAGATCATATGCAGTGCCAGTTCCTGACACCAGAGCCACCACTTCTGCACTAGCTACAGCTTCTGTTCCACCAGCTCCAGCTCCTACCCCAGCAGCTCCAACTACTTCAACCGAAGCCTTCGTCCTTGGCGTCATCTGGACTCCACCACCAGAAGACCAAGCCTGAGAGTCGTTTAGTCCTATGCATTTTCTATGAACTTTTTAGTAACTTGTTGCCAAAGGGGGAGAAAAATGTATAGATCATAGGCTTCGAGAGAGAGAGTTTGCATTTTGTTCTCTCTTGTCTTCTTGGTTGAAATTTATCTGCTTTTGAGTGTTTGAGATACTATGCTTTTATCTGTGAGACATTGATGATCATGTGTTTGATCATAAGCTACACTTAATGCTTGTTGGATGTTACTATCAATTTATCCTTATGTTGATCATTCACTTTGCTTGGTGATGAGTGCACGCATTTAACTCTTATCATTTTGAGCGCTCCACCAAGATGTATGTGACATGGAAGAGTAACCCATGATCCTAACTCATTGTGCATTTGCAGTCCAAAGCAAATCTTAAATATGCACAAATTTAGGGGGAGCTCTTACTTATCACATACTTTTCAAAGCGACGATATATTCCAATTATTATCATTTGTCGAAGCTTTGATCTATATGTTGTCATCAATTACCAAAAAGGGGGAGATTGAAAGTGCAACTATCCCTGGGTGGTTTTGGTAATTCCTAACAACATATAGCTCATTGAGCTAACATCATTCCAAGATGAATATTTCAGAAAAGCTCAATGGATGGCATGGCATGGATGAGGAAAGTGGATCCCTCAAAATTACAAGGACAAAGGATTGGCTCAAGCTTCAAGAACAAGACTCTACATTTTACATTTTTAGTGATCCAAGATCACATTGAGTCCATAGGAAAAGCCAATACTATTAAGGAGGGATGAGGTGTTGCTTAATGAGCCTCTTGCTTCATGTGCTTAGTGATATGCTCCAAAATCCTCAACTACCTTTCCATATCCACATATGACCCAAACCTAAAGTCAAACTCGGCCCCACCGATTTTTCCTATCCGGAGCCACCGAGTTTCACATGTCATAGCCACTGCCACAAACCCTAGCAAATCGGTTTCACCGATAGGGATCTCGGTCTCACCGAGATGGGATTGCAATTTCTCTGTTTCCCTTCGTAACGTTTCGGTCCAACCGAAGTGAGCGATCGGTCCCACCGAGATTGCAATGTAAACTCATTGTTTCCCTTTCGTAACATTTCGGTCTCACCGAAAAGAGCGAATCTGTCCCACCAAGTTTACCTGACCAACTCTCTGGTTAGCTTATTACCAAAATCGGTCCCACCGAGTTTGTGTAATCAGTCACACCGAGATTACATTATGCACTAACCCTAACCATATCGTTCCTACCGAGTTGCATCTTAGTCCCACCGAAAATCCTAATGGTCACTAGGTTTGTTGAATCAGTCCGACCGAGTTTAACAATTCGGTCCCACCGAGTTTGGCAGATTGTGTGTAACGGTTAGATTTTGTGTGGAAGCTATATATACCCCTCCACCCACTCTTCAATCGCGGAGAAAGCCATCAGAACAGATCTTCACTTCCAATACACATTTTCTGAGAGAGAACCACCTACCCTTGTGTTGAGCTCAAGATATTCCATTCCTACCATATGAATCTTGATCTCTAGCCTTCCCCAAGTTGCTTTCCACTCAAATCTTCTTCCCACCAAATCCAAATCCTGTGAGAGAGAGTTGAGTGTTGGGGAGACTATCATTTGAAGCACAAGAGCAAGGAGTTCATCATCAACACACCATTTGTTACTTCTTGGAGAGTGGTGTATCCTAGATTGGCTAGGTGTCACTTGGGAGCCTCCGACAAGATTGTGGAGTTGAACCAAGGAGTTTGTAAGGGCAAGGAGATCGCCTACTTCGTGAAGATCTACCGCTAGTGAGGCAAGTCCTTCGTGGGCGACGGCCATGATGGAATAGACAAGGTTGCTTCTTCGTGGACCCTTCGTGGGTAGAGCCCTCCGTGGACTCGCGTGACCGTTACCCTCAGTGGGTGAAGTCTCCATCAACGTGGATGTACGATAGCACCACCTATCGGAACCACGACAAAAACATCCGTGTCTCCAATTGCGTTTGAATCCTCCAAACCCTTCCCTTTACATTCTTGCAAGTTGCATGCTTTACTTTCCGCTGCTCATATACTCTTTGCATGCTTGCTTGAATTGTGTGAAGATTGCTTGACTTGTGCTAAGATAGCCAAAATCTGCCAAGAACTAAAATTGGGAAAAGGATAGATTTTTATTTGGTCAAGTAGTCTAATCACCCCCCTCTACACATACTTCCGATCCTACAGCAGGAGAGCAAAGAACAAAAGGAGGAAGAGCGGATTGATCACCCGTGCCCACCTTCTAATGAGAGTAACTCTTCAACTCATACATTGTTTAATTCCCCTTCATGCTTACCGAAGGATGATTGCTATGATGACTATTATGATCCCTTTGATTCTTTTGAAATATCCCTTTTTGATGATGCTTGCTATGCTTGTGGCCAAGATGCCAATACGAATTATGCTTATGGAGATGAACTTGCTATAGTTCCTTATGTTATGAATGAAATTGTTGTTATTGCACCCACGCATGATAGTCCTATTATCTTTTTGAATTCTCCCGACTACACTATATCGAAGAAGCTTGCACTTATTAAGGATTATATTGATGGGTTGCCTTTTACTACTACACATGATGATTTTGATGAGTATAATATGCATGTGCTTGCTGCTCCTACTTGCAATTATTATGAGAGAGGAACTATATCTCCACCTCTTTATGTTTCCCACATGACAAAATTGCAAGAAACTGCTTATACTATACATTGGCCTTTACTAGGTGTGCATGAATTGTTCTTTTATGACATGCGATGCACAGGAAGAGAGTTAGACTTTGACATTGCTTGATATATGTTACCTTGTGCTCACTACTAAATGCTAAATCATTCTTAATTAAAATTGGCTTTGATATACCTTGGGATCCGGGTGGATTCACTACTTGAGCACTATATGCCTAGCTTAATGGCTTTAAAGAAAGCGCTACCAGGGAGACAACCCGGAAGTTTTAGAGAGTCATTTATTTCTGTTGTGTTCTTTTATAAAGTTCAACAATAAAAATAATGTGCCAAGGTTTGCCTTTAGGATGTTTACAATGCTTGTTGGTTTGTACGGTGCAGGACAGAAACTTTGGCTGTAGTGTGCGATTTTACATTTTTTACTGGAACGTCAAATGGTTCTAATTATTTTTGCACTGTCTTTCTATACAAATTGTTTATGTTTCCTAATTTTGGTAGAATTTTTCATGTATCAGAAGTATGGTGAATGTTCAGATTATTACAGACTGTTCTGTTTTAGACAGATTCTGTTTTTGATGCATAGTTTGCTTGTTTTGATGAAACTATCAATTTATATCAGTGGATTAAGCCATGGAAAAGTTATATTACAGTAGAAACAATGCAAAAACAAAATATGAATTGGATTGCAATAGTACTTATAGTAGTGATTTGCTTTATTATACTAACGGATCTTACCGAGTTTTCTGTTGAAGTTTTGTGTGGATGAAGTGTTCGATGATCGAGAAGGTCTTGATTGAGAAGAAGGAAGAGAGGCAAGAGCTCAAGCTTGGGGATGCCCGAGGCACCCCAAGTAAATATTCAAGGAGACTCAAGCGTCTAAACTTGGGGATGCCCCGGAAGGCATCCCCTCTTTCTTCAACAAGTATCGGTATGTTTTCGGATTCGTTTCATTCATGTGATATGTGCAATCTTGGGGCGTCTTTTGCATTTAGTTTTTATTTTTCTTTTATGCACCATGCTGGTATGAGATAGTCCTTGGTTGATTTATAGAATGCTATTTGCACTTCACTTATATTCTTTGAGTATGGCTTTATAGAATGCTTCATGTGCTTCACTTATATCATTTGAAGTTTGGATTGCCTGTTTCTATTTACATAGACAACCGCCATTTGTAGAATGCTCTTTTGCTTCACTTATACTTGTTAGAGCATGGGCATATCTTTTGTAGAAAGAATTAAACTCTCTTGCTACACTTATATCTATTTAGAGAGATGACAAGAACTGGTCATTCACATGGTTAGTCATAAAATCCTACATAAAACTTGTAGATCACTGAATATGATATGTTTGATTCCTTGCAATAGTTTTGCGATATAAAGATGGTGATATTAGAGTCATGCTAGTTGAGTAATTGTGAAATTGAGAAATACTTGTGTTGAGGTTTGCAAGTCCCGTAGCATGCACGTATGGTGAACCGTTATGTAACGAAGTTGGAGCATGAGGTATTTATTGATTGTCTTCCTTATGAGTGGCGGTCGGGGACGAGCGATGGTCTTTTCCTACCAATCTCTCCCCCTAGGGGCATGCGTAGTAGTACTTTTCTTCGAGGGCTAATAAACTTTTGCAATAAGTATATGAGTTCTTTATGACTAATGTGACTCCATGGATTATACGCACTCTCACCCTTCCATCATTGCTAGCCTCTTCGGTACCATGCATTGCCCTTTCTCACCTCGAGAGTTGGTGCAAACTTCGCCGGTGCATCCGAACCCCGTGATACGATACGCTCTATCACACATAAGCTTCATTATATCTTCCTCAAAACAGCCACCATACCTACCTATTATGGCATTTCCATAGCCATTCCGAGATATATTGCCATGCAACTTCCATCATCATCATATACATGGCTTGAGCATTTATTGTCATATTGCTTTGCATGATCATAAGATAGCTAGCATGATGTTTTCATGGCTTGTCTGTTTTTTGATGTCATTGCTATGCTAGATCATTGCACATCCCGGTACACCGCCGTGGGCATTCATATAGAGTCATATCTTTGTTCTAGTATCGAGTTGTAAGTAAATAAAAGTGTGATGATCATCATAATTAGAGCATTGCCCCATAAAAAAAGAGAGGCCAAAGAAGCCTATATAAAAAAGGGGGCCAAAGAAGCCCACAAAAAGGGGGCAATGTTACTATGCTTTTACCACACTTGTGCTTCAGAGTAGCACCATGTTATTCATATATAGAGAGTCTCTTGAGTTATCACTTTCATATACTAGTGGGTATTTTCATTATAGAACTTGGCTGGTATATTCCAACGATGGGCTTCCTCAAATTCCCTAGGTTTTCATGAGCAAGCAAGTTGGATGCACACCCACTTAGTTTCAGTTTGAGCTTTCATACACTTATAACTCTAGTGCATCCGTTGCATGGCAATCCCTACTCCTCACATTGACATCAATTGATGGGCATCTCCATAGCCCGTTGATTAGTCGCGTCAATGTGATACTTTCTCCCTTTTTGTCTTCTCCACATAACCCTCATCATATTATTCTATTCCACCCATAGTGCTATATCCATGGCTTGCGCTCATGTATTGCGTGAGGGTTGAAAAAGCTGAAGCGCATTAAAAAGTATGAACCAATTGCTCGGCTTGTCATCGGGGTTGTGCATGACGTGAATATTTTGTGTGGTGAAGATGGAGCATAGCCAGACTATATGATTTTGTAGGGATGAGCTTTCTTTGGCTATGTTATTTCGATAAGACATAATTGCTTGGTTGGTATGCTTGAAGTATTATTGTTTTTATGTCAAATGATAGACTATTGCCTTGAATCACTCGTGTCTTAATATTCATGCCATGATTAGATATGTGATCAAGATTATGCTAGGTAGCATTCCACATAAAAAATTATCTTTTTTATCATTTACCTACTCGAGGACGAGCAGGAATTAAGCTTGGGGATGCTGATACATCTCCGTCGTACCTATAATTTTTTATTGTTCCATGCCAATAATATGCAACTTTCATATACTTTTTGGCAACTTTTTATACTATTTTTGGGACTAACATATTGATCCAGTGCCCAGTGCCAGTTCCTGTCTGTTGCATGTTTTATGTTTTGCATAATATCCATATCAAACGGAGTCCAAACGGGATAAAAACAGACGGAGCTTATTTTTGGAATATTTGGAAAATCTGGGAGAAAGATCAACGCAAAACGGTGCCCGAGGTGGCCACGAGGCAGGGGGTTAATGCCTTTCATATGAGCGTGCGCGTGGATCACACCATAGGGTTAGTTGTATGTTGATAGGACTATGTATTGGAGGGCAAGAGTGACAGAAGCTTCAACCTAGCATAGAAATTGATGCATACGGGATTGAAAGGGGACCAATATATCTTAATGCTATGGTTGGGTTTTACCTTAATGAATGTTAGTAGTTGTGGATGCTTGCTAATAGTTCCAATCATATGTGCATAGAATTCCAAGTCAGGGATGACATGCTAGCAGTGGCCTCTCCCACATAAAACTTGTTATCAGTCTAGTAAAGTAGTCAATTGCTTAAGGGATAATTTCGCAACTCCTACCACCACTTTTACACACTCGCTATATTTACTTTATTGCTTCTTTACTTACAACAGCCCCTAGCTTTTATTTACGCTCTCTTTATATTCTTGCAAACCTATCCATCAACACCTACTTCTAGTTTTATACTTGTTCTAGGTAAAGCGAACGTCAAGCGTGCGTAGAGTTGTATCGGTGGTCGATAGAACTTGAGAGAATATTTGTTCTACCTTTAGCTCCTCGTTGGGTTCGACACTCTTACTTATCGAAAACTGTTGCGATCCCCTATACTTGTAGGTTATCACTACACCATTTTGTTGGGGAGTGTATGGAGCTGAATATTGATGCTCAATCCCTTCATCACTAAGAAACTGTTCCAAGGTGTAGTTCTTGAACTCAGAGCCGTTATCACTCCTTTTTGCCAAGATTTCTTTGTCAAACTTGCGTTGTGCTTGCTTGGCAAAATCAATGAAGGTGATCTTCATCTCGTCCTTGGATTTGAGGAAGAAGACCCATGTATATCTTGAGTAATCATCAACAATGAAAAGTCCATACTTTTTCCCACCAAGACTATCCCATGAAGGAGGCCAAAAAAGATCCACATGAAGGAGATCCAAAGGCCTTGAAGTATACACAATATTCTTGGGTGGGTGATTTGATTGATGTTGCTTCCCGGCTATGCATGCACTACACACACGATCTTTCTCAAAAGAGATATTGGTTAGTCCAAGGATGTGATTGCCCTTTAAGAGCTCTTGAAGATTTCTCATGCCGACATGGGCTAGCCGGTGATGCCATAGCCACCCCTTGTCGGCCTTGGCGATTAGACAAGTTGCATGGAATGTGCTCTCTTTCGAGAAATCAACCGTGTAAAGGTTGCCATCCAACTCTCCAACAAAGGCCACTTCAAGAGTATCTCTCTTAAAGACTTTCACATACGTTAGTCCAAAGAGTGTATCATAACCGACAGAAGCCAATTGGCGAACAGAAAGCAAATGATATTTAAGGGATTGGACAAGCATGCCATTTGCAAGAGACATGTCATTTGTGATAGCCACCTTGCCCAACCCGAGTACTTGTCCTTTTGATCCTCCACCAAACATAATGCTCATAAATGGTTGAATAGCTTCCATGAAATCGTAGAGCAATTTTATCTCCGGTCATATGATTGGTACATCCACTATCAATCACCCATTTTACTCCACCGGAGAAGGCAACCTACACACAATTATCACTACAAAAAAAATACACTTCCGTGATGATACGTGTTTGTCACAGTAGGTCGCTTTTTTGTCATGCATGTACATCCATGACAAATTTATGACAGAACCAAGATAGTCATACCTGTGCTGTCGTAGAAGTGTTCCATGACATTACCAAAATTATCATCACGGAAGTGTCCACTTCCATGACGATAAATCGCGTGTCACAGAAGTTCTTTCGTCAAGGGTGACCGACACGTGGCATCCACCGTAACGGAACGATGTTAAGCTATGGGTCGGGTTTTGGATCCGATAACCCGTTAACAGCCCCGACCAATGGGAAATTTCCACGTGTAAAATTCTTATTGGCCGGACGAAACACGTGTCAGCTCTTCAGTGGGTCAGATAGGCGCCTATGATATGTCGACACGTGGCACGGCCCAATAGAGGCCCATTCCTGTGAAAAGGCCGGCCCGTTTGACTTGGTCAAAAGCTGGCGGACTGGCCCATGAAAGCCTGTTAACGACATGTTCGCATATAGCCCATTTACAGCCCGCTAACCCAAGGCCCGTTACACCCTATCCAAATTAGGCCCAGTAGCGTCATCTGGGCCATCCAATATGATTCCAGCCCGTTTTCACTTCTGGCCCATGTATGGCCCATGACGTATTTCGGCCCATATGAGGCCCTATGTAACTCTTGGCCTATTAACGGCCCGTGGTGAAACTGGCCCATAATGAACAGTGTATCACTTTACACCCATTAACGGCCCGTGGTGAAACTGGCCCGTAATGAACAGTGTATCACTTTATACCCATTAACGGCCCGTTATTCCGTTGGGCCATTTCTAGCCCATGTTATGTTTTGGCCTTCTCAGAGCCCATTTATTCTTGGGCTCATTTCCAGCATTCGTTTACTTACGGCCCGTTACTGTCATTTTCTGCTTGTGGGCCAAATTCAGCCTGTGGTTATAGTCGGCCCGTTTGTGGTCCGTTAATACGTTGGGTCATTTTCATAGCGTCGTCAAATACGGCCTATTAACGATGGCCCGTTACGGTCGGCCCATGAACGGACGATTCCAACTCTAGACCGTTTACGGCCATAATGCGGCCTGTTATTGGCCCATGTTTGGCCAATCGATCATATGACCCGTATAAGGCCCATTGATGATACGGCCCGTACAAGGCCCATTGTTTCTACGGCCCGTAGAAGGCCTACTGTTTCTACGGCCCGTAAAAGGCCCGTTGTTTCTACGGCCCGTAGGAGGCCCAGTGTCACTACAGTAAATATTAGCCCATGGTTATTGTGGCCTAGTTTTAAAAAATAGGTTATTGCAGCCACTAGTTAATCGCGGAAAAAGAACTGCAATGACTACAAGCAAACAAATAAACAAGACAACAAGGAAATAAATAAGCAAGCAACTAATGCTAGGCTATCACGGCTATTACACATATTACATCCACTGGGCATCAAAGTTCGCCACCAGTGCAAATATAGGGAACAAAGCAGCATAACATATACACTGGCCGTCAAAATTGGCCACCAATGCAAATAAACGCGGCAGCAAAACAAGAGCATAATTGAAACAACTTCAGAAGAGCTCAAGAAACGTTATCCTGGGTATCCACCATGCTGGCAATAAGCTTAGCAAGCTGATTAGCTTTGTCCTGTTTGGCGCTAAAATCCTCCAACGCTTGCTGTTGCACCAGAAAGTATGCATCTGAATGCTCCAGGGACTTCCGCAGTCCTTCCGCTTCTTGTCGCAGCACAACTGATCGATGTCTTTCAGCTTGTAGTTGAGACTCAACAAACCGAACTGATTCAGACAATGAGTTTGAATAGCTTGTGCAAGCGGTAGTGGCCAGTAACTCCAACAATAAACCAAGACAGGATGTGTCACTATCCTGAACCTTATCTGCATTACTTCCTTTACCGTTGCTTAATAAGGCACTCTTCCCCAATATTCTGTCAGCATTCTAAAAGAAGAAACAAGCAGACACATAACAAGTTTAGCATGTACTAGTATATGAAACTCATTTCGGTGAACCAGTTCATTAGTAAGGTGGACAGGATTAAACTACCAAGTCTTCTATTGCCAAGTACTAGTACATAATAAAAGCATCAAACAAACATATATCTATGTCCTATGGTAGCAATGGAATCTTAAATTAGAACAGTTGTTCTTCAGGTTTAGGCACTTGTTCTACATGAACAGAGTACAGTAAGACGCAAGAATATAATACTTAAAATAGAAAATGAGCTCATAGACCTTACCACATTCTTGGTTCGGGACCAGCACAGAACAAGGCGTTCCCAGTCATCGTCCAGTAAATGTGTCTCAGGAGAACGTAAGGGAATTTGATGAGTTTCTTTGATGGTGAAGTACGTTTTCTTTAGGTAATTCCGATACTGCCACCAAGCATTCTTGAAGATAGAAGAGGTATTAACACAGGTTACCTCATCCTGAGTTTCCAAATCGGTCCTTCTCTATAGAGAAAATTGGGAAATTTTGCTATATTATAACCATCATGGAGGTAGGATGTATGGGACAAAGCAAAGTAATTGCCATGAATAACATTACTTACACATAACTCCTGGACAAACACCTACAACTGGCATTCCTTCATCTTCAGTATAATATTTCCAAGATGGGAAGATACGCACATACGTTTTAACAACATCAAATGCGATAGATGCTAAACTACCACTAGCTGGTTGTGCTTCCTCCACAGGAATAGGCGTACTAACTGGTGGAGTTGGGGTTCGCCGTGATAGTACTGGCCCTTTGGGCACTGGAGCTGCCTTACTAACTGCTCTTGTTTGGGAGCTCTGTGGTGGAGATGGTGCTGTGTCAACAGGAACTGGGTTACTATCGGCTGGGGTTGGGGTTAGATTGGGTGAAGCTGGTTCTCTGTCCATCGTAGTAGGGGTACAATATGCGAGAGTTTGGGTTATGTGTGGTAGGGCTGGTTCTTGTGCATGTACAACTGGGGTGCTATCTCCACCAAGAGGTAGCACTGTTTTATTTGAAGACCGTGTTTTTAGTCCGCTAGATACTGGCATCACCCGCTCCAATTCAAATGGCTGATAAACAGGAAACATAGTTGAATGTACAGACATTGTATGAGAGACAGATGCAATAGATAGTGTGGAAAAAAGAGGGCATGAAATAGTTGACATGTATATTGTTTAACTAAAACGGACAGCATGACATAATTTCACATATATGATGTCTATCTAAACTGGATAGCAGAGCATAACATAATTCAAAGATATGATGAATAACTAAACAGTATCGCCTGACATAATTCACCTACATGTTATCTAAGTAATCAGGATCGCATCATTTAATTCACATATATGATTTATATGCTAAACAGAGGGCATTCGATATGATGTCTGAACTAAGAACATGGTGTTGAATATTGTGTATATGATGTCTAAACTATACAATGCAAGACACCGTATGCATGATATGAGCAGTATAACCGTGCCAAGTTAGAGCATACACCTCAGTGGGGGAATAGGACTGGTCATCTGTCTCTGAATCCATCTCTGAGGAGCTATCGGGACCCAACAAGAGATCTGCTTCGACAGGTAGCAATGTATGCTTTGAAGGCCTTGTTTTCACTCCAGATTTTTCCATCTCCCACCCAAATGGCTGATTCACAGGAAGAGTAGTTTAATGTACAAACATTGTCGACAAATGGAAATGTAATGAACAAAAGGATGGGCAAGATATCATTCAAATATATGATGCCTGGTTAAACAGGATGGCATTGCACATTTCACATATATTATGGTTGGCTAAAAGACATGAGATTGCATAATTCTCATATATGATATATAAACTAAACAGGTGGCATTACAGAACATGTCTAAACTAAGCAGATGACATATATGATGTCAAAAGTAGGCACTGCAAGGCAACATATGCATGATATGACTAACATCATCATGCCAAGGTAGAGCAAACACCTTGGGGGGTAAATAGGAGTGGTCAGTGGCGTCCGAATCCGCCTCGGAACAGATATCTTCCTCTGGATTACAATCTAGAGAGGGGTGGGGAGGGTTTGCCATTGAACCCACCATGGAGCGATGTTTGCATGACATTGTATTGCCGCGCAAAACTCTTCTCTTTTTCTCTACATGTTCAGCATGACTGTGTACAATATCTGACATGCATACGAAAAAAATATGGTTAGATTATGTAAGGAGAGCATGCAGAAATTTAGAGTGATGGTAACAACCAGTGGATCGATGTTTTTCCGTTGAACCAAAATAGCCCTAATGGATCGACGTGAATGTATAGTAATAAGTGATGTAACAAGTGTACAACCTCTTTGCCGTAGCCGTGTCGACCTCAGCATCATTGGGTTGGTCGCTGAAGCAGTTGAGGCAGAGGTGGCTGTCGGAGGTGTGGAGGAAGATCTGAGGAATCTGTAGACGGCGTCCAGGGCACTACTCTGTTGTGATGGATCGTTCTGTCGTTGGAGCAGCTCCGGTGAGCCGTAAGACGTCAAGGCTGAAGCAGCACAAGACATACATCGTCAATCTCAAGTGGGATTCTAATAGCATTTCCAATAGATGATGTAAAATGGATGTAATATTAACATCACCAAAAACCACCTGACTACAGCAGATGAGGTAAAAACTGTTGACTCTGAACTTAACTGTCGAAACTGAAATTTACTATGGAATCTGAATGCTACTGTCGAAACTGAACGCAATGGGAGCAGAGAGGCACTTGACATGTAGTTTAGGGAGGGCCTGCAATTCATCTTCAACTTGCACCCCCCTGAGCCGCCAGCCACCACCGGCCGAACCGCCGGTCCCAGCGCCGCCTCGCCGCCCCGAAACAACTCGCCACCGCCGCCCCGGACAGCCCTCTAGGCCCTCGCCCCCACCATGAACCCTAA
Organism: Aegilops umbellulata; assembly: GCA_032464435.1. Classification (NCBI taxonomy): domain Eukaryota; kingdom Viridiplantae; phylum Streptophyta; class Magnoliopsida; order Poales; family Poaceae; genus Aegilops; species Aegilops umbellulata. The sequence continues at coordinate 47,215,746 of CP136060.1, read as the reverse complement.
GATAGATAGTGGGGTACCTCTCCGGCGAGCCCCCGTCCCTGCTGCGGTGGTTCTTCCTTAACTCCGGCGAGCCCCCCCCCAACCCCTGAAAATCGACTGGCCCAAAACTCGATTCAGTCGACTGAAGTGTGGCTTAATCGGAGCAGAGCAGCAGCACGAGCGAGGGGGAGAGCAGCAGCAGCAGCTGGGCAAGCGAGCGATCGAGCGAGAGCCGGAGCAGCAGCAGCAGCAGATCTGGCTGGTATGGATGCCGCCGCCGAAGGGGCCTCGCACTGGGGGAGAGCCGCCGTGGAGATGTCGCCCGCGGCGCCGGCTTCAAGGTAGCCGTTCCATGGGGGTACGGGATGGAGCATCGTCGGCGCCGGTCGAGTTAAGGAGAAGGTGCGATGCGATGAGTGTACAACCTCTTTGGTGGCGCCGAGTAGGCCTCGGCTTCGTCCGAGGAGTCGGTGAGGATGCTGCGATTCCGGTGGAGCAGGTTAAGGCGGCGCTGTGGGGATGGAGCAGCCGCGATAGACGAGGCGATCATCGGAGCAGCTCCTTGGAGGTGGAGGACGGGGCGGCTGAACCGACGGGACGGCAAGATGGACGACGGATCCTCATCGAGGGAGGTGGACGAGGGACGTCGAGCTGTTGTGGTGGACGATGTTGTCGGGGAAGAGGCTCCGGCTGGGCAGCGGTGACGTGGTGGACGGAGGAGGGTGGGGTTTCGCGGCTGGAGCGGAGAGGTTATGGCGGCCTGGGATTTCGAATGTCGAAAAGGGGGTGATGGGAGGGGGTGAAGCATGACTTAGGAACGCGCTTGTCCAAAATGTAGGCTGTGTTACAAAAGTACCCCCCACCGATTTGAACTAGCGGCGCTTTCGGCTCAGGGTTAGAAGGGGGATTTCGCATGTCGGGATTTGGCAGCTGGAGGGAGTTTTCGCGCGCGTTGTAGTTTCGGGATAGCAAGGCGCGGGTCGTGAAGGCGCCAGTATTGGGAGCACGATATCTGAATTTTCGGGATATAACAAGACGCGGGTTGAATTTCAGGGACAAGCCTAACGTGTCGTAATATTGTACTTGTACGTACCAAATCAATTCACACTTCCCTCAACCAAAAAGAAAACGAAAAAAATAAAACTATTCACACCACACAAAGAGAGAGTCTTGCCCCGTTTTACTATACAAATGCTATTCAAAGATACTCCCTCCTTCCATATATATAGGGCCTAATGTGTTTTTCGATGCTAACTTTGACCAAATCTTGGAGCAATGATATATGACATGCAACTTACACAAAGCACACCGTTAAATTCGTCTGTGAAAGGTTCTTTCAATGATATAATTTTCACATTGTGCATGTCATGTACAATTAATCTTGTCAATAGTCAAAGGTGGTCTTAAGAATCTCATTATGTCGGATCACGGGTTCCGGCAGACCCTTAAGGTTCGAACTCTGGGGTGCGCGCGGAGATTATGCCCTCTACCTCTCCGTCTCGCAAGGATCTAAACTACAGGACGAACAGCACAAGAGACACATGGTTTATACTAGTTCGGGCCACCATTGTGGTGTAATACCCTACTCTAGTTTGTGGTGGATGGATTGCCTCTTGGGCTGATGAGGATGAACAGTACAAGGAAGAACAGCCTCGCGAGGGTCTGTTCTTGGCTAGGGGATGAACTGCTGGGGGAGTTCGATCGCCCTTCTCTCTCTAAGTGTGTTGCTAGCTCTGTTTGTGGATGCTATGTTCTAGCTGGTTTCTTTCTCCTCTACCCTGGGGGTGGCTAGTCCTATTTATAGGCAAAGGCCCTGGGCCTCTTCCCAAATATTTGAGCAGGAAGGGCGCCAACAATTGGCCAATTCGAAGGGGAACATCTAGTACACTTATCCTGACTAAAGTTGGTCTTCGCCTGCCAAAGGCCCTGTGGTGACGCCGTTCTGGGCTCCATGGTGACCTCCTTCCCACCGTTGGACTGGCCTTGGTCTTGTTGCACCAAAATGGGTGCCTTTGCTTGATCCTTTCGCCTGCGCTTGCCCCCTTTTCACCAAAGAGGAAAGGGGAACGCTGCGCGGGCTGGCGCCCGCCTGGCACCTTTGGTCGTCATGGCTTGCGTCATGGGCACCTCGCGAGGTACCCTGCCTTGATCTCTCCGCCTCCTCGTGAGCCATCCTGAGGAGGCCGCGCCTGAGGAAGCACCGTGTCGTCCGCCTCGCGAGGCTTGGCCCCTCGCGAGGGTCTTGGGTCTTGTGTTGGTGAAGATGGTCCGCGCTGGGCCCCCATTCGAGCCACGCCATAGGCCGCAGGCAGGCAAGTCTGGGGACCCCCGTTCCCAGAACGCCGACAGTAGCCCCCGGGCCCAAGGCGCGCATGGACTTGGCCGCACCGAGAGGCGAAAGGGCAAGGGCGAAGCGCCGCGGGCCCTAATAGCCTGCGGCCTTGGGCGCCGCGTGGCGGTTTGATAGGACATGGGCGTCTCCGCTTCCCCACGACGCCTTGGTGACTGCGCGGATTGGACAAGCCCCTGCATGCAAATCGTGTCATGATTACCTGCGATCGTGGAGGCCGATGGTTGGCCTTCGCCGGCTATATGTACGGCACCGCGCGTGTCCTTCCAGCCCATCTCTTCTTGCTTCCTCCTCTGCCTCAGTTCTTGCTCCGTCTTGGTGTGATGGCTCCAATTCGCCGGTTTTCTGCGGCGGAGAAGGGAAAGGCTCCCCGAGAGGGAACAGACCCTCTCCCGCCGAAGAAGCGACCTGCTCCCTACGGCCGCGATGAGGAGGGCTGTTAGGTGGCGCCGAGGCCTTGGTATGAGCGGCCTCCGCCGGGGTTCCCGCTTCCTTTGTATGCCCACGCCGAGGGCCTTGGAAGAGGAGATGTCGATCCCCTCGGCCAGCGCCGTCGCCGGCGCCGGAGGGTCACGAAGGTGTGGGTCGTTCCTCCTGGAGTCCACACCGAGGGCTCCTCCCGCGAGCTCATGCTCCACGCCGCCATGCCTCCGCAAACTTGGATTCGCTTTCCTCCCTTCTTCGCCTCCGTCTTCCCGCGGGGAAGACTCCTGGAGCTATGGCTGCAGCACGCCGACTGCAGCACCCCGGTGACCGAGGCAAAAGTCACGGTCCTTGCCTCGGGTGAGGTCTTTATGACTCGCGGCTGGGGCGAGATCGCTCGGGGTGGCAGAGCAAGGGGCACCCTCACGATCCACCTGGAGTACGATGGCGCTTCGGTGATGTTCTTCAAGGTCTTCGACGCGAATGGGCGCCGGCTGGAGTGCTGCCCCGGGGGAGGTGGCCAGGACCTCTCCATGGCGGCGGCTGGGCCCGCCGACCGCCCCCTGGACAGCTCAACAAGCGATGGGAGCGCCGGAGGATCTAGCGATCCCAGCGAGGTCTTCGCGACTCCGGAGACGAGCGACGACAGCTACGAACCCGCGAGCCAGCGCTGCTCCCGGAGCAGGGCGGGCTCGCTTGGCCGCCGCCGACCCTGATCTGGATGGGGTTGGCGCCGGCGCTTGATGGCCCACTATTGATGATGGCGTCTTTTGCAGGGGCGCATGTAGTCAGCACCCTTTAGGACCCGTTCCCTGCGAGGAATCACATTGCGCCCCATAGGGGCTTGTAAGGCGGCTGTGATCCTTGTTGTTAATATGTAACCCTTGCTATGGATCTGTGCGAATCGCAAATTTCGTCATAGTTCGGTCCTCCATTTCGCACCTCGCGAGGGCTTGGTGCTCTGCGTCGACAGGTCCCAGTCCCAAGGTGGCGTCAGCCGTCACTGGTATGCCAGGTCGCGATGCCGTGGTCAAGGCCAGGAGGTGAGCGACCCGGGGTCCGGTAAGAGCCCCTGAGTCGCGATGCTCAGGAGGTCCCCTTTGGCGCCCAAGCAGCCGTCGCTTGGTGAGGAAGGGAAGAAACATCGCTAGTACAGAGTTGCTTTAGGTGCGGGGGTAGTGCCACGGTAGCTAATGCTTTGGATGGTGACTTATCTCTGAGAATCGGGGATCGCCTCTAGCGCGTCGTCGGGTCCGGGGGGCAATTTGGACGGAGCTGCTTGACGAGGTCCCCGCGTGCCCCTTCTCCCTCGCCTCTGCTCCCCTTTCTGCTCTATGTCCTCGGGTCCCGGCCCTCGAGCTGGTCTCAGCAGTCGCTGGTATGCCAGGTCATGATGCCGTGGACAAGGCCAGAGGGTGAGGGCTGGAGAGCCAGTAGGAGCCCTGAGTCGCGATGCTCAGGCACCCCCCCTTTAACGTGCAAGCGGTTTGCGCGGGCGAGGGTGAAGGAAACGCCGTGAGGGCCTTGACTAGCGCAATTTCCCCTAAAGATCCTGCAGATTCATCACAGAAAGAAGATGGGGCTGCCATGGCAGTTGTCAGTCGACCGTTAGTCGCTCAAGAGCTCGTTGGTTGGAGTGGGTGAGGTGTATCAGGGCACCCGTGAGCCAGCGCGGGGCTCACGAGGCCCTACCTCTTAGGCGGGTTGCGCCTGGCACTGGGCCGTATCTTGAGATGTGTTCCTGCAAAATTTGGTTAGATGCCGGCACTCTACGTCCTCGGGTCCCGGCCCTCGAGCTTGTCTCAGCCGTCGCTGGTATGCCAGGTCGCGATGCCGTGGACAAGGCCAGAGGGTGAGGGCTAGAGGGCCAGTAAGAGCCCTGAGTCGCGATGCTCAGGCACCCCCCCCTTTAACGTGCAAGTGGTCGACATGGAGAAGAAGAGGCGCCGTGGACGGCATCAAGTAATCAAGCATGATAGGCGAATGCATAATTGGAAATAAACGCAGGGGAGATACACGCCGCTGGGCCTAGCCCGAGCAGCTTGGCGATGATGCAGCCCGAGGGGTGCCCCCAGCAAAGCAAGCTAATGACTGAAGGAAATAAAAAGGGATACATGCCACGGGGACGGACCCATGTGGCCTGGGAGTGACGCAACCCTAAGGGGGCACTCCCAGCTGGGAATGAAACTTGAAAGATGTCACCTGAAGATGTCGTCGGCGAAGTGGCGTTGGTGCTGCAGACTCGGTGGGCTGCGGAAGCCGATCCTCACAAGCCCCCAGGCCCTGGGGCCTCGGGAGGCTCCGGAGACACTGATGGCTCCTCGCGGGCTGCCTCCATCTCCGCCAGAGCCGCAGAACGCCTGTCTTCCTGAGCCTCCAAGATGCCCCTCATGAGACGCCGGTACGCCGCAGCCATGCTCGGCAGGCCGTAAGGCATGCGAACATAGCTGTGGGGACGTCCTCCGCAGCACCCCACTCGGGAGGGCCAGAGGCGCTCCATCGTGGCGATCTGATTGAGCCCTGGTACGTTGACGCAGACGCGGAGCCTACCATCCTCGCCTGGATGTGGAGCCACAGCTGGTGGACGATGGCGACTTCTCGTGATCCCTGACTCCTGTAGTTCTTGAATGGACTTGTTAACGAACTCCTGCTGGTCTGACCTTCCTCGCCTGGCTCCTTCTCGAGGGAATCGCGCTTCGAAGCACGACTCCACATGGTGCCCAAGCGCCTCCCTCGTGACCCTGGCAAGGTCGGTGGCCCTCCAGGTGGGAGCCCCCGAGCCCTGCCTGAGGAGGGCGCCGGGCGCGCTTTCCTATGCGATGGAAGGAGGGTCCCCCTGGGCAGACACGGGCCCTGAAGGGCCTGCCTCCTGAGGGACTGGGCCTGACGACGTCTTCTTCTTTTTGGGTGTGGTCTCGGGAAGCCTCCTGCTCCCGCGATCTGGGTCTTCAAGCGACGCGGCCTGAAAGGCTCGCTCCAGGGAACACACTGCATCCCTCTCTTCACATGGCACCGTGATGACGCCGCCACTTCCCGGCATCTTGAGGACGTTGTAGCCGTGGTGAGTCACGACCATGAACTTGGCTAGTGTCGGGTATCCAAGGATGGCGTTGTACGAAAGACGGATGTGGGCGACGTCGAAGTCGATGAGCTCGATGCGGTAGTTGCTGCGGGCTCCGAAGGTGACAGGGAGGCGGACCTGCCCGATCGGGACTGTGGAACCGTCGGTGACTCCGGAGAAAGGCTTGGTTGGCTGAAGCTGGTCATAGGGCACTTGGAGGTTGTTGAATGTTTCCATGGACAAGACGTTGAGCCCTGCTCCACCATCGATGAGGGTCCTGGTGACCAGAACGTTGCTGATGACTGGGGAGCAAAGCATCAGGAGGACTCCGGCTGTGGCCGCGCACTTGAGCTGGTCTACCGAGCTGAACGTGATGGCGCACGCTGACCACCTGAGGGGGCGCGTTGCTTCGAGCCTGGGGAGGACTGCATTGACTTCACGGGCAAACTGCTTGAAGATGCGTTGGGAGGCTGGGGCTTGAGCTCCGCCTAGGATGCAGGCGATTGCGCGCAGCTCTTGGAAGCCCCCAGCCCCCTCGTCTTGGTGGCGGTCTTCGTTCCTCCTTGGCTGAGGCGGCAGCGGCGGCAGGCCCGGGTTGCCGTGAGGGCGGTCCTCACGAGGCTGATCCCTCCAGTCCCCCTCGCGAGGCGGGTCCCGCCAGCGGTCCTCGCGAGGTTGGTCGCGCCACCCTTGGCGCGGGCCATGATCTTCCCAGCGTCCTGGGTTTCTTCCTCCTCCTCGGCCGTAGCCCCGGTCAGCACGGTCAGGGCGACGGCCGATTCTTCCTTCTCGCACGGCGCAGAGTTCTTGGCATTCATTGGTGTTGTGGGTGTGGAGGTCGTGGTACACGCAGTACCGGCTGCCCCTGGAGGATTCGGGCAGATCCTTGCCCCGCTTGGTGTCTGGTGCCGCCGCGAGTACGGCAGCCCCCTTGCGCTTCACGTCCTTGGCCTTGGGCTTCTTCTCTTCTGGGTCTGCGGCAGGCAGCTCGAGGAGGGAGAGACGTCCTTCCTCAGCCCTGGCGCACTTGGTCGCCAAGTTGAACAGCTCCAGGGAGGTGCAGAGGTCCTCATGCATCGCCAACTCCTCCTTCATCTTGACGTCGCGCACGCCATCGGAGAAGGCCGAAATGATGGCCTCCTCGGACACCCTGGGGATCTTGAGGCGTGCACTGTTGAAGCGCTGGATGTACTTTTGTAGGGTCTCCCCAGGTTGCTGCTTGATGCGGCGCATGTCGCTCACGGTGGGAGGCCGGTCGCGGGTACCTTGGAAGTTGGCGATGAAGCGAGTGCGCATCTGATCCCAGGAGGAGATCGTGCCTGGAGAGAGATTCAGGAGCCAGGTGCGAGCTCCTTCCTTCAGCGCCATGGGGAACCAGTTCGCCATGACCTTTTCATCCCCGCTGGCAGCTTCGATGCCCAGCTCGTAGAGCTGGAGGAACTCTGCGGGATCGGTCGTGCCGTCGTAGCGGGGAGGCAGGTCCGGCTTGAACTTGCCGGGCCACGCGACGTTGCGCAGCTCGGTGGTGTAGGCGCGGCAGCTTGCGGTGGCTACGGGAGGCTTTGGTTGAGGGAGAGCTTGGCCTTGCGGGTCCCCTTGCGCTGCTGCTGTGAGCAGCGCGGGGTCTTGACGCGCCGCGGCTGGAGCGGGGTCTCGGCGAGCCGGAGCAGGGAGCGCTCGGGCAGCCTCTTGCGGTCGAGGGACTTCTTGGCAGCTCCGTTCTTGCTGAGTTGGCGCCTGACGGAGCGGGTTCCGCCCAGGGGCCATGCGCCTTGGAGCCATGGCGTCTTCTTGGAGCGGAGGTGGCTGGTACGCCCCCGGAGCTTCATTGCCCGCGCGGGGCGGGGTGCGGTGCAGCGGAGCGGACGGTGCAGGAGAGCCCCCTGCGGCGCGGACGAGCTCGGCGACGCGGTCGAGCCACTCTTCGTAGACGTCGTCGACGGGACGGTAGCGCAGGAGCTCGTTTGCCGCGATGAGTGCAGCTCGAGCCTCCAAGGGCGCGCGGAGCGCGTGGGACGAAGAGCCAGCTGGCGTGAGTGACGGAGTAGCGGTGCGGCCGTCTCACCGCACAGATGGGTGCTGAGACGACGCTTGTTGCTCGTTCCCCGCCGGGCCGGTGGCGGCGTTGACGGCGGGCGACGGGGAACGACGAGGACGCCCGCCGACGGGAGCTGTCTGGGCGACGCGGGAAGCGATGGCGGCCCGGTGCTCGGCACGGGCCCGACGAGCGTCAGACATGGATGCGACGGTCGGAGGAGAACGGAGCGGTGGAAGGCAAATTCCGGCGCACCCCTACCTGGCGCGCCAAATGTCGGATCACGGGTTCCGGCAGACCCTTAAGGTTCGAACTCTGGGGTGCGCGCAGAGATTATGCCCTCTACCTCTTCGTCTCGCAAGGATCTAAACTACAGGACGAACAACACAAGAGACACAGGGTTTATACTAGTTCGGGCCACCATTGTGGTGTAATACCCTACTCTAGTTTGTGGTGGATGGATTGCCTCTTGGGCTGATGAGGATGAACAGTACAAGGAAGAACAGCCTCGCGAGGGTCTGTTCTTGGCTAGGGGATGAACTGCTGGGGGAGTTTGATCGCCCTTCTCTCTCTCTAAGTGTGTTGCTAGCTCTGTTTGTGGATGCTATGTTCTAGTTGGTTTCTTTCTCCTCTACCCTGGGGGTGGCTAGTCCTATTTATAGGCAAAGGCCCTGGGCCTCTTCCCAAATATTTGAGCGGGAAGGGCGCCAACAATTGGCCAATTCGAAGGGGAACATCTAGTACACTTACCCTGACTAAAGTTGGTCTTCGCCTGCCAAAGGCCCTGTGGTGACGCCGTTCTGGGCTCCATGGTGACCTCCTTCCCACCGTTGGACTGGCCTTGGTCTTGTTGCACCAAAATGGGTGCCTTTGCTTGATCCTTTCGCCTGCGCTTGCCCCCTTTACACCAAAGAGGAAAGGGGAACGCTGCGCGGGCTGGCGCCCGCCTGGCACCTTTGGTCGTCATGGCTTGCGTCATGGGCACCTCGCGAGGTACCCTGCCTTGATCTCTCCGCCTCCTCGTGAGCCATCCTGAGGAGGCCGCGCCTGAGGAAGCACCGTGTCGTCCGCCTCGCGAGGCTTGGCCCCTCGCGAGGGTCTTGGGTCTTGTGTTGGTGAAGATGGGCCGCGCTGGGCCCCCATTCGAGCCATGCCGCAGGCAGGCAAGTCTGGGGACCCCCGTTCCCAGAACGCCGACACATTACGCCCTATGTAGATGGAAGGAGGGAGTATGAATCCATGTTATGTCCGATTAAATTTTTTCGCTTGCTGTATAATGCATGTAACCTACTCATACCAACATTTTAGTGCATTCCAAATGTCTATACTACCACTGCAATTCGAACTAAATTTGAACTCATTTCTATATTTCAATAATAATCTACAATCATGATTGTTGCCAACTTCAACCATCAAAGTTTCCTTGCTATCCGCCAGATATAAATCAGACAGCCTATAATGCAGGATGGCAGGCACCATCATCAACAACTCTGTTTTTTATAAGAGTAGAGATAAAATATATTAAATGTAGTATACCATGTTCATAACCACACTATGTTTATCACTGTTATATATATTCACACATCCGTCGGTTTCAAACACTATGATAAATTCTTCAAATATCCGAATTCGCTTTTTATAATGAAGTATATATGATCTCTATTCGTCTTTTACACCCACACAACCCTCTTATCTTTGTAGCTAGCGCTAACTTTCTCTTGTGCATGCACATGCCCGCATCCCTCTCACCCTTCCTCAGCATTCTCTAGCTCCATCGCGTGAATTCGTGTTTTCACTTTAGGTCGTTCACCCACGGTGTGTGTAGGCCCCCCAGCTCCTTCTTTATGACACACATCGATCGATATGCCTCTCTAGCCAGGTGTGCCTAGCACAAACACAAGCTTCCCCTCTTCTCTTGTCACCGTCCATGCATGCCTCACTCCCACCACTCTTTTCATCGTTCTCGTACTCGCACACTCCTCCCCCTCGATATAGTATGCCTCTCGTACCACCTCCTACATGCATCCCTCTCTCTCTATCCTTCTCCTCGTGCCTCATTTGCTTCTAACACACACATGCATGTATACCGACCGATCTCCCAACATATACTACATCGACTTTAACTACCCCCCCATCGATCGATGTACCTCATAAGTTATGTCTCTCCTTTCTCTTACAAAGGGCGATTGATCTTCCTATGTAGTTACGTCTGCTTACCACAGCCACATCGTCCCCCTCATCATTCATGCATGCCTCCTAACCCGTCTCTCACATGCACGTGCACAGACAACAAGCAGCCATCTCCTCTCTTATTGATATTGCGGGCGTGCCCTCCGTTTGTCTAGCAAGCCTATCCCACCATTTGTTAGAAGCAACTCCACTACAACCCCCTCCAACACTCTAGCTCTGTCTCTCTCCCAACCTTATTCATCTCCTGCACATATGCATGGATGCCGATCGATCTCCCTTAATACATGAGGCAGATCGATCTCCTTAATACATGAGGTAGGCCTCTCTCCTCCTCCACACATATACCAGCCATTGTACCTCTATAGTTAATTGGGCCTCCCTCTTCCCCCACCACACACCGATAGTCGAGCGCTGCAGGTAGGTATCCATGCCACAGAGACAAACTGCACATGTCCCATCTCACATTCCAGTAGGCCAGCCACTCTATATCTTTGACGTGGGCACACACAAATTCGATGGCACTCTTTATCGATCGCGCGCGCGCACACACACACACATCATCCCTCTCTTCGATTCTATAGACACCTCAAGCCGATGATACCTCCACTCTCTTCTCGTGGATCGCCCCCTCTATATATATGTTATATCCAGGACTCTATTTCACACACATTGCATATGTTAAATTTTTTGATTGACCCCCCCCCCCCAAAAAAACTCTCAAGAACCCACACACTATATCTCTCTAGGTTTGTATCTCTCTCACACAACCCCACGTAGGTGGTGTACGTATACAAGAAGAGAATAGGTGCACCGTGCACGTACTCGCGCTTCGTGCCCAGCCACACCCGCGCGGGTACACGGTGGAGCTCATTTCTTTACGAAATGGCAGCCCACGTGCTAATTTGAACACATGTAGCGGTTGTTTACCTAGGGAGGTCGTGTACCACGCGTGCACGAAACAAAGTTTGACTTGACGTGTTGCCGCGTTATTTTTAAATAAAGTTATAGCGCTCAATGGCACGCACACAGAATATAAAATGATTTTTATGGAGGAAAAGGTAGTCTGCTCTTCAGAGTATCTCACACAAGGCTCCGATGGCCTCTCTCTCTCTCACTGTTGGTCACTGATCCGGTCGCATCCCGTCCGCCGGGGGAAAGGGAGTGTGGTGGCCTCTCTCTCTCTCACCATTGGTCACTGATACGGCCGCATCCCGTCCGTCGGGGGAAAGGGAGTGTGGTGGCCTCTCTCTCTCTCACCCTTGGTCACTGATTCGGCCGCATCCCGTCCGCCGGGGGAAAGGAAGGAAGTGCATCGTTTCTCCGTTCGACGACGCCGAGGCAGCACGTCCCGATCTGCGGTACACGCCGTTATCTCTGACCAAGCTCCGACGCGGCAGGGCCTACGCCTACTCGCAGATTCCGCCCGCCGCCGCTCACCTAGTTACATCCCGACGACCTCCAGGTATCCCCTCCGGCCTTGCTCCACTGCCCGTTTTCCCACGCCGCTGCATGTGGATCTTCCATAGTTCTTTGCCCAAAACGTACTTTCCATATTGCATTCTCGTCCTCACACCATTTTAGACAAACACAACCATGTTGTTATCTTCCCTTAGGACAAGGAATATGCTCATTTTTTGTCGTCGCATGTGTCATGAACTGTTATTGGCCAGTAATTGTTTCCTTTCTACCTCTTTTTTGCAAACAGGGCTATTCATTTCACCTCGTTGCTATTGCGACCTTTTGGTGGACTGCACAAATCACTTTTTTCTTAAGAGTGTTTTGTGCAGTTGTACTAAAATGTCACATGGGCAACATCTCTACATTTCAGTGCGACTGCACAAAGGGAGATTGGTTTTGCTCTATCCTCCTCATCCAACTCCGAGCCTAATCTTCTCCAACTAGTTAGTCTTAAGAGAGACCGCAAAGGTGACCGGCTTCTATTTGTGTTTTATTGTTTCATCAGCAGTCCTCTATTATCGTAATCACACTTGATATCTTTGGAACAGGGACGCTCAGCTCTATTTTAGTGGAACTGCACAAAATGATCGGAATGTTGCATGCTCCAGACAGCTACTTTTTTCCCAACATGCCTTGTTGATTTAGACAGAGCTGGGGGGACGTTGCTACCAATGAAAGCATGGATCAATTTTAATTTAACACCTTCTCACAACTTTGTCTTCAGTTGTGATGTAATTATTAGCTCTGATCTGCTAATAATTGACATGCATTAGCAAGGAAGTTAGTTTTTTATTGTTTCCGAAAGAGCATCGATGGCAAGACACGCGAAACAAAATTTGAAAGCTCACACCATTGTACAATTTCATGTCGCTGGAAAATTATTTGTATAGTACGTCAATTATGTAAACAAATGATGGAAGCTTGATAGCATTGCCAGAAGCCTCTTCATCATCCGGGTCCATGTGCCATGCACGAAATTATACTCCTTCGTTCCTAAATATTTGTCTTTTTACAAATTTCAAACGGGCATATTTTAGAGTGTAGATTCACTCATTTTGCTTCATATGTGTACTCCCTCCGTTCCTAAATATTCTATTCATCTTAACAGAGATTTCAACATATTTTGGAAACACAAATACTCCGGAGTATATTTAAGAACCGAGGGGGTAGTGCACAACCGCATGGGAGACTCAGCCCGGTCGTTGCGCCGCATTAATAGTGAGTAATGAGCAATCAAATCATAAGCCGCACCCTTCCCACTGTAAGTTGCTCTGAAGAAGCAACCATCAATATGCTCTTCTTTGAATCCGCTCATACTACTCCATCCGTCACTGTTTATACATCACGCTTCAGAAAAAAGAAAAAAATCTGTGGGACCAAGGCGACTAGCGATCGGCCTGAAAAATAGCATTGGTAGTTATAGCACGGCGTCTATTACTAGAGGGAGTAATGCGTACACACATGCATGCAGTGCTTCCACCCTGGGTACACACATGCATGCACTCCGTAGTAGTACAGTACATGGAGAGAAAATTGTGGACTTGATTGCGGTTACCACGCCCTAATTAATTGAGCATTAAACCAAACGCATCTAAAGTCTCTCTGGTGGTGTTAATGCATTGAGAGAAATGCATCATAATGAAGCGCGCCTTGTAAACTGTGACGAAGGGTGGAGTAGTATGAAGGTGCAAAACCAAGTACGCGTACTAGTACTGCGCTTGGCTCTTCGGCCCTTCGTGAAGTCGAACAATGATGGTACTCCGCATGTTGGGTACTACAGTGTATGCCTCTGACAATCTGACACCGAATGGACTGATGCATGCCCACCGAGGGTAGGTTGCATTAGTCAAAAGGCGTAAGCGAGCTTCACCTTGTCCTGCAAGCTTGTCCTCGTTCTGCGAGTTGACGGGACACACCAAAAAGTAGTGCTAGTCCATACTCCCTCCTTTCCGGTTAATATGGCTTAATCTTTTTTGCGGGTAAATGAGAGAGCTTTATTCATATATAAGCATTCTTAGGACGATCAACCAAGACACTGGTCACTAGGAAGCCAAAAAAAGAAGTAGGAAGTGAGGTGTGTCATCAAGCCAGCTCTCGGCCACATTCAAAGTGCAACAAGCACGGTTCGCACAAAGATGCGCCGCAAGGTTTGCTGACCTGTTTACATGTTGAATAACAAAAAAAGAGGAAATATTACCGAGCGCTACTATTTGTAACAGGATATGAGCTAGAATTAAGCGAGAATTGTGGCGATTGTTCCATGCAATCAACTTCCATTATCACATGCGAGAACCCTCGAAGAGAACCAAATGTGTTGAAGATTGCTTTTATCACATTTTAAAATTATAATAAGAGTGCAGACGCTCCTCCATCCGGTTCCTAGTAGTATAGTGTAGTATGCTTCTGGCAATCTGACACCGAATTAACTGTTGCACGTCCACCGCCTGAGCAAGGGAGAGCTTGCATTAGTCAAAAGTTTCTCCTTGTCCTGCGAGCCACCGCGTGCAAGCTTCTCCCGTCCTTTAAACTTCTCCTCGTTCGGCAAGTTGACGGGACACAACAAAGTAATGCTAGTCCATGCTGCCTCCTCTCCGGTTAACATGGCTTAATTTCAAACGAGATAAATACACTGTCTGTTACTATATATTTGTAAAAATACAGTCAGTGGACTTCATAATACGCTCACTACGCTCAATATACATATTTTCCGGTGTTCATACGGTCACTAGCTCACCCTAACTGAGTATGTGTGTGCATGCACGTGTAGGTTGAGCACTTGAGCATCACCGTGTGTGTTCCGTCGTGTGCTTGGACATGCATGCATTAGGGCGTCGCGCGGGTTTTTGCGTCCATATGTAGGTGTGACTGTTGCATACACATAGGGGGAGTACGTGTAGGGGCCACTAAGGAGCAGTCAAATCACACAGTAAGTTAGTCGGAAGAAACAACCATCATTTCACTCTTGAATGACACGTACGCAATATAAAATGGTTGATATGGAGAGAAAAAGAAAACCACTATACTATACACTAGCAGGGTGCGTGTGAGAGACGGGTCAGGAGGTGAATGACACGTGGCCCCAGGGGGTGGCTGGCCCACCTATCATACAACCAAAGGCAGGTGCAGTAGAGGGCCGAGGAGTAGTACGAAATCCTATGCACCTACGCACGCTAACCAAGGGCTGAGTGATCACTCGAATCGCAAGATCAATTGACTAGAAGCTATGCTAGACCCATGGAGGCGATGAGCGCGAGCATCAGCTGGCTGTGCCAGATGGTCCACGACGCCGGCCTGCGGCCCGGCAGGTAGTATTGCTTGAGGCCGCCAGGGCGAGGGGCTGCTTGGACGACAGCTTCGCATCCTTGTTCGACGAGGTCCTCGTCGGTTTCCTCGACAAGTTCACTGTCGTCAAGAAGCTTGCGGACGACTTTGACGTAAGCCTCCAGCCGACGCGCCCAGGCTCTGCGATGCCCGCCACCCTCAACGGCAACTATGGTAACAACCTCTTCGACGCACTGGTGGCCCTGCGACTGCCCGTCGTCGCGCCGGAGAATGTCCACCTCGCGGTCGCGCTCGCCACGCAGCGCCTGGCGCAGCAAGCACCATCGACATAATCACCCACGTCTATGCGCAAATCGTCCACAAGGACTAGTACATGCAAGAGGAGGACGATAGGACGCTGGCCTTCTTGGAGCGCAGGGCAACCTTGGACGGCACTGTTCAGAAGCACGTTGAGCTCGCCGCCAACGCCGCTGCTCCTCACACATCGGTTGGTGACCCGGCGCACTAGGGCATGAGGATGTCGTTGAACGTTGATGGATCCGTATGTATTTTTATCCTTCCGTCAAATCCATGTAGCAGTATATGATACTACAGTAATTATCTTACCTTTCGCATCAACTTCATAACTTTCGTACGTACTCCATGCATGAACGGCACTAGAAGCAAACTTCTCATTACTCTAGGCAAAATCGTTATTTTCTATCTATCGGTCGCGCCATGGAGCAGAACCAAATTTTACAAGTTACGAGTTCAAAAGGAAAAGTCTGCCGTGTTCGCGTCGCACCCCCACACGGTTGGTCCGGCACGCCGCTCAAGCGGGAATGCGTGCGGTGTTGCATTTTCACTTACAAGTGGGACCACAGTTGAACAAACCGACTATCGGCAAACCCCCACCCCGCCCACCGCGCGATGGCTGAGAAAAGAGGACAGGAGGGAGAAGAGATGGCTGTAGCACGGACTCCAAGAAAATTGGTGTCGGATGGGACTCGTGTGGGTGGCGTGTGCCGTACTGCTAGACGTGAATGCTAGTTATGGCCCATGCCACCCCACTATATCGAGCCTATATCGAGGTACGTAGAACAAATTTCCTGTAGTCCGTGCTCATCCCTCCTCTATCTCTCTTCTCAGCCAGCCAGCGGACGCGTGGAGCCCATCGTCTGTTTGCTCACATGCGGCCCCACATGTCAGTGAAAACACAAGAGGACCCACTGAACCTGCACATCTTTCACCTCGACGTGCTGGTGATGAAAAACAAATCCAATAAAGATCTTCGTTGGCTGCTTTTGGAGTTACTCAAGAGTAGTAAGATTCTATTTACAGTTTAACCCAAGATGCACATCTCGTGGCTTCAACTACCACTCTATTTTCTTTCATGACACGACCTGGATGCTGGATGTCCCACGTGTCAGCAAAAGGAGGAAGAACCTGACCAAATCTTCGGTTCTGCTCTCGGATTAGACTAGTTGTGCTAACTTAAATTTTTTATTGTGTACTCCCTCCGTTCCAAAATACTTGACTTCCATTTGTCCAAAAATGGATGTACCTATATACTAATACATGTCTAGATACATATATATTTTGACAAATAGAAGGCATGTAGTATTGTGCAACGGAGGGAGTAGAATGGATGCAAGTTTTTGTATTGGGAAGAAGAGTACATCCATATATTGATAGAGCGCAATTTAGTAGATGTTCTATCACTTTTAGCTAGTATAGAATAGAGGCTAGACATGAGACTAGATGCGAGGAAGCAACGTCTACTTCTTTACACTCGAAGAAGAAAGAAGCACGCAAGATCGAGCCTCCGCATGTGAAGCTAATACAAATAGTGTACTACTATTGTCGATTGGCCTCATCCGATAACCTGTTGCAATGCACGTACAATTATGTATTCGGAAAATATTTTTTGCCTCGTCGCACCACTCACTCAGAGAAGCGACTCAAAAGCCATTCATAAATTTAGTAAGTTTATCACAGGCATATCATTTTATTACATAGAACAACAGGTCATCAACCCACATCGACAACGAGGATACATTATAAATACTAAAGTTTTCACCACACAACAAATAACAAGCCATGAAATGAACTTCAACTCAACCATTCCGCGGCGTTGGAAACGCTTGCTTTGAACCACAAGTGATTCTCTAGGATGGGCCATCCGTTGTCGATCTGGAGACCAACGCAGGACTGATCATCCAGGCTGAAGCGGCCTACTATATCAGTACCAGGGTAGGGAACCACCCAAATATCCGAGGTATAGACACAGTTGCTTCTCATAAATGTGTCAACAGCAGTTGGATCTCCTTTCACCATCAGCGGATAGTTTTGTCCAAGGAAGAGCGAGTTTTCTCCAAGACTATCAATTATGTGCTAGGGAGAAGGAGTTGGCACTAGCACCCTAGTATCCATCCCGAATACCAAGCAACGGGTGTTGGAATAGGTCCGGAGAGTGCGACCATGGGAGACTACACCTGCTTCCTTAGCAGTAACATCATCAGTGGGTTGTATACACACAAAAAGAGGTGATCCATCAGAATTAGTTGCCAGGTGCCACATAGTATATCGGCGCTGCTCGTCCTCATGCTCGTGATCATCACCATCGTCATCTCCCCCTTGGTTATAAAAATCTTCAAGTATAGGTGGTGAGATGTTCACAGGACCTTGGAAACACAAGAAGAAGGTTGATTGGTAAAGGGAAACTTGCTAACCCGCATGCATGTGGATGAAACAATTATAATTACGGTGGAAGACAAACGTACCGAAACAACGAGGATGCCATGCATAAAGAGTGCCACGAGTGGTGGCAGCAAACACAAGGCCCTCATATTGAATTGCATCATAGTACTCCTTCATGCACAGAAACTGATTTTTGAGCAATATCCATCGAGTGAAACCATCAAGGACGGCAACAAGCTTGTCGAAGATAGCAACAACATCATAGTTTTTGTAATTCCAAGAGCGGCCGGGAACTCGACAAATTGCTATCTTCCGTACACGACAGTCACCATGATTATATTCGAACGTGCGTACATTACTGGCGTGCTCAACCTCTGGGCAGCGTGCTGAGATTTTTGGAAGTGGAACCCGGTGACGAGTGTACACATTCACAAGTTCCCACTCGCAGTTGGACCCAATGTAAACAACCCAATCTCTATTTGCGCCCGCCCAAGCCTTGCCCTCAAGCGATGGCATCTTAACATCACACGTATCATTATCAAGCGGCATCAACTTGCACAGGGCGAGGCCTCCGTCGTGCCGGCGCCAGTCAGCAGGGTCACGACGAAGAAGATAGGGGAGATCAAACCGCTCCTTGACCCTTGGGTTCCTTGCAATGATGTTATTAGTTGAGTCGAGAATGGGCTGGAACGAACCTGCCATGCTAGACGAGGTGATGACGTCGCACCGATCAATGAGTTCCTCCACCACGTCATCTTTTAGATCGGGGCAAGAATAACGAGGTCGTTTCCGGCCTATTCCCTCCATGGAGAAGACGATCGAACAATGGCAGAAGAAAGGGTGAAGGGCTGAAGGAAAATGGAGGAGGGAGAGGAAGAGCGTGCGACAGCAGTTCCAAATCGAGAGGGAAAGGCGAAGAGTCGGTGGACGGTTGCGAGTTTGCCACGGTTCACAAAGAGGCGCCCTGGCCTACACGTCCGTTCGGAAATACTCCTACTACTCGCCGTTGTCTCACTGATATGTTGGAACGGGACCACATGTCAACGAAACATGGTGTGTAATTTCTCGTGCAAAATGCGATCTGGCCGCGTTGGCCCGAGGTGCCGCATTAGTTATCAACCTTTATTTTTTTAATGGCGTGCCGATCAGTTTTGAAGCACGACTAACTGGTACTGTACGCAGAGAAAATATAAACTACTCTACCACTACCCCACCTCTAGTACTAGTAGTATAAAAAAGATATATATATAGGCTGGAGCTTTAGCGCTTTCTTGCTAAGGGCTGCCCACTTGCTTCTCACACTACCACCCTCTCTCTAGATCTAAAAAAGACGACCCCTCTCTCCCTCCTCACCAGTGGTCACAGATCCGCCGGGGAAGAAAAGGACATGTAGCGTTAACGCACTCGTCGGCGGCGAGCGAGGTCACGCACTGACGACAAGGCCGTCCTCTCAGACCTAGCGTCCGCGCGGGATGGCCTCCGTCCCCAAGCTCGCTGCCGTAGTGTGTGCGGAGGACGACGACCACGAGTGAAGCCACTTCTCGCCGACCCTCAGGTATGCTACCTCTTTTCGAGCCATAACCTTGTTCTATTGCCCCATCTGCTACATCATTGCATGTGGATCTTTTTCCACTCCACCATCTTCCCAATTTGCTATCCTCTACTCTGCTGGCCACGCAGACGAAAACCATAATTTGCACTATTAAAGGAAACCCTACTTCATGTAGACTAATCCATGTCTGGGTTGAATAAGGAAAGGAAGGGAGATTGTACTATCCAAGAGAGTAGGCATCGAACCCGCATCTAGGTTGAAAAGGGGAAATCAGTAGCTAAGGAATGAGTCTCGTGTCTCTTGGTTGAAGAAGGGTAGAAAGGCATGACAACGCAATAGAGAATGACCAGGTCAATCGGTTTGTTGTCCTCGCATAGGAAAAAGGTGGCTAAAGAGAACAAAAATGGGACCGTAATCCACATATGTTGCCTGGATATTTGTTGCTCTGGGCAACCATACCTCCCTCACCACTCTGCGTCCGTGGAGGTACATCGTACTGGTGCCTCCCATGCTCTTATTGCCACTTTTTTTGCTGTTAGTATAACGCCAGCAGTCAAGTCAAGCAACGCTACTGCTAAAGTGATGCCACATTTAACTAATGCTGCTCTCAGTCTAATGTCACCCATAAATTTAAGCAATGCCATTTAATGTCACCGGATTATTTCAGGGTTAGCTGTTGATTGTGGATGTATTAAAGATTTTTCAGCTATAAGGCATTCTAATGCTGTTGCACAGCCAGTATACCAACGATGAAACTTGTTACTCCCGTCAGATTTTTGCATTGTTAATGCTTATAGATTACATACCTCACTTTCATGAGATAAGTTAATTTTTTGTACAGTGTCACCAAAATGCCAAGGCGTTAATGTCATTTTATTTTGGTTAAACTGCACAGACAATTATGAAGACAAGAGGAAAGGTCAAGAGTGGGCACCTCCTCCTCCGGCTGTTCTCTTGAGGAGATCTGTATGTTTGTCTCTAATGCCTCTCGACTACATACCTGACATCATGATGTAATGTTAAGTCATTTCCTTTTGTACAATGTCACTGAATTGTCAAGGCGGTGATGGCATTTTATTTTAGTAGAACTGCACAAAATTTGCTTAAAAGAAGAGTAAAGGTCAGGAATGGCTCACTTTTCCAGAAAAAACTATGTATGCCTTCCTCACATCAGCCGTTGTTGCTTTATTTATTCTTTCAAACAAGTGGTTAGAAACAGTCTTGCTACCTTTTCCCATTAAGAAATTGGAATGCTTATATTTGTGAGTCTATGCTTCAACTAGTGCCACTTTTAGAGTAATCACACTTTCAATATCTATGCAAACAGGGATGCTTGATTTTAGTGGAACTGCACAAAAAGTCCAACTGGTTCAACATTAGGAGCATGTTTTTTTCCCAACCTTTATATCCAATTGGTGGCACTATGAGCTGTTCATTACGAAGGTACATGGTTTGCTACTATCTTGCTACTCTTTTTGTACTGTCATTAGATAGTAATACTAGTGGTTTGCATGTGAATTTATTGGCAGGGTGGACCTACATTGGAGGTGCCAGACAGGATTCAATGATTGGATGCTCAGTTTTTGTTGTATCGATTTCACCTCTTCCATCACTGCGAACATGGATATCCTTGGTCTGATTAAGAATAGGCACTATATTTCTGCTCTGAACTAGCAAATCAATTCAGTATGAAATTGTCCAGGGCAGAACATAACTGTATCAGATTGTCCAGTGCAGAATATGACAGATGCTAAGCGGAAGGGACATGTTTAAACCAAAAATACAAGGTGTGGTATATGTTTACTAGCTGCTTGATATTTGTGCAGACAGAGATGTCTGCCCGTTGCTATTTGGCAAACCAACGAAGTGCCCGCAATTTTGGTTGAACTGCACAAGAGAATAGTATAGTCACTGCAAGCAGTGCCATTTGAAAATAGACACAGAAAGATTGGATAGTCACTTCATGGACTGCAGAAAAGTAGTATTGTACTATTTATTGGCCAACACTAGGTGCTTCATTGCTTTGGTCTGATTATACAATGGACATCATTTTGCCTAAGTTAAAGTTTGTATTCCGAAAATAGTCTCGCAGTGTGATCGAGGGAAGACCAAATCATATTGCAGTGCATGTTCCTCCATCATGTCTGGTTCATTCTCATGGTTCCAGCTGTTGGTGAAACCACTTATGTTTGCAAGAGGAATTGTAGACTTCACAAACAAATTTTTCTTTCAGTCTGTACTGAATGTTGGCCAATAGAAGCATCCATGTTAGTAGGAAGAACATATGTTTTTTCTAGATCTTTGCTTTTGGAGCTACATATTTGTATATGATCTGTGAGTCATTGAGATGCATTAACATGTTGATCTTATGTATGGGAATCGTACTAGTTAGTTTTAGTTGCGACGCAGGACCCGAAGTGGCTGATCTTTGCTTTTGGCGCTACATATTTGTATATGATCTGTGAATCATTGAGATGCATTAACAGTTACTTATTTCTGTTCGCTCAGTGTTTACAAGTTACTGGTCGATCACTAGCTAGCCTACAAATGCGCTCCTGGCAGTTTTATTTGCGACGCAAGATGCGAAGTGGCAGTTTTTTGAATAAAAATGCCTACCTCCGAAGAAACTGACAAGCTCGTACGCAAGCAAGTGCCTCCTTATTTCAAGCCAATAGAAAAAATGGCTCCTCCTAGTGGATTTCTGACATCTGGGTCCCATGCCATTGTCAACGTAGTCAATAAATGAGAGAATTTCACAACGAGCGGCTGACACCAGGGACCCAACATCTCGCCTAGTTATTTTTGTTTTGGGTTAATTTGATAAATGCCACTCCAAATCTGGTGTATCCGAGAAATGCCACTACAATTTCCAAACTTTGAAAAATGCCATTTCATGCCATTTCTAGTGGCATTTTTCGAAGTCTGGAGTGGCGTTTTTCAAAGTTTGCAAACTGCAGTGGCGTTTTTCAAAGTTTGCAAAAATTGCAGTGGCATTTTTCAAAGTTTGGAAATTGCAGTGGCATTTTTATGAATCGCCATAATTGGAGTGGCATTTATCTAACTTGTTTTTGAGACGGAAGCAGGGTGTCAACTGGGCTGTGCGGAACACTCTGGCCTGTCTAGACATCCTTTTCTTTTATGTTTACCACAGACCAGCTCAGTAGTTTTTTTTTCTTTCTAAAAATGGCTAGCCCAGTTTTTTTGTGATTTGTCAAGTAAGTCGCTTTGTCAGGACTGTTGGGCTGCAAATCTTTCAAGACGAGGAGAGTGGCCTATCAGTAATGAGAAATGGGCTGTACATTTTTAAAACACATCAAACCGGCAATTATTTTCAAATATATTTTTTCATTTCAAGATTTTAAATTGCATCGATTTTTATGCGTGGACAAATTATTGGATCTTATATTGATATACATTTATTTTTAAAATCAGTCTGAATGTGACTTGACTTTTCGGGATTAAAAACAGTTCAAACCGCACCGACATATGCAAAATTTCGTATAATTTTTTAACCGTGGCCACAATATGGGTTGTAATGCTAACATAAAGAATATGGGCTCCAAGAAACCCCGTAAGAATTAGCAAATGGGCTGTAAATTATTTGAAATAATGGCAGATGGGCTGTATGCTGTTTTCCACAGATTTGAGGCTTTCCATAGATGGCCTGTATACTGTTGGATGTCCATCCAACGGTCGTCGTGCTTCTTCAATCTCTGCTCTTCCTGCTCCAGCCGCTCAAACAAGCGTCGGCGGGACTGCCTGCTCCTTCCTCCCCGCGGCCGGCTGTGCTGCCGCGCAGGCCTCACTGCCCCACCATACTCCCATCGTTGGCCTAGCCATCCCTCTACTCACCCACACCTGCTGTTATTCTCCGCCGACGGCAGACGAACCACTAAACCCTTGTACAGTCGTACTCCCCTCCGCGTGGGAAACAAAAACAACGGCCGAGTCTTCCCTGCCTCCATGTCGTTCCCTTCCTAGGCCTCGTCGTCGTCCACCGCCCTGGTGCTCTCGGCGTGGCGTGGTCAGCGTGATCAACGACCGACATGCATCT
Source organism: Aegilops umbellulata (assembly GCA_032464435.1). Taxonomy (NCBI): domain Eukaryota; kingdom Viridiplantae; phylum Streptophyta; class Magnoliopsida; order Poales; family Poaceae; genus Aegilops; species Aegilops umbellulata. The sequence goes on along the minus strand of CP136060.1, from coordinate 47,192,683 downwards.
GAAGTGGACTGTACGTGGAAAGGCTGACAGCTGGGTCCACGGCCGCACGCAAGGAAATGCCTCCTTATTACGCGCAAAATAATGATTTCCTCCACCTGACATCTGGGACCCACCGAAACGGCCTCTGTATTTCACGAAAAAATGTTACCGCCGCTGACAGCTTGGACCCACCAGCTATATCTTCGCACGCAAGGAAGTGCCTCCTTATTATGCACAAAAAAATGAATACTCCCCCTGCTAGCTGGGACCCAGTATAGTGGGGCTACTAAGTTGACGGGGACGAAGGGCTTTGTCAACTTAGTCAATATGCACGATTCTAGCTCGACTGACCGTACGATGTCCATCCAACGGCCGTAGTGCTTCTTCAACCTCTGGTCTTCTTGCTCCAGCCGCCCAAACCAGCGCCGATCGTGCCGCCTGCTCCTGCCTCCCGTGGCCGGATGTGCTGCCGCGGAGGCCTCACCGCCCCCATACTACTCCCACCGTTGGCCAGGCCATCCCTCCACTCCACTCACCCACACCCCCTGTTATTCTGCGGCTGCGGCAGCGCAGCCGAACCAGTGAACCCTCGTACTCCTCTCCGCGTGGGCATCCACTGCCGCGTCTTCCCCGGCTCCGTGTCGTCCCCTTCCTAGGCTCACCGTCGTCCACCGCGGTGGTGCTGTCGGCGCGCCGTGGTCAATGTGGTCAATGACCGAATTCCATCGGAAGAATACTGTACGTGGAGAGGCTGACAGTTGGGTCCACAGCAGCCGCAAGGAAGTGCCTCCTTATTATGCAGAAAATAATTATTCCTCCACCTGACAGCAGGGACCCACCGGACGGGCCACCAGTATTTTGCGAAAAAAATCATTTCCCCCTGACTGTTGGGACCCACCGGACGGGCCACCGTATTTCGCAAAAAAAAACATTCCCTCCGCTGTCAGCTCGGACCCACTGGAAGTGCCTCCTTATTATGCACAAAAAAATGAATACTCCCCAGGCTAGCTGGGACCCACCTTGGTGGGAGGCTCACTTGTGGGCCTACTAAGTTGACGGGGACGAAGGGCTTTGTCAACTTAGTCAATATGAACGATTCTAGCTCCATTGACCGTACGATGTCCATCCAACGACCGTAGTGCTTCTTCAACCTCTGGTCTTCTTGCTCCAGCTGCCCAAAGCAGCGCCGGTCGTGCCGCATGCTCCTGCCTCCCATGGCCGGCTGTGCTGCCGCGGAGGCCTCACCGCCCCCTACTATTCCCACCGCTGGCCAGGCCCTGCGGCGACGGCAGCCTCACACCGCAGCCGAACCAGTGAACCCTCGTACTCCTCTCCACGCGTGTGGGCTTCCACTGTAGCGTCTTCCCCGGCTCCCCATCGTCCCCTTCCTAGGCCTCGCCGTCGTCCACCGCCCTGGTGCTCTTGGCGCGGTGTGGTCAACGTGGTCAAGGAACGACTTCCATCGGACATGGACTATACGTGGAGAGGCTGACAGCTGGGTCCACGGCCGCAGCAAGGAAGTGCCTCCTTATTACGTGCAAAATAATTTTCCTCCACCTGACAGCGGGGACCCACCGGACGGGCCACCGTATTTCGCCCCCCTGACTGTTGGGACCCACCAGCTACATCTTCATAGGCAAGGAAGTGCCTGACGGTCGGGACCCACCTGGTCGAAGCGTACGTAGCGTTGTCATTCTGGTCGCGAACATGTACGTACATATATACTGGTGGATGTAGAGGCGCGCACGTGTCGTAGTAGAGGCGGCCAGGGTGCAAGAAAGAAAATACGGCCACGTATGTGTACATACGGGCGGGGTCTCGAACGCCTACTCGCGCATACGTACGGCGAGGGCTCGTGTACATGGCTGGGTCGGAACGGAGAAACAACGTCGTCGTCATGTTCATGGGTCGGAACGGAATGCGTGGTCGTGTTCATCGGGAGGGCTTGGACGGAAGAGGCGATGGAAACGAGGCCTGGCGTACCGCACAACGGAGGAAACGGACCTCCTACGGTCGAAACAGGGGTCCTGTTGATCGGAAGGGGTGTGGCATACCGCAAAACGGAGGAAACGGACCTCCTACGGTCGAAACGGGGGTCCTGTTGATCGGGAGGGGTGTGGCGTACCGCAAAACGGAGGAAACGGACCTCCTACGGTCGAAACAGGGGTCCTGTTGATCGGGAGGGGTGTGGTGTACTGCAAAACGGAGGAAACGGACTTGTGTTGGAGCACTACGGTCGAAACGGGGGTCCTGTTCATTGGGAGGGGTGTGGCGTACCGCAAAACGGGACTCCACAGGATACTAATCATCTCCACAGTCGACCCCCTCCAGCCTCCACGAGCTACTGTTCATCCACCGTCGACCTCCTCCAGCCTCCACGGGCTCCTGTTCATCCAGCCTCCACCGCGCGCTACTCCATCGGCTACTGTTCAACCACCCCTCCACCGTCTACTGTTCATCCAGCCCTCCACACCACGGGGTCCTATTCAACCACCCCTCCACGGGCACCCCTCCATCGTCTACTGTTCATCCTGCCCTCCACACCACGGGGTCCTGTTCATCCACCCCTCCACGGGCACCCCTCCGTCGTCTACTGTTCATCCAGCCCTCCACCACACCACGGGGTCCTGTTCATCCAGAGGCAACGCCACCGCTCACTGTTCATCCAAACCCCCCCCACAACGCTCACTGTTCATCCCATCGATCGGCTTCAGTTAGCAGCAGTAGCCAAGGAATCGCTCGATCGGGTTCAGTTAACAGCCATCGATCGATCGCTCGGGTTCAGTAATGCGTAGCCTGCAGTGCAATCGCTCGGGTTCAGTTAGAGCCCAACGCCTCGCTCGGGTTCAGTTAGAGCCAACGCCTCGCACACACGCGCGTACGTGTACGAGAGAAACCCGCATCGCTCGGCCCCCACCTCCCACCGTAACCGGGAACTCCCCGAAATTTTCCTCCCCCTCGCTTCTACCATGGTTTTTTCCATTATGGACGGCCCAAAGAATGTCATGCAGCTGCGTCTCTGGCCCGCCCAGGATGAAAAGCCCATTTTCTGTCATGATTTTTTGTCATAGAAGTAGGATCCCACCACATCTATGATGATACCGGGTTTTGTCACAATTATCGTCATAGAAGTGTCATATGTATGACAGAAAAAAATTCGTTCGGCCCAAAATGTCACAGATGTGTCTTTTTTTTGTAGTGTATTACTTGGTTAGAGGCACCCATTTTGCAATGGGACCTCCCAAGTTAGTCACAAGGGTCTTAGGGACCCAAATAGCATAAAATAGAAATGCATTTCGAGGACCAAAAAACTTTGCATAAACTTCTCCATCCTTAGACTTACGAAGTACATAGGATGGAGGCATGAACTCTTTTGGCTTGTTGAGAGTGGGCATGCCCCTTGTGACCTTCCCACTAACAACCTTACCTTTCTCCTTGTGCCCTTATCATACAAAAGTTTCTTTTAGAGGGGTGGTGCACTTTTGAGAAGACGTCTTCTTCTTGCTTGCGCTTGGGTCAAACCCGAGCCCCTCTTTGGCAAACACCTCATTGTGTTGCCTCAATACCTCATTAAGGTTCTTTTGACCTTAAGCACATGTCATGAGACTTTTCTCGATTTGAGCCTTGAGAAAGCAATTCTCCTCAAGAATAGATGCTAGATCACTACTAGAGTTAGTAGTACATGCATCAACATTGATAATAGGAGAAGAGTAAGCCTTGGCTAGAGTTTCAAGATAAGTAAGCTTGAGCGTCTCAAAACTCTTTTTAAGAAGGGTGAGCTCTTCTTCCTTAGTCTTGAGGGACACGGATAGGAGCTCACAATCCTTAGAGAGAGAAGCATTAGACTTCACAAGCTTACTATTATCATTCATCAACTCTTCGCAAGAGTCAATAGCCTTTTTCAAGGAGGCAAGATCTTTAGTATGAACATCAATGTTTGCACCAATTTTCAAGCATAGTTCATCATTTCATGATTCCTCATATTGAACTTTCCGCTCAAGGATTTCATATTTTTACTTTTCCTCGGTGACGAGGGTTTCGAGTTCCTTAATGGTGATGGTGTGCTTACTCACCATCTCCATAAGCATACGAAACATAGTGAGCTTCTTTCGTTTGAGGGAGCACATGAACTTATTTAGTTTAGCAAGCATAGGATCATCTATATCATCATCCACATAACTATCCTCCGCATCAAGATACTCATCACTAGGAGTAGGAGGAGTGAAAAGAGGAGGGTTTGATCGTGGGGTTACCTTGACCTTGTTAGGAGAGCTTTGGTCCTCTCCATCTTCTATCACGGCCTTTGCCATTAGGAACTTGTGAGTGTTGCCCTTGTATTCCTTAATGTAGTTGTAGGTGACAACATCACCACTCTTGTTGACTAGCCTCAACGTGTTTTGAGAATCTTGGGCAACTCCGACAACACCACTAACATCATCCGGATCGGATTCTTCTTGAGCAACCATTGCTTTCCCATCTCTCTTCTTGAGCTTGGAGTTCAAAGGATTTGGAAACTACTTCTTGGGAAACCTTGGTTTATCTTCTCTCTTCTCATAAGGACACTCATTGGAGAAGTGGTTGGTTTCTTCACAGTTGTAGCATTTTCTCACTTTCTTCTTCTGGAATCTTCCTTTGAATTTTCCTGCACTAAACTTCTTGACAAAGAGAGCCATGTCCTCATATGAAGGGCCCTCATCAGATTCAATCTCATCACCATCTTCATCATCATCTTCTTCTTCTTCTTCTTCACTTTGCTCTTCTTCACATACATGCTTGGCCTTCAATGCAAGATTGATTTTTGATGTTGAGGTGCCATGCATGGCAAGATGTTTTGTAGCATTTGCCTTTGAATCTTCAAATAGTTGGAAGGTGGATATGATGTCATCCGGAGTCATTTCCTTGAATCCATGGTGTTGTCTTATGTCCCACACCATTTGATGATGATATAGAGCAAGAGCGCGAAGCAACTTATCCACGAGAAATCTCTTAGTCAAGTTGAATCCATCTTGTGTCTTGTCACATTCACATGACTCGATGTCGGTGGTGAGAGTCATGAGAAGCTCAAGAAGTTGCTTGGGAGATTCACCTTTCTCCATACAAAAGTTTTGCAATTGCCCATTGGCAATTTAATATTGAGCAATCCACAGAGTGGAGGTACCGGTCTTGGTTCTCACAATGGTATCCCATAATTCCTTGGCACTTGTGATATGTATGTATGGTCTCCTTTGCTTGTCGGTCATACCTCTTCTTATGCACATGGTTGTTGTGTCGTTGAGATTCTTGTCATATATCTCTCTTGGTGTAAGATTCTTTGGGTCAACAGCTTGGTAGCCATACTCCAAGATCTCCAACATCTCATCATTTCCATATCGAAGATGATCCTGCATAGCAACTCTCCACAAAGCAAAATCGATAGTTTCATCAAGTAAAGGAGGTTTGCCTTGAGGGTTATACTTAGGTTTCTCTATTTGAGGTCTTGCATAAAGCCAAGGAACACTGGAGTGTTCATTGCTAGGAGGTTGTTGTCCAATTGAAGGAGTAGGCACAGCTGGCCTCAAGGCCGCACCACCAGAAAGTGGTGCAAACATCGTGGTTAGTGTGGCTAGACTCATTTGGACCAAGGCCTCAAGAGAGGCAGCATGCTCCTCCTTTTGCTTAGCAAGAGCTCGTTCCAGATCCTCTGAAGTGAAGAACTTGGCTTCCATGGAAGTCCCGCCCGTATTCTTTGGATCTGCAACAAGGGGAGTCCCATCAGGGTTCATCTTGCTCTAGGATGGTTAAGCCACAAGAATAGAGCATGAGGCTCTGATACCAATTGAAAGGGTCGAGATGGACCTAGAGGGGGGTGAATAGGTACAATTACAAATTTTAATTATTACTTAGCAATTTTAGGAAATAATGCGGAATATGAAAGTGAGCCTAATAATTGCAAGTGTGATGCTAAGGGCTAAGCAAGATAAACAAGTAACACAAGTATGTAAGTAAGAAAGTACAATGTGATATAAGTAAGAGCTAAGAGACAAGTAACCACAAGTAGAGAGTTAGGGTTAGGGATAACTGCAACTCTGGGAGACGAGGATGTATGCCGATGTTCACTTCCTTGGAGGGAAGCTACATCACTGTTAGAGAGGTGGATGTTACCATGAAGACTCACCCTATTCTCCCTTTGAGACAACACCACAGAGGCGTTCCTCAACCACAAGTGGTAGACCTTGGGGTGGTCTCCAAACCCTCACAAACTTTTCCGAGGGTAATCACAAAGGTCGATTCCTCTCTGAAAGACTCCTACCGCCTAGGAGTCTCCAACCTCCAAGAGTAACAAGAATGATGGGGAAAAAGGTCAAGATTTGCTCAAATCACAAATTCTTTTGGTGCAAAGAAGGGGAAGGAGTGGATCTATCATTTGATCGGACAACTTCTCTCAAAAGCTCTCAAATCCCTTGGGGATCTAGATTTCGTGTGGAGAAGTGAGAGAGAGATTGAAATGTGTTCTAGGGTATGTTCAAAGTGAATGGTCAGCCCTCTCCCGTGGGGAAGAAGGGCTATATATAGTGTGAGCACAAATATGGCCTTGTAGTGTAAGTGAATGGGCAGGCTGGACATCCGAGCTAGGGGCCGGACATCCGGCCTGGCAAGGTATGAGGAACAAAGCAGAAGCAGAACAGAAAACAGAGTGGTCGGACATCTGGGGGCCAAGCCCGGACATCCGGCGCATCACAAAGGCCCGGACATCCGGCAGATGGCTGGACATCCGGCGCGATCACTAAAGAGTTACACAACCTTAGCTATTCCACGGGTAGTAGAGGCCGGACATCCGGGACAGGGCCCGGACATCCGGCGTATCAGGAAGGCCCGGGCATCCGGGGAAAACCCGGACATCCGGCCTAGAACTAGAAACCTTCTGGATATGAAGAGAGCTAAGGCCGGACATCCGGGGCACGAGCCGGATATCTTGGGAGCAGCCCAGACATCTGGCATGAGGCCCGGACATCCGGCACTCCCAAGGGCAGAATAAGCCAGAGAGTAGTGCTAGATCAAAATAGTTATGGAAAGGAGATATCATGGCAAGAGCAAGTATTTTACTAACCCTATCGATCCCCTCTTAATAGTGCGGGATCCTATACTCAAGGAAACGAAATATGAAATCATTTTAATACTTCATCCTTGAGAGAAACCACTTCGCATGCTCTTGATCCACACACTTTGATGAACCGGGGACCAACACCTGAGATTTACTTGACAACCATTGTTAGTCCCCTACATGTATATTGTCATCAACATCAAAACATGATGTAAGGGCATGATTGCTCTTTCACCCGACATCTTAAGCTGCAAATAAACATAACAAGGCCTTGCCATGAACTTAGCATAAGCCGGTCGCCCAAACAGAGCATGATAAGGTATCTTGATTTTAACCACCTCAAAAGTCAATGTCTTGGACCTGGAATCATGATCATCACCAAAAGCCACTTCCATAGATATTTTGCCCACTGGACATGCCCACTTACTAGGCACCACACCATGAAAGTTAGTGTTCGTCGGCTTAAGATCTTTGTCAGTCAAGCTCATGCAACAGGAAGTTTCATAGTAAAGAATATTGATGCTGCTGCCCCCATCCATGAGTACTTTAGTAAATCTGTACCCTCCAACCTGAGGCGCCACCACCAGAGCCAAGTGGCCCGGATTATCAACCCGGGGTGGGTGATCCTCACGGCTCGAGAGAATAGGGTGTTCAGACCATCGCAAGTAACGGGGAATCGCCGGCTCAACGGCGTTCACTGCCCTTTTATGGAGCTTCTGATCCCGCTTACATAAACTCACGGTAAAGATGTGGTACTGTCCACTATTCAACCGCTTCGGGTTACTCTGATAACCAGACTGCTGTTGTTGATTCCCTTGACCAGACTATTGAGTAAAACCACCTTGATTGCCTTGGCCCTGGAAAACCGGAATTTGAACCGCCACCACCAAAACCAGGACCGTGAGAGCCGGATCCTGAACCGCCGTTTGGTCCATGATTGTTCTGAAAAAATTGGAATTTTTATACTCCCTCATAATGAAGCAATCCTTCAAGAGGTGATTGGCCGGCTTTCCATGCGTACCATGCTTTGGGCAGGGCTGATTCATCATCGCCTCAAGGTTGAATTTTGATCCTCCAAACCGACGGGGCGGTTTTCCCTTGCGACGTTGATTACTATTCTGCGTATTGGTGCTAGCCACAAAATCTAAGTTGCCATCAGCCTTGCGTTTACCATTGCCACCTTGACCTGCCGGGTTATGTTGCTGCCCTTTCGAATTGCTGCTCTTCTTTCCCTTACCGACTTCTCATCATCAGACTCGGGGTCCTTGGTACTATCAGAGTCGACATACTTGACGAGAGCCGCCATTAACTCCCCCATGTCGTTGAAGTGACATTTAAGCCGCCCCAGTTTCTGTTTCAAAGGGAGGAAGCGGCAATTCTTCTCCAACATCAGAATTGCTGAGCCGACATTGATACTATCCGAAGAATGTATAACAGCTGAGATCCGGTGCACCCAATTGGTTGTTGACTCGCCCTCACCCTGAACACAAGAGTCCAAATCCAAGATCGACAAAGGCTGCTTGCACGTGTCTCTAAAATTTTGGATGAAATGGGCTTTCAACTCCGCCCATGACCTAGTGGAATTGGCGGGAAGCCCCTTCAACCAAGTACGAGCCGGTCCATCCAACATCATGGTAAAATACTTGGCACACGCAGCATCACTAACATCCAACATCTCCATGGCCATCTCATAACTCTCGATCCAAGCCTCGGGGGGATGATCCACCGTGTAATTAGGCACCTTGCGAGGACCCTTGAAATCCTTAGGCCGCTCATTGCACAGAGCCGGCACTAAACATGGCACACCCAATGTACGGGAGGTCACTCCTGCTTCCACTGATGCTGATGGATAAACCGAAGACTCTTGTACAACCACCATTCTATTCCACATATAGTGCTATGTCCATGGCTCACGCTCATGTATTGCGTGAAGATTGAAAAAGTTTGAGAACATCAAAAGTATGAAACAATTGCTTGGCTTGTCATCGGGGTTGTGCATGATTTAAATATTTTGTGTGATGAAGATAGAGCATAGCCAGACTATATGATTTTGTAGGGATAGCTTTCTTTGGCCATGTTATTTTGAGAAGACATGATTACTTTGTTAGTATGCTTGAAGTATTATTATTTTTATGTCAATATTAAACTTTTGTTTTGAATCTTATGGATCTGAATATTCTTGCCACAATAAAGAAGATTACATGGATAAATATGTTAGGTAGCATTCCACATCAAAAATTCTGTTTTTATCATTTACCTACTCGACGACGAGAAGGAATTAAGCTTGGGGATGCTGATACGTCTCCAACTTATCTATAATTTTTTATTGTTCCATGCTATTATATTATCTGTTTTGGATGTTTATGGGCTTTATTAAACACTTCTATATTATTTTTGGGACTAACCTATTAACCCAGAGCCCAGTGCCAGTTTCTATTTTCCCCTTGTTTCAGTGTTTCGAAGAAAAGGAATATCAAACGGAGTCCAAACGGAATGAAACCTTCGGGAGAGTTATTTTTGGAAAGAAAGCAATCCGGGAGACTTAGAGTGCACGTCAGGGGATCAATGAGGAAGGCACGAGGCAGGGGGCGCGCCCTCCACCCTCGTGGGCCCCTCGTGGCTCTCCTGATGTATTTCTTCCTCCTATATATACCCATATACCCGAAAACCTTTGGGGAACATAATAGATAGGGAGTTCCGCCGCCGCAAGCCTCTGTAGCCACCAAAATCCAAACGGGATCCTGTTCCAGCACCCTGCCGGAGGGGGGAACCCTCACCGGTGGCCATCTTCATCATCTCGGTGCTCTCCATGACGAGGAGGGAGTAGTTCACCCTCGGGGCTGAGGGTATGTACCAGTAGCTATGTGTTTGATCTCTCTCTCTCTCTCTCTCTCTCTCTCTCTCTCTCTCTCTCGTGTTCTTGATATGGCACGATCTTGATGTATCGCGAGCTTTGCTATTGTAGTTGGATCTTATGATGTTTCTCCCCCTCTACTCTCTTGTAATGGATTGAGTTTTCCCTTTGAAGTTATCTTATCGGATTGATTCTTTAATGATTTGAGAACACTTGATGTATGTCTTGCGTGGGATAACCGTGGTGACAATGGGTTATTCTATTGATTCACTTGGTGTATGTTTTGGTGATCAACTTGCGGGTTCCGCCCATGAACCTATGCATAGGGGTTGGCACACGTTTTCGTCTTGACTCTCCGGTAGAAACTTTGGGGCACTCTTTGAGGTTCTGTGTGTTGGTTGAATAGATGAATCTGAGATTGTGTGATGCATATCGTATAATCATACCCACGGATACTTGAGGTGACATTGGAGTATCTAGGTGACATTAGGGTTTTGGTTGATGTGTGTCTTAAGGTGTTATTTTACTACGAACTCTAGGACTGTTTGTGACACTTACAGGAATAGCCCAATGGATTGATCGAAAAGAATAACTGTGAGGTGGTTTCGTACCCTACAATAATCTCTTTGTTTTTTCTGCGCTATTAGTGACTTTGGAGTGACTCTTTGTTGCATGTTGAGGGATAGTTATGTGATCCAATTATGTTATTATTGTTGAGAGAACTTGCACTAGTGAAAGTATGAACCCTAGGCCTTGTTTCCTAGCATTTCAATACCGTTTACGCTCACTTTTATCATTAGTTACCTTGCTGTTTTTATATTTTCAGATTACAAATACTCATATCTACCATCCATATTGCACTTGTATCACCATCTCTTTGCCGAACTAGTGCACCTATACAATTTACCATTGTATTGGGTGTGTTGGGGACACAAGAGACTCTTTGTTATTTGGTTGCAGGGTTGTTTGAGAGAGACCATCTTCATCCTACGTTTCCCACGGATTGATAAACCTTAGGTCATCCACTTGAGGGAAATTTGCTACTGTCCTACAAACCTCTGCACTTGGAGGCCCAACAACGTCTACAAGAAGAAGGTTGTGTAGTAGACATCAGCGCTCCAATCACGGGTGCTTCGACCGCCCGGTTCACCGCTGGCGGGTCACTGGTTCCTGCTCCAGGCATGTTGAAGAGATTCCTCGCCTCATAAATCGAGGGTAGACGACTCTGGTGCCTCCTCCTCATGATCTCGTTTGAAGCGTTCTGATCCAATGTGAGCCGGAAGGAATCTGCCTGAATCTGTTGTGCCTGGGCGTCCAAAGCAGCCTGCTCCGTAGCCATCCTAGCGTTCTCAGCCGCCAGTCCTTCCTTGGCTTGAGCGATCTCATCTCGCAATCTCGCCACATCAACTTTATGTTGTTATTGAGTGTCCGGGGTTACCTCCACCCCCATTAAAGTCGCCAAAGCTTCCAACAATTCTGTGAGAACTTGAGCCGGCGGGCGCGCAGAGCCGCTAGGACCAACCGCCGCTGCAGCCATTGAACTGGGGGTCATAGCCGCGGCGGTTGTTGAACCAAGCACCGGCTGTGTACCGGCCATGAAGATCGCGACCATGTTCGGCGGCTCATAGGGGTCCGGAATACTGTCATCATTGGAACAGCCCCCAAGCCGGCCGTCTTGCAGTTGATACATTGAGTTGGTCTCGTCGGTTGACGACTCACCATCAGAGTAGATGACCGCCTCACCACCAGACATGGATCCTTCCTCACCTTCCGCCCCATGGATGAAACCAACAAAGGCATGCTTCATGGCGGGTTGAACCCGGGCGGGTCGTGCACGCTGAGCCGTCTCGATGATGTCGGTGCAGGTGTCCGGCTAAGGGCCCGGTTCGCCGATCTTGCCGATGAAGACGTGGATTCCGCCGAAGGGGACCCGATACCCGTACTCAATTGAGTCGGCCTCGGGGCCCCAGCCTGCATCGTCGATGTAGAGCTTGCCGCGACGACTCTTGGTCATCCGGCCCACAACGTATCCCTTGATCCCTTCAAAGCTGCCCTTTAAGAACTCGAAACCACCGTGCGCCAGCCCCACGGTGGGCGCCAACTGTCGTGGAATTGTCACGGCAGATGTCCTAGCGGAAGGACTTAGTCGTGGAGCCATCGACTAGGTTAGCTTAAAGGGGTCGGGACAAAGGACACAGAGAGTTTATACTGGTTCGGCCCCTTGCGGTGAAGGTAACGGCCTAATCCAGTTTGAGGTGGTATTGCTTGGGTTTTGATTACCAGGGAGCGAAATACGGTTGACCTAGTTCTTGATCTCTTGTTTCTTGCCCTAAACCGCTGCCGGGTCATCCCTTTATATACACTGGTTGACGCCCGGTGGCTCACGGAGTCCCGGCCGGCTCATACACAACATGTCCGGCTCGGTGACTAACTACGCTTGCCTTATAAAACAAGTCATACATATGACGGTTCATCCTCTTGGGACTCAAGTCGCCTCTGGGCCTTGGGCCGTCAACAGGCTTTTATGATCCGCCATCTTCATTGATAAGTCGCCGGTGGTATGACCCGGCCCCTCCTGGGCGGTTCATACCCAGCCTCCTGGGCGGTTCATACCTAGTAGTTATGTCCCCAACAGACGAGGCTGAGCCACCGCTCCGGTCACAGGTGCTTCAGCAGCCCGGATCACACCGGGTGGGTTACTCGTTCTTGCTCCGGGCGTGTTAAAAAGATTCAGCCCCTCAAACTGCGAGGGTAGACGGCTCTGGTGCCTTCTTCGAAGATAAAATTTGACGCATTTTGATCCAGATTTAAATGAAAAGCTTCAGCCCTTATCCGCTGTGACTCAGCCTCCAACGCGGCCCACTCCGTTGCCATCCTGGCATTCTCCGCATCGAGATCCTCTCGGGCCTTAGCCACCTCGTCTCGTACCATCGCAACTTCTATATTATGTTGTGCTTGATTCGCTGGAGTGACTTCTACGGCTAACAGAGTTGCCAAAGCATCTAAGAGCTCAGATAAGAGTTGAGCCGGCGGCCGTATAGAGCCGCTCGCCCCGGCGTTCGCAGCGGCAGTTGAGTCGGATGTCATAGCCGCGGCCATTGACGAATTTATCATTGACTGCATACCATCCATGAAAATAGCAGCCCTTGGCGGCTCATAGGGATCCGGAATACTGTCACCATCGGAATAGCCCCCAAGCCCGCCATCTTGAAGCTGATAGATTGATTCGGTTTCGCCAGTTGAGGACTCATCACTTGAGTAGATGGCCGTCCCTCCACCAGATACAAATCCTTCCTCAAGATCCGCCCCATGAACCAGCCAACAAAAACATGCTTCCAGCCGATCTGACCCCTGGCGGGTTGCGCGCGCTGGGCCGTCTCAATAAGGTCGGTGCAGGCGTCCGGCTCAGGCTCTGACTCGTCGATCTTGCCGATGAAGATGTGGATTTCGCCAAAGGGTGCCCGGTACCCGTACTCGATTGAGTCGGCGTCGGGGCCCCAGCCAGCGTCGTCGATGTAGATCTTGCCGCGGCGATTCTTGGTCATCCGGCCCATGGCGTACCCTTCGATCCCTGAGAAATTGCCCTTCAAGAACTCGAAACCCCCATGCTTTGGCCCCACGGTGGGCGTCAAAAGTCGTGGTTTTGTCGCAGATGCCCTTGTGAAAGGACTTAGGTGTGGAGCCATCAAAACGTAGGTTAGCTCGAAGGAGTTGAACGGGACAAAGGACACAAATGATTTACCCAGGTTTGGCCCCTCTCAGCGAGGTAAAAGCCTACTCCTGCTTTGCTGACTATTTATTGAGTGTCGATTACAAGGGAGCAATTATGCCTGACCTAACTCTCGATCAACTCTTTTCTTGCCTTAACCCGCCGCCGGGTCTCGTCTTCATATACATAGGTCGAGGCCCGAGGCTTACAAGAGTCCGAGCCGGATCACACAACATGACCGGCCTGGTATCTAAATTGTCTTGCCTTAACAGACAAGCCACCATATGGCGGTTTACACACCCGGGTCTTGGGCCACCATCACGCCCGCCTCATGAGCCGCCCTGCACACACTTGTCTTCTTGGGCTTACTTGGGCCTTCTTTGTTAGTCGCCAACGGTGTAACTCGGCTCCTCCGGGATATATCCCCAACACTCTTTTACAACCCTTGGATAGATGAGGTGCATCCAATCTTGACAAATCTTAAAAAAAAATAGAGGATGAACTCGAGCTTGGGAAAGGAAACAGATAGGAGAGAAAGCTTGGACTGGATTGGATATCAACCGGGACTAAAAGGGCTCGCGGGGGCCCAACTTGCCGCAACCCCTTTAGTCCCGGCTGGTATCACCAACCGAGACCAGAGCCATTTGAACCGGGACTAATTCTGATCGTGCCCCGTCCGCTTCTAGGGGTTGTTTGGATTACAACCAACACCGACCATACCAATATTTTGGCACGCCCGTGCGATTTCGTCGCCGTTTGGTTTGTCGGTAAAATATTGGTTCGCCCGGCCCGCCGTTTGGTGACTTATTTTGCAAAACAGACCCAACTTATAAGTCACCCCAACTTATAAATCATAAGTTGCTCCACCCCAACTTAAAACTTACTAGCAAAAGAGCCCGTGCGTTGCAACGGGTATAAAGAAATTTCAAAGTTCACGTGATATTGAGGAGTTTATCTGTTGTGGTGAAATATTGAGCTATATCTCTTAGTCCGTTAAATTCTTCATTGTCTTAGTATGAATTCATAGTTTATACTTGCCCACTTCAAAGATAAGATGTCCGGTTAGAAAATAAAGAGTTTACAATGTTCTTTTGTTAACATTGTCGTCAACAGTAGAAGCAAACCGACTGCATCAACGCAGCCATGCTTCCCTTGACACCAACATCACAGCCTCAAGGAGGACCAGTATTGGGGAATGCAAAGCCGAGGGAGAGATGGTACGACAGAGGGGAGTAGCCACATGAAAATGGGGTATGGAAGGACTAAGGACATGGTCATCCTAGGCATGATCACATGCTTCTCTCTCCCTCTCTCTCCATAGCCGATGTGTGGAGCGAACAAGACGTGGCCCTCCTTCACCCAGTTCAAGCAAGATGCACCGTCGTCGTACTCTTTCAACTCTCCATCCCTCCCTCCCTCCTGATACACCAACGGCACTGGTAACATATAGGGTGAAAGAATATATTGACGGCCAGCTAGTCCACAAGAGAGCCCCAAATATCGTTTCTTTTAAAAAGTATTTTTTTTATTTTTTCAGTCGCACGTATTTTCATCCACCTGTGCTCCGGAGAGCTCCCTTGCTGGCTACTCGGCGTGATGGTCACCTCCCTCTCTCGGGTCTCTCTGGCTGAGATCTGTGTCACTCTCTACTGCTATGAGGCAACTCGTGGACATATAAAAACTGGTAGAATTTGCTATAAAAATGCGAGGTGGGATTATGTAATTTGGTAGCGACTCTACGTGAAGTTTCGTCGTTCGTGCCCAAATGGCTTGTGTGGGGCGGACGAGCTATGGGCCAGAGTTGGCCCATCTGACTGAGCAGACTCGCCTGGCTCCAACCCACCATCGACTACGCTCGGAAACAATTGTCACCAGCGAACGAAACGGTTTTTTAGTATCACCTCACGTATATGTTTTAAATTCAATCTGAAAACATACAATCACGCGAAGAAGCCAAGAAATTGAGAGTATGTTTTATTAACGTCAAATAGAAGCCATTCATTGAAGTAACTAGCTAAATACCCGTGCGTTGCTACGGGGTAAAACAATATTTAAAATATGGTGGCATCTGAGTGACTATCCTCGTTTGTCACAATCATCCGCAAAAGCATGGTCGGAGCCCTCGACTGTCACCGCTTAATTGTCCTCAAGCGCGTGACTCTCCACAATTTCAGTAACCGTCAGCGTGTGGACGTCCTACAGAGCATGGTTGTCATCCATTTTGATAAACGCTTGATCGTCCATGTCCGGAGCCATGGTAACTGTTGTCCATATTGGCAAGTGCTAGTCGGTCATGTAGCAAGAGCCTACTGGCCGCGGAACCAACCTGTGGTTGGATGGTTAGAGGGAGAGTAGTATCCCCAGCCCACCAGGGTTCAAGTCCTGGTGCTCGCATTATTTCCTGGATTTATTTCAGGATTTTCGGCGATGCGCTTTCAGTGGGAGGAGACGTTCCCGTCGACGACGAGACGCCTACGATGACTTTGTAAATCTCAAGATGATATGCCGGCCCAATCTTTCGAAGGTGCTCATAGGGGTAGGGTGTACGTGTGTGCGTTTATAGGGATGAGTGTATGCGCGTATGTATGAACGCTTGCGTCTGTACTGTGTTAAAAAAAAAGAGAGCCTACTGTCTGTCACCAACATGAGTGAGAGCCTGGTCGTACTCGCCCTTGAGCGCTTTCAAATTCATTTGCGGCGAGTAACTGTTTGCCTAATTAATCAATTGCATTTATAATTAATTGTATGTGTAATTAATTACATGTATAATTAATTACATGTATAATTAATTAATGGCCTGCCTAAATAATTATCTATATGCATATGAAAAAATAAATTTGGGAAGGACATAAGAGATTAGATCAAGGGGCATTTAGGTTGCACTATGAGCGCAGAAATTAGACTACCAATGTTGGATTTATGAAAGACCTATACTGAATTTGCTTCAACGCCAATTATTTATACAGAGATGTTGTTTGCATGCCAGCCAAGCGAGGTATTATCTTTTCTTTGCGGGCTTCCTATTTCCTAGGTTTTTAGCCATAAGTGTAAAGTTAACAATACTAACTTAACATTTTGTAACATGCCAAGGGGAATGTTGGCATTTGTTCTTTTATCTTATATATCAAATGTTCCAACTCAGCATCAAGGAATTGTCTTGAGACGTGTATCCATTTTTTCCCTGGTAAAATGTATGAGTACAATATACAGTCCATGTTGGTGACCCATTGTAATTTAGGCTTGAGAACTGGGTAATTTAGGGACAAAATGGAAGTTGTCGTCAGGCATATGAAAAAAAATAAACTTGGGAAGGACATCAGAGACCAGATCAAGGGGCATTTAGGTTGCAATATGAGAGATATCACTACCAATATTGGACTTATGGAAGACCTATACTGAATTTGGTTCAACGCCAATTGCTTATTCAGAGATGGTGTTTGCATGCCGGCCAAGCGAGGTATCCTCTTTTGTTTTTGGGCTTCCTATTCGGAGATGTTCACTATGATTTTATTTTTACCGTTGCAATGCACGGGCATTAAGCTAGTGTTAAGTTAGCATTGTTAACTTTACACTTATGGCAAAAAAAAAAAACGAAAATTGGGAGCCCACAAACAAAAGAGGATAGCGCCCTCCGTCTCCGCGCGCCAGATATTTGTATAAACAATTGGCGTTGAAGTAAATTCAATATAGGTTTTCCATAAATTTAACATTGATAGTGAAATCTCTGTATGTCGCCATTGTTAATGTGGTTGAGAATCACCATAACCTAGTCAAACACTAAAGTAGAGTTGCTATTACATGCCAATGAAATTAAAAAGGTATGTTTTCTCTGGACTTTTGAAACATGTACCACAAGAACATACTTACGAGTAACCACCATATAGCAGAATTAAAGGAGCATTGTGTATTGTTGAGTAATAGTGCAGCTCTTGAACAGCCCGATTGATGACACATGGCAGTCCTAATGTAAAAAGCACACGAACAATCTCAGCTAATTGAGCAAACTCGATTCCTATCCTATTCTTTCCTGTTATTATCGCTGCAAATTAGATAGTCATACATAACTTAGTCTTTCTCGTGTCGTCCTCGTCGACGGGAGATCTCATCGCCGGCGGGCGGCCTGGAGGACTCATTGTCGACGGCGGCCACACCCAAAAACCTTATCACCGATGGTGAAGATGGCTTTCTCGTGCTGCTCGTATCGAGAAACCTCGACGCACCCAAAAACCTCATCGGCGAGGCCCTGTCGACAGCAGTCAAGATGGCGTTCTCGTGCTGCTCTCGTCGATGGCGGTCACACGGCGGAACCTTGTCGCTGGTGGCTGGCGGGGTGGACTCCTCAAAGACCTCATCACCGGGGGGGGGGGGGGGTCAAGATGCATCTAGCTACTCTGGCGAACACATGTGAGCTCATTGCTAAGTGCCAACTCCAATTGCCCGTGTTGTAGAACTAATGCTATCATCAGAGTTTGGCATAACATCTGACTACTAAGATGAACGCCTAGCATATCCGAGTCTGGAACCTACCACTGGACCATGCACGACTTAGCTAGTGATCGGAAGACCTACAACATGGGCATATCACGTCATAGTATTCATCTCACCCTCATGGTGATCGGAAGGGTGATCTGAAGGGTAACGCTACAGATCGAGCAGCTCGATCGATGCATCATTGCCGAGTGGCCGCGCGACTGCCGACGACAATCATCTGTCGCGCGGTCGCCCTAGATGAAGAGTCCGTCCAGCCACGGGCGACGAGGTTTTGCCGTGCCGCCGCCGTAGACGAGGCGTCCGTCTAGCCACCAGCGACCAGGTCTTGTCGCGCGCCCACCATCAATGAAAGTACCACGAGAAAGCCGCAATAAAATAATAAGATGGAAATCATGACTGGGTAGTAGCATGCGTTTGGATTAGGGTTGCTAGGTATTGGTGAGGCGCCATGAAGTCTTGTTGGAGGCAAAGCTCCTTTTACCTAGTGCATCATGTAATCAAATCAGATCGTGTCCTAATTTTTCTGGAAAACTTGCCTTACCAGAATACGAGAGATTGCATGCTGATTTTCTTTGTCGGTAGAAAAAAATCCAGTGGGGAGAGGAAGGAATCGGTAGATTTTAGGCAAGTAAAAAATCACTAAAACCAGAACCTGGGCTGGAAAGGAATCGATTGGGATAAAAAAAATCGGTGGGATCGATCGGGGTGAGGTGCTAACGAACGAACGAAACGACGTACGGATTCCTCCTTTAGGAGTAGAGATAATTATAATCGGCTAGCACAAAAAATCTGCCAGCCACTTAATTATCCTGAATCCTATTTCCTTAGCCCAACCACATATTAAGCAAGTTCCTTGTTGTAAAGGGTACCCCCATCTACAACATGCAATGCAGGTATGCATGAATCCCGTTCTTAATTTTCCCACGTAGGACACACCTTTATTATTTGTGCAGCATACACAACTTGTCTTAGAAATCTCTCTTAATAGCCACCTATTATATTATGCAGCAAGATTGCGTTTACTTGCCCACCATAATTCACAAGCATGCATCAGGAATCCTTGCAGCAATTGCCCACCATATTTCTCAATCATGTATATTAGGAATCCCTTTTTTATTATTCCACATAGTACTATATTGTTCCTTCCTTATTTCTTGAGAATCTTTCCTTGCTTCCCTCCTTCCTTCAATACTTCCATTTTTGGGCACCCTCATCATCCGCTGATTACCAATTTCGGAGCCGGCTTATTAGGATGATTGATGACAGATCACTTAACATGTATATAAATTGATGGTTGTCCTTGTAAAAGGGCGAGGTGGTACTATTTTTTAAGTAAAACAAAGCGTATCAAAGCAACATAGGCTGACCTAGTTCAGTTGGCTAATGCTAAAGGAATCGGCTAGAAGAAGGTTGTGAGTTCAAATCCTATCGCAAATGTGTATTTTTTTTCCTCCCCGCGTTGCATTGAAGCTGGGCCGCCAATCGACAGCCAGAATGCCCAAGTCTTTGATGTTACACGGACGGCCACAAGGCACAAGTCTAGGTGATTTATAAGTCAGATGACAACCAAACAGGCGTGACTTATAAATCTCTTAAATCACTGGTTTTAAATCATTTGACTTGGAACCAAACACATCCCTAGCCATCGGAACCCGGACAGTGGTCAGTTTTCTTTTCAGCGCCCGCGCTCGCCCCCCCCCCCCCCCCCCCCGCCGAGCTCCCGCGTCCCCAGGTGGCGGCGACCGGGCCACCGTCCACCTTCGCCGCCGCACAGCCTCCGCCGGAGCTCGCCGACGCCCTCCTCCCCGTCCCCATCTCTCCCTCTGTCGGTGCGTCTATCCCTACCGCCTCGCACAGCCGCCCGCCGCCGCACCACCTCCACCAGCCGTCACTCCTCCGCGGTTCGCAGCCTGCCTCCCGAACCCCATCTCTCCCCGCCACGCCTCCCCCGTCCGCCATCTCTTCCCTGTCGCCTCCCCAGACAGTTGCAGAACCCTCCCGAGGTAAGGCTTTCCCTTTTCTTTTTCAAGTTCATGGTGGGTTGCTTCTATATGATGCAATTTTCCTGTGTACTGTATACTGTATATGCATATATGGTTGAATTTTTGCGCATGTGAATTTGATTATAAATCTGTTGGTGAATATGTGATGGAATTTTTATGCACACATTATGGAATTTGTGAGGCCATGTATGTTCAAATTGATGATGTGCATACGCGATGCAATATTTCTGCGTATACGATGGGATTTCTGAATATAGAGATAAAAAAAGAAGTAGGGGCTGAAAAATATGGGCAATTGCTGGAGTTGGGGGATTTTTTGGGGCTCAAAAGTAGGGGTAGCCCTACTAGGCCTTTAGGGCCTCCTGCTGGAGATGCTCTTACTTTCTCGTTGCCTCCAAGTGGTGTGTTCCCATTCTTTTGTTGGACTTCAGCCACTGCCATAAGCAGGGGGGGGGGGGGTTGGACTTTCGGCGTCGACAGTAGAGTAGAGGAGGGAGGTGGAGGTCAGGCGCGCATTGGTTGGGAAGTTGCCGTCCCTACGGCGCGACACGTGGGGGACGTGTGGCGGAGCGAGTGGAAGCGTCGACGACTCTGGTAAGATAAACTGCACTGGAAACTTTCAGTCCATACTGGTAACCGACTAGGAGAATGACTGGTTTATAGACTTTGGCCCATCCAGGATTGTCTCCCAGTAGAGTCGGTAAAGAGTAGAGACTAGAGAGTGTATATGGTAGAGGACTAAGGTATAGTTGTGTATAGGGTGTAGGGTACTTGAGTATGAAGTACCACCTGCACCTTCCTCAAATTGTTTCCTTCTAACCAGATTAATTATAAATAAACTAAGAGTTTAAGTGATTGAATTTCATTGAAAAGAACTTCAATCATTAAAAAAGTGGACAAACATTTTGAGTAAAGAACGCATACCAACTTAGGGAAATATGTCTACTTTTGGAACAATCATCAATTATCCCATTAGTTTGTTTATATCAGTTCTGGTGCTGAAAATTCAGTCAAAATAGGCAATTATTTGATGTACTCATAGGTTCACTCAATTCGGTTTATCTTTTATGAACATTTACTTGGTGTTTCCCTGTTTTACTTTGAAAGTATTGTGGATATGTGGCTCTCAACGTTGTAGCTTATATCTGTTTCAAATATGCAACGGTTGCGGCTCTCAATTTTAAATTATGCATTGGTGGCTTGTTAGGTAGATCATGATTAGACATTTCTTCTTGCAGCTTGTCCAGGCTTTAATATTTTCCTGGCTCCGGCACTGTACGTGAAGGATGTTTGTTCTGAGCCAGATCGAGCACAACCTGCCGATGCCTCCGCACTTGCTGAATCGCCCTCTCGTCGACGCCATCAAGGCCGAACTCGAGAGGCTCTTCCTGGATAAGGTGGT
The DNA here is from genome assembly GCA_032464435.1 of Aegilops umbellulata. NCBI lineage: Eukaryota > Viridiplantae > Streptophyta > Magnoliopsida > Poales > Poaceae > Aegilops > Aegilops umbellulata. Next base: position 47,171,164 of record CP136060.1, on the reverse strand, counting down.
GTGAACTTGGTCACAATATCACCAGTGCATGGCAAGATTTTGTTTACATTACTGGAATTCTGTTCCACTCGATTGTTCTTAATTGTATTTCGCAATCTGTGTTTGGACTTGTACTGCAGGTGGTTGTAAATCTCGGGCTCTGCGTGTCCGTCTATGACATCCTTGCCGTTGAAGGTGGATTCATCTTTCCAGGAGAGGGCTGCTCGACGTATAAAGTAATTTGTGCTATCATTTTGCCATTCATTATCTGTTAAGGGATGTGAGATGTTGTATGTTGTTTAGTGTATGCTCTGTATTTTGTACAAGGTCAAGGCCTAAGGGTGACTACATTGTTGTTTGTGCAATTGAGTTGAATACCTAAAATTCCAGTATGTTTTTAGTTCTTTCCTGTGCAGTTTATCACTGGTGTTCATGTAGTTACCCGGGGGCCTTTTTTAGTAGTGCTTAGCATTTGATTGTTGTGCTTACATAGAACTGGAACTTTTGGGATTAATACGATATGTTGATCAGTAAGATAGTTTGTCTCTTGAGATTAAACTGTTCAATAGCAGTTTAAAAAAACTAGAGTTTTGAACAGGAGTAGTTCCCCCAATCTGTACTTATTTAACCGACTATTCTAGTTTGCCTTGCTGTAAGTTAATGCTGATTATTTCTCTGCCTCAAGTGCGTAGTCTTGTCTTTTCGTAGGTAGTGTGCTACTCGTTGTGAATGACTCATTATAGATAGCATGCCAAACTTGTACCATGGATGCACTATCTTCCGGCATTGCTGTTAGTACAACTTTTGTGACCTTGTAATTCGAGGCTTTACACATTTTGCAGTTCATGTTTATGTTCCCTTCATTTTCCCCATCCTGGACAGGTTTCCTTTAGGTTATTGATGTTCAGGCCCTTTATTGGGGAGGTTCTTGTTGGGAAGATCAGCGGATATGATGAGAAGGGTTTACAAGGTGACTTAGTTATTTTCTCATTGGCCTTTTGTTTGCTAATTGGTTTACAACCAGCTGTAACCCCTTTCTGAATTCATGTCTATTTTTGTTGAAATATACGCAGTTTCAGAAAATTATTCAGAATATTAAATCCTAGTTCCAACATAGTATGAGTGTAACAGCAATATATATATATATATATATATATATATGTATGTATATGTATATGTATATGTATGTATGTATGTATGTATGTATGTATATGTGTATATATATATATATGTATATACATATATGTGTGTGTGTGTGTGTGTGTTCAAAAGCAATTACATACGGGTTACTGTTAAAAAATTCAGAGCAACTACCAAAATTATATACATGAATTACTTGATTAACCAAACCTGTGCTCACTGTCATCTTGCGGATGTCACTAATCAGAGATAAATTCAGTTCTAGTGCCTTTAAAATTTCTACCAACAAGTAGATTGTTATTCCTTACAAAGGATAAATAGCAGTGATAAGATGAACACTACTAAGCAAGTCAAGTGCAGATATTAAGCAAGAACAGAGGCACGCACCAGGTTCTGAAGTTCTGTTCTATATAGTACTAGCAGTTGCAACTATCCACTTGCTCTCAAATAAATTCTAGTTGCAGGTCAAACTCAACAAACTAGTTAAATCATTGAGATAGCAAGTAGAATAAACAAGAATAATCACTTCCGTCGACAACACTCGAAGCTGTTGTGTCGATGAGGCAAGGCACGTCAGGTTGACACTGTCCCAGAAAACCTTTACGCCGCTGTATTGCGGAGTTGTTGGCGAACCCTCGGAGATACAATGCTGCTCCACGAACCGGGGCACACCGAATTGAGGAATCGAGGAGCTGTCGCTGCTCAAAGCCAACACTCGCGTACAGGCCAAGCATGCGAGCACAAGATCGGACACCAACTTGTTGCTGCACACTGAGTTGAACTGGAAGGAACTTGATGATCCAATTCTGTGTTCCTCAAGGAGAGGAGGTGGCTGACTTAGATGGAGCATGCCACCCCTGCACAGCGGCCGCCGCACGACTCGCACCAAGCCTGGAGTGGGGATCGGATCGATCCCCCTTTACTAGGTCTCCATGGTTGCCTGACAACCTTATCTTTTCTCTCCTCTCTCTATGACACTTGGCCCCACCAGTTCTCCTTTATCTACAGAATTTCGAATTTCTTTACATCAATAAAATTGGGAAATTCTTAGAAAACGCTCAAAGTATACAACATTCTGCAGGGGAACTTTTCGCAATTTTCTTAGAAAAATAAACTACGCTTTGTATTTCATTGTAGACTCCCGGATTTCATTTTCTTGTAAGCATGTACATTTAATTGACTCCTGCTGACATGTTTCTTCCTCTTTTCAACTATGTTGGAGTATTGGTACTTTGTATGCCCACAAGATTTAAATGATCCATGCTCCCATCCTGTTCCGGGAACTATTAAAAATGCTATTAGTATGTAATTCTTTGACATTTGTGAAGCTGTACCCGCAAAATGGTGGGCTTTAACTGCTATACTGTTTTCCTTGTTCAGTTTCACTTGATTTTTTCACCGATATATGCATCCCGGGACACTTGATGCAGTTTGGCACAGTGAGGTAACACATTGATCTGTTTGGATTTTATTTTGCAGTACACAGGCCTCTAGTATTATTTGCAAATTGAGGTGTGGTTTATTTACCATTTTATCTCCAGGTCATATCGTGTCTCATTTCTTTGTTCATATGTATCCAGGGGGGAAGATGGTAGGTGGGCGTTGAAGACTGAAGATGGTGATGAACTTCATCTTGACATTGATGATGAGGTTAATCCCAAGCAATTACTATTTCATAGTCACTAACCACAAAAAAGCTTACGACCATCCTAATCTCTATGCAGATACGATTCTTGGCGTCTAGCATAAAATACCCACCTATACCAGTTGAGCAAAAGGAGGACGACAAGCCATTTGCTCCAATGCAGATCAATGTATGTCTTCTTCCTTGTGTGTATTATCATATAGAGATACAGCGTGCACTGCACCGGCAGCACAGCAAACTTGAATGCATCTGCCGATGGCTGCATAGCTGATTAATTGGAGTAAATTAACCCTTTTACAGGGAAGTATTAAAGGAGATGGTCTTGGCCTTCTTGCTTGGTGGGTGGCAGAAGAGGGCGAGGAAGAGGAAGAGGGTGAAGAAGAGGGTGAGGGCGATGGTGAGGGTGAGGAAGAGCAAGAGCAATAGCAGCAAAGTTGTTTCTGGTAACTCTTTGTATAACTAGAAATTTAGACCATAAGCTAGGTGGCATGCTAGAAACTTGTAATGGCTGTTAGGAATTGATGATCTGCTGCTGCACAGTTTGTGGTAACACTAACAAGCAAGCAAGCAAAAAGAATGGTCAGATTTGAAGTGGAAAACATAGGGCACTATGAGACATCTCATCCTAGTTGAACTTGCAACAATCGCTTGCTATTTCCTACTCCCTCCGTTCTGAAATATTTGTCTTTCTAGGCATTTCAAATGAATTATAACATACGGATGTATGTAGACATATTTTAGAGTGTAGATTCACTCATTTTGCTCCGTATGTAGTCAGTTGTTGAAATCTCTAGAAAGACAAATATTTGGGAACGGAGGGAGTAGTTGATAATAATGACCACCAAGATCTATTTTTACAACCTCCATTTTCATCGAGAGGGGCAGAGAGCAATCAGAGACAGTCATCATGGCGGCATTCAGCTAGACAGGTTCCTTCCTGTTCACAACTGATAAAAATCCGAATTATGTTTTAAATGGAGACAGGGTGCAAACAAATAGCAGTACGTCGGAAACAGAGAGGTACATGCTCATATGGATAACTTTTACTCCTCACGTTTCATATTAGTTGTTGCTAAAATGGATATATCTAGATACATCCGCTTCAGCGATGACTAATATGAAATCGAGGGAGTACATCAGAACTGCCTCATTTTGACATTGGCAAGAGTAGAGAGCACCACACGGCTCCCCTTCTTATCAAACATGATAACCAGCAAATAGACGTTAAGGAAAAGCATATAAAAAAAGTTATGCAAGTAGAAAACGTGCTTTCATTGAGAGTTGAACTCAAGACCTCCCGCTTACTAAACGGGTGCTCTAACCAACTGAGCTATGAAAGCTGTGATGAAATTATTCCGGGTTTATATATAATATTAGTCTACACTGATCCAACGGATCCTGGCATGCATCACTGTAGCAACATCATTGTCCTGTCCAAAACCACTTGTCATTTTGGTGACAATGTATTGTACTGCTAAAAAATTAAACTGGCTATTGTTGTTATTTGGATCGGTCAGTACTTCCTGTTCTGGAATTCATTTCAGAGAGGGCCGCTTTAGCCAATTCAAAAGTGCAAAAAGATCTTGAAATTATAGATGTGGATGAACTGCGTGTGCCTCTCTAATATAACCATTACATACTTACATCCAGCTTAATTAACTACCCTCGAAACACACGGAATAGCCAGACAATAAGGCCAGATGCGCTTCGTGGTGATCTGCATGGTGGAACACCACGGGCAGAAGCTGCCAAACTGCAAAAGAAATCTGCCGTGTCGTCCTTCTCGCCGGCAACCGGCGACCTGGCGCCAGGAGCGTTGTCCTTTTCTTTTATAAACAAGGCAAGAGGCTTCCGTTTCATTAATTAAGAAGAAGGTTTAGACATAAGCCGTAAAACGGCAAAAACAAAGAAAAAAGACTATTCTCGCGACATAAGAGTACTCACATGACTGGCTCCAGCCAGCATACAAAGATGGACCTCCTCTTTGATTTTTGCAGCGACGACGGTGGTCGGGGTGGCCATGTTGCGGAACACTCTCCCGTTTCGCTGCTTCTAAATTTTTAACGAGACAAGCATCATAACCAAGATAATCGCCTTCTTGATGTGGCCTCCAGAGATGATCGTTTTGAGCCACCAATCATGAATAGAGACCTCGTGCCGCCAAGCCGCCGTAGATTGGTCGTGAATGCCAAGCCAAGCGATAATTTCATTCCAAACTTGAGCGATGAATCTACACTGGAAGAGAAGGTGAGCAACTGACTCCTGAACCTGCTTGCCAAAGGGGGTATAGGCCGCAATTCGGTCATCCCTGCAGTTTCAACTGATCGGCCGTCCAAACGCGATTTTGAATGATCAACCAAGCAAAAAAAAATTGCACTTTGGCGGAGCCCAAGTCTTCTAGATCATGGTAGAGGTCGGACTGAGAACTTGTCCCGCAAGCTACGCCATGTAAGCGGTGGCCACAGAATATTCATCACTAGAAGTGAATTTCCAATGTATCATGTCCTTCCTGTCCAGGCTAACAGTAACATCTTGTAGCATCCACCAAAGAGTGGCGAACTCCTGGATATGGGTCAAAGAGAGGCCCTGACTAGTGTCAATCTGCCTTATCCAGAAGTTGTGGTCAAGAGCCTTGCTGACCAAACATGCCTTCCTTTTAGATATCTCAAAGATTTTGGGCGCGACATCTTTGGGTCGGAGACCATTAAGCCATGACGATTCCCAGAATTTTGCCTTTTTGCAATCACCAATGGTCACAGTCATGAATGACGCGAATAGATCTCTGTCAGCATCACTACATGGTGTCTCCATTCCGGCCCAAGTCTTAGGGGGTCGGCCCACTCGAACCAAAGCCAGTGAAGTCAAAGAGTGGTCGCAAAATTCTTGAGGTTTAGCACACCCAGGCCGCCATAAAATCTTGGGCTTGCAGACTAGATTCCAGTTAACCTTACATTTGCCGCCAGACACCTGGTCGCAGCCTGCCCAAATATAGGCATGTCTCAGGCTATCGATTTTCTTCCGAACTTCAACTGGGATATCCAGAGGTGTTAGATGATAGATTGCTATGACTTTGAGGACCACTTTGACCAAAATGATGTGTCCAAGGGCAGCCACATGCATAGCCGACCAAGGTGGGAGCTTGCCCGCAATCTTGTCCTCAAGGTACTAAAAATGGATGCACTTTAGCCTCGTGACTGAAAGAGGAAGTGCTACCTCTTGAGCATGCGTTGGTTTTTCCTTAAAGAGGAAAGGGTGATGCAACAAAGTAGCGTAAGTATTTTCTTCAGTTTTTGAGAACCAAGGTATCAATCCAGTAGAATACTACACGCAAGTCCCTCATACCTGCACAAACAATCAAGAACCTTGCAACCAACGCGATAAAGGGGTTGTCAATCCCTTCACGGCCACTTGCAAAAGTGAGATCTGATAAAGATAATAAGATAAATATTTTTGGTATTTTTGTTGTATAGATTGGAAAGTAAAGATTGCAAAATAAACGGCGGCAGAAATAGCACATTGGCGGGAGATTAATATGATGGAAGATAGACCCAGGGGCCATAGGTTTCACTAGTGGCTTCTCTCAAGATAGCATAATTTACGGTGGGTGAACAAATTACTATCGAGCAATTGATAGAAAAGCGCATAGTTATGAGAATATCTAGGCATGATCATGTATATAGGAATCACGTCCGTAACAAGTAGACCGAAACGATTCTGCATCTACTACGATTACTCCACACATCGACCGCTATCCAACATGCATCTAGAGTATTAAGTTCATAAGAACAGAGTAACGCATTAGGCAATATGACATGATGTAGAGGGATAAAATCAGGCAATATGATATAAACCCCATCTTTTTATCCTCGATGGCAACAATACAATACGTGCCTTGCTACCCCTGCGGTCACTGGGAAAGGACACCGCAAGATTGAACCCAAAGCTAAGCACTTCTCCCATTGCAAGAAAGATCAATCTAGTAGGCCAAACCAAACTGATAATTCAAAGAGACTTACAAAGATATTTAAATCATGCATAAATGAATTTAGAGAAGAATCAAATATTGTTCATAGATAATCTTGATCATAAACCCACAATTCATCGGATCTCGACAAACACACCACAAAAAGAATTACATCGAATAGATCTCCAAGAAGATCGAGGATAACTTTGTATTGAGATCCAAAGAGAGAGAAGAAGCCATCTAGCTAATAACTATGGACCCGAAGGTCAGTGGTAAACTACTCACACATCATCGGAGAGGCTATGGTGTTGATGTAGAAGCCCTCCGTGATCGATTCCCCCTCAGGCGGAGCGCCGGAAAAGGCCCCAAGATGGGATCTCACGGGTACAGAAGGTTGCAGCGGTGGAAATAGGGTTTCGTGGTGCTCCTGGATGTTTTCAGGGTATATGAGTATATATAGGCGAAAGAAGTAGGTCGGTGGAGCCACGAGGGGCCCACGAGGGTGGGGGGCATGCCTACCCCCTGGGCGCGCCCTCCTGCCTCGTGGCCTCCTCTTTGCTTCCTTGACGTCCACTCCAAGTCTCCTGGATTGCGTTTGTTCCAAAAGTGATCCTCGTGAAGGATTCATTCTGTTTGGATTCTGTTTGATATTCCTTGTCCGCGAAACACTGAAATAGGCAAAAAACAACAATTTGCACTGGGCCTTTGGTTAATAGGCTAGTCCCAAAAATAATATAAAAGTGCATAATAAAGCCCATTAAACATCCAAAACAGATAATATAATAGCATGGAACAATAAAAAATTATAGATACGTTGGAGACGTATCAAGCATCCCCAAGCTTAATTGATGCTCGTCCTCGAGTAGGTACATGATAAAAACAGAATTTTTGATGTGGAATGCTACCTAACATAATTTTCAAAGTAATTCTCTTTATTGTGGCATGAATGTTCAGATCCGAAAGATTCAAGATAAAAGTTTAATATTGACATAAAAACAATAATAGTTCAAGCATACTAACTAAGCAATTATGTCTTCTCAAAATAACATGGCCAAAGGAAGCTTATCCCTACAAAATCATATAGTTTGGCTATGCTTCATTTTTGTCACACAAAAATGCTCTCATCATGCACAACCCCGATGACAAGCCAAGCAATTGTTTCATATTTTAGTAATCTCAAACTTTTTTCAACTTTCACGCAATACATGAGCATGAGCCATGGACATAGCACTATGGGTGGAATAGAGCATAATGATGGGGGTTATGTGGAGAAGACAAAAAAGGAGAAAGTCTCACATTGACGCGGCTAATCAACAGACTAGGGAGATGCCCATCAATTGATGTCAATGCAAGGAGTAGGGATTGCCATGCAATGGATGCACTAGAGCTATAAATGTATGAAAGCTCAACGAAAGAAACTAAGTGGGTGTGCATCCAACTTGCTTGCTCATGAAGACCTAGGGCATTTGAGGAAGCCCATTGTTGGAATATACAAGCCAAGTTCTATAATGAAATTTTTCCACTAGTATATGAAAGTGACAAAATAAGAAACTCTCTATCATAAAGATCATGGTGCTACTTTGAAGCACAAGTGTGGAAAAAAGGATAGTAGCATTGTCCCTTTTTATTTATTTTCTCTTTTTTGGCCTTTTTTTATTTGGCTTTTTTTTGGGACAACGCTCTATTAATGATGATCATCACACTTCTATTTATTTACAACTCAATGATTACAACTCGATACTAGAACAAAATATGACTCTATATGAGTGCCTCCGGCAGTGTACCGGGATGGGCAATGAATCAAGAGTGACATGTATATAAATTATGTATGGCGGCGTTGCCACAAATACGATGTCAACTACATGATCATGCAAGGCAATATGACAATGATGAAGCGTGTCATAATAAATGAAACGGTGGAAAGTTGCATGGCAATATATCTCGGAATGGCTATGAAAATGCCATAATAGGTAGGTATGGTGGCTGTTTTGAGGAAGATATAAGGAGGTTTATGTGTGATAGAGAATATCATATCACGGGGGTTGGATGCACCGGCAAAGTTTGCACCAACTCTCAAGGTGAGAAAGGGCAATGCACGGTACCGTAGAGGCTAACAATGATGGAAAGGTGAGAGTTGATACGTCTCCAACGTATCTATAATTTATGAAGTATTCATGCTATTATATTATCAATCTTAGATGTTTTATATGCATTTATATGCTATTTTATATGATTTTTGGGACTAACCTATTAACCTAGAGCCCAGTGCCAGTTTCTGTTTTCTCCTTGTTTTAGAGTATCGCAGAAAAGGAAAACCAAACGGAGTCCAATTGACCTGAAACTTGACGGAGCTTATTTTTGGACCAGAAGAAGGCCACGGAGTCGAAGAGTTGGGCCAGAAGAGTCCCGGGCTGCCCACGAGGGCGGGGGGCGCGCCCATCCCCTGGGCGCGCCTCCCTGCCTCGTGGATAGCCCGGAGACCCCCCTGACTTGTTCTCGACGCCAACACCTCTCATATATACCCAAACTTCCAGAAAGAAACCTAGATCAGAAGTTCCGCCGCCGCAAGCCTCTTTAGCCATGATAAATCAATCTAGGCCCTCTCTGGCACCCTGCCGGAGGGGGCCATCATCACCGGTGGCCATGGAGGAGGATCCCGGAGAGGCCATCATCACCATGAAGGCCAAGGACCAGAGGGAGAACCTCTCCCCGTCTAGGGGGAGGACATGGAGGAGGAAGCACAAGGGGGAGAACCTCTCATCCTCTCTCTTGGTGGCACCGGAGTGCCGTCGAGAGGGGAATCATCGCCGCAGTGATCGTCTTCATCAACATCACCACCATCATCACCATACTCATCTCTTTTACGCGGTCCACTCTCCCGCACCCCGTTGTAATCCCTACTTGAACATGGTGCTTTATGACACATATTATGATCCAATGATGTGTTGCCATCCTATGATGTTTTGAGTAGATATCCTTTGTCTTTGGGTTGATTGGTCATCTAGATTGGTACGAGTTGTATGTTTTATTTTGGTGCTGTCCTATGGTGCCCTCCGTGTCGCGCAAGCGTGAGGGATTCCCGCTGTAGGGTGTTGCAATACGTTCATGATTCTCTTATAGTGGGTTGGTGAGTGACTCACTTTGTGTTGGAGCGATCCGAATATATATATCTACTTGGATGTAGGTTTTCATGAGTTATTATTGTTGACATTACCCTTGAGGTAAAAGGTTGGGAGGCGAAACTATAAGCCCCTATCTTTATCTGTGTCCGATTAAAACTTTGAACCCATAAATATCACATGAGTGTTAGCAATTGTGAAAGATTAAATGATAGTTGAGTATGTGGAGTTTGCTGAATCAAAGCTCTGACATAGACCCTTCCTGAAAATAAGATGAATTGCAATTGTTTGATGACTAAGAGCACTGTTTGTTAGTTTTCAAGAAAGTTTATGATCTATACTTTAACATGTGAATAGCTTGTTACTTGATCATGAAAAGTTTTAGGAGATGAGCTACTGTTATGACATGTATTGATGCTAGAAAAAGTGATTGAAATTATCATTGATCAAACTTGTGCACTTGCTAGCATTCACACTTCATAAATTATTTATTTTATCATTTACCTACTCGAGGACGAGTAGGAATTAAGCTTGGGGATGCTGATACGTCTCCAACGTATCTATAATTTATGAAGTATGCATGCTATTATATTATCCATCTTAGATGTTTTATATGCATGTATATGTTATTTTATACAATTTTTGGGACTAACCTATTAACCTAGAGCCCAGTGCCAGTTTCTCTTTTCTCCTTGTTTTAGAGTATCGCAGAAAAGGAAAACCAAACGAAGTCCAATTGACCTGAAACTTGACGGAGCTTATTTTTGGACCAGAAGAAGGCCACAGAGTCAAAGAGTTGGGCCAGAAGAGTCCCGGGCTGCCCACGAGGGTGGGGGCGCGCCTCCCTGCCTCGTGGACAGCCCGGAGACCCCCCTGACTTGTTCTCGACGCCAACACCTCTCATATATACCCAACTTCTAGAAAGAAACCTACATCGGAAGTTCCACCGCCGCAAGCCTCTTTAGCCATGAGAAATCAATCTAGGCCCTCTCTGGCACCCTGCCGGAGGGGGGCCATCATCACCAGTGGCCATGGAGGAGGATCCCGGAGAGGCCATCATCACCATGAAGGCCAAGGACCGGAGGAAGAACCTCTCCCCGTCTAGGGGGAGGCCATGGAGGAGGAAGCACAAGGGGGAGAACCTCTCCTCCTCTCTCTTGGTGGCGCCGGAGTGCCGTCGAGAGGGGAATCATCGCCGCGGTGATCGTCTTCATCAACATCACCACCATCATCACCATCCTCATCTCTTTTACGCGGTCCACTCTCCCGCACCCCGCTGTAATCCCTACTTGAACATGGTGCTTTATGCCACATATTATGATCCAATGATGTGTTGCCATCCTATGATGTTTTGAGTAGATATCCTTTGTCTTTGGGTTGATTGATGATCTAGATTGGTACGAGTTGTATGTTTTATTTTGGTGCTGTCCTATGGTGCCCTCCGTGTCGCGCAAGCATGAGGGATTCCCGCTGTAGGGTGTTGCAATACGTTCATGATTCTCTTATAGTGGGTTGGTGAGTGGCGGAAACACAAACCTGAGTAAGGGGGTTGTTGCGTATGGGAATAAAGAGGACTTGATGCTTTAATGCTATGGTTGGGTTTTACCTTAATGATATTTAGTACTTGCGGATGCTTGCTAGAGTTCCAATCATAAGTGCATATGATCCAAGTAGAGAAAGTATGTTAGCTTATGCCTCTCCCTCATATGAAATTGCAATGACGACTACCTGTCTTGTTAATAATTTCCTAGGAAAATTCCGCACACTGATCCACCATTATTCCACACTCGCTATTTACAATATTTAGTAATATATTCCAACTTTATGATAATAGCACCTACTTTTATATTTTAGCTCTCTGATACCATGCAAAGTTATCCTCTTCATACCCACAACGTAGTTTTATTTCTCGTTTATAGTTGGAAGCAAATGTTCGGTGCACGCAGAGTCGTATCCGTGGCAGATAGGGCTTGAGAGAATATTGATCTTACCTTTATCTCCTTGTGGGTTCGACACTCCATACTTATCACTTCCACCTTTGGGAATTGTTACGATGATTTCGCTGCACTTGGGGATTATCAAGAGTGCGTATAATCCATGGACTCAACATTAGTCATAAAGAACTCACATACTTATTGCGAAAATCTACAAGTCATCAAAAACCAAGAATTACGCGCATGCTCCTAGGGGGATAGATTGGTAGGAAAATACCATCGCTCGTCCCCGATCGCCACTCCTAAGGATGACAATCAAAGAACACCTCATGTTTCAAATTTGTCACACAACGTTTACCATACGTGCATGCTACGGGACTTGCAAACTTCAACACAAGTATTTCTCAAATTCTCAACTACTCAACTAGCACGACTCTAATATTACCACCTTCATATCTCAAAACAATCATCAAGTATCAAACTTCTCATAGTATTCAATGCACTTTTTATGAAAGTTTTTATTATACCCATCTTGGATGCCTATCATATTAGGACTAATTTTATAGCCAAAGCAACTTACCATGATGTTCTAAAGGACTCACAAAATAATATAAGTGAAGCATGAGAGATCAATAATTACTATAAAATAAAACCACCACCGTGCTCTAAAAGATATAAGTGAAGCACTAGAGCAAAATTATCTAGCTCAAAAAGATATAAGTGAAGCACATAGAGTATTCTAATAAATTCTGACTTATGTGTGTCTCTCCAAAAGGTGTGTACAGCAAGGATGATTGTGGTAAAATAACAAGCAAATACTCAAATCATACAAGACGCTCCAAGCAAAACACATATCATGTGGTGAATAAAAATATAGCCTCAAGTAAAGTTACCGATGGACGAAGACGAAAGAGGGGATGCCCCGAGGCATCCCCAAGCTTAGGCTTTTGGTTGTCCTTGAATTTTACCTTGGGGTGCCTTGGGCATCCCCAAGCTTAGGCTCTTTCCACTCCTTATTCCAAAATCTATCAAATCTTTACCCAAAACTTGAAAACTTCACAACACAAAACTCAACAGAAAATCTCATGAGCTCCGTTAGTATAAGAAAACAAATCACCACTTTAAGGTACTGTAATTAACTCATTATTTATTTATATTGGTGTTAAACCTACTGTATTCCAACTTCTCTATGGTCCATACCCCCCGATACTAGCCATAGATTCATCAAAATAAGCAAACAACACACAAAAACAGAATCTGTCAAAAACAGAACAATCTGTAGCAATCTGTATCACACGTATACTTATGTAACTCCAAAAATTCTGAAATAAATTGGTGGACGTGAGGAATTTGTCTATTAATCATATGCAAAAAGAATCAACCTAAAAGCACTCTCCAGTAAAGAAAAATCAGCTAATCTCATGAGCGCTAAAGTTTTCGTTTTTTACAGCAAGATCATGAAGACTTCACCCAAGTCTTCCCAAAGGTTCTACTTGGCACAAACACTAATTTAAAACATAAAACCACATCTAAACAGAAGCTAGACGAATTATTTATTACTAAACACAAACAAAAAGCAAGAAACAAAAATAAAATTGGGTTGCCTCCCAACAAGCGGTATCGTTTAACGCCCCTAGCTAGGCATTGAGATTTCGATGATGCTCACATGAAAGACAAGAATTGAAGCACAAAGAGAGCATCATAAAACATGTGACAAACACATCTAAGTCTAACATACTTCCTATGCATAGGCATCTTATAGGCAAACAAATTATCAAGGCAAGCAAAAACTAGCATATGCAAGGAAGCGGAAAGAAACAATAGCAATCTCAACATAACAAGAGGTAATTTAGTAACATGAAAATTTCTACAACCATATTTTCCTCTCTCATAATAATTACATGTAGTATCATAAGCAAATTCAACAATATAGCTATCACAAAACATATTCTTAACACGATCCACATGCATGCGAAGTTGACACTCTTCCAAAATAGTGGGATTATCATTAACTAAAGTCATGACCTCTCCAAACCCACTTTTATCAAAAATACCATAAGATTGAAGATTCTCCAAATATGTGGGATCTAAAGTTGACACTCTTCCAAAGCCAGTTTCAATATTATTGCAAACACTATTATCAATCTCATATTCATCATGGGGCTTAAATAGATTTTCAAGATCATAAGAAAAATCACCCTAATCATGATCATTGAAACAAGTAGTAGACATAGCAAAACTTGCATCCCCAAGCTTAGGATTTTGCATATTATTAGCACAATTGACATCAAGAGAATTTAAAGTAAAATCATTGCAATCATGCTTTTTATTCAAGGAGCTATCGTGAATCTCTTCATAAATTTCTTCATCACAATTTTCAGATTCACGAATTTCAAGCAAAACCTCATAAAGATAATCTAGTGCACTCAAATCACTAGAAATTGGTTCATCATAATTGGATCTCTTAAAAAGATTAGCAAGGGGATGAGGATCGATAACAATAGATTTTCAGCAAGCGAAGATGCAAGCATATAGAAGGCACATGGCAACACAAGCAAACAAAAGGTCTAATGAGAAAAAGGCGAACAGAAAAGGGATCCCAACAGAAAAGGGCAAATAAAACGACAAAGGTGAAGTGGGGGAGAGGAAAACAAGAGGCGAATGACAAATACTGTAATGCGAGGGATAAGAGTTTGTGATGGGTACTTGGTGTGTCTTGACTTGGCATAGATCTCCCCGGCAACGGCGCCAGAAATCCTCCTTGCTACCTCTTGAGCATGCGTTGGTTTTCCCTTGAAGAGGAAATGTGATGCACCAAAGTAGCGTAAGTATTTCCCTCAGTTTTTGAGAACCAAGGTATCAATCCAGTAGAAGACTACACGCAAGTCCCTCGTACCTGCACAAACAATCAAGAACCTTGCAACCAACGCGATAAAGGGGTTGTCAATCCCTTCACAGCCACTTGCAAAAGTGAGATCTGGTAAAGATAATAAGATAAATATTTTTTGTATTTTTGTTGTATAGGTTGGAAAGTAAAGATTGCAAAATAAACGGCGGCAGAAATAACATGTTGGCGGGAGATTAATATGATGGAAGATAGACCCGGGGGCCATAGGTTTCAGTAGTGGCTTCTCTAAAGATAGCATAATTTATGATGGGTGAATAAATTACTGTCGAGCAATTGATAGAAAAGCGCATAGTTATGAGAATATCTAGGCATGATCATGTATATAGGCATCATGTCCGTAACAAGTAGACCGAAACGATTCTGCATCTACTACTATTAGTCCACACATCGACCGCTATCCAGCATGCATCTAGAGTATTAAGTTCATAAGAACAGAGTAACGCATTAGGCAAGATGACATGATGCAGAGGGATAAACTCAAGCAATATGATATAAACCCCATCTTTTTATCCTCGATGGCAACAATACAATACATGCCTTGCTGTCCCTGCTGTCACTGGGAAAGGACACGGCAAGATCGAACCCAAAGCTAAGCACTTCTCCCATTGCAAGAAAGATCAATCTAGTAGGCCAAACCAAACTGATAATTCAAAGAGACTTTCAAAGCTATTTAAATCATGCATAAAAGAACTCAGAGAAGAATCAAATATTGTTCATAGATAATCTTGATCATAAACCCACAATTCATCAGATCTTGACAAACACGCCACAAAAAAATTACATCGAATAGATCTCCAAGAAGATCGAGGAGAACTTTGTATTGAGATCCAAAGAGAGAGAATAAGCCATCTAGCTAATAACTTTGTATCTCACACATCATCAGAGAGGCTATGGTGTTGATGTAGAAGGCCTCCATGATTGATTCTCCCTCCGGTGGAGCGCCGAAAAAGGTCGCAAGATGGTATCTCACGGGTACAGAAGGTTGCAGCGGTGGAAATAGGGTTTCATGGTGCTCCTGGATGTTTCCAGGGTATATGAGTATATATAGGCGAAAGAAGTAGGTCGGTGGAGCCACGAGGGGCCCACGAGGGTGGGGGCGCGCCTACCCCCATTGGGTGCACCCTCCTACCTCGTGGCTTCCTCATCGCTTCCTTGACGTCCACTCCAAGTCTCCTGGATTGCATTTGTTCCAAAAATGATCCTCGCGAAGGTTTCATTCCATTTGGATTCCGTTTGATATTCCTTTTCTGCGAAACACTGAAATAGGAAAAAATCTGCAATTTGCACTGGGCCTTCGGTTAATAGGTTAGTCCCAAAAATAATATAAAAGTGCATAATAAATCCCATTAAACATCAAACAGATAATATAATAGCACGGAACAATAAAAAATTATAGATAAGTTGGAGACGTATCAGGAAGGCCAAGGTACCACAAAGGAAAAGAGGTCCAGACAGCAGGGAAGGCCTAAAGGATGTCATCAAGGTCGATGTTAGCACAAGGATGGGCGCAACCAAACTTTGGTTACAATTGGTGACAATGCCGATGACATCACCAAAGGAGTTCAGTGTCGAGGCCAGGAACTGGAAGTCCTCTTTGATTGGTGCAACGAAGGAGCATTTGATACGTCTCCAACGTATCTATAATTTTTGATTGTTCCATGCTATTATATTATCCATCTAGGATGTTTTATATGCATTTATATGCTATTTTATATGATTTTTGGGACTAACCTATTAACCTAGAGCCCAGTGCCAGTTTCTCCTTTTCCCTTGTTTTTGAGTATCGCAGAAAAGGAAAACCAAACGGAGTCCAATTGACCTGAAAATTGACGGATATTATTTTTGCACCAGAAGAAGCCCACGGAGCATCGGAGATGGGCCAGAGGAGTCCCGAGGCACCCACGAGGGTGTGTGTGTGTGTGTGGGGGGGGGGGGCGCCCCCCTACCTCGTGGCCGCCTCGGAGACCCCCTGACTTGTCAACTTTAGGAAGTAATGATCCCACTATTTTGGAGGGTGTTGAATCTTATAATATCTATGAAAGTGGATTTGGAGAGGTCATGACTTTACTTAGTAATTATTCCACTATCTTGGAAGAGGTTCCAATTGATTATGATGAGAATAAAGTTGCTACTTATGATGATTATTGTGATGACACTTATGCTATAAAAAGTAGTGATAATTATATTTATAAAACTTGTCATGATTATGATTACCCTTTTTCTGAACATTACTCTTTTAATATGGAAACAATTTATAGTATTCGAGTTTCTTATGATACTCCCACTATTTCGAATGAGAAGAAATTTGCTTATGTGGAGAGTAATAAAAATTCTATGCTTGTAGATCATGAAAAGAATGCTTTATGTGATAGTTATATTGTTTAATTCATTCATGATGCTACTGAAAATTATTATGAGGGAGGAACATATGCTTGTAGGAATTGCAATAGTATGAAGTTTCCTCTCTATGTGTTGAAAATCTTGAAGTTATGCTTGTTTTGCCTTCCTATGCTAGTTGATTATTGTTCCCATAAGTTGTTTGCTCACAAAATCCCTATGCATAGGAAGTGGGTTATACTTAAATGTGCTAGTCATATTCTTCATGATGCTCTCTTTATGTTTCAATTCTTATCCTTTATGTGAGCATCATTGAAATCATCATGCCTAGCTAGGGGCGTTAAACATTAGCGCTTGTTGGGAGGAAACCCAATTTTAATTTTTTTTCTTTGCATTTTGCTCCTTTTTAGTAATAAATAATTCATCTAGCCTCTAGTTATATGTGGTTTTATGTTTAATTAGTGTTTGTGCCAAGTAGAACCTTTGGGAAGACTTGGGTGAAGTCTTTGTGATCTTGCTGTAAAAAACAAAAACTTTAGCGCTCACGAGATTAGCGGCCATTTGTTACTGGAGAGTGATTTAAAGTTTATTCTTTTTGCAGATGATTAATAGACAAATTCCTCAGGTCCATCAATTTATTTCAGAATTTTTGGAGTTCCATAAGTATATGTTTGATACGGAGTACTACAGACTGTTTTGTTTTTGACAGATTCTGTTTTCATTGTGTTGTTTGCTTATTTTGATGAATCTATGAGTAGTATCGGAGGGTATGAACCATAGAGAAGTTGGAATACAGTAGATATTACACCAATATGAATTTAGAATGAGTTAAAAACAGTACCTAAGTGGTGATTTATGTTCTTATACTAACGGAGCTTACGAGTTTTCTGTTGAGTTTTGTGTTGTGAAGTTTTCAAGTTTTTGGTAAAGATTCGATGGACTATGGAATAAGGAGTGGCAAGAGCCTAAGCTTGGGGATTCCCAAGGCACCCCAAGGTAATAGTCAAGGACAACCAAGAGCCTAAGCTTGGGGATGCCCCAGATGACATCCCCTCTTTCGTGTTTGTTCATCGGTAACTTTACTTGGAGCTATATTTTTATTGACCACATGATATGTGTTTTGCTTGGAGCGTCATTTTATTTTATTTTGTTTTGCTTGCTGTTTGAATAAAATACCAAGATCTTAAATTCTTAAATGTTAGAGAGTCTTCACATAGTTACATAATTATTCGACTACTCATTGATCTTCACTTATATCTTTCGAAGTAGTTTGTTGTTTGCTCTAGTGCTTCACTTATATCCTTTTAGAGCATGGAGGTGGGTTTATTTTGAAGAAATAGATGAACTCTCATGCTTCATTTATATTATTTTGAGAGTCCTAAACAGCATGCTAATTTTCTTTGGTTGTGAAATTAGTCCTAATATGATAGGCATCCAAGTTGGGTATAATAAAAACTTCCATATAGAGTGCATTGAATACTATGAGAAGTTTGATACTTGATGATTGTTTTGTGATATGAAGATGGTAATATTAGAGTCGTGCTAGTTGAGTAATTGTTAATTTGACAAATACTTGTATTTAAGTTTGCAAGTCTTGTAGCATGCACGTATGGTAAACGTTGTGTGACAAATTTGAAGCATGAGGTGTTCTTTGATTGCTTTATGAGTGGCGGTCTGGGACGAGCGATGGTCTTTTCCTACCAATATATCCCCCTAGGAGCATGCGCGTAGTGCTTGGTTTTGATGACTTGTAGATTATTGCAATAAGTATGTGAGTTCTTTATGACTAATGTTGAGTCCATGGATTATACACACTCTCACCCTTCCATCATTGCTAGCCTCTTCGGTACCGTGCATTGCCCTTTCTCACCTTGAGAGTTGGTGCAAACTTCGCAAGTGCATCCAAACCCCATGATATGATACGCTGTATCACACATAAACCTCCTTATATCTTCCTCAAAACAGCCACCATACCTACCTATTATGGCATTTCCATAGCCATTCCGAGATATATTGCCATGCAACTTTCCACCGTTCCGTTTATTATGACACGCATCATCATTGTCATATTGCCTTGCATGATCATGTAGTTGACATCGTATTTGTGGCAAAGCCACCGTTCATAATTCTTTCATACACGTCACTCATGAGTCATTGCCCATCCCGGTACACCGCCGGAGGCATTCATATAGAGTCATATTTTGTTCTAGTATCAAGTTATAATCTTTGAGTTGTAAATAAATAGAAGTGTGATGATCATCATTAATAGAGCATTGTCCCGAAAAAAAGAAAGGCCAAATAAAAAAAGAAAAAAAGAAAGGCCAAATGAAAAAGGGGAAAGGCCAAATAAAAAAAAGAAAAAGAAAAGAAAAAGGAAGGCCCAAAAAAAAGAAAGAAAAGAAGGGACAATGGTACTATCATTTTTCCACACTGGTGCTTCATATTAGCACCATGATCTTCATGATAGAGAGTCTCTTATATTGTCACTTTCATATACTAGTGGGATTTTTTTATTATAGAACTTGGCTTGTATATTCCAATGATGGGCTTCCTCAAATGCCCTAGGTCTTCGTGAGCAAGCAAGTTGGATGCACACCCGCTTAGTTTCTTTTGTTGAGCTTTCATACATTTATAGCTCTAGTGCATCCATTGCATGGCAATCCCTACTCCTCACATTGACATCAATTGATGGGCATCTCCCTAGACCGTTGATTAGCCGCGTCAATGTGAGACTTTCTCCTTTTTTGTCTCCTCCACAAACCCCCATCATTATACTCTATTCCACCCATAGTGCTATGTCCCTGGCTCATGCTCATGTATTGCGTGAAAGTTGAAAAAAGTTTGAGATTACTAAAGTATGAAACAATTGCTTAGCTTGTCATCGGGGTTGTGCATGATGGGAGCATATTGTGTGACAAAAATGAAGCATGGCCAAACTATATGATTTTGTAGGGATGAGCTTTCTTTGGCCATGTTATTTTGATAAGACATAATTGCTTGCTTAGTATCCTTGAAGTATTATTATTTTTATGTCAATATTAAACTTTTGTCTTGAATCTTATGGATCTAAATATTCTTGCCACAATAAAGAAGATTACATTGATAAATATGTTAGGTAGCATTCCACATCAAAAATTCTGTTTTTATCATTTACCTACTCGAGGACGAGCAGGAATTAAGCTTGGGGATGCTTGATACGTCTCCAACGTATCTATAATTTTGATCGTTCCATGCTACTATATTATCCATCTAGGATGTTTTATATGCATTTATATGCTATTTTATATGATTTTTGGGACTAACCTATTAACCTAGAGCCCAATGCCAGTTTCTCTTTTTTCCTTGTTTTTGAGTATCGCAGAAAAGGAAAACCAAACGGAGTCCAGTTGACCTGAAAATTGACGGAGATTATTTTGGGACCAGAAGAAGCCCACGGAGCACCGGAGATGGGCCAGAAGAGTCCCGAGGCACCCACGAGGGTGGGGGCGCGCCCTACCCCTTGGGCGCGCCCCCTACCTCGTGGCCGCCTTGGAGACCCCCTGACTTATTCCCGACGCCAAAACCTCTTATATATACAGAAACCCCCAGAACATAACCTAGATCAGGAGTTCCGCCTCCGCAAGCCTCTGTAGCCACCGAAAACCAATCCAGACCTATTCCGGCACCCTGCCGGAGGGGGAATCCCTCACCGCTGGCCATCTTCATCATCCTGGCGCTCTCCATGACGAGGAGGGAGTAGTTCACCCTTGGGGCTGAGGATATGTACCAGTAGCTATGTGTTTGATCTCTCTCTCTCTCTCTCTCTCTCTCTCTCTCGTGTTCTTGATGTGGCACGATCTTGATGTATCGTGAGCTTTGCTATTATAGTTGGATCTTATGATGTTTCTCCCCCTCTACTATCTTGTAATGGATTGAGTTTTCCCTTTGAAGTTATATTATTGGATTGAGTCTTTAAGGATTTGAGAACACTTGATGTATGTCTTGCAGGTGCTTATCCGTGGTGACAATGGGATATCACGTGATCTACTTGATGTATGTTTTGGTGATCAACTTGCGGGTTTCGTCCTTGTGAACTTATGCATAGGGGTTGGCACACGTTTTCGTCTTGACTCTCCGGTTGAAACTTTGGGGCACTCTTTGAAGTACTTTGTGTTGGTTGAATAGATGAATCTGAGATTGTGTGATGCATATCGTATAATCATACACATGGATACTTGAGGTGACATTGGAGTATCTAGGTGACATTAGTATTTTGGTTGATTTGTGTGTTAAGGTGTTATTCTAGTACAAACTCTTGAATAGATCGATCAGAAAGAATAACTTTGAGGTGGTTTCGTACCCTACCATAATCTCTTCGTTTGTTCTCCGCTATTAGTGACTTTGGAGTGACTCTTTGTTGCATGTTGAGGGATAGTTATATGATCCAATTATGTTATTATTGTTGAGAGAACTTGCACTAGTGAAAGTATGAACCCTAGGCCTTGTTTCCTAGCATTGAAATATCGTTTACGCTCACTTTTATCGCTTGCTACCTTGCTGTTTTTATATTTTCAGATTACAAAAACCTATATCTATCGTCCATATTGCACTTGTATCACCATCTCTTTGCTGAACTAGTGCACCTATACAATTTACCATTGTATTGGGTGTGTTGGGGACACAAGAGACTCTTTGTTATTTGGTTGCAGGGTTGTTTGAGAGATACCATCTTCATCCTACGCCTCCCACAGATTGGTAAACCTTAGGTCATCCACTTGAGGGAAATTTGCTACTGTCCTACAAACCACTGCACTTGGAGGCCCAACAACGTCTACAAGAAGGAGGTTGCGTAGTACACATCAGCGTTGTCCTTCTTGCCCGCAGCGGGACTTTTCCAGCGCTTGATCTGGGCCTTAAACCTCCCCTTGGGTTGGTTCCAGTTTGCGGGATTTCAAGTGTCTGAACCTATCTGAACACTTTAAGTGAGCCGCATTGGATGACTAAAAATGTCTGGGCCATTTGACCCAAACATTTACAGTCAATTGGTGATTTGCGTTGGAGTTGACCTAAGCTTATAGCGATCGACATTATACACCTCAGCGTCCCCTTCCAACTAAAACGTGTTGGCGACACCTCGAAGTTAAGGACAACTCCAATGTGGTACATCAAAACAGACACCCCAAATGTCCATGGACAGGCGAGCGGTAGTTGGCCATCCAACCATATTCATCAAATGTCCGTCCCTTGTCCAATGAAGAGAGGAGAGAAGGGGGGAGAGAAGATTTGTGGCTGGGTCCAAAATATGGCTCTAGCATGTCCAAGCTCCCCCAAACCACTTCCGCGTTTGATACCTGTTTGTGGGATTTTGGACATTGTTCGTGTCCACGGACATTTGGTGTACCCCGTTGGATGATAAAAGGTGTTTGAACTGCCCAGGGTAAACATTATAAGCGATTTGGTGTACCCGTCGCCGATGCCCTAAAAGTTAGCCTGTAAGTTTTCTCTTTTATTAAAATAATCTCATGTACCTTCTTGTAAGGCCTTGTACAATGGTAGGTGCTTAGAAAAATAAACTAGATTTTTCTGAAGCACCAATGCCTATTTCTATAGAAGAGACGCTTAGTTAAGCATCTACCCTATGCAAATAGGCACCGATGCTTAAGAAAAGTTTGGTTTATTTCTCTAAGCACCTTCCCTAAGCACCTTGCATTGTACAAGGCCTAAGTGGATAAGCGGATCGCATGTGTCCATGGTAGAGGCAGTTGGACCCTCTCCATCAGCCGACACGTGGTGCAACGAATCTCAAAGCAATCAACCAAGTTATCTCCTACAATAGTTCCCGTTAACAAATATTGATTTTGTACATTTATTTGCTCCAGTTCATCCTCCTGTGTGAAGATTTATGGAGCGGTGCACAACACCAACCACTAGTAGCTGGCCATCGCTGACGCAATCAAGCAGCAGGTGGTGCCGAGAGCGGGGGCGACGACGTGGTGGCCATGGAAGGAGCGACGATGGATCCATGCGCGAGCCCTCGGGGTGCCAAAGAGCGTTGTCGTCAACGGTGGGGGAGATCAATGGGGACTGGGCTATGGTGCCTCTACAACAGTGCGGGCATGCAAGTTGCGGTCACGGCGATGAGGAGCGAGCACTGGAGGAGGAGCATGGGGCGCTAAAGAAGGAAACATGACATTCGCGATTTGCTTGCCGGAAGGGGATAACTGGTTGGTGCTTTGCGATTCATTTTCCCATGTCAGCAAATGAAGAGGGTCCAACCATTGGGAACATACAATCCGAGTCGTATAAGATTTTTTTGATAGAGACTAATCCATCAACCATATTGCCGGCTTATATTATTACAGGTGTAGAACCTAATTAGGGTATGCTTTTTTGGTACCACACTGATTGCTGCTGGTGATCATATTTTAGACTGGCCATAGTGGGAGTAACTTCAGCAGTAACTTAGACTCCAACTCAGCATATTTGCATACTGTTGGAAATATGCCCTAGAGGCAATAATAAAATGGTTATTATTATATATCCTTGTTCATGATAATTGTCTATTGGTCATGCTATAATTGTATTAACCAGAAACCGTAATACATGTGTGAATACACAGACCACAACATGTCCCTAGTAAGCCTCTAGTTGACTAGCTCGTTGATCAATAGATGGTTATGGTTTCCTGACCATGGACATTGGATGTCGTTGATAATGGAATCACATCATTAGGAGAATGATGTGATGGACATGACCCAGTCCTAAGCATAGCACAAGATCATGTAGTTCGTTTGCTAGAGCTTTTCTAATGTCAAGTATCATTTCCTTAGACCATGAGATTGTGCAACTCCTGGATACCGTAGGAGTGCTTTGGTTGTATCAAACGTCACAACGTAACTGGGTGGCTATAAAGGTGCACTACAGGTATCTCCGAAAGTGTCTGTTGGGTTGGCACGAACCGAGACTGGAATTTGTCACTCCGTATGACAGAGAGGTATCTCTGGGCCCACTCGGTAATGCATCATCATAATGAGCTCAATGTGACTAAGGAGTTAGCCATGGGATCATGCGTTACAGAACGAGTAAAGAGACTTGCCGGTAACGAGATTGAATGAGGTATGGGGATACCGACGATTGAATCTCGGGCAAGTAACATACCGATGGACAAAGGGGATTGAATATGGGATTGATTGAATCCCCGACATCGTGGTCCATCCGATGAGATAATCGTGGAACATGTGGGAGCCAATATGGGTATCAATATCCCGCTATTGGTTATTGGCCGGAGAGATGTCTCGATCATGTCTGTATGGTTCCCAAACCCGTATGGTCTACACACTTAAGGTTCGGTGTCACTAGAGTTGTTATGGGAAATTGTATGTGGTTACCGAAGGTTGTTCGGAGTCCCATATGAGATCCCAGACGTCACGAGGAGTTCCGGAATGGTCCGGAGGTAAAGATTTATATATGGGAAGTCCAGTTTTAGTCACCGGAATGGTTTCGGGGGTTATCGATATTGTACCGAGACCACCGAAAGGTGTCCAGGGGTGCACCGGGTGGGGCCACCTGCCTCGGGGGACTTAATGGGCTGAATATGGGTCGGAACCATCCCCCTAGTGGGCTAGTGCGCCCCCCGCAAGGGCCTAAGGTGCATAGGGTTGGAAACCCTAGGGGAGGGGGCGCCTCCCACCTGCTTGGGGGGCAAGTTTCCCCCTCCCGGCCGCCCCCATCTAGATGGATCTAAGGGGGACGCCCCCTCTCCCCTCCCCCTATAAATAGTGGGTGGGGGGGGGGGGTGGGAGGGATGTAGTACCCCTTCCTTGGCGCAGCCCTCCCTCCTCCTACACCTCCTCCTCCTCCGCCGTGCTTGGCGAAGCCCTGCGGGAGAGCCACAAGCTCCACCACCACGCCATCATGCTGTCGGAGCTCTCCCTCAACTTCTCCTCTCCCCTTGCTGGATCAAGAAGGAGGAGACGTCCCCGAGTTACGTGTGTTGAACGCGGAGGCGCCGTCCGTTCGGCGCTAGATCGGTTCTTCCGTGATTTGAATCGCCGCGAGTATGACTCCATCAACAGGTTCTTGTAAGGCTTCTGCTTAGCGATCTTCAAGGGTATGAAGATGCACTCCCTCTCTCTTTTTGCTAGCATCTCCTAGATTGATCTTGGTGACACGTAGGAAGATTTTGAATTATTACTACGTTCCCCATCAGTGGCATCATGAGCTAGGTCTATGCGTAGATTCTATGCACGAGTAGAACACAAAGTAGTTGTGAGCGATAATTTGTTCAATTTGTTTACCGTTACTAGTCTTATATTGATTCGGCGGCATTGTGGGATGAAGCGGTCTGGACCGACCTTACACGTACTCTTACGTGAGACAGGTTCCACCGACTGACATGCACTTGATGCATATGGTGGCTAGCGGGTGTCTATCTCTCCCGCTTTAGTCGGATCGGATTCGATGAAGAGGGTCCTTATGAAGGGTAAATATCAATTGGCATATCACCGTTGTGGCTTTTGCGTAGGTAAGAAATGTTCTTGCTAGAAACCCATAGCAGCCACGTAAAACATGCAACAACAATTAGAGGATGTCTAACTTGTTTTTGCAGGGTATGCTATGTGATGCGATATGGCCAAAAGGATGTGATGTATTATATTTAGATACATTATAACCGAGCACTTTTACCGCCCTCTCAGGCCATTAGCTTTCCTGACCGTTGGATTGTCACTTTTAGGCGTTTCAGGCCATCCTTAATCGCACCCCCAGTCGCATCGGTTGATCCTAACGAGCGCTGACACTTACTGGGCCGCTGCTCTGGTAGCTTTTTTCGCCTTCTGGGATTAAATTGGGCCTACTGGGCCTATAATAGCTTCCGACATGCAGCCCTAGGGAACAACCCTCACACGACACTCCGTTCGTCGCTAGCGCGGAGGCTGGCGAGAAAACTACGCCAGCCGCCGCCGCCACCGCCGCCGCCATGTTCTCTGATCTCGCAGCACCTCTCGTCTTCGACTTTCCACCTTGATTCATTACTACACTGCAAATCTCCGACTCTCCCACGACCTCGATTGCGTCTTCTTGGACTTGGACTCTCTGCACCCCTCCCCGCAACGTGGTCTGCCGCTCTCGGCCTCGCCATCATCTGATGCAGGTGAGTGACACCCACCTCCATCTCCCCCTCCCCTGCCTCTAAATGCCACCGAGTAGAAACTACTCTCTTCCCCTCTCCCATGTCATCCTCTCTTACCCCCCTGCACAAGATCTAATCATGAATTGCCTCTTTCAAGTCATCTTGGAGCTGTAGATAAGTTAGGGTAGCAACCACTTCGAGGCTCAGGTTACTCATCGGTATATCATTTTTGTCATGCTTGTGTGCTTGTGTTGTATTTTCTTTTGTTGTCCCCAACTTGTAGTGTTCTTCTCTGTTTGGTTTCTCTTTTCTAAGCTTATTACTAGAACTACTATTGGGATGATATAGTCGACCTTCTCCTCGCTTAAGAAATAAGTATAGTAGCACATGTTGCTATTGACTTGTAGGTAGTTGTGTGTTCGTCTGTTGGGCACCATGTCCACGAGGAAAGTAGTTTAGTACTAGACAGAGTAGGATTTTCTCATATGTCTTTGTGTGATGGCACCTTTGTCCAGATTATCCACGAAGAAAGTAGGTTACCTCTATGCAGAGTAGCTACCATTTTTTAATATATGATTACCGCTGAAAGTAGAGTATTTGCCTACCTTCCCTTTTAGTTTGAGATATCCCAGACCATTAGACGAGTACTAAAACCTTCGTATTGTCACAACTATCTACACATAAAAATATATGTTCGCAAGAATCTGGAGTGCGTTGCAGATCCAACTCCCAAATCAAAAGAAAGAAAGAAATAACTAATGAGGTGCGTATTTTTATATTCCGGGTACTCACAGTGCCGAGAGGCTTAAATTCCTCCAAATCATATAGTTAACTGAATAATAAAATAAAGGGATCATGTTCTTTTTAAAATCTAATGATTACATTTTGCCTTATTTCCATTTTGTCCTCTTAAATTGGCATAACTTCATGGTTGGTTGAATGACGAGTCAACTTCTTGACAACCAAAATTATTCTCCAAGGTAATTTTTCTCTTGGTACGAAAATCACCACTATTCTTTTATTTTGTTTTTGATGTTAGAATGGTTTGGTTATTAGTTCTAACAGTTCAACTGGTAAACAGATCATGCTTAATAATTTTTATTTCAGTTAGTCAAATAGAACTTGATGCAATGACGTGACTGCCAAGTTTTTGTTAAATTATAAAAAAACAAGAGAAAATGATTCCATGTCTAATGCAAGGGCAGTTCCACACAAACTTATGGATCTTTTTTCTTCTTCTTGCTTGACAGTCAGACCACGTTTTGATGATAAAACTTGACCTTTCTTATGCCAATGATGCTGCGTCTAATTTAAAGGGAGTCATCCCAAGCTTTGGCTATTTTTTTTGTTCTTGCTTGACACTAGGATCTACTACCTCTGTCCCTAAATATAAGATGCTTTTGCAGTTCAAACTACAAAAATGTATTATTCATGGGGACAGAGGGGTACATTTCATGATAAATCTTCTCAATTCTTATGCTATATTCAGGTTATTGCAGCGCAAAGGAAAATATTATGGGTTTAATAGAGAAAGTATCAAATACCTTGGCACTTCTTAACAATAGGACAATTACTTTTAATAAACCAAGGTTGATCCACCAATGTTTTGTACCAAAATTATTGAATTAAACATAGGATAAGTGATGTAGCAGTTATGTTAGTCTATTATCCTTGATGTTTAATCTTTTCTTTCTTTCTCATGTCTTTGCATGCTTACCATGTTTTTTTGCAGAAGTACATAACAGGTGGTGAATTGGAAGGAACTCCAAGGAATTATTATATGTGTGATTACTAAGACAACAATCAAACCAAATAACTTCTGAAGTGGATTCAGATCATGTGGTTAACTTCAGCAAATGGCTAATAGCCCCACTGCCTTATGCTAGACATAAACACTATAATTCATTATTGTTGTATGAAGATATATAATATTGGCATGATGTTGCAAGGTATCAACAACCATCTTCTTATGTCCCCATTATCCCTTTCTTACCTACTAAACCAGTTCATATTGGGTAGTAATTTCGCAATAAAAAAACTTATTTTGCATACTAGAAACATCTACAAATGAAGTATTTGTAGGTAGTTTGTATATGAAATTCCTAAATATGGTACGAGTCCACATTTGGGACATAAACATGATATAACCTCACAGGGAGGATCAAACTTGTTTACTACCATTTCATCTGCAGGTGCATAAAAGGCATCCCAGTAATTAGTTATGGGTGCCTTGTGTATATAGCTAACATGAAGTATCTATAATGAGAGTGAACGGACGGAGGCGAAAGTTCAATACAATTAGTTGAAAGGATAAAGACAAGGGCTTCACTCCTATGACGATCATTGTGGTATAGTTATAATGCTTTTATGCAATATTTTTCTTTTGTGTTTTGTCTCAGTTACTTAAAAACCTTCAACTTGATGTTGTGCTCTTTCTTGACCAAGTATAACAAGAGAGCTTTATAGAATATGGACGTGTTCTTCAAATTAAGCATATTCTTAAACTGAATCGATGATGTACCCTTGGTTGCAGAGTTACGGCGATTCAATTATGCAGTGGATTGTTGCCAAAATATCAAAAATTTCATGCATCTCGGTTTATTATTGAAGTTCACTGGATTTCTTTGGGGTAGTTCGTCAAAAACATTGTCACCATGTGTTGTGAAGGAGATATAAGTGATATAAATAACATTTATATGAGTGGACCCATTCTAAGTTTGTATTGTTCTTATTTCCTAAACATTGAGCGAGTGTATGTAAAATGACAAAATATTGAATGCTTGTGCTGTTCTTATTTTCTAAACATTTCAACATTCTTTTCTCAATATGGATGCACACGACAACATGCATATTTTATTATGGGAGACCATGAGAATTTAACTTATCATTATTTTTTGGTCTGTATTTGATGAAAATTCCTACCATTCTGTTGTCAAAATGAACGGGCGCAGCAACGCGCGCCATCCATGATCTAGTATATATATGTGATGTATGAGATTGATCATGTTCTTGTAATAGGAATCACGACTTGCATGTCGATGAGTATGACAACCGGCATGAGCCATAGGAGTTGTCTTAATTTATTGTATGACCTGCGTGTAAATGAAAAACGCCATGTAATTACTTTACTTTATTGCTAACCGTTAGCGATAGTATTAGAAGTAATAGTTGGCGAGACAACTTCATGAAGACACGATGATGGAGATCATGGTGTCATGCCGGTGATGAAGGTGATCATGCCGCGCCTCGAAGATGG
Source organism: Aegilops umbellulata (assembly GCA_032464435.1). Taxonomy (NCBI): domain Eukaryota; kingdom Viridiplantae; phylum Streptophyta; class Magnoliopsida; order Poales; family Poaceae; genus Aegilops; species Aegilops umbellulata. The sequence goes on along the minus strand of CP136060.1, from coordinate 47,141,773 downwards.
AGATCAAAGGCGCAAGATGATATTGGCCATATCATGTCACTTTATGATTTGCATGTGATGTTTGTCATGGTTGCATCTTATTTGCTTAGAACGATGGTAGCATAAAATAATATGATCCATCACTAAAAATTTCAAGTAATGTGTTCCCCCTAACTATGCACCATTGCGAAGGTTTGTTGTTTCAAAGCACCACGTGATGATTGGGTGTGATAGATTCTAACCTTTGCATACAGCGGGTGTAAGCTAGATTTACACATGTGAAACACTTAGGTTGACTTGACGAGCCCAACATGTACATACATGGCCTCGGAACACAAGAGACCGAAAGGTCAAACATGAGTCGTATAGTAGATGCGATCAACATGGAGATATTCACGGTTGATGACTAGTCCGTCTCACGTGATGATCGGACACGGCCTAGTCGATTCGGATCATGTATCACTTAGATGACTAGAGGGATGTCTATCTGAGTGGGAGTTCATGAAATAATTTGATTAGATGAACTTAATTATCATGAACCTAGTCTAAATTGTCTTTGCAAATTATGTTGTGGATTAATAGCTCGTGCTTTAGCTCCTTGTTTTAATACGTTCCTAGAGAAAGACTAAGTTGAAAGATATTGTAAGCAATTGTGTGGACTAGGGCCGTAGTCTGAGGATTGTCCTCACTGCTACACACAAGGCTTCTATCCTTGATGCACCGCTCGGTGTGCCAACCCCTCTGGCATTGTCTGTGGATGTTGTGAACATCTGGCAGACACATTCTGATGACTACCTGATAGTTTAGTGCGCCATGCTTTATGGCTTAGAGTCGGGGCTCCAAAAGCGTTTTGAACGCCATGGAACATATGAGATGTTCCAAGAGCTGAAATTGGTATTTCAGGCTCATGCCCGTGTTGAGAGGTTTGAGACCTCTGACAAGATCTTTGCCTACAATATGGAGGAGAATAGCTCAGCCAGTGAGCATGTGCTCAGAATGTCTGGGTACTTCAATCATTTGAATCAAGTGGGAGTTAATCTTCCAGATAAGAGAGTGATTGACAAAAGTTCTCCAGTCACTATCACCAAGCTGCTAGAGTTTCGTGATGAACTATAACATGCAAGGGAAGATGATCCCTGAGCTGTTTGTCGTGCTTAAGGCCGTAAAGGTAGAAATCAAGAAGGAGCATCAAGTGGTGATGGTTAACAAGACCACTGGTTTCAGAGAAGGGCAAGGGCAAGAAGGGAAACTTCATGAATGGCAAGCCAGTTGCCGCTCCAGTGAAGAAACCCAAGAACGCAAACCCGAGACGAAGTTCTTCTATTAGGGGAACGATCACTGGTAGCGGGACTGCCTCAAATACTTGGTAGATAAGAAGGCTGGCAACTTCAACAAAAGTATATTTGATATATGTGTTATTGATGTGTACCTTACTAGTACTCCTAGTAGCACATGGGTATTAGATACCGGTTTAGTTGCTAATATTGGTAACTCGAAACAAAAGCTACGGAATAAACAGAGACTAGCTAAGGGCGAGGTGACGATATGTGTTGGAAGTGTTTCCAAGGATGATATGATCACCATCGGACCGTCCCTCTACCTTCGGGATTAGATCATGTTTATTGCAATACGGTATTCATTTAAGTCAGAGAATAATGGTTATTCTGTTTACATGAATAATACCTACTATGGTCATGCACCCAATGTGAATGGTTTATTGAATCTCAGTCGTAGTGATACACATGTTCATAACATTGATGCCAAAAGATGTATGGTTTATAATGATAGTACCACTTTCTTGTGGCACTGCCGCTTAGGTCATATTGGTGTAAAGCGCATGAAGAACCTCCATGCTAATGGACTTTTGGAGTCACTTGATTTTGAATCACCTAACACATGCGAACCATGCCTCATAGGCAAGATGACTAAAACCCCGTTTTCTGGAACAATGGAACGGACAAGTGACTTGTTGGAAATCACACATGCTGATGTGTGCGGTCCGATGAGTGTTGACGCACGCAGTGGATATCGTTATTTTCTCACCTTCACCAATGAATTGAGTAGATATGGCTGTATTTACTTAATCAAGCATAAGTCTGAAACATTTGAAAAGTTCAAGCGATTTCAGAGTGAAGTTGAGAATCATCATAACAAGAAGATCAAGTTCCTACGATCTGATCAAGGGGAGAGTATCTGAGTTATGAGTTTGGAAATCACTAAAGACAAGGTGGGATCGTTTCATAGTTGATGCCACCTGGAACACCATAGCGTAATGGTGTGTCCGAACGTCGTAATCGCACCCTATTGGATATGGTGCGATCTATGATGTCTCTTACCGATCTACCACTATCATTTTGGGGTTATGCATTAGAGACAATAACATTCACTTTAAATAGGGCACCATCTAAGTCCGTGGAGACGACACCGTATGAACTATGGTTTGGCAAGGAACCTAAGTTAGTGTTTCTTAAGGTTTGGGGCTATGATGCTTATGTCGATAGGCTTCAGCCAGAAAAGCTCGAATCCAAAGTGGAAAATTTTGTCTTCATAGAATACCCAAACAAGACGATTGGTATACCTTCTATCTCACATCTGAGGGCAAAGTGTTTGTCGCTAGGAACAGGTCCTTTCTCGAGAAAGAGTTTCTCTCGAAAAAATTGAGTGGGAGGAAAACAGAACTTGATAAGGTTGTTGGACCTTTACTTCAACCAGAGAGTAGCGCAGCACAGAAAGATGTTTCTGTGGCACCTACCCCAGTTGAAGAGAAAGCTAATGATGATGATCATGGAGCTTCAGATCAAGTTAATATCGAACCTTAGGTCGACAAGGGTGTGTACAACTTCTGAGTGGTAACCATGTCTTAAAGGTCATGTTGTTGGACAATGATGAACCTATGAGCTATGGAGAAGTGATGGTGGGCCCGGATTCCAACAAATGGTTGGAAGCCATGAAATCCGAGATAGGATCCATGTATGAGAACAAAGTATGGACTTTGGTGGACTTGCCCGATGATCAGCAAGCCATTGAGAATGAATGGATCTTTAAGAAGAAGACAAACGCCGATGGTAATGTCACCATTTATGAAGCTCGACTTGTATCAAAGAAGTTTCCGATAAGTTCAAGGATTTGATTGTAATGAGACTTTCTCAATCATAGTGATGCTAAAGTCTATTAGAATTATGTTAGCAGTTGCTGCATTTTCATTTACGAAATCTGGCAGATGGATGTCAAAACAAAGTTTCCTTGACGGTTTCCTTGAGGAAAGGCTGTATGTGATACAACCAGAAGGTTTTGTCGATCCTAAGGATGCTAAAAGGTATGCAAACTCCAGCGATCCTTCTATGGACTGGAGCAAGCATCTTGGAGTTGGAACATACACTTTGATGAGGTGATCAAAGCATTTGGGTTTATACAAAGTTTGCAAGAAACTTGTATTTGCAAGAAAGTGAGTGGGAGCACTACAACATTTTGATAAGTATATGTGGATGACATATTGTTGATCAAAAATGATGTAGAATTTCTGGAAAGCATAAAGGGTTGTTTGAATGGAGTTTTTCAAAGGAAGACCTGTGTAAAATGCTTACATGTTGGGTATCAAGATCTATAGAGATAGATCAAGACGCCTGATAAGACTTGCACAGAGCACATACCTTGACATGATCTTGAAGGAGTTCAAGATGGATCAGTCAAAGAAGGAGTTCTTGCCTGAGTTGTAAGGTGTGAAGTTAAGACTTGAAGCTCGACCATGACAGAAGAAAGAGAAAGGACGAAAGTCTTACCCTATGCCTTAGCCATAGGCTCTATACGATATGCCATGCTGTGTACCGCGTTGTGCCTTGTCATGTGTCTGGCAAGGGGGTATAAGAGTAATCCAGGAATGGATCATTGGACAACAGTCAAAATTGTCCTTGGGAATAAGGAAATGTTTCTCGATTATGGAGGTGATGAAGAGTTCGGTGTAAAGGGTTACATTGATGCAAGCTTTAACACCTATCCGGATGACTCTGAGTAGCAAGCCAGATACGTATAGTGGAGCAACCATTTGGAATAGCTCCAAGTGGAGCATAGTAGAAACATCTACAATATGAAATAGAGAACACACGGATCTGAATGTTGCAGACCCGTTGACTAAAACCTCTCTCGTAAGCATGACATGATCAAACCCTATAACTCATTGAGTGTTACTCACATGGTGATGTGAACTAGATTATTGACTCTAGTAAACTCTCGGGTGTTAAACAGATGGCGATGTGAACTAGATTATTGACTCTAGTAAACTCTTTGGGTGTTAGTCACATGGCGATGTGAACTATGAGTGTTGATCACATGGCGATGTGAACTAGATTATTGACTCCAGTGCAAGTGGGAGACTGTTGGAAATATGCCCTAGAGGCAATAATAAAATGGTTATTATTATATTTCCTTATTCATGATAATTGTCTGTTGTTCATGATATAATTGTATTAACCGGAAACCGTAATACATGTGCGAATACATAGACCACAACATGTCCCTAGTAAGCCTCTAGTTGACTAGCTCGTTGATCAATAGATGGTTATGGTTTCCTGACCATGGACATTGGATGTCGTTGATAACGGGATCACATCATTAGGAGAATGATGTGATGGACATGACCCAGTCCTAAGCATAGCACAAGATCCTGTAGTTCGTTTGCTAGAGATTTTCTAATGTCAAGTACCATTTCCTTAGACCATGGGATTGTGCAAATCCCGGATACTGTAGGAGTGCTTTGGGTGTATCAAACGTCACAACATAACTGGGTGGCTATAAAGGTGCACTACAGGTATCTCCGAAAGTGTCTGTTGGGTTGGCACGAATCGAGACTGGGATTTGTCACTTCGTATGACGGAGAGGTATCTCTGGGCCCACTTGGTAATGCATCATCATAATGAGCTCAATGTGACTAAGGAGTTAGCCACGGGATCATGCGTTACGGAACGAGTAAAGAGACTTGCCGGTAACGAGATTGAACAAGGTATGGGGATACCGACGATCGAATCTCGGGCAAGTAACATACCGATGGACAAAGGGGATTGAGTTCGGGATTGATTGAATCCCCGACATCGTGGTTGATTTGATGAGATCATCGTGGAACATGTGGGAGCCAATATGAGTATCCAAATCCCACTATTGGTTATTGGCCGGAGAGATGTCTCGGTCATGTCTGTAAGGTTCGCAAACCCGTAGGGTCTACACACTTAAGGTTCAGTGACACTAGAGTTGTTATGGGAAATTGTATGTGGTTACCAAAGGTTGTTCGGAGTCCCGGATGAGATCCCGGACATCACGAGGAGTTCCGAAATGGTCCGGAGGTGAAGATTTATATATGGGAAGTCCAGTTTTAGTCGCCAGAATGGTTTCGAGGTTATCGGTATTGTACCAGGACCACCGAAAGGTGTCCGGGGCTCCACTGGGTGGGGCCAACTACCCCGGGGGACTTAATGGGCTGAATACGGGTGGGAAGCAGCCCCCTAGTGGGCTGGTGCACCCCCCAAGGGCCCAAGGCGCCTAGGGTTGGAAACCCTAGGAGAGGGGGCGCCTCCCACCTGCTTGGGGGGCAAGTTTCCCCCTCCTGGCCGCCGCCCCCCATCTAGATGGATCTAAGGGGCCGGCCCCCTCTCCCCTTCCCCTATAAATAGTGGGGGGGAGGGCTACAGTACCCCTTCGTTGGTGCATCCCCTCCCTCCTCCTACACCTCCTCCTCGTCCGTAGTGCTTGGCGAAGCCCTGCAGGAGAACCGCAAGCTCCACCACCACGCCGTCATGCTATCAGAGCTCTCCCTCAACTTCTCCTCTTCCCTTGCTGGATCAAGAAGGATGGGACGTCCCTGGGATGTACATGTGTTGAACGCGGAGGCGCCGTTTGTTCGGAGCTAGATCGGATCTTCCGCGATTTGAATCGCCGCGAGTACGACTCCATCAACCGCGTTCTTGTAACGCTTCCGCTTAGAGATCTTCAAGGGTATGAAGATGCACTCCCTCTCTCTTGTTGCTAGCATCTCCTAGATTGATCTTGGTGACACGTAGGAAAATCTTGATTTATTACTACATTCCCCAACACATACATGGAAATGATTTAATGAGGACAGAGAGTATAGCAGTAACATAGCTGGTTATCGTAACTCCGCGCTTCGTCTAACAATTTTTCAATGCAAATCGATCCGCTGCAGTGCTACCTCGTGAGCACTATGTTGGTGTTCCCTTGAAGAGGAAAGGGTGATGCAGTAAAGTAGCATAAGTATTTCCCTCAGTTTTTGAGAACCAAGGTATCAATCAAGTAGGAGGTCACGCTCAAGTCCCTTTCACCTACACAAACAAATAAGAACCTTGCAACCAACGTGATAAAGGGGTTGTCAATCCCTTCACGGTCATTTACGAGAGTGAGATCTGATAGAGATGATATGATAATATTTTTGGTATTTTTATGATAAAGAGTAAGAGTAAAGAAAGCAAGTAAACAGTAATGGAAATAACGGGATATTAATATGATGGAAAATAGACCCGGGGTCATAGGTTTCACTAGTGGCTTCTCTCAAGAGCATAAGTATTACGGTGGGTGAACGAATTACTGTAATGCAATTGATAGAATTGAGCATAGTTATGAGAATATCTAGGTATGATCACGTATATAGGCATCACGTACGTGACAAGTAGACCGACTCCTGCCTGCATCTACTACTATTACTCCACACATCAATCGCTATCCAGCATGCATCTAGAGTATTAAGATCATAAGAATGGAGTAATGCATTAAGCAAGATGACATGATGTAGAGGGGTAAACTCATGCAATATGATATAAACCCCATCTTTTTATCCTCGATGACAACAATACAATACGTGTCGTTTCCCCTACTGTCACTGGTATCGAGCACCGCAAGATTGAACCCAAAGCTATGCACTTCTCCCATTGCAAGAAAGATCAATCTAGTAGGCCAAACCAAACTGATAATTCAAAGAGACTTGCAAAGATAAACAATCATACATAAAAGAATTCAGAGAAGATTCAAATATTGTTCATAGATAATCTTGATCATAAACCCACAATTCATCGGTCACGATAAACACATCGCAAAATAAGATTACATCGAATAGGTCTCCAAGAGTATTGAGGAGAACTTTGTATTGAGATCCAAAGAGAGAGAAGAATCCATCTAGCTAATAACTATGGACCCGAAGGTCTGAGGTAAACTACTCACACATCATCAGAGAGGCTATGGTGTTGATGTAGAAGCCCTCCGTGATCAATGCCCCCTCCGGCAGGACACCGGAAAAGGCCCCAAGATGGGATCTCATGGGTACAGAAGGTTGCGGCAGTGGAATTAGGTTTTCGTTGATGCCTCTCATGGTTTGGGGGTACGTAGGTATATATAGGAGGAAGAAGTAGGTCGGTGGAGCCACGAGGGTCCGGCGAGGGTGGAGGGCGCGCCTGGGGGGGGGGGGGGTAGGCGCGCCCCTGCCTCGTGGCCGCGTCATTGGTTGCTTGACGTCCACTCCAAGTCCTCTGGATCACGTTCGTTCCAAAAATCACGTTCCCGAAGGTTTCATTCCGTTTGGACTCCGTTTGATATTCTTTTTCTGTGAAACACTAAAATAGGCAAAAAAACCAGCAATTTGGGCTGGGCCTCCGGTTAATAGGTTAGTCCCAAATATAATATATAAGTGTATAAATATGCCCATTAAACATCCAAAACAGAATATATAATTACGCTATGTTGACATAAAAACAATAATACTTCAAACATGCTAACCAAGCAATTATGTCTTATCAAAATAACATAGCCAAAGAAAGCTTATCCCTGCAAAATCATATAGTTACGCTATGTTTCAATATTATCACACAAACGTTCTCATCATGCATAACCCCGATGAAAAGCCGAGCAATTGGTTCATACTTCATACTTTTAACGCGCTTCAGCCTTTTCAACTCTTACTCAATACATAAGCACAAGCCATGGATATAGCACTATGGGTGGAGTAAAGCATAATGATGGGGGTTATGAGAGAAGACAAAAAGGTAGAAACTCTCACATTGACGCGGCTAATCAATAGGCTATGGAGATGCCCATCGATCGATTTCAATGAGAGGAGTAGGGATTGCCATGCAATGGATGCACTAGAGCTATAAATATATGAAAGCTCAACAAAAGAAACTAAGTGGGCGTGCATCCAACTTGCTTGCTCATGAAGACCTAGGGAATTTTTAGGAAGCCCATCATTGGAATAAACAAGCCAAGTTCTATAATGAAAAATTCCCAATAGTATATCAAAGTGAAAACATAGGAGACTCTCTATCATGAAGATCACGGTGCTACTTTGAAGCACAAGTGTGGAAAAAGGATAGTAACATTGTCACTTCTCCCTTTTTCTCTCATTTTTCTCCTTTTCTTTCTTTGGGCCTTCTCCTTTTTTTCTTTGGCCTCTTCTCCCTTTTTTTATTTTAGTCCGGAATCTCATCCCGACTTGTGGGGGAATCATAGTCTCCATCATCCTTTCCTCACATGGGACAATGCTCTAATCACTACTGGAAACAGGGAATTTGCCATCAGCCAACTCTTTGCCTTCTGCCAGCAGATGGCAAAGAACGTCTTTGCCATCCGCTTACAAAAAACAGATGACAAAGAACTGACAGATGACAAAGAACCTGATTGCCATCAGCCAGTTCTTTACCATCTGCCAGCGGATGGCAAAGAATCTTTTCCATCTGCTGGCAGATGGCAAAGAAGTAGGTGGGCCCAGTGGGTAACGGCGCTGTAATGGCCCACTAGCCCCACCTCTTTGCCATCTGCCAGCTGAAGGCAAACATTCTTTGCCATCAGCTGGCTGATGGCAAAGAGGTGGGGATTTGCCATCCGCTGGCTGATGGCAAAGAAGTGGGCTTTTGCCATCCGCTGGCTGATGGCAAAGAGGTGGGACTATCTCCTCTCCCAACTCTAAAAAAAAATCTCCTCCCCTCTCTCCCAGCCCAGCCCCACCCCTCTCTCTCCCAGCCTGGCCGACCCCTCTCTCTCTCTCCCAACCTCACCCGCCCACCACCGCGCGCCGCCACCCCACGTTCCCGACGCCGGCCCGCCCCTCCCCGCCACCGCAGCCCGCCCCTCCCTCGCCCCTCCTCGCCACCGCAACCCGCCCCTCCCCCGCCACCGCAGCCCGCCCCTCCCCCGCCCCTCCCCTCCACGGCAGCCCGCCCCTGCGCCCGCCCCTCCACTGTTCCAGGCCGCGGCGCCGCCCCCTCCCCGCGGCCCTCCCGGCCACCGCGGCGTGCCCCGCGGCCCTCCCGGCAACCGCGGCGTGCCCCGCGGCCCTCCCCGCCACCGGAGTCCGCCCCTGCGCCCGCCCCTCCACCGAGCCAGGCCGCAGCGCCGCCCCCTTCCCGCCACCGCGCCATCCTCCTGGGAGCAACCGTACTCTCCCCTCCTGTGTTCCGTTCCTCATTGTTCTTATGGATTTAATCACCACAATGCACCAAGCAAACTTATATATCTGAAAGAATTAAGTTTATGATATCACACATACTAGCAGATTGGTGACTTCTAGCAGCTACGACTCCAGATCGCTCAAGTCCGTGGAACCAAGTTTGTTGCTTCCTATGCAATTGCAGGTGAGGAAGATATGCCAGTGGGGAGAAAATTTCAGGGCGTTTAAGAGCTGCACTAACTGAATCGGCTGCATAGTCAACCTGTAAAAGAACACAAGTCCAGTAATTAGCTACTGGTTGGTTAAGCTTCTGTACAGGGGTATCTGAGAAAATGATAAGAATGCATTGCATTGGATAACCTAATCGAATGGCATGTTAAATTTAATTTAACTAATGGCCACACATGTGAAAGTTGTGTGCTTCAGCATCTACATTGACAACAATATTATCGAGTATCATTATGAAACAATGACTAAAATGCGCAAATGATCTGCATGGTTGATGACATGAATGGTCAACTAGCAACATTCAATATTCATGGAGAAAAAGGATCATATTTGTCTTATAATGTTTACAACTTTGCGTATGGTACATATAAAGTACTACTCCGTAAAGAAATATAAGAGCGTTTAGATCCCTACTTTAGTGATCTAAACACTCTTATATTTCTTTATAGAGGGAGTGTAGGATCTAGAAGTAGGTGTGTCTAGAGGGGGGGTGATTAGACACTTAGTGCCAAAGTTACAATTTTTAAACTTTTTCGGTTTGAGTGGAGTTTTAGGCACAATTTCAACATACACAATACATATCAAGCAAGCATGCAAAGAGTATATGAGCAGCGGAATGTAAAGCATGCAACTTGCAAGAATGTAAAGGGAAGGGTTTGGAGAATTCAAATGCAATTGGAGACAAGGATGTTTTTCCCGTGGTTCAGATAGGTGGTGCTATCCTACATCCACGTTGATGGAGACTTCAACCCACGAAGGGTAACGGTTGCGCGAGTCCACGGAGGGCTCCACCCACGAAGGGTCCACGAAGAAGCAACCTTGTCTATCCCACCATGGCCATCGCCCACGAAGGACTTGCCTCACTAGCGGTAGATCTTCACGAAGTAGGCGATCTCCTTGCCCTTACAAACTCCTTGGTTCAACTCCACAATCTTTTTGGAGGCTCCCAAGTGACACCTAGCCAATCTAGGAGACACCACTCTCCAAGAAGTAACAATTGGTGTGTTGATGATGAACTCCTTGCTCTTGTGCTTCAAATGATAGTCTCCCCAACACTCAACTCTCACAGGATTTGGATTTGGTGGAAAGAAGATTTGAGTGGAAAGCAACTTGGGGAAGGCTAGAGATCAAGATTCATATGGTAGGATTGGAATATCTTGGCCTCAACACAAGGGTAGATGGTTCTCTCTCAGAACATATGAATTGGAAGTGTAGATGTGTTCTGATTGCTCTCTCCATGAGTGAAGAGGAGGTGGAGGGGTATATATAGCCTCCACACAAAATCCAACCGTTACACACAATTTACCAATCTCGGTGGGACCGAATCAACAAACTCGGTCGGACCGAAATAGTAAACCTAGTGACCGTTAGAGATTTTCGGTGGGACTGACATGCAACTCGGTAGGACCGATATGGTTAGGGTTAGGGCATAACGTAATCTCGGTGAGACTGATTACACAAACTCGGTGAGACCGATTTGGTAATTAGCTAACAGAGAGTTGGTTAGGCAAACTCGGTGGGACCGATTACTAAACTCGGTTGAACCGATTTTGGTAATAAGTTAACCAGAGAGTTTGCATTGTAATCTCGGTAGTACAGATTGCCTAAACTCGGTGAGACCGATTTTGGTAATGGACATACACAGTGAGATTACAATCCCATCTCGGTGAGACCGAGATCCCTGTCGGTGAAACTGATTTGCTAGGGATTGGTAGTGGCTATGACATGTGAAACTCGGTGGCTCCGGATAGGAAGAATCGGTGGGGCCGAGTTTGACTTTAGGTTTGGGTCATATGTGGATATGGAAAGGTAGTTGAGGATTTTGGAGCATATCACTAAGCACATGAAGCAAGAGGCTCATTAAGCAACACCTCATCCCTCCTTAATAGTATTGGCTTTTCCTATGGACTCAATGTGATCTTGGATCACTAAAATGTAAAATGAAGAGTCTTGAGCTTGAAGCTTTAGCCAATCCTTTGTCTTTAGCATCTTGAAGGAGTTCCCACAACCTTTAGTCCATGCCACTCCATTGTTGAACTTGTCTGAAACATGCTAGATAGAAACGTTAGTCCAACAAGAGATATGTTGACATTAATTACCAAAACCACCCGGGGAGCACTTGTGCTTTCAGGGAGTAACATCTACCACAATCTGACCACAATAATGCCCTTCAGATATTAACAGGACAACATATACAGTTATTCTTGGTCAAATACATGGGTAGAAGTTCTGTTGATTCTGTATATTGGGCAAAAACATGGAGTCGTACATTAAGTTTATGGATTTAATCACCACAATGCACCAAGCAAACTGGTGACTTCTAGATTTCCTTTTTCTGATTCTGCTAAACCGCTGGCTGCAAGTGATTTGATGTTTTTGTATTCAATACAAACACGTATATGTTGTTCGTTTGTTCCACGGACGTGAAGCAAGCTGAAAATTGTGCACGTATATGTTGTTCGTTTGTTCCATGGACGTAAAGCATGCTGAAAATTGCGCAACCTAATATTCTAGTACATAATATGATTTCCTTTTTGTTCAGGATAGCACGGTAGTTGGGGTATAATATGATCTCCTTTTTGGTTACGATAGCATGGTAGTTGCAGTTTTTTTAGTTTGCTTGTCCGTTTCCCATCCATCCGTATGTGTTGTCATTGCTTTTTCTATATACAGCTGTAGATAATGTCTTGTAGCACATACGTGGCAGACTTTCTTTTTTTATTTCCTTCTTTTCTTTTCTGTTAGGTCCCGTAGAGGTGCAGGACTCTCTTTTGTGTCCGCTGGACACTTTCCCGTGCGCACCTATACGTTAATTGTGTATGCGCTGATTTAAATTCCTCTTTTATTTTCAACTTACTTTTTTGTTGGGTCTTTCCAACTTTTTATGTATACATCTTATACGTGTCGGTTCAACATATGTAACTTTTTATGTATACATCTTTGCCACTGTATTTCTTCATTCTAGACTTCAAAGTTTTTGTAATTTCCAAAGTATCCTGTTTGTTTCTAATTTAATATACTAATATTTCTCCAGATTTTATTACTATATAGTAAGTAGAAGTGTTTCTGAACTGGTGATCTTCCTGGGATTTCCCTCAATGTTTGGCTGTTTGGTGGGTCGCAAGCTGATGGGCAGTTGTTCGCCATGGTCCAGGGTATTTGTGGTTCAGGTTTAGTTGAAACCGGGTGACAGTCTAGCCCGACCCATTTTTTATAAATAGAAAGCATACAATCGCCGGGGTGGGGTTTTTTGGACATACAAGTGTCCTCCGTTTATTTGTCAGGAAATGTGAATGTTACCAAATTGAAAAGCAATCAAGTACTAAATAGACACTCCCTAATTTTAAGATGATTTTTAACCTAGCTTTTGCTGTTTAGTGCAGCAACAATTTTAAGGGAGGTAAAGGAGGAGATTTGGCTTGATCCAGCCTTGGTCACTCTCGTTTCCTCGCTTGAGCACTTCTTGCCCAAGGTAAGATGTCTATGAGTTCTCGCCTATACCCCTACTGAAAAAAATCACATTGTACAGTGGACAGACTATTTAAGTGCACACTGAAAGGCATGTACATTTGTGTTGATCGGGTGGATTTAAATGTGCAGTTGTTTCGTCACTGCGAGGGTCTGGTGTTCGACGAGCTCTACCCCGACATTCATGGGTGAGCACAAATGACATCTCCTCCTCCCCCAATCATTTTCTATGTTCCGGTCTTCGTGCCGATGAATCATGCTAGCTATAGGTAGATTGAATCATCAGTATGCGTGACCACTATGCGTCTCCCGTTCGAAAGGGTTACATCTATAAATATGCATGCATTTGCATATTTATAACCGTGATTCTTTCGAATTGTCCAACGTTATCCAAGGACAGCCCGAGTATGTGTAGATTGGGTTCGTTTTCCCATATGCTCTGCTCCGGGTCCGATGCAGAATTTCGTCAGTCCCTCCCTGTTGTTCTCCGGGTACACATCCTCTTTGCTTATTGCCGAGACGTGTATCAGGAGAACAACAGGGAGGTGCTGCCAAAATTTTGTGTCGGATCCGGAGCAGAGCATGGGAAAACGAACCCAATCTACACATACTCGAGTGGGATTAGGACCTATCTTTACCTATTAGCGTCTAGGTTGCATGGACGTAATAAAACTGAGAAACTCTATTAACTGATGAATATATGGTTTGCTGAATTATGTATGTATTTCTTGTGTGTCCAGTAGCTAGGCAAGATGAGTGATCATGCGTGGATGTACACCGGTCACCCTAGTCAGAAAGACATGACCCCTGAATGGATGACAAAAACCAAGGGGTTTATCAGAGCCGCATTTGCAAATGGACAGGAAACAACCTGGTGCCCCTGTGTCAAGTGCGACAACTATCGTAAGATGTCAGAGTTTGAAATGATCAAACACCTGCAGAAGTGGGGTTTTACGACCGGTTATACGATGTGGACATTCCATGGTGAGTCTGCCCAACGTTCCAGAGCTGAGGAGGGTCGTCGTCGCACTGACGAGCATGGTACCGGGATGGAATACATGGTGCAAGACTTTGATGATGCTCTGGATTCGGACGATGAGATGGAGGAATCTGCAAAGGCCTTCAATGATATGTTGGAGTCTTCGAAGCATCCTCTCCACGAGCACACCGAGCTTTGTCAGCTGGATGCTATCGCACAAGTAATGGCTCTGAAGGCTCAATTCAACTTGGGCAGAGAATGCTATGACGCGATGGTGACACTATTTGGACGCTTTCTACCCAAAGGCCATATAATGCCTGCAAACCTGTACCAGTCAGACAAAATCCTCCGTGTACTTAAGATGCCCTATGAGAATATAGATGCTTGTGAGAATGGATGTGCCTTATTTAGGCTCCAGTATGCGGACTTGAACTATTGTCCAACTTGCAAGTCTTCCAGGTATGTTGAGGTAGACAACGGTATGGGTGAGAAGAGTCAGACCAAAATCCCCATTAACGTTCTTCGGTATATGCCAATCATACCAAGACTTCAACGTCTATTCATGGTCGAAGAGACGGCCAGACAGATGCTATGGCACAAATTGGGCAAAAGAATCGAACGGGATGCAGATGGGAATCTGATGATGGTACACACATCGGATGGTGCTGCATGGAAACACTTCGATGCATTGCATGATGAAAAAGCAGAAGATCCAAGGAATCCTCGAGTAGCCATCAGCACAGATGGGTTCAATGTGTTTGGTATGATGGCAGCCCAATACAGTTGTTGGCCTGTATTTGTCATTCCACTCAATCTCCCCCCGGACAGATTATGCAAAGAAAGAACATTTTCCCGACGTTGATAATTCCGGGGCCTAACTATCTGGGGAAGAATATGAATGTGTACATGCAGCCGCTTAAGGATGAACTACAAGAAGCTTGGGATAATGGGATCAAGACATACGATGCCACTACAAAAAAAAACTTCCTAATGCGTGTGTGGTACATGTACTCGATGCATGACTTGCCGGCGTATGTGCTATTCGTTGGCTGGTGTGTGCATGGAAGGTTCCCGTGCCCCACATGCGAGGCAGCTCTTGAGTTTCGTCGGCTGCAGGCGGGTCGCAAGTTTTCTTGCTTCGACATGCATAGACAGTTCCTGGATCCTCACCATAAGTTCAGAAAAGACAAGAAGAACTTCATCAAAGGTAGAGATGTCAAAAACTCTGCACCACCTGCGTTGACAGGCCAACAGACCCTGGATCAGTTAAATGAATATATATATATATATATTATTATTCATGTCAGGTATTCATTTTTTTATGTTGTACTAATTTCGTTTACTCTTTGTCATTTCAGGTGTTGACAGATGGTGGGCGCGGGTCGAGAGCGCTCCGAGACTCCTACCTCGGCGCGTGGTGGGAGGGGTAGTTCCATTCCTCCCCATAGCCTCCGGAGAGAGCTAGATCTCAGTTTGCAGAGTCCAGCGACGATCGCTTCTTCTTCGGCCGGGAGAGGTCGGGGGGGGGGGGGGTAAGAAGAAGGAGAAGGCTGCTAGAGGTGGACGTGGCGGCGGCAGAGGTAGGAAGGCTGCTACGCCTTCCTCGCCGCCACCCCTAGCTGAGTCACCCGACCACAAGACTGCTCCGTCTGAGATCGAGCCATCTGAGGTGGACCCGTCTCGGACTCCACTCCACGAGCCTCCGGCCGACGAGCCTATGGCAGGCACGCCTACGGCCGATGAGCCTCGGGCCGACGACGAGCCTCGGGCCGCCGAGTCTTCGCCCCACGAGACTCCGGAGCTCAGACGGGGTCACGCTGAGTCGGAGCCGAGCCCATCGGAGGACTGGACGGAGTCGAGTGCACATGGTCGTGTTCAGGGTGCAGACTATAGTCCTGATAGCTATAGCAAGGGTGAGTGGGTTGAGGGGCGCAAAGTCTACCAGTGTGGTCATACAAAGCTCCCGCCCACCCCGGCGACCCCCGACCAGAGGTGGTTGATTGTGCCTAACGGGGAGAAGTAAGTGCATTTACTCTTTTTTAACCTTTTGCCTTCACGTTTCTTCGAATATCTAATGCGCTGGCCTTGTCATACTGCAGTTCTTGGACACACGAAGATGGTGTCCGCGGGCCCAACACTGTCCTTGGTGTGATTTGTCGCCAGTGCTTCCCGGGGTGGGTCACGTTGCCCGGTGAGGGCCGGGTTCGAGAGCTAGGAATGACCTGGGAGCACTACTTGGCTGCCCCGGCCCCGCCGGAGCATAGGGTCGGCGATGTCGAGTGCGACACGGTGGCCGACATTGTGATCGCCACGTTTTGGGTAATTTCTCCTTTGCCATTTACTTTGTGTTTTCTTCTTTGATTGCATACCTTCTACATGTGTTTTCTTGTTTGATTGCAGACCTTCAGATCCGTGTTTTCTTGTTTGATTGCAGACCTTCTACAGGTGTGCTGAGGGACAGGAGGAGGCCGCAGCTCGGGTTATCGACGCCGAGTGCAGGCGCCTACTTGGAAACTTTCGGCACGAGGCTCGGACGCAGGCTGTTCGAGACTACTTAGCACAGACTGGTATTAGGAGGAGAAAAGAGAAGTGCCGGGACAAGTATCTGAGTAAGGAGAAGTACATGAAGGTAATTACCTATTCTTAAGGCCTTGTACTTAGTTTCCTTGATTTGATTCGTAGGCGTAGCGCTCAAATTTCTCTTGCTTAACTTAGGTGCCCCCGAGATGGTGTGCGGACAAGATGGACTGCTGGGAGGCGTTGGTGGATGAGTGGTGCTCTCCCCAATGGCGCGTCGCGCACAACATTGCAAAGGAGAAGCGTCTCAAAATGAAAGGTGTGCCACACCATCTAGGTAGCGTCAACCTACATGGGTACGGGAAAAACTGGGTATGTGTGGTTTGCTTGATGATTCATGCAAATTCATTCTTTAGGCTAGTTTGAGTCCTTAACTAATACTCTGTTCCTCTCTTTTAGTCAAACCACAACATGGCTCCAGTGCCAGAGCTGTTCGACCTCTATGGCATGTCCAATATTGCATCGTACAAGAAGGCCAAGGCATTCTCTGAGTCTGACCTCGAAAATGCAAAGAACTTCAGCAACAAGGCCTCCCACCACAAGATGGTGCAGTACATTAAGCAGGGGAAGGCGAGGAAAGGGACGGACTTTAACCCGAGCCGGCCTCTTGATCCAGAGTTGGTGATGATATCTGGTGGCGGGAGGTCCCATGGATCGTTAGCCATTGGTAATGGACTGATACGTTGTAGTAGCACTCTCCCGCAGATCAAGAAGCGCCAGACCAGCTCTGATCCTGAGATACCGCCTCGTTTACGACCAGTGGAAATTGAATTCCAGGTTTGTTATACGGACTCAGTAGCCTTTCCTCCATTACATTGTGTTGTGTTTGCGGCCGTCGATGATTACAATGCTAATGAGTGGTGTTGCAGGCTGCTATTGAGGCAGAGAGAGTGAAGACCCAGGCTGCTTTTGAGGAGAGGGACTGGCAGTTGGCGGAGAGGGACCGGGAGAATGAGGAGAGGATGGCTAGGCTGTTGGAGGAGGAGAGGAACCGGAACGACTTGGCTAACCGGGCCATGTACGAGCTCTTCGTGGTAAGTTTCTTCTGCATATTAGCTAAATCATGCACGCAATGTTCCTTTCATTAGTAACTAATATGATTGACTCGTCAAAACCAAAGGTGCAGTCCATGTGCGAGAAGAACGGCCAGACCCCTCCGTCGATGCCAGTCATTGCTCCGGCGGGCACGGTGAGTTTCATTTGAATGGTCATTAGTTACTAGTCTTCACATTTGAGTTGCATCATGCTAACGATACATTGGAAATAATCTTTGGTGCAGCGTAACTCCCGACAAGCATCGACCGATCCTTCTCCGTCTGCCACTGGCGCGACCGGTCCTACACCTACACCTACACCTACACCTCCGTGATGACGGTAAGTTTCCCAAGTGTTTTGCTTAATAGGGTTTTGTTGTGATGCCATGTTGTATCTACACATATCGTGCATAATGTGTGTATGTTTGAAATGCATTGTATGTGTGGGATTCGACACCTAGTCATGTGCCTTTGGTAGCCTTCCATACAGGGAAATGCCTCCTAGTGCTTCCACTAAGCCATGGTAGTTCGCAACTGCTCCGGAACACATGGATTGACCGGCATGTGTCCTTCTTTGCTCCTGTGTCTGTCCCTACGGGGAAATGTCATGCGGTGTATCACCGAAGTCCTTGTAGCTTGCTACGACTTGGTTGCACTCGCTGATGGCCGACACGTGCATTGCTGGGTCATGTATGCCTGTCCATGTACGTTTGTGCCACCTTGGTTCTATGACTAGTCATGTCGGCCTGGGTTCTCTGCCATATGGATACTAGCGACATAATCATATACTTAGCATTTTTTCCTCCAAAATGACTCAATATGCTTAGCTAGCTCAAAAATGACATAATAAGCTTAATTAGCTCCAAAATGACATAATAAGCTTAATTAGCTCCAAAATGACATATTTAACCTAGGATAACTCTAAAATGACCTATACTTAGCATTTTTCCTCCAAAATGACTTAATATGCTTAGCTAGCTTAAAAATGACATATTTAACCTAGGATAGCTCTAAAATGACCTATACTTAGCATCTTTTCCTCCAAAATGACTTAATATGCTTACCTAGCTCTAAAATGATATAATATGCTTAAGAAATGACATATTTTTGGTCCTAAATGACTTCAGATGCTTAGCTAGCTCCAAAATGACATAATAACCTTACTTAGCTACAAAATGACCTATTTAACCTAGGCTAGCTCTAAAATGACCTATACTTAGCATTTTTTTCTCCAAAATGACTCATTATGCTTAGCTAGCTCGAAAATTACATAATAAGCTTAATTAGCTCCAAAATGACCTATTTAACCTAGGATAGCTCTAAAATGATCTATACTTAGCATTTTTTTCTCCAAAATGACTTAATATGCTTAGCTAGCTTCAAAATGAACTATTTAACCTAGGATAGCTCTAAAATGACCTATACTTAGCATCGTTTCCTCTAGAATGACTCAATATGCTTAGCTAGCTCAAAAATGACATAATAAGCTTAATTAGCTCCAAAATGACATATTTAACCTAGGATAGCTCTAAAATGACCTATACTTGGCATTTTTTTCCTCCAGAATGTGTGACCTACACTAGGAGGCATCTGCCAGCTGAAATGCATTGTATGTGTGGGATTCGACACCTAGTCGTGTGCCTTTGGTAGCCTTCCATACAGGGAAATGCCTCCTAGTGCTTCCACTGAGCCATGGTAGTTCGCTACTGCTCCGGAACACATGGATTGACCGGCATGTGTCCTTCTTTGCTCCTGTGTCTGTCCCTACGGGGAAATGTCACGCGGTGTATCACCAAAGTCCTTGTAGTTTGCTACGACTTGGTTGCACTCGCTGATGACCGACACGTGCATTGCTGGGTCATGTATGCCTGTCCATGTACGTTTGTGCCACCTTGGTTCTATGACTAGTCATGTCAGCCTGGGTTCTCTGCCATATGGATACTAGCGACATAATCATATACTTAGCATTTTTTCCTCCAAAATGACTTAATATGCTTAGCTAGCTTCAAAATGACCTATTTAACCTAGGATAGCTCTAAAATGACCTATTTTATAGATATAAGTTGCATCATAATAATCTTCACATTTTAGTTGCATCATAATAATCTTCTTCTTCTAGTCTTCTTCTTCTAACTTTCTTCTTTCCCATTTTACAGATTTGCTTAAGATCACGGAAGCTTGGGTTGATGGAGTGCTTGTATTTAGTTTTTGTTTTGACCTTGTGAAACTTGTTACCTATGGATGAAACTGTGTAATATTGATGAAACTATGTATATGTACGGATGAAACTTGCTACTATTGGTAACATGTATTGGATATATGTGTTCATGACTATTGGTAATATGTGTTGAATATGCTATATTGGTCATATAAATATATTTGTGTTTGATATTCTATGAAAATGAATTGATATAGGAAAAAACAAAATTAAATGGGGCAATATAGTCACTTTGCCATCTGCTAGCAGATGGCAAAGAGCTTTGCCATTAGCTGGCAGATGGCAAAGAGGCCACGTGTCATCTACACGTAAAATTTGGTCTGGCCTATTTGGGCTCTTTGCCATCTGCTGGCAGATGGCAAAGCATGCAGCCTTTGTCATCTACTGGCTCACGGCAAAGAGCCTGCATACTTTGCCATCTGCTGGCGGATGGCAAAGCATGCAGCCTTTGCCATCTGCTGGCACATGGCAAAGAGCCTGCATACTTTGCCATCTGCTGGCAGACGGCAAAGAGCCTGCAGCCTTTGCCATCTGCTGGCTGACGGCAAAGTATGCCGTTAGCCTTCTAACGGGGCTAACCCCATTAAGAGGCTTTGCCATCTGCCAGCTGATGGCAAAGCCACAGGCTCTTTGCCATCAGCCAGCAGATGGCAAAGAAGCCTTTGCCGGTAGGGTTTCAGACAAACTGTTTGCCATCTGCTGGCTGATGGCAAAGCCTTTGCCATCCGCCGACCATGCCTTTGCCATCTGCCATGGCAGATGGCAAAGTGCCAGATTCCAGTAGTGAATAATGATGATCATCACACTTTTATTACTTACAACTCAACAATTACAACTCAATACTTAGAACAAAATATGACTCTATGTGAACGCCTCCGGCGGTGTACCGGGATATGCGATGAATCAAGAGTGACATGTATGAAAAAATTATGAATGATGGCTTTGCGACAAAATACAATGTCAACTACATGATCATGCAAAGCAATAGACAATGATGAAGCGTGTCATAATAAACGGAACAGTGGAAAGTTGCATGGCAATATATCTCGGAATGGCTATGGAAATGCCATGATAGGTAGGTATGGTGGTTGTTTTGAGGAAGATATAAGGAGGCTTATGTGTGATAGAGTGTATCATATCACAGGGTTTGGATGCACCGGCGAAGTTTGCACTAACTCTCAAGGTGAGAAAGGGCAATGCACGGTACCGTAGAGGCTAGAAAATTGTGGAAGGTTGAGAGTGCGTATAATCCATGGACTCACATTAGTCATAAAGAACTCATATGCTTATTGCAAAAGTTATTAGCCCTCGAAGCAAAGTACTACTACGCATGCCCCTAGAGGGATATATTGGTAGGAAAAGACCATCGCTCGTCCCCGACCGCCACTCATAAGGAAAGCAATAAAAGAACACCTATGTGTCAAAATTGTTACACAACTTTTACCATACGTGCATGCTACGGGACTTGCCAACTTTAACACAAGAATTTCTCAATTTCACAATTACTTAACTAGCATAGTCTAATATTACCACCTTTATATCTCAAAACACTTATCAAGTATCTAACTTCTCAAGATATTTATTGAGCTCAATATGGAAGATTAATTTCACAATTAAAGCAAATTGCCATGCTGTTTAAGACTCTCAAAGTAATATAAGTGAAGCATGAGAGATCAATAATTTCTATAAAATACAACCACCGCCATGCTCTAAAATATATAAGTGAAGCACTAGAGCAAAAACTATATAGCTCAAAAGATATAAGTGAAGCACATAGAGTATTCTAACAAATTCCGAATCATGTGTGCCTCTCTCAAAAGGTGTGTACAGCAAGGATGATTGTGGAAAACTAACAAACAAAGACTCAAATAATACAAGACGCTCCAAGCAAAACACATATCATGTGGTGAATAAAAATATAGCTCCAAGTAAATTTACCGATGGATGAAGACGAAAGAGGGGATGCCTTCCGGGGTATCCCCAAGCTTTGGCTTTTTGGTGTCCTTGGATTTACCTTGGGGTGACTTTGGCATCCCCAAGCTTAGGCTCTTGCCACTCCTTATTCCATACTCCATCAAATATTTAGCCAAAACTTGAAAACTTCACAACACAAAACTTAGCAGAAAATATCGTGAGCTCCGTTAGCGAAAGAAAACAAAACACCACTTCAAGGTACTGTAACGAACTCATTCTTTATTTATATTGATGTTAAAACTACCGTATTCAAACTTCTCTATGGTTTACAAGCTCTTTTATTAGCCATAGATTCATCAAAATAAGCAAACAACACACGAAAAATAGAATCTATCAAAAACAGAACAGTCTGTAGTAATCTGTAACTAACGCAAACTTCTGGAACTCTAAAAATTCTGCCAAAATAGGACGACCTAAATAATTTGTTTATTGATCTTATGAAATTGGAATCAGTATTATATCAAGTTCTTGTAATTTTTAACAATTGTTTTCGTGAATAGAAAGTTTCTGGAATTTTCAGCAAGATCAAATAACTATCATCCAAGAAGATCCTATAGGTTTAACTTGGCACAAACACTAATTAAAACACACAAACAAATCTAACCAGAGGCTAGATCAAAGATTTATTCCTAAACAGAACCAAAAAGCAAAAAACTAAAAATAAAATTGGGTTGCCTCCCAACAAGCGCTATCGTTTAACGCCCCTAGCTAGGCATAAAAGCGAAGATAGATCTAGGCATTGCCATCTTTGGTAGGCAATCCATAAGTGGCTCTCATAATAGATTCGTATGGAAATTTAGTTTTCTTTCTAGGGAAGTGTTCCATACCTTTCCTTAACGGAAATGGGAATCTAATATTTTATTCCTTCATATCAATGATTGCACCAATCGTTCTAAGGAAAGGTCTACCAAGAATAATAGGACATGAAGGATTGCAATCTATATCAAGAACAATGAAATATACGGGCACATAATTCCTATTTGCAACAATAATAACATCATTAATTCTTCCCATAGGTTTCTTGATAGTGGAATCCGCAAGATGCAAGTTTAAAGAGCAATCATCAAATTCATGGAAACCTAAGAAATCACACAAAGTTTTTAAAATCATGGAAACACTAGCACCCAAATCACACAAAGCATAGCATTCATGATTGTTAATTTAATTTTAATTGTAGGTTCCCCTTCATCATAAAGTTTTCTTGGGATAGAAACTTCCAACTCAAGTTTTTCTTCATAAGATTGCATCAAAGCATCAACGATATGTTTAGTAAAAGCTTTATTTTGACTATAAGCATGATGAGAATTTAGCACGGATTGCAACAAGGAAATACAATCTGTCAAAGATAAATTATCATAATTAAATTCCTTGAAATCCAAAATAGTAGGTTCATTGCTATCTAAAGTTTTAACCTCTTCAAACCCACTTTTACCAATTTTTGCATCAAGATGTAAAAACTCCAAAATTTTGGGACGCCTTCTAACTAAAGTTGACTCATCTCCAGTCCCATCATTATCAAGATTCATATTGCAAAACAAAGATTTAATAGGGGACACATCAATAACTTTTAGATCTTCATCTTTATTCTAATAAAAACTAGAAGAACACGCTTTCACAAAGCAATGTTTCTTAGCACGCATGCTAGCGGTTCTTTCTTTGCACTCATCAATGGAAATCCTCATAGATTTGAGAGGCTCATTGATATCATGCTTAGGTGGAATAGATCTAAGTTTCAAAAAATCAACATCAAGAGAAATTCTATCCACGTTCCTAGCCAATTCATCGATCTTAGGCAATTTTTCTTCAAGCAAGGAATTGAAATTCTTTTGCGAATTCATAAACTCTTTAACACTAGTCTGAAAATCAGAGGGAAACTTATTAAAATCTCCATAAGAATTGTTGTAGGAATTACCATAATTATTAGAGGAATTACTAGGATACGGCCTAGTATTAAAGTTTCTCTATAAGCGTTGCTACCAAAATTATTCCTACCAACAAAATTCACATCCATAGATTCATTATTATTCTCAATCAAAGTAGACAAAGGCATATCATCGGGATCAGAAGAAACACTCTTATTAGCAAACAATTTCATAAGTTCATCCATCTTTCTACTCAAAACATTAATTTCTTCTATCGCATGCACTTTTTTACTAGTAGATCTTTCAGTGTGCCATTGAGAATAATTAAACATAATATTATCTAGGATTTTAGTAGCTTCTCTTAAAGTGATTTCCATAAAAGTGCCTCCCGCGGCCGAATCTAAAAGATTTCTAGAAGCAAAATTCAATCCGGCATAATTTTTTTGTATAATCATCCATAAGTTCAAACCATGAGTAGGGCAATTACGTATCATTAATTTCATTCTCTCCCAAGCTTGTTCAACATGTTCATGATCAAGTTGCTTAAAATTCATAATATCGTTTCTAAGAGAGATGATTTTAGCGGGAGGAAAATACTTAGAGATAAAAGCATCTTTGCACTTATTCCAAGAATCAATACTATTTTTAGGCAAAGACAAAAACCAAGTTTTAGCACGATCTCTAAGAGAAAACGAAAATAGCTTCAATTTAACAATATCATTATCCACATCTTTCTTCTTTTGCATATCACACAAATCAACAAAGCTATTTAGATGGGTAGCGGCATCTTCACTAGGAAGGCCGGCAAATTGATCTTTCATGACAAGATTCAGTAAAGCAGCATTAATTTCACAAGATTCAGCTTCGGTAAGAGGAGCAATCGGAGTGCTAATAAAATCATTGTTGTTGGTATTGGCGAAGTCACACAATTTAGTATTATCTTGAGCCATCGTGACAAGCAAGCAATCCAACACACGAGCAAACAAGAAGCAAGCGAGAAAGAGAGGGCGAACGGAAAAGAGAGGGCGAATAAAACGACAAGGGTGAAGTGGGGGAGAGGAAAACGAGAGGCAAATGGAAAATAATGTAAAGCGAGGAATAAGAGTTTGTGATGGGTACTTGGTATGTCTTGACTTGACTTGGCGCACACCTCCCCGGCAACGGCGCCAGAAATCCTTCTTGCTACCTCTAGAGCACTGCGTTGATTTTCCGTTGAAGAGGAAAGGGTGATGCAGTAAAGTAGCGTAAGTATTTCCCTCAGTGTTTGAGAACCAAGGTATCAATCCAGTAGGAGGTCACGCTCAAGTCCCTTGCACCTACACAAACAAATAAGAACCTCACAACCAACACGATAAAGGGGTTGTCAATCCCTTCACGGTCACTTACGAGAGTGAGATCTGATAGAGATGTTAAGATAATATTTTTGGTACTTTTATGATAAAGAGTAAAAGTAAAGAAAGCAAGTAAACAGTAATGGAAATAACGGGAGATTAATATGATGAAAAATAGACCCGGGGCCATAGGTTTCACTAGTGGCTTCTCTCAAGAGCATAAGTATTATGGTGGGTGAACGAATTACTGTCGAGCAATTGATAGAATTGAGCATAGTTATGAGAATATCTAGGTATGATCATGTATATAGGCATCACGTCCGTGACAAGTAAACCGGCTCCTGCCTGCATCTACTACTATTACTCCACACATCAACCGCTATCCAGCATGCATCTAGAGTATTAAGTTCATAAGAATGGAGTAACGCTTTAAGCAAGATGACATGATGTAGAGGGATAAACTCATGCAATATGATATAAACCCCATGTTTTTATCCTCGATGGTAACAATACAATACGTGTCGTTTCCCCTACTGTCACTGGGATCGAGCACCTCAAGATTGAACCCAAAGCTAAGCACTTCTCCCATTGCAAGAAAGATCAATCTAGTAGGCCAAACCAAACTGATAATTCGAAGAGAGTTGCAAAGATAACCAATCATACATAAAAAAATTCAGAGAAGATTCAAATATTGTTCATAGATAATCTTCATCATAAACCTACAATTCATCAGTCCCAACAAACACACCACAAAACAAGATTACATCGAATAGATCTCCAAGAGAATCGTGGAGAACTTTGTATTGAGATCCAAAGAGAGAGAAGAAGCCATCTAGCTAATAACTATGGACCCGAAGGTCTGAGGTAAACTACTCACACATCATCAGAGAGGCTATGGTGTTGATGTAGAAGCCCTCTGTGATCAATGCCCCCTTTGACAGGACACCGGAAAAGGCCCCAAGATGGGATCTCATGGGTACAGAAGGTTGCGGCAGTGGAATTAGGTTTTCGTGGATGCCTCTCATGGTTTGGGGGTAAGTAGGTATATATAGGAGGAAGAAGTAGGTTGGTGGAGCCACGAGGGTCCCACGAGGGTGGAGGGCGCGCCTGGGGGGGGGGGGGGTAGGCGCGCCCCCTGCCTCGTGG
Source organism: Aegilops umbellulata (assembly GCA_032464435.1). NCBI lineage: Eukaryota > Viridiplantae > Streptophyta > Magnoliopsida > Poales > Poaceae > Aegilops > Aegilops umbellulata. The sequence continues at coordinate 47,115,541 of CP136060.1, read as the reverse complement.
CCGCCTCATTGGTTGCTTGACGTCCACTCCAAGTCCTCTGGATCACGTTCGTTCCAAAAATCACGTTCCCAAAGGTTTCATTCCGTTTAGACTCCGTTTGATATTCTTTTTCTGCGAAACACTGAAATAGGAAAAAAAAACCCAGCAATTTGGGCTGGGCCTCCTGTTAATAGGTTAGTCCCAAAAATAATATAAAAGTGTATAAATAAGCCCATTAAACATCGAAACCGGAATATATAATAGCATGGAACAATAAAAAATTATAGATACGTTGGAGACATATCATGCGGCGTCCCCATCGCGAAGAAAAAGAAAAAACAGCATTCCCAACTGCTCCATCCTCTCCTTCCCCGCCGCCTCCATCCTCTCCCCCGCTGCCGCCTCCATCTCCCTCGCCCCGCTCTCCGTCTCGCCGGCCGGCGGCAGCTCTGGCAGGCGGCGCGAAGCCACCCGAATCATGGCCAAGTCCGGTGCCCGTAGGGAGGCGGCGCCAGTTCGATCATCGGCGACCTCGCCGCCGCAGCAACACGTCGCCGGCGCCCCGGCAAGCTCGTGCGCCAGCCGCTGGCCACAACAACTCTTCTACCCCGACGCTCCGACGAGCTCGTCCGCCAGCGCCTCGACACCATCGTACCTATACCCCCCCTCTCATGGAATCCTCTACTGCAGACCCTACATGGTATAAATTTCTGCTTTTTATTCAATCTTCGCCAATTGCAGTTTCTTTAGCTCGAATTTGCAGCATTAGGTAATTTCTGTGTTCAACGTCTAGAATACTTGATTCAGCGTGTGTAGGTCTTCAGGGAATTTTTGTACTGCCAAGTCTTTACTCATATCTAAGTCTGAATAAGCGTGTGTAGGTGTACTTGACCAAATACAATCATTTCGAACAGTCCAAATACTTCAGGTCATCAAAATAGATGTGTCTTGTGAAAGTGCGTTATATCGACTAGAGGGGGGGGGGGGTGAATAGGCAATTTTTATGAAATTCTTCACTGAGGAATTTGCCAGTGAGGAAATTCCTTAGCGAAGAACTACTAGCAGCGGAATAAGTACTCAGAAGTAAACATAGCAGAATACATGCATGGTCATCATGATGAAATGAATACAAACACAGAGTACAGAAAGCGTAAACACAGGATAGCACAAAATGAAGACAAACAGACTGAAGAAATTGAACTGAGGAAATTGAGAAAGTCTTCAGTCAAAGTCTTCAAACACAGATATGATAAACAAGCAGTACAATACTAAGGAAATGAAAGAGTTGAGGAAATGGAGTCAGTAAGCTTGGTGAAGACAATGATTTGGTAGACCAGTTCCAACTGCTACCTCAGTTGTAAATCTGGTTGGAGCGGCTGAGTATTTAAACTCAAGGATACCCAGTCCCGGACACACAGTCCTCGCCCAATCACTCGTGGTAAGTCTTCAGGTGACTTCCGAACCTTCACAAACTCGGTCACTCGGCGATCCACAATTCCTCTTGGATGCTCTAGACCATGACGCCTAACCGTCTGGAAGAAGCACAGTCTTCAAAGGTAAGAAGCATCAGATCCACACAGGATCAATCTCTTCAGTGATGCTCAATCACTTTGGGTTTGTAGGTGTTTGGGTTTGGGTTTTGGATTTTCCTTACTTGATGATTTTCTCTCAAAGTCCTCGGAGGATGGGTTGCTCTCAAATGACAAGTGTCAAGTTCTCGCGGAGCAGCCAACCAGCTAGTGGTTGTAGGGGCGGCTATTTATAGCCTAGGGAGCAGCCCCGCATGATAAGACATAAATGCCCTTCAATGATATGACCGTTGGATGGATAAGATATTTTGGGACAGCTGGCGCGTAGCACAGCAACGGTCGGAAATTTGAGGTACAAATTCCTCAGGGCTATCATGTTCCTCACTGTGTAGGCAATTCGCACTGGCGAATTCCTAACTCCCCAGTCAGAGCAAAGTCCTCAGTGACCAGAAGAACTGCGTCTCTGTCACTGAAGAAATTGACTGAACTGTATGAGATTTCCAATGGCTTCACTCGAAGGGATTGGTAGCTGTAGGATTTGAGTTGAGCATCACTTGGAAATTTTCTCCTTAGTATTGCCTCGACCCCCTTTAACAGTACGGTGTTTCCTATGACTCAAGAAAGAGAAAATGAAACTAAGAAAACAAAAGTCTTCACGCTTCATGTTCCTCGAATGATAACCAAGTCTTCAAGGTCACACCAATTTCTTCACTTTGAAAGTCTTCAGAAAGTCTTCAGAATGCCAAAGTCTTCAGTCGAAGAACTTCATTTTTAGGGGTCGACTTTCTCTGTAAATATCAAACTCCTCATAGACTTATAGACCTGTGTACACTCATAAACACATTAGATCCTTAACCTATAAGTCTTCAATACACCAAAATCACTAAGGGGCACTAGATGCACTTACAATCTCCCCCTTTTTGGTGATTGATGACAATATAGGTTAAGTTTTCAACGGGGATAAATACTGATATTGAGGAATTTGATTACAAGATATAGAAGAACTCCCCCTGAAGATGTGCATAGTGAGAAATTTGCTTTTGAAGCAATGCACACTTGAAGAGTTGAATCAGGGAGATCTCCCCCTACATCTTGTAATTCATACACGCATTTGATATATAATATGAAGAATTTGAAATTCATGATGAAATATGGTGCCTGATGTAATTCAGCATGCGTGCAATAATATTAGTCAGGAATAAGCATGCAGAATAGTGCATCAAAAGTATCAGAGCACAGTGCATCAAAAGTATCAGAGCACCATCGGGTTTAAGATTACAACTCGATCCAGTAAAGTTTCAGAAGAACGAGAGTTGTAACTTAGCAAAAAAACGATGTATAATAGACCCGCTTGAAGACTAACTCAAATTTCTCCCCCTTTGTCATCGAATGACCAAAAGGATCGAAACTGAGGACTAACGCTCCTGAAGATAATCATGATGATGAAGGAGCGCCAGCGTTGTTGGGGTCGGTCATTGAAGTAGGGCCTGCCGCAGTGTCGTCCAAGTCTTTATTTTCATCAGTCTCACGCGATGAAGAATATGAGCTGGCCACCAAAGAAGGAACCTCGACCTTCTTGTATTTCTTCAGAGGAGGTGCAGACCAGTCAAATGCTTATTTGAGACCCGTTTTCTTCAAATCTTCAGCGCTGTAAACTTGAGACAGAATAGCCCAGGTGCGGTTGAGGGTCTCATGAAGGTAGTAGTGGTTTTTCTTCACTGTATTGTGTGTTGAAGTCATTTTGTGAAGAATTGAACCAAACTGACGCTTGACCCATTTGTGATTGCGATCAACCTTCTGATAAAGACTAAGGAGTAACTCACGATCAGTCATCACCCTGGGTGCTGTGGCTTGAGGATTTGGCTTGGCATTGTTGGTGGCAAAGTCATGTGTGGCAGAGTCATCATTGGTGGAGTAGGATGCAGCCTTGCGAAATTGACCATCCAATGGACGAATGCCTTCATCTATCACAACAGCTGCCTTGCCCTTTTCTTTAGCTGAGGAAAATGTCCTTTTGAGGACTTCAATAGGAGGCAAGTAGCTGCAGTGGTTTAGAGTATCAGCTTTGTAATTGAGTGAAGACCTTGTCCTGATGAATCTCATAATCCATGGCGCATAAGGCTTCAGCTCAAATGGTGACATAGCAAGATTTGCCAGAGTCCTCATGAAGAAATCATGGAAGTTGACGGGAACGCCATGAATGATGTTGAAAAGCATATTCTTCATGATACCAACGACTTCTTCATCATTAGAGTCGTGGCCTTTGATAGGACTCATAGTCTTCGACAGAATGCGATAGACGGTCCGAGGCACATACAACAATTCCTTGACGAGGAATTTGGTTCGAGCGGCCTGCCCTGGCTTCAAAGGCTTCATCAGTACTTGCATATAGTGATTTGAAAGCTCAGGTTCATTGTAAACACAACATGCATCTTCAAGGGGAGGACTTAGAGGAAGGACACAGAGCAATTCAGAAGCTGGTGCCTTATAATGAGTGTTCTCTGTCATCCAATCTAGAACCCATGAATTCACATCTTCAGAGTTGCCGGTGATGTGCAGTGTTGCGTAGAACTGAAGAATGAGTTCTTCATTCCAATCACAGATGTCAGTGCAGAAATTGAGCAGCCCAGCGTCATAGAGAACACTGAGGTCTAGCGTGAAGCACGACAAAGACTCCATGTCTACATGAGGAATGTGTGCATGGTCGAAGACTTTGTCTTTGTTGAATAGCACTGAGGAATAGAAGTTGGCTTGACTAGCAGTCCAGAAACGCCTCTTCCTTATGCGAGCAGAGTCATAGGGGTTGTAATCTGTGAAGAATACATGCTCGCCAAAGAAGTCTTCAGCCTTGAACTTTTGTTTCCCTGAGAACGGATCCTTTGGCTTTGGCAGATGAGTGTCAGTGAGTTGCGTCACTACCTCAGGAATCGCTATCTCAGGTTCTTCAGGCTGAGGAATTTCTGGTTCTTCCTCAGGTGCAGTCACATTTTCAGCAGTAGCAGTTTCTTCAGCACTAGTGGCTGGAATTTCTTCATGCACAGATGCAGTGGGATGAGTTTCTTCAGAGCCCATTTGAACTGTTGGTGCAGGGGAGTGAGGGATTTGCTGCAGTGGGGTGAAGAGTGGAGAATTGGGATGCTGACTTTCCCAAAAGTCGTCATTCATCACTGGAGTTGTGCTTCCAGTGTCCACATCTTCATCTTCCAATTCTTCAACACCAGCCTCTTCAGCAGTAAACCGAGGCATTGGTGATGAGACCACTGGGGTTGAAGGGATTGTATCCACTTCAATTTCTTCATCAATCTGCTCTGAAGAAGCACAGATTGAGTTTCTTCATCAGATCCGCTTGGGATCACATATTCTTCATTAAAAGGAATAAGGTCCTTTGATGGCATGGTGGAAATCGGAACAGCATCGATCGGATTTTCATATGAGCTGGTCATAGGCTTCATCTTCTTTGGAACTGAAGATTCTGAAGCACTTGATGCTTTCCTTTTCTTCACTGCAGCTCACTCTGTAGCCTTGGTCTTCTTCACATCTGATGCAGATGGAAGGATAGGAGTTGGTGTAGGCGCAGGTGGAGCTGAGGAATCTGGTTGAATTTCCTCAGGCGCAACTGATGCAGTTGCCCTGACTTCTTTAGTTTCTTCAGGCGCACCACTAGTGGGTGCCCTGGCAATTTCTTCAGCGGCTGGAATGGAGTCATCAGCCCTGGAACTAGCATTTTCTTCAGCAGCCTGAACGTCATCAGCGGTGCTGGCGTGTTCGCAACAAGAAGTTCCTCAAGCTGAAGCTTCTGCTCAGCCGACTGAGGGCTTTGATGTCAGCCTGCATCTTGACAAGTTCTTCAGTTGTCATCTTGACAACATTTTTCTTCAGCAGTTTCTCTTTTCTGTACTGTGATTTCTTGATCTCTCTGGCCCTATCATATTTCCACTTCTCCTATTGGATGAAGTGAGTCAGCATGTGACTTTGGCCAGGTGTCAACTTGAAGTCAGGCATAGGTGTGTTTGGATCCTTATGCTAGAGATCAATATAACCGAGGATCGCCCTTGGATCCAGCAGCAGTGGCACAGGTGTGCCTTTGGCTCTAGCGGCCCTTTCTTGTCTGTCCCTGATGATTTCTGCAAGTCCTTCTTCATCAGCCTCATCTTCTTTAGACGGCACATCAAAGACAACCTGCTTCTTCTTAGGACTTGGCCGAGAACCTCGTCTAGCAGTTGCTTTAGTCTTCAGCAGAGTTGGGCCAGATGAAGAATTTGGCGCAGCTGAGGAACTTGCTGAGACACCAGAAGCAATAGAGATGCCTACAGTCCTTTGGCATGAGGCCAGGTGCACAGGTGCTGAGGACTTTGTCGGAACAACTGAGGATTGTGGAGGAGGTGCTGAGGACTTTGGTGGAGCAGGAGCAGCATGAGGAATTTGCTTTGAAGATTTTGAAGTTCCTGGCCGTGAGGGCGCAGCTGAGGGTGAAGCACTTGGCTTTCGAGCGGGCTTCTTTGCCATTAATTTCCTCATATACTTTGGAGTAACATATCTGTACTCCCTCCATTCGCGTGCCCATCTCCGTTCTATCCTTTGAATGCGCACCTTGCGCTGATTTTTGGTCTCTTTGCCAAACTTGGCTTCATCAGGTGTGCAGTACTCAGTATATATATCCTCAGGGATTTCAAACGCAGTCATAACCTCAGGTTTCTTTCCTCCTTTCTGTGGCCTTTTACCGTCAACCATTTTCTTCTGTTGAGGAATTTGAACAATCGAATTCTCTGAAGAAGTGTGCAACTTTTCTTCAAGGAACGCTGCAAATGAGTTAAGTTGATGAGAACCTAGTGATTCAGCAGCGGACATGTGTACCTGTGAACAGAGTATAGTTGCGAGGAATTTGGAGAGGTCATATGCGTTCTGAGAGGGTTTTTCAAAAAGAACAAGTTTGAGGAATTTTACCAGATGCGTCTTGAAAAATTTCACTAAGCGCGCTATATCTTAGGTTCCAGAGTTGTATAGATTGAAGATCCACACAATTGAGGAATCTTGAAGAAAATGATGCTTAGGGAAATGAGTCAAGAACAGATGACATGTGAGGTGTTTTGTGTGTGAAGATTTGAAGAATAAAACACCTTTGAAGATTTTGTAGAAAATTTTTGAATCAAAGAGGGCAGTAAAAGTAACTTTTAATTACCCTGATTGAAGAACACGATGAACAGAGAGGTGAAACAGTGAAGTTCGTCGATGTGAATCTTCCACGCCCTAACTCGGCGGGGGAAGACGTCTACGGCGGCGGCGGAGGTGAAGATTTCCGCGGTCGGCGCGAGTACGACGGCGACGAGATCGAGGCAGTGAAGCTCTTCCTCACTGGCGACGATGGAGTACCGGCGGCGCTAGGGTTTGAGAAGCACGAGCGGGAGAGAGAGTTTGAGTGGAGTAAAAGAAGTGAGGAAGGGGTGAGGGGGTATTTATAGTAGCAGTGAAAAAACCGTTCGCCCGAAGATTTGGGACGAACGTGCCCCTGACCCTTCTCCTTCGCACGACATGTGTCACCCACGTACTGTGTAGTGGAGATCGTTTTAGATCGTGGGTGAATAGAATAATGCATCGTGGGATGCGGAACGGTTTGAGCGGCAAAACCGAAAATTTGGATAAGATTAGTTTTAACATTCCGTTCGCAATTTCTTCAGCTGACAAGGACACAGTGAAGATTTTGAACGAGTTTCATATAGAACGCACATGAAGAATTTGTGAACAGATTGGATTGAGTATAGCATAGAGAGGAAGGGTCCGATCACATTCACTTAGGAGAAAAACCAACTTGAAGAAATAGCTATAAGTGAATGTTGTAGAGGACATAAACTCATATATATATATATATATATATATATATATATATATATATATATATATATATATATATATATATATATATATATATATATATATATATATATATATATATATATATAGCCAATGAAGAAAAGCAACGACACAAGTGAAGATTTTGCAAGTTGAAGAATTTGAACAACTGAGGAATTTCAAAACTGAGGAAAAACTCAAATTGAAGATTTTCAACTTTTGTGGTGGCGTGACCCACCGTATAAGAATGATGATTTCAGACACTGCGTACAATTGTCGTAGGGTTCTGAGAATCAAATTCTTCATTAATTTATTAACACTTAGAGTGTTATTCTTCATTGATTGAAGAAAAACTTTTTTTCATGTGTTGCACATCTAAGTCATTAATTTTGCATAAGTGTTAGTGTCGGATTCAGGGGTTCCGGCAGACCCTTAAGGTTCGAACTCTGGGGTGCGCGCGGAGATCGAGCCCTCTACCTCTCCGTCTCGCAAGGATCTAAACTACTGCAAGAACAACACAAGAGACACACGGTTTATACTGGTTCGGGCCACCATTGTGGTGTAATACCCTACTCCAGTGTGGTGGGTGGATTGCCTCTTGGGCTGATGAGGAAGAACAATACAAGGAAGAACGACCTCGCGAGGGTCTGTTCTTGGCTAGGGGATGAATTGCTAGGGGGAGTTCGATCGCCCTTCTTTCTCTCTCTAGATGCTGGATTCGATCCTAGCTCATTCTAATCTGCCTCTACTCTGGGGGTGGCTAGTCCTATTTATAGGCAAAGGCCCTGGGCCTCTTCCCAAATATTGAGCGGGAAGGGCGCCAACAATTGCCAATTTGAAGGGGAACATCTGGTACACTTATCCTGACTAAAGTTGGTCTTTGCCTGCCAAAGGCCCTGTGGTGACGCCGTCCTGGGCTCCATGGTGACCTCCTTCCCACCGTTGGACTGGTCTTGGTCTCATTGCACCGAAATGGGTGCCTTTGCTTGATCCTCTCGCCTGCGCTTGCCCCCTTTGCACCAAAGAGGAAAGGGAGACGCTGCGCGGGCTGGCGCCCGCCTGGCACCCTTGGTCGTCATGGCTTGCGTCATGGGCACCTCGTGAGGTACCCGCCTTGATCTCTCCGCCTCCTCGCGAGCCAGCCTAAGGAGGCCGTGCTTGAGGAAGCGCCATGTCGTCCGCCTCGCGAGGCTTGGCCCCTCGCGAGGGTCTTGAGCCTTGTGTTGAAGATGATGGGCCACGCTGGGCCCCCATTTGAGCCACGCCGCAGGCAGGCAAGTCTGGGGACCCCCATTCCCAGAACGCCGACAGTAGTCCCCGGGCCCAAGGCGCGCACGGACTTGGCCGTGCCGAGAGGCGAAAGGGCAAGGGCGAAGCGCCGCGGGTCCTAACAGCCTGCGGCCTCGGGCGCCGCGTGGCGGTTGATTGGACGTGGGTGCTTTTGCAACTGTGCAGGATACTAAAGGCGTGGCATCTGCTCGGGTTTTGTTCTTCTCCTTCTTCATCCGCTGCCCAGTTCTTGCTCTGTCTTGGTGTGATGGCTCCGATTCGCCGGTTCTCAGCAGCGGAGAAGGGAAAGGCTCCTCAAGAGGTACCAGACCCGCTCCCGCCGAAGAAACGGCCTGCCCTGCGTGGCCGAGACGAGGAGAATCGCCTGGTGGTGCTGAGGCCTTGGTACGAGCGGCCTCCGCCCGGATTCCCGCTTCCCTTGTATGCCCATGCCGAGGGCCTTGGAGGAGGAGATGCCGATCCCCTCGGCCAGCGCCGTCGCCGGCGCCGGAGGGTCACGAAGGTGTTGGTCGTTCCTCCTGGAGTCCACGCCGAGGGCTCCTCCCGTGAGCTCGTGCTCCACGCCGCCATGCCTCTACGGACTTGGATTCGCTTTCCTCCCTTCTTCGCCTCCGTCTTCCAGCAGGGGAGACTCCTGGAGCTGTGGCTGCAGCACGCCGACTACAGCACTCCTGCGACCGGGGCAGAGGTTGCGATCACTGCCCCGGGCGAGGTCTTCATGACTCGCGGCTGGGGCGAAATCGCTCGGTGCTGCAGAACGAAGGGCGCCCTCACGATCCACCTGGAGTACGACGGCGCTTCGGTGATGTTCTTCAAGGTCTTCGACGCGAACGGTCGCCGGCTGGAGTGCTGCCCCGGGGGAGGCGGCCAGGACCTCGCCATGGCGACGGCTGGGCCCGCCAATCGCCCTCTGGACAGCTCCACAAGCGACGGGAGCGCCGGAGGATCCAGCGATCCCAGTGAGGTCTTCGCGACGCCGGAGACGAGCGACGACAGCTACGAGCCCGCGAGCCGACGCCGCTCCCGAAGCAGGGCATGCTCGGTTGGTCGCCGCCGATCCTGATCTGGATGGGGTTGGTGCCGGTACCTGACGGCCCACTGTTGATGATGGCATCTTTTGTAGGGGCGCGTGTAGCTAGCACCTTTTAGGATCCGTTCCCTGCGAGGAATCACATTGTGCCCCATAGGGGCTTGTAAGGCGGCTGTGATACTTGTTGTTAATATGTAACCCTTGCTATGGATTTGTGCGAATCACGAATTCCGTCATAGTTTGGTTCTCCCTTTCGCACCTCGCGAGGGCTTTGTGCTCTGCGTCGACAGGTCCCAGTCCCAAGGCGGCGTCAGCCGTCGCTGGTATGCCAGGTCGCGATGCCGTGGTTAAGGCCAGGAGGTGAGCGACCCGGGGTCCGGTAAGAGCCCCTGAGTCGCGATGCTCAGGAGGTCCCCTTTGGCGCCCAAGCAGCCGTCGCTGGGTGAGAAAGGGAAGCAACGTCGCTAGTACGGAGTCGCTTTAGGTGCGGGGGTAGTGCCACGGTAGCCAATGCTTTGGATGGTGACTTATCTTTAGGGGTCGTGGATCATCCCCAGCGCGCCGTCGGATCTGGGGGGTAGCTTGAGCGGAGTCACTGGCCGAGGTCCTCGCGTGCCCCTTCTCCCCCGCCTCTGCTCCCCTTTCTGCTCTACGTCCTCGGGTCCCGGCCCTCGAGCTGGTCTCAGCCGTCGCTGGTATGCCAGGTCGCGATGCCGTGGACAAGGCCAGAGGGTGAGGGCTGGAGAGCCAGTAGGAGCCCTGAGTCGCGATGCTCAGGCACCCCCCCTTTAATGTGCAAGCGGGTCGCGCGGGCAAGGGCGAAGGGAACGCCGTGAGGGCCTTGGCTAGCGCGGTTCCCTCTATGGGCCCTGCAGATTCATCACAAAAAAGAAGACGGGGTTGCCATATCAGCGCTTAGTTGACTGTTAGTCGCTCAGGAGCTCGCTGGTTGGAGCGGGCGAGGTGTATCTGGGCACCCGTGAGCCAGCGCGGGACTCAAGAGGCCCTACCTCTAGGCGGGTTGCGCCTGGCGCTGGGCCGTATCCTGAGATGTGTTCCTGCAAAATCTGGTTAGATGCCGGCACTCTACGTCCTCGGGTCCCGGCCCTCGAGCTTGTCTCAGCCGTCGCTGGTATGCCAGGTCGCGATGCCGTGGACAAGGCCAGAGGGTGAGGGCTGGAGAGCCAGTAAGAGCCCTAAGTCGCGATGCTCAGGCGCCCCACCTTTAACGTGCAAGTGGTCGACATGAAGAAGAAAAGGCGCCGCGGACGGCATCGAGTAATGATGCATAGTTGGAAATAAACGCGGAAGGGATACATGCCGCTGGGCCTAGCCCGAGCGGCCTGGGGATGATGCAGCCCGAGGGGCGCCCCCCCAGCAAAGCAAGCTAGTGACTGAAAAGATAAACGGGATACATGCCATAGGGACGGACCCAGCTGGGAATGAAACTTGAAAGATGTCACCTGAAGATGTCGTCGGGGCAGTGGCGTTGGTGCAGCAGACTCGGTGGGCTGCGGAAGCCGATCCTCACGAGCCCCCAGGCCCAGGGGCCTCGGGAGCCTCCGGAGGCACTGGTGGCTCCTTGTGAGCAGCCTCCATCTCCGCCAGGGCTGTGGAACGCCTGTCTTCTTGCGCCTCCAAGATGCTCCTCATGATGCGCTGGTACACCGTAGCCACGCTCGGTAGGCCATAAGGCATGCGAACATATCTGTGGGGTGGTCCTCCGCAGCGCCCCACTTGTGAGGGCCAGAGGCGCTCCGCCGTGGCGATCTGATTGAGCCCTGGTACGTCGACGCAGACGCGCAGCCCACCATCCTCGCCTGGATGGGGAGCCACAACTGGTGGGCGACGACAACCTCTCATGATCCTTGACTCCTGTAGTTCTTGAATGGCCTTGCTAACAAACTCCTGCTGGTCTGACCTTCTTTCCCTGGCTTCATTTTGAGGGAAGCGTGCTTCGAAACATGCTTCCACATGGTGCCCCAGCGCCTCCCTCATGACCTTGGCGAGGTCGGTGGCCCTGCAGGTGAGAGCCCTCGAGCCCTGCCTGAGGAGGGCGCTGGGCGTGCTTTCCTATGCGATTGAAGGAGGGTCCCCCTGGGCAGACGCGGTCCTTGAAGGGCCTGCCTCCTGAGGGGATGAGCCTGACGTTGTCTTCTTCTTCTTAGGGGTGGTCTCAGGAAGCCTCCTGCTTCCGCGATCTGGGTCTTCTAGTGACGCGGCCTGGAAGGCTCGCTCCAGGGCACACACTGCATCCTTCTCTTGACATGGCACTGTGATGACGCCGCCGCTTCTTGGCATCTTGAGAACGTTGTAGCCGTGGTGAGTCACGGCCATGAACTTAGCCAGCGCCGGGTACCCGAGGATGGCGTTGTACGGCAGACGGATGTGGGCGACGTCAAAGTCGATGAGCTCGGTGCGGTAGTTGTCATAGGTGCCGAAGGTGATGGGGAGGCGGACCTGCCCGATCGGGACTGTGGAACCGTCGGTGTCTCCGGAGAAGGGCTTGGTTGGCTGGAGCTGGTCATAGGGCACTTGGAGGCTGTTGAATGTTTCCACGGACAAGACATTGAGCCCTGCCCCTCCGTCGATGAGGATCCTGGTGACCAGAACGTTGCTGATGACTGGGGAACAAAGCATTCGGAGGACTCCGGCGGTGGCCGCGCACTTGAGCTGGTATGCTGAGATGAACGTGATGGTGCAGGCCGACCACCTGACGGGACGCGTTGCTTCGAGCTTGGGGAGAACTGCATGCACTTCGCGAGCAAACTGCTTGAAGATACGTTGAGAGGCTGGGGCTTGAGCTCCGCCCAGGATGCAGGCGATGGCGCGAGGCTCCTGGAAGCCCCCAACCCCCTCGTCTTGGTGACGGTCTTCATTCCTTCTTGGCTGAGGCGGCAACGGCGGCAGGCCTGGGTTGCCATGAGGGCGATCCTCACGAGGATGGTCCCTCCAGTCCCCATCGCGAGGCGGGTCACGCCAGCGGTCCTCGCGAGGTTGGTCACGCCAGCCTGGACGTGGGCCACGATCTTCCCAGCGTCCCGGGTTCCTTCTTCCTCCTCGGCCGTAGCCCCGGTCAGCACGGTCAGGGCGTCGGCCGACTCTTCCTTCTCGCACGGCGCGGAGTTCTTGGCATTCATTGGTGTTGTGGGTGTGGAGGTCGTGGTACACACAGTACCGGCTGCCCCTGGAGGATTCAGGCAGATACTTGCCCCGCTTGGTGTCCGGCTCTGCCGCGAGCGCGGCAGCCCCCTTGCGCTTCACGTCCTTGGCCTTGGGCTTCTTCTCTTCTGGGTCTGCGGAAGGCGGCTCGAGGAGGGAGAGGCGTCCCTCCTCAGCTCTGGCGCACTTGGTCGCCAGGTTGAACAGCTCCAAGGAGGTGTAGAGGTATTCGTGCATCGCCAACTCCTCCTTCATCTTGACGTCGCGCACGCCGTCGGAGAAGGCCAAAATGATGGCTTCTTCGGACACCCTGGGGATCTTGAGGTGCGCACTGTTGAAGCGCTGGATGTACTTTTGCAGGGTCTCCCCAGGTTGTTGCTTGATATGCATGTCGCTCACGGCGGGAGGCCGGTCGCGGGTACCTTGGAAGTTGGCGATGAAGCGAGTACGCATCTGGTCCCAGGAGGAGATCGTGCCTGGGGCCAGGTTCAGGAGCCAAGTGCGAGCACCTTCCTTCAGCGCCATGGGGAACCAGTTCGCCATGACCTTTAAATCCCCGCTGGCTGCTTTGATTCCCAACTAGTAGAGCTGGAGGAACTCCGTGGGATCAGTTGTGCCGTCATAGCGAGGAGGCAGGTCCGGCTTGAACTTGCCGGGCCACGCGATGCTACGCAGCTCGGGGGTGTAGGCGCGGCAGCCTGCGGTGGCCGCGGGAGGTTTTGGTTGAGGGAGAGCTTGGCCTTGTGGGTCCCCTTGCGCCGCAGCTGGGAGCAGCGCGGGGTCTTGACGTGCCGGAGCTGGAGCGGGGTCTCGGCGAGCCGGGGCTGGGAGCGCCCGGGCGGCCTCTTACGGTCGTGGTACTTCTTGGCAGCTCCGTTCCTGCTGGGCCGGCGCATGACGGAGCGGGTTTTGCGCAGGAGCTGCGCGCCTTGGGGCCACGACATCTCCTTGGAAAGGAGGCGGCTGGAATGCCCCCGGAGCTTCATTGCCCATGCGGGGCGGAGTGCGGCGCAGCGGTGCGGAAGGCGCGGGAGAGCCCCCTGCGGCGCGGACGAGCTTGGCGACGCGGTCGAGCCACTCCTCGTAGACGTCGTCGACGGGGCGGTAGCGCAGGAGCTCGTTCGCCGCGATGAGCACAGCTCGAGCCTCCAAGGGCGCGCGAAGCGCGTGCGACGAAGAACCGGCCGGGGTGAGCGACGGAGTGGCGGTGCGGCCATCCCGCCGTACGGACGAGTGCTGAGAGGATGCTTGCTGCTCGTTCCCCACCGGGCCGGTGGCGGTGTTGACGGCGGGCGACGGGGAACGACGAGGACGCCCACCGACGGGGGCCGTCTGGATGGCGCGGGAAGCGATGGCGGCCCGGCGCTCGGCGCGGGCCCGACGAGCGTCAGACATGGACGCGACGGTCGAAGGAGAGCGGAGCGGTGGAAGACGGACTCCGGCGCACCCCTACCTGGCATGCCAAATGTCGGATTCAGGGGTTCTGGCAGACCCTTAAGGTTCGAACTCTGGGGTGCGCGCGGAGATCGAGCCCTCTACCTCTCCGTCTCGCAAGGATCTAAACTACTGCAAGAACAACACAAGAGACACATGGTTTATACTGGTTCGGGCCACCATTGTGGTGTAATACCCTACACTAGTGTGGTGGGTGGATTGCCTCTTGGGCTGATGAGGAAGAACAATACAAGGAAGAATGACCTCGCGAGGGTCTGTTCTTGGCTAGGGGATGAACTGCTAGGGGGAGTTTGATCGCCCTTCTCTCTCTCTCTCTAGATGCTGGATTCGATCCTAGCTCATTCCAATCTGCCTCTACTCTGGGGGTGGCTAGTCCTATTTATAGGCAAAGGCCCTGGGTCTCTTCCCAAATATTAAGCGGGAAGGGCGCCAACAATTGGCCAATTTGAAGGGGAACATCTGGTACACTTATCCTGACTAAAGTTGGTCTTCGCCTGCCAAAGGCCCTGTGGTGACGCCGTCCTGGGATCCATGGTGACCTCCTTCCCACCGTTGGACTGGTCTTGGTCTCGTTGCACCGAAATGGGTGCCTTTGCTTGATCCTCTCGCCTGCGCTTGCCCACTTTGCACCAAAGAGGAAAGGGAGACGCTGCGCGGGCTGGCGCCCGCCTGGCACCCTTGGTCGTCATGGCTTGCGTCATGGGCACCTCGTGAGGTACCCGCCTTGATCTCTCCGCCTCCTCGCGAGCCAGCCTAAGGAGGTCGTGCTTGAGGAAGCGCCGTGTCGTCTGCCTCGCGAGGCTTGGCCCCTCGCGAGGGTCTTGAGCCTTTTGTTGAAGATGATGGGCCATGCTGGGCCCCCATTTGAGCCACGCCGCAGGCCGCAGGCAGGCAAGTCTGGGGACCCCCATTCCCAGAACGCCGACAGTTAGGATGAGTGCCTTTTCAAAGTACATTCAAAGACTCTAAGATATTTAGCTCACACCGCAACTTGCTAAATCTCTTCTCATCCAAGGGCTTAGTGAAGATATCAGCTAGCTGTTCTTCAGTCTTCACATGCTCAATAGAAATGTCGCCCTTCAACACATGATCACGAAGAAAATGATGACGAATCTGAATGTGATTTGTCTTCGAGTGCTGAACTGGGTTGTGAGCAATCTTGATGGCACTCTCATTGTCACAGAGGAGAGGCACATTCTTCATGTTGACGCCATAGTCCTTGAGTGTTTGCTTCATCCATAGCAGTTGAGCATAGCAAGAACCAGCAGCAATGTACTCAGCTTCAGCGGTACACAGTGATACGCAGTTCTGTTTCTTCGAGGACCAACAGACCAAGGATCATCCGAGGAAATGACAAGTACCAGATGTTGACTTGCGGTCCACACGGTCACCAGCATAGTCAGAGTCAGAATATCCAATGAGATCGAAATCCGAGCCCTTGGGATACCATAATCCTAGTGTTGGTGTGTGAGCTAGACATCGAAGAATATGCTTCACAACCTTATGGTGTGATTCCTTCGGTGCAGCTTGAAATCGGGCACACATGCAAACACTAAGCATTATATCTGGCCTAGATGAACATAAGTACAATAAAGAGCCAATCATGGAGCGGTATACCTTATGATCGAAGTCAACACCATTTTCATCAGTGCATAGTTGACCATTTGTGGGCATAGGAATTTTTATGCCTTTGCAATCTTGCATGCCGAATTTCTTCAGGACATCCTTGAGGTATTTCTCTTGAGATATGAATATGCCATTGCGCAGTTGACGAATTTGAAGACCTAAGAAGAATTTCAGCTCTCCCATCATAGACATTTGATATTCTTCACTCATCGTATAGGCAAATTCATCACTATAACGTTGGTCAGTACAGCCAAAGATGATATCATCAACATATATTTTGCACACAAATAGTTCACCATCATAAGATTTAGTAAAAAGAGTGGGATCGAGTGAACCGGTTGTGAAGCCTTTCTTCATGAAGAATTCCTTCAATGTAGCATACCACACCCGTGGGGCCTGCTTGAGGCCATAGAGGGCCTTGTTAAGTCTGAAGACTTTGTCAGGATGTTTTGGATCTTCAAAACCTGGGGGTTGAGCAACATATACTTCTTCCTCAAGCTTACCATTGAGGAATGCACTTTTCACATCCATTTGATATAAGATGATATCATGATGGTTAGCATAAGCAAGCAATATGCGAATAGCCTCAAGTCTAGCAACAGGTGCAAAAGTTTCATCGAAATCAACTCCTTCAACCTGTGTGTAGCCTTGAGCTACTAAACGTGCCTTATTCCTCACCACAACACCATTTTCATCTTGCTTGTTGCGGTAGATCCACTTTGTGCCAATGATGTTATGCTTGCGAGGATCGGGACGATTGACCAGTTCCCAGACGTTATTGATCTTGAACTGATATAATTCTTCTTGCATGGCCTGAATCCACTCAGGCTCCAGAAATGCTTCATCTACCTTAGTGGGCTCTGTGATAGAGACAAAAGCAAAGTGCCCACAAAAGTTAGATAGATGTGAAGCTTTTGAGCGTGTGAGAGGACCTGGTGCTCTAATGTCATCGATGATCTTCTCCACTTGCAATTCTTTAGCAACGCGAGGATGAGCTGGTTGTCATTGAGGAATTTGATCAGCATTTTCTTCAGCATCAATTTCCTCAGCATTTTCTTCAGATACATCAGCTCGACGTTCTTCACGTTCTGGAATGAATTCTTCAGTAGATTCTTCAGTAGGAATGACATCTTCAGTAGCCTTGTGCTTGATAGAATCCTCTGGTGCTGGTTCATCTAACACAGAAGGTAGGTGCTCTCTTTGGGAGCCATTAGTCTCATCGAACCGCACATCTACTGTTTCAACAATCTTGTGAAGAACATTGTTGAAGACTCTGTAGGTGTGCGAGTCCTTTCCGTAACCAAGCATAAAACCTTCATGTGCTTTCGGTGCAAATTTAGAGTTGTGATGAGGATCTCTAATCCAACATTTAGCACCGAAGACTTTGAAATAACTCACATTGGGTTTCTTGTCAGTGAGGAGTTCATAGGCAGTCTTCTTGAAGAATTTGTGAAGATATACTCTATTGATGATATGGCACGCAGTATCAATTGCATCAACCCAGAAATGACGAGGGTTTTTGTACTCATCGAGCATAGTGCGAGCCATCTTAGCAAGAGTCATGTTTGTGCGCTCCACGACGCCATTCTGTTGAGGAGTATAAGGAGCAGATAACACATGAGTAATACCAAGTTCATCAGGATATTCATTGAGACCCGAATTCTTGAACTCAGTGCCATTGTCACTTCTGATGTGCTTGATCTTCACACCAAAGTTGGTTGAAGCCCTCGAGGAAAATCATTTGAAGACTTCCTGCACTTCATGTTTGTAAGAGACAAGGTGTACCCATGTGTAACGAGAGTAATCATCAACAATAACAAAGCCATATTGAGATGCTTCATTTGAAACACAAGAATAATGATTAGGACCGAAGAGACCCATGTGAAGCAATTCAAATGGACGAGTGGTGGTCATGATGGTCTTTGCTGTATGCTTGGCCTTGGTCATCTTTCCAGCTTCACAGGCACCGCATAAGTGATCCTTGAGGAATTTGACATTCTCAATGCCAATAACATGCTTCTTCTTCGCAAGCGTGTGCAAATTCCTCATGCCTGCATGACCAAGTCGTCGATGCCATAGCCATCCTTCTGAAGCTTTTGCAAGTAGGCACACGACTGGTTGTGAATCTGTAGAGAAATCAACAATATACAAGTCTCCGCTCCTAAAGCCTTCGAAGACTTTGGAATTGTCAGCTTCCATAATCACAACACAACGATACTTGCCAAAGACAACAACCATATCAAGATCACAAAGCATTGAGACAGACATAAGGTTGTATCCTAAGTACTCAACAAGCATGACTTTGTCCATGTGTCGATCCTTTGTGATAGCAACTTTACCTAGACCCAATACCTGACTTTTTCTTTTATCAGCGAAGATGATATGCTTCAGATGTGATGACGATAAAGGAGCATCCATCAACATATTCCTGTCACCAGTCATGTGATTTGTACATCCACTATCAAGTACCCACTCAGTGGCTTTGGGTTGATCATCCTGCAGATGAATTAGTGCATCTTACGAATTCATATACTTCAGCAGTGGAGAATATGATATCACAATTCATCAGATCAATTTCATCAAGCAGTAAGACAGACAAAGCAGAGGGAGGACATGTGAAATGAAAGTTCATTTCATCATGGTTAGCCTGCGTCCTTTCAGGCACTTTTTCAGGTCCCCAGCAAATTCTTCAGACGTTACAGTACGTCTGGAGACCTGACCCTGCATAAGAGATTAGTTCTTTTTCTTCACCACCCACATCTGAAGGGGTGGCAAAGAGTTCATCACTCTGCGAGCTCCATATGAGAATGGTGGCATAGCGGCCAAACCATTACGTTTCACATAAGAGGGGTTAGGGTAAGCATGTGAATAAGTAGAGAAATTCTTCGAGGACTTATGAATATAATAATTTGAAGAATAATGCTCATATTCATAGCCCTTGGCTCTTCCCTGCGAAACAGAGTTGTTAGCATGATGATGTTCATATGAGAACTTTGATCCATGTGAGGAATTTGGTCCGTATGAGGACTTGGATCCATATGAAGAATTTGGTCCATATGAAGAATTTGATCTGGGGTTCCTATTCTTCATAGGTGGTGTCATGAGGACATTCACCTGAAGACTTTCAAGGCACCTTTTGGGAACCCAGATTTTCTTCATAGGGGAACCATTCCTGCAGTTAGTGCCAACATATCTAGCAAATACTTCACCATTCTGATTTTTGAACAATTTATAGTTGGAGTCAAATGACTCATCAAAAGAATGAGAAGATTCACAAGTATAACCAGATAAATTAGATGGATCAACTGGAGGTCCCTTTGCAGCAACCCATGAGGTTTTGGGGTACTGCTCAGGCTTCCAATATGTACCATCAACATTGAGTTTCCTCTCAAACGCAATACCCTCTTTCCTAGGGTTCTTGTTGAGGATCTGCTTTTGCAGCACATCACAAAGAGTCTGATGCCCTTTGAGGCTTTTATACATGCCTGTCATGTATAATTCCTTCAGCCCTGCATCGTCAGTGATACTAGCAATGTCCTCAGATGAGGAATTAGTGATAGCAGAGACAGGTGAAGAATTTGTAACATTAGAAGTATTTGAACATTCAGGTGAGGAATTAGCAGATTCTCGTTCAATGCATTTCAAACATGGAGGAATAAATTCTTCCTGAGCAGCGCTGATTTGTTGAGCAAGCAATGAATCGCGCTCCTTCTGAAGATCTTCATAACTCACTCTTAGCTCCTCAAGATCTTGCTTTATTTGAAGAAATTCATAAGAAAGCTTCTCGTGATCAGATAAGAGAGTGTTATGATGACCTTGAAGGTTATCAAACCAGGTCTGAAGTCTCTGAAGATTTTCAGTCAAGGCTTTAGTGCGATCCATTTCTTCACCCAACATACCATCACTTTTGTCTAGCATGTTTTGAACCTTTTCAAAAGCCTTTTGTTGTTTCACAGCAATCTTAGCAAGTTTTGTGTAGCTGGGCTTAAGATTTTCATCAGATTCATCTTCACTAGACTCAGAGGAGGTATATTTAGGTACCTTGGCACCCTTTGCCATGAAGCAATAGGTGGGAGCATAGTCATCATTTCCTTCATCAGCCTTGTTGGTGAGGTCATTTTCTTCAGAGTTGAAGATAGACTTGCTAACGAATGCAGTAGCGAGGGCTAGGCTTACCACACCAGACTCAGAGTCCTCAGAAGCCTCCTCTTCTTCTTGTTCCTCAGATTTAGCTTCAGAGTCCATTTCCTTGCCAATGCATGCCCGAGCCTTCTTGGAGCTGCTCTTCTTGTGAGATGAAAACTTTGAGGATTTTGATGATGAAGATTTTGAGGACTTCTTCTTTTTCTTCGCATCATTAGAACTATAATCCTTGTATTTCTTATTCTTTGATTCCTTTTCCCACTGAGGAAAATCTTGAATGTAATGTCCTGGTTTCTTGCACTTATGACAAAGCCTCTTCTTGTAGTCATTGGATGATGAATCATTGCTCCTTGAGGGTTTTCCAAAGCGACCACGTCTTGAGAACTTCTGGAATTTCTTCACAAGCAGTGCTAGATCATGACTCAGTTCTTCAGGGTCACCAAGGCTGCTACCAGAGTCTTCATCTTCGGATTCTGATACTGCCTTGGCCTTCAGTGCACGTGATCTGCCATAGCTCGAACCATAGAGATCTCTCTTTTCAGCAAGCTGGAAATCATGAGTGTTTAGCCTCTCAAGGATATCAGCGGGGTCAAGTGACTTGTAATCAGCACGCTCTTGTATCATCAGTGCCAGAGTATCAAATGAGGAATCAAGCGATCTCAGCAATTTCTTCACCACCTCATGGTCGGTGATGTCAGTGGCACCAAGTGCTTGAAGCTCATTTGAGATGTCAGTGAGGCGATCGAAGGTTTGCTGAACATTTTCATTGTCGAGTCTTTTGAAGCGGTTGAAGAGATTGCGGACAACATCAACTCGAGAGTCACGCTGAGTTGAAACTCCTTGAGGGAGTCCTGGATTAGGGGGTGTTCGGATAGCTGAACTATACCTTCAGCCGGACTCCAGGACTATGAAGATACAAAGTTGAAGACTTCGTCCCGTGTCCGGAGGGATCTTTTCTTGGCGTGGAAGGCAAGCTAGGTGTGCGGATATTCGAGATCTCCTACCATTGTAACCGACTCTGTGTAACCCTAACCCTATCCGGTGTCTATATAAACCGGAGGGTTGTAGTCCGTAGGACAACCATCATCATACACAATCATACCATAGGCTAGCTTCTAGGGTTTAGCCTCCTTGATCTCGTGGTAGATCCACTCTTGTACTACCCATATCATCAATATTAATCTAGTAGGAGTAGGGTTTTACCTCCATCGAGAGGGCCCGAACCTGGGTAAAATAAAGTGTCCCTTGTCTCCTGTTACCATCCGACCTTGATGCACAGTTTGGGACCCCCTACCCGAGATCCGCCGGTTTTGACACCGACATTGGTGCTTTCATTGAGAGTTCCTCTGTGTCGTCGCTTTTAGGCCCGATGGCTCCTTTGATCATCAACAATGATGAGGTCCAGGGTGAGACTTTCCTCCCCGGACAGATCTTCATCCTCGGCGGCTTCGCTCTGTGGGCCAATTCGCTTGGTCATCTGGAGCAGATCGAAAGCTACGCCCCTGGCCATCAAGTCAGGTTTGTAAGCTTAAACTATACGGCTGATATCCGCGGAGACTTGATATTCGACGGGTTCGAGCCACAGCCAAGCGGGCCGCGCTATTTCGAGGGGCACGATATAGCTCTGCCTCCGAATAGCACCCTGGAGGCCGCGCACGCTCCGGCCCCGATCTTTGACTCGGAGCCCGTTGCGTTCTCTGAGGATGAACGGTTGGACGTCACCTTGGTGTTGGGGAACGTTGCAGAAAATTAAAATTTTTCCTACGGTTTCACCAAGATCCAGCTATGAGTTCATCTAGCAACGAGTCATGGGAGAGAGAGATTGCATCTACATACCACTTTGTAGATCGCGAGCGGAAGCGTTCAACGAACGGGGATGAAGTAGTCGTACACACCGTGATCCAAATCACCGGAGATCCTAGCACCGAAAGCACGGCACCTCCGCGTTCAACACACGTACGGTCAGCGTAACGTCTCCTTCTTCTTGATCCAGCAAGGCAAAGGAGAGGTTGGGGAAGAAGGCTCCAGCAGCAGCACGACGGCGTGGTGATGGTGGAACTATAGTACTCCGGCAGGGCTTCGCCGTGCTCTTATGGAGGAGGAGGATGTGTTGGAGAGGGAGAGGGAGGCGCCAGGGCATAGGGTGCGCAGCCCCCCCTCCCCTCCCCCCTTTATATAGGCCTCTGGGGGGGCGCCGGCCCTGGGAGATCTAATCTCCCAAGGGGGGCGGCGGCCAGGGAGGTTTCCCTCCCCCCCAAGCCATCTAGGAGGTGCCTTCCACCACTAGGACTCCTCCTAGATGGAACCCTAGGCGCATGGGCCCTTTGGGGCTGGTTCCCCTTGGCCCAAGCAGGCCAAGGCGCACCCCCTAAGGCCCATGTGGCCCACCAGGGTAGGTGGCCCCACCTGGTGGTCCCGGTACAATACCGATAACCCCGAAACTTGTCCCGATGGCCGAAACAACACTTCCTATATATAATTCTTTACCTCCGGACCATTCCGGAACTCCTCGTGACGTCTGGGATCTCATCCGGGACTCCGAACAACATTCGGGTTACTGCATATACATATCTTCACAACCCTAGCGTCACCGAACCTTAAGTGTGTAGACCCTACGGGTTCGGGAGACATGCAGACATGACCGAGACGGCTCTCGGGCAATAACCAATAGCGGGATCTGGATACCCATGTTGGCTCCCACATGCTCCACGATGATCTCATCGGATGAACCACGATGTCGAGGATTCAATTAATCCCGTATACGATTCCCTTTGTCAATCGGTATTTTACTTGCCCGAGATTCGATCGTCGGTATCCCAATACCTCGTTCAATCTCGTTATCGGCAAGTCACTTTTCTCGTACCGTAATGCATGATCCCGTGATCAAACACTTTGATCACATTGAGCTCATTGTGATGATGCATTACCGAGAGGGCCCGATGATACCTCTCCGTCAAGCGGAGTGACAAATCCCAGTCTCGATCCATGTCAACCCAACAGACACTTTCAGAGATACCCGTAGTATACCTTTATAGTCACCCAGTTACGTTGTGACGTTTGGCACACCCAAAGCACTCCTACGGTATCCGGGAGTTACACGATCTCATGGTCTAAGGAAAGGATACTTGACATTGGAAAACTCTAGCAAACGAACTATGCGATCTTATGCTATGTTTAGGATTGGGTCTTGTCCATCACATCATTCTCCTAATGATGTGATCTCGTTATCAATGACATCCAATGTCCATAGTCAGGAAACCATGACTATCTATCGATCAACGAGCTAGTCAACTAGAGGCTTACTAGGGACATGTTGTTGTCTGTTATTCACACATGTATTACGATTTTCGGATAACACAATTATAGCACGAATAAAGACAATTATCATGAATAAGGAAATATAATAATAATGCTTTTATTATTGCCTCTAGGGCATATTTCCAACAGTCTCCCACTTGCACTAGAGTCAATAATCTAGTTACATTGTGATGAATCGAACACCCATAGAGTTCTGGTGCTGATCATGTTTTGCCTTAGGGAGAGGTTTAGTCAGCGGATCTGCAACATTCAGATCCGTGTGCACTTTACAAATCTCTATGTCTCCATCTTGAACATTTTCACGAATGGAGTTGAAGCGACGCTTGATGTGCCTAGTCTTCTTGTGAAACCTGGGCTCCTTTGCAAGTGCAATAGCTCCAGTGTTGTCACAGAAGAGCTTGATTGGCCCCGACGCATTGGGTATGACTCCGAGGTCGGTGATGAACTCCTTCACCCAAATTGCTTCATGTGCTGCCTCCGAGGCTGCCATGTACTCCGCTTCACATGTAGATCCCGCCACGACGCTTTGCTTGCAACTGCACCAGCTTACTGCCCCACCATTCAAAATATACACGTATCCGGTTTGTGACTTAGAGTCATCCAGATCTGTGTCGAAGCTAGCGTCGACGTAACCTTTTACGACGAGCTCTTCGTCACCTCCATAAATGAGAAACATTTCCTTAGTCCTTTTTAGGTACTTCAGGATATTCTTGACCACTGTCCAGTGTTCCTTGCCGGGATTACTTTGGTACCTACCTACCAAACTTACGGCAAGGTTTACATCAGGTCTGGTACACAGCATGGCATACATAATAGAACCTATGGCTGAGGCATAGGGGATGACGCTCATCTCTTCTATATCTTCTGCCGTGGTCGGACATTGAGCTGAGCTCAATTTCACACCTTGTAACACAGGTAAGAACCCTTTCTTAGATTGATCCATATTGAACTTCTTCAATATTTTATCAAGGTATGTGCTTTGTGAAAGACCTATGAGGCGTCTCGATCTATCTCTATAGATCTTGATGCCTAATATATAAGCAGCTTCTCCAAGGTCCTTCATTGAAAAACTTTTATTCAAGTAGGCCTTAATGCTGTCCAAGAGTTCTATATCATTTCCCATCAAAAGTATGTCGTCTACATATAATATGAGAAATGCTACAGAGCTCCCACTCACTTTCTTGTAAACACAGGCTTCTCCATAAGTCTGTGTAAACCCAAACGCTTTGATCATCTCATCAAAGCGAATGTTCCAACTCCGAGATGCTTGCACCAGCCCATAAATCGAGCGCTGGAGCTTGCACACCTTGTCAGCATTCTTAGGATCGACAAAACCTTCCGGCTGCATCATATACAATTCTTCCTTAAGGAAACCATTGAGGAATGCCGTTTTGACGTTCATTTGCCATATCTCATAATCATAGTATGCGGCAATTGCTAACATGATTCGGACGGACTTCAGCTTCGCTACCGGTGAGAAAGTCTCATCGTAGTCAACCCCTTGAACTTGTCGATAACCCTTAGCGACAAGCCGAGCTTTATAGATGGTCACATTACCATCCGCGTCTGTCTTCTTCTTAAATATCCATTTATTTTCTATGGCTCGCCGTTCAACGGGCAAGTCAGTCAAAGTCCATACTTCGTTTTCATACATGGATCCTATCTCGGATTTCATGGCTTCCAGCCATTTGTCGGAATCCGGGCCCGCCATTGCTTCCTCATAGTTCGAAGGTTCACCGTTGTCTAACAACATGATTTCCAAGACAGGGTTGCCGTACCACTCTGGTGCGGAACGTGTCCTTGTGGACCTTCGAATTTCAGTAGGAGCTTGATTAGAAGTATCTTGATCATCATCATTAATTTCCTCTCTCGACGGTGTAGGCACCTCAGAAACGTTTTCTTGAGTTTCGCCATTTTCCGGTTCAAGAGGTAACACTTCATCAAGTTCTACTTTCCTCCCACTTACTTCTTTCGAGAGAAACTCTTTCTCTAGAAAGGATCCATTCTTGGCAACAAAGATCTTGCCTTCGGATCTGAGGTAGAAGGTATACCCAACAGTTTCTTTCGGGTATCCTGTGAAGACGCATTTTTCTGACTTGGGTTCGAGCTTCTCAGGTTGAAGTTTCTTGACATAAGCATCGCATCCCCAAACTTTTAGAAACGACAGCTTAGGTTTCTTCCCAAACCATAATTCATACGGTGTCGTCTCGACGGATTTCGACGGAGCCCTATTTAAAGTGAATGCGGCAGTCTCTAAAGCATAGCCCCAAAAAGATAGCGGTAAGTCGGTAAGAGACATCATAGATCGCACCATATCTAATAGAGTGCGATTACGACGTTCGTACACACCATTACGCTGAGGTGTTCCAGGCGGCGTGAGTTGTGAAACTATTCCACATTTTCTTAAGTGTGTGCCAAATTCGTGACTCAAGTATTCTCCTCCACGATCTGATCGTAGAAACTTGATCTTTCTTTCACGTTGATTTTCAACCTCACTCTGAAATTCCTTGAACTTTTCAAAGGTCTCAGACTTGTGTTTTATTAAGTAGACATACCCATATCTACTCAAGTCATCAGTGAGGGTGAGAACATAACGATAGCCACCGCGAGCCTCGACACTCATTGGACCGCACACATCGGTATGTATGATTTCCAATAAGTTGGTTGCTCGCTCCATTGTTCCTGAGAACGGAGTCTTGGTCATTTTACCCATGAGGCATGGTTTGCACGTGTCAAATGATTCATAATCAAGAGACTCTAAAAGTCCATCTGCATGGAGCTTCTTCATGCGTTTGACACCTATGTGACCAAGGCGGCAGTGCCACAAATATGTGGGACTATTGTTATCAACTTTAACTCTTTTGGTATTCACACTATGAATATGTGTATCATCACGTACGAGATTCATTAAGAATAAACCATTAACCATCGGAGCATGACCATACAACATATCTCTCATATAAATAGAACAACCATTATTCTCGGATTTAAATGAGTAGCCATCTCGTATTAAACGAGATCCAGACACAATGTTCATGCTCAAACTTGGCACTAAATAACAATTATTGAGGTTTAAAACTAATCCCGTAGGTAAATGTAGAGGTAGCGTGCCGACGGCGATCACATCGACCTTGGAACCATTCCCGACGCGCATCGTCACCTCGTCCTTCGCCGGTCTCCGTTTATTCCGCAGCTCCTGCTTTGAGTTACAAATGTGAGCAACTGCACCGGTATCAAATACCCAAGAGCTACTACGAGTACTGGTAAGGTACACATCAATTACATGTATATCACATATACCTTTGGTTTTGCCGGCCTTCTTGTCCGCTAAGTATTTGGGGCGGTTCCGCTTCCAGTGACCACTTCCCTTGCAATAAAAACACTCAGTCTCGGGCTTGGGTCCATTCTTTGGCTTCTTCCCGGCAACTTGCTTACCGGGCGCGGCAACTTCCTTGCCGTCCTTCTTGAAGTTCTTTTTACCCTTGCCCTTCTTGAACTTAGTGGTTTTATTCACCATCAACACTTGATGCTCCTTCTTGATTTCTACCTCTGCTGATTTCAGCATAGCATATACTTCAGGAATGGTCTTTACCATCCCCTGCATATTGTAGTTCATCACAAAGCTCTTGTAGCTAGGTGGAAGCGACTGGAGGATTCTGTCAATGACCGCTTCTTCCGGGAGATTAACTTCCAGTTGAGTCATGCGGTTGTGCAACCCAGACATTTTGAGTATGTGTTCACTGACAGAACTATTTTCCTCCATCTTGCAGCTAAAGAATTTGTCGGAGACTTCATATCTCTCGACCCGGGCATGAGCTTGGAAAACCATTTTCAGCTCTTCGAACATCTCATATGCTCCATGTCTCTCAAAATGCTTTTGGAGCCCGGGCTCTAAGCTGTAAAGCATGCCGCACTGAACGAGGGAGTAATCATCGCAGCGTGACTGCCAAGCGTTCATAACGTCTTGTTCTGCAGGGAGAATAGGTGCGTCACCCAGCGGTACTCGTAGGACATAATCTTTCTTGGCAGCTATGAGGATGATCCTCAGGTTCCGGACCCAGTCCGTATAGTTGCTACCATCGTCTTTCAGCTTGGTTTTCTCTAGGAACGCGTTGAAGTTGAGGACTACGTTGGCCATTTGATCTATAAGACATATTGTAAATATTTAGACTAAGTTCATGATAATAAAGTTCATTTAATCAAATTATTTAATGAACTCCCACTTAGATAGACATCCCTCTTCTAGTCATCTAAGTATTACATGATCCGAGTCAACTAGGCCGTGTCCGATCATCACGTGACACGGACTAGTCAACATCGGTGAACATCTTCATGTTGATCGTATCTTCTATACGACTCATGCTCGACCTTTCGGTCTTCTGTGTTCCGAGGCCATGTCTGTACATGCTAGGCTCGTCAAGTCAACCTAAGTGTTTTGCGTGTGTAAATCTGTCTTACACCCGTTGTATGTGAACGTTAGAATCTATCACACCCGATCATCACGTGGTGCTTCGAAACAACGAACTGTCGCAACGGTGCACAGTTAGGGTGAACACTTTCTTGAAATTATTATGAGGGATCATCTTATTTACTACCGTCGTTCTAAGTAAACAAGATGCAAAACATGATAAACATCACATGCAATCAAATAATAAACGTGACATGATATGGCCAATATCACATAGCTCCTTTGATCTCCATCTTGGGGCTCCATGATCATCTTGTCACCGGCTTGACACCATGATCTCCATCATCATGATCTCCATCATCGTGTCTCCATGAAGTTGCTCGCCAACTATTACTTCTACTACTATGGCTAACGCGTTTAGCAATAAAGTAAAGTAATTTACATGGCGTTTCTCAATGACACGCAGGTCATACAAAAATAAAGACAACTCCTATGGCTCCTGCCGGTTGTCATACTCATCGACATGCAAGTCGTGATTCCTATTACAATAGCATGAATATCTCATACATCACATATAGATCATTCATCATTCATCACAACTTTGGCCATATCATATCACAAAGCACTTGCTGCAAAAACAAGTTAGACGTCCCCTAATTGTTGTTGCAAGTTTTACGTGGCTGATTTAGGGTTCTAGCAAGAACGTTTTCTTACCTACGTAAAAGCCACAACATGATTTGTCAACTTCTATTTACCCTTCATAAGGACCCTTTTCATCGAATCCGCTCCAACTAAAGTAGGAGAGACAGACACCCGCCAGCCACCTTATGCAACTAGTGCATGTTAGTCGGTGGAACCGGTCTCACGTAAGCGTACGTGTAAGGTTGGTCCGGGCCGCTTCATCCCACAATACCGCTGAAGCAAGATAAGACTAGTAGCGGGAAGAAAAGTTGACAACATCTACGCCCACAACAAATTGTGTTCTACTCGCGCAAGAAGAACTACGCATAGACCTAGCTCATGATGCCACTGTTGGGGAACGTTGCAGAAAATTAAAATTTTTCCTACGGTTTCACCAAGATCCATCTATGAGTTCATCTAGCAACGAGTCATGGGAGAGAGAGATTGCATCTACATACCACTTTGTAGATCGCGAGCGGAAGCGTTCAACGAACGGGGATGAAGTAGTCGTACACACCGTGATCCAAATCACCGGAGATCCTAGCACCGAAAGCACGGCACCTCCGCGTTCAACACACGTACGGTCAGCGTAACGTCTCCTTCTTCTTGATCCAGCAAGGCAAAGGAGAGGTTGGGGAAGAAGGCTCCAGCAGCAGCACGACGGCGTGGTGATGGTGGAACTACAGTACTCCGGCAGGGCTTCGCCGTGCTCTTATGGAGGAGGAGGATGTGTTGGAGAGGGAGAGGGAGGCGCCAGGGCATAGGGTGCGCAGCCCCCCCTCCCCTCCCCCCTTTATATAGGCCTCTGGGGGGGCGCCGGCCCTGGGAGATCTAATCTCCCAAGGGGGGCGGCGGCCAGGGAGGTTTCCCTCCCCCCAAGCCATCTAGGAGGTGCCTTCCACCACTAGGACTCCTCCTAGATGGAACCCTAGGCGCATGGGCCCTTTGGGGCTGGTTCCCCTTGGCCCAAGCAGGCCAAGGCGCACCCCCTAAGGCCCATGTGGCCCACCAGGGCAGGTGGCCCCACCTGGTGGACCCCCGGGACCCCTTCGGTGGTCCCGGTACAATACCGATAACCCCGAAACTTGTCCCGATGGCCGAGACAGCACTTCCTATATATAATTCTTTACCTCCGGACCATTCCGGAACTCCTCGTGATGTCCGGGATCTCATCCGGGACTCCGAACAACATTCGGGTTACTGCATATACATATCTTCACAACCCTAGCGTCACCGAACCTTAAGTGTGTAGACCCTACGGGTTCGGGAGACATGCAGACATGACCGAGACGGCTCTCGGGTAATAACCAACAGCGGGATCTGGATACCCATGTTGGCTCCCACATGCTCCATGATGATCTCATCGGATGAACCACGATGTCGAGGATTCAATTAATCCCGTATACGATTCCCTTTGTCAATCGGTATTTTACTTACCCGAGATTCGATCGTCGGTATCCCAATACCTCGTTCAATCTCGTTATCGGCAAGTCACTTTTCTCGTACCGTAATGCATGATCCCGTGATCAAACACTTTGATCACATTGAGCTCATTGTGATGATGCATTACCGAGAGGGCCCGGTGATACCTCTCCGTCAAGCGGAGTGACAAATCCCAGTCTCGATCCATGTCAACCCAACAAACACTTTCAGAGATACCCGTAGTATACCTTTATAGTCACCCAGTTACGTTGTGACGTTTGGCACACCCAAAGCACTCCTACGGTATCCGGGAGTTACACGATCTCATGGTCTAAGGAAAGGATACTTGACATTGGAAAACTCTAGCAAACGAACTATGCGATCTTATGCTATGTTTAGGATTGGGTCTTGTCCATCACATCATTCTCCTAATGATGTGATCTCGTTATCAATGACATCCAATGTCCATAGTCAGGAAACCATGACTATCTATCGATCAACGAGCTAGTCAACTAGAGGCTTACTAGGGACATGTTGTTGTCTGTTATTCACACATGTATTACGATTTCCGGATAACACAATTATAGCACCAATAAAGACAATTATCATGAATAAGGAAATATAATAATAATGCTTTTATTATTGCCTCTAGGGCATATTTCCAACACTTGGGGGCTACGATCTCAAAGGCGATCGAGCCGAACGCCAGCCCCGTACTCCGCACGGCCCAGGACTCCAAGGAGCCGGACTCTTCTCCGAACTCCGAGCCTTCTGCGCCCCCGCCGATCGAATCTGATTGGGCGCCTGTAATGGAGTTCACCGCCGCGGACAGCTTTCAATACTCACCTTTTGGTGATATCCTGAATTCTCTCAAGTCTCTCTCTTTATCAGGAGAGCCCAGGCCGGATTATGGTCTGCGAGGTTGGGATTCGGGCGACGAATAAATTCAAAGCCCACCCACCACCCACTTGATAGCCACTGTCGACGATTTAACCGACATGCTCGACTTCGGATCCGAAGACTTCGACGGTATGGACGACGAAGGAGGAGACGAACAAGAACCAGCACCTGTAGGGCGCTGGACCGCCACCACATCTAATGATGTATTCATGGTGGATACCCCTAAGGGAAACGACAACGAGGAAAAAGGGGACGAAAAAAGGGACAAACCCTCCGAAAAGCAATTAAAGCGGCGACGAAAATGCCGAGCCAAGCCTCGCCTCGATCAAAACCCAGCCATAGAGCAGGATGAGCCGGTAGACGACGAGCGCGCCTCAGAGCAACCGTCCAAACAGGGCAACTCGGATAGAGAGGACAGACAGCTCTCCCCCGGCCATAACAAAACTCCGACGATCTCACACCGGATAAAACCACGGAGCAGAAGAATCTCCACGAAAGGCTCATTGCTACAGCACGCAGCCTGAAAAAGCAGAAGCGGAAGCTAAAGACGGCGGAAGATGCACTCAGAATAAGATGGAGCAAGGTAATCAAGACCGCAGACAAATACGGCGGCGGCCGCCGCACTAAAATCTATCCGAAGAGAAAACTACTGCCCGAATACGATCAAGAGGCCCTAGAGCCCTCGCACTCAAAAAATAAAAAAGCCATACGGTCGGATAGACGACCACACGGCCACCATAAAACATCAAGTGGCGCCGCATTCAATGCGGCATGCGACCCAATTAAAGACTCGCATCATGGCCCAGCCAGGTCCATTTACGGGCTAAGAAAGCAAGCTCTCGCAAGCAATGCAAAAATGCCATCATCAGAATCCGGCACACCCAAATACAGGGGCGCCGCACACCCCCTATGTTTCACCGATGAGGTCCTGGAATATGAATTTCTAGAGGGATTCAAACCCGTCAACATAGAGGCATATGATGGAACAACAGACCCCGGAGTCTGGATCGAGGATTATATCCTCCACATACATATGGCTAGAGGATTTGATCTCCACGCCATCAAATATTTACCCCTTAAGCTTAAAGGGCCATCCCGGCACTGGCTTAAAAGCCTTCCCGAAAACACAATTGGAAGTTGGGAAGAGCTCGAGGACGCTTTCCGAGCAAATTTTCAAGGGACCTACGTCCGCCCTCCGGACGCAGACGATCTCAGTCACATAACCCAACAGCCCGGAGAATCAGCGCGATAGTTCTGGAACAGATTCCTTACTAAAAAGAATCAGATAGTGGATTGTCCGGACGCCGAGGCCTTAGCAGCTTTCAGGCATAATGTCCGAGACGAATGGCTCGCCAGACACCTCGGCCAGGAAAAGCCAAGAACAATGGCCGCACTCACAAGCCTCATGACCCGCTTTTGCGCCGGAGAGGACAGCTGGTTGGCACGGCGCAGCCCCAGCGACCCAAGTACATCCGAAATCAGGGATGGAAACGGAAAACCGCGACGAAATAAGGACCATCGTCGAATCAAAGGAAAAAGTCCGAAGAGCGTGATAGTCAATGCCAGATTCAAAAGCTCGCGGCAAAATCAAACAAAACCACCCCCTTAGGATAACAGGGATGATCCGTCCAGCTTAAATAGAATCCTGGGCAGAATATGTCAGATACACAGTACTCCTGGGAAGCCTGCCAATCACACCCACAGAGACTGTTGGGTTTTTAAACAATCCGGACAACTTAACGCCGAACACAAGGGGCTCGACACACCAAGTGAAGAGGAGGACGAACCCCAAAGGCAGAATACCAGGAAACAAAAGAACTTCCCGCAAGAAGTCAAAACAGTGAACTTACTTCACGTCACAAAACGTATGGCACCCATAAAGGTACGTACAATCAAACTTTCCCATCAGGAGTCCCGCCACTGGTTACTAAAGCCAATCATTTTTGATCAACTAGATCATTCTAGAAATATCAAAAACGCAGGCCGGACTGCCCTGATACTGGATCCAATAATCGATGGATTCCAGTTTACCAATGTCCTTATGGACGAAGGCAGTGGACTAAACCTGATATATCAGGATACAATCCGCCGCATGGGCATAAACCCAGCAAGAATCCGCCACAGCAAAACCTCCTTTCAAGGGGTAGCACCAGGCCCGGACACCCACTGTATGGGTTTTCTCCGGCTTGTGGTCATATTTGGCTCTCCCAATAACTTTCGTCGCGAAAAGCTGACCTTCCATGTAGTCCCGTTTTCAAGTCGCTATCAAGCACTAATGGGACGCGGAGCTTTCGCCCGCTTTAACACCATACCGCATTACGCATCTCTCACACTTAAGATGCCCGGTCCACGAGGCATCATCTCTTTAAAGAGAGCGCACTAAAATACGCCTCCTCCAAATGGAGGACTGCGCGGCTGCTTAAACAGCCGCCCAATAAAGTGGCCTCGCCAGCCAAAAGACTTTTTTTTATAAGTCATCAAAGGCCACGGATCCGGACTCAACAAAGTTCTGCACACGTCTGTCATCAATGCAGGCTCATAAACGCCATATACCCCCGTACCAGGGGCTATACGCAGAGACAATAAATCTCAACTTAATATATTTTTTACTTTATATTTTGTTTATTATCTTTTTATTCCGCACAACCCATTTTCAATTCAGTTCCTCTCTTTTACAGATGAACGTCGTGCGGTGCCCGTCTAGGACATGGCACAGCGGAGACACAGGCGCAGACGTGCAGTAGGGACCCGTCTTAAGGTTTCTTTTTAGATTAAGACCCTGCGTAAACCTTTTTTTACTGTCTCTTGTTGCTATACATCCCCTGGTTTTTTCTACTATAACCAAGGAGGAGGCTGGCGTTTTGGCATGTGGCCACACCAGAATTATTGCTCGTACCTGGACACTAGGGGCTCTTTTTTTAAGCGTGTTGTCTCACCAGCACTTATAAAGACCGAACACCTTAGGGAGTGTCCGGCGTCGCGAGTTTTGGCACTATATGCATCAGCTCCGAATCATGATTTTGGTCATATGTTGGGTTGCCCGGCTCCTGAGTTCGGCCACCTTACGTTCCGCTCTATCGACTAAGGTAGCACCAGGAGAACTACTGCGATTGTGCCCCGGTTCGGCCGGGTGAGCACCTCAGTAGAGAAAGCCGAAAACCGACTGTCATGATGTAGCGCGAGACTGGTCGCCACTCGATAACTCATAGGGATTTTTCGAATCCCTCCGCTTTGACGAAGGGCCGTTTCCCGGTCAGGCACGTACGCGCTCCGAACTCGGGCAAAGCGCATTCGCCACTAAAGGGCTACCTAAAGAGTCCCACTGTCAAGCTCCTATGGCTAAGTGAAAGTGTTAAAGCATTATAGTCCGGTTGCCTAGCCCGCTGCGCTATCACCTCCTTTGTAGGACCAAGACGTTGGGTTAAGTGTGAAAGTGCGTCTTCTGCGTGCACCCCCGCACTATGTGCGTGGGGGCTGAAGCCAACGACTGCAATCTTTCAGAATTTATATATATTAAAATGGCCGGACAGGAGGTGTTCTTAATACTTGAAGGCACAAGTCTAAAAATGCCACTACAATTTATCAAAATACTATTTTATGATTACATATGCTATCATAATATAGCATCCTTCGAGCACTGCGTCTCTATTACGCGAGCGCCTTCGAGGACTTCCTCAAAATAGTGCTCGGCAGGTGTTCGGCTTTTGTCCGAATCCCGGGACGCAACAGTGGTGGGCTCCATATCTGCCCAGTATGTCTTGACACGGGCAAGAGCCAGCCGAGCGCCCTCTACACACGCTGACCTCTTCATAGCATCGACATGTGGCACCACGTCTAGCAATTGCTGCACCAAGCTGAAATAGCTCTTCGGCTTTGATCTCCCCGGACACAGACGATCCATGACGTACTTCATGACGAGTCCGGACAACCTATTCAGCTCGGCCCATTGGGCCAGGCGATCGTCCACTGCCAGCGGACGCTCTGGATTGATGAATTGCGACCAAAAGAGCTTCTCCACTTCATGATCCTTTTTATCTTGAAAGTGTTCGGTCGCATCAGTGGCACTAGCCGCCAAATCCAGATAGGTGTCCTCTATACTCCACATCCGGTTTAACGGGGCAAACTTCGGATCACAAAATTTTCTCCGCAGCGAGAAGGGCTTTCCATCCGCAATCTGTCCGGCTTGACACAGCTCTTCCTTCGCCGCTCTCATTATAGAGCGGGCGTCCTTGGCGTCAGCAACAGCCTTCTCTAAGCTTGTTTGCTTCGCCCGATCTTCTTCTTCAAGAAGCTTGCAACGGTCAGTAGCGCTCTTTAACTTTACGGCCATATCAGCCATTTCATCCTTGCTTCGGCAATGGGCAGCCTGTTCGGCTTTCAGCTCTTCAAGGGCTTTCACGGCAGCCGCATCGCTTTTTCTGGCTTGATCCTTCGCTCGGGCGAGTTCGGCCCTAAGACCTTCCACGGCGTCCGCACCATCTGCGTCAAGCACACACGGTAAGATATTGACATACAACTCATCTTACTAACAATCGCCTAATGATTTCAATACCTTGAGCACCATCAAGCCGCTTGTTAACAAGCACGATGTCGGCTTCTGCCTCATCCAGTTGTCGCTTTAGTTCGGCATATTCACAAGTCCGGCTTGACTCCGGACAATCAGCCACCTACATATAAAGGTGCCACTTAAAGGACCTGGGATTAAGATCCTCTGCGCGCCGTACATCTTTACGACGCACAGAGTCTCAGGGGCTACTATCTACACAGGGCGCACTTTACTTATGCGCAATTAATACAAATATACGTTATTTAAAACGTACCTCAAGGCCTACCACTAAACTCTTGACGGCCTCGTGCAGTCTGCTTTCTGCGGATGAAATCTTGTCAATCACCGAGCTCATTAACGCACGGTGCTCCTCTGAGACAGAGGCTCGCCCCAACAGAGTCTTTAGCTCCTACGACCGAACACCAGACGGTCCCGGACTCGTCCCATGGCCTTCCTCAACGGCCGGACACGGAGAACCTTGGGGGGCAGCACCATCCGCCCTTAGCGGATCCGGAGAAATCCCCCGCGATGACACTTCAGCGTCGCCTGCCTTGCTAGGCGATACAGAAGGAGGAGGCGTTCCGCTCTCCATCATCTCTGGAAGAAGATCCCCCGAGGACGAGTTCTGCTGAGAAGGGCTGAGGTCCGAACTACAAAGTAAGGTTTCGGTTAAAACTTCTCAGATATAAATCAAGGATTTCTCTTAAAAGAAAAACTCTTCCTCTACTTACGGCTCGCTGGAGAGCTGGTCCCTTTTAGGGTTTAGTTCGGCCGAGGGACTCCCCGGCGTTTGGTCCTCTGACAAGGATTCTTTCCCCCGCTTCGAGGCTACGGTCTCCGGGACATCAGAGGCGGCCCTTTTCTTTCCCTTAGGAGAGGAATTGTCGATTCCCCCCTTCGGAAGGGCCTCTTTCGAGGAGGCCACGGTTTCCCTGTCCTCCCTCTTATTTCCCTCCAAAGGCACTTCCTCTAGCATCCTGACTAGCACGGGATCCAGCATGGTTTCAGGAAGGGGAGCCGGACACCTGATCAGCTTCGCCTTCGCTATCCACTCCTGCTTAAAAGGAGAGGCGCTGTTAAAAGCAAGTTAATTATGCGGATAGAAGGTCCGGTCGCAAGGTCACCTACTTGAGTATCGGGGCGATTGCGGCTTAAACCAGCATCCTTGGTCAAATCCGGACTCACTTCTTCTGATCCGAAGAACAGTTTATACATCTCCACAGGCGTCACGCCCATAAAATTCTGGAGAGCTCGTGGTCCCTTCGGATTGAATTCCCACAAGCGAAGGGGGCGACGTTGGCCGGGCAGTGTCCGGTGAATCAGCATGACTTGTGTCACCCTGACCAGGTCGGAGTCACCCTTCAAGAGATCCTTAATGCGGCCCTGCAGCAGAGGAACATCTTTGGGCAAGCCCCGATCTAACCCCGTGTTAATCCACAATGCTAACCGTGGTGGGGGACCCGAGCGAAAGGCCGGAGGCGCCACCCACGTGGTGCCCCGAGGAGCGGTGATGTAGAACCACTCCTGTTGCCATAAGCCAAGCTCCTCTTGAAAAGCACCCTCGGGCCATGGAGCGTCGGCATTTCTTTTTATAGCAGCGCCTCCACACTCTGCGTGACGCCCTTCGATTATCTTTGGTTCTACTTTGAAGGTCTTGAGCCACAGTCCAAAGTGAGGGGTAACACGGAGGAACGCTTCGCACACAACTATGAATGAGGAGATATGGAGGATGGACTCCGGAGCTAAGTCGTGGAATTTCAGCCCATAATAAAACATCAACCCCCTTACAAAAGGATCCACGGGGAAGCCTAATCCGCGAAGGAAGTGGGATATGAATACCACACTCTCGCCGGGCTGAGGGCTAGGGATCACCTGTCCTTGAACAGACAGCCTGTGTGGAATCTCCCTGGTCAGGAATCTAGCTTCCCTCAATCTTGATACGTCCTCCTCCGTAACAGAGGAGGGCATCCATCGGCCTTGGAGGTCGGAGCCGGACATTATCGAAGATCCGGTGCGCTCGGAATCTGGAAGCCTAGGGTGCTGGAACTCGAGGCGACGGGCGAGCTTGTTTTGAGAATAGAAGCGGGGAACAGGGCCTTGGTCTCTTTATAAGAGGCAGAATATCAAGCGCCCTCCCCGTAACCGTCTTGGACTAGCCTTTAATTAAGGCAAGACGTGCTAACAGGCACGATTGGGTTACCCACGTCCGTATTAATGAGAATCCCGTTAAGGGGGGCACACGATCTCTGCTTCGACAAGACGTGCCAAGGAAACCGCCTCGCTATACGAGCTGAGGTGGAACGATGAAAACAATTTATATAAAGGGCTTGGCTGCAGTGTTGTGACGCACTGCGGGATACGTCAGCAGATTTGATTTGTGTTAATATTATTCTCTGTATGGCAATATGTGGAAACTTATTTTGCAGAGCCGGACACTATTCTGTGGTGTTTATAATCTTCTTGAAGAACTTGGAGGAGGAACCCGCCTTGCAATGCCGAAGACAATCTGCGCGCCGGACTCGTCGTCATTGAAGCCTGGTTCAGGGGCTACTGAGGGAGTCCTGGATTAGGGGGTGTTCGGATAGGCGAACTATACCTTCAGCCGGACTCCGGGACTATGAAGATACAAAGTTGAAGACTTCGTCCCGTGTCCGGGGGGATCTTTTCTTGGCGTGGAAGGCAAGCTAGGTGTGCGGATATTCGAGATCTCCTACCATTGTAACCGACTCTGTGTAACCCTAACCCTATCCGGTGTCTATATAAACCAGAGGGTTGTAGTCCGTAGGACAACCATCATCATACACAATCATACCATAGGCTAGCTTCTAGGGTTTAGCCTCCTTGATCTCGTGGTAGATCCACTCTTGTACTACCCATATCATCAATATTAATCTAGCAGGAGTAGGGTTTTACCTCCATCGAGAGGGCCCGAACCTGGGTAAAATAAAGTGTCCCTTGTCTCCTGTTACCATCCGACCTTGACGCACAGTTCGGGACCCCCTACCCGAGATCCGCCGGTTTTGACACCGACACTCCTTCATTGACCTTGGACAACCTATCCCAGATAAGCTTAGCAGTTTCCAAAGCACTCACTCTACCA
Source organism: Aegilops umbellulata (assembly GCA_032464435.1). NCBI lineage: Eukaryota > Viridiplantae > Streptophyta > Magnoliopsida > Poales > Poaceae > Aegilops > Aegilops umbellulata. The sequence goes on along the minus strand of CP136060.1, from coordinate 47,077,105 downwards.
TATTGTCCTTTACTCAGATGGCCACATATGATATTCTTCGCATGGGAATCGAGTTGCTTGAATCTCTTCACATCGGTAGCGTTCAGTGAGGATGATACGGAGGGAACACCATTTTCCACAACGTTCCAGAGTGAAGGAAATATGCCCTAGAGGCAATAATAAAGTTATTATTTATTTCCTTATATCATGATAAATGTTTATTATTCATGCTAGAATTGTATTAACCGGAAACATAATACATGTGTGAATACATAGACAAACAGAGTGTCACTAGTATGCCTCTACATGACTAGCTCGTTAATCAAAGATGGTTATGTTTCCTAACCATGAACAAAGAGTTGTTATTTGATTAACGGGGTCACATCATTAGTTGAATGATCTGATTGGCATGGCCCATTCCATTAGCTTAGCACCCGATCGTTTAGTATGTTGCTATTGCTTTCTTCATGACTTATACATGTTCCTTTGACTATGAGATTATGCAACTCCCGTTTGCCGGAGGAACACTTTGGGTGCTACCAAACGTCACAACGTAACTGGGTGATTATAAGGGAGTACTATAGGTGTCACCAAAGGTAGATGTTGGGTTGGCGTATTTCGAGATTAGGATTTGTCACTCCGATTGTCGGAGAGGTATCTCTGGGCCCTCTCGGTAATGCACATCACTTAAGCCTTGCAAGCATTGCAACTAATGAGTTAGTTGCGAGATGATGTATTATGGAACGAGTAAAGAGACTTGCCGGTAACGAGATTGAACTAGGTATTGGATACCGACGATCGAATCTCGGGCAAGTAACATACCGATGACAAAGGGAACAACGTATGTTGTTATGCGGTCTGACCGATAAAGATCTTCGTAGAATATGTAGGAGCCAATATGGGCATCCAGGTCCCGCTATTGGTTATTGACCGGAGACGTGTCTCGGTCATGTCTACATTATTCTCGAACCGTAGGGTCCGCACGCTTAAGGTTTCGATGACAGTTATATAATGAGTTTATGAGTTTGATGTACCAAAGGAGTTCGGAGTCCCGGATGAGATCGGGGACATGACGAGGAGTCTCGAAATGGTCGAGATGTAAAGATCGATATATTGGACGACTATATTCGGACATCGAAAAGGTTCTGAGTGGTTCAGGTATTTTCGGAGGTACCGGGGAGTTACGGGAATACGGGGAAGAGTATTGGGCCTTATTGGGCCTTAGTGGGAAGGAGCCAGGAGGTGGCGCGCGCGCCTCCCAAGCCTAGTCCGAATTGGACAAGGGGTTTGGCGGCGCGGCCCCCTCTCCCTTCCTTCTCCTCTCCCCTCCTTTCCCCCCTTCTCCTAGTTGGACTAGGAAAGGTGGAATCCTACTCCCGGTGGGAGTAGGACTCCCCTTGGCGCGCCCAAACCAGGCCGGCCGCCCCTCCCCCTTGGCTCCTTTATATACGGGGGCACGGGGCACCCTAGGAGCCACAAGTTGATCCTTGAGATCGTTCCTTAGCCGTGTGCAGTGCCCCCCTCCACCATATTCCACCTCGGTCATATTGTCGCGATGCTTAGGCGAAGCCCTGCGTCGGTAGTACATCAAGATCGTCACCACGCCGTCGTGCTGACGGAACTCCTCCCCGAAGCTTTGCTGGATCGGAGCCCGGGGAGCGTCATCGAGCTGAACGTGTGCCAAGAACTCGGAGGTGCCGGAGTAACGGTGCTTGGATCGGTCGGATCGGGAAGATGTACGACTACTTCCTCTACGTTGCGTCAACGCTTCCGCTTCGGTCTACAAGGGTATGTAGACAACACTCTCCCCTCTCGTTGCTATGCATCACCATGATCTTGCATGTGCGTAGGAATTTTTTTGAAATTACTAAGTTCCCCAACAGTGGCATCCGAGCCTAGGTTTTTATGGTTTGATGTTTTGCACGAGTAGAACACAAGTGAGTTGTGGACGATACAAGTCATACTGCCTACCAGCATGTCATACTTTGGTTCGGCGGTATTGTTGGATGAAGCGGCCCGGACCGACATTACGCGTATGCTTACGCGAGACTGGTTCTACCGCCGTGCTTTGCACACAGGTGGCTGGCGGGTGTCAGTTTCTCCAACTTTAGTTGAACCGAGTATGGCTACGCCCGGTCCTTGAGAAGGTTAAAACGGAGTCTATTTGACAAACTATCGTTGTGGTTTTGATGCGTAGGTGAGATTGGTTCTTGCTTAAGCCCGTAGCAGCCACGTAAAACTTGCAACAAACAAAGTAGAGGACGTCTAACTTGTTTTTGCAGGGCATGTTGTGATGTGATATGGTCAAGACATGATGCTATATTTTATTGTATGAGATGATCATGTTTTGTAACCGAGTTATCGGCAACCGGCAGGAGCCGTATGGTTGTCGCTTTATTGTATGCAATGCAATCGCCCTGTAATGCTTTATTTTATCACTAAGCGGTAGTGATAGTCGTAGAAGCATAAGATTGGCGAGACGACAACGATGCTACGATGGAGATCAAGGTGTCGCGCCGGTGACGATGGTGATCATGATGGTGCTGCAGAGATGGAGATCACGAAGCACAAGATGATGATGACCATATCATATCACTTATATTGATTTGCATGTTATGTTTATCTTTTATGCATCTTATCTTGCTTTGAATGACGGTAGCATTATAAGATGATCTCTCACTAAATTATCAAGAAGTGTTCTCCCCGAGTATGCACCGTTGCCAAAGTTCGTCGTGCCCAGACACCACGTGATGATCGGGTGTGATAAGCTCTACGTCCATCTACAACGGGTGCAAGCTAGTTTTGCACACGCGGAATACTCGGGTTATACTTGACGAGCCTAGCATATGATGATATGGCATCGGAACACGGAGACCGAAAGGTCGAGCGTGAATCATATAGTAGATATGATCAACATGATGATGTTCACCATTGAGAACTAATCCATTTCACGTGATGATCGGTTATGGTTTAGTTTGATTTGGATCACGTGATCACTTAGAAGATTAGAGGGATGTCTATCTAAGTGGGAGTTCTTAAGTAATATGATTAATTGAACTTAAATTTATCATGAACTTAGTCCTGGTAGTATTTTGCAAATTATGTTGTAGATCAATAGCTCGCGTTGTTGCTTCCCTGTGTTTATTTTGATATGTTCCTAGAGAAAATTGTGTTGAAAGATGTTAGTAGCAAAGATACCGATTGGATCCGTGATCTGAGGTTTATCCTCATTGCTGCACAGAAGAATTATGTCCTTGATGCACCGCTAGGTGACACACCTATTGCAGGAGCAGATGCAAACGTTATGAACGTTTGGCTAGCTCAATATGATGACTACTTGATAGTTTAGTGCACCATGCTTAACGGCTTAGAATCGGGACTTCAAAGACGTTTTTGAACGTCATGGACCATATGAGATGTTCCAGGAGTTGAAGTTAATATTTCAAGAAAATACCCGAGTTGAGAGATATGAAGTATCCAACAAGTTCTATAGCTAAAAGATGGAGGAGAATCGCTCAACTAGTGAGCATGTGCTCAGATTTTCTGGGTACTACAATCGCTTGAATCAAGTGGGAGTTAATCTTCCAGATAAGATAGTGATTGACAGAATTCTCTAGTCACCATCACCAAGTTAGTAGAACTTCGTGATGAACTATAATATGCAAGGGATGACGAAAGTAATTCCCAAGCTCTTCGTGATGCTGAAATCGACGAAGGTAGAAATCAAGAAAGACATCAAGTGTTGATGGTTGACAAAACCACTAGTTTCAAGAAAAGGGCAAAGGGAAGAAGGGGAAATTCAAGAAGAACAGCAAGCAAGTTGCTGCTCAAGTGAAGAAGCCCAAGTCTAGTCCTAAGCCTGAGACTAAGTGCTTCTACTGCAAAGGGACTGGTCACTGGAAGCGGGATTACCCCAAGTGATTGGCAGATAAGAAGGATGGCAAAGTGAACATAAGTATATTTGATATACATGTTATTGATGTGTACTTTACTAGTGTTTATAGCAACCCCTCAGTATTTGATACTAGTTCAGTTGCTAAGATTAGTAACTCGAAACGGGAGTTGCAGAATAAACAGAGACTAGTTAAGGGTAAAGTGACGATGTGTGTTGGAAGTAGTTCCAAGATTGATATGATCATCATCGCACACTCACTATACTTTCGGGATTAGTGTTGAACTTAAATAAGTGTTATTTGGTGTTTGCGTTGAGCATAAATATGATTTGATCATGTTTATTGCAATACGGTTATTCATTTAAGTTAGAGAACAATTGTTGTTCTGCTTACATGAATAGAACCTTTGATGGTCATACACCCAATGAAAATAGTTCGTTGGATCTCGATCGTAGTGATACACATATTCATAATATTGAAGCCAAAAGATGCAAAGTTAATAATGATAGTGCAAATTATTTGTGGCACTGCCGTTTAGGTCATATTGGTGTAAAGCGCATGAAGAAACTCCATGCTGATGGGATTTTGGAATCACTTGATTATGAATCACTTGATGCTTGCGAACCATGCCTCTTGGGCAAGATGACTAAAACGCCGTTCTCCGGAACAATGGAGCGAGCAACAGATTTGTTGGAAATCATACATACTGATGTATGTGGTCCGATGAATATTAAGGCTCGCAACAAGTATCATTATTTTCTGACCTTCACAGATGATTTGAGCAGATATGGGTATATCAACTTGATGAAACATAAGTCTGAAACATTTCAAAAGTTCAAAGAATTTCAGAGTGAAGTGGAGAATCATCGTAACAAGAAAATAAAAGTTTCTACGATATGATCGTGGAGGAGAATATTTGAGTTACAAGTTTGGTCTTCAATTAAAACAATGTGGAATAGTTTCACAAACTCATGCCACCTGGAACACCACAACATAATGGTGTGTCCGAACGTCATAACCGTACTTTATTAGATATAGTACAATCTATGATGTTTCTTACCGATTTACCAATATCATTTTGGGATCATGCATTAGAGACAGCTGCATTCACGTTTAAAAGGGCACCATCTAAGTCCGTTGAGACGACACAATCTGAACTGTGGTTTAGCAAGAAACCAAAGTTGTCGTTTCTTAAAGTTTGGGATTTTAGTGCTTATATGAAAAAGTTTCATCCTGATAAGCTCAAACCCAAATCGGAGAAATATGTCTTCATAGGATACCCAAAGGAGACTGTCGGGTACACCTTCTATCACAGATCCGAAGGCAAGACATTCGTTGCCAAGAATGGATCCTTTCTAGAGAAGGAGTTTTCTCTCGAAAGAAGTGAGTGGGAGGAAAGTAGAAAACTTGATAAGGTAATTGTACCTTCTCCCTTATTGGAAAATAGTTCATCATAGAAATCTGTTCTTGTGACTACTACACCAATTAGTAAGGAAGCTAATGATGATGATCATGTAACTTCAAGATCAAGTTACTACCGAATCTCGTAGGTAAACCAGAGTGAGATCCGCACCAGAGTGGTACGGTAATCCTGTTCTGGAAGTCATGTTACTAGACCATGACGAACTTGCGAACTATGAGGAAGCGATGATGAGCCCAGATTCCGCGAAATGGCTTGAGGCCATGAAATCTGAGATATGATCCGTGTATGAGAACAAAGTTTGGACTTTGGTTGACTTGCCCGATGATCGGCAAGCAATTAAGAATAAATGGATCTTCAAGAGGAAGACGGACGCTGATAGTAGTGTTACTATCTACAAAGCTAGAATTGTCGCAAAAGGTTTTCGACAAGTTCAAAGTGTTGACTACGATGAGAGTTTCTCACTCGTATCTATGCTTAAATCTGTCCGAATCATGTTAGCAATTGCCGCATTTTATGAAATCTGGCAAATGGATAAACAAAACTGCATTCCCTAATGGAGCTATTAAAGAAGAGTTGTATATGATGCAACCAGAAGGTTTTTTCAATCCTAAAAGTGCTAACAAAATATGCAAGCTCCAGCGATCCATCTATGGACTGGTGCAAACATCTCGGAGTTGGAATATACGCTTTGATAAGTTGATCAAAGCATATAGTTTTATACAGACTTGCGGTGAAGCCTGTATTTACAAGAAAGTGAGTGGGAGCACTACAACATTTCTGATAAGTATATGTGAATAACATATTGTTGATCAGAAATAATGTAGAATTATTCTGCAAAGCATAAAGGAGTGTCTGAAAGGAGTTTTTCAAAGAAAGACCTCGGTGAAGCTGCTTACATATTGAACATCAAGATCTATAGAGATAGATGAAGACGCTTGATAAGTTTTTTCAATGAGTACATACCTTGACAAGATTTTGAAGTAGTTCAAAATGGAACAGTCAAAGAAAGAGTTCTTGCCTGTGTTACAAGGTGTGAAAATGAGTAAGACTCAAAACCCGACCACGGCAGAAGATAGAAAGAGAATGAAAGTCATTCCCTATGACTTGGCCATAGGTTGTATTAAGTATGCCATGCTGTGTACCAGATCTATTGCATACCCTACCAATGTGTTTGGCAAGGAAGTACAATAGTGATCTAGGAGTAGATCACTGGACAGCGGTCAAAATTATCCTTAGTGGAATAAGGATATGTTTCTCGATTATGGAAGTGACAAAAGGTTCGTCGTAAGGGGTTACGTCGATGCAAGTTTTGACACCGATCTGGATGACTCTAAGTCTCGATCTAGATACATATTGAAAGTGGGAGCAATTAGCTAGAGTAGCTCCGTACAGAGCATTGTAGACATAGAAAATTGCAAAATACATAACGGATCTAAATGTGAAAGACCCGTTGACTAAGATTCTCTCACAAGCAAAACATGATCACACCTTATTACTCTTTGGGTGTTAATCACATAGCGATGTGAACTAGATTACTGAATCTAGTAAACCCTTTTGGATGTTGGTCACATGGCGATGTGAACTGTGGGTGTTAATCACATGGTGATGTGAACTATTGCTATTAAATCACAGGGCGATGTGAACTAGATTATTGACTCTAATGCAAGTGGGAGACTGAAGGAAATATGCCCTAGAGGCAATAATAAAGTTATTATTTATTTCCTTATATCATGATAAATGTTTATTATTCATGCTAGAATTGTATTAACCGGAAACATAATACATGTGTGAATACATAGACAAACATAGTGTCACTAGTATGCCTCTACTTTACTAGCTCGTTAATCAAAGATGGTTATGTTTCCTAACCATGAACAAAGAGTTGTTATTTGATTAACGGGGTCACATCATTAGTTGAATGATCTGATTGACATGACCCATTCCATTAGCTTAGCACCCGATCGTTTAGTATGTTGCTATTGCTTTCTTCATGACTTATACATGTTCCTTTGACTATGAGATTATGCAACTCCCGTTTGTCGGAGGAACACTTTGGGTGCTACGAAACGTCACAACGTAACTGGGTGATTATAAAGGAGTACTACAGGTGTCACCAAAGGTAGATGTTGGGTTGGCGTATTTCGAGATTAGGATTTGTCACTCCGATTGTCGGAGAGGTATCTCTGGGCCCTCTCGGTAATGCACATCACTTAAGCTTTGCAAGCATTGCAACTAATGAGTTAGTTGCGAGATGATGTATTATGGAACGAGTAAAGAGACTTGACGGTAACGAGATTGAACTAGGTATTGGATACCGACGATCGAATCTCGGGCAAGTAACATACTGATGACAAAGGGAACAACGTATGTTGTTATGCGGTCTGACCGATAAAGATCTTCGTAGAATATGTAGGAGCCAATATGGGCATCCAGGTCCCGCTATTGGTTATTGACCGGAGACGTGTCTCGGTCATGTCTACATTATTCTCGAACCGTAGGGTCCGCACGCTTAAGGTTTCGATGACAGTTATATAATGAGTTCATGAGTTTGATGTATCGAAGGAGTTCGGAGTCCCGGATGAGATCGGAGACATGACGAGGAGTCTCGAAATGGTCGAGACGTAAAGATCGATATATTGGACGACTATATTCGGACATCGGAAAGGTTCTGAGTGGTTCAGGTATTTTCGGAGGTACCGGGGAGTTACGGGAATACGGGGAAGAGTATTGGGCCTTATTGGGCCTTAGTGGGAAGGAGCCAGGAGGTGGCGCGCGCCCCTCCCAAGCCTAGTCCGAATTGGACAAGGGGTTTGGGGGCACGTCCCCCTCTCCCTTCCTTCTCCTCTCCCCTCCTTTCCCCCTTCTCCTAGTTGGACTAGGAAAGGTGGAATCCTACTCCCGGTTGGAGTAGGACTCCCCTTGGCGCGCCCAAACCAGGCCGGCCGCCCCTCCCCCTTGGCTCCTTTATATACGGGGGCAGGGGGGCACCCTAGGAGACACAAGTTGATCCTTGAGATCGTTCCTTAGCCGTGTGCGGTGCCCCCCTCCACCATATTCCACCTCGGTCATATTGTCGCGGTGCTTAGGCGAAGCCCTGCGTCGGTAGTACATCAAGATCGTCACCACGCCGTCGTGCTGAAGGAACTCCTCCCCGAAGCTTTGCTGGATCGGAGCCCGGGAAGCGTCATCGAGCTGAACGTGTGCCAAGAACTCGGAGGTGCCGGAGTAACGGTGCTTGGATCGGTCGGATCGGGAAGACGTATGATTACTTCCTCTATGTTGTGTCAACGCTTCCGCTTCGGTCTACAAGGGTATGTAGATAACACTCTCCCCTCTCGTTGCTATGCATCACCATGATCTTGCGTGTGCGTAGGAATTTTTTTGAAATTACTACGTTCCCCAACATAGAGATCATTATCAATTGCCTCAAGATGCATGCGCATCTTGTTCTTCCAGTAGGGGTAGTCCGTCCCATCAAAGATAGGACACCCTGCAGAGACCTTGATCATACCTGCGGTCGACATAACTAAAACGCCAAGCGGTTAAACCAAAATCACACAGAACAAGGGAGTACCTTTCTCTAATACCAATTGAAAGTGCGTTATATCGACTAGAGGGGGGGGTGAATAGGCGAATTTTATGAAATTCTTCACTGAGGAATTTGCCAGTGAGGAAATTCCTTAGCGAAGAACTACTAGCAGCGGAATAAGTACTCAGAAGTAAACATAGCAGGATACATGCATGGTCATCATGATGAAATGAAGACAAACACAGAGTACAAAAAGCGTAAACACAAGATAGCACAAAATGAAGACAAACAGGCTGAAGAAATTGAACTGAGGAAATTGAGAAAGTCTTCAGTCAAAGTCTTCAAACACAGATATGATAAACAAGCAGCACAATACTGAGGAAATGAAAGAGTTGAGGAAATGGAATCAGTAAGCTTGGTGAAGACAATGATTTGGTAGACCAGTTCCAACTGCTGTCTCAGTTGTACATCTGGTTGGAGCGGCTGAGTATTTAAACTCAAGGACACCCAGTCCTAGACACACAGTCCTCACCGTATTCTCCTTGAGCTAAGGACACACAGTCCTCGCCCAATCACTCGTGGTAAGTCTTCAGGTGACTTCCGAACCTTCACAAACTCGGTCACTCGGCGATCCACAATTCCTCTTGGATGCTCTAGACCATGACGCCTAACCGTCTGGAAGAAGCACAGTCTTCAAAGGTAACAAGTGTCGGGTCCACACAGGATCAATCTCTTTAGTGACGCTCAATCACTTTGGGTTTGTAGGTGTTTGGGTTTGGGTTTTGGATTTTCCTCACTTGATGATTTTCTCTCAAAGTCCTCGGAGGATGGGTTGCTCTCAAATGACAAGTGTCAAGTTCTCGTGGAGCAGCCAACCAACTAGTGGTTGTAGGGGGCGGCTATTTATAGCCTAGGGAGCAGCCCAACATGATAAGACATAAATGCCCTTCAATGATATGACCGTTGGATGGATAAGATATTTTGGGACAGCTGGCGCGTAGCACAACAGCGGTCGGAAATTTGAGGTACAAATTCCTCAGAGCTATCATGTTCCTCACTGTGTAGGCAATTCGCACTGGCGAATTCCTAACTCCTCAGTCAGAGCAAAGTCCTCAGTGACTAGAAGAACTGCGTCTCTGTCACTGAAGAAATTGACTGAACTGTATGAGATTTCCAATGGCTTCACTTGAAGGGATTGGTAGCTGTAGGATTTGAGTTGAGCATCACTTGGAAATTTTCTCCTTAGTATTTCCTCGACCCCCTTTAACAGTACGGTGTTTCCTATGACTCAAGAAAGAGAAAAATGAAACTATGAAAACAAAAGTCTTCACGCTTCATGTTCCTCGAATGATAACCAAGTCTTCAAGGTCACACCAATTTCTTCACTTTCAAAGTCTTCAGAAAGTCTTCAGAATACCAAAGTCTTCAGTGGAAGAACTTCATTTTTAGGGGTCGACTTTCTCTGTAAATATCAAACTCCTCATAGACTTATAGACCTGTGTACACTCATAAACACATTAGATCCTTAACCTATAAGTCTTCAATACACCAAAATCACTAAGGGGCACTAGATGCACTTACATCCTGTGTTAAGCCTATCTCTTACAGTAGCCTAAAAATATCTTGTTTTAAGTATGTTTCTGACCAAATCCAATTGCATGCCTCATGAATTTGTCCAGTGCGCTTGATAATTTAATATTTATAATACTTTTGTTAGAGAGATGAGGTGTTGTACAAAATTTCATTGCTACTGTACTATGCTCATGACTTGTGATATTTGTAACATGAGGCCAATCACTACAAAAAAATACACTTCCGTGATGATACGTGTTTGTCACAGTAGGTCGCGTTCTTTGTCATGCATGTACATCCATGACAAATTTATGACAGAATCAAGATAGTCATACCTGTGCTGTCGTAGAAGTGTTCCGTGACATTACCAAAATTATCATCACGGAGGTGTCCACTTCCATGATGATAAATCGCGCGTCACAGAAGTGCTTTCGTCAAGGGTGACCGACACATGGCATCCACCGTAACGGAACACCGTTAAGCTACCGGGGCGGGTTTTGGATCCGATAACCCGTTAATAGCCCCGACCAATGGGGATTTTCCACGTGTAAAATCATCATTGGCTGGAGGAAACACGTGTCGGCTCATCGTTGGGACAGATGTCAACCACTCATTGGACGGAAGGCGCCTATGATACGTCGACACGTGGCATGGCCCAACAGAGGCCCATTCCTGTGAAAAGGTCGGCCCGTTTGACGTGGTCAAAAGCTGGCGGGCCGGCCCATGGAAAGCATGTTAACGGCCTGTTCGAATATAGCCCATTTACAGCCCGCTACCCCAAGGCCCGTTACGCCCTATCCGAATTAGGCCTAGTAGCGTCATCTGGGCCATCCAATATGATTCCAGCCCGTTTTCACTTCTGGCCCATGTATGGCCCATGACGTCTTTCGGCCCATATGAGGCCCTATGTAACTCTTGGCCTATTAACGGCCCGTGGTGAAACTGGCCCGTAATGAACAGTGTATCACTTTACACCCATTAACGGCCCATGGTGAAACTGGCCCGTAATGAACAGTGTATCACTTTACACCCATTAACGGCCCGTGGTGAAACTGGCCCGTAATGAACAGTGTATAACTTTATACCCATTAACGACCCGTTATTCCGTTGGGCCGTTTCCAGCCCATGTTATCTTTTGGCCTTCTCATAGCCCATTTATTCTTGGGCTCATTTCCAGCATTCATTTACTTACGGCCCGTTACTGTCATTTTCTGCTTGTGGGCCAAATTCAGCCCGCGGTTACAGTCGGCCCGTTTGTGGTCCGTTAATTTGTTGGGCCGTTTTCATAGCGTCATCAAATACGGCCTATTAACGATGGCCCGTTATGGTCGGCCCATGAACATACGATTCCAACTCTAGCCCGTTTACGACCATAATGCGGCCTGTTATTGGCCCATGTTTGGCCAATCGATCATACAACCTGTATAAGGCCCATTGATGATACGGCAAGTAGAAGGCCCATTGTTTCTACGGCCCGTAGAAGGCCCATTGTTTCTATGGCCTGTAAAAGGCCTACTGTTTCTACGGCCTGTAGAAGGCCCATTGTTTCTACGGCCCGTAGGAGGCCTAGTGTCACTACAGTAAACTAGTAAATTGTACGTGCTTTGCCCGTCATTTAAATGTATATAAAAAGCATGGGAAATACATTTGAATATGTATTTCCTTTCCTAGAATCGTATTGGAGAAGATCCAACTTGTCTAGAATCCAGATTGTTCTAGTCCCTTTTTATTAGAGTATCAGATAAGCATGTCGACAGATGCTTCTAGAACACATGAGATGCTAGAGTTGGGGGTTCAGTTAGAGGCCACGTGGCAGAATCCTATGAGTTGAGAACTTTATCCAACGGATGATAATGCTCGGATTTGCCATCTCTTGACCGTTGGATCGGCATATCCAACGATTAATATGTGGAGCTATTGGCACACTATATAGTGGTATAGATATTAGCCCATGGTTATTCTGGCCTAGTTTTAAAAAATAGGTTATTGCAGCCACTAGCAAACCACGGAAAAAGAACTGCACTGACTACAAGCAAACAAATAAACAAGACAACAAGGAAATAAATAAGCAAGCAACTTATGCTAGGCTATCACGGCTATTACACATATTACATCCACTGGGCATCAAAGTTCGCCACCAGTGCAAATATAGGGAACACAACAGCATATAAACGCCGCAGCAAAACAAGTTCAGATTTGAAACCACTTTAGAAGAGCTCAAGACACAATATCCTGGGTACCCATAATGCTGGCAAGATGCTTAGCAAGCTTATTAACTTTCTCTTGTTTGGCGCTTAAATCCTCCAGCGCTTGCTGTTGCACAAGAAAGTATGCATCTGAATTCTGCAGGGACTTCCTCAGTCTTTCAGCTTCTTGCCGCAGCACAGCTGACTGATGCCTTTCAGCTTGTAGCTGAGACTGAAGAAGCCGAAGTGATTCAGGCAGCGAGTTTGAAGAGCTTGTGCCAGCGGTACTGGCCAGTAAGTCGAACACTACATCAACGCATGACTGTGTGGTTTTCTCACTGTCTACAAGATCATTTTTATCACCTTTCTTGGAGACTAACAGGGTTGTCTCACTATCTTGAACCTTATCTGCATTACTTTCTCTACCATTGCATAGTGGGGTGCTCTTCTCCAATATTCTGTTTGCATACTACAAGAGAAACAAGCAGACACATCACAGGTTTAGCTTGTAGTATACGAAACTCATTTTGGCAAACTCGTTCAGTAGTAAGGTGGACAAGATAACAGCATGAAACAAACATATATCTATGTACTATGGTCACTGTATTGTCCATAGCATTATAGTTTATGTTCCCTAATCAAGATAGAGACACAGTTCAACTCATATATTTTTAAGACACAGCAACATAGACAGAATATAAGTGTGAGAAACTACACAACATTGGCAGCACTTGTAATGTGCATCACATGAGAACATAACTGTTTATGCAACTTAAACTGAAATCAACATAGAGGAAGAAGTTAGAACATCAATCCAGTTAAAGAAATAGGTTTAAAACATACCTGTTGCACCATTGGAGTTTCAGTTGGATCCTTCAAATTCGAAAGTAGTTGGTATGAGTAAATACAGTGATGCAACAGCAAAGGAGTATGGACCATAGCTACGGAATCTGACATGAGAACAAATGCTCTTCTGCTTTAAACGTGGAGTTTGGGTTACCTGTGGTGGTCTTCGTGTTTTGGGCACTGCAATAGCTTTACAAACTGCTCGTGTGGGGGTACTCTGTGGTGGACATGGTGCTTTGTCAACTATAAGTGGGTTACTATCCGCTGGGGTTGCGGTTAGATGGGTTGTAGCAGGTTCTCTGCCCAACGGTGTAAGTGTGCAATCTGGAAGAGTCTCGATTATGTGTGGTGGGGCTAGTTTGTGGGCCAGTACGACCATGGTTCTATCTGCATCAACGAGTAGCACTGTCTTTTGTGAAGAACAGGTTTTTGCTCCCTTAGATACTGCCATCACCCCCTCCAATTCAAATGGCTGATAAACAAGAAAATAAATTGAACGTACAGACATTGTATGATAGACAAATGTGGTAATTCACATGTATGTTGTCTAACCAAACAGGACAGCATGACACAATTTCACATATATAATGCCTAACTAAACAGGATAGCATGACACAGTTTCAGATATATGATGGATAACTTAACAGGATATAATGGCATAATTCAACATATGATGAGTACCTAAACAGGATGACATGAAAAACTATATGATGTCTTTCTAAAATAGGTTGGGATGAAATAATTCACATACATGTTGTCTAAGTATACAGGATGGCATGATATAATTGACATAATTGATTCATATACTAAGCAGCTGGCACTCGCATGTATGATCTCTAAATTAAGCAGATAGAATTCAATAGTGTGCATATGATGTCTAAACTAAGCAATGCAAGACACCATATGCATCATATGAGAAATATAAACATTGCAACTTAGAGCATACACCTCAGGTGGGATATAGGACTGGTCATCTGTCTCTGAATCCTCCTCTGAGGAGCTCCCTGTAACCATCAAGATATATGCTTCAATAGGTACCATCGCCTGCTCTGAAGACCTTGTTTTCACTCCAAATTTTTCCATAACCGGCTCAAATGGCTGATACACATGAAGAGTAGTTCAATATACACAGATTGTCAACAAATGGAATACGTAATGAAAAAAAAGATGGCATGAGATAATTCACATATATGATGCCTGGCTCCATGGCGGTGCATAATTCACATATATGATAACTGGCTGAAAAACATGGCATTGCATAATTCACATATCTGATATAGAAAGCAAACAAGAGGCATTCACACAAAGCATGTCTAATCTAATCAGATGGCATGGCAATGCAAGATATGCAAGATATGAGCAATATAACCCAGCCAAGTTAGAGCATGCACCTCGGGGGGGATACGACTGGTCATCTCTCTCTGAATCCTCCTCCGAGGAGCTATCTGTAACCAGCAAGAAATCTGCATCGACAGGTAGCACTGACTGCTCAGAAGACCTTGTTTTCACTCCAGATTTTCCCGTGACCGACTCAAATGGCTGATGCACAGGAAGAGTAGATGAATGTATAAACATTGTTGACAAATGGAATACATTATGGAAAAAATATGGCACGATACAATTCACATATACGATGACTGGCTAAACAGGATGGCATTGCATGATTCACGTATATGATGCCTGGCTAAAGAAGATGGCATTGCATAATTCCCATATACTCCCTCCGTTCCTAAATATTTGTATTTTTAGAGATTTCAAATGGACTACCACATACGGATGTATAAAGACATATTTTAGAGTGTAGATTCACTCATTTTGTTCCGTATGTAGTCACTTGTTGAAATCTCTAAAAAGACAAATATTTAGGAATGGTGGGAGTATGATATAGAAACCAAACAGGTGGCATTCACACAAAGCAAATCTAAACTAAGCTGATGACATATAAGATGTATAATGTAAGCAATGCAAGGCGCCATATGCATGATATGACCAACATCAGCATGCCAGGTTAGAGCAAACACCTCAGGTGGTAAACATGCGTGGTCGGCTCCTTCTGAATCTCCATCTGAACAGTTATCTTCCTCTGGAAGACAATCTGGATATGCAGGAGGGGGCACTTCGCCCACCATGGAGCGGCGTCTGCATGACATTATATTTGCACGCAACGGTCTTCTCCTTTTCCCTACATGTTCAGTACGATTGTGTACAATATCTGACATGCATAATAAAAAAATAGTTAGATTTTGTAAGGCCTGGGGGTGCATGCAAAAATGAAGACTGATGGTAGCAAACGAGTGGATGGATCCAAAACTAATGATAGCAGGTAGATTATAGCTTCAGTTTAAAAAGATAGACAATGGATCATCTATTGTTTGGTGCGCACCCAACATGAACCACATAGAAGACCCCAGATGAACCAGATAGTAGATAGATACTATTCGTTGCTGGCTCGATATGAGACCCATGGGCAATTCAAAACTCAAGATTGAACGATAAAGTAGCAGGTAGTAATAACCGATGTATAACGTAAGAAAACACGAAAGACTGCGACCTCTCTTCCGGAACTGTGTAGTCCTCAGGTTCATCTGCTCAGTCGGTGATGGTAATGCGGTTGGCGTGGCTGCCGGCAACGGGGAAGATGATCTGAGGCGGCGAAAGGAAGTCTATAGGGGGATCTCTGCTGCAGTGAACGCTTCTGTCGATGGTGCACCACAGGTGGGATGGATGATGGCACGGCAGGAGCAGGACATAACACACAGAGTTTTCTTTGACGCCTATCTGAAAATGAAGTAAATCTGTAAGGGCTCCTTAGAATTGGAGGATTCTATAAACACAGAGACAGGAAAAACACAGGAATAGGATAGGAATGTACGTGCAAAACAGAGCATTTGGAAACATAGGATTTCAGTCAACATGTGTGTTTGGCTCACATGAATTGGAAGAACAGAGGAATGGAGAAACAAAGTCATGCGACGAGTGTACAACCTCTTTGGCATAGCCTTGTGGACCTCAACATCATTGGGTTGGACGTGGAGGATGGTGATGATGCTGGTGTGACTGTCGGAGGCAGGGAAGAAGATCCGAGGCCTTTGGAAACGGCGCCGAGGGTACTGCTCCGCTGTGATGAACGGTTTCGTCGTTGGAGTAGCTCTGCTAAGGTGTACGGCGACGAGGCTGAAGCATGACAAGACAGACAATGTTAATCTGAAGTGCGACCCTAACATCATCTGCAATAGATGATGTAAAATACATCACCAAAAAGTGCTATATGTAAAACGCATCAGCCGCGCCACGGTCGCTCCGACAAATGATGTAAGTACTGTTCACTCTGAACTTAACTGAAGAAAATGAACTTCACAGTCGAAACTGAATTTTACTGTCGAAACTGATTGAACTAGTAACAGAGCATTGCAATAGATGTTTAGGGCGTTCGAGCACTAGTAGCAGAGAAGCAGTGATCTAAATCAGCAGACGCTCGAGTAGGGAACACACTAGCAGAGAGCAAGTCGTGCAGCAGCACCGCGAGGGAGTGCTAGAGCAGCAACTCCTGTAGCTGCCGGAGGTCGTGCAGCAGCAGCAGCAGTGCAAGCGAGAGCAAGAGCAGTGCAGCAGCATGAACGAAAGCAGGAGCAGTGCAACAGCGCGACCGACAGCAAGAACAGAGCCGCAACGCGAGCGAGAGCCAGAGCAGCTGCATCTAGTGCCGTTGTGGAAGTCGCCGCCGAGGAAGCAACGACATGGGGAGAGACGCCGTGGATGATGTGGCCGGCGACGGCGCCGTCGATGGAGACACGCCATGTCTGCTCGGTATCGAGCACCGGCAGCCCCGTGAGATCGAATAAAAGATAAAATGCAGCGGTGAGTACAGAACCTCCCTTGGTGGCGCCGAGTTGGCCTCAGCTTCATTGGAGGAATTGGTGAGGGTGCTGCGGTTCCGGTGGGGCAGGTCAAGACGACGCTGTGGGGATTGAGGTGGCGCGATAGATGAGGCGAACATCAGGGCAGCTCCTTGGAGGTGGAGGACGGGGCGTCTGATCCGGCGGGACGACGAGATCGACAATGGATCCTCATCCGGTGCGGTGGATGAGGGACGACGAGCTATTGTGGTGGACGACGTAGTCGGGGAAGAGTCTCCGGCTGGGCGGCGGTCAGGAGGCCGACTGAGGAGCATGGGGTTTCGCGGGTTTTGGCAGCCTCGGTGTACGAATGGGGGGGCAAAGGGGGAGGGTGGAGCCAAGCTTAGGGACGCGCTTGTCCAAAATGTAGGGTAAGTTACCAGCGTACCCCCACCGGTTTTGACACCGCGACGTGGAGCTTCATTTCCGGCTAAGGGGTAGAAGGGGGATTTCGCGTGTCTGGGCTGCGGAGCGATTTCGGATGAGGAGGGAGTTCTCTCGCGCGTCCAAATTTTGGGATAACAAGGCGTGACGCGGGTTGAAGAAGCGGGAGTTTCAAAGCAGGTGAGACAAAAGATACTCGAGCTTGAAAATTTTGGGATAACAAGGTGTGGATTCCTTGTTCGGCAGAACAAACTTAACGTGTAAAAAAAACAATTCATACAAGACACAAGAGAGTCATGTCCCCTTTTACTATTTTGCTATAGATGCCATTGAAAAAAGTACAAGAAAAATGTAAAAAAAAATCGGGAGAACAAGATTACCCTGCACCGTACCTAATCGATTCGCACTTCCCTCAACAACAAAAAAAAATCAATTCCCACCAAAGAAAGAGTAATGTCCCTTTTTATATGATTACAGATGCCATGATCTCGAATTTCAATTTTTGAATCCACGTTATGTTGAATTCGAATATATCGTTAGGTGACTTGTGGTTTATAATTGATGTAGTCGTACATTTTGATCTTTCATCATATATGAACATTTTACTCCACCATGTGAACATATATATTGTCGTCTACCATATGGACTAAATTTGAATCAATTTTCCTTATTTGAATACGATTGTTGTCAAGTTATACAATAATTTAAATATTATCTTGATAACAAAAAACATACATATAACAGTAATCATATTTCACTATGAACTACATGTACCATACGCTCTCCAATTCAAATATTTGTATCCATTTTATGTTGAATTCAAATCATAGTACATTATTGGTCTAGGTAGCGAGATGTTTGGGATAATCTAAACCTTGTTTTCATACGTATAAATTTTGGCTGAATTGGGACAAGTTTTGGTATAAGCCTCTTGCAAAGTCGGAGATTCTCTCAACAAGCCTCGTGGTTCCGAGAGGGAACATGTCACCTTTGTGTGCGAAATGATATACACTGCCTACCCCCTGATTTTATTTACAGAGGCAACATAGAACTATATGAGTGCCCTGTTAAATTCTGGAATTATTTCGGGTTCATTTGGCATTTTTATACATTAATTGAGTTTCTGGACTTAATATGCATAATCCAAATATGAATGCATGCACATGCTCCGGTGCACCAAAGTGGGTTGAAAAATCACATGTGTGTCCTTGGTTGAATTTCTAGGTCCCATGGAAGAAATGAGAATGAAATTCAAACATCTGGGCGTCATGACTCGGCCGAGAACATCGAGAAACTTTGATTTTAAATTCATGTAAATCCAAAACTCGCCTGGAAATCAGGAAACTTGGCATGGTGTCATGTCATGGCACTAACATGTTGTGGTAGAAAATTGGCCCGATTTGGAAGCTCGTGGTTCTAAGATCACGTGTCACCTTTGAGTGTGAAACGATATATCCTGCCCCCTTGAGTTTCTTAACAAAGGCAACATATAACAACATTAGTGCCCTGTTAAATTTTGGAATTATTCCGGGTTCGTTTGTCGTTTTTATACATTAATTGAGTTTCTGGTCATTTAATGTGCATAAGTCAAATTTGAACTACAAGCACATGCTCTTGTGCACCAAAGTTGGTTGAAAAATCACATTTGTGTCCTTGGGTGAATTTCTAGGTCCCATGCAAGAAATGAGAATAAAATTAAAACATCTGGGCATCGTGGCTCGGCCGAGAACATTGAGAAACTTGGTTTTAAAATTATTGTAAATCCAAAACATGTCTGAAAATCATGAAACTTGGCATGGATGTCATGTCATGGTACTACCATATTGTGGTAAAAAAAATTGGCCGAATAGGAACCGATTTTGGTATAAGCTTCTTGCAAACCCAAGCTTCTCTCAAGAAGGCTCGTGGTTCTGAGAGGGAATGTGCCACCTTTGAGTGCGAAACGATATACGTTGTCCCCTTGAGTTTATTTACAAAGGAAACATAGAACTACATGAGTGCCCTATTAAATTTTGGAATTATTCTAGCTTCGTTTGGCCTTATTTACACATTAATTGAGTTTTTGGTCATTTAATGTGCATAATTCAAATTTTAACTACAAGCACATGCTCCCGTGCATCAAAGTTGGTTGAAAAATCACATTTGTGTCCTCGGGTGAATTTCCACTCCCTCCTTCCATCTATATAGGTCCTAATGCGTTTTTTGAAGCTAACTTTGACCAAACGTTAGAGCAATAATATATGACATGCAACTTACACAAAGCATACCTTCAAATTATTATGTCAAATGAGCTTCCAATAATATAATTTTCATAGTATACATCTCGTGTGCTATTAATCTTGTCAATAGTCAAAGGCTGTCTTGAAAAACACATTAGGCCCTATATAGATGGAAGGAGGGAGTAGGTCCCATGCAAAAAATGAGAATAAAATTCAAACATCTGGGCATCGTGGCTCGGTCGAGAGCATTGAGAAACTTGGTTTTAAAATCATGAAACTTGGCATGGTGTCATGTCATGGTAGCACCATGCCGTGGTAAAAAAAATTGGCCGAATAGGAACAAATTTTGGTATAAGCTTCTTGCAAATCGGAGCTTCTCTCAAGAAGGCTCGTGGTTCTGGGAGGGAACGTGTCACCTTTGTGTGCATAATTCAAATTTGAAATACAAGCACATGTTCCAGTGCACCAAAGTTGGTTGAAAAATCGCATGTGTGTCCTCCGTTAAATTTCTAGCTTACATGCAAGAAATGGGAATGAAATTCAAAATTCTGGGCGTCATGGCTGGGTTGGAAACATTGAGAAACTTAGTTTTTTAATTCCTATAAATCACAACCACGCATGAAAATAATGAAAATTGGCTTGGTGCCATGACATGGCACCAACATGCTGTGGTAAATTTGCAGTCCGATTTGCGAAAGTGCACACATTAACAATCAACAAAGTCATTTTGGAACAAGTGCTATCACGTTACAATCGGAAACACAAGTATTGTTGAAACCGTGGGCGTTCTACTTACTAGTACCATTTACGTGCCGCCACGCGTCCCCATTTTTTATTATCTAGGAGGCGCCGTGCAGGGTAGCTATTTGAGTATGAGAGGCGTGCGATCAGACCCCTGCGCGTGCTTATCGGGAGGAGAGCCCTTTGACCTCCACCTGCTGTCCACCTCTCTCCCAAGGTCTCCATTAATGGTGCCCGAGCCTCTGTTTAATGGCGTGGCTATGTCTCACTCGACCGAGATTTAAGAGAGAAAAAAGAAAATCTAAAAGCACAGATCTTGATGTAAGATCCGACGAACCTATATAGCATATAATGCGACTTATAGCAAGATTGATGAATATATAGGGACGATTAATTTTTTTTTGATCAAAGAAGGGCTTGTCCCTTCCGATTTTCATTACTGAAAACCACCACAATTCACAAGAAGTTCAGCACAACTCCAGCCTAACACAAAGGACTAAAAGCTACCAGATTGAAATCGCAACATCCCAAGAGGCCAACAAAGGCCAAACATCCATGCTAGAACCCAACATTTCACAACCGATGACACAATCCACATCCTAAACCGATTATTACATCAAAAGAAACCAGGAAACTGAAGGAAGCCCAGCAGCAACTACAAGAACAGCAATGCTAGGGTCGCCACAGCAAGAGTTTTCTTTATTCCAGCCTCGCAACATTGATCTTCCATAGAAAGATAAGGACGATTAATTGTCTTACATAATTAGAAAGATAATTAAAAAAGCCACATGCGGCTACGCCTGAAATACACATGGGCAAAAGAAGAAGGAAGACAAGGATCTGGCTTGCTGATCTCTACTTTCTTGATGCGTTGCTGCAGGCCGCGGGAACTAGTCTCCGCGGCGAGTGGCGATGAGCTCTTTCATGTCCTCAAGACGCTGCTTGAGAACATCCACGGATTCCTCCACCAGCCTTTGGCGCTCGTTGCGGAGCATGTCATTCTCGTCCATAAGTTTCTTGACGATGACGACGGTCCTCTTCAACAAGGCACTGGTCTCCTCCTGCTGGTCTGCACTTCGGACGATCTTCTCCCTCAGCAGGTCGCGCTCGGCCCGGAGCCTCTCATTGCCCTCCCTTAGTATGCCGATAGCCTGTTCAAACGAGGCTTTCATGTCGTCCTGCAACCTTGCCCAGCCGGAGATCTGCTCCATCTGGCTATGGACGACCGCGAGAAATTTTCCCAGGTCGACGCGGCGCGGAGGGACATCTCTGCTGCATTCATGGCACGGCAGGACATCTCCGCTGCTTCCGCGGCGCGGCCGGACTAGTCTGCTGCATCGACGGCAGGACCTCCGTGCTGCTTCAGCAGCGCGGCGGGACCTCTGTGCTGCTACTTCCGCGTGGCGGGACATGTCGGCTGCTCTCGCAGCGAGGCGGGACATCTCTCGTGCTTCCGCTTCCATGCTCGCCTCTCCCTGGTGGCAATCTCTCGACCCAGAACTCACGCTGGCCATGGCAGACGCGACGGAAGGATGCTAAATGGCTTGTTTGTTTTTGTGTATGAGGAGTTGAGGACGAATGCGCAGTCATCTTGGCATACTAGTATTTATAATCGACTACTAATACGCTCCCAAGTGGGAAACCGTTTAGGTTGTGATCTGTGTGAATAGGTTTGTAATTCAATATAGCGTGGAGTAATTTGAAATGTGACGAGACGCAAGCTCAAAATTTATTGACGGTTCAAGTTTCGAAGTGCGGCACTATTCCCGGATGGAGTACTTCTTTTTCTACTCTCTCCTTTCCGGTTTTATGGGGCTTATCTCAAAATTTTAGTTTTTCCATTTTATAAGGCTCAATTTGGTTGTTCCCCAACACATGTTTAGATTTCAAGGTGCATTAAATCATTGCATGCTAGTATTAAGAGAAAATTGACCAATGCATGTACTTTATGCATGCATGCATTGCAATTAATGCATTGATAAACATAATTTTTTATCGCCACCAAAACCCACCATTTCTTAAGCTAAAGTAGACCAAGGTAATCCCTATATTAGCATATTACTAAGATAAACAGAAGGCACTGTAGAAACATTTAGGACGTGAGCTTGTCAATCTAAATGTGGAGGGACACAAGCTTAGGCCCGGCCAGCAGCTTGGGCGGAACTGTCAAGAAGGTCAACTCCTGCACGTCGACGTCGCCGGGATCCTTGCTGCTTGTCACCTCCATTTCCACCTTGACGGCGTCGGTCGTGCCTTGGGGCTCCCCCGGCGGGCCGTTCGCCCACAGCTTGGCCACGTAGTGCGGTAGTGGGGGTGCCCCCGCTCTGATGCAGATGACCTACACGACGATAGGCGCGCCGATGTCGAGCATGCCGCCGACCAAGAAAAACGCGCGGCGGTCCTCCTCCGTGAACAGCAAGAGTCTTGGCTCCGACAGTGGCACTTGCAGCTGGAGCACCTTGCCGTACTGGATCCTATGCACGGGCATGGGATGCACGGTGCTGATGTGGTGGTAGAGCGCCGACGGCGGGCCTTCGTAGCCGCAGATGGGCACGGGGCATTTGCAGGGCGCAAGCGAACACAAGCTCTGGTGATCGGCGAGCTTGTGGTAAGTGACGTAGAGCCCACAGCATTCGTGCGGGCACTCCACCCTCACCGACGAAAGGACGGAGTCCACCGCCGTGTTCCGCACGTCGAAGCCACCGCAGCGCTCGCACTTCTGGCACTGCCGTTGGTTCCCGGGGCGCTCGACGCGGCAGTCCGCGCAGGCCAGGTGCCCTCCCTTGCACTTCAGAAATCAATTGAACAACACATCAATCAAGAAACCTGCACCTTGCTCAATCAGCCGAACGGACGAGGTGTATTCGAACCTCATACACTGGAGGCGTCAAGGGGCGGAGGCACAAGGGGCAGTGGAGCACGGTGAGGTCCATCAAGACCTTAGAGAGCTCCATCGTCGGGCCTTGTTTGGTCTGCATGATCTCACCCTCCTCGTGCACAACCATCTCTCGACTTGGGCCGGGGTTTTACAAAGCTTTACCGTCACATATTTTATACTACTTCAAGGTGCATTAAATCAACACATGCAAGTATCAAAAGGAGAGTCACGGCATGCATGCATGCGTTGTAATTAATGCATCGGTAAACGCAAATTATTGAAATATATCGAGTGCAGTGCTTTGATGTGTCGCGTCAACTCGTACATCAACGAGAAGTTTGATTATCCTCTCCCTCGCCGACTTAAGTGCACCTGCCTTTGGCTGTATGACAGGTTGGCCACACACCTGCCGGGCCCACCTGTCATACACGCAAAGGCATTAGCGTCCCTCCCTCGCCCATGAGCGTGGTGGCTGGCAAGACTAGGAGAAGCTTTCGCTACACGCTCTCCCTCCCGCACGCGGTGGACATGCAACAGTTCAATCGGTGTCAGATGGCCAGAAGCGTAATGTAGTAATCCTCCAGTGAAGTAGTACTCCATCATTGTTCGACTTCCCGAAGAGGCGGAGAGCCAAGCGCTGCCCAGACGCTAGTGTGGCAGTTTCATGTGTAGAGTAGTCTAGGATAGCGTGTACCGTGCCTGTAAGCTTAAAATCGTTGGGGTCGGCTCCATGCTATGTGGCCGTCTCGAAGTTTTTAAAAAAAATTAAAATAGTCTTCTGGCCCTACCCGACACCCTGGTGATAGCAGTTTGCACGCTCATGTGGTCAAGACAGGAATACATATTTTAATTTGTTTTTTTTTTGAAAAGGGGGGACTCCCCGGCCTCTGCATCAGAACGACGCATACGGCCACATATATTTTAATTTGTGGTGGGTAAATGTTAGAGGTTGCAGCAAATATATTGTACACTGCGGGTCTTTCAGCCAAGTTTAGAGGCAAGCATGTGGGGCCAGTGCTATGATGTGTCGCGTCAACTCGTACAACGAGGAGAAGCTTGATTTTACTACACGCCTTCTCCCTCACCCATGCGCGTGGTTGCTCGCAAACGAGGACATGCTTTTGCTTAGTAGTACTTCTACAAGAATCTATCCGTCCCACTCGCGGTGGACGGACATGCAGCAGTGGATTCGACACTGTAGAAGCAGTAGTAGTAACATCATTGTTCGTCTTCTCGAAGAGGCGAAGAGCCAAGCGCAAACCGAACGTTGCAGTTGCGAACATTGGAGCATGCATATAGCCAGGCTCTTGCATGAGACAAAATTGCTATGTGAGCCCACTATTGTACTAGTACGTACAACTACTTGCTAGTATAGCCCTGTAAACCAGAAAGGAGTATTTGCCCTTCTAGAGATTTCAACAAGTGACTAGACTACACCGAGACGGAGTACATATGGAGCAAAATGAGTGAATCTGCACCGTAAATAAATACGTACTAGTTTTATCGTTTTCCTCTCCGAGGTGCACAATATTGAGTATACTGACTAGTCTCTTTTTGACACGCATTTACATTTTTTACACAGTATAGGCGCAAGCGCTCATATACACGCGCATACACTAACCCCTATGAACGCACACACGCATGACACTATCATCTTCAAATTTACGAATTCACCATAGGCACCTCGTCATCGACGGGTCCATAGGTGCTTGAATGCCAAGGAGGGAGAGGGTAGCGGTTCCCGAGACGTTGAACGGTTAATGATGCATCCTCAATTACATGCAGAGGGAATTAATTGGAGAAGCAGAATAGAGCCAGCACGATGTGAATGCAACAGAGTTTGGACTCTCATATAATAAAGGCGCCCCACCACTCCAATCCATCTACTCCCAAGTGAGGGAGTCCTGGATTAGGGGGTATCTGGACAGCTGGACTATAACCTTTGGCCGGACTGTTGGACTATGAAGATACAAGATTGAAGACTTCGTCCCGTGTCTGGATGGGGACTCTCCTTGGCGTGGAAGGCAAGCTTGGTGTCGGTGTCAAAACCGGCGGATCTCGGGTAGGGGGTCCCGAACTGTGCGTCAAGGTCGGATGGTAAGAGGAGACAAGGGACACTTTATTTTACCCAGGTTCGGGCCCTCTCGATGGAGGTAAAACCCTACTCCTGCTAGATTAATATTGATGATATGGGTAGTACAAGAGTAGATCTACCACGAGATCAAGGAGGCTAAACCCTAGAAGCTAGCCTATGGTATCATTGTGTATGATGATGGTTGTCCTACGGACTACAACCCTCCGGTTTATATAGACACTGGATAGGGTTAGGGTTACACAGAGTCGGTTACAATGGTAGGAGATCTTGAATATCCGCACGCCTAACTTGCCTTCCACGCCAAGGAAAGATCCTTCCGGATATGGGACGAAGTCTTCAATCTTGTATCTTCATAGTCCTGGAGTCCGGCTGAAGGTATAGTCCGGCTATCCGAACACCCCCTAATCCAAGACTCCCTCAGTAGCCCCCGAACCAGGCTTCAATGACGATGAGTCCGGCGCGCAGATTGTCTTCGGCATTGCAAGGCGGGTTCTCCTTCAAACTTTGTGTACCTGCGGGTACAACGTCCGATTTTTATAATGCAGCGCTCCTTGGCTTTCACGCCCAATAATGGCTGCCTTCCACGTGTCAAACGAATGCGAAAAGCCGGGGTAGTTTTACATCCAAGCCCCTAGCCATATAAACGAGCCACCTATTTAATAGGATGATGATTCAGATCCAAACCACACCCTCCCCTTCTGCGAGAAATCATCAGAGCGTCTCCAGCAAAGATCCATTCCAACATGGCCAGCCGCCGTAGCTCCTCCTCTCGCCCTTCCAGTCCTATCCCTGGAGACTGGGAGAGTTGTTCCACCCCGCATAGAAAATTAGTGTCGCTCCAATCCAAGGGATTTCTCCCTCAAGCCTATATGGTCTCGGTCCGAGCCGGACTCACCACTTATCAAGGCGGAAAACAAGCGGAGAACTCACCTAGTCCCTCTAAAGGGGAGCGGGTGTGCCTGGTCCCTTATCTACTAAGGGGACTGGGATTTCCAATTCATCCCTTTCTCCGCGGGCTTCTGGAGTTCTATGGCCTCCAGCTGCACCACCTTACGCCCGGCTCCGTGTTACACATCGCGGGCTTCATTCCTCTTTGCGAGCTATTTTTAGGCGTCGAGGCTCATTTCGCGCTGTGGAAGAAGATATTCTGCCTGGTGCCCCGTTCCCAAGAGGGGTCCATATATCAAGTGGGCGGAGCTGAAGTATGGTGCATCGCCGGGACCGGATACCCATCCAGAACCCCGAAGAAGGCGTCCGAGGACTGGCCTTCAGAATGGTTTTACATAGACGACGTCCCCCTGCCGGACCCTATCCGGGCCGGTCTCCCTGAGTTTAACAACGCTCCCCTGAAGAAACGCCCGAGCTGGCGCCCTCGGAGCTCTCAGAGAGAGAATGACAGAGACGTCCTTTACTTAATGGGCCGGATTAAGCTACTGGCTCATTCCGGACTAACCATGATTAAAGTCATGGCCATATGCATTACGCGGGGGGTGCAGGCGCTCCAATACAGAAGCCACCCCATGTGGGATTTCAACGGGGAAGATGACACCACCCGTTACGGCCGTAAAGGGCCGGACTCGCCTGCCGCTCTAATGAAGATCTTATCCTCTTTATACAAGGGAGAAGAACAGGAATTCCTCCGCGTCGACCCACAGGGCAGATTTTCCATGTATAGTCCTCCGAATTGGGTAAGCGGACAGTCATGCTTTACATTCCCATGATTAAATAGGCAGTCTAACGACTTCAACGCAGGACCTGCGTCAGGAGGTAAAAAACATAAACAACCGTCCTCCACAGCCAGAGGACCCAGAACGGTCCCTCGATCCGGACTCCGAAGAGGATCTGGACTTAGCAGTGGAGTTTATCGACGGAGTGTTTTATCAGCTAAGCAAGGACGATACCTTGGTAGTTATTATAGCTGATTACCCAGGGTTAATCCCGGCCTCCCAGGTGACGAATACTGGAGCTTTACCCCTTAAGAGGGGTTCCGTTTTCACGGGTTTGGTTGTTCTGACAGCAACCGTGTTTTGTAGGGGAGATTCCCGAGGTGGGAAGCCGACACCGCTGCAGCTAGTCAGCGGGGGGGCGCAGGGCCCCGTGGGGCAAAAAGGAACGTAGTCCAGACCAAGGTGCCAGAGCAAAGGTATGGCGTACCCTCTCTTTTTCCCTGGTGTTTTACTCCTCCAGGGTATATTAACATTCGTGCTATCTTCAGGATGAAGAGACCTCGCCAGACTATATCCGGAGAGGTTGCCAATCGCGCCTCCACCAGCCAGACTCCAACGCCCGGCCCAGAAGCGGAGGCCCGAGCAAGGCACGCACCGGACGCTCCTCCATCAGAGGATGCGGACAGACTGTCTGCCACCCATTCCGAGGTGGAGAGTGCCATGAACCACAGGCATCGCCGGACAGTTCTTCGCGATGTTTGTTTCTCCCAGGAGGCTTCAAATGCCTTCAATTCAGGAGACGCGTACCTCCGTGCCGCTCAAAATGGTTTAGCCAGAGCCACGGAGCAGTATGTAAAAGACATACGGGTAAGAAAATTTTGGTAAATATAGATATGCCAGTAGCCCCCGAGACTTGAAGCAGTGGAAATAACTGATTCGAGAATCATATAACACGCAATTTCTTACCGAGAAGAACTTCGCGCTGTCCCAGGAGCTGGAAAGGTGCAGGGCCCAACTAGAGGCCGCACTAACAGCAGCAGGGGGGTCTAAAGAGACCCCTGCAGGTAAACAATACACCAGAATATTTAGTATTGTGCGAATTTAAGTGCCAATCTGACAAATGGTATTGCAGATGGCGCCGGACTCGATCCGGACAGGCAACAGCTTCTACGCCGGTTACAGGCTGGTGAAAGCATGCTAACAAAGGTGAGGCGGGAGAAGAATGATCTCCAGGATGCCAACACCAGGCTGGATGTTGAACTAAAAGATGTTCGTGGCCAGCTGTCGGACTCCAATAAGGAGAATCAGCGACTTCGACGCGGCATTTTTAGTAAGTGCTTAAGCGAACTCTTGAAAAAGGAGTTCGGCGAGGAAAACGACTAACAGAGTTATGTCTGTAGGTATGCTGACAGGTCGTCCTGCAGAGGAGATGCCCGGTTCAACGGGCGATCTTCTTCCCGAACTCTCGCAACTGCACGAACGAGTTCGGCAGGCGATGTGAGGTATTGCCCAAGCCTTGTGGCCTGCCCACTCCATGCCTGAGGGCCTTGGAGAACTTGCGGAGAAGTTGAAGGGAGCTCGGCGGTGCTTCTGGTTGTGGAAGATATCGGCCTGCCGGTAGGGCGCTAGGGAGGCCTGGGCCATGGTGAAGACCCGCTTTACGAAGTCTGACCCCAATCACATGGCCGAGGTCAGACCGGTGGGGCCTGACGGGAAGGAGATCCCTGTGAGCTTAGTGTATGGCCAGGTAGAATTGGCCGCAAAGTATTCCCAGCAGGACTGTAAATTAGACAGCCTGTTAGATGGTAAAGAGGAGGAATACAATCAGTCAGGATGACTATGTAATTTTTAATTGACATGTGTAATGCCTTCTAGCCGGATTGTAGATCGTTTGTCGTTGTCGACCTTTTTGCTTCGACCTCGGGACCTGACGGTCTGGAGTGTGTCCGAATACCATAACGGTTATATAAGAACCGAGGTATGCATGGAGACCAGGCGTAGGGGTCATTAGTGCTTTATCAGACAAGTGCCCAACTAGTTATGTTATATTACATGGTTAGTAAGAAACATCTTCCAGAGAGAATAGTTCCGTTAAGGGTTCCTTTCGCTGGGGTGGCGTGCCCTGAAGTGCACGTCCGGACTGCAAATGTAGGAAAACATCTGGGGGCATGTATAAGTAAAAAAGTTTCATCTTTAGTTCACCGACCGAATATTCCCTTAAGAACGCTAGCTTTCGGCTTCACCCAGTCTGAGGTACACATCCGGCTTATCGCAGAGGTGCTCCCTTTACCGCCTAGCCGAACAATCGGGAACGTAGGGGTAAGCACAGGAGCCAGGCAACCCAGCTTGGCCAAAACTTAAGTCATATCGATGCATATAATGGTGAAGAAAAGGTGCATGCGGAAGTCTGACGCATGCGTTGGGCGTGAAACCCATATAAACAAGCTTCTGTTAAAGAAGCCCCCAGGTTTAAGGAGCACGGGTAGCGCGTCGCATGATGAGCCTTTAAGGGCTATAAAAGGAAAGAGTGGGGGGAGACAAAAAACAGAAAAAAATATATATAAATGGACAGAGGAAGGAGACAAACCCCGAGTCCGGCGCTAGGCATAGAATCTTCGGAGACGTGCGGCGTTCCATGGGTTCGGCTCGAGTCGGTTATCCGATGCATCTCGCAGGCGGTACGCTCCTCCAGTCAGGACTTGGTCAATTATGAAGGGACCTTCCCATTTGGGCTTGAGTTTGTCCTTTTTCTTATCCGGCAGGCGTAGAACTAGTTCGCCAACATTGTAATTTTTGGCCCGTACTTCTCTGCTTTGATATCGTCGAGCCTGCTGTTGATAAAATGCGGAACAGGCTTTAGCCACATCGCGCTCCTCCTCTAAGGCGTCCAGGTTGTCCTGCCGATCAAGCTCGGCTTCTCTTTCTTCGTACATGCGCACTCGAGGTGAGTCATGAATTATGTCGCAGGGCAGAACTGCCTCTGCGCCGTACACCATAAAGAATGGTGTGAATCCGGTGGTACGATTCGGCGTGGTTCGCAGCCCCAGAGTACGGAGTCGAGCTCCTCCACCCAGTGCGTATTAGATTCCTTGAGGGAGCGCACTAGTCTGGGTTTAATGCCGCTCATGATGAGACCATTTGCACGTTCGACCTGACCGTTAGTTTGTGGGTGATAGACAGAAGCATAGTCGAGCTTAATGCCCATGTTTTTGCACCACAGCTTTACTTCATCGGAGGTGAAGTTTGTGCCGTTATCGGTGATGATGCTGTGAGGGACACCGTAACGGTGTACGACCCCGGATATGAAGTCTATCACAGGTCTGGATTCGGCCGTCTTAACAGGCCTGGCTTCTATCCATTTGGTGAATTTATCCACCATGACCAATAAGTATTTTTTCTTGTGGGTTCCACCTTTAAGGGGTCCCACCATGTCAAGCCCCCAGACCGCAAAAGACCAAGTGATGGGGATAGTTCGGAGGGCGTTGGGCGGCATATGGCTTTGGTTTGCAAAGAGCTAGCAACCGACGCATCGTTTGACTAAGTCATGAGCGTCTGCTCGGGCCGTCGGCTAATAAAAGCCTGTACGGAAAGCCTTGCTTACAAGGGACCGAGCTGCGGCGTGGTGGCCACCGAGGCCGGCATGAATTTCAGCCACCAGACTCTGCCCTTCCTCTTCGGAGATACATCTTTGAAGGACTCCTGTAGTGCCTTTCTTATATAGCTCTCCCTTGTGGACTTTATAGGATTAGATCGCCGCACTATGCAGCGTGCCTCGTTTTGGTCCTCTGGGAGTTCCTGCCTAGTAAGGTAGGCTAGGAATGGTTCTGTCCACGGGGCGATGACCGCCATTATTACGTGGGCTGAAGGTGTGATTTCGGTGGCAGGGCCTCCGATTATGTCGGATTGTTCGGCGTCAGGTTGTGCAGTTGTGTCCGGACTGTTATTCGAGGGTTCCCCCTCCCATGCTACGGCTGGCTTGAATAATCTTTCTAAGAAGATGTTGGGGGGACTGCATCTCGCTTTGCTCCGATGCGTGCCAGGACGTCCGCTGCCTTATTATTTTCTCGGGCTATATGGTGAAACTCCAGTCCCTCGAACCGAACTGACATTTTGAGGACGGCATTGCGATAAGCTGCCATTTTTGGGTCTTTGGCGTCGAAGTCGCCATTTATTTGGGATATCGCGAGGTTTGAGTCCCCGCGTACTTCCAGGCATTGAATGCCCATGGATACTGCCATTCGGAGACCATGTAGAAGGGCCTCGTATTCGGCTGCATTGTTGGAGTCCGTGTACATAATTTGGAGTACATATTGGACTGTGTCTCCTGTAGGGGACGTCAAAACGACGCCAGCCCCCAGTTCGGCCAACATTTTGGAGCCATCGAAATGCATGATCCAGTTTGAATATGTGTCGTACTCTTTAGGGAGTTCGGCCTCTGTCCATTCGGCGACGAAGTCGGCTAGGACTTGCGATTTAATGGCTCGCCGTGGTTTGTAGGTTATGTCGAACGGGAGGAGCTCTATGGCCCATTTTGCTATCCGGCCCGTTGCATCGCGGTTGTTGATAATATCGTTGAGTGGTACTTCCGAGGCTACTGTTATAGAACACTCTTGAAAGTAGTGTCGTAGCTTCCGGGATGCCATAAACACCGCGTATGCAATCTTTTGGTAATGCGGGTACCGTGATTTGCATGGTGTGAGGACAGTGGACATGTAGTAAACCGGCCTTTGAAGGGGAAGTTTGTGTCCGTCCGTTGCCCGCTCGACGACGAGTATTGCGCTAACAACTTGATGAGTTGCGGCAATGTACAATAGCATGGGTTCGCCGGTGTTCGGCGTGGCCAGGACTTGGTTTGTTGCTAAGATGGCTTTTATTTCCTCGAGTCCGGCCGTGGCAGCGTCTGTCCACTCGAAGTGTTCGGTGCGCCTAAGGAGGCAGTAAAGGGGCAATGCCTTTTCTCCCAGGCGGGAGATAAAGCGGCTTAAAGCCGCCACGCATCCAGTGAGTTTCTGTATTTGTTTGAGGTCTTTTGGGACATCCAATTGTGACAAAGCTCGGATTTTAGCTGGATTTGCTTCAATTCCTCTACCGGATACAATGAAGCCCAGGAGCTTTCCGGCTGGAACGCCGAAAACGCATTTTTCCGGATTGAGCTTAATGTCGTATTTTCGGAGGTTGTCGAATGTAAGCCTCAAGTCGTCTACTAGAGATTCGACATGTCTTGATTTAACGACCACATCATCTACATACGCCTCCACTGTTTTGCCGATCTGGTTTGCCAGGTATGTTTGAATCATGCGCTGATATGTTGCGCCGGCGTTTTTTAGCCCAAAGGGCATTGTGTTGAAGCAGAATGGGCCGTATGGTGTGATGAATGCTGTTGCGGCTTGGTCTGATTCTGCCATCTTGATTTGGTGGTAACCGGAGTATGCGTCGAGGAAGCACAGCGAATCGTGTCCTGCTGTGGCATCGATGATTTGATCTATTCAAGGGAGGGGGAAGGGATCCTTTGGGCAAGCCTTATTAAGGTCTTTGAAATCGACACACAGGCGCCAGGATTTGTCCTTCTTTGGTACCATCACCAGGTTTGCTAGCCAGTTCGGGTGTTTTATGTCTCTAATGAATCCGGCCTCCAATAACTTGGCTAGATCCTCTCCCATAGCCTGTCTCTTTGGTTCGGAGAAACGCCGAAGGGCCTGTTTGACAGGTTTGAATCCTTTCTGGATATTTAGGCTGTGTTCGGCCAAACTGCGTGGGATTCCTGGCATGTCTGAGGGGTGCCGAGCGAAAATGTCCCAGTTCTCTCGTAGGAACTCTCGCAGTGCGGCGCCTACATCAGGGTTCAGTCTTGCCCCGATGGAGGCTGTTTTATTGGGGTCCGTTGGGTGGACCTGGAATTTGACTAATTCGTCCGCTGGTTTGAAGGATGTGGATTTGGATCTCTTATCGAGTATCACATCATCCCTATTGACCGTGGATCGCAGCGCAGTCAGTTCTTCGGCATCTAAGGTTCCGGATAGTGCCTCGAGGGCCAATGCGGCTGTCTTGTTCTCGGCGCGGAGTGCTATGTCCGGATCACTAGCGAGAGTGATAATTCCGTTTGGCCCATGCATCTTAAGCTTCATGTACCTGTAATGGGGTATAGCTTGAAAAACTGTGAAAGCCTCCCGTCCTAGTATAGCGTGATATCTGCTTTTGAACGGGGCCACCTGGAACGTGATCTGTTCGGACCTGTAATTATCCGGCGTGCCGAATACCACATGTAGTGTGATCTTTCCGGTGCAGCGTGCTTCCTGACTGGGGATTATTCCTCTGAAGGTTGTGCTGCTTCGCTCAATGCAGTTCCAGTCTATTTCCATCTTTTGGAGGGTTTCCTCGTAAATGAGGTTCAATCCGCTGCCTCCGTCCATGAGTACCTTTGCGAGGCGACAGCCGTCCACTATGGGATTGAGGACCAATGCGGCTGGTGCTCTGGCTGTTCGAAATTTAGGTTCGTCACTCGCGTTGAAGGTGATAGCAGTATTACTCCATGGGTTTATTGTCGCTACTTGATAGACTTCAGTGAGGCTGCGGAGTGTTCTTTTTCGCATGTTATTTGATGCGAAAGTCTCAAAGACTGTGAGAACGGAACTGAAATTCTCGGGCTGGTTTCCTTCAACCTCTGGAATTAGGAGGTCCTCGCCAATTTTGGCCACCTGCCGGAGTATCCAACATGCCCTGAGGCTGTGAGTTGGGGTGGCGTCCTCTGCACTGTGAATCTTGCAGGGTCCATCTAGCCACTTTTCCAGTACGGTTCCATGCCCTCTAAAGGGTTTTGATTTTTTGGTATTTAGTCCGGGCGCCTTACTGTGGTGCGCCCTCTTAATTCGGACGGGATTGCTATTCAAGATCGGATTATCCCAAAATTTTATTTCGGTTTTCCAAGCACTTTCCATCGCACAGTATTTTTGTACTATGGACGCCAAGTCAGCAAAGCGTGTAATATTACGACGACTTACGGCGTTGAGTATTCCCTTGTCCGTGTAGTTACTGCAAAAGATTGAAATTGTGTCTCCCTCACGGCAGTCCTTTATCCTGTTCATAACCAGGAGGAATCTGGCCCAGTAATGATGTACTGTTTCTTCAGGCATTTGCCTGATTTGGGAAAAATCGCTTAAGATCGGGCGGGCAGGTGTCGTTGAATCTGAGACCTCGCCCAGTTTGCTGTTCGGAGGCCGAAGAACTTCCGGATTCTGAGATCCGGAGTCTTGGATGTTATCCGATTTGCCTGATTTTAAGATCAGGTCTTGGATTGTATCCTCCCCTCCGCGGATATCCGGCATGGAGGGTTCGGGGATTCGGACGTAGCTAGTCCTTAAGATAGATGAAGGGTCGCCGCATTGTGTCTCCATCACAGCGACGTGGTGGGTGACTTGGGGAGAGTTACTTTCTCTTAGATCGGGTTTAAGTCCAACCTGGTCTTAATTTGTAGCGACACCCAGTGCGGCGATGCGATCCAGGAGCTCGTTTACAAAAGAGAACTCCATCGGATCCAATTGCTCGGCGAGTTCTGAGCCGACGTGGAGGTTGCTTTCGATGACCCGGGAGGTCACCGTCGGCGCAACAGCCGAACAGGCGGTTGCGAGAAAACCACCTAGCCGGAGAGTTTGACCGACAGCCAAGGCTCCTTTTGTAATGGCGCCGTCTTTAAAGACGGGAAGAGGCATCCTTCCTGATCGCGACGGCACAGAGGAACTCTCAATGAAAGCACCAATGTCGGTGTCAAAACCGGCGGATCTCGGGTAGGGGGTCCCGAACTGTGCGTCAAGGTCAGATGGTAACAGGAGACAAGGGACACTTCATTTTACCCAGGTTCGGGCCCTCTCGATGGAGGTAAAACCCTACTCCTGCTAGATTAATATTGATGATATGGGTAGTACAAGAGTAGATCTACCACGAGATCAAGGAGGCTAAACCCTAGAAGCTAGCCTATGGTATCATTGTGTATGATGATGGTTGTCCTACGGACTACAACCCTCCGGTTTATATAGACACAAGATAGGGTTAGGGTTACACAGAATCGGTTACAATGGTAGGAGATCTTGAATATCCGCACGCCTAACTTGCCTTCCACGCCAAGGAAAGATCCTTCCGGATACGGGACGAAGTCTTCAATCTTGTATCTTCATAGTCCTGGAGTCCGGCTGAAGGTATAGTCCGGCTATCCGAACACCCCCTAATCCAGGACTCCCTCACTTGGCGATACAGATATGTAGGTCTCCTTCCTTGTAACCAACTTTGTGTAACCCTAGCCCCCTCTGGTGTCTATATAAACCGGAGGGTTTAGTCCGTAGGACACAACAACAATCATACCATAGGCTAGCTTCTAGGGTTTAGCCTCTCTGATCTCGTGGTAGATCAACTCTTGTACTACCCATATCATCAATATTAATCAAGAAGGAGTAGGGTTTTACCTCCATCGAGAGGGCCCGAACCTGGGTAAAAACACCGTGCCCCTTGCCTCCTGTTACCATCCGCCTAGACGCACAGTTTGGGACCCCCTACCCGAGATCCGCCGGTTTTGACACCGACATTGGTGCTTTCATTGAGAGTTCCTCTATGTCGTCATCGTTAGGCTCGATGGCTCCTTCGATCATCGATAGCGATGCAGTCCAGGGTGAGACTTTCCTCCCCGGACAGATCTTCGTATTCGGCGGCGGCATAAGCGCCGCTCCAAACACCGCCTCAACAGAAACAGCGGTCACACAGACCCAGCCATAGAGCAAGGTGAGCCGGCGGACGACGAACATTGCATTGAACAACCGTCCGACCAGGGCAACACGGATAATCAAACCGAACAACCCGTCTCCGGCGAAGATAACAGTCCGGATGATCTCACGCCAGACAAGCACCTGGAGCAGAAGAACCTCCATAAAAGGCTCGTCGCCATTGCGCGTAGCCTGAAAAAGCAGAAGCGGAAGCTCAAGACTGCGGAAGAGGCACTTAGAATCAAATGGAGCAAATTACCCAACACCGCAGACAAATATGGCGGCAGTTGCCACACAAAGAGCTACCCGAAGCGAAAGCTACTGCTTGAATTTGATGAGGAGGCCTTAGAGCCCCCGCAATAATAAAATAAAGCAGCCATCCGGTCGGATAGACGACCTCATGGCCAATATAGAGCGGCAAACGACGCCGCACACAAGCCAGCACGCGACCCACATGAGGACTCGCATCAAAAAGACGGCCCAACCAGATCTATCTATGGGCCAAGAAAGCACGCTCCAGCAAGCAACACAACACAACAAAAATCCGAACACCACGGTACACCCAAATACAGGGGTGCCGCACACCCCCTATGTTTCACCGATGAGGTGCTGGACCATGAATTTCTAGAGGGATTCAAACCCGTAAACATAGAGGCATACGATGGAACAACAGACCCTAGGGTCTGGATTGAGGACTACATCCTCCATATCCACATGGCTAGAGGAGATGACCTCGACGCCATAAAGTACTTACCCCTCAAGCTCAAAGGGCCAGCCCGGCATTGGCTTAAAGGCCTTCCCAAAAACACCATTGGAAGTTGGGAAGACCTCGAGGATGCTTTTTGGGCAAATTTTCAAGGGACCTATGTCCGACCACCGGATGCAGACGATTTAAGTCATATAACTCAATGATACGTCTCCAACGTATCTATAATTTTTGATTGCTCCATGCTATATTATCTACTGTTTTGGACTATATTGGGCTTTATTTTCCACTTTTATATTATTTTTGGGACTAACCTATTAACCGGAGGCCCAGCCCAGAATTGTTGTTTTTTTGCCTATTTCAGTGTTTCGAAGAAACGGAATATCAAACGGAATCCAAACAGAATAATCCTTTCTGGAACGTGATTTTCTTCCCGAATATGACCCAGGAGACTTGGACCCTACGCCAAGGAAGCTTCAAGGTGGGCACGAGGAAGGGGGCGCGCCCCCACCCTCGTGGGGCCACCGAGGATCCACCGACGTACTTCTTCCTCCTATATATACCCACGTACCCCCAAACGATCAGAACAGGAGCCAAAAACCTAATTCCACCGCCTCAACTTTCTGTATCCACGATATCCCATCTTGGGGCCTGTTCCGGAGCTCCGCCGGAGAGGGACGTCATCACGGAGGGCTTCTACATCATCATAGCCTCTCCGATGAAGTGTGAGTAGTTTACCTCAGACCTTTGGGTCCATAGTTATTAGCTAGATGGCTTCTTCTCTCTTTTTGGATCTCAATACAATGTTCTCCCCCTCTCTTGTGGAGATCTATTCGATGTAATCTTCTTATTTTGCGGTGTGTTTGTTGAGACCGATGAATTGTGGGTTTATGATCAAGTCTATCTATGAACAATATTTGAATCTTCTCTGAATTCTTTTATGCATGATTGGTTATCTTTGCAAGTCTCTTTGAATTATCCGTTTGGTTTGGCCGACTAGATTGGTAGTTCTTGCCATGGGAGAAGTGCTTAGCTTTGGGTTCGATCTTGCGGTGTCCTTTCCCAGTGACAGAAGTGGCAGCAAGGCACGTATTGTATTGTTGCCATCAAGGATAACAAGATGGGGTTTATTTCATATTGCATGAATTTATCTCTCTACATCATGTCATCTTGCTTAAAGTGTTACTTTGTTTTTAACTTAATACTCTAGATGCATGCTGGATAGCGGTCGATGAGTGGAGTAATAGTAGTAGATGCAGAATCGTTTCGATCTACTTGTCACGGACGTGATGCCTATATACATGATCATACCTTAGATATTCTCATAACTATGCTCAATTTTGTCAATTGCTCAACAATAATTTGTTCACCAACCGTAGAATACTTATGCTCTTGAGAGAAGCCACTAGTGAAACCTATGGCCCCCGGGTCTATTCTCATCATATCAATCTCCATCACTTTAATCTTGTTTTGCTTTTTACTTTGCCTTTTACTTTTCACTTTGCATCTTTATACCAAAAATACCAAAAATATTATCTCTATCATATCTCACTCTCGTAAGTGACCGTGAAGGGATTGACAACCCCTAATCGCGTTGGTTGCGAGTTGCTATCGATTTGTGCAGGTTCGAGGGACTTGAGCGTGGCCTCCTACTGGATTGATACCTTGGTTCTCAAAAACTAAGGGAAATACTTACGCTACTCTGCTGCATCATCCTATCCTCCTCGGGAAAACCAACGCAAGCTCAAGAGGTAGCAAGAAGAATTTCTGGCGCCGTTGCCGGGGAGTCTACGCAAAAAGTCAACATACCAAGTACCCCTCACAATCCCTATCTCTTGCATTACATTAGTTGCCATTTGCCTCTCATTTTCCTCTCCCCCACTTCACCCTTTTCGTTTTATTCTCCCTCTCCTTCTCCTTCTTCTTCTCCTTCTCCTTCTCCTTCCTCGTTTGCCTTTTTCTCGCTTGCCTTTTGTTTACTCGTGTGTTGGATTGCTTGTTTGTCGCGATGGCTCAAGATACTACCAAATTGTGTGACTTCACCAATACCAACAATAATGATTTCCTTAGCACTCCGATTGCTCCTCTTGCCAATACTGAATCTTGTGAAATCAATACTGCTTTGTTGAATCTTGTTATGAAATATCAATTCGCCGGCCTTCCTAGTGAAGATGCCGCTACTCATCTGAATAGCTTCGTTGATTTATGTGATATGCAAAAGAAAAAAGATGTCGATAATGATGTCGTTAAATTGAAGCTATTTCCTTTTTCGCTTAGAGATCGTGCCAAAGCTTGGTTTTCGTCTTTGCCTAAAAATATTATTGATTCTTGGAACAAGTGCAAAGATGCTTTTATCTCTAAGTATTTTCCTCCCGCTAAGATCATCTCTCTTAGAAACGATATTATGAATATTAAGCAACTTGATCATGAACATGTTGCATAAGCTTGGGTGAGAATGAAATTAATGATACGTAATTGTCCTACTCATGGTTTAAATTTGTGGATGATTATACAAGATTTTTATGCCGGATTGAATTTTGCTTCTAGAAATCTTTTAGATTTGGCCGCGGGAGGCACTTTTATGGAAATCACTTTAGGAGATGCTACTAAACTCCTAGATAATATTATGGTTAATTATTCTCAACGGCATACTGAAAGATCT
Source organism: Aegilops umbellulata (assembly GCA_032464435.1). Classification (NCBI taxonomy): domain Eukaryota; kingdom Viridiplantae; phylum Streptophyta; class Magnoliopsida; order Poales; family Poaceae; genus Aegilops; species Aegilops umbellulata. The sequence continues at coordinate 47,037,682 of CP136060.1, read as the reverse complement.
TCTAATAAAAAAGTGCATGCGATGGAAGAAATCAATGTTTTGAGTGGAAAGATGGATGAACTTATGAAATTATTTGCTACTAAGAGTGTTTCTTCTGATCCTAATGATATGCCTTTGTCTACTTTGATTGAGAATAACAATGAATCTATGGATGTGAATTTTGTTGGTAGGAATAATTTTGGTAACAACGCGTATAGAGGGAATTCTAATCCTAGGCCATATCCTAGTAATCCTTCTAATAATTATGGAAATTCCTACAACAACTCTTATGAAAATTATAATAAGATGCCCTCTGAATTTGAGAATAGTGTTAAAGAGTTTATGAATTCACAAAATAATTTTAATGCTTTGCTTGAAGAGAAATTGCTTAAAGTTGATGATTTGGCTAGGAACGTTGATAGAATTTCACTTGAGGTTGATTCTTTAAAGCTTAGATCTATTCCCCCTAAGCATGATATCAATGAGTCCCTCAAAGCTATGAGAATTTCCATTGATGAGTGCAAGGAAAGAACCGCTAGGATGCATGCTTCCGAAGATGCCTTTATTAAAGCGTGTTCTTCCAATTTCTATGAAAATCAAGATGAAGATCTAAAAGTTATTGCTGTGTCCCCTATCAAATCTTTGTTTTGCAATATGAATCTTGATGAAACTGAATATGATCTTCCTTTACCTAGAAGGCGTTCCAAAAATTCGGAGTATTTAGATCTTTATGATGAAATTGATGAAAGTGGGATTGAAAGAAATAAAAACTTAGATGTTGCTAAACCCACTATATTGGATTTCAAGGAATTTAATTATGAAAGTTGATCTTTGATTGATTGTATTTCCTTGTTGCAATCCGTGCTAAATTCTCCGCATGCTTATAGTCAAAAGAAAGCCTTCACCGAACATATTGTTGATGCCTTGATACAATCTTATGAAGAAAAACTTGAGTTGAAAATCTCTATCCCTAGAAAACTCTATGATGAGTGGGAACCAACTATTAAAATTAATATTAAAGATCATGAGTTTTATGCTTTGTGTGATTTCGGTGCTAGTGTCTCCACTATCCCCAAAACATTGTGTGATTTGCTAGATTTCCGTGATCTTGATGATTGCTCTTTAAACTTACATCTCGCGGATTCTACTATTAAGAAACCTATGGGAAGGATTAATGATGTTCTTATTGTTGCAAATAGGAATTATGTGCCTGTAGATTTCATTGTTCTCGATATATATTGCAATCCTTCTTGCCCTATTATTCTTGGTAGACCTCTCCTTAGAACGGTTGGTGTGATTATTGATATGAAGGAAGGGAATATTAGATTCCAATTTCCATTAAAAAAGGGAATGGAACACTTTCAAAGAAAGAAAATAAAATTGTCTTATGAAACCATCATGCCAGCCACTTATGGATTGCCTTCCAAAGATGGCAATACTTAGATCTATCCTCGCTTTTATGCCTAGCTAGGGGCGTTAAACGATAGCGCTTATTGGGAGGCAACCCAATTTTATTTTTAGTTTTTTGTGTTTTTTTATGTTAGGGAATAAATAACCCATCTACCTTCTGTTTGGATGTGATTTTGTGTTTTAATTAGTGTTTGTGCCAAGCTAGACCTATTGGATCTTCTTGGATGATAGTTATTTGATCTTGCTGTAATTTCCAGAAACTTTGCATTCAGTGCCCGAATTATTAAAAATCATCAGAACGTGATAAAATACTGATTCCAATTGCTTCTGATCAATAAACAAATTGTCTAGGTCTTCTAATTTTTGTACAATTTTTTGAGTTCCAGAAGTTTGCGTTAGTTACAGATTACTACAGACTGTTCTGTTTTTGACAGATTCTGTTTTTCGTGTGTTGTTTGCTTATTTTGAATCTATGGCTAGTATTGGAGGGTATGATCCATAGAGAACTTGGAATACAGTAGGTTTAAAACCAATATAAATAAATAATGAGTAATTACAGTACCTTGAAGTAGTCTTTTTTTTCTTTCTCTAACGGAGCTCACGAGATTTCTATTGAGTTTTGTGTTGTGAAGTTTTCAAGTTTTGGATGAATTCTTTTGATGGATTATGGAACAAGGAGTGGCAAGAGACTAAGCTTGGGGATGCCCATGGCACCCCCAAGATAATCCAAGGACACCAAAAAGTCAAAGCTTGGGGATGCCCCGGAAGGCATCCCCTCTTTCGTCCACTTCCATCGATAATTTACTTGGAGCTATATTTTTATTCATCAACATGATATGTGTTTTGGTTGGAGCGTCTTGTATTATTTGTGTCTTTGTTTGTTAGTGTGCCACAATCATCCTTGCTGTACACACCTTTGAGAGAGCCATCTATGACTTAAAATTTGTTAGAATACTCTTTGAGCTTCACTTATATCTTTTGAGCTAGGCAGTTTTGCTCTATGTGCTTCAGTTATATCTTTGGAGCGTTATAATTTTGCTCTATGTGCTTCACTTAGATTTTTTAGAGCACGGTGGTGGTTTGTTTTAAAGAAACTATTGATCTCTCATGCTTCATTTAAATTATTTTGAGAGTCGTAATAGCATGGTAAATTGCTTAATATTAATATGCTCGGTATTCAAGATTTGTGGAATTTTCTTTTGAGTGCGTTGAATACTAAGAAAAGATTGAAGCATGATAATTGTTTTGAGATATGGAGGTGATAATATTAGAGTCATGCTAGTGGAAGTAGTTGTGAATTTAAAGAATACTTGCGTTGAAGTTTGTGATTCCCGTAGCATGCACGTATGGTGAACCGTTATGTAACGAAGTCGGAGCATGAAGTGTTTATTGATTGTCCTCCTTATGAGTGGCGGTCGGGGATGAGCGATGGTCTTTTCCTACCAATCTATCCCCCTAGGAGCATGCGCGTAATACTTTGCTTTGATAACTTCTAGATTTTTGCAATAAGTATATGAGTTCTTTATGACTAATGTTGAGTCCATGGATTATACGCACTTTTCCCCATCCTTCCACCATTGCAAGCCTCTCTAATACCGCGCACTTTTCGCCGGTATCATACACCCACCATATATCTTCCTCAAAACAGCCACCATACCTACCTATCATGGCATTTCCATACCCATTCCGAGATATATTGCCATGCAACTTTCCACCGTTCCGTTTATTATGACACGCTCCATCATTTTCATATTGCTAGCATGATCATGTAGTTGACATCATATTTGTGGCAAAGCCACCTGAAAGTGCAACTATCCCTAGGTGGTTTTGGTAATTCATAACAACATATAGCTCATTGAGCTAATGATATTCCAAGATAACTATTTCAGGAAAGCTCAATGATTGGCATGGCATGAATGGTGAAAGTGGAACCCTCAAAATACTAAGGACAAAGTATTGGCTCAAGCTTAAAAGCTCAAGACTCTTCATTTTACATTTTAGTGATCCAAGATCACATTGAGTCCATAGGAAAAGCCAATACTATCAAGGAGGGATGAGGTGTTGCTTAATGAGCTCTTTGCCTTATGTGCTTAATGATATGCTCCAAAATCCTCAACTACTTTCCCATATCCACATATGACCTAAACCCTAAGCCAAACTCGGTAATACCGATTCTTTCTATCCGGCGCCACCGAGTCTTCATATGTCATAAGCCACTGCCAAAACCCTAGCAAATCGGTTTCACCGATAGGGATCTCGGTCTCACCGAGATGGGATTGCAATCTCTCTGTTTCCTTTTCGTAACTTTTCGGTCTCACTGAAAGAGCGGATCGATCCCACCGAGATTGTAATGCAAACTCTCTGTTTCCCTTTTGTAACTTTTCGGTCTCACCGAAAGAGCAAATCGGTCCCACCGAGTTTGTCTGACCAACTCTCTGGTTAGCTAATTACCAAATTGGTCTCACCGAGTTTGTGTAATCGGTCTCACCGAGATTACGTTATGCCCAAACCCTAACCATATCGGTCCTACCGAGATGCATGTCAGTCCCACCGAAAATCTCTAACGGTCACTAGGTTTACCTTTTCGGTCCGACCGAGTTTGTTGATTCGGTCCCACCGAGATTGGTAAATTGTGTGTAACGGTTGGATTTTAAGTGGAGGCTATATATACCCCTCCACCTCCTCTTCATTCGTGGAGAGATCCATCAGAACACATCTACACTTCCAACTCATATGTTCTGAGAGAGAACCACCTACTCATGTGTTGAGACCAAGATATTCCATTCCTACCATATGAATCTTGATCTCTAGCCTTCCCCAAGTTGCTTTCCACTCAAATCTTCTTTCCACCAAATCCAAATCCTGTGAGAGAGAGTTGAGTGTTGGGGAGACTATTATTTGAAGCACAAAAGCAAGGAGTTCATCATCAACACACCATTTGTTACTTCTTGGAGAGTGGTGTCTCCTAGATTGGCTAGGTGTCACTTGGGAGCCTCCGACAAGATTGTGGAGTTGAACCAACGAGTTTGTAAGGGCAAGGAGATCGCCTACTTCGTGAAGATCTGCCGCTAGTGAGGCAAGTCCTTCGTGGGCGATGGCCATGGTGGGATAGACAAGGTTGCTACTTCGTGGACCCTTCGTGGGTGGAGCCCTCCGTGGACTCGCGCAACCGTTACCCTTCGTGGGTTGAAGTCTCCACTAACGTGGATGCAGGATAGCACCACCTATCCGAACCACGGGAAAAACATCCGTGTCTCCAATAGCATTTGAATTCTCCAAACCCTTCCCTTTACATTCTTGCAAGTTGCATGCTTTACTTTCCGCTGCCTATATACTCTTTGCATGCTTGCTTGAATTGTGCGATGATTGCTTGACTTGTCCTAAAGTTGCTAAAATCTGCCAAGAACTAAAATTGGGAAAAGGTTATGTTTTTATTTGGTCAAGTAGTCTAATCACCCCCCTCTAGACATACTTCCGATCCTACAAGTGGTATCAGAGCTTTGGTCTCCATTTGCTTTGATTTCCATAGCTTTTGGTGGTCATAGCCTTGGTTTCACAACCTAGGAGAGTATGGCGTCTAGTGACGGAAATTATCACCATAGAGGTCCTTACTTTGATGGTACTAACTTTGCTAGTTGGAAGCATAAAATGAAAATGCATATTCTTGGACATAACCCAGCCATTTGGGCTATTGTGTGTGTTGGCTTGCAAGGTGACTTCTTCGACGGGAAAGAACCAAACCGTGAAGCTACCGCGGATGAGTTGAAGATGCTACAACACAACGCTCAAGCTTGTGATATTCTCTTGAACGGATTGTGCCCCGAAGAATTCAACAAAATCAGCCGTCTTGAGAATGCAAAGGAAGTTTGGGATACTTTGATTGATATGCACGAGGGTACCGACTCCATCACGGAATCCAAATTGGATGTGCTTCAAAGTCAACTTGACAAGTTCAAAATGAAGGATGGTGAAGGTGTCGCTGAAATGTACTCTAGGCTTGCTCTCATCACAAATGAGATTGCCGGCTTAGGGAGTGAAGAGATGACCGACAGATTCATCATCAAGAAGATCCTAAGAGCCTTGGATGGAAAATATGATACCGTGTGCACATTGATCCAAATGATGCCCAATTACAAAGATCTCAAGCCAACGGAAGTCATTGGAAGAATTGTTGCTCATGAGATGTCACTCAAGGATAAAGAGGAACTTCACAACAAATCAAGTGGTGCTTACAAAGCCTCATGTGAAGCCCCCACATCATCAAGTGAGAAACAAAACTTCAATGAAGAACTGAGCTTAATGGTGAAGAACTTCAATAAGTTCTACAAGAGTAGAAGCAAAGATAGAAGCTCCAAGTCAAGGTCCTACAATGACAAAAGATCTTCTAGTCGAGAGCGAAACTGCTACAATTGTGGAAGACCCAGACACTATTCCAATGAGTGTACGGCTCCCTACAAAAGAAGAGAAGATTCTCCAAAAAGAAGAAGCAAAAGAGAGGAATCACCATCACGAGAGAGAAGGAGTAGAGATGATCGTTATGAACGAAGATACTCACGGAGAAGCAAGGATTCGGAAAGGAAGGAAAAATCATCAAGGAGCTACACAAAACGAAGACATCAAGCTCATGTTGGTGAATGGGTATCCGGCTCCGACTCTGACAACCACTCCGAGAGAAGTTATCACTCCGACTCCGAATATACTCAAGATGAAGGTGTTGCCGGTCTAGCACTTGTGTCAACCAACTCCTACGACATATTTGATTCACCAAATGAAGGAATTGGAAGATGTTTCATGGCCAAAGGTCCTAAGGTAACTCATCCTGAGTATGTAGATTTTAATAGTGATGAAGATGACTTGTTAGGCGATGATGATTTACTTGTTGACAACTCTAGTGATGAATCCTATGATGAAACGTCAATTAATCATGCTAAAATGAATGACAATGATATGGAGAAAATTGAGGCTCTAACTAAAGAACTAAACACTCTTAAGTTAGCTCATGAAACTATCTTCGAAGATCATCGAGAACTTTTATGGGCTCATGAGAAGTTACGCTTTGAAAAGCTCAATCTTGAGCAAGAGCATGAGCTTTTAAAGGCAATCAATGATGATCTCCGCAAGAAAAGTTCTTCTTACATTGCCAAATGTTTACTCTTATCCACTTACATGCCTCAAGTCAAGTCTAGTAACAAGAACAAGAAAGATTCTTCTTCTAGTAGTAACAATGATCATGTTAAATCCAATATTGTTGCTTCTAGTAGTTCTCTTGATTCCACTAATGATTCTCTTAGCCAAGTTACACTTGAGAGAGAAAATAGCATATTGAAGGAAATCATAGAGAAAGGAGTGTACAAAAGCCTTGCCGGAAGTAAGCAATTCGAGGAGATTGTACGCAAGCAAGGAAGGCACCAGAAGAATCAAGGTGTTGGTTTTGAACGAAAGTTCAATGCCAATGGAGTTGAGTGGGAAGAAGATCAATACCCCAAGACAAAGTTTGTTCCTCAACAAGAGAAGTATGACCCAACTTCTTTCAAGGGGACACAAACTCAAGATGATCTTCCACCACAAGACTACAAGCAAAAAGGCAAGGACAAGCTTCAAGAGGAAATAGATGCATTTGAAGAAGCTCCTAAGACCTTAGTCAAGTGGATTCCCAAGACTACTTCAAGTTCCACTTCATCAAGTATGACTACAACTCCAAGGATTCCCATCAAGTTGGTGTGGATCCAAAATAAGAAGAACTAGAGAGTTCTTGAGGGTGACTCCGCCAACAAACTTCACTCTTATCATTTTTGCAAGAACAAGTGCAATCAACTTCCACATCTTGCACTAGTTCAAGGAGTCACAAACCCTCTTGTTGGTAAGTCAAGGGACAAGGTAACCTAAAAGCTTTCATAGACATCATCTTGTATGTGCATCACTCTATGTCTATGGATATACTTGCTTGTTCCTTGTGGGACTAACCCATGTAGGTATTGAAAGTGCAATTCACTCAAAAGGATAGCTCCAAGTGATCTACATCAACATTGAGCATCCACATCTTCAACATCTACATGAAGTCATCATCGACAAAACCCAAGGTTAGTTCATCCCTCTTCGGGGGGATATCACATCTAGGCGGAGCTTTACTCTAAGACTTGAGCTAAAGCGACTCTAATGATGTGAACACAACAATGCTTTATGTAAAAGTGGTAACCCCAATTGAGCTTAAACGATGAGTATGACCTATGATCAAATGTTCTCATTTGAGTCCTAAGTCAATATACTCATATATAGATGACCTAGTCATCGCCAATTGCTTGATAGATGCTAGAATTGGTTGTGCATGTTTTGTCACATATTTCAATTGCCATTTTATTGTGTGAGCATGTTGGTTGCATATTTTACTCATTCGAGGACATCCACTTGTTGTTTTGATTGTTTGGTTTTATTGTTCTTTTGCCAAGTGGATGGACAAGAATGCCTAAGAACCCCCTCTAGCTATCTATGCTTTTCTCGTCTCAAACTCTATTCATGCTACATCACAAAATTGATCAAGTCAGATTCGAACCACTCTGTGTGAGGAGCACTCGGAGTCCCTGATTCGTCATAGACTTAAACTTCCAAAACCTCTTTGTAATTTTCGGTCTGACCGATACCCCACTTTCGGTCCTACCGAGATCATCAAGTTGATCTAAGTTTTTAATCTCGGTGCAACCGATTTGAACTATTCGGTCACACCGAGTTGCAATAACTGTACACAGTTTTGCATCTCGGTGCCACCGAGTTGTTCCACTCGGTCACACCGACAGCGTCGGGCTATATATAGACACGGGCAAAATTTTGGAAATTTCTCCGAACCTCTTCGCCCGCGCCATAGCTCGCTCTGCCGACGTGGTCTCCGGATCGTCTCCTTGCCGCCACCAGCCTCCAGTCGCTGGTCTCCGTCGCCGTCAATGGGAATCAACCCCGCCGTTGCCGCCGTAGCGAGTCTCCGCCGAACTAGGGTACGGACTCAATCTTTGTGCTATTCCCCAATCCGATTCCTAGCACATTGTGATCATAATGATTCTTGCCATGTTTGATAAACTTCTATCCAGTCAAAGAACTCGTAGATTAGTTTTGATTCGAAAATTTTAGGGTTAGGTTTCCGCCGAAACCATCTCGGACCCACCGAGTTGAAAAACTCGGTCCCACCGATTTGGCCTATGCCATTGCACAAGTGAAACTCGGTCTGACCGAGTGTAACTAATCGGTGTGACCGATTTTTGAACTTTGTGAAACCCTAGCAGTCTCGGTGCCACCGAACTGTGACTCGGTCTGACCGAATTCACTAGTTTAGGTTCCAAAAACTGCTTCGGTATCACCAGTTTAAACATCGGTAGATCCGAGATGCTTTCTGTGGGAAACTAAAACTAAGTTTTTGAATCATTCTTTTTGCAAAAATATCTGCATTTTGGGATGCTCATCCACTCTACCTCATCTATAAACTATTCACAGGGGTCAGCACTCAGCAGTCAGCTTGTTCATCATGTCAGATCAAAGTGATAGTCAGAATCAGTCAGAGCAGCTTGTGCACATGAGTGAGGGCACTAGTCCCTCCAGTTCCTCAGATGATGGCAGCAGGAGCACCCCTAGCAATCTGCCAAAAGCTGCCACAAGACAGAGAAAGAAGAGAACTTGAGACTCAGAGGATGAAGATTATGTGGCAGAGGAAGAGGCAACTTCCAAGAGAGTTGTGCTGAAGAAAGAATATGGCTCAGCTGCAGCCATCAAGCCAGGCATGCACAAAAAGGCACCTTCTAGAAGAGTTCCAACCTCCAAGCCAAGGAAGGCTGTGCCTGAGGAAACTATGAAGCTCACAAAGTGGAATGAGGAACTTATCATGCAGTTCTACTCCACAGCACACTTTTACCCAGATGGAAGGATCACATGGATGTCTGAAGGTACAAGGTACCACTCAACTGTTGAGGAATGGGCAAAGTTGATCAATGCCCCAGAGGAAAATGAAGATGACTTGGATGTCTATTCCAAGAAGAAGATGGACCACAACTCCATGATCAACATGTACAAAGAGATCCCTGACAAGGCACTTGAAACTTTCAAGTATGGATCTGTACACTATCTTGTGTCAGGATTGCCAACCATCAATTGGATCTTAAGGCACACTCTGTTGCCCAGGTCAGGTGATCACAAGATGATCAGAGGTCATGCAATCAATTTGCTTCATATCTTTGATGTGCCTCAGAAGTTCAAAGTCATGAGCCTTATGATAGAAACAATCAAGAGGACTACAGCAGACCAGAAGAGGAGCTGTGGATATGCCCCTCAGATCCAAGAACTGATCAACTCCAAGATGGGCACTGGCATATATCTTTTGGATAAGGAACATCTGCCTATTCATCCTGATTTTGAAGACAATGAGGTTGTGATGAACAAAGATGAATCATCTTCAGCCCATGCACAAGCACAGAAGGAGAAGGCAAGGAAGGAGAAAGCTGCAAGGATGCCAACTCAAGAGGAGGCATCTGAATACTTCTTGAAAACCAAGCAAGAGCAGCTTAGTTACCTGATTGCATCCACCCTGCGGATTGAGAAAGGTTAGGCCAACCTAACTCAGAACCAGGCAAGCTTAGAGAGAATCATAGAACAGAAGTTCTATGACTTGGATATCAAGGTGACAGAGATTCAGACTGCAGTGGAGCAACTCCAAGATGACATGTAGGAGAGGAGAGGGAAGACAACCACATATGCATTTGCCAGAGTGCCACGAGGTCCAAGGTCGTCTGCAGTGCCAGTTCCTGACACAAGAGTAACCGCCTCAGCACCAGCCGCAGCACCAACCCAACCTGCTCCAGCATCCACTTCAGCTCCAACTCCAACAGCATCTACGGAAGCCTTCGTCCTTGGAGTGATCCAGACTCCACCACCACCTGAAGATCAAGCCTGAGTGTCGATCTAGCACTATGCATTTTCTAGGAACTTTTTGGTAACTTGTTGCCAAAGGGGGAGAAAAATGTATAGATCATAGGCTTCGAGAGAGAGTGTTGCTTTTATTCTCTCTTGCTTTTATTTGGTGGTCCTTAAAACATTGTTTGCTTTTGGTTGAGATACTTTGTTATGCTTGTGAGACATTGATGATCATGTGTTTGATCATAAGCTACACTTATGCATGCTTGATATATCTTATCTATCTTATGTGATCATTCACTTTGCCTTGGTGATGAATGCATGTATTTCATTATTAATCATTTTGAGCGCTCCACCAAGATGTATGTGACATGGAAGAGTAACCCATAATTCTAACTTCTTGTGCATTTGCAGTCCAAAGCAAATTTTAAATATGCACAAATTTAGGGGGAGCTCTTACTTATCACATACTTCTCAAAGCGACGATGTAATTCATTCTTATTATCATTTGTCGAAGCTTTGATCTATATGTTGTCATCAATTACCAAAAAGGGGGAGATTGAAAGTGCAACTATCCCTAGGTGGTTTTGGTAATTCATAACAACATATAGCTCATTGAGCTAATGATATTCCAAGATAACTATTTCAGGAAAGCTCAATGATTGGCATGGCATGAATGGTGAAAGTGGAACCCTCAAAATACTAAGGACAAAGGATTGGCTCAAGCTCAAAAGCTCAAGACTCTTCATTTTACATTTTAGTGATCCAAGATCACATTGAGTCCATAGGAAAAGCCAATACTATCAAGGAGGGATGAGGTGTTGCTTAATGAGCTCTTTGCCTTATGTGCTTAATGATATGCTCCCAAATCCTCAACTACTTTCCCATATCCACATATGACCTAAACCCTAAGCCAAACTCGGTAATACCGATTCTTTCTATCCGGCGCCACCGAGTCTTCATATGTCATAAGCCACTGCCAAAATCCTAGCAAATCGGTTTCACCGATAGGGATCTCGATCTCATCGAGATGGGATTGCAATCTCTCTGTTTCCTTTTCGTAACTTTTCGGTCTCACAGAAAGAGCGGATCGGTCCCACCGAGATTGCAATGCAAACTCTCTGTTTCCCTTTTGTAACTTTTCGGTCTCACCGAAAGAGCAAATCGGTCCCACCGAGTTTGCCTGACCAACTCTCTGGTTAGCTAATTACCAAATCGGTCTCACCGAGTTTGTGTAATCGGTCTCACCGAGATTACGTTATGCCCAAACCCTAACCATATCGGTCCTACCGAGATGCATGTCAGTCCCACCGAAAATCTCTAACGGTCACTAGGTTTACCTTTTCGGTCCGACCGAGTTTGTTGATTCGGTCCCACCGAGATTGGTAAATTGTGTGTAACGGTTGGATTTTAAGTGGAGGCTATATATACCCCTCCACCTCCTCTTCATTCATGGAGAGAGCCATCAGAACACATCTACACTTCCAACTCATATGTTCTGAGAGAGAACCACCTACTCATGTGTTGAGACCAAGATATTCCATTCCTACCATATGAATCTTGATCTCTAGCCTTCCCCAAGTTGCTTTCCACTCAAATCTTCTTTCCACCAAATCCAAATCCTGTGAGAGAGAGTTGAGTGTTGGGGAGACTATCATTTGAAGCACAAAAGCAAGGAGTTCATCATCAACACACCATTTGTTACTTCTTGGAGAGTGGTGTCTCCTAGATTGGCTATGTAACATGCCAAAATTCTAAATTTTGGAATGTTATAATAAATAGATAGTTTTGATTGATTGTTTGATTGATTGACTGAAAGTGAGTGAATTCGAAACTTTTTGAAAGTTAAATGAGAGGGAATAAAAGGACTTTCCCAAACTTTCATATTTGCTTTCTGATCTCCATGAATTCAAATTCTTTTCAAATACAAAACCCTTGAGCGAAGATGATATGACTTCTTCCATTTAAATTAAATGAAAGGGTATTTGAAAATAATTGAATTTCATTTGGAAATATTTCAATTCATAAACTTCATTCAGCTCAATGATTTTCACAAGTGAAGATAAAATGACTTCTTCAAAATATACGAAATATGAGTTGGAAGTTTCAAAGAATTAAATTCAAAGTTCTTTTGAATTTATTTTTCAATTTGGAGTTCTTTGAGATTTACTCAAATTGTTTTTCTCCAAAAAAAATATATATGGAAATTAGGGTAACATGATTCCCAACAACAGAAAATTGGAGAAAAATTAATTTGAAATCATTTTGGTATTTTTAAAATGATTTCTGTTGGATTTTAGTAGGGCAGTATCACTCTTTGATTTATTGGCATTTGTGTGGAGTTTATTTTACTCTATAAAAATGTCCACCTTGTAGGAAATATTTTTATGAAAATTTTGATATATAATATGCCTATATAATTTATGTATTTCTTTTGTTTTATTTCTTTTGGTTTGTCTGTGTTAAAAAAAAGTTAAAAAAATTCAGACCCGCCGACCGCGCCAGGCCAGCCGGCCTAGCAAGCGGCCCAGCCAGCCGCGCCTCCCCGCAGCCCACCTCCCCGTGCGCGCGCCCGCAGCAGGCCGCGGCCCAGCCCACCTCCCGGTCGTCCCCGACCCGCTGCCGGAGTCCGACTCCAGCACTCCTCGCCGGCGACGCCGTGTCCAGGCGGGACTCCTCTCCCTCTGCCCCTCGCGCAAGCCGACCCCCTCCTCCTATTTATACCGCCGCCCGTGCCCCGTTCCTCCTCCTTTGCCGCAAACCGCAGCCGCCGCCGCCCTCGCCGGAGTTCCCGCCTCCGACGAGATCTGCCGCTGCCGCCGCGCCCCGTTCCGTCACCCTCAACCTCCGCCGCCGCCGCCATCGCCTTCCCCTACTCGCGCAGCTTCTCCCTGACCCCGCGGCCTCGCCGGAGGACCGCCGGAGCAGCCACCCCGACGACCCCGACGCCGCTGCTGTCTCCTTCTCCGGCGACATCGACGCCCACCACCGCGGTAAGCCGTCGGTGCTCCTCGTCCGTCCGATCTAGGTTAGATGGATAGGATTAGATTAGTTTTTTTATTTTTATTTTTGGATCATTTTTCTTTACTTAGTGAACGTTCACTGCTTTGCCTTCGCAGCGAATGGTTTTTAACTAGTAGATTGCTGCCACGTGTCCAGGGACCCAGTTGCAGTTATAAGTTTCATAGATTAGTCCCTGGATTTTTCAGAACAGCCCCTGAACTTCAAAACCCTCCAACTTTTTATCCGTAACTCCGGTTTAAGCGATTCTTTTTGCAAAGTACTCCTTGGATTTTGGAGATTGAGCAAATCAAATTTATTCAACTTCAAATCTAGTTCAAACCTTCAATCGATCGTAACTCTTGAACCGGAGCTCCGTTTTGTATGAAACCAACGCCAAATTCTTTGTTATGATCCCCTCTATCCAGTAATCCAACTCAAACATGTTTTTGAAAGTTTTAAAATTTGAATTCAAACAGATTTGTATTTGAACTTCGTTTGATCATAATTTGAGTTTCGTAGCTCCGTTTGAGTCGATTCTTTTTGCAAATTAAAGCTCTTGACCTAAACTTTCTGGTAAGGCCAAACTCACATAATTTTGGTACTGTTAGAAATTGTTTTATGTTGCAAGAGTTATTTTCTTGGTTTTGATGTTTTTCGAACTGTCTTCTTCGTTCTTCCCGATCTTTTGAGTGATTCCTTATGTGTGGTTACTATTGCTTGCTTACGATAGATTGACCGGAGTGTGACGAGTAGATCTATCAAGTGTGTTGAGTGCGAATCATCTTCATCAACTTTGCAGGCAAGTAACACTTTGATCATACCCTTTTCTACTACCCAGTTTTATTGCATTAGATCAATCCTCAAACACTGCATGATTAGGATCTAATTAAATTGTGGGATGGGAAGTAGTTGAGGTAGTACCTATTACCTATTTTACTTATGAAACCTTGGGAGTTACTTCTACGTTTGCTTATTATGCCATGCTATGCTCGTAGACGTGGATTGGGTTTTGAGAGTATTTCATGACAGATGTGAGATTGTTAATTAATGGTTTACTTAAGGTGGCAACTTAAACACACATCTGGGTGGATTGAGGCACCTGGGTATTCTAGGACTTGCCTGTCTAGGCACCTGGGTATTCCAGGACTTGCCTGTTTTTCTTTTGGACCGCCACCCAGGCTCAAAGGGATCATGAGATTATTCATGCTAGAAACTTCCGTGTGCAGCCACAAGCCATTATGGGCTCTGGCATAGTTGATTAAGTTGTGCGAACTCTTACAGGGTAGACTAGCAGATGTAGGGGAAAGTAGGTGTACCGGTCTATCCAACGTAAGGTGCTAGCGCTACCGAAAGACTATGTCTCGGTCATCCGTTTCTCAAACATCATGTAGTGCGAGAAATCAAACGGAGGCGATCGAGTCTTGTGGGGAAAAGTGCGCAAACCTCTGCAGTGTGTACAAACTAATCATGATTAGCCGTGTCCCCGGTTATGGACGTTTTGAGTGTCTAGTTCTTGGATTTTCCTGTTGATCTCATCACGTTACTTTAACAAATTTTGTTGGGATGTTAATGATTACTTTTAATTGGGATTGAGAATGTTGTCAACCATTCTCAATGTTTAACAACCACCATGATAGTTAAATAAAATTATTCCTTTGCAGTAGGGAAAAATTGGAAGAGTTTGATGACTTTGAAGATTTATTGACCATTAGAAGCCCAAACCCCTATTATATACCTACGTTAGATGCGACGTTTGTGAGCTGTCATTTGTTTGTTGTTTTTCCGACAGCCACAATAAAATATGTCTTTCAAAACTTTTGTTTGCATTGTGTGCATCCCTCTCGATCTCTCTTATCCCACCCCAAAACCCCTGGACCCAATAGAGGATGAATGGAGACGAGCTTGTATTTTCTGGACCGATGAGTCAATTGGAGACAGACCGATGGATTCAGAACATGGAGGATCATATGGAGAACAACCCTATAGTCGGAAAGGATATGGCCCAGCATGCTCTTCAATGCTTTGAAAGAGGTGCTGCTACTTGGTGGAGGATGTACAAAACCATCAATGGATGGCAAAGAATAACCACTTGGAAAGAATTTAATTTGACACTGCTAATATCTCGGTTTGTGTCCCAGAAATTGAAGCCTTCGGGAAAGGATATGAAGAAACCTTGTGCATGCAAGCTCTATGGAGAAATAGGACACACCCATAAGGAACACAAGGATGAATGCCCTAATTGTGAAGGAAGTCACCCAGCTGAAGAATGCCCAACTAGGCAGGTTACTTATTTCTTGTGTGAAGGAACTACCCACTACCCTGCTCAGTGTCACTTTTACCCCATGGTACAAAGAACCATCCAGCAGAAAAAAGAAGCAATGAAAGGAGCCCTAATGGGAATTCTAAAAGAACCTGCGATGAAGGAAGAGGTGGAGGACACACCCAAAGAGGAACCAATTGAACCCTGCACCAAGTCTTGCTATTCATGTGGAGAAGAAGGACACATCTCCCAGAATTGTACGAAGGGGAATCTAGCAAAATTCCCGACGGAGGAAGTAGAGTATGACCCACAGGAAATAGAAGCTCTGATTAGAATGGAAAAGTCCAGAAAGAGAAGTAAATTGAATTCCAGGAAGAATCTGAGACATATCACCTGTTATAGGTGCAAGGAGTCAGGGCACTACCTCAGCAATTGCCCAAAAAGGAAGCCAAGGACCCAAGGAGGATATATAATCACAAGAAAACCTCGAAACTTGTCAGAAGTAAAATGTTTCCTTTGTAATGAAGCAGGGCACTTTGCCAGAGATTGTCCGAAGGAGATGGAGACTTGTGATAAATAGTTGAGTTTGTAACAGAAGAAATGTAGTAGTAGTAGTAGTAGTGAGAACATTTTCCTTTATATTGAGGTATTGAGTTGAGGCATGTAATGGAAAAACATGAGAATGTAATAATTTGAGATTCAATAAAGTTAGCAGTGTTGGTACTGATTTGGATTTTATGAGTCACTCTATGAGGAAAGATGTTGACCATTTTCAAGGATATGAGAAATATGGTCTATGGAATATTGGAGCATTTTAAGGGTGGTAGTACCCTGTAAGAACCGTTGACCCCTGGAAAAAAAATAAGGATACCCCACTGAGTGGATTTCGGTCAAAAGGAATACGAGTTTTGTCTCGATATGTATGATACCCAAGAGTGTGTGGGATGAAATTGGAGACCGTCAGTTGTTGGACCAAATGTGATCAAGGAGTCAGAAGAGAATGTTAAGTTGATTCGGGATAGACTGAAGGTAGCTCAGTCCAGGCAGAAGAGTTATGCAGACTCAAAAATGCAAGGAGATAGTCTATGAAATTGGAGATAGAGCATGTCTTCGTGTGTCCCCTCTGCAAGGAGTTAAACGAATTGGAGTTAAGGGAAAGTTAGCCCCGAGATTTGTAGGACCATACCGAGTTTTGGAGCGTATGGGAGAAGTGGCCAACAAGTTGGAGTTACCCAAAGGACTGTCAGGAGCTCATGATGTGTTTCATGTTACACAATTGAAGAAGTGCCATGCAGAGATGGCCAATATTCCCCTGTAAGGACGTTTGACCCTGGAAAGAATAAAGATGTTCCACGAAATGGAGTATGGAATTCATAAGTATAAGTTTTTATCTGGATATGTGAGGTATCCCAAGAGTATGGATGGATGAAGTATTAAAGGAGGTAGAATGTTGGTAATATGGAGCAATTGTAACCCCGCGATGAGTTTGAGTAATCACGTTTTAGTTTGGTGCCAAAAGAAGGAAGACGACATTACAATTGAATGGATTTTAAGTATGCTAAAAGGCTGGAAGTTGGATGTTGGAATAATGATCAGTTGCCCAGATGATGAGTTCAAGGTTGACAAGTGATGAGATGGACCATAACCCACAGGCCCCAGGACCTGCCGAGAAGCAAACACACTCTCGCTGAAGGAAAAACCCTGGAGGAAGCTACGATTTTATCGATAGACGATCTTATAGGAGTTTACGCAAAACCTGAGGGTTGGGAAGGAACGATAGATGTTTGTTTGGCTTGCAGAATCTATGGATTTATCCGAACTTGGTTCGTCGACAAGAGAAATTCTGCAATGCTTGTGAGGATGACTGAGTGTTAGAATGCGAGATTCGCTAAACCGTATACAAGGTAATGATTTGGGTGCGGGATGGATTGATCACCATACCGACTTACTCTTATTATTCGCCTTGCTATGTGGGATGGTAAATCTGAGTGACTTACCTATAGTAGAGAGACGACGATATTAAACCTTGTTTGAACCTTAGATTGGTATAGCAATTTTCCCCTTGTACAAGGCAGCTTTTGCCAACCGTAGGTTATATGGTGAGGATCAACCCAGACCCATTTCCTGCAGGAGAAACCATAAATTGTTGACCACCATGAGATATTGATAGTTGTTTAGTATTGGCGCCAGACCCGTCAGCTAAGAAGACCCAATATCGGAATAACCTTACCAAGAGGAAAGGACAAAAGAATTCAGGAAAAGGTTATGCCACTATCGGAAGAGCCCAGAGAAGGAATTACCCTTACGATTTGAGAAGACCGACACCGTCAATAATAAGGATGGAGTATATGAGTTTTGATGGAACCGTAACAACGATCCTAAGGGTGGTAGCACCCAAGACCCCGGAGCTGATCGATGGATATTGAGAAGACCCCCAAACCCTAACCTTTTCTTGCTAGCCTCTCCGAATCTAGAGGACGAGATTCATTTTAAGGGTGGTAGGTTTGTAACATCCCAAAATTCTAAATTTTGGAAAATGTTATAATAAATAGATAGTTTTGATTGATTGTTTGATTGATTGACTGAAAATGAGTGATTCGAAACTTTTTTAAAGTTAAATGAGAGGGAATAAAAGGACTTTCCCAAACTTCCATATTTGCTTTCTGATCTCCATGAATTCAAATTCTTTTCAAATACAAAACCCTTGAGCGAAGATGATATGACTTCTTCCATTTAAATTAAATGAAAGGGTATTTGAAAATAATTGAATTTCATTTGGAAATATTTCAATTCATAAACTTCATGCAGCTCAATGATTTTCACAAGTGAAGATAAAATGACTTCTTCAAAATATACGAAATATGAGTTGGAAGTTTCAAAGAATTAAATTCAAAGTTCTTTTGAATTTTTTTTTCAATTTGGAGTTATTTGAGTTTTACTCAAATTGTTTCTCTACAAAAATAAAATATATGGAAATTTGGGTAACATGATTCCCTACAACAGAAAATTGGAGAAAAATTAATTTGAAATCATTTTGGTATTTTTAAAATGATTTCTGTTGGATTTTAGTAGGGCAGTATCACTCTTTGATTTATTGGCATTTGTGTGGATTTTATTTTACTCTATAAAAATGTCCACCTTGTAGGAAATATTTTTATGAAAATTTTGATATATAATATGCCTATATAATTTATGTATTTCTTTTGTTTTATTTCTTTTGGTTTGTCTGTGTTAAAAAAAAGTTAAAAAAAATTCAGACCCGCCGACCGCGCCAGGCCAGCCGGCCTAGCAAGCGGCCCAGCCAGCCGCGCCTCCCCGCAGCCCACCTCCCCGTGCGCGTGCCCGCAGCAGGCCGCGGCCCAGCCCACCTCCCGGTCGTCCCCGACCCGTCGCCGGAGTCCGACTCCAGCACTCCTCGCCGGCGACGCCGTGTCCAGGCAGGACCCCTCTCCCTCTGCCCCTCGCGCAAGCCGACCCCCTCCTCCTATTTATACCGCCGCCCGGGCCCCGTTCCTCCTCCTTTTCCGCAAACCGCAGCCGCCGCCGCCCTCGCCGGAGTTCCCGCCTCCGACGAGATCTGCCGCTGCCGCCGCGCCCCGTTCCGTCACCCTCAAGCTCCGCCGATGCCGCCATCGCCTTCCCCTACTCGCGCAGCTTCTCCCCGACCCCGCGGCCACGCCGGAGGACCGCCGGAGCAGCCACCCCGACGACCATGACGCTGCTGCCGTCTCCTTCTCCGACGACGTCGACGCCCACCACCGCGGTAAGCCGCCGGTGCTCCTCGTCCGTCCGATCTAGGTTAGATGGATAGGATTAGATTAGTTTTTTTATTTTTATTTTTGAATCGTTTTTCTTTACTTAGTGAACGTTCACTGCTTTGCCTTCGCAGCGAATGGTTTTTAACTAGTAGATTTCTGCCACGTGTCCAGGGACCCAGTTGCAGTTATAAGTTTCATAGATTAGTCCCTGGATTTTTCAGAACAGCCCCTGAACTTCAAAACCCTCCAACTTTTTATCCGTAACTCCGATTTAAGCGATTCTTTTTGCAAAGTACTCCTTGGATTTTGGAGATTGAGCAAATCAAATTTATTCAACTTCAAATCTAGTTCAAACCTTCAATCGATCGTAACTCTTGAACCGGAGCTCCGTTTTTAATGAAACCAACGCCAAATTCTTTGTTATGATCCCCTCTATCCAGTAATCCAAGTCAAACATGTTTTTGAAAGTTTTAAAATTTGAATTCAAACAGATTTGTATTTGAACTTCGTTTGATCATAATTTGAGTTTCGTAGCTCCGTTTGAGTCGATTCTTTTTGCAAATTAAAGCTCTTGACCTAAACTTTCTGATAAGGCCAAACTCACATAATTTTGGTACTGTTAGAAATTGTTTTATGTTGCAAGAGTTATTTGCTTGGTTTTGATGTTTTCCGAACTGTCTTCTTCGTTCTTCCCGATCTTTTGAGTGATTCCTTATGTGTGGTTACTATTGCTTGCTTACGATAGATTGACCGGAGTGTGACAAGTAGATCTATCAAGTGTGTTGAGTGCGAATCATCTTCGTCAACTTTGCAGGCAAGTAACACTTTGATCATACCCTTTTCTACTACCCAGTTTTATTGCATTAGATCAATCCTCAAACACTGCATGATTAGGATCTAATTAAATTGTGGGATGGGAAGTAGTTGAGGTAGTACCTATTACCTGTTTTACTTATGAAACCTTGGGAGTTACTTCTACGTTTGCTTATTATGCCATGCTATGCTTGTAGACGTGGATTGGGTTTTGAGAGCATTTCATGACAGATGTGAGATTGTTAATTAATGGTTTACTTAAGGTGGCAACTTAAACACACATCTGGGTGGATTGAGGCACCTGGGTATTCCAGGACTTGCCTGTCTAGGCACCTGGGTATTCCAGGACTTGCCTGTTTTTCTTTTGGACCGCCACCCAGGCTCAAAGGGATCATGAGATTATTCATGCTTGAAACTTCCGTGTGCAGCCACAAGCCATTATGGGCTCTGGCATAGTTGATTAAGTCGTGCGAATTCTTACAGGGTAGACTAGCAGATGTAGGGGAAAGTAGGTGTACCGGTCTATCCAACGTAAGGTGCTAGCGCTACCGAAAGACTATGTCTCGGTCATCCGTTTCTCAAACATCATGTAGTGCGAGAAATCAAACGGAGGCGATCGAGTCTTGTGGGGAAAAATGCGCAAACCTCTAGAGAGTGTACAAACTAATCATGATTAGCCGTGTCCCCGGTTATGGACGTTTTGAGTATCTAGTTATTGGATTTTCCTGTTGATCTCATCACGTTACTTTAATAAATTTTGTTGGGATGTTAATGATTACTTTTAATTGGGATTGAGAATGCTGTCAACCATTCTCAATGTTTAACAACCACCATGATAGTTAAATAAAAGTATTCCTTTGCAGTAGGGAAAAATTGGCTTTTCGCAAAAACATTATAACCATAGAGCTTTTCCACCAGCCATATATGCATGTAGTGATAGCCATTGTTCATCATTATCTCTATGGTGTGAATTTGCCAGTACATTCAATGTACAGACCCGTTTCGGGCTGCAACGTCTCATGTTGCAGGTTTTCTTAAGACGAGTAAGTGATACGTTAGGGTTACGATTTCTACACTCAACTTTGCCGTTGGTGTTGATGGGAATCCACAACCTTGTTGCTTCTGCTATATTGGATTGAGGTAATAGTATTTACGTTACTTTATACATGTGATTTACCTCTATTATAAATCCTTCGAGTACTGTGTGTGTCAGCATACCGATCCAGGGATGACACGTAAGCACAGAGACTTGTCCCATTCGGGTCGGGTCGCTACAGGCTAGGTGTCACTTGGGAGCCTCCGACAAGATTGTGGAGTTGAACCAAGGAGTTTGTAAGGGCAAGGAGATCGCCTACTTCGTGAAGATCTACCGCTAGTGAGGCAAGTCCTTCGTGGGCGATGGTCATGGTGGGATAGACAAGGTTGCTACTTCGTGGACCCTTCTTGGGCGGAGTCCTCCGTGGACTCGCGCAACCGTTACCCTTCGTGGGTTGAAGTCTCCACTAACGTGGATGTAGGATAGCACCACCTATCCGAACCACGGGAAAAACATCCGTGTCTCCAATAGCGTTTGAATTCTCCAAACCCTTCCCTTTACATTCTTGCAAGTTGCATGCTTTACTTTCCGCTGCCTATATACTCTTTGCATGCTTGCTTGAATTGTGTGATGATTGCTTGACTTGTCCTAAAGTTGCTAAAATCTGCCAAGAACTAAAATTGGGAAAAGGTTAAGTTTTTATTTGGTCAAGTAGTCTAATCACCCCCCTCTAGACATACTTCCTATCCTACACCACCATTCTTAATTCTTTCATACATGTTACTCTTGATTCATTGCATATCCCGGTACCCCGCCGGAGGCATTCATATAGAGTCATATCTTGTTCTAAGTATCGAGTTGTAATTGTTGAGTTGTAAGAAAAATAAAAGTGTGATGATCATCATTTTTTAGAGCATTGTCCCAAGTGAGGAAAGAATGATGGAGACTATGATTCCCCCACAAGTCGGGATGAGACTCCGGACGAAAAAAAGAGGCCATAAAAAACAAGAGAAAAGGCCCAAATAAAAAAATGAGAGAAAAAGAGAGAAGGGACAATGCTACTATCCTTTTACCACACTTGTGCTTCAAAGTAGCACCAAGATCTTCATGATAGAGAGTCTCCTATGTTGTCACTTTCATATACTAGTGGGAATTTTTCATTATAGAACTTGGCTTGTATATTCCAAAGATGGGCTTCCTCAAAATGCCCTAGGTCTTCGTGAGCAAGCGAGTTGGATGCACACCCACTTAGTTTCTTATGTTGAGCTTTCATATACTTATAGCTCTAGTGCATCCGTTGCATGGCAATTCCTACTCACTCACATTGATATCTATTAATGGGCATCTCCATAGCCCGTTGATACGCCTAGTTGATGTGAGACTATCTTCCCCTCTTTTTGTCTTCTACACAATCACCATTCTATTCCACATATAGTGCTATATCCATGGCTCACGCTCATGTATTACGTGAAGATTAAAAAAGTTTGAGAACGTCAAAAGTATGAAAAAATTGCTTGGCTTGTCATCGAGGTTGTGCATGCTTTAAATACTTTGTGTGGTGAGGATAGAGCATAGCTTGGGGATGCCTGATACGTCTCCAACGTATATATAATTTTTGATTGCTCCATGCTATATTATCTACTGTTTTGGACTATATTGGGCTTTATTTTCCACTTTTATATTATTTTTGGGACTAACCTATTAACCGGAGGCCCAGCCCAGAATTGCTGTTTTTTGCCTATTTCAGTGTTTCGAAGAAACGGAATATCAAACGGAGTCCAAACAGAATAATCCTTTCTGGAACATGATTTTCTTCCCGAATATGACCCAGGAGACTTGGACCCTACGCCAAGGAAGCTTCGAGGTGGGCACGAGGTAGGGGGCACGCGCTACACCCCTAGGCGCGCCCCCACCCTCGTGGGGCCATCGAGGCTCCACCGACGTACTTCTTCCTCCTATATATACCCACATACCCCTAAACGATCAGAACGGGAGCCAAAAACCTAATTCCACCGCCGCAACTTTCTGTATCCACGAGATCCCATCTTGGGGCCTGTTCCGGAGCTCCGTCGGAGAGGGCCGTCATCACGGAGGGCTTCTACATCATCATAGCCTCTCCGATGAAGTGTGAGTAGTTTACCTCAGACCTTCGGGTCCATAGTTATTAGCTAGATGGCTTCTTCTCTCTTTTTGGATCTCAATACAATGTTCTCCCCCTCTCTTGTGGAGATCTATTCGATGTAATCTTCTTCTTTTTGCGGTGTGTTTGTTGAGAACGAGGAATTGTGGGTTTATGATCAAGTCTATCTATGAACAATATTTGAATCTTCTCTGAATTCTTTTATGTATGATTGGTTATCTTTACAAGTCTCTTCGAATTATCCGTTTGGTTTGGCCGACTAGATTGGTAGTTCTTGCCATGGGAGAAGTGCTTAGCTTTGGGTTCGATCTTGCGGTGTCCTTTCCCAGTGACAGAAGGGGCAGCAAGGCACGTATTGTATCGTTGCCATCGAGGATAACAAGATGGGGTTTATTTCATATTGCATGAATTTATCTCTCTACATCATGTCATCTTGCTTAAAGCGTTACTCCGTTTTTAACTTAATACTCTAGATGCATGCTGGATAGCGGTCGAAGAGTGGAGTAATAGTAGTAGATGCAGAATCGTTTTGATCTACTTGTCATGGACGTGATGCCTATATACATGATCATACCTTAGATATTCTCATAACTATTCTCAATTCTGTCAATTGCTCAATAGTAATTTGTTCACCCACCGTAGAATACTTATGCTCTTGAGAGAAGCCACTAGTGAAACTATGGCCCCCGGGTCTATTCTCATCATATCAATCTCCATCACTTTAATCTTGTTTTGCTTTTTTACTTTGCCTTTTACTTTTCACTTTGCATCTTTATACCAAAAATACCAAAAATATTATCTCTATCAGATCTCACTCTCGTAAGTGACCGTGAAGGGATTGACAACCCCTAATCGCGTTGGTTGCGAGTTGCTATTGATTTGTGCAGGTACGAGGGACTTGAGCGTGGCCTCCTACTGGATTGATACCTTGGTTCTCAAAAACTGAGGGAAATACTTACGCTACTCTACTGCATCATCCTCTCCTCTTCGGGGAAAACCAACGCAAGCTCAAAAGGTAGCACTCAACAGCCCGGAGAGTCAGCCCGAAAGCTTTGGAACAGATTTCTTACAAAAAAGAACCAAATAGTCGACTATCCGGACGCCGAAGCCTTAGCAGCTTTCAAACACAGCGTTCGAGACGTATGGCTCGCCAGACACCTCGGCCAAGAAAAGCCAAGAACAATGGCTGCATTAACAAGCCTCATGACCCGCTTTTGCGCAGGCGAGGACAACTGGTTGGCAAGATGCAGCACCAACGAACCAAGTACATCCGAAGTCAGGGACGGGAATGGGAAGCCACGACGCAGCAAAAACCAGCGCCAGAACAAGGAAAATAGCCTGAAGAGCACGGCGGTAAACGCCGGATTCAAAAGCTCTCGGCGGGGTCAGCAAAAGCTGCCTCTCAAAGATAACAAGGACGAACTGTCCAGCCTAAACAAAATTCTGGACAAGATATGTCAAATCCACAGCACCCCTGGTAAGCCTGCAAATCATACCCATAGAGAATGTTGGGTCTTCAAGCAATCCAGCAAATGCAACGCCGAACACAAGGGGCTAGATACACCAAGTGAAGACGATGACGAACCCCACAAGCAAAGCACTGGGGAACAGAAGAAATTCCCACCAGAAGTCAAAACAGTAAACGTGTTACACGTGACAAAGGGGAGAAACAAAGTGGCGCCCATAGAGATACGTGCCCTACGGCCTATCACAATGGAGTTCCGCCACTGGTCATCCAAACAGATCACCTTCGACCATCGGGATTACTCTGCAAGTATCCGACACGCAGGATGGGCTGCCTTGGTGTTAGACCCGATAATTGACGGATACTACCTTACACGAGTCCTGATGGACGGCGGCAGTAGTTTAAACAAGACATATCAGGGCACAGTCCGCAAAATGGGGATAGACCCAACAAAAATTAGCCATAGCAATACTTCCTTTAAAGGAGTAACGCCAGGCCCAGAATCCCATTGCACGGGCTCCCTCCTACTAGAAGTTATGTTCGGCTCCCCCGATAACTTCCGTAGCGAAAAGCTAACCTTCCACATCGCTCCGTTCAAAAGTGGTTATCACACACTACTAGGGCGCGAAGATTTCGCTCGCTTTAACGCAATACCGCATTATGTGTCTCTCACGCTTAAGACGCCCGGCCCACGAGGCATCATTTCATTAAAGGGAAATATTGAGCGCTTCTCGCGCGCGGAAGACTGTGCGGCTGCCCTGGCAGCCACACACTAAAACGGCCTCACCAACCAGAGCATCTAATAGGTCGTTAAGACCACGGACACGGCTAGACGAGTCCGGCATAACCATGTAATTAATAAAGGTTTGATGGCCATATACCCCTATACAAGGGGCTCCGCGCATGTAAACAAGCGACAATAAGGCTCAATTTTACCCATCTTGAATTATTCTTTGTTTATTTAGTATAACGTTCATTTTACATGACTACTTTTTCAACTAGGTTCCTCTCTTTTATAGATGACCAGCGTGCTTCACCCGTCCAGGATATGGCACAACGGAGACACAGGCGCAGACGTGCAGCAGGGACCCGTTCCAAGGATTCTTTTCAGATTAAGACCCTGCGTAAACCTTTTTTACTGTCTCTTGTCGATACACATCCACCGGATTCTCTACATAACCGAGAAGGAGGCTGGCGTCTTGGCATGTGGCCACGTCAGAGTATTGCACGTACCTGGACACCAGGGGCTTATTACAAAGGGCGTTGTTCAGCCTGTTTTAAATCACAAAGACCGAATACCTTAGGGAGTGTTCGGCGTCGCGAGTTTGGCCTTATATGCATCAGCTCCGAATCATGTCTTTGGTCAAATGTTGGGTTTGCCCGGCTCCTGTGTTTTGCTGCCTTACATTCCTCTCTATCAGCTAAGGCGACACCAGGAGAACTTCTGCGATTGTGCCCCAGTTCAGCCAGGCGAGCACCTCAGTAGAGAAAGCCGAAAACTGACTGTCATGATATAGCGTGAGACTGGTCAACCACTCGATGACCTATCGAAATCTTCGGGATTCCTCCGCCTTAACGAAGGGCCGTTTCCCGGCCAGGCACACATGTGCCCCGAATTCTGGCGAGCGCGGCGCCACTAGGGGCTATATAGTAGCCCCACTATCGAACTTCTATGGCTAAGTGAAAGTGATAAAGCATTATAGTTCGATTGCCTAGTTCGCTGCGCTATCACCTCCTTAATGGACCAAGACGTTGGTTCAAGTGTGAAAATGCGTCTTCTGCGAACACCCCCGCATTTTATGCGTGCGGGCTGAAGCCGACGACTGCCATCTTTCAGGTTATATACATATATACATAAACGATCGCACAGGAGGTATTATAATCATTGCAGGCACAAGTATAAAATAGCTTTTACATTTAGCACAACATCGTTTTCAATGAGAATACATGTTATTCGAACATAACATCCTTCGAGCACTGCGCCTCTATCGAACGAGCGCCCTCCAGAACTTCTTGAAAGTAGTGCTCAACAGGTACTCGGCTTTCGTCTGAATCTTGGGCTGCAATGGCGGTGGCCTCCATCTCTTCCCAGTATGTCTTGACACAGGCAAGGGCCATCCGCGCACCGTCCATGCATGCTGACCTCTTCATCGCGTTGATATGTGGCACCGCACCAAGGAACTGCTGCACCAAGCTAAAATAACTGTTCGGCTTTGGCCTTTCCGGCCACAGATGATCCACGACATACCTCATGGCAAGTCCGGACAACCTATTCAGCTCGGCCCATTCGGCCAGCCGATCAGTCAATGGAAGCGGACGCTCTGGATCGTTAAATTGTGATCAGAACAGCTTTTCCACTTCGCGATCCTTTTGATCTCAGAAGTATTTGGCCGCATCAGCAGCACTCGCCGCTAAATCCAGATATGCGTCCGCAGGACTCCACATCCGGTCCAAAGGAGCATATTTAGGATCTCCGAACTTCATCCACAGCATAAAGGGCTTTCCAGCCGCGATATCTCCGGCTTGACATAGTTCCTCCTTCATCGTTCTCATTGCAGAACGAGTATCCTTGACTGCCATCGTGGCCTTCTCCAGGTCTGTCCTCTTCGCCTGGTCTTCCTTTTCAAGAAGCTTGCAACGGTCAGCGGCGTTCTTCACCTTCACAGCCATCTTGGCCATCTCCTCCTTGCTTTGGCAGTGAGCATCCTGTTCGGTCTTTAGCTCTTCGACCGCCTTTAGGGCAGCCGCATCGCTTTTTCTGTCTTGTTCTTTTACTCGGGCAAGCTCAACCCGAAGGTTCTCCATGGCCGCAGCTCCATCTGCATCAGCACACACGTTATAAGATACTGGCAACATGCTCCTCTTACCATGTGTCTCCGGAGAAATCACATACCTTGTGCCTCGTCAAGCCGCTTGTTCACAAGCACGATGTCGGCATCTACCACATCAAGCTGCCGCTTTAACTCGGGAAATTCATTAGTCCGGCTGGCCACCGGACACTTCACCACCTGCATATTAAGGCGGCAAAATTAAAACCTAGGACTATGATCCTCTGCGCGCCGTCATTCTTGACAGCACCCAGAGTCTCAGGGGCTACTATCTACACAGGGCTCATCTTAAAGTGTGCGGCACCGTCAAAAAGGTACATCATTTCACGTACCTCAAAACCTGTCAGTAGACTCATGATAGCTTCATGCAACCCGCTCTTCGCGGACGAAATCCTTTCAATTACCGTACCCATCAATGCACGATGCTCTTCTGAGATAGACGCTCGCCCTAGCAGGTCCCTCAGTACCTACGACCGTGCACCAGACGGTGCCGGACTCATTCGATTGCTTTTTTTCAAAGGCCGGACCTTGAGGGCTTCGGGTCGCCATGTGACTACCTTCCGGCCTTGCCGGATCAGGAGAAAGCCTCCGCGACGACACCTCGGGGTCGCCCGCCTCATGAGGCGGTATGGCAGGGGGAGGCGTTCCGCTCTCCATCATCTCTAGAAGAAGATCCCCTGAAGACGAGCTCTACTGAGAAGGGCTAAGATCCGAACTGCAAGATAAATCCTTCGGTTACTTTCCTTAGGAATAAAGCAAGGGTTTCTCTCATTATTAAAACACCCTTTTACTTACAGCTCGGTGGAGGGATGATCCCCTTGAGGGCATAGTACGGCCGGGGTATCCCCCGGTGAAGGACCCTCTGGCAAAGATTTCTTCCCCTGCTTCGAGACCATTGTCTCCGGGTCTCCAGAGGCGGTCCTCTTCTTCCCCTGAGGAAAGGAATTTTTTATTCCTCCTTTCCGGACAACCTCCTCCACGGAGGTAGTAGCCTCCTTGTTCCCCCCTTCATCTTCTTCTGAAGGCACAATCTCCAGCATCCTGGTTAACACAAGGTCTGGCGAGGTCTCAGGAAGAGGGGCCGGACACCTGATCAACTTTGCCTTCGCTACCCACTCTTGGTTCAAGAACAGCTCTTTTTTAAGGGCGATATTGCGATAAATAAACGAATAACGTGTTTGGACACAAGGCTACTTACTTGGGTATCCGGACGATTGCAGCTCGGACCTGCATCCTCAGTAGGGTCCGAACACATCATTTATGGTCCGAAGAAAAATTTGTACATCTCCGCAGGCGTCATGCCAAGGAAATGTTGAAGAGCTCGCGGGCCCTCCGGATTGAACTCCCACAGGAGGAGGGGACGATGTTTGCAGGGCAGGACTCGGCGAATCAGCATGACCTGCATCACCACGACCAGACTGACATCTCTCTTCAGGAGATCTCGGATGCAACTCTGCAATGTGGGCACATCCTTTACTGGCCCCCAGTCTAACCTCTTGTTGACCCATGACGTTAGTTGTGGCAGGGGACCTGAGGGAAAAACAGGCAGAGCCACCCACTTGGTACCCCTGGGAGCTGTGATATAAAACCACTCTTGTTGCCATAAGCTGGACTCCTCTTGGAAGGAGCCCTCGGGCCATGGGGCGTTAGCATTTTTGCTTATTACAGCGCCTCCGCACTCTGCGTGCTGTCTCGACCATCTTCGGCTCCACTTTGAAGGTCTTGAGCCACAATCCGAAATGAGGGGTAATACGGAAGAAAGCTTCACACACGACGATGAACGATGAGATGTGGAGGATAGACTCCGGAGCTAAGTCGTGGAAGTCCAGCCCATAATACAACATGAGCCCCCTCATGAAGGGATCCGGCATGAAGCCTAGCCCTCAGAGGAAGTGGGATACGAACACGACGCTCTCATCGGTCTTAGGAGTGGGAATGACCTGCCCTTGAGCAGACAGCCTATGCGGGATTTCGCCGGTCAAGTACCTGGCCTCCCTTAGCTTCATTACATCTTCCTCCGTGATGGAGGAAGGCATCCATCGGCCTTGAAGGTTGGATCCGGACATAATCGAAGGTCCAAAGCGCCTGAATCTGAAGCTTCGGGTACTGGAACTCGAGGCGGGAGGCGGATTCGATTGAGATCGAAAGAAAAGAGTAAGGCCTTAGTCTCTTTATAAAGAGGTTGAATATCGAGAGCTCTCCCTGTGGCCGTTTGGGACTTAACTTTGATCAAGGGGACATACCAACGGGCACGATTGGTTTACCCAAGTCCGTGTTGATGAGAATCCCGTAAATAAAGGGGACATGATCTCTTCTTCGACAAGACGTGCCAAGGAAACCGCCTCGCAAAACGTGCTGAGGTGGGAATAAAGGCTTGGCTGTGATGTGATGTCACGCTACGGAATACGTCAGCAGATTAGATTTGTGGAAATATAATTCTCTCCACGGTGGTAAGTGGAACTTGTTTTGCAGAGCCGGACACGATCCTTGTATTCAAAACCTTCTATGAAGTATTCGGAGGACGAACCTGCCTTGCAATGCCGAAGACAATCTGCGCGCCGGACTAATCGTCATTGAAGCTTGGTTCAAGGGCTACTGAGGGAGTCCTGGATTAGGGGGTATCCGGACAGCCGGACTATAACCTTTGGCTGGACTGTTGGACTATGAAGATACAAGATTGAAGACTTCGTCCCATGTCCGGATGGGACTCTCCTTGGCGTGGAAGGCAAGCTTGGCGATACGGATATGTAGATCTCCTTCCTTGTAACCAACTCTGTGTAACCCTAGCCCCCTTCGGTGTCTATATAAAACGGAGGGTTTAGTCCGTAGGACACAACAACAATCATACCATAGGCTAGCTTGTAGGGTTTAGCCTCTCTGGTCTCATGGTAGATCAACTCTTGTACTACCCATATCATCAATATTAATCAAGCATGAGTAGGGTTTTACCTCCATCGAGAGGGCCCGAACCTGGGTAAAAAAATCGTGCCCCTTGCCTCATGTTATCATCCACCTAGATGCATAGTTCGGGACCCCCTACCCGAGATCCGCCGGTTTTGACACCGACACCAAGTCTCTACGCAACACTGCTCACTCCAATCCAAGACCAAGTGACCAGAAGCCACAAGCACCTATGGAGGCAATGGGCGCGAGCGGCAGTCGGCTATGCCAAATCATCCAAGGCGCCGGCCTGCGGCCCCGCACCGTGCAGCATTTCCAGACTGTGCTGGCGACCGCAGGCATCGTACCCTCGCCGACGCTGGCTTCGCCTCTCGCATGGACGACTTGATGGTCAACTCCATCCGCAAGTTCACCGCCGTCAAGAAGCGCGCGGACGACCTTGCCGTACTGCTCCAGCCCATGCGCCCAGGCTCCTCATTGACTGCCACCCTCACCGGCCTCCATAGTGACGAACTCTTTCAAGCCCTGGTGGCCCTGCAGGTGCCGGAGGTCACGACGAAGAATGTGCACCTCGAGTCCGCGCTCGCCGTGCAGCGCCTCGCCATGCAAGAAACCGTCGACCTGCACATTCACGTATACGAGGAAATCGTCTACATATGCCACTACAAGGTAAGCGAGGATAGAAAGACGTTGGCCTTCTTCCAGCGGCTGGAATCTTTGGATGCCATTGTTCAGAAGCACGTCGACCTGGCCACGAAAGCCGCTGCTACTTAGGCGTCGTTCGGTGGGCCGGCACCCTGAGTCGAGGAGGTGGACGTCGTCGATGGATGCATCTCTTTCTTCTTGCCTCCTGTAACCAGCACTGCATCACCTCGTGGCCTTAATGTTTTATTAGTATAGTACTCCCTTCGTTCCCAAATATAAGTCTTTCTAAAGATTCCAGCAAGTGACTACTACATACGGAGCAAAATGAGTGAATCTACACTCTAAACTATGTCTACATACATCTGTATGCTGTATTCCATTTGAAATAGTATCTAAAAAGGCTTATATTTATGAACGGAGGGAGCATATGGCATTTTTATTCCAGTCGTAACGTTTTCACTGTGAGGTGGGGCCGCAGTTGAGCAAACCCACCCCGCCCACCGGGCGTCGGCCGAGTTTAGAATTAGAAGAGAGAAACGAGGGGGGAGAGCTAGCTGTAGCACGAACGTTGTTGTCAGATGGGACTCGTGTTTAGTACCACTAGTTGGGTGCATGCGACCTATAGCTGTCACCACTTTAGGTCTCCTTTTCAAACCGCGGCTACGCTTCACAATACATATTATTTCACGCATTTATCCTCCTATATGTACTCCTAGGCTATTTCCACGTGCTCCCATTCGCCGACATGTGGGATATAGAGCATCTGGGTCGTAGTGCATGCACGACTCGGAGCATATGTCGGGGTACTTTACATTTCAGACCTCACGAATTTCATGCAAACCCCCCACAGAAGAATAAATAAATGAATGAATTACTACATGAAACCGGATTATTTTGGTGGAAACCGGAGCACGTTCATTAAATTTTGGACATAACACGTTTATAAAAAATGACCGGATCGAAACCAGTCTAAGGGCCTCTTTGATTTTTCCCGCAAAAAAGGGCCTCTTTGATTCACAGGATACTAAAAACACAGGAATGGGGAAAGTATGATGGCGATGAACCGAGACGAGGAGAACTCTAACTTAGTTAGAGGTTAGAGTTAGATTCTAATCCTGAACTAACTCTAAACCAAAGAGG
Source organism: Aegilops umbellulata (assembly GCA_032464435.1). Taxonomy (NCBI): domain Eukaryota; kingdom Viridiplantae; phylum Streptophyta; class Magnoliopsida; order Poales; family Poaceae; genus Aegilops; species Aegilops umbellulata. Next base: position 47,005,415 of record CP136060.1, on the reverse strand, counting down.
TGTATGGATGGCAGGGTTAGATTGACAATAAATGCTCTATCTCAATCATTTGACTACTTTGGACCCTATTTCCTGCTGGATTTGGAGGGTGCTTGGATACGTTTTAGTTTCATGACTAAAAGTAGTGAGACTAAAACTTGCTAGCCTCACCCATGCTTGGATCCAAATACTAAAGAGACTAAAATCAAGTAAATGAGCATTTATTATCCTCCAAACCCTCCAATCCAGAACTCGCCTGTGTTAAAGGAGAGGAGTTAAATGAGGAGAGAGATGACTAATCCACATTTTAGTAGGGGTACCCCTGACTAAATTTTTTTAGTCTCAAGACTAGTTTTAGCCCCTCTTTAGTCAGGGGTGCTTGGAACTTTTAGCCTCTTAAAGAGACTATTTTTAGTCAGACTAAAATAAGTCCCTTGGATCCAAGCACCCTCTTGGTGTGGCCGGCTCTTCTGTGGCCTCCTCCCGCTCACAATTGACATAAACGAACCATCTATACAAATCAAGCATGCAAAACATGATAATTTTTACTTTGTCCATACAAATGAGATATCCCGCTTAAACATACAAGTCGTCAATCAAGCTTCACAAAATAAAAAACACTTCATGAAACAAAGAATGAGCTAACTCATCACGGAAGTCATTCACGATAGGGAGGGAGCCCGGAGCCCCTCACGCACCGAGCGAGGAGCTCTCCATTGTCGCTCTGGAGGAAGGCTCTGTAGAGCCCAAGCCCCGGGAACCCCTCCGACGCCGGCCCTTGCGAGTTGAGGTCGACACCGACATGGGTAGCAGGGCCGCTTGCCGCCGACTGGGAACTTAATCTTTGGGCCTCTAGAAATAATGGAAGCCTGTAACTAAAATACCTAGAAAGGTGAACTGAATCTTTGGGCCTCTAGAAATAATGCAAGCCTGAAACTGAAATACCTAGAAAGGTGAACTGAATCTTTGGGCCTCTAGAAATAATGCAAGCCTGAAATTGAAATACCTAGAAAGGTGAGATGAATCTTTGGGCCTCTAGAAATAATGCAAGCCTGAAATTGAAATATCTAGAAAGGTGACCTGAATCTTTGGGCCTCTAGAAAGATTTATTACCTCCTCAAGCAGCATCAAACAATTCCATGCGTGCACCACAAATCTATACCATGTTTGATCAGGATCTACTTTTCCAAATCAGAATTAGCGCGAGAGCAAGCAAGATCACTGATATGGTCGTGAGACAGTGAAGGAACGAACAAACTCACCCCTCTGGCGACCTCCCCGGTAGATGCGTCGCCGCCGCGCACGAAAGAGGGAGAAAAATGACTGGTGAAGGGGGAGCGGGGCGACCTTCGAAGGCCGGAGGGAGAGGGCGGCCAGAGTAGGGCGGCGGAAGCCGGAAGGAGAGGGCGGCCGGAGGAGAGAGAGGGCGAGCGACGCTATGGGGAACAGAGAGGATTCGTGTGATAGGTGGGGGGAGCGATCTGGTGCGGGCAGGGGAGATTTTTTTAGTTCTCTTCTAGTGGGCCCGAGGATAACTAACCCAATTAGAACCTCTCCACCGGGCTAGTTTTTTTAGCTGGGTTGGAGCAAACTAGCTCAAACTAACCCCTCTTGTTTCGATAATTTGAGGCTATTTCAACCCAAACTAGCTCTAACTCAGGGATCCAAACAAAGAGGAGTGTTACTGTACTTGCTACAGTGTGGACCGTAGCACATTGTTTTTTATGGCCATATCACCACATTGTTCTCTACTGCTGGTTCACTGGGCTACCGTGGTTCGCACTGCTGGTTCACTGGGCTGCGTGGTTCGCACTCCTCCGACCTGAGTAGTACTCCCTCCGTTCCTAAATATAAGTCTTCGTGGATATTTCACTGTGGACCACATACGGATGTATATAGATGCATTTTATGTGTAGATTCACTCATTTTTCTCCGTATGTGGTCCATAGTGAAATCCCTCCAAAGACATATATTTAGGAACGGAGGGAGTAGTATAGTACTAGTATATACCGCATCATTCTTTGCTCCTTCTTACTACTCCGACATGTGGGAGAGACAGCATCCGGGTCGACGTGTCATGCACCAGATTAGAGCGCGAAACGGAAGGGGGGCATCACCCCGGTCGGAGCGCGAGTAATTCATGACTATAGTGAGTGGTCATATCACAAGTCTTTCCAGCAGTAATGCGCCGTCAAATCGCACAGCCCCACTCGCTCACCCTCCTTGCCTCTCTGTCAAACCGCCTACACGAAAACTACCGCGCGTACTGCCCGGGAAAAGCCCCGCCCTCAACTTTTAACTATGCGAAAATAGTTCGACCTTGTTCGTTCTATATAAATACAGTAAGTACTGTATGTTTATTCACCTGTGGGGTTGTTCAATGAATGGAGGGGTGGGGAGCACAAGTGAACAATACTGTAGTACTACTAGTAGTAAGTAGGAGTCGGACAGTAGTCACCTTAAATAGAGAGTTTCTTTTCTTTAATGCCACATACACAAATTGAAACGCTTGTTGTGGAGAGAAAAAAGATAATCACTCCACTATATATGGACGCAGGGGCCTGAGCGCTTGCTTTACTAGGGTTTCTCTCTTCATTCTCTCATCCTCTCCAGATATAAACAAGACAGCGGTAGCGACATTTTCTCTCTGCTCACCGCTGGTCACAGATTCGGCCGGATCCCTTCGGCCGGTGTGTGTAGAGGACTAAAAGGTGCGTCGTTCACGCGGTCATCACCGCCGAGGGAGGAAACCCACAGCTGCCGGAGGGGCCCGATCCTCTGCCCGTGTTGTTCTCTCCGACACAGCGCCGGCTCGGGAGGTCCTCCGACCCTTCTTCCTCCCTGTCGTATTGTCCGCAGATCCGACCTGCCGCCGCCGACATCCCGACGACCCTCAGGTATAAGTTCTTCGAAAGCGACCTTGCTCTACTGCCCCAGCTCCCCACGTGTCTGCATGTGCATCTTTTTCTACTCCCATCGGCTCTTCCAAAGCCACCTAAATTTTTAGTATTATTAGAGGTAAAGCTACTTCATGCATTCGAATCTAGGGCTTTGTTCAAACAACGAAGAAAGGGGGAAAGTTGTAGCATGAATCTAGGACTTGATTCAAAGAGGAAATAATATGGTGAAAGTAGTAGAGACCGGATACCCAACCGGTCTCTTGGTTGAAAAGGGAAATAATGGGAAAACGCAGTACAAACTGGATAAGGAACAGATCTATTATTGGTTAAAAAAAGGATAGAAAGTGGCGGCTGGTGGACAAGTCAACAGAGTATGTCCAGGATTAGATTTTCTGCCATCACATAGTAAAAGGTCTCCAGGATTAGATTTGCTGCCCTCACATAGTAAAAGGTCTCGGGATAGATTTGCTGCCCTCACATAGTAAAAGGTCTCAGGATTAGATTTGCTGCCCTCACATAGTAAAAGGTCTCCAGGATGAGATTTGCTGCCCTCACATAGTAAAAGGTCTCCAGGATTAGATTTTCTGCCCTCACATAGTACAAGGTCTCCAGGATTAGGTTTGCTGCCCTCACATAGCATGAACAAACTCGGCATCACCACTTTATGCCTCCTTGTAGGTACACTGTGCTGATGCGTCCACTGTCGCATGTCCTTAAACCAACCTTTTGCTGTTGTTAATGTAAGGGTGCATGTAAAATGAAGCGATCACACTGTTACCTTAGGGACATGTCTAACTAGTGTTATTGTTAATCTAATGCCTCCGGTGATAAGATGCAATTAAACTGTGTTACAAATGGCACTCCTGCTGTTTTCCCCAGTATGATAAGTAAGTTTCTCCTTTACACTACTGAGTGTCCTGGTGTCCCCACGGTCCCATGCCCTTAAACCAACTCTTTAGCTACTGTTGATTTATTGTGTCTGGTAAACAAGCAATGCCACCATTAAAGTAATCCCATATTTGAGGAATCTCATTGTTGATCGTAATGCTTCTGGTAACATGAAGCATTGCTGACGTTTTAAAATTTCTACTATCCTTGCGTGATTGCCATTAACATAATTAAGATGCTTCTTTTCAATTTTTATATGTTTCGTATATTCTTATTGACCGGCAACTGTTTACTTTCTATCTTGTTGTGCAGATAGGGATATCCATTTCACCTTGTTGCTATTGTGACCTTTTGGTGAACTGCACAAAACACTTTTTTTGGAATGAGTGTCTTGTGTAGTTCAACTAAAATGTCACGTGGGCAACATCTCTCAATTTTTGTGGAACTGCACAAAATGGTAATTGGAGTTTCCAAAATCTCCGTTAAGTTCTGCTGGTAATCTCGTGCAACATTTTATTAGCCTTTGCAAGATGAGTCGTCACTATCACCACAATGGCACTTTATTTTAGTGGAACTGCACAAATGGATAACAAAATTATAGTTGCACCTTACATGAGCCGGACAGCGAACCTTAATGTTCGTCAATTTTAGTGCAACTACTAAAGAAGAACCTGCCAGCTCACAAGAGCAAGTACTTCTTGCTAGCTGAATGATGCAATCGTTGCTTCATTTTAGGTGAACTGTAGAAAAAGGCGCTTGAATTGAATCATGGAACTCAAGGTAGGCTTCATCCGAGTGGAGGTGCAGGTTGAGTAAACGAGGCCACTATTAAAGTGAAATCATGCTCTCCTAGTTTGTGCTATGCAAACAGGAATACTCAACTACAGATGTTGTGATGGTCAAGAGCATTCGCCAAGTTCTTCGATTGTATGACATGGCTAGCCAAGATGGATTTAATCCCGATATTCGCTTTATCAAAAGGCTCTAATGGGTTGGTTCTGAATCTTGCAAGCTGGGAATCAGTGAGATGTGTAGGCATCTTTGTTGTACTTATTATTTGAATCTTATTTGCTGGTTTTGAATCTTGCAAGCTGGGAATCAATGAGATGTGTAGGCATATTTGTTGTACTTATTATTTGGATCTTATTTGTTGGTTCTGAATCTTGCAAGCTGGGAAACACGGCACGATGATGCAGAGGACAACAACCATAACAATCAGTTCAAACTTGGTAGTATTATCTTTGTGAAAGTGCGACAAATGTGCTGATCGTGTGCGTCCTAAGAATAATAATTCTAATTGTTGTGCATGTTGATCCTGTGGCACTGATAGAACGAGCGAATGCATTGATTGTTTTAACTATAAATTTCTATTAAAGCTAATTAAATTTAAGTAAAGTGACCACTAACTCCTGTTATTACAGTACCAATACAGAGCCGCTCGTGAACCGACGTGTGGTCGAGGGTGCATCTTCTGCCGGGCGTGCAGCGGACGAGGGAGGGGTGGTAACTGTTGTCGCTTGTACACACTCAGCTTACTGGTGAATCCAGTTCCCCAGGAGCTGAAAAACAAACTGTTGCCGCCGCCTACACACTCGTTCACTCGAAGAGACTCCAATGGCCATCCGAGGGGTGAGCCTGCTAGATATGGACTTCAGCAAGGAGTTCCCCTTTGCGTTCGCCGTTCAGTCCTATGGCGGCACCAAGTTGAATGTGATGTACACCAACGGTACGGACTCGGTGAAGCTCTGCCTCGCCTCAGTCCTATGGCTGCACCAGGTTCTGGAGCATTCGCCCGTTTCATCGGCAGCGCCGACTGCACCTTCGCTACGGTGGAGAGAAGGAAGAACGCGCCGATTTGGCCATCTGGTGCAACAAGCTTGTCGACTTCCAGAAGCAATACAAGATCATCAGTAATGGGCAGGAGAAGGACTCCGTGGTTGACCTCGCTGACACCATCATCGACCGCTGATACACCAACATGAAAGAAGACGACCTAAACATGTGGGAGGTATCTCTGAATCTAGCCTACATAACCTACACGGCCAAGGATGCTACGACATGTACAGGCAAATCATGGACATGAGGGCGTGTCTGCTTCCCGTAACCGACGAGTACACGGACAGCCGCAGCGTCATGATCAAGCGTGCCAGGAAGGTCTAGATGTTGTACTTTATCTTTTTATAAGCACCTTTATCATCTGAGTGTTTCATGCATTAGCCTATGTGTCGTAATTGTATGTTTTGTCCGAAATATTTCTTTTAAGAACCCATTAACCTGATTGCTTTTTTTATTGGCTATTTGCTTATGTATGTAAACTAGTTCACTTGTCCGTAAAAAAAACTAGTTCACTCGGCTGCCTTGCTTTGAATCTCCTTCCTCCCAACATATTCCCCTCCTCACGTGGACCCAGCAGGTCTCTAAATTTTCTCCCACTTTCTTTTTCGATGTAAACTGAGTTTTCTCCCAGTACTTTCCCCTAGAACCAACTCAACTGTCCCACGTCTAGCCTAAAAAATAATAATACCCCACGTACTATTAACTCATCAAATTAAAATAATATTTTATTTCGTAAGTTGAAAGTTCTTACAAAATAATAATAATAATTGTTTATATATAACTTGGCAAGTTAACTCCTAGTGATTGTGTACATAATATTGCAAAGATTTTACTGACGTGCAATCATGTGTTTATGTTTTTATAACATTTCTCCGTCTAGCCCAACATGATATTTTCACCCAGCCCAGCAAGTCCGCGGATTTTGAGAAAAATGCAAATGGGATTTAAACGGGCTGCATAGATGCTACATCATTGTTTCACCCAGCCCACAAAATGGACTAAAAAAAGTCCCCCCCCCCCCCCCCCCGCTGACAGGTCGGATCCACCAGCTATATCTTCGTACGCAAGGAAGTGCCTCCTTATTACGCACCAAAAAATGAATGCCCCCTGCTAGCTGGGACCCACCATAGTGGGTGGCTGACTTGTGGGCCTACTAAGTTGACGAGGATGGAGGGCTTTGTCAACTTAGTCAATATGAACGATTCTAGCTCCAGTGACCCTACGATGTCCATCCAACGGCCATAGTGCTTCTGCAACCTCTGGTCTTCTTGCTACAGCCGCCCAAAGTTGCGCCGGTCGTGCCGCGTGCTCCTGCCTCTCGTGGCTGGCTGTGATGCCGCATAGGCCTCACCGCCGCCTACTACTCCCACCGTTGGCCCATGCTATCCCTCTACTCACCCACACCTCCTGTTATTCTACGGCGACGGCAGCTTCACGCCGCAGCCGAACCAGTGAACCCTCGTACTCCTCTCTGCGTGGGCATCCACTGCCGCGTCTTCCCCAGCTCCGCGTCGTCCCCTTCCTAGGCCTCGCCGTCGTCCACCGCCTTGGTCCTCTCAGCGTGGCGTGGTCAATGTGGTCAATGACCGACTTCATCGGAAGAGTATTGTACATGGAGAGGCTGACAGCTAGGTCCATAGCCACAGCCCAGTTTTTTTGTGATTTGCCAAGTAAGTTGCTTTGTCAGGCCTGTTGGGCGGCAAATCTTTCAAGACAAGGAGAGCTTCATTTGGCTGGCCGAGAAAATGGCCCATCAGTAATGAGGGTTGTACATTTTTAAAACACATCAAACCGGCAATTAGTTTCAAATATCTTTTTTTTCATTTCGAGATTTTAAATTACATTAATTTTTATGCGTGGAGAATTTGTTGGATTTTATATTGATATACATTTATTTTTAAAATCAGATTGAATGCGAGTCGAAATTTCGGGATTAAAAACAGTTCAGACCGCACCGAAATATGCAAAATTTCGTTAATTTTTTAACCATGGCCACAATATGGGCTGTAATGCTAACAAAAAGAATATGGGCTCCAAAAAAACCTTAAGAATTAGCAAATGCGCTGTAAATTATTAGAAATAATGGCACATGGGCTGTATGCTGTTTTCCACAGATTTGAGGCTTTCCTAAAAAAAGGTTGACGCACAAGCAGTGACTGTTGGATGTCCATCGAACGGTCGTCGTGCTTCTTCAATCTCTGCTCTTCCTGCTCCAGCCGCTCAAACAAGCACCGGCGGACTACCTGCTCCCGCCTCCCCGTGGCCAGCTGTGCTGCCGCGCAGGCCTCACCGCCCCATCGTACTCCCATCGCTGGCCTAGCCATCCCTCTACTCACCCACACCTGTTGTTATTCTCTGACGACGACAGACGAACCAGTAAACCTCATACAGTCGTACTCCCCTCCGCGTGGGAAACAACTGCCGAGTCTTCCCTGCCTCCATGTCGTTCCCTTCCTAGGCCTCACCGTCGTCCACCGCCCTGGTGCTCTCGGCGCGGTCTGGTCAACGTGGTCAACGATCGACATGCATCTGAAGTGGACTGTACGTGGAGAGGTCGATAGCTGGGTCCACGACCGCACGCAAGGAAATGCCTCCTTATTATGCGCAAAATAATGATTCCTCCACCTGACATCAGGGACCCACCGAAAGGGCCTCTGTAATTCGCGAAAAAAAATGTTATCGCCGCTGACAGCTCGGACCCACCAGCTATATCTTTGCACGCAAGGAAGTGCCTCCTTATTACGCTCAAAAAAATGAATACCCCCTGTTAGCTGGGACCCACCTTGGTGGGAGGCTATCTTGTGGGCTTACTAAGTTGACGGGGACGAAGGGCTTTGTCAACTTAGTCAATATGCACGATTCTAGCTCCAGTGACCGTACGATGTCCATCCAACGGCCGTAGTGCTTCTTCAACCTCTGGTCTTCTTGCTCCAGCCGCCCAAAGCAGCGCTGGTCATGCCGCATGCTCCTACCTCCTGTGGCCGGCTGTGCTGCCGTAGAGGCCTCACCGCCCCCTACTATTCCCACCGCTGGCCAGGCCCTGCGGCGACGGTAGCCTCACACCGCAGCCGAACCAGTGAACCCTCGCAGTCCTCTCGTCGTCCCCTTCCCAGGCCTTGCCATCGTCCACCACCGTGGTGCTCTCCGCGCGGTGTGGTCAACGTGGTCAAGGAACGACTTCCATCGGAAGAGTACTGTACGTGGAGAGGCTGACAGCTGGGTCCACGGCCACAGCCCAGTTTTTTTGTGATTTGCCAAGTAAGTCGCTTTGTCAGGCCTGTTGGGCTGTAAATCTTTCAAGACGAGGAGAGCTTTCATTCGGCTAGCCGAGAAAATGGCCCATCAGTAATGAGAAATGGGTTGTACATTTTTAAAACACATCAAACCGACAACTAGTTTCAAATATCTTTTTTTTATTTCAAGATTTTAAATTACATTAATTTTTATGCGTGGAGAATTTGTTGGATTTTATATTGATATACATTTATTTTTAAAATCAGTTTGAATGTGAGTCGAAATTTCGGGATTAAAAATAGTTCGGACCGCACTGAAATATGCAAAATTTCGTATAATTTTTTAACCGTTGCCACAATATGGGTTGTAATGCTAACAAAAAGAATATGGGCTCAAAAAAAACCTTAAGAATTAGCAAATGGGCTGTAAATTATTAGAAATAATGGCAGATGGGTTGTATGCTGTTTTCCACAGATTTGAGGCTTTCCTAAAAAAAGGTTGATGCACAAGCAGTGAGTGTTGGATGTCCATCGAACGGTCGCCGTGCTTCTTCAATCTCTGCTCTTCCTGCTCCAGCCGCTCAAACAAGCGCCGGCGGGACTGCCTGCTCCCTCCTCCCCGCGGCCGATTGTGTTGCCGCGGAGGCCTCACCGCCCCACCGTACTCCCATCGCTGGCCTAGCCATCCCTCTACTCACCCACACCTGCTATTATTCTCCGGCGACGGCAGACGAACTAGTAAACCCTCGTACAGTTGTACTCCCCTCCGCGTGGGAAACAACTGCCGAGTCTTCCCTGCCTCCGTGTCGTTCCCTTCCTAGGCCTCGCCGTCGTCCACCGCCCTGGTGCTCTCGGCGCGGCCTGGTCAACGTGGTCAACGACCGACATGCATCTGAAGTGGACTATATGGGGAGAGGCCTACAGCTGGGTCCACGGCTGCACGCAAGGAAATGCCTCCTTATTACGCGCAAAATAATGATTCCTCCACCTGACATCAGGGACCCACCGAAAGGGCCTCTGTATTTCACGAAAAAAATGTTACCGCCGCTGACAGCTCGGACCCACCAGCTATATCTTCGCACGCAAGGAAGTGCCTCCTTATTACGCTAAAAAAATGAATACCCCCTGCTAGCTGGGACCCACCTTGGTGGGAGGCTGTCTTGTGGGCTTATTAAGTTGACGGGGACGGAGGGCTTTGTCAACTTAGTCAATATGCATGATTCTAGCTCCAGTGATCGTACGATGTCCATCCAACGGCCGAGTGCTTCTTCAACCTCTGGTCTTCTTGCTCCAGCCGCCCAAACCAGCGCCGGTCGTGCCTCGTGCTCCTGCCTCCCGTGGCCGGCTACGATGCGGCGGAGGCCTCACCGCCCCCTACTACTCCCACCACTGGTCAGGCCATCCCTCTACTCACCCACACCCCCTGTTACTCTGCGGCGACGGCAGCCTCACACCGCAGCGAACCAGTGCCCTCGTACTCCTCTACGCGTGGGCATCCACTGCCACGTCTTCCCCGGCTCCGCGTCGTCCCCTTCCTAGGCCTCACCGTCGTCCACCGCCCTGGTGATCTCGGCGCGGCATGGTCAACATGGTCAAGGAACGGCTTCCATCGGACGTGGACTGTACGTGGAGAGGCTGACAGCTGGGTCCACGGCCGCAGCAAGGAAGTGCCTCCTTATTACGTGCAAAATAATTATTCCTCCACCTGACAGCGGGGACCCACCGGACGGGCCACCGTATTTCGCCCCCTGACTGCTGGGACCCACCAGCTACATCTTCGCACGCAAGGAAGTGCCTGACAGTCGGGACCCGCCTGGTCGAAGCGTACGTAGCGTTGTCATTCTAGTCGCGAACGTGTACGTACATATATACTGGTCGATGTAGAGGCGCGCACCTGTCGTAGTAGAGGCGCGCACGTAGCATGTATATGTACGTACAACGGCCTGGGTACAAGAAGGAAAATACGGCCACGTATGTGTACATACGGGCGGGGTCTCGAACGCCTAATCGCGCATACGTACGGCCAGGGCTCGTGTACATGGCTGGGTCGGAACGGAGAAACAGTGTCGTCGTTGTGTTCATGTGGAGGCAACGGAATGCTTCGTGTTCATGGGGAGGCAACAGAATGCGTCGTGTTCATGGGAAGGCAACGAAATGCGTCGTGTTCATCGGGAGGGCTTGGACAGAATAGGCGTTGGAAACGAGGCCTGGCGTACCGTAGAACGGAGGAAACGGCCTTGTGTTCGACTGGCCACGTTCAAAACGGGATCCTGTTCATCGGGAGGGGTCTGGCGTACCACAAAACGGAGGAAAAGGACCTCCTACGGTCGAAACGGGTGTCCTGTTGATCAGGAGGGGTGTGGCGTACCGCAAAATGGAGAAAACGGACTTGTGTTGGAGAGCTACGGTCGAAACGGGGGTCCTGTTCATCGGGAGGGGTGTGGCGTACCGCAAAACAGGACTCCATGGGATACTGTTCATCTCCACCGTCGACCCCCTCCAGCCTCCACGAGCTACTGTTCATCCACCGTCGACCTCCTCCAGCCTCCACCTGCGACTGTTCATCCACGGGCTCATGTTCATCCAGCCTCCACCGCGTGCTACTCCACCAGCTACTGTTCAACCAGCCCTCTCCACGGGCTCCTGTTCAACCACCCCTCCACGGGCTACTGTTCATCCTGCCCTCCACTGTCTGCTATTGATCCTGCCCTCCACACCACGGGGTCCTGTTCATTCACCCCTCCACGGGCACCCCTCCACCGTCTACTGTTCATCCAGCCCTCCACCACACCACGGGGTCCTGTTCCTCCAGAGGCAACGCCACCGCTCATTGTTTATCCCCCCCCCCCCCCCCCCCCGCAACGCTCACTGTTCATCCCATCGATCGGCTTCATTTAGCAGCAGTAGCGAATGAATCGCTCGATCGGGTTCAGTTAACAGCCATCGATCGATCGCTCGGGTTCAGTAACGCGTAGCCTGCAGTGCAATCGCTCGGGTTCAGTTAGAGCTCAACGCCTCGCTCGGGTTCAGTTAGATCCAACGCCTCGCACACACGCGCGTACGTGTACGACAGAAACGCGCATCGCTCGGCCCCTGACCTCCCACCGTAACCGGGAACTCCCCGAAATTTTCCTCCCCCTTGCTTCTACCACGGTTTTCTCCGTCATGGACGGCCCAAAGAATGTCATGCAACTGCGTCTCCGGCCCGCCCAGGACGAAAAGCCCATTTTTTCATGATTTTTTGTCATAGAAGTAGGAGCCCACCACATCTATGATGATACCGGGTTTTGTCACAATTATCGTCATAGAAGTGTCATATGTATGACAGAATTTTTTTTTGTTCGGCCCAAAATGTCACGGATGTGTCTTTTTTTTGTAGTGAATGTACACCTGCACCTGAAGGCTTGCTAAGTTTTGGACAATTGCCTCCAATGCATAATTATAATTTTTTACCTCCGCCAATGCAGCATTCGTGAAGTCAATACTAATGGGTCAAACAGAAAAACAGAGGTTGTTTGCTAAACATCAAGAAGGTGCAAGGAAGGATGAGGAATGTGCATTTGGTGTGCTCCGGGCATGATGGTCTAATTTACGGCACCCGACATGTTTATATGACCGGGGCGATCTCCATCATATAGCCTGCATTATTCTACACAACATGATAGTCAAGGATGAAAAAGAAGAGGCGGGGAATATGCTTGATTTGAATGAGGAAGCAAGTTCATCAATTGTTTTCCCATCGGTATTTACTCATGGTGACATGCCAATATTTGCCGAGGTACTTGAAAGAGATCCTAGAATTCGTGATCGTCCCAAGCATAAGGCTCTAAAAAATGACTTGATTCAACATATATGGAAAAAGTTTGGGCGATGATAGATTATATTCAAGATTTGATCCATGTATTGCTAAATATGTTTATATTCCCTCCGTTCCTAAATATAAGTCTTTTTAGAGATTCCACTATGGACCACATACGAAGCAAAATAAGTGAATCTACACTCTAAAATATGTCTATATACATCCGTATGTAGTTTTTAGTGGAATCTCTAAAAAGACTTACATTTAAGAACGGAGGGAGTATATTTTATTTATATTATATTGGCACTTTATTATTAATTATGGATCTGTTCGAATTTGTGTTCTTGTATTTATCTATGGGTACTAACAAACAAAAATTTATATTGATACACAAAATTTTATATTGATACATGCCACATATGGATCACAAACTTGAAGTACTAGTATAGATCCCACAAAACAATAAATGAAAACCTCCAAGTTACTACCTCTATGTTACTACCCACTATGAAGGTAGTAACATAGACTAGTAACATGTGCGTGTTACTACTCTATGTTACAAAAAAGGGTTTCCCCCTGCTTTATATTATAAAGCAACGGACCAAGCATCCAACATCACAGTACAGAGAGAAATCAAGTCAAAGTCGTGCTGGGGGCACAGCAAGACAAGCCCCAAATAAAGCTAAAAAAGAAGCTAATCCAGCTCGAGAGGTGGCGGAGGATGTGGTGGAGGTGGCGCAAAAGCCGATGCCGAAGAACGAAGACCCACTATGATGATGTCGATGGCATCCCAGTCTCTCTGCTTGCTAAGCGGTCTCCAAAGCTATAGAAGGCCACACAATTTGTAGATAGCATCAGTCACACGCCAAGGAATCACGCGTTCTATGACTAGCTTATTTCGATTACACCAGAGGGTCCATGCTAGGGTGCCCAACACCACCCACATGGGTGGGCGGCTAGAGACGGGGAGTCTAAGGACCTCCCCAAACAAGTCCGTGAGGTTGTCATGGCACCATTTGCCACCGACCACATCCCGGAGGCAACTCCATAGGAATTGTGCCACCGGACACCGAAAGAAAATGTGGTTGCAGTCTTCCGGTACCAAACAAATGGGGCATAGACCATCCCCAGGGCCATTACGTTTGCGGACCTCCGTACCCGAGGGTAGGTGGCCGTGGACCCATTGCCAAAGGAAAATGCGGATCTTCAAGGGGAGTTTGATCTCCCAAAGCACCGAGAGTTCCACCGGACCAGGGGTGGGGACAATTGCCTGATAAAGGGATCTCGTCGAGAAGTGGACACTTGACTCAAGGTGCCAAGAAATAGAATCAGTATCCAAGGAGGGGGGATGTAAGGCAATACACTCGAGCAATTCATCCCATTGCTCAAGTTCCACCGCCCCAAAGGTGCACCCAAATCAGCTAAGGCCACCGCCACAGAAAGCAGTGGGAGGACACATATCGCGAACAACGCGGAGAAGCGGTCCGCAAAGGGGCGGGTCCCTGCCCATCGATCTAGCCAGAACAGGGTGCTAGCGCCAGAACCTATTCTAATGGAGGTCCCAATACGCAGAACCGACATCAGACGAATCACTGACTGCCAGAATTGGGAACCACCAGATCTATATGCAAACGCCAGTGGCTGACCGCGCAGGTACTTTGCGTGAATAATCTCAAGCCACAGACCACCCTCAGCAGTCTGAATCCGCCAAAGCCATTTGGAGAGGAGGGCAATATTCATCCGTTTGGACGAAATAACCCCAAGGCCTCCTTGGTCTTTTGGCTTGCAGATTTCAGACCACTTCACCATGCGGTACTTCTGTTTGTTATTCTCTCCTGCCCAGAAGAACCTGGAAGGGAGTTTGGTGACCTCGTAATGAAGGGATTCGTGCAGACTATAGAATCCCATTATATACATCAATAGGCTAATGAGGGAGGAGTTCATCAGAATCACTCGAGTAGCTTTGGGTAGCCACCTGCCCTACCATGGCTCCATCCTAGGTTGGAGCTTGGCGATTATTGGACGAAAATCCTTCTCAAGCAAACGAGTGTCACTAAGAGGCACGCCAAGATAGGTGGCCGGGAAGGTTCCCAAACGGCAGTTCAAGCGATTGGCAATGCGCTGAGCTTACGTCGGGGAGTATCCCATGACCATCACCTCACTCTTGGTGAAATTAATCGTGAGACCCAACATTTCTTGGAAGCAGAGGAGGAGGAACTTGAGATTCCGAATGTCTTCATCCGAGCCTTCTACCATCATAATGGTGTCGTCGGCATATTGGAGGTGGGCCAGACCCCCGTTCACTACCAGATGGGGGCAGATCTTCTTAATGTGGCCGGCACACTTGGCTAAATCAAGGATCGAGGCAAGAGCATCAACCACAAGATTGAACAGAAAGGGGGATATCGGGTCCCCCTGACGGACCCCCTGGCCCGTCAAGAAGTATGGCCCAACCTCCCCATTTATGTTAACCGCAGTCCAACCACTCATGACCAACTGCATAACGCGCGCGACCCAGTGGTGATCAAACCCACGTTTGAGCAACACTTCCCGAAGGAAGGACCAGTGAACTGTGTCATAAGCCTTATGGAAGTCAATTTTGAAGAACACCACGTGGAAGTGTTTCATCTTGACCTCATGGATCATCTCATGGAGGACGAGAACCCCGTCCTCCACCCTCGTGGGCACATGGTGAGTCCCCTTGGTGTGTTCTCCGTGCCAAGTATTCTACAAAAAATCATATTTCATTTTCGGGACATTTGGAGAACTTTTATTTTCACGGATTTTTTATTGCAAGGATAATTCAGAAAACAGACAAAAAAAATACTATTTTTGCTTTATTTAATCTAAATAACATAAAGTAAAAGGGGGGCACAGAGAGTTGTGCTTTCTAACTTTATCCATCTCATGCTCATCAAAATGAATCCACTAACAAGGTTGATCAAGTCTTGTTAACAAACTCTTTCCGAATCACATGAAACCGGAGAATTTTCGAATAACACTAAGTTACCTCAACGGGGATATGAACATCCCCAACAATAAGAATATCATATTTCTTCTTGACAGTAGGAAGAAGAAACTCAAAATCTCCAATAGTAATCGTTGGAATTTTTCAATAGAATTGATACTGTGGACTTGAGGTTGTTTCCTCGAAAAGTGTACAGTATGCTCATTACCATTAACATGAAAAGTGACATTGCCTTTGTTGCAATCAATAACATCCCCTGCAGTATTCAAAAAGGGTCTATCAAGGATAATCGACATACTATCATCCTCGGGAATATCCAGAATAACAAAGTCCGTTAAAATAGTAACATTTGCAACCACAACAGGCACATCCTCACAAATACCGACAGGTACAGTAGTTGATTTATCGGCCATTTGCAGAGATATTTCAGTAGGTGTAAACTTATTCAAATCAAGTCTACGATATAAAGAGAGAGGCATAACACTAACACCGGCTCCAAGATCACATAAAGCAGTTTTAACATAGTTTCTTTTAATGGAGCATGGTATAGTTGGTACTCCTGGATCTCCAAGTTTCTTTGGTATTCCACCTTTAAAAGTGTAATTAGCAAGTATGGTGGAAATTTCAGCTTTCGGTATCTTTCTTTTATTTGTAACACTATCTTTCACATACTTAGCATAAGGATTCATTTTAATCATATCAGTCAAACGCATACGCAACAATATAGGTCTAATCATTTCAGCAAAGCGCTCAAAATCCTCATCATCCTTTTTCTTGGATGGTTTGGGAGGAAAAGGCATGGGTTTCTAAACCCATGGTTCTCTTTCTTTACCGTGCTTCATAGCAACGAAGTCTCTCTTATCATAATGTTGATTCTTTGATTGTGGGTTATCAAGATCAACAGCAGGTTCAATTTCTACATATTTGTTATTGCTAGGTTGAGCATCACCATGAACGTCATCATTAACAGTATCACTAGGTTCATGTTCATTACCAGATTGTGTTTCAGCATCAGAAATAGAAATATCATTGGGATTCTCAGGTGTGTCAACAACAGGTTCACTAGAAGCATGCAATGTCCTATCATTTTTCTTTTTCTTCTTCTTAGAAGAACTAGGTGCATCACCATTAGTTCTCTGAGAATCTTGCTCAACTCTCTTTGGGCGGCCCTTAGGATACAAAGGTTCCTGAGTCATTTTACCCCCTCTAGTCATAACTCTAATAGCATTATCATTTTCCTATTATTTAATTCATTGAGCAAATCAATTTGAGCTTTAAGCACTTATTCTACTTGAGTGGTAACCATAGAAGCATGTTTACTAATAAGTTTAAGTTCACCTTTAACTCTAGACATATAATCACTCAAGTGTTCAATCATATAAGCATTACATTTCAGTTGTCTACCAACATAAGCATTAAAGTTTTCTTGTTTAACAATAAAATTATCAAACTCATCTAAGCATTGGCTAGCAGAGTTATAACGAGGAATATCACCTTCATCAAATCTATAGAGAGAATTTACCTTTACTACATGTGTCAGGTTATCAAGACCACGTATTTCTTCAATAGGTGGTAAATTCTTGACATCTTCAGGTTTAATACATTTTTCTTTCATAAATTTCTTTGCCTCTTGCATATCTTCAGTACTGAGAAATATAATACCCCTTTTCTTCGGAGTTGGCTTAGGAGTTGGTTCAGGAACTGTCCAATCATTTTCATTACTCAACATATTATTCAAGTGCAATTCAGCTTGATCAATAGTTCTTTCCCTGAAAACACAACCAGCACAACTATCCAGGTGGTCTCTGGAAGCATCAGCTAGTCCATTATAAAAGATATCAAGTATTTCATTTTTCTTGAGAGGATGATCAGGCAAAGCATTAAGTAATTGGAGAAGCCTCCCCAAGCTTGTGGGAGACTCTCTTCTTCAATTTGCACAAAATTATATATTTCCCTTAAGGCAGCTTGTTTCTTATGAGCGGGGAAATATTTAGCAGAGAAGTAATAAATCATATCCTGGGGACTGCGCACACAACCAGGATCAAGATAATTAAACCATGTTTTAGCATCACCCTTTAATGAGAACGGAAATAACTTAAGGATATAATAGTAACGAATTTTTTCCTCATGAGTAAATAGGATGGCTATATCATTTAATTTAGTAAGATGTGCCACAAAGGTTTCAGATTCATAGCCATAGAAAGGATCAGATTCAACCAAAGTAATTATCTCAGGATCGATAGAGAAATCATAATCCTTATCAGAAATACAGATAGGTGAAGTAGCAAAAGTAGGGTCATATTTCATTCTAGCATTCAAAGACATTTCTTTCAGCTTAGCTAATAGTTTCTTAAGATCATATCTATCTTTGCAAGAAAAAAAGTCTCTAGTAATTTCTTCATCCATAACATAACCCTCAGGTACATCAGGCAATTCATATCTAGGGGGAGAATCTTCATCATCACTTTCATCAATTTTATCAGTTTCAGTAATTTCATTCTCTCTATCCCTAGCAAGTTGTTCATCAAGAAATTCACCTAATGGCACATTATTATCAAGCATAGAAGTAGTTTCATCATAAGTATCATGCATAGCAGAAGTGGCATCATCAATAACATGTGACATATCCGAATCAATAGCAGGAGTAGGTTTAGGTGTCGCAAGTTTACTCAAAATAGAAGGTGAATCAAGTGCAGAGCTAGATGGCAGTTCCTTACCTCCCCTCATAGTTGAGGGATAAATTTTGGTTTTTTCGTCTTTCAAGTTCTCATAGTGATCAGCAGATATAAATCCCAAGTGACTTAAAGAATAGAGCTATGCTTCCCAGCAACGGCGCCAGAAAATAGTCTTGATAACCCACAAGTATAGGGGATTGCAAAAGTTTTTGAGGGTAGAGTATTCAACCCAAATTTATTGATTCCACACAAGGGGAGCCAAAGAATATTCTCAAGTATTAGCAGTTGAGTTGTCAATTCAACCACACCTGGAAAACTTAATATCTGCAACAAAGTATTTAGTAGCTAAGTAGTATGGAAGTAACGGTAACGGTGGCAAAGGTAACAGTAGACGTTTTGTAGTAATTGTAACAGTGGCAACGGTAAAGTAACTAAGCAAAGATCAATATGTGAAAAGCTCGTAGGCATTGGATCAGTGATGTATAATTATGTCGGATGTGATTCCTCATGCAACAGTTATAACATAGGGTGACACAGAACTAGCTCCAGTTCATCAATGTAATGTAGGCATGTATTCCGAATATAGTCATACGTGCTTATGGAAAAGAACTTGCATGACATCTTTTATCCTACCCTCTCGTGGCCGTGGGATCCTATTGGAAACTAAGGGATATTAAGGCCCTTTTAATAGAGTACGGGACCAAAGCATTAACACTTAGTGAATACATGAACTCCTCAAACTACGGTCATCACCGGGAGTGGTCCCGATTATTGTCACTTCGGGGTCACCGGATCATAACACATAGTAGGTGACTATTGACTTGCAAGATAGGATCAAGAACTCACATATATTCATGAAAACATAATAGGTTCAGATCTGAAATCATGGCACTCAGGCCCTAGTGACAGGCATTAAGCATAGCAAAGTCATAGCAACATCAATCTCAGAACATAGTGGATACTAGGGATCAAACCTAACAAAACTAACTTGATTACATGGTAAATCTCATCCAGCCCATCACCGTCCATCAAGCCTACGATGGAATTACTCACGCACGACGGTGAGCATCATGAAATTGGTGATGGAGGAAGGTTGATGATGATGACGATGATGGATTCCCCTCTCCGGAGCCCCGAACGGACTCCAGATCAGCCCTCCCGAGAGAGCTTAGGGCTTGGCGGCGGCTCCGTATCGTAAAACGCGATGAATCCTTCTCTCTGATTTTTTTCTCCCCGAATGTGAATATATAGAGTTGGAGTTGAGGTCGGTGGAGTCTCACGGAGCCCACGAGACAGGGGGCGCGCCCCAGGGGGTGGGCGCGCCCCTCACCCTCGTGGGAAGGGTGTGGGCCCCCTGGTGTTGATTCTTTCGCCAGTATTTTTTATATATTACAAAAATATTCTCCGTGAAGTTTTAGGTCATTCCGAGAACTTTTATTTCTGCACAAAAATAACACCATGGCAGTTCTGCTGAAAACAGCGTCAGTCCGAGTTAGTTCTATTCAAATCATGCAAGTTAGAGTCCAAAACAAGGGCAAAAGTGTTTGGAAAAGTAGATACGATGGAGAAGTATTACTCAGCCATATGTTCTATCATGTATGCTATGCTGTGTACCAGAACTGATGTGTGCCTTGCGATAAGTTTGGCAGGGAGGTACCAAAGTAATCCAAGAGTGGATCACTGGACAGCGGTCAAGAACATCCTGAAGTACCTGAAAAGGACCAAGGATATGTTTCTCGTTTATGGAGGTCACGAAGAGCTCGTCGTAAAAGGTTACATCGATGCTAGCTTCGACATTGATCCGGATGACTCAAAGTCACAAATCGGATACGTATTTATATTGAATGGTGGAGCCGTCAGTTGGTGCAGTTCCAAGAAGAGGGTCGTGGTGGGATCTATGTGTGAAGTAGAGTACGTAGCTGCTTCGAAAGCAGCGCATGAAGGAGTCTGGATGTAGGAGCTCATATCCGATCTGGGTGTAATACCTAGTGCATCGGGTCCAATGAAAATCTTTTGTGAAAACACTGGATCAATTGCCTTGGTGAAGGAATTCAGGTTTCACAAGAGAACCAAACACATCAAGAGATGCTTCAACTCCATTCGTGAAAAGGTCAAGGATGGAGACATAGATATTTGCAAAATACATATGGATCTAAATATAGGAGACCCGTTGACTAAGCCTCTTCCGCGAGCAAAACATGATCAACACCAAGACTCCATGGGTGTTAGATTCATTGCAATGTAATCTAGATTGTTGACTCTAGTGCAAGTGGAAGACTAAAGGAAATATGCCCTAGAGGCAATAATAAAGTTGTTATTTTATATTTCCTTATTCATAAAGATGCTCTGCAGGTATCTCTGAAGGTGTCTGTTGAGTTGGCATGGATCAAGATTAGGATTTGTCACTCCGTGTATGGGAGAGGTATCTCTGGGTCCTCTCGGCAATACACATCACAAGAAGCTTGCAAGCAAAGTGACTGGGGAGTTAGTTATGAGATGATGTATTACGGAACGAGTAAAGAGAGTTGCTGGTAACGATATTGAACTAGGTATGAAGATACTGATGATCAAATCTCCGGCAAGTAACATACCGATAGACAATGGGAATTACGTACGTCTTCATAAGGTTCGACCGATAAAGATCTTCGTAGAATATGTAGGAACGAATATGGGCATCCAGGTTCCGCTATTGGTTATTGACTTGAGAGGTGTCTCGGTCATGTCTACATAGTTCTTGAACCCGTAGGGTCCGCACGCTTAACGTTCGTTGACGATAGAGTGTTATATATATGACTTGTGCGATTTGGTGACCGAATGTTGTTCTGAGTCCCAGATGAGATCACGGACACGACGAGGAGCTCCGGAATGGTCTGGATGTAAATATTGATATATAGGATAATGATGTTTGGACAGCGAAAGAGTTTCCTGAGGTACTGGATAGTCATCGGATCATTGGAAGGGGTTTCGGGAAGCCCCGGGAGGCTATATGGGCTTAATGGGCCAAAGGAGGGAACACACCAACCCACAAGGGGCTGGTGCGCCCCTCTCCCTGGCCGCCGGCCCTAGGGGAAGGAAAGGGGAAGGGTTGGCCCCTCCTGCCTTTCCCTTCTCATGAGAGAAAGGAAAGGGTGGGCGCCAGCTCCCCCTGCCTTCCTCCCGCGCACAAACATGGAAGGGGGCGGCTAGGGAAGGAGCCCAAGGAGGATTCGACCTCCTTGGGGCGCCTCCTGGCTGCCTCCCCTCTCCCCCACCTATATATATGAGGGAGGGGGCGCCACACAAGACCACGACAATCTCTTAGCCGTGTGTGGCGCCCCTCTCCACGGTTTCGTCCCTGTGGAGTGCTTAGGCGAAGCCCTGCGAAGATAGCATCACCACCGACGTCACCACGCCATCATTCTGCCGGAACTCATCCACTACTTCGCTCGTCTTGCCGAATCAAGAAGGCGAGGACGTCACTGAGCTGAACGTGTGCTGAACGCGAAGGTGTCGTACGTTCGGTACTTGATCGGTTGGTTCACGAAGAAGTTCTACTACACCAACCGTATTACTAAACGCTTCCACTTAGGGTCTACGAGGGTTCGTAGACACACTCTCCCCTCTCGTTGCTATGCATCTCCATGGATAGATCTTGCGTGTGTATGGAATTTTTTTTGTTTTCCATGCAATGTTCCCCAACACCATCATGGACCCCCGAGGCAAGCCTTCCGGGTGTGAGGCGGGCACGCAAATTGGATGGTCACGAGCGCGCCAGGGAGCTAGTCACGTGAGGCCAAGGTGCAATAGATGGCAGGGAGGGCACTCTTGCGCGGCGAGGCTCCCAGAAGGTGGGTACTCCAATATCCTTTACATGAGTAGTGTGTTCCTCTTCCTTTGATTTGTTGATTATAAAACCTTGCTTGGGCTTTTGTTGACCAGGGTGGCTTTCTTGGATCCACGAGGGGTGGCTTTGACTATGGTTCACTGCTTTGAGCCTTGTTGACTAGTCTTGACTTGTGTTGATTACTTATGTGGCATGTCATGTAGGATAGGGGTGGGATTTTAAGTAGTACTAGAGTTATTACTATAACACCTATAATGCCAAAACGTAATCCTTATCTCAAAGAGTTAAATATTTTTGGGATTGAACTTTTATTCATTTAGCAGATCCCCTAAACTTAAGTGCCTGTTCGGTTTCACTCCACTCCCTCGACTCCGCTCCCGGAGTGGAGCAGGCTGTAGCTCGTTTTCACAGAGCGGCTCAAGCCCAGCTCTACAGCTCCGCGGAGTGGAGCGGGGCGGAGTGATTCCAAACAGGGCTTAAGTCCCAAAGCAACTCGGTCAACATGAAGGCCTCTCTTATCGAAAAAGACTTTCGCCCCGCTTTATATATAAAGCAAACCACCAAGCCAACAAGTAGCATGAAAGGCTCTCTTCATTTTCTTATTCCTTCTTCCTTCTTGTTCTTTCTTCTTCATTCTTTCAGGCGGCCACTAGATTGATGTCCATTAGATAGCTAGGGCTATGATAGATGATCCATGTAAGTAATTTGTTAAAGACTCACCAAGCGCAACATACACATACGAAGGAGTCAAGAAAGTAGATGGAATTCATTCTCCACGGACCACAGTTTGGGCACTTCATCTGAATGTGTTCTTCTCATCTTAATTTTCCTAGTGTCATGATGGCATGGTCTGAAACACAATGTATCACTGGAAGCTAGCGGCCATGTTTCTCTGTATATAAAAGGTGTATTTGATGTTTCTCCTCTATAAAAATTCTTCTGCCCATGTTGCTGCTCTGATCGTGGCCGGTTACGACGGAGAGGAGCACCGCCAAGCCAGCGACACCGGGAGAAGTGTCACTGCGGCTGGAGGCGACGGGGAAGAAAAAATCATCGTGGCCAGAGACGATGGGGAGGCCCACGATAAGGGCGGCAGGGTGGGCCCGGGGTGGCCGATGACGAGGTAGGCGGCTGCGGCAGTGTCTGCGGGCGGCATGGTCATTTCCCTGTTTGTTGTGAGATTTATCCTTTGTGGACTAAAAATAGTCCAAAGTATAGCTTTTTAAGGGATGCAAACTCATAACTTTTTTTCATCAAAACAAACATATAACTTTTAAAAGGAGTTATATGTTGATGCCTTCTCTAGTTCAGGATAGAGATATCTTGAGAATACGTAAACCATAGGAAGTGAGATGATATGTATGTTATTTTCTATAAGAAAAGGTATGCCATTTGATTCATAGAATATAATTTTTTTTCATCGAGTCTAGTCTATTTTTTTCCTTTAAAATGTGAAGGATTAACTCCTCTTTTTTCTTCTTTTTTTGCATGGAAAAAGTGGGTTTTATTCCTCAGAAACAGAATTACAGTCAACTAGTACAACATGAGTAACACTGCCTAGCACCCGGCGCAACCAACATGCCTAGAAGAAAAGGAGAATCATCCTGGTCTCTTCATCTGACTAATGAAGGGCTCTGAAGGCTTTAGAATTACTATAAAATTCGTGTAAACCAAATGAGGCCTCAGGATCTGCTAGTTAGAGAAACTAGTTCTTAGAGGACCTAGAGATCTGCTCCTTTGATCACGCCACCTGCTGCCAGCAACCCTCCTCCGGGCCTGCCCAATGCTTATTCTGCATCGGATCCGCCGATCCTTCTGGAGTCTGCCCAGGTTCCAAAGGCCCCCCTGCCTGTGGCCAATCTGAGCGGCCCGCCCCACCTCCGGTGTTGTTGATGCAGTGGCCTTCCCCTACTTCCTTGTGCCCCGAGTCCCCTTTTCTAGAACCCGAGGACGCCCCTGCGGCCCCGCCCACCACTGTCACCCCACTACTACAGGAGCTCGACCCATAGGCCATTGGCCAGGCCTCCACAGCTGTCGCCTCCCCATCATCTGGGCCTGCCATAGATTCCCTGGTCCAGGACAGCCAACCAGCGAACTCGATGTCCACCAACGCGTGGGAACCCCCCACGCCAGTGCCCACTGTGGCGACCCCACGTGGCGAGAACCTGGCCGTGTCCATGCAGCTACCGTCATGCACGTCGAACGGAAGCGCCTCTTGCGCTATTCCTTCCCGCGTCCTGGGTTATCTGCAATGTTTGCAAGTTCAGGCAGCACCCACTCTGGACACCCCTGCTCCTAGACGCAGGCGCAGAGATATCCCTCCCGACTTCACCCCTCGGCGCAGCGGCCGCATTGCAAGGCAGGACAGTGGCTTCGACTCCGAGACCAAAGCCAAGCGGGTCCTCCTTCACAAGTTGGGTATGTTCAAAGATGACGAGCAGCTCTTTGCTAACATCCTCACCAAGTACTCCAAATTGTTTGACCGCCCACTCACCATGGATGCCATGCTCGCCTTTGCGGACTTCTTTGGCTGGAACATGCCGCGCGATCTGCCTGTGAGCTATGCCTCGGGCCAGCCTCTCCTCATCGCGGCCTAGTTTTCCTGCAACCTCCCCCCCCCCCCCCCCGCGCGCCCCAATCCTTTCCATGGATAGTTGCAATAAAATTATTTTCTGGAATGTGCATGGCCTCAACAGCAGGGAAAAATGTACTGTTGTCCGCACTGTCATCTCCTCGGCCTCTCCCCTCATCGTTTGCTTGCAAGAGACCAAATTGTTTGTGGTCACCCCCGCGCTCGTCTTCGAGACACTTGGCAACCAATTCTCGGACTTCTACTTTCTCACCGCTGATGGTACTCGTGGTGGCATTCTCATCGCATGGTGTGCGGATATGATTGCTCTCGCCAACCGTACAATTGGCTCGTACCACGTCTTTGCTACAGTTTCCTCCCTCTCTTGTTCGAACACTTGGTGGCTATCGCGCGTCTATGGGGCCGCAGTCTGAGATGGACAAGCTCGTTTTCCTGTCTGAACTGCAAGTTCTTCGGGACTCCATCACGGGGCCATGGCTGATCGGTGGCGACTTCAACATGATCTCTTCTCTGGCGAACAAGAATAACGGCCGCGTCAACCACCGGTCCATGAGCCGTTTCTGGCGCTTCATCTCGAACTCGGCTTTACGGGATATCTACCTCCATGGCACGAGATACACTTGGTCCAATGAACAAGAGAACCCTACCCTCGTGTGTAGCGACCGAGTTCTTTGTACCCTAGCTTGGGAGACCTGCAACCCTCATCACCTCCTCCATTGTCTTGCCTCCATGACATCGGATCACTGCCCACTTGTTCTAGACTGCGCACTGCACGCCCATGGGCAGCCCCGTTTCCGCTTTGAGCACTTCGGAAAAAACTTGAGGGCTTCCACCAAGTTGTCTCCGATGCATGGAATTCCGAAGCCCCTCACCCGGACCCTTTCCGGCGCATTTATGACAAGCTCAAAGTCAATGCTCGTGCTTTGCGGAGCTGGAGTTCTCGCACTACTGGCAACATCTCCTTGCAACAGCTTGTCTCTCGTGAGCTCATTTACCGGCTCAACGTGGCCCAGGACCACCGCCCCCTCTCCGCGAGCGATGCTTGGCTTCGCAGGGAGCCGAAGCGCAAGTACCTTCGCCTCGCATCCCTCGACCGCTCGCTCGCGTGCGAGCGTGCCCGTTTCGCCTGGCTCAAAGAGGGTGACACAAACACAACCTTCCTCAAACTTCATGCCGCGCATAGACACCAGAAGGACCGCATCCTTGGGCTGCAACACGAGGGATCCTACGTCAGTGACGACACAAGCATGACCAAAGTGGTGTTCTCCCACTTCTCGGCAACCATTGGTTCCTCCTACCCTCATGAGCATTCCATCAACGTTCAGCTTTGACAGCCGCCACTTTGACCTGTTGCCCCTCGAGGAACCGTTCACTAAGGACGAGATATGGCTCACTATCAAGAAGATGCCCGCTGGCAAGGCACCCGGCCCTGACGGGTTCACCGTGGAGTTTCTGCGCTCTTGCTGGGCCATCATCAAGGATGACATCTGCGCTGCATTTCACAAGTTGTATGCCATGAATGGCATGGGTTTCCGCAAGCTCAATGAAGCGCTCCTCTCCCTCTTGCGCAAGAAGCAAGACGCATCTACTATCCCAAACTACAGACCGATCAAACTTATCCACTTGATCGCCAAGCTCTTCGCCAAGGTCTTATTGTTATGGCTCGCACCACGCCTCAGCGACCTTGTCTCCACAAACCAGAGCGCGTTCATCGCGGGGAGGAGCATCCACGACAACTTCTTCCTGGTTCAGCAAACCGCGAGGCTACTCCACAACATTAAAGCACCGCGCGTCCTCCTCAAACTGGACATCGCGAAGGCCTTCGGCACGGTCTCATGGCCCTTCCTCCTCGAAACTCTTCGTCACATTGGGTTCGGCCACCGCTGGTGCGAATGGATATCTATCCTCCTCTCCACGGCATCCACCGAGTCCTCATCAATGGCAACACCGGGCCGCCGATCTCCCACACGCAAGGTCTTCGCCAAGGCGACCCCATCTCGCCCATGCTCTTTACCCTGGTCATCGACAAGCTCAACTCGTTGCTCCAACATGTCACTAATGCTTGCTTGAACTACATCGGTATTTCCTCACAGAGGAAGGTATGATGCAGCACAACAACGGTAGGTATTTCCCTCAGTGATGAGACCATGGTTATCGAACCAGTAGGAGAACCACGCAACACTACGTGAACGGCACCTGCACACAAATAACAAATACTCGCAACCCGACATATTAAAGGGGTTGTCAATCCCTTTCGAGCAACGGCGCCAGAAATTGGCAGATGGACGTGAGAAAGTTGTGATAGATTGGATAAGTAGATCTCGCGGGAATGCGAGATAAAATAAATAAGAATAAATTGCAGCAAGGTATTTTTGTATTTTTGGTTTAATAAATCTGAAAATAAAAGCAAATAAAATTAGATCGCGAAGGCAAATATAATAAAGAAGAGACCTGGGGGTCGTAGATTTCACTAGTAGCTTCTCTCGAGAAAAATAGCAAACGATGGTAAACGAATTACTATTGGGCAATTGATAGAACTTCAAATAATCATGACGATATCCAGGCAATGATCATTATATAGGCATCACGTCCAAGATTAGTAGACCGACTCTTGCCTGCATCTACTACTATTACTCCACACATCGACCGCTATCCAGCATGCATCTAGTGTATTAAGTTCATGAAGAAACGGAGTAATGCAATAAAAACAATGACATGATGTAGACAAGATCTATTTATGTAGAGATAGACCCCATCTTGTTATCCTTAATGGCAACGATACATACGTGTCGGTTCCCCTTCTAACACTGCGATCAAGCACCATAAGATTGAACCCATCAAAAAGCACCTCTTCCCATTGCAAGATAAATAGATCAAGTTGGCCAAACAAAACCCAAATGCCGGAGAAGAAATACGAGGCTATAAGCAATCATGCGGATAAGAGATCAAAGAAGACTCAAATAAATTTCATGGATAAAAATATAGATCTGATCATAAACTCAAAGTTCATCGGATCCCAACAAACACACTGCAAAAAGAGTTACATCATATGGATCTCCAAGAGACCATTGTATTGAGAATCAAAAGAAAGAGAGGAATCCATCTAGCTACTAACTACAGACCCGTAGGTCTACAAAGAACTACTCACGCATCATCGGAGAGGCACCAATGGGCATGATGAACCCCTCCGGGATGGTGTCTAGATTGGATCTGGTGGTTCTGGAACTTGCGGCGGCTGGAATTGATTTCCGTCGACTCCCCTAGGGTTTCTAGAATATTGGGGTATTTATAGAGCAAAGAGGAGGTTCAGGAGGACACCGAGGTGGGCACAACCCCAGGCGCGCCCTGGTGTCTTGTGCTCACCTCGGGCTCCCTCTTCGGTACTTCTTTGGCAGACTGGATGTCTTCTGGTCCAAAAAAATCCAAAAAAAGTTTCGCTGCGTTTGGACTCCGTTTGATATTGATTTCCTGCGATGTAAAAACATGTAGAAAACAACAACTGGCACCGGGCACTATGTCAATAGGTTAGTACCAAAAATGATATAAAATGGTTGTAAAAGATCCAAGAATGATAATATAACAGCATGGAACAATAAAAAAATATAGATACTGTCGGCGTTCTGGGAACGGGGGTCCCCAGACTTGCCTGCCTGCGGCCTGCGGCGTGGCTCAAAGGAGGCCCAGTACGGCCCATCTTCATCAACACAAGACTCAAGACCCTCGCGAGGGGCCAAGCCTCGCGGGGCGGACGACACATCGCTTCCTCAGGCGCGGCTTCCTCAGGCTGGCTCACGAGGAGGCGGAGAGATCAAGGTAGGGTACCTCGTGAGGTGCCCATGACGCAAGCCATGACGACCAAGGGTGCCAGGCGGGCGCCAGACTGCGCAGTGTCCTCCCTTTCCTCTTTGGTGCAAAGGGGCAAGCGCAGGCGAGAGGATCAAGCAAAGGCATCCATTTCGGTGCAACGAGACCAAGACCAGTCCGACGGTGGGAATGAGCTCATCGTGGAGCCCAGAACGGCGTCACCACAGGGCCTTTGGCAGGCGAGGACCAACTTTGGTCAGGATAAGTGTACCAGATGTTCCCCTTCAAATTGGCCAATTGTTGGCGCCCTTCCCGCTCAATATTTGGGAAGAGGCCCAGGGCCTTTGCCTATAAATAGGACTAGCCACCCCCAGGGTAGAGGCAACTGGCAGGTAGCCATAGAGAGCAATCGTGGAGCAAGTACAGAAAGAGAGAGAGAAGGGCAGCTGAACTCTCCTAGCAGTTCATCGTCCCAGCAAGAACACACCCTCGCGAGGTTGTTCTCCTTTGTACTGTCCATCATCATCAGCCCAAGAGGCAATCCACCCACCACACTGGAGTAGGGTATTACACCACATCGGTGGCCTGAACCAGTATAAACTCTGTGTTCTTTGTGTTGTTCCTTTGGTAGTTTAGATCCTTGCGAGACGGAGAGGTAGAGGGCAGAATCTCCGCGCGCACCCCAGAGTTCGAACCTTAAGGGTCTACTGGAACCCGTGATCCGACACTTGGCGCGCCAGGTAGGGGTGCGCCGGAATCTGTCTTCCACCGCTCCACTCTCCTCCGACCGTCGCATCCATGTCTGACGCTCGTCGGGCCCGCACCGAGCGCCGGGCCGCCATCGCTTCCCGCGTCGCCCAGACAGCTCCCGTCGGCGGGCGTCCTCGTCGTTCCCCGTCGCCTGCCGTCAACGCCGCCACCGGCCCGGCGGGGAACGAGCAGCAAGCATCGTCTCAGCACACGTCCGTGCGGCGAGACGGCCGCACCGCTACTCCCTCGCTCACGCCAGCTGGCTCTTCGTCCCACGCGCTCCGCGCGCCCTTGGAGGCCCGAGCTACGCTCATCGCAGCAAACGAGCTCCTGCGCTACCGACCCGTCGACGACGTCTACGAAGAGTGGCTCGACCGCGTCGCCGAGCTCGTCCGCGCCGCAGGGGGCTCTCCTACACCGTCCGCTCCGCTGCGCCGCACCCCGCCCCGCGCAGGCCATGAAGCTCCGGGGGCGTACCAGCCACCTCCACTCCAAGAAGACGCCATGGCTCCAAGGCGCATGGCCCCTGGGCGGAACCCGCTCCGTTAGGTGCCAGCCCGGCAAGAACGGAGCTGCCAAGAAGTCCCTCGACCGCAAGAGGCCGCCCGAGCGCTTCCTGCTCTGGCTCGCCGCGACCCTGCTCCAGCTCCGGCACGTCAAGATCCCGTGCTGCTCCCAGCTGCAGCGCAAGGGGACCCGCAAGGCCAAGCGCTCCCTCAACCGAAGCCTCCTGTGGCCACCGCAGGCTGCCGCGCCTACACCACCAAGCTGCGTAGCGTCGCGTGGCCCGGCAAGTCCAAGCCAGACCTGCCTCCTCGCTACGACGGCACGACTGATCCCGCAGAGTTCCTCTAGCTCTACGAGCTGGGTATCGAGGCCGCCAGCGGGGATGAAAAGTTCATGGCAAACTGGTTCCTCATGGCGCTGAAGGAAGGAGCTCGCACCTGGCTCCTGAATCTGGCTCCAGGCACGATCTCCTCCTGGGACCAGATGTGCACCCGCTTCATCGCCAACTTCCAAGGTACTCGCGACCGGCCGCCCGCCGTGAGCGACATGCGCCGCATCAAGCAGCAACCTGGGGAGACCCTGCAAAAATACATCCAGCGCTTCAACAGTGCGCGCCTCAAGATCCCCAAGGTGTCCATCATCTCGGCCTTCTCCGATGGCATGCGCGACATCAAGATGAAGGAGGAGCTGGCGATGCATGAAGACCTCTGCACCTCCCTGGAGCTGTTCAACTTGGCGACCAAGTGCGCCAGGGCTGAGGAGGGACGTCTCTCCCTCCTCGAGCTGCCCGCCGCAGACCCAGAAGAGAAGAAGCCCAAGGCCAAGGATGTGAAGCGCAAGGGGGCTGTCGTACTCGCGGCAGAACCGGACACCAAGCGGGGCAAGGATCTGCCCGAATCCTCCAGGGGCAACCGGTACTGTGTGTACCACGACCTCCACACCCACAACACCAACGAATGTCAAGAACTCCGCGCCGTGCGAGAAGGAAGGATCGGCCGTCGCCCTGACCGCGCTGACCGGGGCTACGATCGAGGAGGAGGAAGAAACCCAGGACGCTGGGAAGATCGCGGCCCGCGTCAAGGGTGGCGCGACCAACCTCGCGAGGACCGCTAGCGGCACCTGCCTCGCGAGGGGGACTGGAGGGACCAACCTCGTGAGGATCGCCCTCATGGCAACGCAGGCCTCCCTCCGCTGCCGCCTCAGTCAAGGAGGAACGAAGACCGCCATCAAGACGAGGAGGCTGGGGGCTTCCAAGAGCCGCGCGCAATCGCATGCATCCTGGGCGGAGCTCAAGCCCCAGCCTCTCAACGCATCTTCAAGCAGTTTGCCCGTGAAGTGCATGCAGTCCTCCCCAAGCTCGAAGCAACGCGCCCCCTCAAGTGGTCGGCGTGCGCCATCACGTTCAGCTCAGCAGATCAGCTCAAGTGCGCGGCCACAGCCGGGGCCCTCCCGATGCTTTGCGCCCCAGTCATCAGCAACGTACTGGTCACCAGGACCTTCATCGATGGTGGAGCAGGGCTCAACGTCCTGTCCGTGGAAACATTCAACAACCTCCAAGTGCCCTATGACCAGCTTCAGCCAACCAAGCCTTTCTCCGGAGTCACCGACGGTTCCACAATACCGATCGGGCAGGTCCACCTCCCTGTCACCTTCGGGGCCCACAGCAACTACCACACCGAGCTCATCGACTTTGACGTCGCTCACATCCGCCTGCCGTACAACGCCATCCTCGGGTACCCAGCGCTGGCCAAGTTCATGGCCGTAACTCACCACGGCTACAATGTCCTCAAGATGCCAGGGAGTGGCGGCGTCATCACGGTGCCATGTGAAGAGAGGGATGTAGTGTGTTCCCTGGAGCGAGCCTTTCAGGCCACGTCGCTGGAAGACCCAGATCGTGGAAGTAGGAGGCTTCCCAAGACCACACCCAAGAAGAAGAAGACGTCGTTAGGCTCTGCCCCTCAGGAGGCAGGCCCCTCAGGGCCCGTGCCTGCCCAGGGGGACCCTCCTTCCATCGCATAGGAAAGCGCGCCTGGCGCCCTCCTCAGGCAGGGCTCGGGGGCTCTCACCTTAAGGGCCACCGACCTAGCCAGGGTCGCGAGGGAGGCGCTTGGGCACCACGTGGAGGCGTGCTTTGAAGCACGTTTCCCTCAAGGAGGAGCGAGGCGAGCAGAGTCAGACCAGCAGGAGTTCGTTAACCAGGCCGTTCAAGAACTACAGGAGTCGAGAATCATGAGAGGTTGCCGCCGCTTATCGGCTGTGGCTCCCTATCCAGGCGAGGATGGTGGGCTGCGTGTCTGCATCGATGTACCAGGGCTCAATCAAGTCGCCGTGACGGAGCGCCTCTGGCCCTCACGACTGGGGCGTTGTGGGGTCCATCCCACAGCTATGTTCGCATGCCTTACGGCTTGCCGAGCATGGCTGCTGCATACCAGCGCCTCATGAAGGGCATCATGGAGACTCAGGAAGACAGGCGTTCCACAGTCCCGGCGGAGACGGAGATGATTCGCAAGGAGCCACCAGCGCCTCCGGAGCCTCCCGAGGCCCCAGGGCCTGGGGGCTCGTGAGGATCGGCTTCCGCAGCCCACCGAGTCTGCCGCACCAACGCCATCTCGCCGTCGACATCTTCAGGTGACATCTTTCAAGCTTCATTCCCAGCTGGGAGCGCCCTCCTAGGGCTGCATTACTCCCAGGCCGCGTGGGTTCGTCCCTGCGGCGTGTATCCCTTTTTAGTTTGTGATCGTTAGCTTGCTTTGTTGGGGGCGCCCCTTGGGCCGCATCATCCCCAAGCCGCTCGGGCTAGCCCCAGCGACGTGTATCTCCCTCGCGTTTATTTCCAACTATGCATTCGCCCATCATGCTTGATCACCTGATGTCTGTCCACTACACTTCTTCTTCTCCATGTCGACCACTTGCACGTTAAAGGGGGTGCCTGAGCATCGTGACTCGGGGCTCTTACCGGCTATCCAACCCTTACCCTCTGGCCTTGTCCACGGCATCGCGACCTGGCATACCAGCGACGGCTGAGACAAGCTCGAGGGCCGGGACCCGAGGACGTAGAGCAGAAAGGGGAGCAGAGGCGAGGGAGAAGAGGCGCGCGAGGACCACGTCGGGCGACTCCATTCTAACCACCCCACGGACCCGACGATGCGCTGGGGACGACCCCCGATTCTCCAGATAAGTCACCATCCAAAGCACTGGCTACTGTGGCGCTACCCCCGCACCTAACGCAATTCCGTACAAGCAACGTCACCCTCCCTTTCTCACCGAGCGACGGCTGCTTGGGCGCCAAAGGGGACCTCCTGAGCATCGCGACTCAGGGGCTCTTACCGGACCCCGGGTCGCTCACCTCCTGGCCTTGACCACGGCATCGCGACTTGGCATACCAGCGACGGCTGACGCCACCTCGGGACTGGGACCTGTCGATGCAGAGCACCGAGCCCTCGCGGGATTCGAAAGGGAAGACTAAGCTACGACGGAATTAACGACTTGCACAGTTCCATAGCAAAAGTCACATATTAACAGAAAGGATCACAGACACCTTACAAGCCCCCACGGGGCGCAGTATAATTCCTTGCAGGAAACGGATCCTAAGGGATTCTATCTACACGCGCCCCTGCAGACGATGCCATCATCAATAGTGGGCCGTCAGGCACCGGCGCCAACCCCATCCAGATCAGAGTCGGCGGCGACCAAGCGAGCCCGCCCTGCTCCAGGAGCGGCGCTGGCTCGCAGGCTCGTAGCTGTCGTCGCTCGTCTCCGGAGTCGCGAAGACCTCGCTGGGGTCGCTGGATCCTACGGCGCTCCCGTCGCTTGTGGAGCCGTCCAGGGGGCGGTCGGCGGGCCCAGCCATCGCCATCGCAAGGTCCTGGCCGCCTCCCCTGGGGCAGCACTCCAGCCGGCGTCCGCTCGCGTCGAAGACCTTGAAGAACATCACCGAAGCGCCATCATACTCAAGGTGGATCGTGAGGGCGCCCCTTGCTCTACAACCCCGAGCGATCTCGCCCCAGCCGCGAGTCATGAAGACCTCGCCCGAGGCAAGGATCGCGACCTCTGCCTCGGTCGCGGGGGTGCTGCAGTCGGCGTGCTGCAGCCATAACTCCAGGAGTCTTCCCTGTGGGAAGATGGAGGCGAAGAAGGGAGGAAAGCGAATCCAAGTTCGCGGAGGCATGGCGGCGTGGAGCACGAGCTCGCGGGAGGAGCCCTCGGCATGGACTCTAGGCGGAACGACCCACACCTTCGTGACCCGGCGGCGACGGCGCCTGCCGCCGGGATCGACGTCACCCCCTCCGAGGCCCTCGGCGTGGGCAAACAAGGGAAGCGGAAACCCCGGCGGAGGCCGCTCGTACCAAGGCCTTGACACCACCTGGTGGTCTCCTTCGTCTCGGCTGCGAAGGGCAAGTCGCTTCTTCGGCGGGAGCGGGTCTGGCACTTCTTGGAGAGCCTTTCCCTTCTCCGCTGCAGAGAACAGGTGAATCGGAGCCATCATGGCGAGACGGAACAAGAATTGGGGCAAAGGAGAAAACAAGAAGAGATGGACTGGAAGGGCACGCGCGGTGCCATACTTATAGCCGGCGGAGGCCAACCGTCGGCCTCCACGATCACAGGTAATCATGACACGATTTGCATGCAGGGACTTGTCCAATCCGCGCGATCATCAAGGCATCGTGGGGAAGCGGAGGCGGCCACGTCCAATCAACCGCCACGCGGCGCCCAAGGCCGCAGGCTGTTGGGGGCCCGCGGCGCTTCGCCCTTGCCCTTTCGCCTCTCGGCACGGCCAAGTCCGGGCGCGCCTTGGGCCCGGGGGCTACTGTCGGCGTTCTAGGAACGGGGGTCCCCAGACTTGTCTGCCTGCGGCCTGTGGCGTGGCTCAAAGGAGGCCCAGTACGGCCCATCTTCATCAACACAAGACTCAAGACCCTCGCGAGGGGCCAAGCCTCGCGGGGCGGACGACACAACGCTTCCTCAGGCGCGGCTTCCTCAGGCTGGCTCACGAGGAGGCGGAGAGATCAAGGCAGGGTACCTCGCGAGGTGCCCATGACGCAAGCCATGACGACCAAGGGTGCCAGGCGGGCGCCAGACCGCGCAGTGTCCTCCCTTTCCTCTTTGGTGCAAAGGGGGCAAGCGCAGGCGAGAGGATCAAGCAAAGGCATCCATTTCGGTGCAACGAGACCAAGACCAGTCCAACGGTGGGAATGAGCTCATCGTGGAGCCAGGAACGGCGCCACCACAGGGCCTTTGGCAGGCGAGGACCAACTTTGGTCAGGATAAGTGTACCAGATGTTCCCCTTCAAATTGGCCAATTGTTGGCGCCCTTCCCGCTCAATATTTGGGAAGAGGCCCAGGGCCTTTGCCTATAAATAGGACTAGCCACCCCTAGGGTAGAGGCAACTGGCAGGTAGCCATAGAGAGCAATCGTGGAGCAAGTAGAGAAAGAGAGAGAGAAGGGCGGCTGAACTCTCCTAGCAGTTCATCGTCCCAGCAATAACACGCCCTCGCGAGGCTGTTCTCCTTTGTACTGTCCATCATCATCAGCCCAAGAGGCAATCCACCCACCACACTGGAGTAGGGTATTACACCACATCGGTGGCCCGAACCAGTATAAACTCTGTGTTCTTTGTGTTGTTCCTTTGGTAGTTTAGATCCTTGCGAGACGGAGAGGTAGAGGGCAGAATCTCCACGCGCACCCCAGAGTTCGAACCTTAAGGGTCTGCCGGAACCCGTGATCCCACAAATACGTTGGACATGTATCAGCCACACACTCCGGCATCCTCAAGGATCATCCCGCGGCATGCGGCTTCCGGCATCTCCATGTTCGCTGATGACGTGGTCATCTTCTGCCACCTGGACGCACTCCAGCTCGCCAGCGTTAAGGAGCTCCTCCGCCTGTTCGGCAATGCTTCCGGTCTCCGCACAAACTTCCTCAAGTGTTCCGCTGCTCCTATCCGCTGCGGCACCGACGAGTTCGCCATCATCGGGTCATCCCTGGGCTGCCCAGTTGTGGGGTTCCCTATCAACTACCTTGGCTTGCCGCTCTCGATCCGGAAGGCTTCGGCCTTCGTGTTGCTCCCGCTCGTTGACAAACTTGTGAAGAAGCTTGCTACCTGGAAAGCTTCTCTCCTCTGTCGCGAACAACGCCTAGCCCTTGTCCGCCATATGCTACTTGCACTGGCTATAAACCCCTCAATCCTCAAGAAGATCAACAGGCTGATCAGAGACTTCCTATGGCATGGCAACAAGGACGCGCACACCGGCTCTTGCATTGTCTCTTGGCAGAAGGTTTGCCGGCCCTTGGAGCTTGGTGGGCTCGCCATCCGCGATCTTCACCGCAGCGGAGTCACGCTACGCACACGCTGGCTCTGGCTTCGGACCACCGACCCCGAGTGTGTCTGGAAACACCTTCACCTCCCCTCCGACCGGGAAGCTTCTGAGCTTTTTTGAGCCTCTACTACGTGGACACTTGGAGATGGTAACAAATGCATATTCTGGCATGACCATTGGCTCCAAGGGCAGGCCATCTCCGAAATTGCACCCAACCTGCTAGCGCTTATCCCTCGACAACGCCGGAGCAAGAGACTTGTTCGCGAGGCCCTCACGGATCGTTGTTGGATCGCGGACATCCATGGCACTCTCAGCCCCATGGCAACCCTCAAGTACGTGCAACTCTGGAGGCGTCTACAGGTGATCACCCTCTCCAACGAGCCAGACCAACTGTCTTGGAAGTGGACCGCCCATGGTACCTACACCGCAAGTTCCGCCTACCATGCTCGGTTCATCGGAGCTACTTCCTGCCCCCACTGGTGCATCATTTGGAAGTCTTGGGCTCCTACCAACGCCAAGACCTTCTTATGGATGGCCTCCCTTGACCGTTGTTGGACTGCCGAGCATCGAGCAAGACACAACTTACCTCATGACCCCATCTGCAAGCTATGTGATCAAGAACACGAAACCCTACACCACCTGCTTGTGGGATGCGTCTTCTCTCGCACTATCTGGCACGAGATCCTGGCATGGAGCCGCATGTCCGTGCAACCACTGGACGGCACGCTTGACTTCTTCGAGTGGTGGACGACCGCCACTAGTGCTACGCCGACCTGCCTGCGGAAAGGTCTTCGCACTCTGACCAACCTCACGGCTTGGGCCATTTGGAAGCACCGGAATGCGGCGTAGCACTCTTCCACCAGGCTCATCGACGACATCAAGCAAGAAGCTGCGCTATGGGCTAGAGCCGGCGCCAAAGGGCTAGACAATGGTATCCATGTAACCTGAACCTCCCATTATAAAGGCTGAGCAACCTTCTCTGCTCAACTTAGCGCCTTCGAGGCCGCCATCCGTGTGTTTGGCGCCGGAGGTCGCTACCCTCTAAACTTTTACCCCTAACCTATCTATGGAATGATATGCTAACTTAGCGTATTCGGGTTTAGAGATGTTTTACGACAAATGGTAATGGTAAGCAAGTTCGAGTTATCTAATAACGATAGACTCCAAGGCACATGGGAACATCGTGCGTGATGGCTAGTTGGACACGCTGTAGCACAATGCATGCTCACGTTTGAACTTGTCAACCCTCATTGTTTTTCCAAACACATCACGATCGGACTTGTCTTCGGTTAGCTTTGTTGGTTCTGAAAATATCATCTTGCTCTCCTCAATCTAAATTTTTTCATTCTAGTGTTCTCTCCATCCTGAAGTTCAACAGTTCCCCTTTCTTCGACCATCGTCGAGGTCCACGCTCTAGGGTTCGCGAAGTCTCAACGAGTTCCCCTCACTCCGGCCACCAGCGAGATGATGGAGGGTAGGGGAACTCATGTCTCTATCTCTGATGTGTTGGAAGGGTTCTTTGGTTAGGTCTTGGTGTTGTGGTAATGTTGTTTCAACAGTGGTAAGGGTATTGTCTCAAATAAAAGTCCTTCAATTTGGATCCCATCTTAGTGACGCTCGGTCTAGAATCAATGTGCTTGGGAGTTTCTATTCCTGTCGGTGTTTATGGACGACATGTTGATTCTTGATACTTTACATCGGTAGTGCAACACTATGGCATCGTCAAGGGTATTGTCATGTTCTCCAATAGTTGAGTCTTTGTGGGAAGATGGTTGCATGTCCGTCTTATCCAATTTGGGAGGCTCCACACACACAATCCTCTCCTAATCAATCATTGTATGAAAAATACATGTCTAGACACCCCACCATCACCATTGCGCGAGAAACCCCCCACTTCCTGAAGTGGATGCGGCGACACTGACACCAGAAAAGGGAGGTCACGCGGCGATAATATCGCCCGGTGGAGTGACAGGGGAGGTTGCAGCTAGGCTTTTTATTCTTTCGCTCGAAGTTCCATAATTACAATTTTACAAAAAACGTGCGATATATATTTTTAGTTTTTTTTTGTATATTTAGGTACTCAAAACATTCTTTTGGTGACATCTTTATGGAACTTGTACAAGTACACAAGCTTGCAAAGGCCCCCGTCATGTGCTGTGAAATTCACTTCTTCTAGATATAAGACCGTACGTACATGTCAAAGAAAACAAAGGGAGAAGGATCCACGATTCCATTCCTTCTCACGATGAAGTACAAAGAACCAGTAAACTAACCTCCGGAAGTCCAAGTGTCTCTCTTTTTCTATATTGTCGCAACGAACTAATCCTCCTCTTCTTACCAAAGAGAGAGAAACCGAAAATAAAAGCACCCTGAAAGCCAAGCCAGGGCCCTCGGGAGATCTGTGCTTATGCCGCGGCGAGGTCAAAGACCATTTTCTTGGAGGCTAAGATCAAGATGATGCGACCGGAGGGGAAGGCGACGAGGAGCGCAAGCCGATCGTCGCCGTGGAAGAGCAGCTATGTTGCGTACGGCCTGTTGCTCGGCTCCCTGCTCGTGCTCCTCTACCTGATGGTGTCCACGCAGTTCAGCTACAGCCAAAAAGGTATCATGATCAATCCTCCTCTTCTTCTAACTGTCATAGAGTGATTCAACTTTGGGAGCTCAAGGAGCAGGAAAGTTTTATGATCAACCCTTACAAGCTTCATCTTGGTGCTCATACG
This sequence comes from Aegilops umbellulata, assembly GCA_032464435.1. Classification (NCBI taxonomy): domain Eukaryota; kingdom Viridiplantae; phylum Streptophyta; class Magnoliopsida; order Poales; family Poaceae; genus Aegilops; species Aegilops umbellulata. The sequence goes on along the minus strand of CP136060.1, from coordinate 46,966,625 downwards.
CAGCCTTGTTGGACCTAGCGGTAATCGATTCAGCTCAAACAGTCCCCACGAAGCATGAAAGGAATCATCCAGGGCAAGGCACGCACGCAGAATCCATATATGATCACGGATCTTTAGATAATTTTGTATCCCTGCAGTTGCTGAAGTTTTGGAGTTACTGTAGATGATGCGAGCAGAGGAATGGAGGAATTCAGCAGGAATGAGGAGGAAGAGGAGAAGGCCAAGGCGCACACGGAACGATCAACGCCACGGCATCAAGGTAAACGTTAGTTGCGTCATAATAATATAAGAGATGCCTTGCTGATTAACCAAGAACAAGTCTCGATTTCGACCTTTCCGTCCCCTCTTCTTCAGAGAAACAGGACGAAAACGAGCAGCAATGGGCAGGGAGAAATTCGATCGAGGAACAACTAGGTGCCATTTCTGTTTATTTTTGTTGTTGTTCAATTATTAGCAGTCATCGTGTCATCAAATTTTTCTGATGTGTGATGTCAATCAGGCAACGAAATGAAATCCGACAACTGGGAGGCGAAAAGCCAAGACAAGAACGAGGAGGCAGCCGAATCAAAGGAATTCGGTATGATGATACGTGTGACTGACTTCAATTGCTTTGTGTCAAGTTCGATCTGGTGGACATCATCATGTTTGCGTGCGATCGATGTTCAGGCGGAGGAACGGATGACTACAACAATGTGGCCAGCGCCAAGCCGATCTGCGACACGTCGTTCGGCAAGTACGACATCTGCGAGCTGGCCGGCGACGCGCGGGCTCAGGGAGGCCCCGGCGCCACCGTCACGCTCGTCTCGCCGCGGGCTCCCCCCAAGGAGTGGCAGATCAAGCCCTACTCCCGCAAGTACCTCGACGGGCTCAAGGCGGTCACGGTGAAGTCCGTTCCAAACTCCCGTGACGCCCCGCAGTGCACGACGCAGCTCAACATCCCGGCGATGGTGATCGAGCTCGGCGGGCTCACCGGCAACTACTGGCACGACTTCACCGACGTCCTCGTCCCGCTCTTCATCGGCGCGCGCCGCTTCAACGGGGAGGTCCAGCTGCTCGTCGTCAACCTCCTGCCCTTCTGGGTGGACAGGTACAAGCGGATCTTCGGCCAGATCTCGCGCCACGACATCGTGGACTTTGAGAACGACGACGGCGCCGTCCGGTGCTACCCGCACGTCGTCGTGGGCTACGGCAGCCGCAAGGAGTTCACCATCGACCCCTCCCTCGACGAAACCGGCGGGGACTACACCATGCTTGACTTCACCAAGTTCTTGAGGCACGCGTACTCGCTGCCGCGTGACCGGCCGATCAAGCTCGGCGACGTCCGCCCGCCCGGCGGGCGCCGTCGGCGTCCGCGAATGATCATCCTGGAGAGGACAAACAGCCGGAAGATCCTCAACCTCCCGGAGGTCGTCGCGGCGGCGGTGGCGGTGGGGTTCAAGGTGATCGTGGCCGGGCGCCCGAAGGCCAGCTACGACGAGTTCACGCGGGAGATGAACTCATTCGACGTCATGGTCGGCGTGCACGGCGCCGGGCTGACAAACTGCGTGTACCTGCCCACGGGGGCCGTGTTCCTGCAGATCGTGCCGTACGGCAGGCTGGAGGAGATCGCCCGGACCGACTTCGGGGACCCGGCCCGCGACATGGGGCTCCGGTACATCGAGTACAGCGTGGCGGCGGAGGAGAGCTCGCTGATGGGCGTGTTCGGGAAGGAGCACCCCATGATCAAGGACCCCGCCGCCATCCACTTGAGCGGCTGGGGGAACGTGGCGGAGTGGTACCTCGGCAAGCAGGACGTGCGGATCAACGTAGAGAGGTTTAGGCCCTCTCTGCTGCGGGCATTGGAGCACCTGCAGTCGAGAGTTTGATTGAACAAAGATGACACAGTAACATTCTTTTTCGTAAATGTTAACGCCCACACGTATGGGCGTTTGCATCTCGCCCACACGCGTGGATCCGCATCCGTTCGTGAGCGCACGAATCTTGGCAAGTTTCTAGTGCCACGTAGGACTGGCCTGGTGTGTGGGCGTTAACCCGGTCGTCCACATGCCCGTTTCACCACACAGGAGGGGCTGGTGTGTGGGCGTTCAGCAGTTCGCCCACACGCCATTTTGCACGCACATACAAGGGCTAGTGTGTGGCCATTTGCCATCTCGCCCACACGCCCGTCTTCTCTCCCACACCCAAGCTGCTAGTTGTCATGTGTTTTGCAGTGCACATGGCAACTGCCCCTAGTTGCCATGTGTTTTGCAGGGTACACGGCAACTGCCTAGTGTGCACGTAAGCAGATGGCAACTCTCTTTTTACCGAGTTGCCATATGTTTTTGTATGGTACATGGCAACTGCCCTAACGTACACATACATGGCAACTGCCCTAACATGCACGTAAGCAGATGGCAACTCTTCCTTTTTACATGGCAACTGCCCTAGTATGCTTGTGAGCATATGGCAACTCTCTCAACTGCCTAGTGTTAGTATGTGTCAACTCCTAAAGTTATGAAATCATGGCAACTACATTATATCAGACCATACATGGCAACTGTAGTTGAGCAACCATGGCAACTGCATTTGTCCGACATGGCAACCGTAGTTCAGCGGCATGGCAACTGCAGTTAAACGAACATGAAGGAGGGTCTGGACCATGGCAACAGCGGGCGCGCGGTGACCGTCACACGTGGCGTGCGGGACCAAAAGATACGAGGCTTGACATACAAGCGTGCGTGCATTATCAACTTCGCCCACACGCACGCGTGTGAGAGGGATCGGGAGGGGAAAAAAAGGTGTGTGGGCCGTGTACATTGAGGACTACTCTAAAAGCTATATCAAAATCTAACTACAATTAAACAGAGGAAGTGCACAACAATCATAGCACTATTTTCCATATGATATTACGAAGAACGTTTCTTTTGTTTTGTGAAAAAACTGATTATATTTTACTTCTTTTTTTGAAAGCCAAACATATTAACCAAGAAATGTTTACAGGCGAACCAACTTGTGGTTGGATGGTTAGAGGGACTGTGGTATCCCCAGCCCATAAGGGTTCAAATTCTGATGCTCGCATTTATTCCTAGATTTATTTTAGAATTTTCGGCGATGCGCATTCCCGTTTTAAAAGAAGAATATAACTTAGCCAATTGATAAAGGTTTTCAAATCAATTTTACAAATTTACTCATATAAGTAAAAAAAAAAGAGTACACTGAATGGAAAATTGAGCGGTTCCGGCCTATACCGGCAGATCAGGAGCCGCCCGTCAATGTCAGCTTTTGATTACATGACACAGTGTCTTACATGCACGTGCTGCCCATTCTCCCTCTTCTCTCTCCCAGACTAATCCTTCCATTAATTTCACCGTTGCTAACTTAAAATCATTCATATCTCTTAAACCAAACTTCCGATTTCAACACTTTTTATATATTTGAACTCATGTCGCAAAGACCTTTAAAACAAGACCGATTTTGAATACATTTTAAGTGAGTTTAAAATTCATGAAACACATTTCAAATATTTCACCCGCTTGAAATCTTATGAATAAAATGATTTCAATTAGTTACACAAGTTCTTATTTAAGTTTTATGTTGTTTGTCACATTCAGAACTTACATTTCACTTTTTACTGCCTTGTTTCAGATAAATCATATCTACTTCAATTGAACAATTTGAAAGAACATATTTCACTATTTTAAAATAAGTCATTTCACATTTGGAAATGATCGCTTTCACAGGTTGAAATTTTAGTTCATATTGTTTCTCACTTTCAAAATCTACATTTCACTTTTCACTAGTTTGCTTCATAGAAATCACAACTATTTCAATTTCACATTATTGAAATAACACATTTCACTCCTTTGAAATAAGTTGTTACACATTTCAAACACTTCACTTTCACAAGTTGACATTTCAGTTATTCACTGTCTTGTTTAACAAAAATCACATCTATTTAATTTACACATTTTTAAAATAACATATTTCACTCTTTTGAAATAAATTTTTACTCATTTCCAAATAATAAATTTCACAAGTTGACATTTCAGTTTCATATTTGAGTTAAGTACGATTCGGTGAAACAGGTTGTTTTCACATAATTCTAGTGACATTTGTTTGTTTCATATTTTTCTAGTCAAACATATTTTTTCACGTATGAAATGTGAAATGTCAATATTCAAACGTGTTCGAAATGTATCCAAAATTGGTCTAGTTCCAAAGGGCTTGACGCCAGGAGTCCAAATAAATAAAAAGTTTCAAAAACAAGTTTATAGTTTGAAAGATATGAATGATTTAAATTGTCTAAGATGAAATAAAGTCAATGAATTTGTTTGGGATGTAGAGCGAGAGGAGAGATACATGTGCATCTTTCTTGGCAAAAAGAAGTCCTTTGGGTCCATCAAACTGACACTGATTTGACCCAAAAAAGACATTTTCTTCACTTTCAGAAGGTACATTTCACATTCCACTATCTTGTTTCATAAAAATCACATATATTTCATTTGTATATTTTTAAAATAACATATTTACTCTTTTGAAAAAAAACGGGTACACATTTTCAAATAATTAGTTTCACAACTTGACATTTCAATTTCATATTTGGGTTAAGTACATTTTGGTGAAACAGGTTGTTTTCACATAATTCTAGTGACATTGGTTTGTGTCATATTTTTCTAGTAAAATATGTTTTTTTTCACGTATGAAATGTGAAACGTCAAAATTCAAACATGTTTGAAATGTATCCAAAATTGGTCTAGTTCTAAAGGGCTTGATGCCAAGAATCCAAATATATAAAAAGTTTCAAAAATAACTTTATATTTTAAAAGATACGAGTGATTTGAATTGTTTAAGATGAAATAAAGTCAAGCAATTTGTTTGGGATGGAGAGAGAGAAGAGAGCTACATGTGCATCTTTCCTGACAAAAGGAGTCCTTTGGGCCCATCAAACTGACACTGATTTGACCGGAACAAAAGATACAACAATTATACTGCTGCTACACATTTAGGTGGACCATAACTCACACGTATCTTAGAAAAAATGAACGGTGTGAGATCTAGCCTAACCACGCAAAATGACTTTGCGGTTGACTGGCTGCTAAGAGATTCTTGGACAATTAAGAATCAACAAGATAACTTAATTAATGGCCAAAATAAAAAAAAAATATGGTCAGTGTACAGCGGATACAGTCGTAACCTTGTTGGAGTCCAAGCTGGTGTGCTTGTGTTTGTTTTCCCGCCTTCTAGGTTGTTTGTATAGTGGTATTAAGACCGATATGTCCCAACGGCGACGAGTGCGGTTCCAAGGTGATGGTCTGTAGGGCACATGCACAAAGATTTTCCGTTTGTCATCGATAGGTTGAGCCAACTTCGATAGTGGAGCGACGATAACAACGCGTCGGCGGTTCGTTCTGACGACGATAGTGGTCGTTTGGTGGTCTCGAGACCTTGATGTAACCAACCTACTCCCAGGTCAAGACACTTATTTTGGGACGGAGGAAGTACTAGTTTGAAGGTTTCCTAATTTGGTACAGGAACAATGCAAGGGTGAATCAATCTTTTATTATATTTGAGGGCTTTGTAATAATGACTTTTCAATATATCTGATTTTTTTTCACAAAACAAAAAGCTGATCTGTCTCACCATATGCAGCAGCAACTGTTCCGTCGTCACGTGGTGGGAACTACTGCTGCTAAGTGGTTGTTGGCAAGTTCTTTAATCGGAGAAAGAAGAAGTCGCAACTGTAGATCCTCCAGAAAAAGTCGCCAATGTACATGCGGTTCAACTAATCGTGCTTAACTGATATAATTATTTTGAGGTCCCATTTTTTTAGAGAATTGTCATTGTCAACTTTTCTTCCAAGGAGAAACTGTCCTATGCTGCCAGCAACGAGCTACGTGCACGAACATGCTCTCAACAACCAGAATTCATATGATTTTCATCTAGGAAGCTCACAAAAACCTTTTTTTTTTCATTTTTCCTATAGGAAGTTCTCAAGCAACCGGCCTTACAGTTGGACTCTGTAGGTCTACAATCAGCAACCATCTATTTTCCACTTAATTTTCTGCCAGCAAATTAACAGGTACCACAAAATAACTAAAGAACGCTTAAGTAAGGTTGAAAGGGCATCTCATGACAATTTAAGTGGCATCTTAAGGTTGTATGTATATGTGTATTTACCTACATTGCATTTAGTTACCCGAGTCGTAGCATTGTTTCAAGTATGATTGCTACTAAGCAAAATAAAATAAAAGCATTTACAAGAAAATAAATTGCCGGCGTGAATATTTTTGTGAAACAAGCGGTCTTGGTTTGCATGGCTGTGTCAAAATGGTGTTTCTTTTGAAAAACGAAAATGGCATGGCCATGCCAAAATGGTTATGAACCCATTTGTGCACCTTTTGTTCCATTAGATTGCCACTGTGAATATGTTCCTTGCCGAGTTGAACAGATGTGCATGATGGTTGTATATGCCAGATTATCTTTTATACTCCCATCTCTTATTCTCGTTGAAATGAACAATCACACATGATTGGGATAATCATAACTTGTTTTCTTTTGGTTGTTTGTGCGATCCACGTCATAATCCATATTGGATTCCCAAATTTTTTAAAGAAAAAAGGAGCAATGGAAGAATTAGAGAAAGATCTACAAAAGGAAATTAACTCTGTAAACCAGAGATTTAACGTTTCTATTGAAAATGTTAAAGAACCTTATAAACAGCCTAACATTCTTGCAGGATATATAGCTTTCCAATTAAAGAACAGAGTTTCATTCCGAAAGGAAATGAAGAAAAGGCATTGAATTAACTAAGAAAAGCAGATATAAGGGGAGTAAAAGTAAAAATTGCGGTCTACGGATACGGTGTAATTTTTATTATTTTTGTGTTCTTTGTATTACCATGGCATGATGAATAGATCGGAAATTTTCTCAAATAACATCCACCCCCCCCCCCCCCCCCGCCGCCGCGTGTCTTTGTCCCTCTAAACCTTTTGTTTTGCTACCTTTTCCACATATTTTTATCGGCCCACTTATCCCCTTAAACTATCACCTCGGAGCACCTTACACTACTTCCCTTTGCACGTTTTGTCGAGAGGGAGTGGATTTCCCACTTGATTGTACCAAGACTCTGAGGAAGAGGGAGGCTAACTAAATTGGCTTAATGGCTAGTTTTCATCATTCTCTATATCTTGATTTTTAGGTACCCTACACTACAAGGCAAACTCAAACATAGCATTGTGTAAAAAAAAGTAGTATTTTTGTCATCTTGGTAAAAATAATAACATTAATAACATCTCACCTAGATTGCAGCTGTGAACCAACGTGTTATCCCTACCAAGTTATACATCATGATGGGTGTATACGTCACGCTATTTTTTTCTGCATGTACATGTGAACATACTTCCATATCTCATTTTTCGCTAAAATCATCGTTCACATGTGATTCGGAATATCATAGCTTGGTTTCCTTCGCTTGCAACTGTATTAGGGCATCTCCAGCCGCCCCCCCCCCCCCAAGTGCCACCCCCAAGGCCACTTTCTATGCGCCGGCATCGTAAAAGGGGCAAAAAACAGCCCAGTCATGCCCCCCAAGCGCCCCCAAGACCTCATATTAGCGCCGGCAAACCCAGCCCAAACCCAGCGCGCTGGGGGGCTCCTGGGGGTGCCGGCGGAGGCAACGGCCAATCCTACTCCTCCACGCATTCTTTTTCCTGGCCCACTCAATCACTTTGTGCCTAGCGATTTTTCCTGAGGACGCCAACGACTGGAAACAAGGGTTCCTGAAGGCGCCGGCGGAAGCGTTTTGCCCCCCAGGACGAGCTATTTTTGGTCCGGCGATTGTCCTGGGGGGCTCCAACAGCCGGAGATGCCCTTAAGAAACAGTATAACGGAGCGAGCTATGCCCTCCCACAGCGATTGGAGCTCCTATGCCATCGGCGCTCACGAACGGATCAGATCTCACGGTCGTCCCGTGTTGCCGAGCTGGGCCTCCCACCTTGCGTGATTCTGGGCTAACCGGCCTGTCCAACGTAGCCGGGCTGCTGCTCCGCAAGCCTATCTGCGCGTCTCCTCCTTCGTCGGTCCTGCTTAACGCCCGATCTTACGCGGACGGTTGCGATGGACGCGGATAATAGCGGCGTCTTCATTCGCTGGAAGCGACCCTCCTCCCATGCTCTTGACCTGGCGGCGTTTTCTGCTCAAAAAGTCAGGAGTCGGTGCAGAGCTACCCGCTCAATACCACTCAACAGATAAGTTCAAAAAAAAATACCACTCAACAGATGTGTTTGGGCGCCGCGGCGTGGAGTCCGTAGCAGTTCTGGGGTTTAGATCAAGAGGAACATCGTCGGGGAGGTCCATCTGATACTCCTTGCCGATACCCGCACATCTGCGTACAGGGACCTCCATTCCACGGCGACCCGCCCGCCTGCAGCAACGTCTAGAGATGCAGACAAGATCTACACAAAAGGCATGACCTGAGTTGCCTGCTGAATTGGAACCTGCAATTTTCTCAACTGGTCACTGAAGCCTCTTTAGTTATCTGAAACCAAATATCTCATCTGTGTATGTACATGCTTATGTGACTCCTTATCAGTAGTTTCTGTATAAAACGAGTGTTTGAGCATATCATACACGGAGACCAAGTTGTATTTTTCCTATATTTCATTCTCAGTAGTGTAGCTCGTTTAGTCGTTATGTAGATCAAGGCCGTCGAGACAAAAAAATTGCAGGTGCCGCGGTGAGAAGATAATGGTTTAGGTTTAGTGTTTTCTCATTATTTTTATTAAGTATTTTATTCCATAGTTTTCTAAAATTCTGTTGATCTTGAAACAACTATGTGAAGCAGAAAATCAACATTTGCGAATGGTCTCCATTATGGATTAAAACATTGTTTTGGGCTTTACCCATAACCCAATAAGAAATGTTATGTGTGGTGCATCAAAACCTCCATCTTGGCTTAATTTGTTTGATACTGTATATGATCTAACAAGCCTAGCTTACTTCAAACTTAGAAAATATATATACATTGCCAAACCCCAGCTGGGGTCTACTTGCCATACAGAGGAGAATCGGTGATGCTAACATAGATTTTGAGTGAAGAAGCGGAGACCAAATGACTGATGTTTGTAGTCTTATTTTTTGGTGAGAAGCAGTGGGAATGTTCTTCCTTGCAAGAACGGATATTAATGGAGATGGAAGTCTTATATGGTGCAAGGAGAGGGACCTGCTAAAACACCAGGAAAGGTACATACTATTTACATTGAGCAGTGAGCAGACAAACTATCACTTTGGAGGGCAGTATTCAGCTTTTGAGAGTAGTACGTAGAGATGGTCGGCGCACCATCTCATGAATGTTATATGAAGGAAATTAAAAGGGGAAGCAACAATATGACATGATTCGTTATAGTTTTGAACAAACATGCCCTACCACGTGTATGAAGGCACATTCATTCGAACCATTCAACTAATATTAAATATTTGATCTGGCCAATATTTGTCAAGTATGTTCCACAATTATTTTTGAATATCGCATTTTGAACCATTCAAATTTTGTTGATATTTTAATTAGGAATTCATGATGGTCGGGCGCGGCAACGTGCGCCTTTATGTTCTAGTAGGCAAGTATAGGTGCCAATACCACCCCCTCCCCCGACTCTGCTTCCTCGTAATTTTTGTCCTCATAAAATATTTGCTTTGTTACCCTTTTTCCACCTGTTTTCTTGGGACCACTTAACCCCCGTAAACTAACATCTCCGAGCACCTTACACTACTTTCATTGACAGATTATGTCGAGGGGAAGTGGATTTCCCCACTTGACTATACCGAACCTTCGAAGGGGGAGGGGGCTAACTAAACTTGCTTAATGACCTGTTTTTGTTAATCCTCTATATAGTGGTACCCTACGCTACAAAGCATCTTCAACCATAGAATTGGCATCCAAAAAAATAGTAGTTTTTTCATCTAGTTAAAATTGTATTAATAAAATCTCACTGAGATTGCCACTAAATCAATGTTCCATATATAGCCGAGTTATACAGTTATGCATGATGGTCATATATGAAAACAAAGGTGATTCTATACCACTAGTGGTACACCTTGATGCGGCCTCTAAACATTCACACACAACGGGGGAAATCACAAGTTGATTACTCATCGAGGACTCATACCGCTTAAAAATTTCCAAACTATAAGAGTATCAAGCCAAATGATGAACTCAAAGGAAGCGCGATTTCCTTTTGTGAGAATGTTGATCGAGGTCTCCTATGTCTTTTCCCTCAAGGATGGGTATGTTATGGTGGATGGATGTGGATGGATTCAAGGTTTAGAGTTTGAGAAAATGGAGTAAGAAAGAGAAAACAACTCAGCTCGAAGTGGGGCAGAAGATAACTATTAATTGGGGAAGAAGTGTGCCTTCTGTAGCCCACTTCAAATATCTACCTGTTTGAGCCAATTTTTATAGCCCCGAAGCTTGATGACCCACAAGTATAGGGGATCAACTGTAGCTCTTTTCGATAAGTAAGAGTGTCGAACGCAACGAGGAGCAGAAGGAAATGACAAGTAGTTTTCAGTAAGGTAATGTCTGCAAGTGCTGAAATTGTAAGTTGCGGAGTAGTTTGATAGCAAGATAATTTGTAACGAGCAAGTAACGGTAGTACTAACAAAAGTGCAGTAAGGAAGCCCAATCCTTTTGAGGCAAAGGACAGGCCAAAACGGTCTCTTATAATAAGCAAAGCGTTCTTGAGGGTACACGGGAATTTCATCTAGTCACTTTCATCATGTTGGTTTGATTCGTGTTCGCTACTTTGATAATTTGATATGTGGGTGCACCGGTGCTTAGGTGTTATTCTTACTTGAAAAAACCTCCTACTTATGATTAACCCTCCCGCAAGTATCCGCAACTACGAGAAAAGTATTAAGAATAAATTCTAACAATGGTATTAAACTTTTGGATCCAATCGGTCCCTTACGGAATAACGCATAAACTGGGGTTTAAGGTTCTGTCACTCTCGCAACCCATCATCTAGTTGCTACTCCACAATGCATTCCCTTAGGCCCAAATATGGTGAAGTGTCATGTAGTCAACGTTCACATGACACCACTAAGGGAATGACAACATACATACTATCAAAATATCGAACACATATCAAATTCACATGATTACTTGCAACATGATTTCTCCCGTGACCTCAAGAACAAAAGTAACTACTCACAAATGATAAACATGCTCATGATCAGAGGGGTATTAAATAGCATATTGGATCTGAACATATAATCTTCCACCAAATAAACCATATAGTAATCAATTACAAGATGTAATCAACACTAGTAGTCACCCACAAGCACCAATCTATAGTTCCGGTAACAAGATTGAACACAAGAAATGAACTAGGGTTTGAGATGAGATAGTGTTGTTGAATATGTTGATGGAGATTGCCCTCCCCAAGATAGGAGAGTTGTTGGTGATGATGAGGATGATAATTTCCCCCTCCGGGGGGAAGTTCCCCTGGCGGAATCGCTCCGTCGGAGGGCAAAAGTGCTCCTGCCCAAGTTCCGCCTCGAGACAGTGGCGCTTCGTCCCGAAAGTCCTCTCCCTATTTTCTAGGTCAAAATGACATATATACCAGAAGATGGGCACCGGAGGTGGGCCTGGGTGAACACAACCCACCAGGGCGCATCTGGGCTCCCTGGCGCGCCCAGGTGGGTTCTGCCAACCTGGTGGGCCCCCTATGGTAGTTATTTGCTCCAATATTCTTCAAATATTTCATAAAAAATATTCGTGAAGTTTCAGCCCATTTGGAGTTGTGCAAAATAGGTAGCCCGACGTGGCTTTTTCAGGTCCAGATTTCCAGCTCCGGAATTCTCCCTTTTGGTGTTTACCTTGCAAATTATGAGAGAAAAGATATTATAATTACTCCAAAAAGCATTACTACCTCGGTCTAGGTGAATAAATCATTCACGTAGTTCTAGGTCATCGATTTGAGGAATTAAATATGTGTTATATGTCATGAAAAGTATATCATTAGATTTCTACATGGATGTAGTTTCTAAATATATATTTTTTGTCACATATAATACGTATTTAGATAGTTAAATCGTCGACCTAGAACTACGCGAATGACTTATTCACCGAGACGGACGTAGTATTATTCATAAAAACATCATAAATAACAGTAAGAAAACATGATGTAAAATGGACGTATCAAAGCTTCTTTTAGAAGTTCGGTACTAGGAGCATGATTGGTTTGATGCCAAAAGTTGGCATGCCAATATTTGGCAAATGCCAAATGTTGACTAGTGATTGGTTGACTACCAACTTTTCTTGCCAACTTCACAAAAAGTTGCCAACTTTTGGCAGCTTTTCATTTTTGCCAAATGTTTTTATCAGACCAATTATGCCATAGGTTTAGAATTGCCTAGATTTCGAGGTAGGTTTTGAAAAAGGCCCGAGCTCCTGAGAGTCATTGGTTATTTCCGGAATGCAATCCAGAAGATAGTCCGGATTCTAGACCAGCATGGAAGTTTTGGAGTAAGTTCTGGAAATGTCTTGAGTCAGTTAACATTCTAGAGGTCTATGATCCTCACATGAAGTATCGATGAGGGATAAAACCGGTATATTTTAGCAAACATGTTAGTGCTCTATGAGTATATAATTATAATATGATTAAAGGCATGATTGCATTTTAACTGTCACACAAATAAAATGCAATGCCCGCACTGTTCTTATGTACTTTGTGAAGAACCACCTAAATGTGTAGAAGGTTTAAATACTGTAAAATAATCATACGTGCAAGTTTACAAGATGAAGTGCATACCCGTTAATTTTATTACAAAATATGATGTTATTCTATATGTGAAAAAATAAGGGTAAATACATTGATCTTGCATGGGTTGTAAATTCCCATTTTATTAAAACAAAATGCGCAACTTCAGAGCACAACCTGAATGTGTGATTTTTCTATACATAGATATAAAATCCAAAAGAAAATTTTGTTGGACTCCACTATAGCGGGACACAGTTTTGCGCGATGCCACGTCTACACTCCACATGTGAGGGGTTACTGACATCATTGTCGCATCACCATCATGCCTGCCTATGGCAGCTCAGCAAATCTAGGGATGCAAACGGAAACGTATCTGGTGCACCAAGGCAATTGGTGCTACCGGTGCACCGGATCCCGTTGCACATTCAAAAATGTTCAAAAAAATCCGGAAAAAAATTTAGTGTATGGATACAACATCAATGTATGTTGTCACAAAAACTCAAATCAACATTCAAAATAATGCTCAAGATACATAAATGACAAAATTGACGTCAATGTGCTAATGGACCAAAATTGAAGCCCAACTTGTGTTATGTACTATTCAGTGTCAAATTTGTTATTTTTGTATCTCGAGAAATGTTTTGAATATTGATTTGAATTTTGGTGACAATGTACATTCATGTTGTGTCAATGCACCGATTTTTTTTTGGTTTTTTCGAACATTTTTGAATGCGCAACGGGCGACCGGTAGCACAAATTGCCCCGGTGCACCAGATACATCCCCGGATGCAAACATTGCCGCGTTGGAGAAATACCCGGGGAATGTTCGCACTGTAGGGTTATAGTTATAGATTTATGTTTGCCCTGGAAGCACAATTCTTCATCCGGTGTTGCATTGCTATGTCTTAGCAGCGAATGCGCCAAATGTAAATTGTAAAGTTATTTATTTAGTTATGCTTGTTCTAGCGCAATACTTTCTTCTCTGGCATCTCGATATTAATTTTTGTAAAAAAGAACAAATTTTGGACTTCGTATGAATAGGTTTCTATATTTAAAATAAGGCTGTTATGAAATGGTCTCTATTGAAACCATGCAAATAGGCAGCAAGTTCGATTCACTAATTTGCAAATTGAGCCACCAAGTTAGTACTTCTACAAAATGAACCAAGGGTTCCAAGGTTTGGATTCAAACCCTTTGAATTGTGACACCCGCGATTACAGCTGTGTATCTAGAGGTAACCATCGATTCTAGTGTTTTTAAAGATGTAGTGGAGCTAGCGATAGCTAAGAACCCCGAAGCAATGGGTACGTACATATGGATGTTTGAAAATTAATAGAGGGCAGATCCAGCACATGTGTCCTCACTTGCGCTGTGACTTAAAATGCACCATCGTTGGCATGGAAGGCAGAATGTCCACGTCAATGGAGACGTTCGCTCTGACTGGATTTCGTCCGATGAGCATGAACGCTAAAAAACAAAAGAAGTTCGTGCTCACATGAAGTTCATTGTTTTGATAAAAAGAAGTTCAAGTTGAAAATTATCTGACACAAACAAACTGGAATGTTTTCTTTTCTTTTCTTTTTTGAGAATAGGAGGATTGCACTCGGCATCTGCGTCAAGTGATGCACATAGGCATTTGTTTAAGTAAAGTATCAACAAAGTACGAAACTCATCTCAGATACACAAGCATAATCGAATCATAAAACAAAAAGGCATAGCCGGTAAAAATATGACAAGATGCCTAAACACATATCTTATTACTGGATTATCATCCAAACCGGTTGCGCGTATCCCATGCTACTGTCTCCTCGCGGTTGTATCCAAATATCATATGCTCCCTGACTTTCACGCGGCTAAATAATGACCACATACGGATCCATGCAGATGCCATGAAGATAACTTACAAAAGTTTGTGATATTGGTTTGGTTAAAAATAACATCACTCTAATAGTTCCTAATTTTCCAAAGTAATGCACAGACTCCCACCCAAATTTGTGTCGCTGTATTAGGCTCAACCCCAATTAACCAGTTGTCGGACAAATTAGAGATGGTACTAAGTGGAAAGACATTAAAAGACACATGAACAAACTGAAGTGTTATTTTCTGCTGTGATTTTTTATATTTTTCTAAAAAGTACTCAGCAAATAGATATCAAACTATGGAATTGCATGGAATATTATCAGCCAATGCATTGAGAGGAAAACTGCATTTTCTCCATGGAATTAACTCATCCAGTCACTTGTAACAAATAACCGCCCACATGCACGTCAGATCACACAAAACTAAAAGCTGACATCACTAAATGGTTCGCTCAGGATAGCAATTGAAGCAAATATATTCGAGGATGGAAACTTATGTTTTTAGAGCATGACAATCCTCAACTTTTCTTGTTGATGTAGCATGGCAATTCTCTTTTGCCAACATGGATAGCCAAGCCGTCCACTATGTCTTGCTCCTCTTTATCTTCGGGCGGGGCAGGTTGTCCGATAATGTTTGATTCCGACGTTCCCTTGTCGTCTTGCCAGACTACAGATGGCTTGAAGAGCCATTCGATGAAGGTGTTCTCCGGGACTTCATCCCGCTTAGCGCCCATTCGGGCGAGTCTATCTATGGCCTGGTTACTATCTCGGGGTATGTGATGGAGCTCAACCCCTCGAACCTGGACGAGATTTTCAAGACCGCATTCCGGTAAGCTGTCATCTTCGGGTCCTTTGTGTCGAATTTGCCGTTGACTTGCAAGATGGCGAGGTTGGAATCACCTCGGACCTCCAGGCGTTTGACTCCCATGGATACCGCTATCGGGAGACCGTGTAACGGGCTTCGTATTCGGCCATGTTGTTGGAGTCGGTGTACATAATTTGTAGCACATACTGAATACTGTCTCCCGTGGGTGACGTAAGCACTATGTCGGCCTCTAGACCAGCGAGCATTTTGGAACCGTCAAAATACATGGTCCAATGTGAATAAGTGGTGTACTCTCGAGGGAGTACGACCTCCATCCATTCGGCCACGAAGTCGGTCAGTACTTGAGATTTAATAGCTCGGCGTGGTCGGTAAGTTATTTCAAAGGGTAGGAGCTCTATGGTCCATTTGGCTATGCGCCCCGTTGCATCCCTGTTGTTGATTATGTCACTTAATGGAACATCGGATGCCACGGTGACTGAGCACTCTTGAAAGTAGTGCCAAAGTTTTTGTGATGCCATAAAGATGGTGTGGGCTATCTTTTGATAGTGTGGTAGCATATCTTGCATGGGGTTAAGACCTTGGAGACGTAGTAAACAGGCTTTTGGACCTGGAACTTGTGCCTATATCTCGTTCGACCACGAGTACTACTCTGACCACCTGGTTTGTGGCCAAGATGTATAATATCATCGGCTCACATATACCTGGCGCTGCAAAGATGGGGTTAGTGTCAAGGAGGGCCTTGATATCTTCCAGGGCCGTCGCGGCCTCCTCGGTCCATTTGAAAGTCTTTGTTTGTTTTAACAACCTGTACAAAGGTAAGGCTTTTTCCCCGAGTCTTGATATGAAGCGACTTAATGCCGCCACGCAACTTGATAGTTTTTGTACATGCTTGATCACGGTCGGTACCTCTAAGCGGTCCAAGGATCGTATTTTGGCCGGTTTAGCATCGATTCCTCGGCTAGATACAATGAAGCCGAGGAGTTTTCCGGCTAGAACTCTAAAGACACATTTCTCTGGATTGAGTTTAATTTGGTACTCCTATAGGCTAGCAAATGTGTCGCGGAGGTTGTCTACCAACTGTCCGGCGCATTTGGTTTTGACAACCACATCATCTACATAGGCCTCGACAGTCTTCCCGATATGTTTCTCCAAGCATGACTGAATCATGCGCTAATATGTGACGCTGGCGTTCTTTAGTCTGAAGGGTATCGCGTTGAAACAGAACGATCCGTAAGGTGTGATGAATGTTGTCGTTGCCTGGTCAGATTCTTTCATCTTTATTTGATGATATCCTGAATAGGCGTCCAGAAAGCAAAGTGAATCGTGTCCGGCTGTGACGTCCACAATTTGGTCAATTCGCGGTAGGGGGAAGGGGTCCTTGGGGCATGCTTTATTTGAAGGAAATATGCCCTAGAGGCAATAATAAAGTTATTATTTATTTCCTTACATATCATGATAAATGTTTATTATTCATGCTAGAATTGTATTAACCGGAAACATAATACATGTGTGGATACATAGACAAACAGAGTGTCACTAGTATGCCTCTACTTGACTAGCTTGTTAATCAAAGATGGTTAAGTTTCCTAACCATAGACAAAGGAGTTGTCATTTGATTAACAAGGTCACATCATTAGTTGAATGATCTGATTGACATGACCCATTCCATTAGCTTAGCATCCGATCGTTTAGTATGTTGCTATTGCTTTCTCCATGACTTATACATGTTCCTATGACTATGAGATTATGCAACTCCCGTTTACCGTAGGAACACTTTGTGTGCTACCAAACGTCACAACGTAACTGGGTGATTATAAAGGTGCTCTACAGGTGTCTCCGAAAGTATTTGTTGGGTTGGCGTATTTCGAGATTAGGATTTGTCACTCCGAATGTCGGAGAGGTATCTCAGGGCCTTCTCGGTAATGCACATCACATAAGCCTTGCAAGCAATGCAACTAATGAGTTAGTTGCGGGATGATGTATTACGGAACGAGTAAAGAGACTTGCCGGTAACGAGGTTGAACTAGGTATTGGATACCGACGATCGAATCTCGGGCAAGTAACATACCGATGGACAAAGGGAACGACGTATGTTGTTATGCCGTCTGACCGATAAAGATCTTCGTAGAATATGTAGGAACCAATATGGGCATCCAGGTCCCGCTATTGGTTATTGACCGGAGACGTGTCTCGGTCATGTCTACATTGTTCTCGAACCGTAGGGTCCGCACGCTTAAGGTTACGATGACAGTTATTATGAGTTTATGCATTTTGATGTACCGAAGGAGTTCGGAGTCCCGGATGTGATCACGGACATGACGAGGAGTCTCGGAATGGTCGAGACGTAAAGATTGATATATTGGACGGCTATGTTCGGACATCGGAATGGTTCCGAGTGGTTTCGGATATTACCGGAGTGCCGGAGGGGTTATCGGAACCCCCCGGGGAAGTAATGGGCCTATTGGGCCACGAGGGGAGAGAGAGGGCTGCGCCAGGAGGTGGCGCCCCCCCCCCCATGAGGAGTCCGAATTGGACAAGGAGGGGGGCGCGGCCCCCCTTTCCCTCTCCCTCTCCCTCTCCTTCCTTCCCCCCATCCCCCTCCTAGTTGGACTAGGAAAGGGGAGTCCTACTCCCACTAGGAGGAGGACTCCCCCTCCCTTGGCGCGCCTCTAGGGCCGGCCGGCCCTCCCTCCCTTGCTCCTTTATATACGGGGGCAGGGGGGCACCCCAAGACACACAAGTTGATCCTTGAGATCGTTCCTTAGCCGTGTGCGGTGCCCCCTCCACCATATTCCACCTCGATCATATCGTTGCGGTGCTTAGGCGAAGCCCTGCGTCGGTAGTACATCAAGATCGTCACCACGCCGTCGTGCTGACAAAACTCTTCCCCGAGAGCTTTGCTGGATCGGAGCCAGGAGAACGTCATCGTGTTGTACGTGTGTCAAGAACTCGGAGGCGCCGGAGTAACGGCGCTGGGATCGGTCGGATCGCGAGGAGGACGTACAACTACTTCCTCTACGTTGTGTCAACGCTTCCGCTTCGGACTACGAGGGTACGTAGACAATACTCTCCCCTCTCGTCGCTTTGCATCACCATGATCTTGCGTGTGCGTAGGAAATTTTTTGAAATTACTACGTTACCCATCAGTGGCATCCGAGCCTAGGTTTTTATGGTTTGATGTTTTGCACGAGTAGAACACAAGTGAGTTGTGGACGATACAAGTCATACTGCCTACCAGCATGTCATACTTTGGTTCGGCGGTATTGTTGGATGAAGCGGCCCGGACTGACATTACGCGTACGCTTACGCGAGACTGGTTCTACCGCCGTGCTTTGCACACAGGTGGCTGGCGGGTGTCAGTTTCTCCAACTTTAGTTGAACCGAGTATGGCTACGCCCGGTCCTTGAGAAGGTTAAAACGGAGTCTATTTGACGAAGTATCGTTGTGGTTTTGATGCATAGGTGAGATTGGTTCTTGCTTCAGCCCGTAGCAGCCACGTAAAATTTGCAACAAACAAAGTAGAGGACGTCTAACTTGTTTTTGCAGGGCATGTTGTGATGTGATATGGTCAAGACATGATGCTATATTTTATTGTATGAGATGATCATGTTTTGTAACCGAGTTATGGGCAACCGGCAGGAGCCGTATGGTTGTCGCTTTATTGTATGCAATGCAATCGCCCTGTAATGCTTTACTTTATCACTAAGCAGTAGCGATAGTCGTAGAAGCATAAGATTGGCGAGACGACAACGATGCTACGATGGAGATCAAGGTGTCGCGCCGGTGACGATGGTGATCATGATGGTGCTGCAGAGATGGAGATCACGAAGCACAAGATGATGATGACCATATCATATCACTTATATTGATTTGCATGTGATGTTTATCTTTTATGCATCTTATCTTTCTTTGATTGACGGTAGCATTATAAGATGATCTCTCACTAAATTATCAAGAAGTGTTCTCCCCGAGTATGCACCGTTGCCAAAGTTCATCGTGCCCAGACACCACGTGATGATCGGGTGTGATAAGCTCTACGTCCATCTACAACGGGTGCAAGCCAGTTTTGCACACGCGGAATACTCGGGTTATACTTGACGAGCCTAGCATATGCAGATATGGCCTCGGAACATGGAGACCAAAAGGTCGAGCGTGAATCATATAGTAGATATGATCAACATGATGATGTTCACCATTGAGAACTAATCCATTTCACGTGATGATCGGTTATGGTTTAGTTTGATTTGGATCACGTGATCACTTAGAAGATTAGAGGGATGTCTATCTAAGTGGGAGTTCTTAAGTAATATGATTAATTGAACTTAAATTTATCATGAACTTAGTCCTTGATAGTATCTTGCTTGTTTATGTTGATTGTAGATAGATGGCTCGTGCTGTTGTTCCGTTGAATTTTAATGCGTTCCTTGAGAAAGCAAAGTTGAAAGATGATGGTAGCAATTACACAGACTGGGTCCGTAACTTGAGGATTATCCTCATTGCTGCACAGAAGAGTTACGTCCTGGATGCACCGCTAGGTGCCAGGCCTGTTGCTGGAGCAACACCAGATGTT
The DNA here is from genome assembly GCA_032464435.1 of Aegilops umbellulata. Lineage (NCBI taxonomy): Eukaryota > Viridiplantae > Streptophyta > Magnoliopsida > Poales > Poaceae > Aegilops > Aegilops umbellulata. The sequence goes on along the minus strand of CP136060.1, from coordinate 46,946,633 downwards.
ATGAACGTCTGGCAGAGCAAAGCTGATGACTACTCGATAGTTCAGTGTGCCATACTTTACGGCTTAGAACCGGGACTTCAACGACGGTTTGAGAACCATGGAGCATATGAGATGTTCCAGGAGTTGAAGTTGATATTCCAACAGAATGCCCGGATTGAGAGATATGAGGTCTCCAATAAGTTCTATAGCTGCAAGATGGAAGAGAATGGGTCTGTCAGTGAGCACATACTCAGAATGTCTGGGTATTACAATCACTTGAGTCAACTGGGAGTTAATCTTCCGGATGATTGTGTCATTGACAGAATTCTTCAATCACTGCCACCAAGCTACAAAGGCTTTGTGATGAACTATAATATGCAAGGGATAGATAAGACTATGCCCGAGCTCTTCGCAATGCTAAAGGCTGCGGAGGTAGAAATCAAGAAGGAGCATCAAGTTTTGATGGTCAATAAGACCACTAGTTTCAAGAAGAAGGGCAAAGGGAAGAAGAAGGGGTACTTCAAGAAGAACAGCAAACAAGTTGCTGCTCAAGAGAAGAAACCCAAGTCTGGACCTAAGCCTGAAACTGAGTGCTTCTACTGCAAGCAGACTGGTCACTGGAAGCGGAACTGCCCCAAGTATCTGGCGGACAAGAAGGATGGCAAGGTGAACAAAGGTATATGTGATATACATGTTATTGATGTGTACCTTACTAGAGCTCGCACTAGTACCTGGGTATTTGATACTGGTTCTGTTGCTAATATTTGCAACTCGAAACAGGGACTACGGATTAAGCGAACACTGGCAAAGGACGAGGTGACGATGCGCGTGGGAAACGGTTCCAAAGTCGATGTGATCGCGGTCGGCACGCTACCTCTACATCTACCTTCGGGATTAGTATTAGACCTAAATAATTGTTATTTGGTGCCAGCGTTGAGCATGAACATTATATCTGGATCTTGTTTGATGCGAGACGGTTATTCATTTAAATCAGAGAATAATGGTTGTTCTATTTATATGAGTAATATCTTTTATGGTCATGCACCCTTGAAGAGTGGTCTATTTTTGATGAATCTCGATAGTAGTGATACACATATTCATAATGTTGAAGCCAAAAGATGCAGAGTTGATAATGATAGTGCAACTTATTTGTGGCACAGCCGTTTAGGTCATATCGGTATAAAGCGCATGAAGAAACTCCATACTGATGGACTTTTGGAGTCACTTGATTATGAATCACTTGGCACTTGCGAACCGTGCCTCATGGGCAAGATGACTAAAACACCGTTCTCCGGTACTATGGAGAGAGCAACAGATTTGTTGGAAATCATACATACAGATGTATGTGGTCCGATGAATGTTGAGGCTCGTGGCGGATATCGTTATTTTCTCACCTTCACAGATGATTTAAGCAGATATGGGTATATCTACTTAATGAAACATAAGTCTGAAACATTTGAAAAGTTCAAAGAATTTCAGAGTGAAGTTGAAAATCATCGTAACAAGAAAATAAAGTTTCTACGATCTGATCGTGGAGGAGAATATTTGAGTTACGAGTTTTGTCTACATTTGAAACAATGCGGAATAGTTTCGCAACTCATGCCACCCGGAACACCACAGCGCAATGGTGTGTCCGAACGTCGTAATCGCACTTTACTAGATATGGTGCGATCCATGATGTCTCTTACAGATTTACCGCTATTGTTTTGGGGTTATGCTCTAGAGACGGACGCATTCACGTTGAATAGGACACCGTCAAAATCCGTTGAGACGACACCTTATGAACTGTGGTTTAGCAAGAAACCAAAGTTGTCGTTTCTTAAAGTTTGGGGCTGCGATGCTTATGTGAAAAAGCTTCAACCTGATAAGCTAGAACCCAAATCGGAGAAATGTGTCTTCATAGGATACCCAAAGGAAACAGTTGGGTACACCTTCTATCACAGATCCGAAGGCAAGACATTTGTTGCTAAAAATGGATCCTTTCTAGAGAAGGAGTTTCTCTCGAAAGAAGTGAGTGGGAGGAAAGTAGAACTTGATGAGGTAACTATACCTGCTCCCTTATCGGAAAGTAGTTCATCACAGGAACCGGTTTCTGTGACGTCTACACCAATCAGAGAAGAAGTTAATGATGATGATCATGAAACTTCAGATCAAGTTACTACAGAACCTCGTAGATCAACCAGAGTGAGATCCGCACCAGAGTGGTACGGCAATCCTATTCTGGAAATCATGCTACTAGATCATGACGAACCTACGAACTATGAAGAAGCGATGGTGAGCCCAGATTCCGCAAAATGGCTGGAAGCCATGAAATCCGAGATGGGATCCATGTATGAAAACAAAGTGTGGACTTTGGTTGACTTGCCCGAGGGTCGGCAAGCAATAGAGAACAAGTGGATCTATAAGAAGAAGACTGACGCCGACGGTAATGTTACTGTCTACAAAGCTCGACTTGTCGCAAAGGGGTTCTGACAAGTTCAAGGGATTGACTATGATGAGACCTTCTCACCCGTAGCGATGCTTAAGTCTGTCCGAATCATGTTAGCAATTGCCGCATTTTATGATTATGAAATTTGGCAAATGGGTGTAAAGACTGCATTCCTGAATGGGTTTCTGGAAGAAGAGTTGTATATGATGCAATCAGAAGGTTTTATCAATCCAAAGGGAGCTAACAAAGTATGCAAGCTCCAGCGATCCATTTATGGACTGGTGCAAGCATCTCGGAGTTGGAATAAACGCTTTGATAGTGTGATCAAAGCATTTGGGTTTGTACAGACTTTTGGAGAATCCTGTATTTACAAGAAAGTGAGTGGGAGCTCTGTAGCATTTCTGATATTATATGTAGATGACATATTACTGATTGGAAATGATATAGAATTTCTGGATAGCATAAAAGGATACTTGAATAAGAGTTTTTCAATGAAAGACCTCGGTGAAGCTGCTTACATATTGGGCATTAAGATCTATAGAGATAGATCAAGACGCTTAATTGGACTTTCACAAGGCACATACCTTGACAAGATTTTGAAGAAGTTCAAAATGGATCAAGCGAAGAAAGGGTTCTTGCCTGTATTGCAAGGTGTGAAGTTGAGTAAGACTCAATGCCCGACCAATGCAGAAGATAGAGAGAAGATGAAAGATGTTCCCTATGCTTCAGCCATAGGCTCTATCATGTATGCAATGCTGTGTACCAGACCTGATGTGTGCCTTGCTATAAGTTTAGCAGGGAGGTACCAAAGTAATCCAGGAGTGGATCACTGGACAGCGGTCAAGAATATCCTGAAGTACCTGAAAAGGACTAAGGAAATGTTTCTCGTGTATGGAGGTGACAAAGAACTCATCGTAAAGGGTTACGTTGATGCAAGCTTTGACACTGATCCGAACGATTCGAAATCGCAAACCGGAAACGTATTTACATTAAACGGTGGAGCTGTCAGTTGGTGCAGTTCTAAACAAAGCGTCGTGGCGGGATCTACATGTGAAGCGGAGTACATAGCTGCTTCGGAAGCAGCAAATGAAGGAGTCTGGATAAAGGAGTTCATATCCGATCTAGGTGTCATACCTAGTGCATCGGGTCCAATGAAAATCTTTTGTGACAATACTGGAGCAATTGCCTTGGCAAAGGAATCCAGATTTCACAAGAGAACAAAGCACATCAAGAGACGCTTCAATTCCATCTGGGACTTGGTCCAGGTGGGAGACATAGAGATTTGCAAGATACATACGGATCTGAATGTAGCAGACCCGTTGACTAAGCCTCTTCCACGGGCAAAACATGATCAGCACCAAGACTCCATGGGTGTTAGAATCATTACTGTGTAATCTAGATTATTGACTCTAGTGCAAGTAGGAGACTGAAGGAAATATGCCCTAGAGGCAATAATAAAGTTATTATTTATTTCCTTACATATCATGATAAATGTTTATTATTCATGCTAGAATTGTATTAACCGGAAACATAATACATGTGTGGATACATAGACAAACAGAGTGTCACTAGTATGCCTCTACTTGACTAGCTTGTTAATCAAAGATGGTTAAGTTTCCTAACCATAGACAAAGGAGTTGTCATTTGATTAACAAGGTCACATCATTAGTTGAATGATCTGATTGACATGACCCATTCCATTAGCTTAGCATCCGATCGTTTAGTATGTTGCTATTGCTTTCTCCATGACTTATACATGTTCCTATGACTATGAGATTATGCAACTCCCGTTTACCGTAGGAACACTTTGTGTGCTACCAAACGTCACAACGTAACTGGGTGATTATAAAGGTGCTCTACAGGTGTCTCCGAAAGTATTTGTTGGGTTGGCGTATTTCGAGATTAGGATTTGTCACTCCGAATGTCGGAGAGGTATCTCAGGGCCTTCTCGGTAATGCACATCACATAAGCCTTGCAAGCAATGCAACTAATGAGTTAGTTGCGGGATGATGTATTACGGAACGAGTAAAGAGACTTGCCGGTAACGAGATTGAACTAGGTATTGGATACCGACGATCGAATCTCGGGCAAGTAACATACCGATGGACAAAGGGAACGACGTATGTTGTTATGCCGTCTGACCGATAAAGATCTTCGTAGAATATGTAGGAACCAATATGGGCATCCAGGTCCCGCTATTGGTTATTGACCGGAGACGTGTCTCGGTCATGTCTACATTGTTCTCGAACCGTAGGGTCCGCACGCTTAAGGTTACGATGACAGTTATTATGAGTTTATGCATTTTGATGTACCGAAGGAGTTCGGAGTCCCGGATGTGATCACGGACATGACGAGGAGTCTCGGAATGGTTGAGACGTAAAGATTGATATATTGGACGGCTATGTTCGGACATCGGAATGGTTCCGAGTGGTTTCGGATATTACCGGAGTGCCGGAGGGGTTACCGGAACCCCCCGGGGAAGTAATGGGCCTATTGGGCCACGAGGGGAGAGAGAGGGCTGCGCCAGGAGGTGGCGCGCGCCCCCCCATGAGGAGTCCGAATTGGACAAGGAGGGGGGGGGGCGGGCCCCCTTTCCCTCTCCCTCTCCCTCTCCTTCCTTCCCCCCCTTCCCCCTCCTAATTGGACTAGGAAAGGGGAGTCCTACTCCCACTAGGAGGAGGACTCCCCCTCCCTTGGCGCGCCTCTAGGGCCGGCCGGCCCTCCCCCCTTGCTCCTTTATATACGGGGGCAGGGGGCACCCCAAGACACACAAGTTGATCCTTGAGATCGTTCCTTAGCCGTGTGCGGTGCCCCCCTCCACCATTTTCCACCTCGATCATATCGTTGCGGTGCTTAGGCGAAGCCCTGCGTCGGTAGTACATCAAGATCGTCACCACGCCGTCGTGCTGACGAAACTCTTCCCCGAGAGCTTTGCTGGATCGGAGCCCGGAGAACGTCATCGTGCTGTACGTGTGTCAAGAACTCAGAGGCGCCGGAGTAACGGCGCTGGGATCGGTCGGATCGCGAGGAGGACGTACAACTACTTCCTCTATGTTGTGTCAATGCTTCCGCTTCGGTCTATGAGGGTACGTAGACAATACTCTCCCCTCTCGTTGCTTTGCATCACCATGATCTTGCGTGTGCGTAGGAAATTTTTTGAAATTACTACGTTACCCATCATTATTGAGGTCCTTAAAATCGACGCACAAGCGCTAGGACTTATCCTTCTTTGGTACCGTGACCAAATTGGCAAGCCAGTCGGGGTTTTATGTCTCGGATAAACCCGTCTTCTAGTAGTTTGGCCAGTTGCTCACCCATTGATTGACGCTTGGGTTCGGAGAAACACCGAAGTGTTTGTTTAAAGGGCTTGTAGCCCTTTAGTATGTTCAGGCTATGCTCTGCGAGCCTGTGGGGTATTCCTGGCATGTCCGAAGGGTGCCAGGCAAATATGTCTTAGTTTTCCTTAAGGAAGTTGCAGAGAGCCTCATCAATCTCGGGATCGAGGCTTGCCCCTATGGACGCCATTTTAGCTGGGTCTGTGGGGTGTACTTACAATTTAACTATCTCATCGGTCGGCTTGAACGAGGTAGACTTCGGCCGTTTGTCGAGGATGACATCATCTTGGTCGACTTCGGCTCGTAATGTGTTTAGTTCCTCGGTCGCGAGGGCTTCGGACAGGGATTCAAGGGAGAGCGACACCATTTTGCTCAAGATAGTAATGATCCCATCTGGGCCCAACATTTTGAGCTTCATGTAGACGTAGTGTGGTACTGCTTGGAACTTGGAGAAGGCGTCCCGTCCCAGGAGGGTGTGGTATCCGCTCCTAAAAGGGGTGATGTGGAACGTAACTTCTTCGGATCAATAATTATTCGGTGTTCCGAAGAGCACATCCAAGGTTATTTTTCCGCGGTAGCGTGCTTCTCGCCCAAGTATGATATCTTTAAAGGTGGTGCTACTCTGTTCTATGCACGATTTATCGATTTGCATTATGTCCAGAGTGTCCACGTATATCAAATTTAAGCTGCTACCTCCGTCCATGAGTACCTTCCGAAGACAGCAGCTGCCCACAATTGGGTCGAGGACCAGTGCAGCGGGGCACCTGTTCAGAGTTGACCTCGATTGATATTTATGATCAAAGGTGATTGGCGTGTCTATACACGCGGCCCGAGTTGGCATCTGCCGGGTAGAATTGATTTCCCGCAGGGCCCGCTTGGACTGGTTGTTGGACGTGAAAGTCTCATAAATCATCATGACCTCGTCTTCGACTGAGGACTCTTCTGCATGACCGGGGATGCCTGCGAGGAGGGCGGGTCCTCCTTTAGCCACTTGCCTCACCACCCAACAATCGTGAAGGCTGTGAGTCAGGCAAGAATTAAGCAGAATAACATGTATCGGACATGTTTTATCCAGGAGACCATACAGGGTGGTCCCGGGGTGGCCGGAGGTTTTCTTCTTCTTCCAAGGTCGCTCGGTCGGCATGTTCCGCTTGCGGGACTCGCGCCGAGGTGCGGGTCTATCGCGTTTTAACTTGTATTCATAGATCGAATCTATGCTTTTCCTAGCCAGCCAAGCATCTTCGATGGTGCAGAACTTGGACACCAGATCGGACAATTCTGGAAGTGTTTGAACACAACCGCGAGCGAGGGCGTTTGAAACGCCTTTATCCTTGCATCAGCACTGGAAAGCTGTTATAATGTTTGAGTCCTGGTAGTCCGATATCTTATTTTTAACATACAAGAACCGGGCCCAGAACTGTCTGATTGATTCATCGGGGAGTTGTTGCACGTAGGCTAGGTCCCAAACATCTGGTGAGCCCGAGTTATTGGGGCAATACTCGATGTGGGAGGTGGATGGGTGAGTTTCGATCTCTATGGGTTGCGGGCTCAAAGCCCTAGCATCCTCACCCCATGCTAAGCCCATGGCCATCAGATCGGCCGGACTGATTTGGAGATCGAGTTCCTCGACTGCGTCTAACCGATTGGTGTCTGAATAGCTTTCCAAGAAGTACCTCGGCCCTTCGCCCTTGAAAGGGGGTTTGGCTGGGGCTGGGGAGGAGTCATGGAAGGGCGCTTTTGTGATAGAAGCTTCAGGCACGGGAACCGTGCCCGCGAGATTGGAGTCGTTAACCGATGATCCCATTGATTTTTTTATCTCATAGCGGAACTCTTAATGACATCACTAGTGTCGGTGTGAAAACCGGTAGACCTCGGGGTATGGGGTCCCGAGCTGTGAATCTCGAATAGATGGTAACAAGAACAAGGGAGACTATGTTTGCCCATGTTCGGGCCCTTTTGATGGAGGTAAAAGCCTACGTCCTGCTCTTGTTTTTATTAATGGAGATGTATCAAGTACAGAGTTGATCTACCTCGAGATCGTGAGATGTGTTCTAACTCTAGGGTTAGATGAATGCGACTGTGCTGAAGTCTCCTCTATGGGCTAAACCCTTGCATACACGCCAGGTAGGTTATCTAGAGTTACAAGGTCGGTATCTAGGCGTGGAGGCGGTAGGAGTAGTCTTGGAGTACACGTCAAGTCTTCGGTAGATGTAGTCACGACCTCACCTCCAGCGTGTGGCCTCCGGAGTCCATCTTGAGAGGAATGAGAGCCCACTGGCCCAGTCCAAAGAATACAGGCCGACTAGGTTACTACTCCCTAGTTTAGGACACCGTCAATGTGTAAAATATTTTTGGTATTTTTTAAATAAAAAAATAAAAATAAAGCAGTGTGTAAAAGTTGTTGGAAGGTGATTATTGTGCTAAAAACTAGACCGAGGTTCATAGGATCACCAAGAGTAACTCTCCAAAAGCATAAAACTGCGGTAATTAACATAATCATATGAAAAAGTGCATATGAAATATTTCAAGCTCATGCCAAATCAATGAATGTGTAAGATCATATATAGACAATATGTCCAAATACTATTAAACCGAGACCCTCTCTCCGTCGAATAGCTAAATAGCCCATCCATAGATCGAGACCCACTCTGCACCATCTGGACATTAGGTGCAAAATCAGGCAATTGCATTTGGCAAGATGACATACTGTTATGTTTAGTAATCCTCTACTAAACCTTATCCCTTAGTGGCAACAATTCAATACAAGCATTTCCCACTTTCTATTATTGCGGTACATTACTTGTAAGATTGAACGTAAATATTGCACACCTCTTCCACTATTGATTACTGATCTAAACTGGCTAAGAGTAGACAAGCAACTGAAAAAAATACATCTATATTAAACAAATGACATACACAATCAGAACATAAACAAATAATGCATCACATGATCAACATCACCGCTACAAATACATCAAATAAACCCTAATCATGTAGGGCAGATCATCTAACTGTTGTATTGAACATCCAAAAATCAAGGTGGAGAGGTTGCAACTTTGGCTACTGCCATGAACCCGCAGTTTAGGGGGTGGACTACTCACAATTCATCTTGGAGCATGACGATGGAGGTTGGTGATTAGGAATATGACTTCCCCCTTCGTGAGAGTTTCTGATTAGGGCTGAAAATGAAAACCGAGTAGGAAACGCGATGTGGCGGCGGTGGAAAAATGTTCGATAATTAAAGTGAAGGTTTCGCCATCCACCGAGCACCCGAGGACAGCCAGGGGGTCCCACAGGTTGTAGGTGCCCTTGTAGGCGTCCACAGTCCTAGGGCGAGTATAAAGGGCGCCTAGGTCCTGTGGGGCCCACCTGGGGTGGGGCCAAGGCTCCAGGGTCTTCTGGTGTGTTGAAACTTCCCAAAGCATTTTTTTTATTTTTCTGGGGATTTTTTTAAAATTACGAAAACAGTAAGAAAACCTGAACTGACACTGGGCACTGGATTAATATTTTAGTCCAATAAAATTCAATAAAAAGTATGCTCAGAGTGTATGTAATTAATAAAATATAGCATTAATCATACAAAACTTCTCAATACGTTTGAGACGTATCTGCAGGCAGACGGGACATCACATATAGTCGTCTTGCGAGAGCCACCTTTGTGTTTGTGGTCGATGAGCAATGAGCGCATCGCCATCGGAGCTGACAACAGAATAGAGGGAGATGGGTGGCAGCGTAGAAACCCTTGTTGCCGTTTGATCTATTGATTCTTAAGATGAAAAACTTATTTTGGTTATGCGTAGACAAAATCAGATGTCACACTTGGGTACGTGAAAAAAAAAGCAAACGGTGAAGTTTTTTTTGCGGAGTGTGTCATCCGATTTTTATTATTGGTGAAGTTACTCCGGTATTATAGGGCCGTGAACGAAGCAGCGTCCCTTTTTATTATTGGACAACCGGAAAAAAATCCATGTTTAAACAAACATAATTAATTGCACAGTCAATCAATTGCGTGACTAATTAATTATATTAATAGCTCGATTCAAATTGATTTCTGCAAAATATCCCAATTTAAATGGACCTATTAACTACATATCTAATTAAAGATCTACTTAATTAGTTGCATTGATGGTTTTATTTTCAAATGGATTCGGCGCTAGGTTTTTAAATTGTTTTCATAATAATGACGACAGAGGTCAAAAAACAACATACTACTCCCTTCGCCTAGGTGTGTAAGTCATCTTACGAAAACCAAATAATCCTAAAACACTTAGGCGCGCTGCATTAACTTCTACCTCATTTCTTGTTTCTTGACATATCAACCAATAAGAGATGAGGGGTGTGCATGCTTTTAATGACTTGAGACTACCAAACACGACATGCAGTGGTTAGTTCATTACATGCAATGCTATTAATTAGCAAATAATCATCAAAGTCTCTTGTTTTCCCCTCCTCCTTGATCACGGTGCACACCCTAAAATGACTTACTCACCTAGACGGAGGGAGTACTCCTCTTTAATAGTAGAGATTTGTCCGCAACACCCCAAATCTAATTTGGGAGATATATGAGGGTTCAGGAGTTCCACCCGGCCCGTTGTTACCGTATCTCCACAACCCACGTATCTCGATCCGTCTGGTCCACTATCAGTTATAGCCCACAATCCAAAAATTAGGTAAACCATTATGCGGGCCTAGTATCTCGGTGTTGCTGGCTGAGTGTATGTGGTATATGTGATTGTGAGCCGATTGTATTGTGCTAAAAAAAGGTGGAATGTGTCCTAACAGTGCCTAACCGACGGAATCCACACCTTCCCTCCCATCGGCGTCCGAGCTGCCGAGCGACGGGGGAGTATCGAAGCAAGCAAGCAACGGATACCTTCCCACGTCCAAAGGACTGGTTCCACGATTCCACAAGTCCCTGTCCCGGCCGAACCACCATCAAGGAAAAATAATGAAACCAGAACATGACAACCCAATAATCCCCTGCTGTCCACGACGGGATTAGGTGCCAAGTCCAAATTATTGCTCACAGCTTGCAGTTGCGGGGACGAGTCAAAGCAAGGAATCGGGGAGGAAGGAAGGAAGGGAGCAAGCCGCCTCCCCCCGTGCCAAACGAACAAAACGAATTATACTACTACTCGTTCTAGGAAGAGTCCAATCATCGGCTACATGTTACCATCACCCCGGCCTGTATGTGCCACGGATCCAATAAGCTTTTTTAGAAGGGGAAAAGAAAGTCGCAGTTCGGTGGCGATCGGCCGGCCGATATATCGGGGGGCTTGGCCTCGTGGGTGTGCTCGTTTTGTTTGTTCTCTTGCGCTGTCCGGGGAATCGGTCGTGAGTCGTGGCCGTGTGGTGTTTTGGGTTGGGTGATCTTCCATGGCGTCCACGGCGTACGCGCGCGGGTCCAAGCCGCCGGCCGGCCCCGGCGAGCGGAGGCAGCCGCGGCTGGCCAAGGAGCTGAGCAGGATCGAGCCCAAGAAGCTCGGGATTGGGCTCGTCGCCGGCTGCTGCCTCGCCCTCCTCACCTACATCTCCTTCGCCCGCCTCTTCGCCATCTACTCGCCGGTCTTCGGTGAGCACCTCCGATCCATTTCTTCGCGCAGGAACCACTTCTTGGATGTTTGTTTGGTTTTGCAAGCTTGCTGATTGAAAAAAATTTGTCGCTGCAGAGAGCACGTCCATGGTGATGAAGAATGCGCCGCCTGAGGCCATGGCGGTGCCCAGCACGGAGGAGGCCGTGCCGGTCCAGAAGAAGATCGAAGTCGAGGGTGGGGAAGATCTCGCTGGAGGCGGCACGGAGCCGAAAGAGCCCGGCTTTCCAGCAGAAACAAAGATCGAAGAGAAGGAGGAGACCCCAGCGGAGACAAAAAGCACCCAAAAAGAGGAGACCGCAGTAACCAAGCCAGGTGAGTTTTTTTCCATTTCTTTCTGTCTCTACCTGAATCCGGGATCTTAAAATGAAATGAAAAATACAGATCTTGCCTTTAATAGATGATGATTTCCCAAAGAGCTTAGCTTTAATCCCCTCTTCCATGATGTAATAATAATTAGTTCATTCATGCACAGATAGTACTAGTACTTCGTACTTAGTCTGAACTTAGCTTTAATCCCCTCTTCCATGGTATACTAATCTAGTAGTTCATTTACGAGTAGTACTATACTTCGTATGCTTAGTAGTATGAACTTATGATCCGTATTTTGGTCAGATGGTGGCGATAAAACAGAAGAGGCCAAGGCCAAGATGACGTGCGACGAGAACGCCGTGGACGAGGGCTTCCCCTACGCGCGCCCGTCCGTCTGCGAGCTCACCGGCGACGTCCGGGTCAGCCCCAAGGAGAAGGCCATGTTCTTCGTCAACCCGTCCGGCGCCGGCCCGTTCGACGACAACGGGGAGAAGAAGATCCGCCCCTACGCCCGCAAGGACACCTTCCTGCTCCCGGGCGTCGTGGAGGTCACCATCAAATCCGTCGCGTCGCCCGTGTCCGCGCCCGCCTGCGCCCGCCGCCACGACGTCCCCGCGGTGGTCTTCTCCACGGCCGGCTACACCGACAACTTCTTCCACGACAACACGGACGTGATGATCCCGCTCTTCCTCTCCACGGCGCACTTCGCCGGCGAGGTGCAGCTCCTCATCACCAACTACAAGCCGTGGTGGGTGGCCAAGTTCGCGCCGCTGCTCAAGAAGCTGTCCAACTACGAGGTGATCAACTTCGACAAGGAGGAGGAGGTGCACTGCTTCCCCGGCGGGCAGCTCGGGCTGTACCGCGACCGCGACCTCATCATCGCCCCGCACCCGACGCGCAACCCGCGCAACCTCACCATGGTGGACTACAACCGGTTCCTCCGCCGCGCCTTCGGCCTGCCGCGGGACGCCCCCGCGGTGCTCGGCGAGAAGATGTCGCAGAAGCCCAAGTTGCTCATGATCGAGCGCAAGGGCACGCGCAAGCTGCTCAACCTGCGCGCAGTCCAGGCCCTCTGCGAGGAGCTGGGGTTCGAGGTCACCGTGGCGGAGGCCGGCGCGGACGTGCGCGCCTTCGCCGAGACGGTCAACGCCGCCGACGTGCTCCTGGCGGTGCACGGCGCCGGGCTGACCAACCAGATCTTCCTGCCCACGGGCGCCGTGCTGGTGCAGATCGTGCCGTGGGGCAAGATGGACTGGATGGCCACCAACTTCTACGGCCAGCCGGCGCGCGACATGCAGCTCCGGTACGTCGAGTACTACGTGTCCGAGGAGGAGACGACGCTCAAGGACAAGTACTCCCGCGACCACTACGTGTTCAAGAACCCCATGCAGATCCACGCCGGGGGCTGGCCGGCGCTCGCTGAGATCGTCATGAAGCAGGACGTCATGGTGAACGTCACCAGATTCAAGCCCTTCCTCCTCAACGCGCTCGACCAGCTGCAGGATTGATTGATTAGAGCGTTTGCTTGGTTGTTTGGTTACTTGGTTTGTGTGGCACCGTTTCCATAGGCTTCAGTTGAGTTGGGGTATAGCTGATGATGAGTGTCATTTTGTAAGTTCAATCAAAGTCAATTCATTTCATTTCTGTTTGTATACTACACCTGAGTTAGATTGCTGACCAGAGCACTCGAGATGTACCTGTACTGAACTGGGAACAGCATATACATACTGATGAATTGATGAAACTGTCGCTTGTCTCTGAATGAGTAAAGAAATCGTCTTAGCCTTGTCATGCGGATCAAAGACTACAATTCTTTCTTTCTTTTTTTGACAGTGAGCTGTCCACTGATATGCTTTAGACCGAGCACGTTTTGCTCCAATCGGGGGTGCCACAATCTCGATGGACGGCACATAGCCCAAGTACGATATTTCACCAACAAATGCAACTGGATACTCATCGGGGGGAAAAAGCAGCTGGATATCGGACAGCAAGATGAGCAGCTGATGCATCAATCAACGGATGATTGCACACTGTTGATGCAGTGAGGAAATGGTGACACGCTGCCTAGAAACATTATTGTTGCGCCCCGTGCAGATTCTCGTCATGTCCCGTGCACGTCAAAAAAGAGAGTTGGCGCCGAGAGCATAATATTAGCACATATCGGACGATCATGTCGACTTTGGTATATGTCCTGGGCATCTCCAGTGATATATATTCCCTCCATATTACATATACATGTCATTTTGCTTACTAGCATGGCTATCTAGTTTTTTTTAACATTATTTATTTTTCTATATTATATTAGAAACATAAAATTATATTATAAATGTACTTTTCAAGACAGATTTAGTTTGAAACAATATTTACAGTCAAATTTCCAAAATCATACATATTTGCCGTATGAAGGGAGTAACTGAAATCTTCTCTACTTTACCGCCTAACTAAAAACAACATAAACACTAGTAGAACTAAATGATACCCCACATGTTTTTAAAGAAATTTTTGGCAATATATTTTAGTGATTTTTGGCTGTGTGGAACATGAAAAATTCAGAGTACTAATATGAGAATGAAAAAAAAATACATATGACTTATTGTGTTTCATTATTACAAGTTGAGGTGGGCTTTTTAGTCTGTATGGTATGTCGTGACGGAGTGGATTCTTGTATACCCCTTTCCGAAAAAAACACTCCAGTAGGCGCAACCACTAATCCATTGTAGTGCTCACAAGCGATTGATTGTGAGGAGCTTTGTCCAAAAAGACAGAGCTTCAAAACGTTTGAGGTTGCGAGTTTTCTGAACTCTGGTTTGGTGTTTTTTATACCGAGCTTCTCCGATACTATCTCACCATGAAAACTTGCAAGCACCTAGAACATTTGAGCATATTTTGTGTTATTTTTTTACTTTATTCGAGAAGTTGTTAGCTATATTTGTTGAATTTACTACTCATGCGCTGGGATAGATGCACGTTCGTGCCGAACCGCAGCCCTGAAATTAAAGACACCAAAATAACATAATAAAGTGAATTTTATTTTTGCTAATTACCGCATCATGCCATTGCGGCTCGTCACAAGTCATAAGTTATGTCGACATTTAGGTGACACTTGCTCGTCCAGAGAAGCCTCTATCTGAGGTCATGTGTTTCTTCAGTTCAAAACATGGCAAAAGCTCTATCTCACAATCAATTATGGAAATGTTAAATGCGTTTAAAACATATGTTTTCAGTAGACATCAGACAATATGTTTTTAAAAAAACTAATCACATATTAGAAAAAGTTAAATGCGTTTAAAACATATTTATATTTATATTAAAATGTACAATATGTATGAAAAAGACGGTCATCAAAACATGTATTTTATAATTAAAAACCGTCTAGTGAAAATGTTGAAAGTTATAAAAAATTTATGTATATAATTGTTTTACAATATTGTATGAAAAAGATAGACATCAAAACATATATTTGGAAAACATGTTAATCATGTGTTTGGAAAATATTAAATGTGTAGTACAAAAAAATTATGAATATATAAAATATATAATGTGTATGAAAAATATAGACGTCAAAACATTTATTTTAAAAATATGCTAACAATGTATGCTTTTTAAATGTGTATAGAAAATCTTCCTAATATATAGAAAAAATGTAAAAGTTGCATGGACAAAAGTAGACAGAAAAGAATATTATTTGAAAAATGTTAATCATATATTGGGAAAGTGTTAAACTTGTATAAAACAATGTTTATTTGTCTATAAAAAATGTAGACATCAAAACATGTATTGAAGAAATGTTAACCATACATTGGGAAAGTGTTAAACTTGTATAAAACAATGTTTATATGTCTATAAAAAATGTACAATGTGTATGAAAAATATAGATATCAAAACCTGTATTTAAAAAATATGTAAAAATGTTAAACTTGTAAAGAAAATATACTTTATGTAAATAAGTATTTAAAAATGTTAATTATGTATTTGAAATTGTTGAATATGTTTCAAAATGTACCTGATGTATACAAAATATATAGACTTGTGTTGAAAATCCGAAGAAAACTGAAAAACAATGAAAAGGTAAGTAAAAAGTAATAAAACCATTGAAAACCGAGAAAGAAACGAAAACCAATGAAACCCGAGGAAAAAAACAAAGTGTAACAAAGAACGGCCAAAAATTTGTTGAATTTATTTTTAAAAAGGAAAGACACCGATGAAGAAACAAAGAAAATCGAAGAAAGAACAAAAGAAAAGAAACTAAGCGAAGCAGCCACGAGCGAGTGCATGGAAATCCTTGAGGTGGATCTCCTTCTATTTTGCTATAAGCGAGATACAGTTGTCGCGACATCAAAATCAAAGAAACCACAGAAAAAATGGAAATAAAGTGTAACAAAGAAAAACCAAAAAATGTGATGAGTAAACAAAATAAAAGCAAGGAAAACCGATCAAGAAGTAAAGAAAATTGAAGAAAGAATAAAAGAAAACAAAAAAACCGAAGCGAGGAACCACAGGCGAATGAACAAATAAGCTGCTTCAATACTATAGCGCGCATGAAAATCCTTGAGAAGGAGTTCTCTGGTTTAATTACATGCCTTCTTTCCTAGCTAATTGTACTCAGTTTCGTTGTAATCCTCCTACTTAGTAAATACAAGCTCTTGAGTTGAAAAAAAGAAGTATCTCTGATTTGATTATTCTTTTTTAGGCAAACTCGTGAGCTTTGCTTTATTAAGGCGCATCACAGTTACAGGACCGACAAAAAATCACCGGGAAAGACATGGTTGTTTCTAGCAATATGCTGCCCAGCCCAATCACTCTTGTTTGGCTCACAGATACACTGCATCATACGAACCTAAGAGCATCTACAGTCGCATGCCTTAAACCCGTCTAATATGTTTGAACGGGCCGCTCGGTCACTGTCCGATCGTAAAACTTCGACTCAAATGAACGGCTCAAACGGGACTCAAACATTTGGGTTAACCGGCACCTCTCGTATCCAGCCCAAATATGGGAAGGATATGGGGTGCCCGTGAACGCCCACTACGTCGGACTCGGCCCATGCTGGCCCACCCACCCCACATATATTCCTCCCCATTCGCTCGCCGAATCAAACCCTAAACACTTCACTCCACTCCCCTCGGCCGCCCAAACTCGTCTCCGGCTTCGTCCGCTGTATCCGACATGGCGGGCAGGATCCAAGTCCTTCACCTTCAGATCCGTCGACCCCGACCTCATCCCACGCAGCCCCGAGGGGGAGATGGTCGTCTGGCTTGCGCTCCGCCGCGCCCGGGAGGAGGCCCGTGCACGGCATCGCTCAAACTCCTTCCGCCGAGAATCCATTGCGTCCGCCCAAATGGCGCATGGATCCGGCGCTAGGCCAGCCGTAGTTGCCTCGTCAGAGGCGGTGCGATCCGTCTGGCGTCCGAACGTGGTGGCGGACGCGCAACCCCTTCGTTGGCGCGCCGAGCATCGGGACGCACCATGGGCCTCATCGGGCGCGGGAGGCGGTGGCCGCCCTCGCAGCGGTGGACGTCGGTGAGGCGGTGTCGCATTATCCGGTGCCCCGTATGGCGCATCAGTTCCGGCACCGCAATCGCATCGTGGTGGACGTCGACGGCTCGTCTCAGGACGGATCCATAATCGATCTGACATCCACCGGCACCCAACGGGTTACGCGCTCCGACGAGGAAGAGTAGGGCATGGAGGACGGCGGCGTCTTGAGTCCCGTAAGGCGGCTCGTGTCCCATGCCCCGCTCTACCTTGCCGGCGAACGGACCAACACTCATCCCGATGTTGCATGTAATAATATGAATTTGAGATTTGTATTTTAAAATATTTGAATGTGGAATACATATTTTAAGACCGGTCATTGTGCGTAGGTGTTTGAGAGATCAGATTTATAAGCCCGGCTATAGATGCTCTAATAATTGCCCGGATGAGTGTCGTGTGGCCGCATCTGGATCTAGTCCAGAAGAGCGGGAATCCGTGCGACGTGGGTTTTGCTTTGGGCGCTGTAAGCTACCATTATGCCAAGTTGATGATGTCAAAAATAGAGTGGAAGATATCTGGCAGCATCGCATGGCGGCTGGCTCACTCGAAGTGTCGTGCTCACAGCTGGGTACCACAAACCAGTATCACAACTGGAGCCATCCCAACTCTAGTCGTAGTAGTACATAACAATTCACAAACACGTAGCGTAGCGATCCGTCTGGGGTTCGTGCTTTCTCAGTGAAAGCGGTTCGGATAAGTCGAGACACGCAGTGCGTGCTCTCTCTTGCCCATGCCCATGCGTTCCACCCGAGGCTACTAGCTAGGCCCAAGACAAGCGTACGGCGTCCCTTGGCTCGCGCGGCGGTGCGCGGACACGAACACCATGGCGGTGTCTTTTTCCTTGGGCAAAGTGCATCACGTGTCCCGCGCTCGGACAGGCGGCACAGCGTCTCGCGGGTTCCTCCATCGGTGCGAGACAACTGGGAGACCCGACGAACATTACATGGTTATTAAGAGCAACTCCAAGCCAGCAACCCATTTCGTTCGCTCATGTCTGTTTAGACAAAAACGCCGATCCAACATTGTCGGGTGGTAGTTGCGACATATGCCAACGGGTGGCTTATCATTGTGGGAGCCATTAAAACGTCGCCGGTGCCTGGAAGCGGGATTAGGCGAAGACATGCACGCCGACGAATCTTATCCAGCTTCGGGGCTCTCCGTGGAGATAACACCCCTACTGCTGCTCTGTGGGGTCTCCGCATGATCACTCGATGAACAAGTAGCTACAAGATGCTCCTTGAGCTGTTTGGCGAGAGGAAGAAGAAGGGCAATGCTAGCTCTACTCATCTCTCTATGTGTGGTAAAACCTAGATGAGATCAACCCTTTGGATGAGTGCCCCGGTGGGTTTATATAGGCCTACCGCCGGGGGTACAATGGTAATCCGGCTGGGCGCGGGCCCTAGCCGTCAGTGTCTGCGCTTGCCGGCTTCTGCGCCGGCTGGTGGGTCCCGCCGGCTGCCGGCTCCTTGGTCGACAGGAAGGCCCCACGGCCAAGGGCTCTGTCGGCGGTTGGTTACTGTTGCCTCAATCCTGATGATGAGGGCTTTGTCGAGGTAAGCGTGGCTACAGTGCCGCCGCCTGGCGGGCGATCGCTGTAGCCTCAGGTCATCTTGTCTCCTTAATGGAGCGCCTCCTTCGAGGGAGGGGGCAAGCCGGCTTGGGGAAGCCGGCCATGTCTTGGGCCGACTGGAGGAGGCTTGGCCGTCTTTGGGCGTCTCTCTGCCCGTAGGGACCCACCGCCCGTGGACCGCGCTGACAGCCCGTCGTGGATGGCGCCATAGTCAACATGGCAACAGTGCCGCGCCGGACGGGTCAGGACTACCCCGTACGGCCCACTGTGCCAGACGTTGTCCGGGTTTCGGGGGTGGCAATCTTTACTGTAGCCACACCCGTCCCATCGTCGTTATGTGGGTGCGGGCTTTGAGGGTACGATCTTGACCGCGTTGTGGGAGCCGGCTCCTTGAAGTCGGCCTTCTCGTGGCCGGCTTCTTGGAGCCGGCCCTCCCGCGGCTTTCTTCATGAGGGTTAAAGCCGGGCCGCCTTCCGATAGTCGGCCTGAGAGGCAGCCGGCGGGGGGAAGGCGGTCCCACGTCTTGGATTCTTGGTGGCCGGATCGGCTCATAATTTTTTTTGAAGTGCCAGGGGGAGCCGGCTAGGCTACCCGTGGTCATTTACCCCGACAGTAGTCCCCGAAGCTGGTCGTGCTTCGAGGTTGGCAAGGGAACGAGAAGTTCGGTCAGCTTCCTATCTTGAGGAACCGGCAGCTGGGAGCCGGCTCTGCTTATGCGTGCCGCCTCGGGAGGGCACCGTGGCCTCGTCAACGGGAACGTGGGCCAACTTGCGCGCTGACCGCGCACCTCCCCGCATGCCACGTGGCAGAAAAGGCCTGCCAGTGCGCGTGCATGACGGGACGTCGCCGTAGGCCCGGGCCCGCCACTCCTAGCCTCGGCCCGGGCGCGGATCTTCTGCGGCCCAAGATGGGCTGTTTGCCTTCCCGCGACGGTTTCGCCACGCCGTCAAGACGCAATTATAGCGGGACGTGGGGGAGTGGGAGCAGTTAATCCCACGTTCCCCACACCGCGTCGCCTCGGCTTCGCCGCGCGGGTCTATAAGTAGGGGGAAGAGGGGAAGCGGTAAAGGCTCGCATGCTCTCCCTCGCTCCTCCCTTTCTCACTCTCCTTCCAGATTCTCTCCGCCACCGCAGCGCCTCGTCGCCGCGCCGTTCCGTCGCCGGCCTTCTTGGTCCGCCGTTGCTCCGCTGCAGCGGGGTCGCACGCGTCTCCGCCGCCGCCGCACCCTGCTCTTCGCCGCACCGTCCCAATGGCGTTGTCGAGCTCATGGGACGGCTCCAACGTCCTTAACGAGCACATCGAGTTCCTCCGCCGGACGCGGCGCCTGCCCGGCGAGAACTACGTGCGGGTTCAACGCGCGCCGGAGAGGGAGATCTCGCCGGCACCGGAGGAGGCCGAGCGTGTGGTCTTCCGCTCGCACTACCTGCGCGGCTTCGGCCTCCCGGCGAGCGGGTTCCTTCGCTCCTTCCTCGAATTCTACCACCTTCAGCCGCATCATCTCACCCCCAACGCCGTGATGCTGCTGTCGGCCTTCGTCACCCTCTGCGAGGGCTTTCTTGGTGTTCTCCCCACCCTGGAGCTTTGGGGAGAGTTCTTCCAAAGCAAGCTCGGCACCATCATCGCGGGCGTGCCCGCCCCATGCGGAGCTTTCATCGCCATGAGGCGGACGAGCGAGAACAATCCGTTCCCGTCCATCCCGCTGATCCAGTCGGTGAAACTCTGGCAGAAATCCTACTTCTACGTGAGGAACGTCGCCCCGCAAGGCGACTTTGTCAACCTGCCGGCTTACGTAGCCGGTCCGCCGGCTGCGAGGCCACCCACATGGAGCTACCGGGCCAGGACGTTGTCTCAGGCCGGGAACGCCGCCATTGCCCGACTCCGGGTGATGATCCAGTCGGAGGGCCTGGTCGGAGCCGACCTGGTGGCCGCCTTCATGGAGCGCCGGGTACTCCCGCTCCAAGGCCGGACGCACATGATCTGCCAGATGAGTGACCGCTTCGACCCATGCCGGCTGAGCACCAGGGAGATGCCCCATGCCGAGGTGTCCTACCTGGTGAACTACATCGCCAACTGCAAGCTCCCCGAGGATTGGCGATACGGCAAAGAGCCGTACTCTCGCGCCAACCCTCCGCCTGCCGTAAGTCTTTCTTCTTTCCTTTCTTTTGTGTTGCCGGCCTCGATATGACCGGCCTCTGATCAGCCGGCTTGTTTTCTGCAGAATCCCCTACTTCCGCCGGCGGCGGGGGCCGTAGGGGAAGAACGCCAGTTCCTCCCTGACCGTACAGTGGATGACGTCGACGATCCGCATCTTGGGGCGGCCGCCATGGAAGATGCCGCCGCGGGAGAAGGCGGCGAGGCAGGCGGCGCGGGGCTCGGAGCCGGCCTCGAGGACTGGGCGGACGACGGCGAGGTCGAAGTCGCCCCGCACCGCCAGCCGGCACCTGATCATCAAGGCGCAGTCCCTTCTGCCGCGCCGGCCGCCCGTGGCGGCGCATCGAAGCGCCGTGCCGTGTCCACCTACTTCGGCAGCCGACCGAAGAAGGCAGGGGCACCGCCGCGGCAACCAAGCGGGATGAAGCGGCCGTGAAGGCGGCCCGCTTCCAGAAGGTCGTGAAGCAGCCGCAGGCGGTTCCGGCGTAAGTGTTAAGCGTCTTGTATTCTTGCCGTGTTCTTCGATTGGAGTTCTTCTAAATTCCTTCTTGGTTGACCGGCCAGGGCGCCGCTTTCCCTTGAACGGGGTCCTGCCGGCTCCGTGGTTAGATCGGCTGGGGGGTCTTCGAGCTCCCGTCGCATGGATCCCCGCGCCGACCTCATGGAGTCTACGGAGTGGAACGCGCAGGAGGCGCGGGAGGAGCGGGAAGCGTCGGAGCGAAGGGCCGCCCAGGCGGCGAAGGAGCAGGCCGACGCGGCGGCCAAGGCCCAGGCGGAGGCGACGGCCGCGGAGAGGGAGGCGGAGGCCTCGCGCAACGAGCCTCCACAGCTCGTCGTTCCCCTTCGTAGTGTGGCTCCCAACGTCCCCGTGCCTCCGTCTGAGGAAGCCAACCGCGGCCTGTCGGAGGCGGAGCGAAGGGAGGATGATGTGATTGTCTTCGAGGGGGTGCCGCGGACGGCGCCGACTGGGGCGGGCCAGAGTGGTCAGCCGACTACGGCGTCGGAGCAGCCGGCTGGGAGCGAGCTGGCAGCAAGAGCCGGCCTGGTGGTGCAGCCGGCATCACGCCGGCGCGCGGGGGAAGCTACCCCCGTGCCGGAGCCGGACAGAGCTGCGAGCGCCAGCCGGATGGTGGAGGCCTTGGAGGCGGCCATCTCCAGCACGTCCGAGTGGACGCCCAGCGGGGGGACGGCCGAGCTGAACGCGGCGGCCCAGGAGGTCCGGAGCCGGCTCCAAGCTCATGCTACCACGCTGCAGCGATATACCCGAGATTTCCTTGCGACGCGGGCCGTCGTCCGGGTGAGTCTTCTGGCCTTGGTTGTTTTGCTTTTTTGATTTCTTCTGTGGGGGCGCGTCAGCGCACCCACTGGGTGTAGTCCCCGAGTTCCGAGTCGGCTGCTGAGCAGGCGGCTTGGAACTTACTAGGTCCTGACAGTTATCTTATTCCTGCATCCTGTCTGATCTTCCAGGAGTACCATAACCAGAGTGCTGCCGCCTTCGACTCCCAGGCTCAGGAGCTGCGCCAGAAGAGCGAGGATCTGACCGACAGTCGGAGTACGTGCTTTGTTTTGTTCATATCCAGTGGGGGCGCATCAGCGCACCCACTGGGTGTAGTCCCCGAGATCCGGGCCGACTGCTGAGCAGTCGGGTCGGATCTTCCCCGACGACTTCTTCCTTATTGTTTCTTCCTTTGTCTTCATGCTTGCATGGGCCAATGCCGACTTGAGGGAGCAGCTCGGCGGGGCCCAGACCGCCCTTCGCGCCAAGGAGGCCGAGTTCAACGCCTTAGTCCAGGAGCGCGACCGCCTGGCCAAGAAGTTGGCCGATCAGGAGGAGAGCCACAAGGCGGCCCTGAAGAAGGCGCAGGACAGCGAGGCCGCCCTCAAAGCTGAGTTTGAGACCGAAACGGCGGGCTGGGCTGAGGCGAAGCAAGTGCTGAGCAAGGGTTACGACCGGATCGAGGATCTGATCGACGGTAAGCCGCTTTCCTCACTCCTTGCTCGCCCCCTTGCCCTCTAATTCGTCTTCTGATTTGTGCTGCTTTTGTTCTTTGCGCAGAGTACTTCCCCGGCCACTCCGTCATTGCCACCCAGACCATCGAGGCCCACCGCGAGGCACGCCGGCAGGCAGGGGTTGAGATCGCGCCGGACGCGAGCCGGACACTTGAGGAGCAGCTCTTGGCGATCCAAGCCCGGTTGCAGCCGGCACACCGCATGCTCCGCCGCCTCCAGCGCGCTGGGGCGCAGGTGCTGGCCGCCCTCTGGCCAGGCGAAGCGATTCCCCGCACCCCGAGCCAGACTGCCGACTGGCTGGAGGTGGCAGTCGGCCGCTTTGAGGCCTGGAAGGCCTCCGCTGCTTGATCCGGTGCCAGGCGGGCGCTAGAGTTCGTCCGGGCCTGGTACCGTGGGCTGAACTTGGAACAGCTGAGGACTGGGCGGGAGGAGGCGGACGAAGAGCTGGTGGAGGTGCGGCCGGCTATCATCCAGCGTGCTTTGGCTCTTGCCGAGTTTACCGACACCAGCGTCTTCGCTCCTGAGGTGGACGACAATGGCGTCGCCCAGCCGGAGGAGTGGTTCGGGCTAAACCCGGCGGAGGGTGAAGACTCGGCGGAGGAGATCACCTCCAGCGATGAAGGTGAAGACGAAGAAGGGGAGGAAAGCGAAGACGCCGAGCCAGCCGGTGAAGCAACCAGCCAGCCTCAGCATGACCGTGCCTCCAGCAACGAGGCGCGCGCTGGCGCGCCCTCTGCAGGAGGCGGTGATCATGCCGAGGTTCACCAGCCGGCCACTCCTCCAGCCGGCGCTGCTGTCTCCACCGACCTGCCCGATTCACCAGTCGTTCCCTTGGCTTGATCTGCCGTCCTTACTTTTCCTGCTTGTTACTCTTTGAACAATTTTTATTAAGCTTGCGCAGTTCCACCCACTGGGGGTGTATTCAAACTATGTTGAATGTTGGCCTTTTTAAGGCCTTTTGTGTAAATATAATCATGCATGTGTTTGGCTTCCATTCTCGTATGCCTTTTATCCTTAGGGTGTTTCCTTTGCCGCCTTCCCCTGATTGCTGCCTTCCCAGTCGGCAGCTGCTCTGCAGTCTATGGCTAAGGAAGGACTCGGCTATCTTTTTGGGGAAGGAAAGTACTCAAGCTTTCTTAGATTGTAGCGAAGTGAATGGAAAAAGCCGGCTTTTGTTATATTAGTCCGTTAGTCCCTAGCCGTTTTTCGTGTGGGCGTCCTTTCCTGCCTTTGGCTCTTGCCAGCCGGACAGCCGATTCTTCGAACTGCGACTTTTGGCAAGAGAGGGCTTTGGTGCCGGCACACTACTTGTCTGACTGCGGGTAGGACTTCTAATATAACTCAAGGCGGCCAGTCCCCGGCCCAACTAGTCGAACCCGGTGCCAGACGAGAGAAGTGAATGTAATGACATAATCATAAGCATGATACTCTTCATTCATAGATGAAAGATGGCAGTCCCCGAGTTCTCCTCGGGGGGCCTATTGTCTCGTACTTAGTACAAAAGTTAGCGAGATACATACTGCATTTCAACTGTAAATTCTTTGGAGTAGGTTGGCGTTCCATGGTCGTTCCGACTCCTTGCCGGAGTTGTCTCTCTTTCGTGCCTTCGGCTTTTGTGCGTCGATCAGGTAGTAGGAGTCGTTTCCTAGCGCTCTGCTGATGACGAAGGGGCCTTCCCAGGGAGCCGAGAGCTTGTGCTGGCCGGTTGTTCGCTGGATCAGCCGGAGCACAAGGTCGCCCTCTTGGAAGGATCTTGGCTTGACCTTCCGGCTGTGGTAGCGACGCAGACCCTGCTGGTAGATGGTGGACCGGCTGAGGGATAACAGCCGGCTTTCTTCCAGCAGGTCGACGCCGTCTTCTCGTGCTTCCTTGGCCTCCGCCTCCGTGTACATGGTCACCCGAGGCGAGTCGAACTCGATGTCGGTTGGAATAACCGCCTCGGCACCGTACACGAGGAAAAAAGGAGTGAAGCCGGTTGACCTATTTGGGGTAGTGCGCAGACTCTAGAGGACGGCCGGCAGCTTATCGAGCGAGCAGCCGGCCGAACGCTCCAGTGGCACGACCAGTCGGGGCTTGATGCCGGAAAGGATGAGGCCGTTGGCTCGCTCGACTTGGCCGTTTGACTGCGGGTGGGCAACGGACGTGTAGGATCTAGAAGTAGGTGTGTCTAGAGGGGGGGGGGGGGGGTGATTAGACACTTAGTGCTAAAGTTGCAATTTTTAAACTTTTTCGGTTTGAGTGGAGTTTTAGGCACAATTTCAACATACACAATACATATCAAGCAAGCATGCAAAGAGTATATGAGCAGCGGAATGTAAAGCATGCAACTTGCAAGAATGTAAAGGGAAGGGTTTGGAGAATTCAAACGCAATTGGAGACAAGGATGTTTTTCCCGTGGTTCGGATAGGTGGTGCTGTCCTACATCCACGTTGATGGAGACTTCAACCCACGAAGGGTAACGGTTGCGTGAGTCCATGGAGGGCTCCACCCACGAATGGTCCACGAAGAAGCAACCTTGTCTATCCCACCATGGCCATCGCCCACGAAGGACTTGCCTCACTAGCGGTAGATCTTCACGAAGTAGGCGATCTCCATGCCCTTACAAACTCCTTGGTTCAACTCCACAATCTTGTCGGAGGCTCCCAAGTGACACCTAGACAATCTAGGAGACACCACTCTCTAAGAAGTAACAAATGGTGTGTTGATGATGAACTCCTTGCTCTTGTGCTTCAAATGATAGTCTCCACAACACTCAACTCTCTCTCACAGGATTTGGATTTGGTAGAAAGAAGATTTGAGTGGAAAGCAACTTGGGGAAGGCTAGAGATCAAGATTCATATGGTAGGAATGGAATATCTTGGTCTCAACACATGAGTAGGTGGTTCTCTCTCAGAACATATGAGTTGGAAGTGTAGATGTGTTCTGATGGCTCTCTCCACGAGTGAAGAGGAGGTGGAGGGGTATATATAGCCTCCACACAAAATCCAACCGTTACACACAATTTACCAATCTCGGTGGGACCGAATCAACAAACTCGGTCGGACCGAAGTAGTAAACCTAGTGACCGTTAGAGATTTTCGGTGGGACTGACATGCAACTCTGTAGGACCGATGCGGTTAGGGTTAGGGCATAACGTAATTTCGGTGAGACCGATTACACAAACTCGGTGAGACCGATTTTGGTAATTAGCTAACCAGAGAGTTGGTCAGGCAAACTCGGTGGGACCGATTACTAAACTCGGTTGGACCGATTTTGGTAATAAGTTAACCAGAGAGTTTGCATTGTAATCTCGGTAGTACCGATTGCTCAAACTCGGTGAGACCGATTTTGATAATGGACATACACAGAGAGATTACAATCCCATCTCGGTGAGACCGAGATCCCTATCGGTAGAACCGATTTGCTAGGGTTTGGCAGTGGCTATGACATGTGAAACTCGGTGGCGCCGGATAGAAAGAATCGGTAGGTCCGAGTTTGACTTTGGGTTTAGGTCATATGTGGAAGTGGGAAACTAGCTGAGGGTTTTTGGAGCATATCATTAAGCACATGAAGCAAGAGGCTCATTAAGCAACACCTCATCCCTCCTTGATAGTATTGGCTTTTCCTATGGACTCAATGTGATCTTGGATCACTAAAAATGTAAAATGAAGAGTCTTGAGCTTGAAGCTTTAGCCAATCCTTTGTCCTTAGCATCTTGAAGGAGTTCCCACAACCTTTAGTCCATGCCACTCCATTGTTGAACTTATCTGAAACATGCTGGATAGAAACGTTAGTCCAACAAGAGATATGTTGACAATAATTACCAAAACCACCTGGGGAGCACTTGTGCTTTCAATCTCCCCCTTTTTGGTAATTGATGGCAACATACATCAAAGCTTTTAGATAAAGATACAAAGAATAGCAAGTAAAGCTTTGGTAGGACATGTAACAAACATAGGCTCCCCCTACATGTATGCAATCATGTGAATATAAAATATAGAGGCATGTGAGAGCATAATCATGACAGAGTAGGCAATGTGTTACATGTATCTTGGCCATATGCATCAGAGCAAAAGATTATTAAAGAAATACCTTCATGCTTATGAGTCCTTGCAAACAGTATGTACATAAGCAAGAATTTCTCATACTCATGATTTTGATGCATATACTTACCTTGTAGTCTTGAGTTGGCTTAGAATGGAATGAACCTGCACAAACAAGGTTAGATAACACAGGTACATCCATTAACCAGAGCAAACAAAAGAAACCACAAGAATACCAAGACTGGGATGACATGTAGATAGTGAGTACAAGGTACCACATTGGATTAGACATGTCCCCAAGAGTAAAGATATGCAATGAATTTGAATGATTTCTTTTCCTTAGATGTCTTGCTCCCCCTGAATCTGACATGGGATATTGGGAGAAGATAGGGAACAGAAAATCAGAGCTAAAAGATATAAATGAATAGAACTTAATGCAAATAAGCACATATGAACATGTCTTTCCCCCAAAGAGACATGTGGCATCTCTCCTCTTGAACATCAAGCATCTGGGATCCTTGAGTATTCTCTCCCCCTGGAGATCTCTTTCTCCCCCTTAATACTTGGGATCCTTGAGCATTCTCTCTTGTAGGTGATAAGCTTTGATGTGATCTCTCTCTCCCCCTTTGACATCAATTTCCAAGAAGGTTTTTCTGGAATCCGTCGAATGGGTTTGGTCCTTGAGACTCAGCACAAAGCAGTGGATAAACCTGTTATGCTTGTAGAGGACAAGATTCATTGAGTGGAGCTGGATCAGAAGAAATATAGGACAAGTGGCAAACTATTTTTCCTGTTGTGAAGTCGGTGGCACCGAGTTGGCATGTTTCGGTGGTACCGAAAGGATTCGGTTGGACCAAAAACTACAATTCGGTGAAACCGAGTTCATCACAGAGAAAACGCTTGTCACCTCAGCTCACTAGTCAAATAAGATCTCACAAAGATTTGCAATGAATTAACTGAAGGATTTGCAAGGAATTTGATGCAGAAATATGCAGAACAAAAATAAGAAAAATGAGGGTTCTAGATGAAGTTTTTTTTGTTTGAAAAAAAAGAGGGAAACAAATATGCAAGGGACAAATGCAATAACACAGAAGAGAACACAAGAGAACTTCATCTAGAGTTGGGCGGTGACATAGTCACCCATGTTAGAGTATATTGACTTAGGAGTCAAGTGAGAACACTTGATCATAGGTCATACTCATCGTTTAAGCTCAAAATGGGGTTACCATTTTTCGTTTAAGCATCTTGATGTATTCACATCTTGTTGAGTTGCTTTGACTCATGACTTGGAGTAAAGCTTCTCTAAGATGGAATATCATACCTTGGGTGGTGGTGTGGGTCTTGCTCATGTAGTGGAACTTGTGTGGGTGCTCAAAGTTGATGTAGCTCATCAAGAGTTGGGAGAACCACTTGGAATTTGAGTTCATCTACCTACATGGGTTAGTTCTTGCAAGGAAAAGCACTTGTATATCCAAAAATGACAATCATGAAGCTCAACATAGAATTTGTCAAAGGATATGTTCGAATGGTTTCGTGCTTCCTTGTCGTCATCCACCGTTGTGTAGAGACTTGGTGATGTAGAGATTGCTCAAGATGTGAGTAAGTTGCAATCTCATAGAATTAGATCCAACCAAGTGCCTACATGGGTTAGATAACATGCAAGGTACAAAATATATCCAAGACACAAGATAGTTATCATAAGAGATATATCATGGATTAGTCATAAGCTCATGTGTTGCATGTATCAAATGCAGTTTCTACTCCAAATTTGAAGCATCAATAATGTTCAATTCTCCTCTCAACCTGCAAAACACTTTCTCATCAAGTGGTTTAGTGAATATATCCGCTAATTGCTTATCGGTGCGAACATGCTTAAGATCAATGTCACCCTTAGCAACATGATCTCGAATGAAATGATGACGAACTTCAATATGCTTAGTTCGAGAATGTTGTACAGGATTATGACCAATTTTGATAGCACTTTCATTGTCACAAAGCAATGGAACATGTTTCACATAGATCCCATAATCTTTAAGAGTTTGGGTCATCCAAAGTAATTGAGCACAACATGAACCAGCGGCAATGTATTCCGCTTCAGCGGTGGATAAGGATACCGAGTTTTGTTTCTTGGAGGACCAAGACACAAGATATCTACCAAGAAATTGACAAGTACCCGAAGTGGACTTTCTATCAACCTTGTCTCCAGCATAATTCGAGTCGGAATAGCCAACAAGATCAAAAGAGGACCTCTTAGGATACCAAATGCCAAAATTTGGTGTATGAATTAGGTATCTCACTATCCTTTTCACCGCTTTAAGACGACATTCTTTAGGAGCAGCTTGATATCGTGCACACATGCACACACTTAGCATAATGTCGGGACGTGAAGCACATAGGTATAACAATGAACCAATCATAGAGCGATAAACCTTTTGATCAACCGGTTCACCATCTTTGGTCAAATCAAGATGTCCACTAGTAGGCATGGGTGTAGGCATACCTTTGCATTCTTGCATATTGAACTTCTTGAATAAGTCTTTGGTGTACTTCGTTTGAGAGACAAATGTACCTTCCTTAGTTTGATTGATTTGCAAACCGAGGAAGAATTTGAGTTCACTCATCATAGACATCCCAAATTTCTCTGACATAAGCTTTCCAAACTTTTCACCAAAAAGAGGGTTACTTGATCCAAATATGATATCATCAACATAAATTTGGCATACAAATAGTTCTCCATTAACCCTTTTAGTAAAAAGTGTGGAATCAAATTTTCCAATTTCAAAACCACTTGCAATAAGGAACTTGGTCAAGCATTTATACCATGCTCTAGGAGCTTGTTTAAGACCATAAAGGGATTTGTGAAGTTTGTAAACATGATTTGGTTTCTTAGGATTGACAAATCCGGGAGGTTGTTTGACATAAACTTCCTCCTCTATTTCACCATTTAGAAAAGCACTTTCAATGTCCATTTGGTACAATGTGATATTATGGTGATTAGCATAGGCAAGTAAGATGCGAATGGACTCAAGTCTAGCAACGGGAGCATATGTCTCACCATAGTCCATACCTTAGACTTGTGTGTACCCTTGGGCGACGAGACGTGCCTTGTTGCGAACCACTTGTCCATCTTCATCTTGCTTGTTGCGAAACACCCATTTGGTACCAATGATGTTGTGGTTCTTGTCGGGCTTCTCAACCAATGTCCAAACTTGGTTTCTCTCAAAGTTGTGTAGCTCTTCATGCATAGCGTTTATCCAGTCCGGGTCTTCCAATGCTTCTTCAACCTTCATAGGTTCAATGCTAGAGATGAATGAATAGTTTTCACAAAAGTTAGCTAAATGAGTTTTTGAGCGAGTAATTCTCCCAGTTTGAATATCATTGTAGATTTGCTCGACGGGATGATCTTTGGAAATTCTTGCTTGAACTCGTGAAAGCTTTTGCTTAGGTCTTCGTTGAACATCTTCTTCATCTCGTTCTTCTTCTTGGTCTTGTTCATTGTTGATGTTGTCATTCTCTTGTCATGGTGGAGAAGGAGGTTGTTGATGTTCGTCTTGATGCATTTCCTCGTTTTCTTCATCTTGGTGTGTCCCACTTGTGGATGCCTCCATGTCAATTCTTGGTTCACCTTGTCGTGAAGTAGAGGCTTCCATATGGACGGATGAAGTACTCTCCTTCACCTCCGTTGGACGAACTTTGCCAATGGACAAGTCTTGGATTGCTTCTGAAGGGTCTTTGTCTCCTACATCAATTGGCAATTGCTCTACTTGCGAACCGTTAGATTCATCAAACTTCACATCTACCGTCTCTTCAACCTTTCGGGTGAAATTGTTGTAGACATGGTAAGTGTGAGAGTTTGACCCATAACCAAGTAGGAAACCTTCATGAGATTTAGGAGCAAACTTTGAACGACGATGCTGATCAAGAATGTAGCACTTTGAGCCGAATACTCGAAAGTATCCAACTTGGGGTTTGTTACCGGTGAGGAGCTCGTATGCCGTCTTGCCGAGTAGCTTGTGAAGATATAAGCGATTTGTTGCATGACAAGCTGTCTCAACCGCTTCTGCCCAAAAGTGCTTCGGCGTTTTGTACTCATCAAGCATCGTTCTTGCCATTTCGATGAGCGTCCGGTTCTTCCTCTCAACAACTCCATTTTGTTGAGGTGTATATGTAGCCGAGAACTCGTGTGAAATCCCTTCTTCGTCAAGAAAGGTGTCCACATTTGCGTTCTTGAACTCCGTTCCGTTGTCACTCCAAACCTTCTTGATCTTCACACCAAACTGATTTTGGGCCTTCCTAGCGAAATTTTTGAAGATCTTTTGGACCTGCGATTTATCATCAAGAAAGAACACCCACGCAAATCTTGAAAAATCATCCACTATAACTAGACCAAAAGAATTTCCACCGAGACTCTTGTAGGCATTGGGACCAAAAAGATCCATACGAAGTAGCTCGAGTGGCCTCCTTGTGGTCATGATGTTCTTCACGGGATGCCTTTCTCCAACCTGTTTACCTGCTTGACAAGCACTGCAAAGTCTATCCTTATCAAATATGACATCATTAACTCCAAGGATATGATTTCCTTTAATAAGCTTGTCAAGGTTTCTCATGCCAACATGACCTAGTCGTCTATGCCACAACCAACCTTTTGAGGCTTTAGCGATAAAGCAAGTTTTAGGTTGTGTCTTTTTAGAGAAATCGACAATGTAAAGGTCACCTCTACGTATACCGGTAAAAACCATTTTATGATTGTCTTGACGAAACACTTGGCAATCTACCTCAGTAAATAGGACATTCAAACCGAAATCAGCAAGTCTAGATACTGAAAGTAAGTTGTAGCCAAGAGATTCAATGAGCATGACATTTTGAATGGAGCTATCGTGTGAGATGGCCACCTTACCAAGGCCAACCACCTTACCCTTTGAATTATCACCAAAAGTGACATATTTTCGAGAGCCGTCATTTTCAGCAAGCTCACGGAACATCTCCTCGTCTCCGGTCATATGATCAGTACATCCACTGTCGAGAACCCATTCCTTTCCTCCTGACACATATCCCCGAAGATTAGCCATAAGACCAAAGTGTCTCATTGTATCATCAAGATCGAAGTCACTATCATCATTCTCATCGTAGTATCCATGTTCAACATGATCTTGTGACTCATCATTTCCTTTAGCATGCATGAGATTAGTAAGCTCAAATAGACAATCACCAAAATTAGGTTCACTAGAGTTCATTTTACTCAAGGCAATAGATTTATGGAGAATTTCGTCCAAATTTTTCAAGGAATAATTGGGGAATCGTTCCTCAAGAAATTTCCATATAGTATAGGCACAATTAAGAGTAGGTAAACTAGCAATAAAGTTTTTGGGCAATCCTCTAATGATGAGCTCAACAGTTCTAAGATTGCGAATCATGTCAACGTCTTCATTTAGGGTAGGATGCAAAGAATCAATATTAGGTGCACAAGGGCTAGCAATGTACTTGTTCAAATTATATTGATTGAAAATTACAAGCATCTCATTTTTCCACTCATGAAAATACTCTCCATCAAGAATAGGCACTCTATGTCTAAGACTCCCTAGAGTAGACACATCCATCTTCCTCCAATGGTGATTAAACCAAGGAAATGGAGACCAAAGCTCTGATACCACTTGTAGGATCTAGAAGTAGGTGTGTCTAGAGGGGGGGTGATTAGACACTTAGTGCTAAAGTTGCAATTTTTAAAAATTTTCGGTTTGAGTGGAGTTTTATGCACAATTTCAACATACACAATACATATCAAGCAAGCATGCAAAGAGTATATGAGCAGCGGAATGTAAAACATGCAACTTGCAAGAATGTAAAGGGAAGGGTTTAGAGAATTCAAATGCAATTGGAGACAAGGATGTTTTTCCTGTGGTTCGGATAGGTGGTGCTATCCTACATCCACGTTGATGGAGACTTCAACCCACGAAGGGTAACAGTTGCGCGAGTCCATGGAGGGCTCCACCCACGAAGGGTCCATGAAGAAGCAACCTTGTCTATCCCACCATGGCCATCGCCCACGAAGGACTTGCCTCACTACCAGTAGATCTTCACGAAGTAGGCGATCTCCTTGCCCTTACAAACTCCTTGGTTCAACTCCACAATCTTGTCGGAGGCTCCCAAGTGACACCTAGCCAATCTAGGAGACACCACTCTCCAAGAAGTAACAAATGGCGTGTTGATGATGAACTCCTTGCTCTTGTGCTTCAAATGATAGTCTCCACAACACTCAACTCTCTCTCACAGGATTTGGATTTGGTAGAAAGAAGATTTGAGTGGAAAGCAACTTGGGGAAGGCTAGAGATCAAGATTCATATGGTAGGAATGGAATATCTTGGTCTCAACACATGAGTAGGTGGTTCTCTCTCAGAACATATGAGTTGGAAGTGTAGATGTGTTCTGATGGCTCTCTCCATGAGTAAAGAGGAGGTGGAGGGGTATATATAGCCTCCACACAAAATCCAACCGTTACACACAATTTACCAATCTCGGTGGGACCGAATCAACAAACTCGGTCGGACCGAAGTAGTAAACCTAGTGACCGTTAGAGATTTTCGGTGGGACTGACATGCAACTCGGTAGGACCGATACAGTTAGGGTTAGGGCATAACGTAATCTCGGTGAGACCGATTACACAAACTCGGTGAGACCGATTTTGGTAATTAGCTAACCAGAGAGTTGGTCAGGCAAACTCGGTGGGACCGATTACTAAACTCGGTTGGACCGATTTTGGTAATAAGTTAACCAGAGAGTTTGCATTGTAATCTCGGTAGTACCGATTGCTCAAACTCGGTGAGACCGATTTTGATAATGGACATACACAGAGAGATTACAATCCCATCTCAGTGAGACCGAGATCCCTATCGGTAGAACCGATTTGCTAGGGTTTGGCAGTGGCTATGACATGTGAAACTCGGTGGCGCCGGATAGAAAGAATCGGTAGGTTCGAGTTTGACTTTGGGTTTAGGTCATATGTGGAAGTGGGAAAGTAGCTGAGGGTTTTTGGAGCATATCATTAAGCACATGAAGCAAGAGGCTCATTAAGCAACACCTCATCCCTCCTTGATAGTATTGGCTTTTCCTATGGACTCAATGTGATCTTGGATCACTAAAAATGTAAAATGAAGAGTCTTGAGCTTGAAGCTTTAGCCAATCCTTTGTCCTTAGCATCTTGAAGGAGTTCCCACAACCTTTAGTCCATGCCACTCCATTGTTGAACTTATCTGAAACATGCTGGATAGAAACATTAGTCCAACAAGAGATATGTTGACATTAATTACCAAAACCACCTGGGGAGCAATTGTGCTTTCAGGACGCTAAGTCCAGTCGGATGCCCTGCGTCACGCAGAAATGTGCCAATGCTCCCTTGGCAAAATTTGTGCCGTTGTCGGTGATGATTATGTGCGGCACGCCGTATCGAGTTGTTATATCTGCTATGAATGTCACGGCAGTCGGCTCATTCAGCTTCTTGATCGGCTTTGCTTCGATCCATTTGGTGAACTTGTCCACAGCGACAAGCAGATGTGTCATGCTGCCGCGCGCCGTCTTGAATGGGCCCACCATATCCAGACCCCAAACGGCAAAGGGCCAAGTGAGGGGAATGGTCTTGAGTGCCGAAGCCGGCAGGTGTTGCTTGGAGCTGAAGACTTGGCACCCTTTGCAATGTTTGACTAATCCCTTGGCGTCGTCCAAAGCAGTCGGCCAAAAGAATCCATGGCGGAAAGCCTTGGCGACTAGTGATCTTGAGGCCGCATGGTGGCCGCATTCACCTTGGTGGGTGTCTCCGAGGATTGCTATGCCCTTCTCTTGCTCAATGCATCGCTGGAAGACTCCAGTGACACTGTGCCTGACGAGCTCTCTGTTTACGATTGTGTATGCTCCGGCTCGGCGTTGGACTTGTCTTGCCTCTGTCTCGTCAATCGGCAGTTCTTGGTTTGTCAAGAAGTTGAGGATGGGCTGAGCCCATGATGGAGCTGTGACTTCTTCTATTGCCAACGCGGTTACTGTGACCAGGGTGGGCGGGCTGGGTTGTGAAATGCTGGGGTCGGCCGCCGACTGCCGTGCTGGTGCAGTCCCCGGGCCGACTACTGCAGTCCCCGAGCCGGGTTCAGAAGTCCCCGGGTTGGGTGCGACTACGGAAGTCCTCGAGCGGCCTACTGAAGTCCCCGCGCCGCCTATCGAAGTCCCCTGGCTGCCTGCTTGGCTCTTCAAGCCGGATCCGGCTGCATCGGGGCTAGGCGGCACGAAAATGGAATCGGACTCCAGAGACGGTTTGATAGACGGCTTGAGGAGGCGTTGTAGAGAGACGCCGGTTGGTATTGCCTGCCGAGTGGAGCCTATTCGAGCCAGGGCATCTGCTGGCTCATTGTCGGCTCGTGGTACATGGAGGAACTCGCATCCTTCAAAGTACCCGCTGATCTGTTGAACGAGGAAGCGGTAGCTTGCCATATTTGCGTCCTTGGCATCCCAGTCGCCGGATGACTGCTGGACTACCAAGTCTGAGTCGCCGTAACACAGGATCCGGCGTATGCCGAGCTCTTTGGCAAGCCGGAGCCCGTGTACAAGCGCCTCATACTCGGCCATGTTGTTGGAGGCGGCAAAGTGAATTTACAGCGTGTATCTGAGCTTGTCGCCTTTGGGAGAGGTGAGGATGATGCCGGCTCCCAAGCCGGTGCGCATCTTGGACCCGTCGAAGTGGAAGCGTCAGTGAGTGGAGTCGGGAGCCGGCGGCAGGTACTGGGTCTCCGCCCAATCGACGAGGAAGTCGGCCAATGCTTGGGACTTGATGGCGGTGCGGGGCTGGTAGAAGATCGTGTAAGGGGCCAGCTCGATGGCCCATTTCGCCACCCGGCCGGATGCATCCCGGCTGCCTATGATCTCGGCAAGCGGGGCGGTGCATACGACCGTGATGGGGTGCTCTTGGAAGTAGGGCTTCAGCTTCTTGGCGGCAAAGTACACGCCGTAGCACATCTTCTGGTAGTGCGGGTAGTTCTGCTTCGAGGTAGACAACACCTCACTCAAATAGTACACCGGCCTCTGGACCGGCTGGGCACGGCCCTTTTCTGGGCGCTGGACTACGATGACGGTGCTGACCACCCGGCTGGTTGCAGCAATGTAAAGGAGCATGGGCTCTTTCTTAGTCGGCGCCGCCAGGACAGGCGACGTGGTCAGCATCTTCTTCAGCTCGTGAAAAGCTTGGTCGGCTTGGTCGTTCCACTCGAAGTGAGTGGTCTTCTTCATGAGGCGGTAGAGGGGGAGAGCCTTCTCTCCGAGCCGGCTGATGAAGCGGTTCAGGGAAGCCAAGCATCCGGTGAACTTCTGGACGTCTTGAAGTTTGGTGGGAGTCGCCATTCTCTCAATGGCCTTGATCTTCACTGGGTTGCATTCGATGCCGCGTTCGGAGACCAGGAAGCCTAGAAGCTGGCCGGCTAGCACTCCGAACACGCATTTCTCAGGGTTGAGCTTGATCCGGAATCGGCGCAGGTTCTCGAATGTTTCCTTGAGGTCTTCCAGCAAGGTGCTGCGCTTCTCCGTCTTCACCACAATGTCGTCCACGTAGACGTGGGCATTTCTGCCGAGCTGCTTGAGGAGGCACTTCTGCATGTAACGCTGAAAAGTGGCACCGGCATTTCTCAAGCCGAATGTCATAGTCAGGTAGCAGAAAGCTCCGAAGGGCGTGATGAAGGCGGTCTTCAAGCGGTCGGCCGGGTCCAACTTTATCTGGTGGTATCCGGAGTAAGCATCCAAGAAACTCAGCAGCTCGCATCCGGCTATGGAGTCTATCACTTGATCTATCCTTGGCAGGGCGAAAGGATCTTTGGGGCAGGCCTTGTTGAGGCTCGTGTAGTCTATACACATGCGCCATTTGTTGTTCTTGTTCAGCACGAGGACCGGGTTGGCAAGCCACTCCAGAAAGAAAACCTCCATAATGAAGCCGGCTGCCAGAAGCCGGGCTATCTCTTCTCCTACAATCCTTCTCTTTTCCTCCGACAGTCGGCGGAGGGGTTGTTTGACTGGTTTTGCACCTTCTCGGACGTGTAGTTTGTGCTCGGCGAAATCCTTCGGAACACCCGGCATATCCTTGGGGGACCATGCAAAGATGTCCCGATTCTCACGGAGGAAATCGGCGAGCTCGCCTTCCTATTTGCTGCTTAGGTTTGCCCCAATGACGGCAAACCTTTCTGGGTGCTCGGGGTCAAGAGGTATCTTCTTCGTTTCCTTGGCCGGCTGGAAGGAACCTTGGGCATCACATTCTTTGGGATCGGGGGACAGGGCCGGCTGCTTGCCGGCCATGGCCACGACCCGGTCCAACATCTTCTTCTCTTCGGCAATCACAAGGGATTCGGCCAGCCGGCTGCTGGCTGCTGCGCACTCAGAGGATTTCTTCTAATCGCCGGCTATGGTGATGATGCCCTTAGTGCTCGGCATCTTCATCTTGAGGTAAGCATAATGGGGGACAGCCATGAACTTGGCCAGGGCCGGACGGCCAAGCAGTGCATGGTAAGAGCTCTCAAGGTCCACCACTTCGAACCAGATGGCCTCACTGCGGAAATGATCTTTGTCCCGAAAGAGGACATCAATCTTGATCTTGCCAATGGGGGCGCAGGACAGGCCGGGTACGATGCCGTGGAACACAGTCCGGGTAGGCATGAGCTGCTTCATCTTGACGTTGAGCTTCTTCAGGGTGTCAAGGTACAGGATGTTGATGCTGCTCCCGCCGTCTATCAGCACGCAGGAGAAACGGGCGGCGCGTCTGTCCGTTGCAAGGGTGGCATCCAGAACCAGCGCATAAGAGCCGGGAGATGGCATCACCTCTGGGTGGTCGGCCCGGCTCCAGTTGATAGGCTTTTCTGACCAGTGCATGTGCTCGGAGGGGTTGGTGGCAACCGCGTTGACTTCCTGGTGCTCTCGGCGCCGGCTGCGCCGGTCTTCAGGCTGGCTCGTAAAGACGACATAGGCGGCATGCTCATCGGGGAACTCATCGTGCACGGCTCCGACTGCTGGCCGAGCGGCCGGTTGCTGTGGAGCCGGAGGCGGCGGACCAGCAGGCGGAGGCAGCACGAGCCCTTCGCCTTTGGAAATCGGGGTGAGCCAGTGGCACTTCCGGGTCGTGTGGTTGGATGGCTTCGCGCCGCTGTGGAACTTGCATGGGGCGTCGAGAGTTTGCTCGTAGGAGAAGGCCGGCTGCCAAGCCGGCCTGCCGCCTTTCTGCTTCTTGGGTGTGGGCCGCCCTTCGGGCTGCTCTCCCTCGACCGTGGCCACCTGCTGACTGGTGGAAGGCGGCATGGGGCCCTTGCGTTTGTGGTCGTTTTGGTACGGGCGTCGGCCGGAGTCCCCAGCCGACGTCTTGGGCGCCGGGTTGAGTACCTTCCCGGACGCGTCTACCCGGAGTTCAGTCTTCATTGAGGAGTCGGCAGTGGCGTACTTGTCCGCTATGACCAAAAGCTCGTCGAGGGTAGTCAGCTCTTCGCAGAGGAGCTTGTGCTTGAGGAGGGTGCCTTCTCGGCACCCGGCTGTGAAGTATTCTATGGCCTGCAGCTCGTGCACTCTTTCGCAAGAGTTGCGGAGCTCGGCCCAACACGTGAGGTAGTCACGAGTGGACTCGGCGGGGCCTTGTACGCACAAGGAGAGCTGTCTGGGCTTGGGAGCCCGCTTGTAGGTGTTGGTGAAGTTGCGGACGAAGGCTTCTGTGAAATCTAGCCAGCTGTTGACGCTGTATGGCTTGAGGCTATTGAGCCAGGTCCGCGCCGTGCCTTGGAGCATGAGGGGCACGTACTTCACGGCAACGCGCCTGTTGCCGTTCGCGATGCTTACTGCGGTGGAGTAGTCGATCAACCAATCTTCAGGCTTCACGGAGTCGTTGTACTTGGGCGTGTCTCTTGGGAGCGAGAACCCTTTGGGGAAGGGCTCGTCGCAGATGCGGGGGCCGAAACAAGGCGGGCCGACATCATCTTCTTCTTCTAGCGTCAGGGATCGCGCTAGGTGGTCAATCCGATGGCGAGCATCATTCT
This sequence comes from Aegilops umbellulata, assembly GCA_032464435.1. Lineage (NCBI taxonomy): Eukaryota > Viridiplantae > Streptophyta > Magnoliopsida > Poales > Poaceae > Aegilops > Aegilops umbellulata. The sequence goes on along the minus strand of CP136060.1, from coordinate 46,907,664 downwards.
CGCCGACTCCTTCGCGGCGACCTAGTCGGCCGCTGAGAGTCGGATGCGTGACAGGCGGCGGGGTGGGATACCTTTCCCCACGAGGCGGAGGCGGAGGCGGGTTGCCCCGCCGCTCCATGGCTCGAGGGTGGCCCTCTGCGTCTCGCTCGATGGAGATCCGAGTTCGGCTTTGGCTGGCAGCCGACTCTTTCTCGTGTCGCGCGCGGGTTTTACCCGCAGTCAGCGTCCGGGACGTCGCGCCGTGCTCTCGGTGCTGGTGAGGGATTTCCGCGCGGGCGTCGGCCTCATGCCGCCGTGCGGCTGCATCGATTAGCTGTTGGATGCGTCTGGTCATGTGGGGGAGCTCTTCGGCCCCCAGTCCATCCAGCTCGTCTACGGCCGCCTGGGCGGAGCGCAGGTTCTCGAGTGGGGTGGCGTAGACTGGGCGGTCGACTCCAAGCATGTCGGCGATGGCAGCGCCATGCTGTCTGACAACGCCGGCTCGGCTTGGCCCGCCAGTAGGTGGTGTGCCGAAGGCGGCGCGGTCGACTTCGCGCTGGTGGGACTCGGTGAGGCGCCTCATGGAAGCTAATTTCCGGCCCTCCGCGAGGAGGGCGAGATGGTGAGCCTCCAGTGCTTCAGCGTCGGCGTCGGTCGGGAGGGGGACGGACAAGTCGTGGATCACCGCATGCGGGGGCGTCATCGGCGTTCTCGCCAGAAGCGCCGCCATGGCTGATGACCATCACCTCGGCGGTGGTACCGTCACAGCCATCGGCTCGAGGAAGCGGGTCGTCATAGATCACGACGTTGGTGGGGAAGGCATCGAGCGAGGCCACATCGGAGTCGACAAGCATCGGATCGGTGGAGCCAACAGACTCATGGTCCACAGCAGGCTCGCTGGAGACGTGGAGCTGGCCGAGGAGGTTGACGAGGTGGTCGGTGCCCGCGTCATAGGCGGGCTCGTCGGAGATGAGGGCCTTGCCAAGGGGATCGGCGAGGTTGCTTGCTGCGCAGGCGTTGGTGACGCCTTGCAGCGCATCGTGGCAAGCGCCATCGGGCGTGCCGGGCTGGCTACGCTCGTTGGGGAGGAAGAGGGTTCCCATCCAGAACAGGTCTCCGGACGACGGTGCACCTGGCCCCATGGTGGGCGCCAAATGTCGGGTGGTAGGTGCGACATATGCCAGCGGGTGGCTTATCATTGTGGGAGCCAGTAAGACGTCGCCGGTGCCTGGAAGCGGGATGAGGCGAAGACATGCACGCCGGCGAATCTTACCCAGCTTCGGGGCTCTTCGTGGAGATAACACCCCTATTGCTGCTCTGCGGGGTCTCCGCATGATCACTCGATGAACAAGTAGCTACAAGATGCTCCTTGAGCTGTTTGGCGAGAGGAAGAAGAAGGGCAAGGCTGGCTCTACTCTTCTCTCTATGTGTGGTAAAATCTAGATGAGATCAACCCTTTGCATGGGTGCCCCGGGGGGATTATATAGGCCTACCCCCCGGGGGTAAAATGGTAATCCGGCTGGGTGCGGGCCCTAGCCGTCAGTGTCTGCGCTTGACGGCTTCTGCGCCGGCTGCTGGGGCCCGCCGGCTGCCGGCTCCTTGGTCGACAGGAAGGCCCCACGGCCAAGGGCTCTGTCGGCGGCTGGTTACTGTTGCCTCAATCCTGATGATGAGGACTTTGTCGAGGTAAGCATGGCTACAGTGCCGCCGCCTGGCGGGCGATCGCTGTAGCCTCACGTCATCATGTCTCCTTAATGGAGCGCCTCCTTCGAGGGAGGGGGCAAGCCGGCTTGGGGAAGCCGGCCATGTCTTGGGCCGACTTGAGGAGGCTTGGCCGTCTTCGGGCGTCTCTCTGCCCATAGGGGCCCACCGCCCTTGGACCATGCTGACAGCCCGTCGTGGATGGCGCCATAGTCAACATGGCAACAGTGCGCGCCGGACGGGTCAGGACTACCCCGTACGGCGCACTGTGCCAGGCGTGCTCCGGGTTTCGGGGGTGGCAGTCTTTACTGTAGCCACGCCCCGTCCCATCGCCGTTATGTGGGTGCGGGCTTCGAGGGTACGATCTTGATCGCGTTGTGGGAGCCGGCTCCTTGGAGTCGGCCTTCTCGTGGCCGGCTTCTTGGAGCCGGCCCTCCCGCAGCTTTCTTCATGAGGGTTAAAGCCGGGCCGCCTTCTGATAGTCGGCCTGAGAGGCAGCCGGCGGGGGGAAGGCAGTCCCACGTCTTGGATTCCTAGAGGCCGGATCGGCTCGTAATTTTTTTGAAGTGCCAGGGGGAGTAGGCTAGGCTACCCGTGGTCATTTACCCCGACAAACATGCTAACTTAAATATAAAATGTGTCCGCTTTGCGTCAACTCTGAACCTGAAATGCATCGACGCTAGCGCACTGCGTGTCTCCTCCGTGTCCATCGTGACCTCACATGTTGACCAGCCAATCACCGACGCGGTCGTATTGAACCCGGCCACCTACCGCAGACCCATGCGTCAGCGACTGGAAGCCACGGGGGTGTCCTTTTTAACCCACGCGTGGGGGGAGGGGGCTCATCCACTTCCACTTCGGCTGCCCATCCACATCTAGACGCATCCTTTCCCATCGGCGACAAAGCTAACCCTAGCCATGTGCTTCTTTGACGGCTCCAGCAATAAGGGGAAGCTTACCGCCGGCATTTCCTCCCCCATTGCCGCCAGCGGCTGCCTGCCCCTCCAGGCAGCGGCTGCACATTCTGGTGCACCAGACGCGGTGGCAATGGGAGTTCAGGCAGCCGCTATCGTACCCGGATGTGACGCTGCCGACGACTGGCATCTGGATATGCAACAGATACCGATGTCGGCGGTGCCACGGTCGCAGCAGCGCACGCAGAGGAGGTGCACAGACGCCGGGAGCTGCTCACGTCGGAGTAGCGACGAATGACGGAGTACGCGTTGGACTCTCCTCATTGGGAGATCTGGTTTGCCCTCGAGCGCAAGGAGCAACGGTGCCGCAGCATGCAGCACCACCACACCAACCCCCGCCTCCCCCAGTTGTCAAGCCGGAGGAGGAGGAGGAGGCTGCCTACCAGGAGATGCTAGCGGCGGCCATGTAGACCTCAATCGAGGAGGAGCGGCGCAAGGCAGAGGTGAATGACCAGGCGAGGCTAGCAATGGCTCTTGCCCTCTCTGCGGCCGGCAAATGTGTGGTGTCGCCATCACCACTGAGGCTCACCCCCCGACGCCTAAGGCCGAGCCGACCGACCGCTACATCTGGGCCGACCAGCTGCGCAAGTGGGTCAGCGCCCCCTTCCCCCGTTCGACTTGGCGCGGCCGCCGGCGCAGGAGGCCGCGTACCTCGAACATTGGAGGTAGTAGGCACTGACGGAGGAGCACGCCGACAACGAGCGGTGCAGGTAGAGGGAGCGTGAGAAGGAGGAGGAGCACCACCAAAAGGAGGAGGAGGAGGAACACGCCTGCCTCGCTGCAATGCCGCCGCCGCAGCAGACGCCGGAGGAGGCTGTCCTGGCGGCCTATCAAGCCGCATTCGGGTGGGCTGGGCCGTCTCCCGTCTTCATCGATCTCACTGGCGATAGCAACGACGACGACAAGGGCAAGGGCAAGGCGGATGACTAGGGCAGCATGCAGGCGCTTAGGTTTGTTTAATGTTTAATTAGTGTTTAAGAGGATTTTGGCTGGCGGTTGATCGGTCATTTATATTTAATTATGTTTTATAAACTTTTGTATGCTTCCCATTGGACGCATCAGCTGATCCAATTTAAAAAGCGGGCGGCCACATCAACCGATACAATGAAACAAAAGCAGACCAAGCGCATGTCCGTTTGGGCCAGCACGTTAGAGTTGCTCTAAGTACTGCAAGTACGCCGGAGGTACTTTAACTACTGCTACTATGCCGGAGAGAATCTGCAGTCTGCCAGCATAGAAATAAAGAATCAGCTAAATTTTGGTTTCCACTAGAGAAATGTCTGCTCCTTTGAGTGCTTTCCCTCATCAGAATTTTGTCGTGTAGAGCGTCTACAATCGGACAAATCTGACTCTGCAACGCCCTGTGCATCCGTGGGTGCCGACCGGTCACTTCTTACGTTACGTAGTTTACATCCACGTATATGATATCCGATCCCCTATATCCATATTAAACTATGCAACATCGATAAAAAACAATGTAGATCATTAGCGGACATAGAAACAAACGTACAAATGCACAATCTGTTAACCAAAAAATCACATTTGGATCTTGAAAAATCACCAAAACTCACATAATGCACATAATACGACGGATAAGTTTAAACTAAATCTAAAAACGTCAAATTAAAGTGGAGAAGGTGGATCTTCACCACTTCCTTGCAGGTCCTTTCCCCCTCCGGTCCCCGGTGCAGCTGTAGGCGTCGGTGTTTGGTGGAGTATCGTTCGAGTTGTCGGACGAAGCGTCGTGATCGTCGTCATCGTCGTCAGAGAAGGAATCGAAGAGGATGATGAGCCCTTAGAGTCGTCGAACGACCCTGTTCTGCTGCCGCTTGAGCTTCGCCAGTTGAGACGCCTCTGCCACCTCGCGCTCAGACTGCTCAATAGCAATGTAGAGCGCCTTGGTTTCTTCCGGCGGAGCCGCCGAGTGTGTGTCTCCGCGTCGTAAGCGACCGATGATAGACTCAAGCAAAGAGCCGCTCATCCTCGTTGGGCCCGCGCGGTGTCGCACAGCTTTTTCCGCTGCATCCCTCTACCTTGCTCGCTGCCTCTCGCGGCAGTGGCGCACGCCTCCAATTCCAGCATGCGCGTCCGGCTGGCAGGGTGGGCACAAGCACCCACCGCTTCCCATGTGGGAAGCAGCATCCGGCAGGGGTAGGTGACTGCCTGAGGGAGGCGCGAACTGCGCATCCCTCATAGAGCCATAGTTTTCTCTAGAGGCATCACTCTCAAGAACATAGCATACGATAGGTAAACAAGTTACTGTTGTGCAATTAATATAAAATCATATAGTTATGATGTTATTCATTGCATGATCAGTACATAGGCATTACGTCAGTGATAAATAGAACGATATCCATCTGCATCTACTACTACTACTCCACCTCGAGAGCGCTTCTATGCTTGCCTCTCTAGGTATTAAGTACATAACAAACAGAGTAATGGTTGGAGCATGATGACATGATATAGACAACACATGACCAATCAATATAATCGAACCCCCATCGTTTTATCGTTGGTAGTAACAATACAAATACATGTCTCGCTACCCCTTCTGTCACGAGGTGAGGACACCGCAAGATTGAACCAACTACTATGCACCACTTCCTTTGAAGATCTAATCATCAACTTGGCCAAAGAAAACTCATAGACCAGAAAGCATTTCATAGCTATAAGAATCACACACAATAAAGTTCAGAATATAACTCAGTTACTTTCAATGAATAATTTGATCATAAACCCACAATTCATCGCATCCCAACAAACACACCGAAAATATTACATCGAATAGAACTTCGAAGAGAACAATGTATTGAAGACCAGAGAGAGTGAGAGAGATCTAGCTAATCACTATGGACCCGTAGGTCCGCGGGAACTACTCACACATGATCAGAGATGCAGCAAAGTCGATGTAGAAGCCCTCCATGATTGATCCCCCCTCCGGCAGAGTATCAGCGGAGGGTTCTAGATGGGATCGCGGAAGAACAGAGGCTTGCGGCGGGGGGATAATTATTTTGGGTCTCGCTTTGGTGGTTTCTGGAATTTAGAGAATTTATGGAGTTGGAACTAGGTCAAACGGACCTACGAGGGGCCCACAAGCTCAGGCGGTGCCCCTGGGGTTGTGGTGTGAGATTGTGGCTCTCTTGTAGACCATCTAGGTTCTAGGATCTTTCTGGTCTAAAAAAAATCACTATAAAGTTTCATCGCGTTTGGACTTCATTTGGTACCGTTTCTCTGCGAAACAATAAAATAGGCAAAAACAGAAAGTGGCACTGGACACCAGGTTAATATGTTAGTTCCAAAAAATGATGGAAAATTGCATATAAATCATACAAGATTGATAATATAATAGCATTAAACAATAAAAAATTATAGATATGTTGAAAACATATCAAGCCACCTTTTGCTTCTTCATCTCAAGCAGTTTTTCACTAGGATGTGATCATGTAGGAGACGCTTGAGCTTGAACTTGATATTGATCTTGATCTTGATCTTGGTCATTAATGTTTGGTACATCACCACTTGGCTGAGCTTTCCCTTGATCACGATCGGGAACACGAGGGACTTGTTCTTGTTCTTGGATAGGTTCATGATCTCCCACAGCATCTTGTAATTGTGGTGCAGGTGATGACTTCCCTTGTAAAGAATCTACAAGAGGGGATCTTACTCCTTCTTCTACTTGGATTTGGGGTGTTTCTTGTGGATGAATGTGACATAACCACATAGTCCGTATAGAATGAGCCTCATTACGTACAACACTAGGAACAATTTGCTCCGCACGAGAGCCGTTATCTTCATCGAACTTAACATTTACCGTTTCCTCAATGCACCCGGTGGATTTATTGATTAATGCATATTCAAAAAGTACGCCCTCATAATTTTTAGGCTCAATGCTAACCGAGATTTCTGTTTAGAATGAAACACTGACAACCAAAAACTCAAAATCATCTGATGTTAGGATTTCTCACCATTAGGGGTTCATATGGGGTCTTATTCTTGAGCTTGCGGAGATAAATCTGGTTTGTAGAATGACAAGCGATGTTGATGGATTCAGCCTAAAGCTTATATGGAGATTTATAGTCATCGAGCATGGTCCTAACCATCTCTATAGGAGCTTGGTTCTTCCTCTCTGCAACACCATTCACAAATTTTTTTGGTCTATTTAGTGACAAAAACCCTGGTGATGAAACAACAAGCGTCGCCTAAAATCATTTTCTATGACAATCCATTGTCACGAGGTGTTTCCCTCTCGGGGTAGCGCTGTCGACAACTTTGGTGACGTTCTGACCTGATTTTCTGCGACGCTATTGGGGGTCACTAGGCGTGCCCATTTTCTGGGACGATTCATAGTGTCAAATAAAATATTGAGTGGGGCAATGTCTTGAAATATAACAAGAAAAAATAACTTATTCTTTTTTAAGCTGACTAATGTAGTTGTTAAAGTCTGTGTACATATTTTTTGAAAGTAGTCAAACTCCTTTCTGACAGTGTTCCAGAAATTTTTGGCGAACCGCTACACTACATTTGAAACAGACAACAAATGTGTGATTCTTGTGGCTCGAACGCAATAAGTCGAGCACGTAGTATGCACTGCATTGCCAGTATGACACTAATAAGTCATCGATCAAAATGTTGGTACTTGTTTACTTAGCAGAGTATACATGTCCATGTGGCTTATCTCGTCGCCTGACGAAGGCAGACGCCACATTTCATTGCTACAACATGTCGATTAATGGCGACCGACACGTGCCAACTGCCATCGGCCATTGACGCCACTTTTCCCCTCCCCCACCAACTTTTTCCGCCATTTTTTCTGCCAGCCGCCCGCCGCCCACGGCTATAAGAAGACCCTCGCCATGACCAAACAACTCATCCTCTATGCTCACAGCCTCCACATCCCTCCACATTGATGGCCGAATAGATGACCACCTCCAGGACCAGCTAGCTCATTCTCTTTCAGCCTCCTCCAACCCACTCCATTGTCATATTTGAATAACTCATCGTGGCCTGATGCTTAGCATCCATGAGCGGCCGGTCCTGCCGCTGGTCTTGAAGGAGGATCCCTTTGTCATCTTGCCATTTTGCCATGATAGAGTTGGCGCTCATTGCTCTTTTCAGGCACCACCAACTCGCCTATTGCACTGCGTAATGGAGCCAAATGAGGTCGAGGGAACGCGTCATTTGGCTCCATTACACAGAGCAACATGCACACTTGGTGCATAGACGAAGCGGCAGCTCATCACATGTGCATGCCCGATGTGCAGCGATCACCATTGTGTGGTGACAAGCACAACCACTAGTGCAGTCACTTCTTCAGGTTGGCAGACGGGCGTTGTTGCATCTTTGATGGGCCGAAAAAACTATTACAGTCTTTCCACCCATGTTCATTTGATGGAAGGACATGTTAACATCAAGTATGGAGTGTATGTGTGTATGCATGAGCATCTGCATACGTACTATCTTAAAAAAATAGTGTTGTCAATGTGTTTAGTAAAACAATGTAGCAAAGTTTGCAGGTGCATTTATTTTTAGAAGTAAAGGGAACATGTCCCTCGTTCCATTCGTATAAATGAAACTAACCATTCAGTAATAGAAAAACAAGTGCAGGAAAACAAATTACAGTCTTATGGCAGAATGCCTAAAAGCTCTTTGGCCACAACCCAGAAGCAAATAGTCTAAAAAGGGGGGAAACTTATTACATCATTTTCACTAACAGTACTCGATGAAGGGGGAGGTTGGCCTTCATCGTGGGTGTTGTTGCAGGTTGTGGAGACCATCTTAGTTCAGTACACATGATGGGTTATCCACCACAGTCCATGCAGCAAGCTTGCGAAGAGTAGTGGGGAGCCAAAGCCTCCTTACTCAGCACCTATGATCTTCAACTTGTCCCAGTTCATCCACTTTCGATGTATTAGAAAACCTTTGTACATAAAAACATATCGTACGTAAGTAAATATACATATACAAATACTAATGTTCTCTTTGATTAAGTAAAAAAAGGAAGGGAATTCATACGAGAATGTAAGAAAAGATATGATGCAATTCAAATTGTTGTTTGCTTGCAAGTGATTTATTGATGATGCTAATTTATTATATTAGTGTCGCTTGCTTTGCACGGGATTTCTTTTTGCAGAAACGAGGATGTGGAGGTTGGTACACAATTACATACGTGTTGGAATTGTGTTTCTCCATAATTGCATATATTTTAAACAACAATTACACATTTTTAAAATACTTCTTCGTTCAAACAAGTAGCACATTTCAAGATGATTGTAATATGTAATTTGAAACATATGATTTCCTTATCCTCATTATTCAATGATTTTCCTGGTGTGTGGCCTCTTCCCGCAGCGGTCGGAGAGCTCCTTCTCCTCTACCTCGCATTTAGCAACGTGCTCATCCGCGTGTCGCTGATACGCCCATTTTGCATCATGTTTTATTATTGATATCATTGCAATTTGGACTGTTATTTCACTTTATCATACAATTCTTATGCCTTTTCTATCTTATTTTGCAAGTTTCACATGAACAGGAAGATTGCCGGCAACTGGAATTCTGGACCGAAAAGGGTTATATTAGATATACCTATTCTGTACAACTCCAAATGACCTAAAGACTGACATAGAATTATTTTGGAATATATAAATATTATTGGCGAAAGGACCATTAGCAGGGGCCCACCAGGTAGCCACAAGCCTGGGGGCGCGCCCCAACCCCCCCAGGGCGCTCCCTGGACTTGTGGCGCCCCTGGCAGGCCTCTGAAGCCCATCTTCTACTATAAGGTGCCATTTGACCTAGAAAAAACCAGAGAGAAGGTTTTGGGATGAAGCGCCGCTGTCTTGAGGCGGAACCTTGGCAGGAGCACTTTTGCTCCCCAGCGAAGTGATTCCTTGAGGGAGACTTCCCTCCGGGAGAGGAAAATCAAAGTCATCATCATCACCAACGACCGTCTCATCATGGGAGGACCAATCTTCATCAACATCTTCACCAACATCATCTCATCTCAAACCCTAGTTCATCTCTTGTATTCAATCTTTGTCTCAAAACCTCATATTGGTACTTGCGGGTTGCTAGTAGTGTTGATTACATCATGTAGTTGATGCTAGTTGGTTTATTTGGTTGAAAATTATATGTTCATATCCTTGATGCTATTTACTACCCCTATGATCTTGAGCATGAATATGATTTGTGAGTAGTTACTTTTGTTCTTGAGGAAATGGAAGAAGTCCGGTTATAAGTAATCATGAGAATTTGGTATTCGTTTGATATTTTGATGATATGTATGTTGTTGCTTCCTTTAATGGTGTAATGTGAATGTCAACTACATGACACTTCACCATCTTTGTGTTGGGGAACGTCGCATGGGAAACACAGATTTTCCTACGCCCACCAAGATCAATCTAGGAGATGACCATCTACGAGAGGAGAGGTTGCATCTACATACCCATGTAGATCGCTAAGACGAAGCGTTAAGAAACGCGGTTGATGTAGTCGAATGTCTTCGCGATCCAATCACGATCCGTCTCGCGAACTTCCGCTCTAGTGCCGAGCGGACGACACCTCTGTGTTCAACACACGTACTGCTTGACGACGCCTTCACCTCCTTGTTACAGCGAGCAATGGTGAAGTAGTAGCTCGAGTCCTCCAGCAACACGATGGCATGATGGCAGTGGTGGTGGAGAAATCTCAGCAGAGCTTCGCTAAGCACTATGGAGAAGAAGATGGACTACGAGGGAGAGGAGGAGCAGCGTCGTGGCACGAATAGATCCGTATGAGTGCGAATGCCCTCTCTCCACCTCTCTATATATAAGGGGTAGGGAGGAGGGGCGCCCCTAGATCCAATCTAGGGGCGGCGGCCAACAAGGGGAAACCCTAGATGGGTTTTGGCCCCCACCCCTTAGGAGACTTGGCCCCCAAGGCAAAGGGGTTGGCTGCCCTAGGGAGGCGCCCCACCTCCTCTAGCAACGTGGGAAGGGGGTTTTGGGGGACGCACATCCCCTTAGTGGGCTGGTGTGCTCCCTCCCCTTGGCCCATGAGGCCCCCCAACGCTTGCTGGGGCCCCCCGAAACCCCTTTCGGTCATGCTGGTCATCACCCGGTACCCACGGAACACTTCCGGACTCCAATACCCTTCATCCAATATATCAATCTTCACCTGTGGAACATTCTGGAGTTACTCATCATGTCCAGGATCTCATCTGGTACTCCGAACAACCTTCGGCAACCACCATAATGACTCAACTATACTTTTATCGTCACCAAACGGTAAGTGTGTAGACACTGTGGGTTTGAGAACTATGCAGACATGACCGAGACACCTCTATGGTTAATAACCAATAGCGGGACCTGGATGCCCATATTGACTCCTAGATATTCTACGAAGATCTTTATCGGTCGAACCTCGATGTCAGGGATTCAGCTAATCCCGTATGTAGTTCCCTTTGTCTATCGGTATGTTACTTGCCCGAGATTCAATCGTCGGTACCTCCATACCTAGTTCAATCTCATTACTGGAAAGTCTGTTTACTCTTACCGTAATACAAGATCTGGTGGCTAACCTATTAGACACATTGCTTGCAAGCTTATTGCGATGTTGTATTACCGAGTGGGCCCTAAGATAGCTCTCCTTCATACAGAGTGACAAATCCTAGTCTTGATCCATGCCAACCCAACAGACACCCTCGGAGATACATGTGGAGCACCTTTATAGTCACCCAGGTACATTGCGACGTTCGGTATACACAAGGTACTCCTCCGGTGTCACGGAGTTACATGATCTCATGGTCACATGAACATATACTTGACATGCAAAAAACGATAGCAATAAACTTGACACGATCATATGCTACGTTTATAGTTAAGGTCTTGTCCATCACATCAGTCTCCTAATGATGTGACCCCGTTATCAAATGACAACTCATGTATATGGCTAGGAAACCATAGCCATCTTTGATCAACGAGCTAGTCTAGTAGAGGCTCACCAGGGACACGTTATTGTCTATGTATCCACACATGCATCTGAGTTTCCGATCAATAAAATTCCAGCATGGATAATAAACGATTATCATGAACCGGGAAATATCATAATAACCAATTTATTTTTGCCTCTAGGGCATATTTCCAATAGTCTCCCACTTGCAATAGAGTCAATAACCTAGTTCACATCACCATGTGATTAACACCCAATGAGTCCTAGGGTTTGATCATGTTTTGCTTGCGAGAGATGTTTTAGTCAACGAGTCTGCAACATTCAGATCTGCGTGTACTTCACAAATCTCTATGTCATGTTGTAGATGCTGCTACCACACTCCACTTGGAGCTATTCCAGATGGCTGCTCCACTATACGTATCCGTTTTGCTACTTAGCATCATCCATATTGGTGTTAAAGCTTCCATACATAACCCTTTACGCCGAACTCTTTATCACCTCCATAATCGAGAAACATTTCCTTATTCCTCTAAGGATAATTTTTACCGCTGTCCAGTGATCCACTCTCGGATCACTCTTGTACCCCCTTGCCAGACACGTGGCAAGGCACACATCAGGTGTGGTACACAGCATGACATACCGTATACATCCTATGGCTAAGGCATAGGGGATGACTTTCGTCCTCTCTCTTTCTTCTATCGTGGTCGAGCTTTGAGTCTTACTCAACTTCACACCTTACAACTCAGGCAAGAACTCCTTCTTTGACCGATCCATTTTGAAATCCTTCAAAATCATGTCAAGGTATGTGCTCTGTGAAAGTCTTATCAGGCGTCTTGATCTATCTCTATAGATCTTGTTGCCCAATATGTAAGCAGCTTTACCCAGGTCTTCCTTTGAAAAACTCCTTTCAAACAACCCTTTATGCTTTCCAGAAATTCTACATCATTTCCGATCAACAATATGTCGTCCACATATACTTATCAGAAATGTTGTAGTGCTCCCACTCACTTTCTTGTAAATACAAGTTTCTTGCAAACTTTGTATAAACCCAAAAGCTTTGATCACCCCATCAAAGCGTATGTTCCAACTCCGAGATGCTTGCTCCAGTCCATAGAAGGATCGCTAGAGCTTGCATACCTTTTAGCATCCTTAGGATCCACAAAACCTTCTAGTTGTATCACATATAACCTTTCCTCACGGAAACCATCAAGGAAACTTTGTTTTGACATCCATCTGCCAGATTTCGTAACTGAAAATGCAGCAACTGCTAACATAATTTCAACAGACTTTAGCATCGCTATGAGTGAGAAGGTCTCATCATAGTGAACTCCTTGAATTTGTCAAAAACTTCTTTGCGACAAGTCGAGCTTCATAAATGGTGGCATTACCATCGGCGTCTGTCTTCTTCTTAAAGATCCATTTATTCTCAATGGCTTGCCGATCATTGGGCAAGTCCACCAAAGTCCATACTTTGTTCTCATACATGGATCATATCTCAAATTTCATGGCTCCTAGCCATTTGTTGGAATCCGGGCCCACCATCGCTTCTCCACAGCTCGTAGGTTCACCGTTGTCCAGCAACATGACCTCCAAGACAGGGTTACCGTACCATTCAGAAGCGGTACGTACCCTTGTCGATCTACGAGGTTCGACAATAACTTGATCCAAAGCTTTATGATCATCATCATTAGCTTCCTCTTCAACTGATGTAGGTGCCACATAATAATCTTTCTGTGCGGCGCTACTCTCTGGTTGAAGTAAAGGTTCAACAACCTCATCAAGTTCTATCTTCCTCCCACTCAATTATTTCGAGATAAACTCTTTCTCGAGAAAGGATCCTTTCTTAGCGACAAACACTTTGCCTTCGGATCTGAGATAGAAGGTATACCCAACCGTCTCTTTTGGGTATCCTATGAAGACGCATTTGTCCGCTTTGGGTTCGAGATTTTCCGGCGGAAGCCTTTTGACATAAACATCGCAGCCCCAAACCTTAAGAAATGACAACTTAGGTTTCTTGCCAAACCACAGTTCATACGGTATCATCTCCACACTTTGCCCTATTTAAAGGGAATGTAGTTGTCTCTAATGCATAACCCAAAAATGATAGTGGTAGATCGGCAAGAGACATCATAGAACGCACCATATCCAATAAGGTACGATTACGACGTTCAGACACACCATTACTCTGTGTGGCGTCAACTGTGAAACAATTCCACATTGTCTTAAGTGATTGCCAAACTCATAACTCAGATATTCTCCCCTCGATCGGATCGTAGGAATTTAATCTTCTTGTTACGATGATTCTCAACTTCACTCTGAAATTGCTTGAAGTTTTCAAACGTTTCAGACTTATGCTTTATTAAGTAAACATATCCATATCTACTCAAATCATCGGTGAAGGCGAGGAAATAAAAATATCCACCGCGCGCGTCAACACTCATCAGACCGCACACATCAGTATGTATGATTTCTAACAAGTCACTTGCCCGTTCCATTGTTCCAGAAGATGGGGTTTTAGTCATCTTGCCCATGAGGCATGGTTCGCATGTGTCAAGTGATTCAAAATCAAGTGACTCCAAAAGTCCATTAGCATGGAGTTTCTTCATGCGCTTTACACCAATATGACCCAAGCAGGAGTGCCACAAGAAAGTGGTACTATCATTATCAATTCTACATCCTTTTGGCATCAATGTTATGAACATGTGTATCACCACGATTAAGATTCAATAAACTGTTCACATTGCGTGCAGGACCATAGAAGGTATTATTCATGTAAACAGAATAGCCGTTATTCTTTGACTTCAATGAATAACCGTATTGCAATAAACACGATCTAATCATGTTCATGCTCAATGCAGACACCAAATAACATTTATCTAGGTTCAACCCTAATCTCGAAGGTAGAGGGTGCGTGCGATGGCGATCACATCAACCTTGGAAACACCTCCAACACACATCGTCACCTCGCCCTTAGCTAGTCCCCGTTTATTCCGCAACTTTTGTTTCAAGTTACCAATATTAGCAACTGAATTGGTATCTAATACCCAGGTGCTACTAGGAGTACTAGTAAGGTACACACCAGTAACATGTATATCAAATATACTTTTGTTGAAGTCGTCAGCCTTCTTATCTACCAAGTATTTTGGGCAGTTCAGCTACTAGTGACCGTCCCCCCTACAATAGAAGCACTTAGTCTCGGGTTTGGGTTCAATCTCGGGTTTCTTCACTGGAGAGGCAACTTGCTTGCCATTCATGAAGTTTCCCTTCTCGCTCTTGCCCTTCTTGAAACCAGTGGTCTTGTTAACCATCAACACTTGATGCTCCTTCTTGATTTCTACCTTCGCGGCCTTAAGCACCGCGAACAGCTCCGGGATCATCTACATCCCTTGCATGTTATAGTTCATCATGAAGCTCTAGTAGCTTGGTGATAGTGTTTGGAGGACTCTGTCAATCACTATCTTATCTGGAAGATTAACTCCCACTTGATTCAAGCGATTATAGCACCCAGACATTCTGAGCATATGCTCACTACCTGAGCTACTCTCCTCCATCTTGTTGGCAAAGAACTTGTCAGAGGTCTCATACCTCTCAACACGGGCATGAGCCTGAAATACCCATTTCAGCTCTTGGAACATCTCATATGTTCCATGGCGTTCAAAACATCTTTCGATCCCTGATTCTAAGCCGTAAAGCATGGCGCACTAAACTATCAAGTAGTCATCAGAACGTGCCTGCCAGATGTTCACAACATCCATAGACGACCCTAGAGGGGTTGACACACCGAGCGATGCATCAAGGACATAAGCCTTCTGTGCAACAGTGAGGACAATCCTCAGACTACGGACCTAGTCCACATAATTGCTTACAATATCTTTTAACTTAGTCTTTCTCCAGGAACGCATTAAAATAGGGAGCTACAACGCGAGATATTGATCTACAACATAACTCGCAAAGACAACTTAGACTATTGTTCATGAAAATGAGTTCAATTAATCATATTACCTAAGAACTCCCACTCAAATCAACATCCCTCCAGTTGTCCGAGTGTAACATGCTAAAATTCACCAACCCAAGTCCGATCATCACGTCAGATGAGGTGGTTTTAATGGTGAACATCTCCATGTTGATCAAATCTACTATATGGCTCATGCTCGACCTTTTGGTGTATTGTGTTCTGAGGCCATGTCTGTACATGCTAGGCTCGTCAAGTTTAACCCAAGTGTTCCGCATGTGCAAAAGTGGCTTGCACCCATTGTATGTGAACGTAGAGTCTATCACACCCAATCATGACGTGGTGCTTCAAAACGATGAACTTTCGCAACGGTGCACACTTGGGGAGAACACAATTTTATCTTGAAATTTTAGTGAAGGATCACCTTATAATGCTACCATCGTCCTAAGGAAAATAAGATGCATAAAAAGATTAACATCTGATAACACCTTATCTTGAAATCTCGTGGATTTTTTTTGGACCAGAAGACATCCAGTGGGCCAAAGAAGTACAGAAGAGGGAGCCCGAGGTGAGCACAAGACACCTGGGCACGCCTGGAGGCCCAGGCTCTCCCTGGTGGGTTGTGCCCACGTCGGTGGACTCCCGTACCGCCTCTTTACCCTATAAATACCCCAATATTCCAGAAACCCTAGGAGAGTCGACGAAAATCAATTCCAGCCGCCGCAAGTTCCAGAACCACCAGATCCAATCTAGACACCATCACGGAGGGGCTCATCATGTCCATTCGTGCCTCTCTAATGATGCGTGAGTAGTCTTTCATAGACCTACGGGTCCGTAGTTAGTAGCTAGATGGCTTCCTCTCTCTCTTTTGATTCTCAATACAATGGTCTCTTGAATATCTATTTGATGTAACTCTTTTTGCAGTGTGTTTGTTGGGATCAGATGAACTTTGAGTTTATGATCAGATCTATCTTTTTATCCATGGAAGTTATTTGAGTATTATTTGATCTCTTACATGCATAATTGCTTATAGCCTCGTATTTCTTCTCCGATGTTTGGGTTTTGTTTGGCCAACTTGATCTATTTATCTTGCAATGGGAAGAGGTGCTTTTTGATGGGTTTGATCTTACAGTGCTTGATCCCAGTGACAGAAGGAACCGACACGTATGTATCCTTGCTATTATGGATAACAAGATGGGGTCTATTTCTACATAAATAGATCTTGTCTACATCATGTCATTGTTCTTATTGCATTACTCCATTTCTCCATGAACTTAATACACTAGATGCATGTTGGATAGCGGTCGATGTGTGGAGTAATAGTAGTAGATGCAGGCAGGAGTCGGTCTACTAATCTTGGACGTGATGCCTATATAATGATCATTGTCTGGATATCGTCATGATTATTTAAATTTCTATCAATTTCCCAACAGTAATTCGTTTATCTATGGTTTGCTATTTTTCTCGAGAGAAGCCACTAGTGAAATCTACGACCCCCTGGTCTCTTCTTTAATATATTTGCCTTTGCGATCTATTTTTATTTACTTTTATTTTCATATTTATATTTACAAAAACCCAAAAATAGTTTGCTTCACTTTATTTTATTTTGATTTTATTTGAGATCTATTTTTCAAATCTATCATATTTTTATACCGTCCACGAGTAAATTTCTGGCACCGTTACCCGAAAGGGATTAACAACCCCTTTAATACGTCGGGTTGCGAGTATTTGTTATTTCTATGTAGGTGTCGTTCATGTAGTGTTGCATGGTTCTCCTACTAGTTCGATAACCTTGGTCTCATCACTGAGGGAAATACCTACCGTTGCTATGCTGCATCATCCCTTCTTCTTTGGGGAAATACCGACGTAGTTCAAGCAAGCATCAAAAAGAATTTCTGGCGTCGTTGCCGGGGAGACATCACGAACATCTACTAGGTTCCTAATCACAAATCTCATCTCCTTTTAATTTATATTATTTTCCATTTGCCTCTCGTTTTCATCTCCCCCACTTCACAAAAATTGCCGTTTTATTCGCCTTCTTTTCCGTTTGCCTTTTTCTCGTTCGATCTTTTGTTTGCTTGTGTTGCCATGTGCCTTCTATATGCTTGCATCTTCTCTTGCTAAAAATCTATTGTTATGGATCACCATCCACTTGCTAATCTTTTCAAAATATCCAATCATGATGAACCAATTGCTAGTGAGTTGGGTGCGCTAGATTATCTTTATGAAATTTTGCTTGAGATTCGTGAATCTGAAAATTATGATGAAGAAATTTATGAAGTGATTCATGATAGCTCCTTGAATGAAAATAATGATTGCAATGATTTTGCTATAAATTATATTAATGCCAATTGTGCTAGTAACATGCAAAACTCCAAGCTTGGGGATGCTAATTTTGATATGTCCGCTACTTATTGCAATGATCATGATTGGGGTGATTCTTCTTATGATATTGAAATTTTATTTAATCCTCATGATGAATATGTTTGCAATAATATTGAAAGTGGGTTTGGAAGAGTGTCAACTCTAGGTAAAGATAACCCCACAAATTTGGAGAGTATTCAATCTTATGATTTTTTTAGGGATAATTGGTTTTATGCCCCTAGTTGTGTCCCACTCGACAGGATTGCCCCTAAATTTCAAAAGCTAGCGGTTTTGTCCAACCCACTTTGGTCATCTTGTGCTTTTGCCCTTTGACCATTTGACCGTCACTTTGAAAACTTAATAACTAATTCATATTAAATCAGAAAAACGCAAATAAGATACCAAAATGTTTAAGAAAACATCACCTACATGTCAATGTCATTTGCATTCATGAAAAAGTGTTGGAAAGTGCCCATCCGAGTTTTAGCTCTTAACATACCACCATGAATAGTCAAATCTAAAAAAAATCAAAGAATTCAAAAATAAATTTGGTGGCAAAGAATGACAAATGTTTTAAGTGCTTACCAAGTTTTATTAGGGAATGACATTCGTGGAAGTCGTGGAAAAAACAATCAACACTCCAAAATAGTTTTTTGCCATGAATTCCACGAATGTCATTCCCTGATAAAACTTGTCAAACACTTAAAATATTTGTCATTCTTTGCCACCAAATTTATTTTTGAATTTTTTAGATTTGACTATTCATGGTGGTGTTATAAGAGCTAAAACTCAGATGGGCACTGGCCAACACTTTTGTCATGAATGCAAATGACATTGACATGTAGGTGATGTTTTCCCAAACATTTTGGTATCTTATTTGCAATTTTCTGATTTAGTATGAATTATTTATGAAGTTTTCAAAGTGACAGTCAAACGTTCAAAGGGCAAAAGCATAAGACGACCAAAGTGGGTTGCACAAAACCGCTGGCTTTTGAAAATTAGGGGCAATCTTGTCGAGTGGGACACAACTAAGGGCATAAAACCAATTGTCCTTTTTTTTATAAAAGTGGGTTCGAAGAGGTCTTGACTTTATTTGATGATAATCCCACTATATTGGAAGAGTGTCAACTTTGCATGCATGTGGATCATGAAGAGAAAATTTTATATGATAGCAATATTGTTGAATTTGGTTATGATCCCACATGTAATTATTATGAGAGAGGAAAATATGGTTGTAGAAATTTTTATGCTACTAGATTACCTCTCATGAAGTTGAGATTGTCAATGTTTTATTCCTCCCCCTTGCATATGTTAGATGTTTCTTGTCTTGATAATTTGTTTGCTTATAAAATTCCTATGCATAGGAAGTATGTTAGACTTAAATGTGTTTGTCATATGCTACATGATGCTCTCTTTGTTTTTCAATTTCTATCTTTCATGTGAGCATCTTATAAATCTTATGCCTAGCTAGGGGCGTAAAACGATAGCGCTTGTTGGGAGCCAACCCGATGAATAAAATTTATTTTTGTATTTTTATTTCTCTTCTTGAGTGTTTCCACAGTTATGCTACTGTTATGATTGCGTCTTTTTCGTTTTAATTAGATTTTGTGCCAAGTAAAGCCTTTGGGATAGCTTTGATGATAGTTGATTTGATCGTGTTGGAAAACAGAATTTTTTGCGTCCAGAAAAATAATTGTTTAGAATTATAGAAGCGACAAAAAATTCTGAATTTTTTTACACAAGATTGATATACAAATTTCCTCTATTGTTGTAATTTTTTAGAACTTTTGAAGTTACAGAAGTATGAGACAATTCGCATCTTTACAGACTGCTTTCTTTTTGACAGATTCTGTTTTCGTTGTGCTATGTGCTTATTTTGATGATTGTATGGTTTTGATGATTGTATGGTTTTCTTTGAAGAGTTTTTTCCATGGAAAAGTTAGAATACAGTAGACATAAAGCAATAACAAAATTTGAATTGGTTTTCTACAGTACTTAAAGTAAAGATTGGTTTTCTTATACTTTCGGATCTCACGAAGGTTTTGTTGAGTTTTGTGTGATTGAAGTTTTCAAGTTTTGGGTGATGTTATGATGGATGAAGGAATAAGGAGTAAGAAGAGCCTAAGCTTGGGGATGCCCAGGGCATCCCAAGCTATTATCCAAAGAGAAGCAAGCAACTAAGCTTGGGGATGCCCGAGTGGCATCCCCTCTTTCTTCTAATGACCATCGGTATTTTACTCGAAGCTATATTTTTATTCGTCACATATCATGAGTTTTGCTTGGAGCGTCTTGTATAATATGAGTCTTTGCTTGTTTTTCTTTTTGTTTTAAGTCATGAATCCTTGCTGGACACACTTATTTGATAGAGCTAAAATTATCCCATGACTTCTTAGAATTGCTCTCTATGCTTCACTTAAATATCTATGACCTATGGAATTGCTCTAGTGCTTCACTTATATCTTTTTGAGCTCGGTGTGCTTTGTTATTTTTGAATAAATGCGCTCTTGCTTCACTTAGTTTTATTCGAGGTGAGTAAATTTTTTAAGAAATTCTCTCTTGCTTCACTTAAATTAATTTGAGAAAGAGAAATATTATGCTCATGATCTTCACTTATATTTTTTTGAGCTTATCAAAGCAATACATGAAAATTAGTCCCAAAGTGATAGATATCCAAGGAGGATATAATAAAAACTCTCATGAAGATCATTGGACAAAATAAACTTGATTCCTTGCAATAGTTTTGAGATATGATGATGTGATATGTGAGTCAGGTTGATGAGCAATTATGCTTTAGTAAGAATATTGGTGTTAAGATTTATGATTCCCTATGCAAGCACGAAAGTAAATAGTTATGCAATGAAATTACATCCTACTTGTGGTGCATTTTTCGGTGTTACTTATGCTTAATGATCACTTATGAGATTTTTCGTTTCTTGGTTGGTCGCTTATCAATCTTTTGCTATCCTTCATTTTGCACTAAGTATGATCACTACTTGTGCATCCAAAATCCTTTGAACCAGTTTTGCCACCTGAGTCCACCATACCTACCTATATGCGGTATTCTTTTGCCGTTCTAAGCAAATTTGTATGTGCCATCTCTAATTTTCAAAATAAATTTATCTTTTGTGTGCTCGTACCGCTCATGAAACAGTAGGGGGTGGCTAATATATTTCCATGCTAGATATGTTATTCTCAAGATGAGTGTTTATTCACTTGTCATTGCACGAGAGTAAGGCAAAGGTATTAGGGATGCCCAGTCCCGAAATTAAAAATAAATTTACTTTATGTTGTCAAGTAATAAATTCCTTGGAAAGTGTTGGTATGAAAGGCACCCGTGGATACGGCTAGCATGGAAAGTGAAAGTATGGTTGAAAAAGGAATGAACTTTAATTTCTATTTGGGAACCGCCTATGATATATCTAGCATGGAAAGTATAGGGAACTATTCGATCATTGTCGTTGACAGGAAAAGCATGCCACCCAAAATATTTTATATCTATCTTTTTCGCTTTGAGCTCTGGCACCTCTACAAATCCCTACTTCCCTCCGCGAAGGGCCCTTTTTTACTTTATGCAAATTTTATTTTATTTGAGTCTCCATCTTCTCTTATAAAGCACCAACTAAGGGGCACTATGATCGTACTTGAGCATTGGGTGTAGCTAATATGCGAGTGTGTTTCATGAATCACTACAAAAAAATACACTTCCGTGATGATACGTGTTTGTCACAGTAGGTCGCATTTTTTGTCATGCATGTACATCCATGACAAATTTATGACAGAATCAAGATAGTCATACCTGTGCTGTCGTAGAAGTGTTCCATGACATTACGAAAATTATCATCATGGAAGTGTCCACTTCCATGACGATAAATCGCGCATCACAAAAGTGCTTTCATCAAGGGTGACCGACACGTGACATCCACCGTAACAGAACGCCGTTAAGCTATCGGGTCGGGTCTTGGATCTGATAACCCGTTAACAGCCCCGACCAATGGGGATTTTCCACATGTAAAATCATCATTGGATGGAGGAAACACGTGTCGGCTCATCGCTGGGACAGATGTCATCCACTCATTGGACAGAAGGCGCCTATGATACGTCGACACGTGGCACGGCCCAACAGAGGCCCATTCCTGTGAAAAGGCCGGCCCATTTGACTTGGTCAAAAGGTGGTGGGCCGGCCCATGGAAAGCCTGTTAATGGCCTGTTCGCATATAGCCCATTTACAACCCGCTAACCCAAGGCCCATTACGCCCTATTCGAATTAGGCCCAGTAGCGTCATTTGGGCCATCCAATATGATTCCAGCCCATTTTCACTTCTGACCCATGTATGGCCCATGACGTCTTTCGGCCCATATGAGGCCCTATGTAACTCTTGGCCTATTAACGGCCCGTGGTGAAGCTGTCCCGTAATGAATAGTGTATCACTTTACACCCATTAACGGGCCGTGGTGAAACTAGCCCGTAAAGAACAGTGTATCACTTTATACCCATTAACGACCCGTTATTCCGTTGGGCCGTTTCCAACCCATGTTATCTTTCAGCCTTCTCAGAGCCCATTTATTCTTGGGCTATTTTCCAGCATTCGTTTACTTATGGCCCGTTACTGTCATTTTCTGCTTGTGGGCCAAATTCAGCCTGTGGTTACATTTGGCCCGTTTGTGGTCCGTTAATACGTTGGGCCGTTTTCATAGCGTCATCAAATACGGCCTATTAACGATGACCCGTTATGGTCGGCCCATGAACGGACGATTCCAACTCTAGCCCGTTTACGGCCAGAATGCGGTCTGTTTGGCCCATGTTTGGCCAATCGATCATATGGCCCGTATAAGGCCCATTGATGATACGACCCATAGAAGGCCCATTGTTTCTATGGCCCGTAGAAGGCCCATTGTTTCTACGGCCCGTAGAAGGCCCACTATTTATACGGCTCGTAGAAGGCCCATTGTTTCTACGGCGCGTAGGAGGCCCAGTGTCACTACAGTAAATATTAGCCCATGGTTATTGTGGCATAGTTTTAAAAAATAGGTTATTGCAGCCACTAGCAAACCGCAGAAAAAGAACTGCACTGACTACAAGCAAACAAATAAACAAGACAACAAGGAAATAAATAAGCAAGCAACTTACACTAGGCTATCACGGCTATTACACATATTACATCCACTGGGCATCAAAGTTCGCCACCAGTGCAAATATAGGGAACACATCAACATATAAATGCCGCAGCAAAACAAGTCCAGAACTGAAACCACTTCAGAAGAGCTCAAGAAACAATATCCTGGGTACCCATAATGCTGGCAAGATGCTTAGCAAGCTTATTAACTTTCTCTAGTTTGGCGCTTAAGTCCTCCAGCGCTTGTTGTTGCACCAGAAAGTATGCATCTGAATTCTGCAGGGACTTCCTCAGTCCTTTGGCTTCCTGTCGCATAATATCTGATTGATGTCTTTCAACTTGAAGTTGAGACTCAATAAGCCGAACTGATTCAGGCAACGAGTTCGAAGAGCTGGTGCTAGCAGTGGTAGCCAGTAACTCGAACACTACATCAAGACAGGACTTTGGGGTTGTCTCAGTGTCTTCAATATAGTTTTGATCAGCTTTATTGGAGACCAATAGGGATGTCTCACTATCTTGAACCTTATCTGCATTACTTCCTTTACCATTGCATAACAGGGTACTCTTCTCGAATGTTTTATCCGCGTTCTAAAAGAGAAACAAACAAGCACATCTCAGGTTTACAATGTAGTATATGAAACTCATTTTGGTAAACCAGTTCAGTAGTAAGGTGGACAGGATAACAACATGAAACAAACATATATCTATGTAGTATGGTCACTGTATGGTCTATATCATTCTAGTTTATGTTGCCAAATCAAGATAGATACAGTTCGAATCATATCTATTTAAGACAAAGCAGCATAGACAAAATATAAGTGTGGGAAACTACACAACAATAACAACACTTGTAATGTGCATGGCATGAGAACATAACTGTTTATTCAATTGAAACTGAAATCAACATAGAGCAAGTTACAACAGCAAACAACCGAACACGTTGAAGAAACAGGTTTAAAACATACCTGTTGCGCCATTGGAGTTTCAGTTGCATCCTTAAAGCTTGAAATTAGTTGGTATCAGTAAATACAGTGATGCAAGAGCAAAGTAGTATGGACCATAGCTACGGAAGCTGACCCGAGAACAATTCTTCTTCTGCTTTAAGCGTTGACTTCGGGTTTGGAGTGGTGGTCCTCGTGATTTGGGCACTGCAGTTGCCTTACTAACTGCTCGTGTTTGGGTGCTCTGTGGTGGAGACGGTGCTGTGTCAACGGGAACTGGGTGTCTATCTGCTGGGGTTGGGGTTAGAAGGGGTGTAGCTGGTTCTTTGTCCAACTGGGTAGGAGTACAATCTGCATGAGTGTAGGTTATGTGTGGTGGGGCTGGTTCTTGGGCAAGTACAACCGTGGTTCTATCTGCATCGAGAGGTAGCACGATCTTTTTTGAAGACCATGTTTTTACTCCCACAGAAACTGCCATCAAGCACTAATGGGACGCGGAGCTTTCGCCGGCTTGTGGTCATATTTGGCTCTGCCAATAACTTTCGTCGCGAAAAGCTTATCTTCCACATAGTCCCGTTTTCAAGTCGCTATCAAGCACTAATGGGACGCGGAGCTTTCGCTCGCTTTAACGCAATACCGCATTATGCATCCCTCACGCTAAAGATGCCCGATCCTCGAGGCATCATCTCTTTAAAGGGAGCATACTAGACTACATCTCCTCCAAACGGAGGATTGTGCGGCCGCTTAAACGGCCGTCCAACAAAATGGCCTCGCCAGCCAAAAGACTTTTTCGATGTAAGTCACAAATGGCCGCGGACCCGGACTCAATGAGTTCGGCACAAGCCCATTTTCGTTATAGGCTTGGTACGCCTCACCAGGGGCTGTACGCAGAGACAATAAAACTCGACCGTATCTATTTCTCACTTCACATTTTATTTATTATTCTTTTTGATCCGCACGACCCATTTTTCAGTTCAGTTCTTCCCCTTTACAGATGAACGTCATACGGCGCCCGTCCAGGACACGGCACAACGGAGACACAGGCGCAGACGTGCAGTAGGGACCCGCCCCAAAGGATTCTTCTTAGATTAAGACCCTGCGTAAACCTTTTTTATTGTCTCTTGCTGCTATACATCCCCTGGTTTACCTCACTATAACCAAGGAGGAGACTGGCGTTTTGGCATGTGGCCACGCCAGAATTCTTGCTCGTACCTGGACACAAGGGGCTTTTTTCTTTTTCAAGGGTGTTGTTTCACACGCACCCACAAAGACCGAACACCTTAGGGAGTGTTCGGCGTCGCGAGTTTTGGCACTATATGCATCAGCTCCGAGTCATGATTTTGGTCACATGTTGGGTTGCCCGGCTCCTGAGTTCGGCCACCTTACGTTCCGTTCTGTCGGCTAAGGTTGCACTAGGAGAACTACTGCGATTGTGCCCCGGTTCGGCCGGGTGAGCACCTCAGTAGAGAAAGCCGAAAACCGACTGCCATGATGTAGCGCGAGACTGGTCGCCACTCGATGACTTATAGGAATTTATCGAATTCCTCCGTTTTGACGAAGGGCCGCTTCCCGGTCAGGCACATAAGCGTCCCGAATTCGGGTAAACGCAGTCGCCATTAAAGGGCTACCTAAAGAGTCCCACTGTCAAGCTCCTATGGCTAAGTGAAAGTGTTAAAGCATTATAGTCCGGTTGCCTAGCCCGCGGTGCTATCACCTCCTTTGTAGGACCAAGACGTTGGGTTAAGTGTGAAAATGCGTTCTCCGCGCGCACCCCCACACTATGTGCGTGGGGGCTGAAGCCAACGACTGCAATCTTTCAGAATTTATATATTAAAACGGCCTCGCAGGAGGTGTTATTAATACTTGAAGGCACAAGTCTAAATTACGCCATTACAATTTATAAAAATATTGATCTACGATTACATATGCTGTCATAAAATAGCATCTTTCGAACACTGCGTCTCTATTATACGAGCGCCCGCGAGGACTTCCTCAAAATAGTGCTCGGAAGGAATTCGGCTTTTATCCGAATCACGGGACGCAACAACGGTGGGCTCCATATCTTCCCAGTATGTCTTGACACGGGCAAGAGCCAGCCGCGCGTCCTCTGTGCAAACGAACCTCTTTAGAGCTTCAATCCGAGGCACCACGTCAAGAAATTGCTGCACCAAACCGAATAGCTTCTCGGCTTCGATCTCCCAGGACACAGGCGGTCCATGGCATACTTCATGGCGAGTCCGGACAACCTATTCAGCTCGGCCCCATTGGGCTAGGCGATCATCCACTGATAGTGGATGCTCTGGATTAGTGAACTGCGACCAGAAGAGCTTTTACACTTCATGATTTTTCTTATCTTGAAAGTACCTGGTCGCATCAGCGGCACTAGCCGACAAATCCAGATAGGTGTCCTCCACGCTCCACGCTCGGTCCAACGGGGCGAACTTCGGATCATAGAATTTTCTCCGCAGCAGGAAGGGCTTTCCATCCGCAATTAGTCCGGCTTGACGCAACTCTTCCCTTGATGCTCTCATACCAGAGCGGGCGTCCTTGGCGTCGGCGACGACCTTCTCTAAATCCGTCTGCCGGGCTCGACCTTCCTCTTCAAGAAGTTTGCAACGGTCAGTAGCACTTTTCAACTTCACGGCTATATCAGCCATCTCCTCCTTGCTTCAGCAATGGGAAGCCTGTTCGGCTTTTAGCTCTTCATGGGCTCTTCCGGCAGCCGCATCGCTTTTTCTGGCTTGTTCCTTTGCTTTGGCGAGCTCGGCCCTAAGTCCTTCTACGGCCGCTGCACCATCTGCATCAAGCATACACAAGGTAAGATATTGACATAAAGCTCCTCTTACTAACAATCGCCAAATAAACTCAATACCTTAAGCATCTTCAAGCCGCTTGTTAACAAGCACGATGTCGGCTTCTGCCTCATCGAGTTGCCGTTTCATTTCGGCAAAATCTCGAGTCCGGATCGACTCCGGACAACCTACCACCTACATACAAAGGTGCCACTTAAAGGACCTGGGATTAAGATCCTCTGCGCGCCGCTAATCTTTGCGGCACACAGAGTCTCAGGGGCTACTATCTATACAGGGCCCATGTTATTACGCGCAATTAACACTAATGTTCGTTATTCAAAACGTACCTCAAGGCCCGCCAGTAAACTCTTGACGGCCTCGTTCAGTCCGCTTTCCGCGGATGAAATCTTTTCAATCACCGTGTGCATCAACACACGATGCTCCTCTGAAACAGAGGCTCGGCCCAGCAGAACCTTCAGCTCCTCCGACCGAACACCAGACGGTGCCGGACTCGTCCCATGGCCTTCTTCAGAGGCCGGACACGGAGAACCCCGGGGGGCCGCATGATCACCTTCTGCCTCTAGCAGATTCGGAGAAATCCTCTGCGAAGACACTTCGGCGTCGCCTGCCTTGCTAGGCGATGAAGGAGGAGGCGTTCCGCTCTCCATTATCTCCAGAAGAAGATCCCCCGATGACGAGCTCTGCCGAGAAGGGTCGAGGTCCGAACTACAAGGTAAGGTTTCGGTTAAAACTTCTCAGATATAAATTAAGGATTTCTCTTAAAAGAATGACTCTCTTTCTACTTACGGCTCGTTGGAGGGCTGCTCCTTTTGAGGATTTAGTTCGGCCGAGGGGCTCCCCGGGGTCGGGTCCTCTGACACGGATTCTTTCCCCCGCTTTGGAGCTACGGCTCCCGGGTCGTCAGAGGCGGCCCTTTTCTTCCCCTTTGGAGAGGAGTTGTCGATTCCCCCCTTTGGGATGGCCCCTTTCGAAGAGGCCACGGTTTCCTTGTCCGCCCCTTCATTTTCCTCCAGAGGCGCCACCTCCAACATCCTGACTAGCACAGGATCTAGCCTGGTCTCGGGAAGGGGAGCCGGACACCGGACCAGCTTCGCCTTCGCTATCCACTCCTGCGTAAAAAGGAGAAGTACTGTTAAAAAATAAGTCAATTGTACGGATAGAAGGTCCGGGCGCAAGGTCACCTACTTCTGTATCCGGGCGGTTGCGGCTTAAACCAGCATCCTCGGTCAAATCCGGACTCACTCCTTGTGGTCCGAAGAACAGTCTATACATCTCCGTAGGCGTCACGCCCATGAAATTTCGGAGAGCTCGCGGCCCCTCCGGGTTGAACTCCCACAAGCGGAGGGGGCGACGTTGGCCGGGCAGTGTCCGGCGAATCAGCGTAACTTGTGTCACCTTGACCAGGTTGAGGTCTCCTTTTAGGAGATCCTTTATGCGGCCCTGCAACAGAGGAACGTCTTTGGGAAAGCCCCGATCTAACCCTGTGTTGATCCACGATGTTAAACGTGGTGGGGGGCCCGAGCGAAAGGCGGGAGGCGCTACCCAAGTGGTGCCCCGAGGAGAGGTGATGTAGAACCACTCCTGTTGCCATAAACTGAGCTCCTCTTGAAAAGTGCCCTCGGGCCATGGAGCATCGGTATTCCTTTTTATAACAGCACCTCCGCACTCTACGTGACGCCCCTCGATTATCTTCGGTTCTACCTTGAAGGTCTTGAGCCATAATCCGAAGTGAGGAGTGATATGGAGAAACGCTTCACACACAACAATGAAGGAGGAGATATGGAGGATGGACTCCGGAGCTAGGTCATGGAATTCCAGCCCATAATAAAACATCAGCCCCCTTACAAAAGGATCCGTTGGGAAGCCTAATCCCCGAAGGAAGTGGGAGATGAATACTACGCTCTCACCAGGCTGAGGGCTTGGGATCGCTTGTCCTTGAGCAGGCAACCTGTGCGGGATCTCGCTGGTTAGGAACCTAGCCTCCCTCAACCTTGATACGTCCTCCTCCGTAACGGAGGAGGGCATCCATTGGCCTTGAAGGCCGGAGCCGGACATTGTCGATGGTCCGGTGCGCCTAGAATCTAAAAGCATGGGGTGTTGGAACTCGAGGCTATGGGAAAGCTTGTTTTGAGAACACAAGAGGGGAGCAAGGTCTCAGTCTCTTTATAAGAGGCAGAATATCAAGAGCCCTCCCAGTAACCGACTTGGACTAGCCTTTAATCAAGGCAGGACGTGCTTAACGGGCACGGTTGGGTTACCCACGTCCGTATTAATGAGAATCCCATTAAAGGGGGCACACGATCTCTGCTTCGACAAGACGTGCCAAGGAAACCGCCTCGTTGAACGTGCTGCGGTGGAACAACAAAAAATAATCCATACAGAAGGCTTGGTCGCAGTGTTATGATGCACTGCGGAATACGTCAGCAGTTTTGATTTGTGTTTGTATTATTCTCTATATGGCAATACGTGGAAACTTATTTTGCAGAGCCTGACACTATTTTTTGGTGTTTATTATCTTCTTGAAGAATTTGGAGGAGGAACCCGCCTTGCAATGTCGAAGACAATTTGCGCGCCGGACTCGTCGTCATTGAAGCCTGGTTCAGGGGCTACTGAGGGAGTCCTGGATTAGGGGGTGTTCGGATAGACGAACTATATCTTCAGCCGGACTCCAGGACTATGAAGATACAAGATTGAAGACTTCGTCCCGTGTCCGGAAGGTTCTTTCCTTGGCGTGGAAGGCAAGCTAGGCGTGCGGATATTCAAGATCTCCTACCAATGTAACCGACTCGGTGTAACCCTAACCCTATCCGGTGCATATATAAACCGTAGGGTTATAGTCGGTAGGACGAACACATCATAACCATCATCATACCCATAGGCTAGCTTCTAGGGTTTAGCCTCCTTGATCTCGTGGTAGATCTACTCTTGTACTACCCATATCATCAATATTAATCTAGCAGGAGTAGGGTTTTACCTCCATGGAGAGGGCCCGAACCTGGGTAAAATAAAGTGTCCCTTGTCTCCTGTTACCATTCGACCTTGACGCACAGATCGGGACCCCCTACCCGAGATCCGCCGGTTTTG
Organism: Aegilops umbellulata; assembly: GCA_032464435.1. Taxonomy (NCBI): domain Eukaryota; kingdom Viridiplantae; phylum Streptophyta; class Magnoliopsida; order Poales; family Poaceae; genus Aegilops; species Aegilops umbellulata. The sequence continues at coordinate 46,877,817 of CP136060.1, read as the reverse complement.
ACACCGACACTCCCTCCAATTGAAATGGCTGATAAACAAGAAAAGTAATTGAATGTACAGACATTGTAAGATAGACAGGTGCAATGGGTAGTAGGGAAGAAACCAGGGCATGAAATAATTCACATTTATGTTGTCTAAGCAAACAGAATAGCAGGACATAATTTCACATATATGATGGCTAATTAAACAGGATAGCATGACACAATTTCACATGTATGATGGCTAACTAAACAGGATAAAATGACATACTTCGAAATATGATGACTATGTAAACAGGATGACATGATATAACTATACGATGTGTCTATTAAAGTGGTTGACATGCCATAAATCACAAACATGTCGTCGATGGAAACATGATGGCATGATATAATTCACGGATAGAATGACATAATTTAAAATATGATGACTATGTAAACAGGATGAGATGATATAACTATATTATGTCTTTAGAAAATGGGTTGGCATGCCATAATTCAGATACATGCTGTCTATGTAAACATCATGGCGTGCCATAATTCAAATATATGATTTATATACTAAGGAAGTGAGCAGAGGGCAATCGGATATATGATGTGTCAACTAAGGAGATGGCATTCAATATTGTGTATATGATGTAAAAACTAAGCATTGCAATACAACATATGCATTATATGAGTAATATAACGCTGCCAAGTTTGAGCATACACCTCAGGGGGATAATAGGACTGGTCATCTGCCTCTGAATCCTCCTCTGAAGAGCTATCTGTAACCAGCAAGATATCTGCTTCAGCAGGTAGCATTGTCTGCTCTGAAGACCTTGTTTTCACTCCAGATTTCTCCATCACTAATTCAAATGGCTGATGCACAGGGAGAGCAGTTGAATATACAAACATTATCGACAAAAGCAATGATAAATACAAAAAAGGACGACATGATATAATTCACATATATGACGCTTGCCTAAACAGCATGTCATTGCATAATTCACATACATAATGCCTTGCAACAAGATAACATTGCATAATTCACATATATAATGTCTTGCAACAAGATGGCATTGCATAATTCACATATATGATAATTAGACACTAAACAGGTGGCATTCACACAAAGCATGTCTAAACTAAGCAAATGACATAGCAATGCAAGATACCATACGCACAATATGAGCAACATAACCCTGCCAAGTTAGGGCATGCACCTCGGGGGGGGGGGGGAATATGGCTGGTCATCTGTCTCTGAATCCTCCTATGAGGAGCTATCGGTAACCAGCAAGACATGCGCTTCGTCAGATAGTGCGTCAGTTTGGTTGATCGCAATCCTCCTCAGTCTTCATGAAAAGGTTGCTCGCAATCACAAATGGGTCAAGCGTCAGTTTGGTTCAATTCTTCACAACATGACTGCCACATATAATGCAGTGAAGAAAAACCATTACTACCTTCATGAAACCTTCAACCGCACCTGGGCTGTTCTGTCTCAAGTATATAGTGCTGAAGATTTAGAGAACATGGGCCTCAAAGAAGAATTTACCTGGTCGGCACCTCCGCCGAAGAAATTCAAGAAGGTCAAGGTTCCTTCTTTGGTGGCCAGTTCATATTCTTCATCGCGCGACACTGATGAAAATGAAGACTTGGACGACACTGCAGCAGGCCCTACTTCAACAACTGACCCCAACTACACTGGCGCTCCTCCATCATCTTGAATATCTTCAGGGGCGTTAGTCCTCAGTTTCGATCCTTTTGGTCATTTGATGACAAAGGGGGAGAAATCTGAGTTAGTCTTCAAGCGGGTCTATTATAAGGGCATATTTTTTTAAGTTGCAACTCTCGTTCTTCCGAAACTTTTATTGGATCGAGTTGTAATCTTAAACCCTATGGTGCTCGGTGCTCTGATACTTTTATCGATCTATGCTCTGATATTTCGATACATGCTTGAGCTCTGATACTTTCGATGTACTATTCTGCATGCTTATTCCTCACTAATGTTATCGCACGCATGCTGAATTGCATCAGGCACCATATTTCATCATGCATTTCAAATTCTTCATATCATATATCAAATGCGTGTATGAATTACAAGATATAGGGGGAGATCTCCATGATTCAACTCTTCAAGTGTGCATTGCCTCAAAAGCAAATTCCTCACTATGCACAACTTCAGGGGGAGTTCTTCTATATCTTGCAATCAAATTCCTCAATATTAGTTTCTACACTTCACATATTTATCCCCGTTGAAAACTTAACCTATATTGTCATCAATCACCAAAAAGGGGGAGATTGTAAGTGCATCTAGTGCCCCTTAGTGATTTTGGTGTATTGAAGACTTATAGGTTAAGCATCTGATGTGTTTATGAGTGTACACATGTCTATAAGACTATGAGGAGTTTGATATTTACAGTAAAAGTCGACCCCTAAAAATGAAGTTCTTCGACTGAAGACTTTGACATTCTGAAGACTTTCTAAAGACTTTCTGAAGACTTTGAAAGTGAAGAAATTGGTGTGACCTTGAAGACATGGTATTAGTTTGAGGAATGTGAAGCGTGAAGACTTTTGTTTTCGTAGTTTCATTTTTCTCTTTCTTGAGTCATAGGAAACACCGTACTGTTAAAGGGGGTCGAGGAAATACTAAGGAGAAAATTTCCATGTGATGCTCAACTCAAATCCTACACCTACCAATCCCTTCGAGTGAAGCCATTGGAAATCTCATACAGTTCAGTCAATTTCTTCAGTGACAGAGACACAGTTCTTCTGATCACTGAGGACTTTGCTCTGACTGAGGAGTTAGGAATTCGCCAGTGCGAATTGCCTACACAGTGAGGAACATGATAGCCCTGAGGAATTTGTACTCCAAATTTCCGACCGTTGCTGTGCCACGCGCCAGCTGTCCTAAAATATCTTGTCCACCTAACGGTCATATCATTGAAGGGCATTTATGTCTTATCATGTCGGGCTGCTCCCTAGGCTATAAATAGCCGCCCCCTTCAACCACTAGCTGGCTGGCTGCTCCGCGTGAACTTGACACTTGTCATTTGAGAGCAACCCATCCTCCGAGGACTTTGAGCGAAAATCATCAAGTGAGGAAAATCCAAACCCAAACCCAAAACACCTACAAACCCAAAGTGATTGAGCATCACTGAAGAAATTGATCCTGCGTGGATCCGACGCTTGTTACCTTTGAAGACTATGCTTCTTCCAGACGGTTAGGCGTCAAGGTCTAGAGCATCCAAGAGGAATTGTGGATCGCCGAGTGACCAAGTCTGTGAAGGTTTGGAAGTCACCTGAAGACTTACCACGAGTGATTGGACGAGGACTGTGTGTCCTTAGTTCGAGGAGAATACGATGAGGACTTGGTGTCCCGAGCTGCGTGCTCAGGACTGGGTGTCCGGGACTGTGTGTCCTCGAGTTTAAATACCTAGCCGCTCCAACCAGACGTACAACTGAGACAACAGTTGGAACTGGTCTACCAAATCATTGTATTCACCAAGCTTACTGGTTCCATTTCCTCAACACCTTCATTTCCTCATTACTGTGTTGTATGTTTGTTCATATCTGTGTTTGAAGAATTTGACTGAAGACTTTCACAAATTCCTCAGTTCAATTTCTTCAGTCTGTTTGTCTTCATCTAGAGTTATCCTGTGCCTACGCTTTCTGTACTCTGTGTTTGTCTTCATTTCATCATGATGACCATGCATGTAATCTGTTATGTTTACTTCTGAGTACTTATTCCGCTGCTAGTATTTCTTTGCTAAGGAATTTCCTCACAAGCAAATTCCTCAGTGAAGAATTTCATAAAAATCGCCTATTCACCCCCCCTCTAGTCGATATAACGCACTTTCAATTGGTATCAGAGCGAGGTATTCCCTTGTTCTGTGTGATTTTGGTTTAACCGCCCGGAGTTTTAGTTATGTCGACCGCAGATATGAAGAAAGTGACGTGCCCAATCTTTGACGGTCACGAGTATCCCAAATGGAAGGCTATGATGAAGAAGCGTCTCATGGTGATGGACAACGAGCTATGGACCGTCACTGAGATTGGTCTGACCGATCTGTGCAAGATGGCGGAAGCTGATGACATTCGCAAGTACACTCAACTCAACCTCACAGCGAAGGCCGTCATCTGCTCCAGTCTGTCTCAAAACCAGTTCAGAAACATCATGCATCTCGATCAGGCGAAGCTTGTCTGGGACCGTCTCTCTGACGCCTATGAAGGCCATCAAACCCGTCATGATCCTTGGTTTGAGGATTTCAAGGAATCGCTCAAATCGATGACATTCGAACCAGAATCATCATCCTCCTCACCATGCCTCATGGCATATGGTAAACAGGTAACTGAATGCTACCTATCTGAGTCAAGTGATGAAGAATCTGATGATGAATTTGGACCTAGTTATGTCAAACTTGCTTCCCTTGCTGCTAAACAACAAAGAGCTTTGAAAAATGCTAATGATATGCTTAGTAAGAGCAATGATATGTTGGGTGAATAAATGGATCAGTCACAAGCCTTGGCTGAAAGTCTTCAGAGACTTCATTCTAAGTATGACTCCCTTCAAGATCAGCATAACTCTCTCTTGTCAGATTTTGAGAAGATAAGAGCGAGTTATGAGGATCTTCAGAAGGAGCGCGATTCATTACTTGCTCAACAAATCAGCGCTGCTCAGGAAGAATTTATTCCTCCATGTTTAAAATGCATTGAACGAGAATCAGCTAATTCTTCACCTGAATGTTCAAATGCTTCAAATATTACAAATTCCTCACCTGTCTCTGCTATCACTAATTCCTCATCTGACGACATTGCTAGTATCACTGACGATGCAGGGCTGAAGGAATTGTACATGACAGGCATGTACAAAAGCCTCAAAGGGCATCAGGCTCTTTGTGATGTGCTTAAAAAGCAGATCCTCAACAGGAACCCTAGGAAAGAGGGTATTGCCTTTGAGAGGAAACTCAATGCGGACGGAACTTATTGGAAGCCTGAGCAGTACCCCAAAACCTCATGGGTTGCTGCAAAGGGACCTCCAGTTGATCCATCTGATTTATCTGGCTATACATGTGAATCTTCTCATTCTTCTGATGAGTCATTTGACTCCAACTATAAACTGTTCAAAAATCAGAATGGTGAAGTATTTGCTAGATATGTTGGCACTAATTGCAGGAACGGTTCCCCTATGAAGAAAATCTGGGTTCCCAAAAGCTGCCTTGAAAATCTTCAGGTGAATGTCCTCATGACACCACCTGTGAAGAAAATGAACCCCAGATCTAATTCTTCATATGGACCAAATTTTTCACATGGATCAAAGTCCTCATATGAGCATCATCATGCTAACAACTCTGTTTCGCAGGGAAGAGCCAAGGGCTATGAATATGAGCATTATTCTTCAAATTATTATGTTCATAAGTCCTCGAAGAATTTCTCTGCTTATTCATATGCTTATCCTAACCCCTCTTATGTAAAACGAAACGTTTTGGCTGCTTTGCCACCATTCTCATATGGAGCTCGCAGAGTGATGAACTCTTTGCCACCCCTTCAGATGTGGGTGGTGAAGAAAAAGAACTAATCTCTTCTGCAGGGTCAGGTCTCCAGACGTGCTGCAACGTCTGAAGAATTTGCTGGGGACCTGACAGAAATGCCTGAAAGGACGCAGGCTAACCATGATGAAATGAACTTTCATTTCACACATCCTCCCTCTGTTTTATCGGTTCCACTGCTTGATGAAATTGATCTGATGAATCGTAATATCATATTCTTCACTACTAAAGCATATGAGGTTCGTAAGTTGCACTAATTCATTTGTAGGATGATCAACCCAAAGCCACTGAATGGGTACTTGATAGTGGATGTACAAATCACATGACCGGTGACAAGAATCTGTTGATGGATGCTCCCTTATCAGCATCACACATGAAGCATATCATCTTCGCTGATAAAAGCAAAAGTCAGTATTGGGTCTAGGTAAGGTTGCCATCACAAAGGATCGACACATGGACAAAGTCATGCTTGTTGAGTCCTTAGGATACAATCTTATGTCTGTCTCAATGCTTTGTGATCTTGATATGGTTCTTGTCTTCGGCAAGTATCGTTGTGTTGTGATTATGGAATCTGACAAATCCAAAGTCTTCGAAGGCTTTAGGAAAGGAGACTTGTATATTGTTGATTTCTCTGCAGATTCACAACCTGCCGTGTGCCTACTTGCAAAAACTTCAGAAGGATGGCTATGGCATCGACGACTTGGTCATGCAGGCATGAGGAATCTGCACACGCTTGTGAAGAAGAAGCATGTCATTGGCATTGAGAATGTCAAATTCCTCAAGGATCACTTATGCAGTGCCTGTGAAGCTGGAAAGATGACCAAGGCCAAGCATCCAGCGAAGACCATCATGACCACTACTCGTCCATTCGAATTGCTTCACATGGATCTCTTAGGTCCTAACCATTATTCCTCTGTCTCTAATGAAGCATCTCAATATGGTTTTGTTATTGTTGATGATTACTCTCGTTACACATGGGTGCACCTTGTCTCTTACAAAACTGAAGTGCAGGAAGTCTTCAAACGATTTTCCTCGAGGGCTTCAACTAACTTTGGTGTGAAGATCAAGCACATCAGAAGTGACAATGGCACTGAGTTCAAGAATTCGGGTCTCGATGACTATCTTGATGAACTTGGTATTACTCATGAATTATCTGCTCCTTATACTCCTCAACAGAATGGCGTCGTGGAGCACAAGAACAGGACTCTTGCTGAGATGGATCGCACTATGCTCGATGAGTACAAAACCCCTCGTCGTTTCTGGGTTGATGCAATTGATACAGCGTGCCATATCATCAACAGAGTATATCTTCACAAATTCTTCAAGAAGACTGCCTATGAACTCCTCACTGACAAGAAACCCAATGTGAGTTATTTCAAAGTCTTCGGTGCTAAATGCTGGATTAGAGATCCTCATCACAACTCGAAATTTGCACCAAAAGCACATGAAGGTTTCATGCTTGGTTACGGAAAGGACTCGCACACCTACAGAGTCTTCAACAATGTTCTTCACAAGATTGTTGAAACTGTAGATGTGCGGTTCGATGAAACTAATGGCTCGCAAAGAGAGCACCTACCTTCTGTGTTAGATGAACCAACACCTGAGGAATCGATCAAGCACAAGGCTACTGAAGATATCATTCCTACTGAAGAATCTGCTGAAGAATTCATTCCAGAACGTGAAGAACGTCGAACTGATGCACCTGAAGAAAATGCTGAGGAAATTGATGCTGAAGAAAATGCTGATCAAATTCCTCAACGGCAACCAACTCACCCTCGCGTTGCAAAAGAAGTGCAAATGGAGAAGATCATCGATGACATTAGAGCACCAGGTCCTCTCACACGCTCAAAAGCTTCACATCTATCTAACTTTTGTGGGCACTTTGCTTTTGTCTCTATCACAGAGCCCACTAAGGTAGATGAAGCATTTCTGGAGCCTGAGTGGATTCAGGCCATGCAAGAAGAATTACATCAGTTCAAGCTCAACAACGTATGGGAACTGGTCAATCGTCCCGATCCTCGCAAGCATAACATCATTGGTACAAAGTGGATCTACCGCAACAAGAAAGATGAAAATGGTGTTGTGGTGAGGAATAAGGCACGACTAGTAGCTCAAGGCTACACACAGGTTGAAGGAATTTATTTCGATGAAACTTTTGCACCTGTTGCTAGACTTGAAGCTATTCGCATATTACTTGCTTATGCTAACCATCATGATATCATCTTATACCAAATGGATGTGAAAAGTGCATTCCTCAATGGTAAGATTGAGGAAGAAGTATATGTTGCTCAACCACCAGGTTTTGAAGATCCAAAACATCCTGACAAAGTCTTCAGGCTTAACAAGGCCCTCTATGGCCTCAAGCAGGCCCCACGGGCGTGGTATGACACATTGAAGGAATTCTTCATGAAGAAAGGCTTCACACCCGGTTCACTCGATCCCACTCTTTTTACTAAATCATATGATGGTGAACTGTTTGTGTGCCAAATATATGTTGATGATATCATCTTTGGCTGTACTGACCAACGTTATAGTGATGAATTTGCCTATATGATGAGTGAAGAATATCAAATGTCTATGATGGGAGAATTGAAATTCTTCTTAGGTCTACAAATTCGTCAACAGCACAATGGGATATTCATATCTCAGGAGAAATACCTCAAAGATGTCCTGAAGAAATTCGGCATGCAAGATTGCAAAGGTCTCAAAATTCCTATGCCCACAAATGGTCATCTATGCACTGATGAAAATGGTACTGACTTCGATCACAAGGTATACCGCTCCATGATTGGCTCTTTATTGTACTTATGTGCATCTAGGCCAGATATAATGCTTAGTGTTTGCATGTGTGCACGATTTCAAGCTGCACCGAAGGAATCACACCATTCGGCTGTGAAGCATATTCTTCGATATCTAGCTCACACACCAACACTAGGATTATGGTACCCCAAGGGCTCAGACTTTGACCTCATTGGATATTCTGATTCTGACTATGCTGGTGACCGTGTGGATCGCAAGTCAACATCTGGTACTTGTCATTTCCTCGGACGATCCTTGGTCTGTTGGTCCTCGAAGAAACAGAACTGCGTATCACTGTCTACTGCTGAAGCTGAGTACATTGCTGCTGGTTCTTGCTGTGCTCAACTACTATGGATGAAGCAAACACTCAAGGACTATGGAGTCAACGTGAAGAATGTGCCTCTTCTCTGTGACAATGAGAGTGCCATCAAGATTGCTCACAACCCAGTTCAGCACTCGAAGACAAAGCGCATTCAGATCCGTCATCATTTTCTTCGTGATCATGTGTTGAAGGGCGACATTTCTATTGAGCATGTGAAGACTGAAGAACAGCTTGCCGATATCTTCACTAAGCCCTTGGATGAGAAGAGATTTAGCAAGTTGCGGTGTGAGCTAAATATCTTAGAATCTTCGAATGTACTTTGAAAATGCACTCATCCTAACACTTACGCAAAATTGATGACTTAGATGTGCAACACATGAAGAAACGTTTTTCTTCAATGAATGAAGAATAACACTCTAAGTGTGAAGAAATTAATGAAGAATTTGATTCTCAGAATCCTACGACAACTGTACGCGGTGTCTGAAATCATCATTCTTACACGGTGGGTCACGCCACCACAAAAGTTGAAAATCTTCAATTTGAGTTTTTCCTCAACTTTTGAAATTCTTCAGTTTTTCAAATTCTTCAAACTTTACAAAGTCTTCACTTGTGCCGTCGTTTTTCTTCATTCGCTATACATATATATATGAGTTTATGTCCTCTACAGCATTCACTTATAGCTATTTCTTCAAGTTGGATTTTTTATTTGCTAAGTGAATGTGATCGGACCCTTCCCCTCTATGCTATACTCAATCCAGTCTATTCACAAATTCTTCATGTGCGTTCTATTTGAAACTCGTTCAAATTCTTCACTGTGTCCTTGTCAGCTGAAGAAATTGCGAACGGAACTTTAAAACTAATCTTATCCAAACCTTCGGTTTTGCCGCTCAATCCGTTCCACTTCCCACGATGGATTATTTTACTCACCCACGATCTTACACGATCTCCACTACACAGTACGTGGGTGACACATGTCAAGTGAAGGAGAACGGCCAGGGGCATGTTAGTCCTAAATCTTCGGACGAGTAGTTTTTATTGCGGCTATAAATACCCCTCCGCTGCCATCCTCACTTCCTTTACCTCGCTCGAGCTCTCCAAACCCTAGCGCCGCCGCTACTCCATCGTCGTCGGTGAGGAAAAGCTTCACTCCCTCGACCTCATCGCCGACGTACTCGCGCCGACTACGGAAATCTTCACCTCCGCCGCCGCCGTAGACGTCTTCCTCCGCCAAGTTAGGGCGTGGAAGATCTGCATTGACGATCTTCACTGTTCCAACTCACAGTTCGTCGTGTTCTTCATTCAGGGTAATTAAAAGCTATTTTTACTGCCCTCTTTGATTCAAAGTTTCTCTACAAAATCTTCAAAGGCGTTTTTATTCTTCAAATCCTCACACACAAAACACCTCACTCATTCTTTGTTCTTGATTCATTTCCCTAAGTCTAAATTTCTTCAAGATTCCTCAATTGTGTGGATTCTCAATCTATACAACTCTGGAACCTAAGATATATATGGAGCTTAGTGAAATTCCTCAAGACGAATCTGGTCAAATTCCTCAAAACTTGTTTTTATAAAAAAACCTCTGAGAACGCATATGACCTCTTCAAATTCCTCGCAACTATACTCTGTTCACAGGTACACATGTCCGTTGCTGAATCCTTAGGTTCTCATCAACTTAACTCATTTGCAGCGTTCCTCGAAGAAAAGTTGCATATTTCTTCAGAGAATTCCATTGTTCAAATTCCTCATCTGAAGAAAATGGCTGAAGGTAATAGGCCACAGAAAGGAGGAAAGAAGCCTGAGGTCATGACTGCTTTTGAAATACCTGAGGACATTTATGCTGATTATTGCACACCTGATGAATCCAAATTTGGTAAAGAAGACAAAAATCAGCGCAAGGTGCGCATCCAAAGGATTGAACGGAGATGGGCACGTGAGTGGAGGGAGTACAGATACGTAACTCCCAAGTACATGAAGAAATTCGCAGTAAACCCTCCATGCCCAAGACCTCCATTGGCACCTGGCCAAGTGGCTGATCCCACAAGCATCAGAAGAGGAGAGGATTTTCCTCAAGAATGGGCAGCGCCAGCGTAAACTACAAAAGCAAGCAAAAGAAGCAGTGAGGAAATTCAATGAAGAATCTGCTGCTGCTGCTGCCACTGAGGCTTCTGCCAAGCCGAGGAAATCAATGATGAAGAAGCAAATTCCTTAGCTGCGCCCTCACGGCCAGCATCTTCACAACCATCGAAGCAAATTCCTCATGCTGCTCCTGCTCCATCAAAATCCTCAGCACCTCCGACAAAGTCTTCAGCTATCCCCACAAAGTCCTCAGCTCCTGTGCATCTGGCCTCATGCCAAAGGACAACTGGCATCACTATTGCCTCTGGTGTCTCAGCTAGTTCCTCAGCTGCACCAAAATCCTCAGCTGGACCCTCGTTACTGAAGAAAAAGGCTACCGCTGGACGCGGCACTCGCCCAAGTCCAAAGAAGCAAGTGGTCTTTACTATGCCATCTGATGATGATGAAGCTGATGAAGAAGAACTCGCTGAAATCATCAGAGACCGCCAAGAAAGGGCTGCTAAAGCCAAAGGCACACCTGTGCCCCTGCTTTTGGATCCAAGGGCGATCCTAGATTATATTGATCTCTGGCACAAGGATCCCAACACTCCTATGCCTGATTTCAAGCTGACACCTGGCCAAAGTCACATGCTGACTCACTTCATCCAAGAGGAGAAGTGGAAATATGATAGGGCCAGAGAGATCAAGAAATCCCAGTACCGCAAAGAGAAGCTGCTGAAGAAAAATGTTCTCAAAATGAAGCCTGAGGAACTTGTCAAGATGCAGGCTGAGATCAAAGCCCTCAGCGACAACTTTGACTCGTACTATGCTAATTGGCAAGGAGCCAAAGTCAGATTTGTGAGGCTGACTGATACCTTCACCAAGGGTACTGCCTCAAAGCAACAAATTCCTCAAGCTGAAGCATCTGTTCAGCAAACTGAAGAACATGCCAGCACCGCTGATGAAGTTCAGGCTGCTGAAGAAAATGCTAGTTCCAAGGCTGATGACTCTGCTCCAGCCATTGATGAAATTGCCAGGGCATCCACTAGTGGTGCGCCTGAAGAAAATGAAGTGACTAGGGCAACTGCATCTGTTGTGCCTGAAGAAACTAAACCAGATCCCTCAGCTCCACCTGCACCAACTTCAACTCCAGTTCTTCCCTCTGCTTTAGATGTGAAGAAAACCAAGGCTGTAGAGCGAGCTGTAGTGAAGAAAAGGAAAGCATCAAGTGCTTCAGAATCTTCAGTCCCAAAGAAGATGAAGCCCATGACCAGCTCATTTGCCAATCCAATTGATGCTGTTCCTATCTCCTCCATGCCATCAAAGGACCTTGTTCCTTTTGGTGAAGATTATGAGATCCCAAGTGGATCAGATGAAGAAACTCAGTCTGCTGCTTCCTCAGAGCAGATTGATGAAGAAATTGAAGTGGATACAATCCCTTCAATCCCAATAGTCTCATCACCAATGCCTCAGTTTGATGCTGAAGAGTCTGGTGTTGAAGAAATTGATGATGAAGATGTGGATGTTGGAAGCACAACTCCAGTAATGAATGACGACTTTTGGGAAAGTCAGCATCCCAATTCCCCACTCTTCACTCCCCTGCAGCAAATTCCTCACTCTTCTTCACCAACCATAAAATTGGGCTCTGATGCAACTCATCCCACTGCTTCTGTGAATGAAGAAATTCTAGCCACTAGTGTTGAAGAAACTGCTGCTGAAACAGACAAGGTGACTGCACCTGAGGAAAATACTGAAATTCCTCAGCCTGAAGAACCTGAGCTTGTGATTCCTGAGGTCGTGATGCAACTCACTGACACTCCTCTGCCAAGGCCAAAGGATCCATTCTCACGCAAACAGAAATTCAAGGCTGAAGACTTCTATGGCGAGCACGTATTCTTCACTGAATACAATCCTTATGACTCTGCTCGCATAAGGAAGAGGCGTTTCTGGACTGCCAGCCAAGAAAATTTCTATTCCTCAGTGCTTTACAACAAAGACAAAGTCTTCGTCCATGCACATATTCCTCACGTGGATATGGAATCTATGTCGTGCTTTACGCCAGTACTCAGTGTTCTTCACGACGCTGGGCTGCTTAATTTCTGCACTGATATATGCGATTGGAATGAAGAACTTATTCTTCAGTTCTATGCTACACTGCACATCACTGGCAACTCTGAAGATGTCAATTCATGGGTTCTGGACTGGATGACTGAAAATACTCATTACAAGGCCCCAGCAACTGAATTGCTTCGCTGCCTTTCTCTTAGTCCACCCACTGAAGATGCACGTTGCGTGTATGATGAACCTGAACTGTCAAACCGCTATATGCAAGTGCTCATGAAGCCTCTGAAGCCAGGGCAATCACCTCGTACCAAATTCCTCGTCAAAGAATTGCTGTATGTGCCTAGGACTATCTATCGCATTTTGACGAAGACAATATGTCCCATCAAAGGACACGATTCTTCCGATGAAGAAATTGTTGGCATCATGAAGAATATGCTTTTCAATATCATACATGGCGTTCCCATAAACTTCCATGATTTCTTCATGAGGACTCTAGCCAACATTGCTATGTCACCGTTTGAGCTGAAGCCTTATGCACCTTGGATTATGAGATTCATCAGGACAAGGTCTTCACTCAACTACAAGGCTGAAACTCTCAACCACTGCAGCTACTTGCCTCCTATTGAAGTCCTAAAAAGGACATTTTCCTCAGCTGATGAAAAGGGCAAGGCCACTGCTGTGATAGATGAAGGCATTCGTCCATTGGATGGTCAATTTTGCAAGGCTGCTTCTTATTCCACCAATGATGACTCTGCCACACATGACTCTGCTGCTAATACTGCCAAGACAAATCCTCAAGCCACAACACCCAGGGTGATGACTGATCGTGAGTTACTCCTCAGTCTTCATCAAAAGGTTGATCGCAATCACAAATGGGTCAAGCGTCAGTTTGGTTCAATTCTTCACAACATGACTGCCACATATAATGCAGTGAAGAAAAACCATTACTACCTTCATGAAACCTTCAACCGCACCTGGGCTGTTCTGTCTCAAGTATATAGTGCTGAAGATTTAGAGAACATGGGCCTCAAAGAAGAATTTACCTGGTCGGCACCTCCGCCGAAGAAATTCAAGAAGGTCAAGGTTCCTTCTTTGGTGGCCAGTTCATATTCTTCATCGCGCGACACTGATGAAAATGAAGACTTGGACGACACTGCAGCAGGCCCTACTTCAACAACCGACCCCAACAACACTGGCGCTCCTCCATCATCTTGAATATCTTCAGGGGCGTTAGTCCTCAGTTTCGATCCTTTTGGTCATTTGATGACAAAGGGGGAGAAATCTGAGTTAGTCTTCAAGCGGGTCTATTATAAGGGCATCTTTTTTTAAGTTGCAACTCTCGTTCTTCCGAAACTTTTATTGGATCGAGTTGTAACCTTAAACCCTATGGTGCTCGGTGCTCTGATACTTTTGTCGATCTATGCTCTGATATTTCGATACATGCTTGAGCTCTGATACTTTCGATGTACTATTCTGCATGCTTATTCCTCACTAATGTTATCGCACGCATGCTGAATTGCATCAGGCACCATATTTCATCATGCATTTCAAATTCTTCATATCATATATCAAATGCGTGTATGAATTACAAGATATAGGGGGAGATCTCCATGATTCAACTCTTCAAGTGTGCATTGCCTCAAAAGCAAATTCCTCACTATGCACAACTTTAGGGGGAGTTCTTCTATATCTTGCAATCAAATTCCTCAATATTAGTTTCTACACTTCACATATTTATCCCCGTTGAAAACTTAACCTATATTGTCATCAATCACCAAAAAGGGGGAGATTGTAAGTGCATCTAGTGCCCCTTAGTGATTTTGGTGTATTGAAGACTTATAGGTTAAGCATCTGATGTGTTTATGAGTGTACACATGTCTATAAGACTATGAGGAGTTTGATATTTACAGTAAAAGTCGACCCCTAAAAATGAAGTTCTTCGACTGAAGACTTTGACATTCTGAAGACTTTCTAAAGACTTTCTGAAGACTTTGAAAGTGAAGAAATTGGTGTGACCTTGAAGACATGGTATTCGTTTGAGGAATGTGAAGTGTGAAGACTTTTGTTTTCGTAGTTTCATTTTTCTCTTTCTTGAGTCATAGGAAACACCGTACTGTTAAAGGGGGTCGAGGAAATACTAAGGAGAAAATTTCCATGTGATGCTCAACTCAAATCCTACACCTACCAATCCCTTCGAGTGAAGCCATTGGAAATCTCATACAGTTCAGTCAATTTCTTCAGTGACAGAGACACAGTTCTTCTGATCACTGAGGACTTTGCTCTGACTGAGGAGTTAGGAATTCGCCAGTGCGAATTGCCTACACAGTGAGGAACATGATAGCCCTGAGGAATTTGTACTCCAAATTTCCGACCGTTGCTGTGCCACGCGCCAGCTGTCCTAAAATATCTTGTCCACCTAACGGTCATATCATTGAAGGGAATTTATGTCTTATCATGTCGGGCTGCTCCCTAGGCTATAAATAGCCGCCCCCTTCAACCACTAGCTGGTTGGCTGCTCCGCGTGAACTTGACACTTGTCATTTGAGAGCAACCCATCCTCCGAGGACTTTGAGCGAAAATCATCAAGTGAGGAAAATCCAAACCCAAACCCAAAACACCTACAAACCCAAAGTGATTGAGCATCACTGAAGAAATTGATCCTGCGTGGATCCGACGCTTGTTACCTTTGAAGA
Source organism: Aegilops umbellulata (assembly GCA_032464435.1). Taxonomy (NCBI): domain Eukaryota; kingdom Viridiplantae; phylum Streptophyta; class Magnoliopsida; order Poales; family Poaceae; genus Aegilops; species Aegilops umbellulata. Next base: position 46,862,378 of record CP136060.1, on the reverse strand, counting down.
CTGTGCTTCTTCCAGACGGTTAGGCGTCAAGGTCTAGAGCATCCAAGAGGAATTGTGGATCGCCGAGTGACCAAGTCTGTGAAGGTTTGGAAGTCACCTGAAGACTTACCACGAGTGATTGGACGAGGACTGTGTGTCCTTAGTTCAAGGAGAATACGGTGAGGACTTGGTGTCCCGAGCTGCGTGCTCAGGACTGGGTGTCCGGGACTGTGTGTCCTCGAGTTTAAATACTCAGCCGCTCCAACCAGACGTACAACTGAGACAGCAGTTGGAACTGGTCTACCAAATCATTGTCTTCACCAAGCTTACTGGCTCCATTTCCTCAACACCTTCATTTCCTCATTACTGTGTTGTCTGTTTGTTCATATCTGTGTTTGAAGAATTTGACTGAAGACTTTCACAAATTCCTCAGTTCAATTTCTTCAGTCTGTTTATCTTCATCTAGAGTTATCCTGTGCCTACGCTTTCTGTACTCTGTGTTTGTCTTCATTTCATCATGATGACCATGCATGTAATCTGTTATGTTTACTTCTGAGTACTTATTCCGCTGCTAGTATTTCTTTGCTAAGGAATTTCCTCACAAGCAAATTCCTCAGTGAAGAATTTCATAAAAATCGCCTATTCACCCCCCTCTAGTCGATATAACGCACTTTCACCAGATAGTAGACAGATAGTACTGATTGCTGCCCCAATATGTACCCCACAACCATTTTAAAACTCAAGTTTCAGCATTAGTTTGGACCTGACTCAGAGTCTAATAGGTGAACACGATGATAATGTAGCATGTCATCATATTAAGCGACACATAACGTAAGCAGACACAGAAGAGTGCGACCTCTCTTGCGGACCCGTGTAGTCCTCAAGGTCATCTGCTCAGTTGATGATGGTAATGCAGTTGCCATGGCTGCCGGCAGCGGGGAAGAAGATCTGAGGCGGCGAAAGACAGTCTGGAGAGCGGATCCCTGCTGTGGTGAACCCTTCCGTCGTTGGAGCAGCTGAGCTGGGGTGGAACACAACGCCGCAGGAGCAGGACAAACCACACAAGGTTTTCTTTGACACATATCTGTAACAGAAGTAATTGAGTAAGGGCTTGTTTGAATTTGAGGATTCTAACAATGCAGGGATAGGAAATAGAAAGGAATAGGATAGGAATGCACGTGCAAAACAGAGAATTTAAAAACACAGGATTTCTGCCAATCTGGGTGTTTGATTCACAACAATTGGAAGATCACATGATGCAAAAAAGCATGGTGAGATTAAGTCAAACCACAAGAAAATGTATGGTTATAATGCTATTATGCTACTATCTCTTAGTCTTGTGCTTGATGAATAGGAATATGAAAAGGAGGAGAAGTGGAAATTAGAATTCCTACGGTTTTTCTTTCAAGTAGACACTAAAGGAACAAATCCTACAGTTTTCCTTTGCTCCATTCCTTTGCACCAAATTCATGAAAAGTAGTACCATAGGAAACTTTCCAATTCCGATGTTTTTCATTCACTTTTCCTTTCAAGCACTGGCGATTCTAGTAGGAAGGCTTGAGCAAGGAAAATCCTACACTAAAAAAATGTTTTTGTGCTACTTCTATTACTTTGGACCCATGCCACTGCCATACTAGCTCAACTCCCAGGCCCATCGACAAATGCACAGCTCAAACACACAGAGATAAATAATGATGGCATTCAAGAGAGTCCATCACGGATACCTAAGTTGCCTGGTACCTCACTGCTTGTCATATAGTAGGATAAAATAATCGTATTTCGCGTTACTATGAGTGCTCAGTGGACAATATATATAACATGTAGAGTAAAAAAGATATGCAACAAGTGTACAACCTCTTTGGCGAAGCCATGTCGATCTCAACGTGATTGGGTTGGCCGGTGAGGATGCTCCGGCTGACTTTGCTGTCAGAGGAGGGGAAGAAGATCTTAGGCGTCTGGAGATGGAGCCCGAGGTACTGCTCCGCTGTGATGGAGGGTTTCGTCGTTGGAGCATCTCCGGTGAGTTGTACGACCCCGAGGCTGAAGCAGGACAAGAGAGACAACGAACAACGTTAACCTGAATGGAATTCTAATAGCATCTCCAATACATGACATAAAATACATAACCACAAAGTGCTAGATGTAAAATACATCAGCCGCTCATCTCTGAATTTAACTGTCGAAACTGAACTTAACTGTCGAAACTGAACTTAACCGTCGAAACTGAACTTAACTGTTGAAACTGAATTTTGCTGTCAAAACTGAATTTTGCTGTCGAAACTGAACGCACTAGCAAGGTGAGGCTACACGTCGGTCGACTGACTTTTTCATCTCTGGTCAGTCGATTTTGCAGCCGTTGGATACGAAATCAAGGGCCTACGGTTCATCTTCAACCTCCACCCCCCTGAGCCGCCAGCCACCACCGGCCAAACAGCAGCCCCCCACCGCCCGCGGCTGGCGGTGCGCCGCCCCGCCCGCCCCGAAAACACTCCCCACCGCCGGTCCGCCGCCGCCCCGGCCATCCCTCTAGCCCCCCCCCCCCGTGCTGAGCTTTTTCTCCGGCGATCCCCACGCCCCGCCCCGCCAACGCCCCGCCACCGCCGGCGACCACCGCCCCCATCCTGAACCCTAAGATAGATAGTGGGGTACCTCTCCGGCAAGCCCCCCTCCCCGCTGCAGCTGGTTCTTCCTTCACCCCGATGAGCCCCCCACCCCCTGAAAATTGGCTGACCCAAAAGTCGATTCAGTCGACTGAAGTGTAGCTAAATCGGAGCAGCATCGCAAGCAAGAGCAAGAGCGAGAGCAACAGCGCGAGCAAGAGGAATAGCAAGAGCAGACCAGGCAGGGGACCGAGAGCAAGAGCAGAGCAGTAGCGCGAGCGAGAGCTAAAGCAGCAGCAGCTCCTACAGATGTGGACGTCGCCGCCGAGGGAGCGACGCCATGGAGGAAGTGGCCGGCGACGCCGTCATGGATGGAGCCGCGCCGTGTCGGCTCGGGACCGAGCACCGACAGCACCGTGAGATCGAATCAAGAAGAAAATGCGGCGATTGGTGTACAACCTCTTTGGTGGCGCCGATTAGGCCGCAGCTTCATCCGAGGAAACGGTGATGATGATGCTCTTCCAGTGGTGCAGGTGAAGACGGCGGTGTGGGAATGGAGGTGTTGCGAAAGACGAGGGTAACGTCGAGGCAGATCCTTGGAGGTGGAGGACGGGGTGGCTGAATCAGCGGGACGATGAGATCGAAGATGGATCATCATCCGGTACGGTGGATGAGGGACGTCGAGGTGTTGCTGTGGACGACGTCGTTGGGGAAGAGGCTCCGGCTGGGTGGCGGACGGAGCAGGGTGTGGGGTTTCGTCGCGGGTTTTCGCGGCCTCGGTGTACGAATGGGTGGGCGGATGGGATGGCAGTGGGGAACCATGGCTTAGAGACGCGCTTGTCCGAAATGTGGGGTAAGTTATGAAAGTACCCCCACCGATTTGAGGCGGTTCTTTGGGTTCAGGGGTACCACGGGCATTTCGCATGTCGGGATTTCACAAGAGGTGGGAGTTTTCGCGCGCGTTGTAATTTCGGAATAGCAAGGCGCGGGTTGAGATGGAAGGAGTTGTCGGAGCACAAAGAGACAAAGATATATCTTAAATATTTCGGGCTAACAAGGCGCGGGTTGAAGAGGCGGGAGTTTCACAGCACGATAGACAGAGACGCTAGCTTGAATTTTCGGCATAACAAGGCGCGGCTTGAAATTTCGGAAGAACAAGCTTAACATGTACCAAAAAAGACGATTTGCACCTCAACACGCACAACACACACACAAACACCATTTATACTAGAGTAAGGTACACGTGCATTGCATGCATGAGATTTGGAAACCAAATTATGAATAAATACCACATTATAGCATGCAAGCTTTGAGTCATATATGCATGATGTAGATGTTCGTTTAATTCTTATAGTTCATTTCATTCAAAATCATCTAGTTTTTATAAGAAAGCTAATCTATTTTAAGATTCATGGAATTGTGCGTCATAAGACATAAAGTAAAAATAAATAATGGCAAATCATGTAGAAAAACATTTGGGTAATTCTGATACAGAAGATTCTAGAACAAGTAAGAAGTGCTTGTGTTTTGATGTTTGTGAATTATGCTTAAGTTCAACCATGGAGTCTTCTAGATTATACATGTGGCAGAATCTGGTGGAATCTAGATGATATCCAACGGCCAGTAGAGCTCAAATTTGCCATCTTTGGACCATCGGATTCGCCTCATCCAATGACCATCTTTCAAAGTTAAAGTTACCCGCACACAATATAAAAAATTTATAAAATAATATATATATAGGGGTATAGATATAGATATGTGATGCGAAAGCCGCCCATCATCTCCAATTAGAATAGTGTGTCCATGCACGGATGCGACGTGGCCAAATGATGTCTGCTATCAGTATCTCAAATTCAAATCAATGTGACCTTGTTCAATGTGTATACATTACAACATGCTCGTTTCCAAACCACACCGCGCAGATCTCCGTTATATTCATGCATGCATGGGTTTCAAACATCAGGATCTCTTATTCAAATATTTGAATTCAACTTTACATTTATTATGACCTCACCTATTATTTTACACCCACACAGTAGTCTTCTCTTTATAATTGTACCACTAACTTTCTCTCGTGCATGCATGCACACAAACTACCAGTCGGCATTATCCATTGCACGCATGCAATCTTTTTCTTCAGGTCGGTCTCCCATGAAGGCACACACCCACAAACATCCCCCTCTCCATCATATCGGGCATTCTTTATCTCTCATGCATGCATGCGCAATGATCGATTATCCTTTATGTATGTGTGTGTATATAGCTAGGTCTTTCATAGTTTTCCACACAAACCGATCAATCGATATATCCAGTGAGGTCTCACCCTCTTTCCCACGTCCACATCGATCAATCTGTACCTCTCTATATAGGATTAACATATATAGCTAATACACCCACATTAATTATATATCCAATGTCCCCCTCTCATCATCCATGCCTCCCGCTTCATCTCTCAGATGCGTGCACAATGGCGAAGACAGGGGGCAGTAAGGGCCCTGCCCCCCTCCCCCCTAACATCACTATATATCGAGGCTAATATGAATGTGATCATTAGACAATTGCTGCTAAAAATGGTTTAAGTTCATGGATTGACCCTCCTCGTAAAGGATTAGCAATGCTTGGCCCCCTAGCTCATTTATTTTTCATGGCTCCGCCACTGCGCGCAACAGCGCACGTGTTCGCCCCCTCTCTCTAAATATCGATCTCGCACTTGTGCATTCCTTCATAGTCTCCCTCCACTCGTCCCCTCGCACCATATTCTAGCCCCCCACCGGATTTTGCCACATGTAAAATCTAGCAGACTCCATGGTTGAACTTAAGCATAATGCACAAACCTCAAAACAACAGTGGTTCTCTTTTGTTCTAGAATCTTCCGTATCATAACTGCCCAAACTTTTTTTCTAGTTGAATTGCCATTATTTGGTTTTACTTTATGCTTTACAACGCACAATTCCATGAATCATAAAATAGATTAAGGGCTTCTTTGATTCAAAGGATTCTCAAAGGAACTTTGGAGGATTCTAATCATTAGGAAAATTTCCTATCTTGGTTGTTTTATTCGTAGGATTGTAAACCATAGGAATTTTTCCATATGAATCATTTGCACTAGATTTCATAGGAAACATCCCATCCACTCAAATCTCTTTGAAAGAATTCTGTGTTTTTTGTATGCACAATCAAACACTCGTACAATCCTGTAGGATTCAAGATGACATTCCACTATAATCCCATGTTTTTCCTATTCCCCCATTTTTAGTTTTTTTTATAAAAACTAATTGATTTTGAATGAGATGAACTATAAGAATTAAACGAAGGGCTACATCAGGCATATATGACTCAGAGCTTACATGCTATAGTGTGGTATTTATTCATAATTTGGTTGCAAAATCTGATGCGTGCAATGCACGTGTACCTTACTACTACTTCGAGTATGTGCAAAACACATAAATTAGAATACCAATGGCACGCTACACAGTGTCTCTCTTACAGTTCATGAAGCCACGTGGCACATGTGGAGGTGTTGTCGCGACCTCCTTGCGTGGATTGATCACAGTGACATGCTGCTGGTTCCAGAAGAATGTACTCGTCCTCCCTGAGCCATACTGGCGGTACATGCACGAAGCGAAGATGTGCACGCACCCGCCACGCACGCACTCATTCCCTCGCACACACACGCGAGTACATGGGCGGGCGCATTTTGTACCAAGACCCACCCCATGTGATAATTTGACACGTGTAAAGTCGTTCACTTCATTGATGGTCAATTAATACGGTGCATGCAAATTGAGTGGACGTGAGGGTGGAAGAAAGACATTATTACTCCACCGCGCGCATGCGAGTAGTTAAATCGTGGGTTGCTAGTAGTACTTCCATTGGTCTCCTTCGTATTTTGTGCCAATTTTTGACAGTAACATAATATTTACGCATTTGAGCAGTGTAGTACTTAAAATTTATGTTCCGCTAAACTCATCGGGAGCCGTTCCGGGCCTCGAAACCAAAACCATCAATTAATCTTTACCTTGTTCCCATCACATTCGAAAGCCTGCTCACACCTACTAGTATGTACCAAACCTGAACGTGTTCCCACTATGCAGGTATTAGTACTAGTGCTAGTACTTAGGTTATAAAGAGGGGAACTACCTAACCGAAAATTACTCTACCTTTCCTCCTCATAAGTGCTTCTTCTTCGTACATCGTTGCCATGTCCGGTGAGCAGAGCTCTAGGTCGAGAACTACTCGTAACAAGGGAGCGGCAACCAAGGCTGCGGAAAAAAAAGAGGGCTCGCCGCCACGCAGAGACCTCGAAAGATCTCTCACGGGCAGGCGATGGCTCCAAGGAGCGCCCTAGCCGCGGAGGCGAACACGCCGAGCCGGCTGAGCTGGAGTCGTTATCCCTCGACGACAGGCCCAATCATGTCAATAAGTAGAAGGAGTTCATCCAAGGCTTGATGGAGTTGTTGAAGGAGAGCCTCGATGACATGCCCGCTGAGCTCAGTCAGCAGGGGGAGTTGACCGCCGGCTTGGTGATGCTGCTGAAGAAGAGCATTGCCTCAGAGAAGAAGGCGACCGGTGAAATCCTGCGACTTCAGGAGGACAATGCGAAGCTCTGCCAGGAGATCGACCTGTTGAAGGAGAATAAAGCCGGCTGGAAGAAGCTGCATGAGAATAGTAGTTCCTCGATGAAGATGCTGCAGGCCCTCGTCATGGAACAGAAGGAGGAGTTGGCAAAGCTCTGCATTGAGCACCCGACTGCTGTCAAGGTACGTAATGCGACCGTGGAACAAATGATGAAGGCTCGTGTCGAGAAATCCCGCATCATGGATAGAATGAAGATGATGGCGGAGGAGACGCGCAAGGAGATGGATGTCGTGGAGGTGATGAAGAAGCAGTTACTACTCTGCGGCGAATTAGATCATTTGGGGTGATAATCTTCCTTCTTCTTTTGCTCTTGTGTTTCATCTTTTGCTTCGGGTGTTTCGCCGCACGTGTCACGTTCTCCGCGAGGCATGAATGGAACAATGTTTTTTGGAGGGAATGAATAGAACAATGCTAACAATGAGATGACTAGCAAATTAGATCATTTTTATCACCATATGGCACTGGGCTGCCGTGTTTCGTGGTCCTCCGTCGCAGTACTACTCCAGTGGAAAACTTGAGTATACCGCACGGTTCTTTGCTCCTCCTCGATCAGGTCGTCGGTGCATTTATACGAGCAGTCAAATCACAAGGCCCCGCCTTCCAGCAGTAATGAGCCGTCAAATCACAAAGGCCCTCGCCTCTCGTGAAACCGACCAAGCTAGACTGCCCCGCCCTCTAGCCTTTTAAAAAGTGTATACTTTTGTACAGCAGTAGTATCGATGGATTGCGCCATGGAGCAAAACTTGAAATTAAAAAAGGTGGTGGTACATATAGAGAGCGCTCGTCGCCAAAATATGCATATAGTACTATTAAAAATGATGTGTCCCATCAACTCGCAGAACGAGGAGAGGCTTGCTTAGTACGCCGTCTCCCCCGCCCACGGGCGCGGTGGCTCGCATGGGTGCTTAGATGAGGTGCTAAGCGTATTAAATAGCTTAGTAACTATACTCACCAATGCATAGGTGCTTAGCTTATGGTTGCTAAGCTTGCTTTATTTAATGATTTAGCAACTAAAGTTCTTCATGTATTGGTGGGCTTTCTTTCTTTAAATGTTTTGCCTAGGTTCACCCGCTTAGCATTGTTTCTTCCTGGGGTTACCACACTCATCTCTCTCCTCTTAAATAACTTGCCACATCAGATTTTTTGCCTACGTGGAAGGCTTAGCACCTGTACAAGGTGGAGCATTGGGAGGAGTCTACTACTACTGTACGCCTTTACGCCCGCTCCCTCGCCCATGCGCGCGGTGGCTCGCAGCACGAGGAGAAAATTTTACTACTCCCTCCGTTTACTCCTCGTCCCTACTACGTACTTTGGTTAGTACTCCATCCATTTACTTATACAAGGCCAATATAAAAAAATACATTTTGCATCTATACAAGGCCACAAATAGTAATCGAGACAAAAGTTACTACTCCCTCCTTTCCAGTTTATGGCTCAATTTCAAAATCTCTCCAACCAAGATAGACGGTGAGTGGTCAAATTAATTTCGTAGTTTGCACAAGTAATTAGTATGCTCATTTTTCTCAAGAAGTTATGTTTACCGAGGCATTAATTAGAACGAATGCATGAATGACCACTAAATTTCCATGAACTTGTACATGCATTGGTTAGTTCGAATGTTTTTTAGATGATTCCTATAAACCCTAGTGGGTACATACTCCGTAAAAACAGATTTTTCCAAAACTAAGTCGCTCCCTTTCATGAATTCTGTAGTATACTCCTCCATCAACGCTCCCTTTCATGAATTTTGTACTTCCTGTCACCAACATGTGGGACATATAGCAACCAGGTCGACGTGTCAAGCACCAAATAACAGTGTCGAACAGCAGGGGGACGCACCCCACTCGTACCGGCTCAGTAGTAGTAATGAGCAATGAGATGTCAAATCACAATGCCGCACCTTCCCAGACGGACAAAGCAACCATTATTTCAAACTTCGGTTCGCCATCATCTCAAACCACGTAGTATTGCGTCTGCCTCAAGAGGGACACGCGCATCGCCTTGGTACATCATGACATGTGGGACCGCATGACAGGCCATGCTCCCCCGCCGATCGCTCGGTAAAATCACCTCATTTTTACTATACTTCCTCCGTATCGGTTTAGTACATGGCATGCATGTCGTTCTAGGTTGATAATTTAACTGGCTATATATCTGATGAACAGTACTCTAGCCTTTTAAAAAATGTATACTTTTGTACAGTAGTACTATCGATGGATTGCGCCATGGAGCAAAAATTGAAATTAAAAAAGGTGGTACATATAGAGAGCGCTCGTCGCGAAATTATGCATATAGTACTATTAAAAAAACTAGTACGTGCTTAATTGGGGTGCTAAATTCTATTAAAGAAATACTAGTAGTATGTACATACTGAAGAGTTAAAGTAACGAGAAGAAACATAAAATAGTTCTGCTGGGGGCTCAGCACAACACACCCCTCAAATTAAACTAAGCACACCTGAAATTAAACTATGCAACTAATCCGATAGACACTGCATTAGAAGTTTAGAACCACCATGAGCAACGACACTGCCACCTTACTCGGAGTCCTCGTCCACGTCCTCGACTTCGTCCTTGTCCCTATTCCTCTTGGCCGATACTTCTTTGCTTGAACCGCACTCTAGCTTGGCTGTTGCTCTTCATCCAACCCTTGAAGATATTGAAACAAAGGTAGCCATCCATTGCAGTGTAGTGGATGTGGTCTATATCTAGTACATTCCGTTGCCATGCATGACGATGAAACGTGTAATGAGGTTTCTCTAGTTTACGGTACGAAGGATGAACCATGGCTCCTGCCAGGGTCAGCATTGAAGGCTGACGAGAGGGCACCAGCCGATTCTTCTGGAGGTCGAAGGGGTTGCCTACAATGAGGCCTATCCGACCCAGGACTTCTTTGTCGTTCTTAAAGTCTACAATAATGAATTTCACTGTTTTGTCCTTGAGGAAGTTCTTAAAATCCTGGCACTCCACGTCGGCATGGTATATGTGGTAGACCAAGCAAACGTTATGTACGCAAACCTGGATCATGGCGGGCTTCTTCCTCTCTTCATCCTTTAGATCCTTCTCTCGTCCCAGGACTATGGTGTACTCAACATCTAGCCTAGCGACCCACTCATCATCTGAGTTTTCGGACATGCGTCTGAAGCGAGAAAGGCATCCTTTCACCATCGCGGAAGAACAGGTGTAGATGACGTCGAAACTCATCGCCGGTGATGGTTCTAACCTTGTACTCACCGCTGATCGTGGAGATTTGGGATGCCATGGATTTGGGAGGAGGGTTAGGTTTAGTGGAACTGCCGTAATGTGAATGGACGGGACGACTAGGAGCGAACCGCCGTAGTATTGAAGGACGTGCGGGGACGAGTAGGAGCGAACTGCCAGCATGCGAACGGCAGGGTAGTGGCTTTCCATTCTCCCATGATACGGGCTTCCGAGAGCCCTTGGATCTGAGATCGAACGGTTGCATGGCGTGATTCTAGACCTATGGGCGAATATCCTATCCTGGAGGGTTATTCTGCAAATTTTCAGCAACTTAGCATGCGACCGTTTGATCTCAGATCCAAGGGCTCCCTGCAGCCTGTATCATGGTCGCGCCTACCACGACCGTCGCGTCGCTCGCGCGGTCACGCCCTTGGAGATTTAACACGGTGTGTTAGGCTATCTGATGTTGGCATGTCATACATAGTCATCACTTAGTCACTCATACTACAACAAGGTTGGCTATAAGGTTGGCTATAAGTGTATTTTTTTACTCCTCTCTATCTCTTTCTTCGTACTCCCTCCGTCCCATAATATAAGAACGTTTTTGACACTAGTGTAGTGCCAAAAACGTTCTTATATTATGGGACACAGGGAGTACTAGTATTTATTGCATTTGCCAAGGAGTGACCTCTTCCAATGAAATGGTGTTGCTAAGTTTGCTTCATTTAATTAGCTATAGACTCAAAATTGTCTTTTCACCTAGGTACACGCGCTTAGCACCATTTCTTCCTTGGGTCACCAAACTAGTCTCTCTCTTCTTGATTAACTTGCCACATCAGACTTTATGCCTATGTGGCAAGCCTAAGCACCTGTAGGAGCAAGTAAAAGAAAGTACAATAGTGCGCTTTACATGCATTTTTGCATATGTGGAGGAAAGAGAGGCAAGGAAAAAGTGGAGAAGTGGGCTCTCATGCAAGAGCCAACCTCTACTACATGGTGGAGCATTGGGAGAGGCACCTGTATAGAGGTGGTCAGGAATCGGGAGACTCACGCCGGTCGTAGCGCCGCAGTTAAAATGATAATGGCAAGTCAAATCATGGGGCCCCACCTGTCCAGCAGTAACTCGTTGTCAAATCACACAGCCCTACGTTTGCAGCAGCCTACTCCCTCGTCTTCAAGCGTCTCTGTCGAACCGACTAGGTGGAACTGCCCTGCCGCCTACCGCGCAGGAAAAGCCCCGCCCTTGACTTTTAAATAGTATACAATATACTAATTTTGTATCCATGGATTGCACCCGCGCCATGGAGCAAAGCGTCTAGAAAACGGCGGTACACATGTGCGGACTATACAGCACACACACGTCGCGTTCGCGTCGCACCCCAGACGGTCGGTCGGTCTGGCATGCTGCTCTCCGAATAGAACGCGCGTCGTATTGCGTTTGCACACACATGTGGGACGGGAATTGAGAACCGACCATAGGCACACTCCCCGGCCCCGCAAGTCGGTGACTTAATAGAAGAGGGAGACGAGCGATAGTACTAGAGAAGTGTTGTACTACGTTGGTGCCTGGACGATCCCTGCAAGACACGGAAGATCAGTTCATCCATGCATGTGATCAGACTCTAGCAGACACGCCTGGATTGGCTATCGTCTACATATCGTGCAGGCTGTGTTGTACATGACTGTAGTTGTGGTGAGAAATCTAAAAAAAGATTTCTTGTCATCTCGCAAAATTAGGTGTCATGTGCTTTGAATCACTGCGAGGGTTAAACAGCGACAACTGAGTTGGGATAGTCATTGGGGGCACATGCACGAACAATGACTACTCGACTGCCATCTAGGTCAAGCCGGTTATGTTAATTAGGACATCTATCGATGGACCCCTTTTCTACGAGTTTATCTTTAATTTGAGCTTTGTTCCTCGTCTAGTTCGTCCGTCGGGATTTCTGTTGTCTCCTTTGGGCAGTGAGGTTATGATTTCTTGTCATGTGGCATTTTTTCGTCCTATATGTTATAATCTGGCGCTTCAGATCAAAATGACGACAACCGCGCCTCCGGGCCACTTGCATGAAGACTTCTCGACAGTCGAGGTCAAGCCAGCTCCGGTAGAGAAAAGAAAACTAGCACTACTCCACTATATAGGCTGGAGCCTCCGCGCTTGATTGCTAGTGTTGCTCTCTTCACACTGTCTCGGCCTCTCCAGATCTAAACATGACAGCGGTGGCCACACTTTCTCTCTCTCTCTCTCTCTCTCTCTCTCTCTCTCTCTCTCTCTCTCTCTGCTCACTGCTGGTCACAGATCCAGTCGGATCCTCTCCGCCGAGGCAGGTGAGTAGGTGCAACGTTCACGCGGTCGTCCTCGGCGACGGCTCTTACCCACAGCTGGGCGCATCCCGATCAGCCTACCTTGCCGTTCTCTCCCAAGCACCGCTGGCAAGGGAGGGCCTCCGACCCCTTCTTCCCCGCTGCCGTAGTGTGGGCAGATCGGGCCTCCCGTCGCCCACCTAGCGACATCCCGGCGACCATCAGGTATAACTTCCTTCGAAACCGGCCTTGCTCTACTTCCCGAGCTCCTGATGTCGCTGCATTTGTATCTTTTACTATTTCTCAGGCCCCCTCGTACATAGGATCGATTGGCTGTTCGAAAACCACCTATTTTTTTACGTTTAAGAGGTAAAACTAGTTCATGCACTCGAATCTAGTACTACTTGGTTCAAACAAGGAATAAAGGGGGTGGGGTGGGGGAGGATTTGTTACCTGAATCTAGGACTTGGTCGAAAGAGGAAATAATGGGGGCGAAAAGTAGTAGACACTGGCTATCCAACTGGTCTCTAGGTCTAATAGGAAAGTAAAGGGAAACGCAGTACAAACTCAATATAAACCCGATCTATTGGTTGAAAAAGGAAAGAAAGTGGGGACTGGGGGACAAGTCAACAGAGTAAGTCCATCACTAGATTTGCTAGCCTCACATAGTATAAGGTGGCTATACCGAACAAAAATGGGACCAACCCAGATATCCTGTTCTGATGTTTGTTGCCCCGAGCCACTCTTATGTAATGCCACTGGTAAAATGTAGCAGTCGCACTGTTAAAAGTAAGGACACGTTAAACCAATGTTGTTTTCAATGTAATGCGTCCAGTAATGTGAATCAATGGCACTTCTTTACACATCTTCCCATTAAGATAAGTTGGTTCTTTTTGTTAGAAATGCAACTGTCCTGGTCCGCCTACTCTCCCGTGCCCAAAGTAATGTCGTATTTAACGGTTGTCATAGTTAATCCTAATGCCCACACTAACATCTAGCAATGCCTGTGCTTTAGAGATTGCTACTGTCCTTGTAGGGTTGCCATTCAGATAAGGAACATGCTTCTTTTCATTTGATGCATGTTTCATCACTTGTTAGTCACCCTCCTTTCAACCTTGTTTGTGCAAACAGAGATATACATTTCACACTCGATCTTAGTTGAACTGCACAAATGATAACCAAATTATAGTTGAGCATTCCAGGAGCTTCACAACCAACCTTGATGTTGCTCAATTTTATTGCAACTAATGAAGAAGAAGCTCTGTGGGTTTCGTTTTCTGATGGAAATGGAACCAGGGCTGGAGCCCTTTTCTTAAAAAAAATTGAAGAAGAAGCTGCTAGCTCACGGGACATTGCTTGATTTTAGGTGAACTGCACCAAAAGGTCCCATGAATTGAATCATCCATGTTGGTGACAAAAAGAGCCAGCTTCAGCATCCCAGTCTAAGCACCCCCGGCCTCCATCCTTGCGACGCATGATACACCTCGTTTGTCACCTGCTCGACCCTAGTGTCACTGATAAAATGAAGTAATAATACAGTTAAAATAGAGTGAGTGTCATCTCTATCATTTCATTTCCAATGTTGATAAAGATAGTGCTTCTCTTTATTAATGTATGTTTCATAAACTAGTCCCATTGTTAATGTTTAAGTCTTTCTGCAAACTGGGGTGCTTAATTTTAGTTGATATGTACAAAAATAGAGATTTATATGTCTCAAGGCGCCTCCTTGTACTACCGATGTACACTGATGTTCATCACTAGGAGAAGGTGTATCTGGGAGACTTGGGACGATGTCCAGTATGAGGCGTACCGTATGAGGCGTTGCAGGGCCCATCTCGCCCTCGCAGCATGGCATACTATGATACTGTCGCAATATTTTGTTCTATTTATTTTGTGTGTTTCATCAACTAGTGCCACTATAATGTAATCACGCTTTTTCATTATCTGTGCAAACAGGGTTATTCAGCTGCATTTTGGTGGAACTGCACAAATGTACGTATGGAACCGGCATATATGCAGAGTGCGAGGTGTGCCAAGTAAAACATTACTGACACCAACCGTGCTGCATGCACGCACTGGCATCCACCACCACCAGTGGGATGTGTGGCGCTCTCTGTTGACGGATCTTTCTCGGTAGCAAATCATCTAACTAAATACTAGTAGCTTATATTGGCAGTTTTCTAGGGAGTACTCTTTTCTGAAAGAAGCACCAATCTATTTTTCTTTATTTGTACACTATGTCACAACTTTGACCCAAAGGTCCAGAGCTATTTTAGGGTGATTGGCGTAGTACTCGGAGACTGATTGTAAGCATGATTTTCATTAGCTGTCACACTGATTGTAAGCATGAGCAGGTGGAAGATTAGGTTAGTGCGAAGCTTACCTTAAACCCTACAGCCGCCGTTGAAATGATGCGAGCGTCGAGGGAACCGTGGAGAACGGCGGGGAAGCGACGTCGCGCCATCCGGCCTCCTCTTGCGGTGGGAGAACAGATACTCCCATGGCTCCGGCTGGCTCTGCACCCTCACGAACGGCACACCATACTCGATCGATTCGTTATCCTCTGGGTGCTCGACCTTCGACCTGTACGCCCACCACCTCCGCCTGACTATCGCCTCGGGCGAATCTGTCTGCTCCATTGCCCAGAGGACATACTCCATGAACTCGGAGGACTGCGGCATGACTGCCGCCGAGGAGTACATGTACATCGCCGCCCTTATTGCCGCCGTCTCGCTCTTTCGCATACATTGCCACATGGCCCGCACCGTCCTCGAAATCTCCCACTCATTGTCAAATCAACTAAGGATCTCCTTCAACCTGGCTAACTTTGCCTGGTCTCCGCTGGCGATCTGCCTCATTCGCTGCTGCATCCTCTCCATAGATGTCCTTCTGAGTAGTCCGATGCGAGCTTTGGAAGATGGGAGGAGAGACGATGGTCTTGCAATAGAGAAGAGGGAGAGGCGAGCCGGTGGTTTTGGAATGGAGATGATGGAGAGGAGAGGAGGTGGTTTTGCAATGGAGAAGATCAGAAGGGGGATAGGCAAGACGGTGGTTTTGGAATGGAGATGATAGAGAGGAGAGGAGGTGGTTTTGCAATGGAGAAGATCAGAAGAGGGAGAGGCGAGACGGTGGTTTTGGAATGGAGATGACGGAGAGGAGAGGAGGTGGTTTTGCAATGGAGAAGATCAGAAGAAGGAGAGGCGAGACGGCGGTTTTGGAATGGAGATGATGGAGAGGAGAGGAGGTGGTTTTGCAATGGAGAAGAGGGAGAGGAGTGTGCAGCAGTGATTTAGGATTGGACGAGAGGGCTGGCGTGCTGTGACTGGATCAAAATCAAAATCAATTTACCCTTCAATTAAGAAAGCGACCCCACATTAACTAGTCTCCCTTTTATTCTGGGTCATAATTGACCATGATTTTCCCACATAAATTATATGTTATACGTTGCAAAAATAATATAATTTGAAAGTACATTCAGATACGAACCAAACGATACAATTTTTGGTGACATGCATTCATATTTTGCTTGTCAAATACAGTACGTGGTCAAACTTTGACCCAAAATACGCAAAACAACAAAAAATACTTCCAAGACCAGCACCGCTCTTCTTCTCTTCTCCTCTTAAACCACCGCCGCTCCTCTCCTGTTCCAATCTAAATGCAGCGCCGCTCCTCTCCTCTTCCACTTCAAAACCACCGCCCCTCCTCTCCTGTTCCAGTCCAAAACCAGCGTCGCTCCTCTCCCGTTCTAATCCAAAACCAGCGCTACTCCTCTCCTCTTCCATTCAAAAACCACCGCCGGCGAGTGAAGGTGTTGTGGAGAAGTAGATCGATGGAGGAGTACAACTGATACGTGAGGATCGCAGACGGCGACCCTATGAAGCTAGCTAGGATGTTGGAGATACAGTCTTGGTTTGAAAACAAGGACCAACTAGCGGCGACGGTGACATCCATGGCCAAATATCTGCAACAAAGCGAAAAGGCGGCGATACTCCCGGAGGGAGTCGCGTCGGAGTACATAGAGCTGCTCCTCTGGGCCATGGAGCAAACAGATTCACCGAATCCGACCGTGAGGGAGCGGTGGTGGGAGTATCAATCCCAGATGGACCATCCACCAGAGATTGAAGGATCGAGCATCTACAGGGTGCCGTTTGTGAGGGTGTCCTGCCAGAGCAAGCCGGTGGAGTCTTCGTTGACCGAACCCAACTGCAAGAGGAGAAAAGCAGTTGGCCCGACGACGCTTCCCCGCCATCGTCTCACTCGCCGTTCAAATCGTCTCACGGGGCGGCTGTCTGCCGCCGAGGAATAGGAGGGGGCTGCCCCCCAGCCCAATAGTCGGGCAGGTTGTGAATTGTCGGGAGGAGCTTAGGGTTGTCAGTATTTGCAGGTTGTGAATTGTGTTTTGTGTTGTGTATTTTGAGAGTACTTTCAGATATGAATGTCTTTTGAATTTCAGATTTGCAGTATTGAGCATATGAAGTATTTTATGAATTCTAGAGATCTATTTTTAGCACTCAAAAAATGTAGTTTCATAGGAGTATAAAAGTGCAGACAATGTGATTCTCAGAGAAGAAACTGCAAGTTTCAGTTTCAGATAAGAAACTGCAAGTTCAGTTTAAGATAAGAAACTGTAACTTTTAGAGGCAGAGCATTTATATTAACACGACCTTTTCAAACAGGGTTAACATCATGTTGGAAGTTTTATTCATGGTCGAAAATGGAACTACCAGCCAGTTAACATCATGCTGATCAACATTCATGCATAGCACATCTTCATATGATGCACAGTCAAAATGTCCACACAATGTCGAGTGTGCGAAACACAGAGAAAATGAGGGACGAAGTTTTGGCAAGGGTTGGACATGGTTTTGGGCTGCCCCGTCTAGCCTTTCATTTTTAACATGCGTAGCCCACGACCTCGGATGCTAGGTCCATAAAATAAAATCTCGGATGGGAGGTCCATAGGCCTGTTTGTATTTTCTTTGGGCCGTCATGTATCGACCGGCCTATGGACCTCCCATACGAGGTTTTATTTTTGGCAGCCCAATTTATGTATTTTTTTGAAGAAAACGCAGAGGTCTGTTCTATTTTTTATATAAGAATAGGAACGCCAGGTCCAACTTATGTTTCCCTTCTAACTATATTATATTTATTTAAATTATTTTATATGTTATTATATATTATTTTTATTGTCATCATATATTTAACAGATACTTACATATGTAAGAAAACAATATCCCACATCTTATTAACTTATAAAAATAATTTCTTAACAAATAAAATCCTGGATTGTCTTGGCACGAAAATCCTAGTGATTGTGTACAAAAGCTTGGTAAGATTTAAGGATGAATGTAATAATATCACTTATTATTTAAATATATTTATAACAAAATGCTCAGCCCCTTTTTATTTTTTGATAACATTGCTGGCCCAACCCAACATTATAATTAGAATCAGCCCAGCAAAATCGTGTATTTCAAGAAAGTGCAAATGGCCTGTAATTTTTTAGGAAATAAAATAAATGGGCCGCATGGATGCTACATTATTTGTTCACCCAGCCCAGCTAATGGCTGTAATTCAAAAAAAGATCAAATTGACTATAAATTCTATCGCACAAAAAAAGACTGTAATTCTGAAAAAATGGGTTGAATACGTGCCACATTTTTGGAGGCTGAAATGTGGGCCAATAGGTCGAAGCCAACGCAAGTCGTTGTCAATTTAGTCAACAAATGATTCTGACATGTTAGCAGTTGGATTTACATCCAACGACTGGCATCCATCTTCAATCTCTCGTCTTCTTCCTCCAGCGCCGCCGGGACCACCTCCCGCCTCCTGCTGCTAGCAGCTCTGCTTAGCACGCTTCGCTATGAAGCGCTACTCCACCATTGGCCAGGCCATCCCTCCACCCCTCCACACATCCTGTTCTTCTCCACCGACTACCGAACCACACCGCACTAGAACCAGTTAACCCTCGTACACCTCTTCGTCTACGACTCTACTCCCGCGTCTTCCCATCTCCGGCTCGTTGCTGTCCGGGGCCTCGCCATCGTACACCACCTTGGATGCGCTCGGCACGGCGTGGTCAACGAACGACACCATCGGAAGTAGACTGTGCGTGGAGAGGCTGATAGCTGGGTCCACGGCCGCACACAAGGAAATGCCTCCTTATTACGCGCAAAATAATGATTCCTCCACCTGACATCTGGGACCCACCGGAAGGGCCTCTGTTTTTCGCGAAAATAACGTGCCCCCCTGACTGCTGGGACCCACCAGCTACACCTTCGCACGCAAGGAAGTGCGTCCGGGCAAAAAAAAAATTCGCCCCCTGACTGCTGGGACCCACCAGCTACATCTTCGCACACAAGGAAGCACGTTCGGGCAAAAAAAAACGATTCGCCCCCTGACTGTTGGGACCCACCAGCTACATCTTCGCACGCAAGGAAGTGCCTGACAGTCGGGACCCACCTGGTCGAAGCATACGTAGCGTTGTCATTCTGGTCGCGAACGTGTACGTACATATTGGTCGATGTAGAGGCGTGCACGTGTCGTAGTAGAGGCGCGCATGTAGCATGTACACGTATGTACAGCGGCCGGGGTGCAGGAAATAAAATACGGCCACGTATGTGTACATACGGGCGGGGTCTCGAACGCCTACTCGCGCATACGTATGGCCAGGGCTCGTGTACATGGCTGGGTCGGAACGAAGAAACAACATCGTCATCGTGTTCATGGGGAGGCAACAGTATGCGTCGTGTTCATGGGGAGGCAACGGAATGCGTCGTGTTCATCGGGAAGCAACGGAACACGTGGGAGCCAACCGGCTGGGTCGGAACGGAATGCGTTGTCTTGTTCATCGGGAGGGCTTGGATGGAACAGGCGATGGAAACGAGGCCTGGTGTACCGCAGAACGGAGGAAACGGCCTTGTGTTCGACCAGCCACATTCGAAACGGGATCCTGTTGATCGGGAGGGGTGCGGCGTATCGCAAAATGGAGGAAACGGCCTTGTGTTCGACCAGCCACATTCGAAACGGGATCCTGTTGATCGGGAAGGGTGCGGCGTATTGCAAAATGGAGGAAACGGACCTCCTACGGTCGAAACGGGGGTCCTGTTGATCGGGAGGGGTGTGGCGTACCGCAAAACGGACGAAACGGACCTCCTACGGTCGAAACGGGGGTCCTGTTGATCGGCAAGGGTGTGGCATACCGAAAAACGGACGAAACGGACTTGTATTGGAGCGCTACGGTCGAAACGGGGGTCCTGTTCATCGGGAGGGGTGTGGCGTACCGCAAAACGGGACTCCACGGGATACTGTTTATCTCCAACGTCGACCTCCTCCAGCCTCCACGGGCTACCGTCGACCTCCTCCAGCCTCCACATGCTCCTGTTCATCCAGCCTCCACCGCGCGCTACTCCACCGGCTGCTGTTCAACCACCCCTCCATCGTCTACTGTTCATCCAGCCCTCCACACCACGGGGTCCTGTTCAACCACCCCTCCACGGGCACCCCTCCACCGTCTACTGTTCATCCAGCCCTCCACACCACGGGGTCCTGTTCAACCACCCCTCCACGAGCACCCCTCCACCGTCTACTATTCATCCAACCCTCCACCACACCACGGGGTCCTGTTCATCCAGAGGCAACGCCACTGCTCACTGTTCATCCACCCCCCCCCCCGCAACGCTCACTGTTCATCCAATCGATCGACTTGAGTTAGCAGCAGTAGCGAAGGAATTGCTCGATCGGGTTTAGTTAACCGCCATCGATCGATCGTTCGGGTTCAGTAACGCGTAGCCTGCAGTGCAATCGCTCGGGTTCAGTTAGAGCCCAACGCCTCGCTCGGGTTCAGTTAGAGCCAATGCCTCACACACACGCGCGTACGTGTACGAGAGAAACGCGCATCGCTCGGCCCCCGACCTCCCACCGTAACCGGGAACTCCCCGAAATTTTCGTCCCCCTCGCTTCTACCACGGTTTTTTCCGTCATGGACGGCCCAAAGAATGTCATGCAGCTGCGTCTCCGGCCCGCCCAGGACGAAAATCCCATTTTCTGTCATGATTTTTTGTCATAGAAGTAGGAGCCCACCACATCTATGATGATACCGGGTTTTGTCACAATTATCGTCATAGAAGTGTCATATGTATGACAGAAAAAAAATTCGTTCGGCCCAAAATTTCACGGATGTGTCTTTTTTTGTAGTGAATGGATCAATGATTGAGCATAATGGGCTAGTGATAACTTATTTTAGCATTGACATTTTGAAAGACATAGTTGCTTGTTGATATGCTTGAGTATCAAAGTCCTCATGCCAAAACTAGACTATTGCTTTGAACCATATAAAAGTCCCATGTCCATGCTACAAAGAAAAGAATATGAGATGACATGTTAGGCAACATTCCACATCAAAAATTCCGTTTTTACCATTTACCTACTCGAGGATAAGCATGGATTAAACTTGGGGATGCTGATACGTCTCTAACGTATCTATAATTTTTTATTGTTCCATGCTGTTATATTACTCTTCGATGTTTTACAATCATTTTATAGTCATTTTATATCATTTTTTGGTACTAACCTATTGACATAGTGCCAAGTGCCAGTTGCTGTTTTTTGCATGTTTTTATATCGCAGGAAATCAATACCAAACGGAGTCCAAACGCAGCGAAACTTTTTTGTGGATTTTTTTGGACTAGAAGACATCCAGTGGGCCAAAGAAGTACAGAAGAGGGAGCCCGAGGTGAGTACAAGACATCTGGGCGCACCTGGAGGCTCAGGCGCGCCCTAGTGGGTTGTGCCCACCTCGATGGCCTCCCGTACCGCCTCTTTACCCTATAAATACCCCAACATTCCAAAAACCCTAGGAGAGTCGACGAAAATCAATTCCAGCCACCGCAAATTCCAGAACCACCAGATCCAATCTAGACACCATCACGGAGGGGTTCATCATGTCCATTGGTGCCTCTCCGATGATGCGTGAGTAGTATTTTGTAGACCTACGGGTCCGTAGTTAGTAGCTAGATGGCTTCCTCTCTCTCCTTTGTTTCTCAATACAATGGTCTATTGGAGATCTATTTGATGTAACTCTTTTTGCGGTGTGTTTGTTGGGATCGGATGAACTTTGAGTTTATGATCAGTTCTATCTTTTTATCCATGAAAGTTACTTGAGTCTTCTTTGATCTCTTATATGCATGATTGCTTATAACCTCGTATTTCTTCTCCGACATTTGTTTTTTTGGCCAACTTGACCTATTTATCTTGCAATGGGAAGAGGTGCTTTGTGATGGGTTCGATCTTACGGTGCTCGATTCCAGTGACAGAAGGGGAACCGACACCTATGTATCGTTGCTATGAAGGATAACAAGATGGGGTCTATTTCTACATAAATATATCTTGTCTACATCATGTCATCCTTCTTATTGCATTACTCTGTTTCTCCATGAACTTAATACACTAGATGCATGCTGGATAGCGGTCGATGTGTGGAGTAATAGTAGTAGATGCAGGCAGGAGTCGGTCTACTAATCTTGGACGTGATGCCTATATAATGATCATTTCCTGGATATGATCATGATTATTTGAAGTTCTATCAATTTCCCAATAGTAATTTGTTTACCCACCGTTTGCTATTTTTCTCGAGAGAAGCCACTAGTGAAATCTACAACCCCCGGGTCTCTTCTTTAATATATTTTCCTTTGCGATCTATTTTTATTTGCTTTTATTTTCAGATCTATATTTCCAAAAACCCAAAAATACCTTGCTGCACTTTATTTCAATTTGCTTTTTATTCGAGTTCTATTTTTCTAATCTATCATATTTTTATCCCGTCCACGAGCCAATTTCTGTCGCCGTTAGCCGAAAGGGATTGACAACCCCTTTAATACGTCGGGTTGCAAGTATTTTTTATTTGTTTGCAGGTGCCATTCACGTAGTGTTTTGTGGTTCTCCTACTGGTTCAATAACCTTGGTCTCATCACTGAGGGAAATACCTACCGTTGGTGTGCTGCATCATCCCTTCCTCTTTGGGGAAATACCGACGTAGTTCAAGCAAGCATCAACATCACATGCAAATCATAAGTGACATGATATGGCCATCAACTTGTGCTTTTGATCTCCATATCCAAAGCACCGGCATGATCTCCATCATCACCGGCATGACATCATGATCTCCATCATCGTGCTGCCATCGGGGTTGTCATGACAACCATGCTTCTACTACTATTGCTACCGCTTAGCGATAAAGTAAAGCATTACATAGGGCTTAATGATTGACACACATGTCATACAATAATTAAAGACAACCCTATGGCTCTTGCAAGTTGCCTTATTCATTGACATGCAAGTCATGATAAATTATTACAGAACATGATCATCTCATAAATCAAATATATCTCATCATGTCTTTGACCATATCATATCACAACATACCCTGCAAAAACAAGTTAAATGTCCTCTAATTGTTGTTGCATGTTTTTCGTGGATGGGTATCTAGCAAGAACGATTCTTACCTACGCAAAGCCACAACGGTGATATGCAAGTTGCTATTTAACCTTCTACAAGGACCGCCTTTGTCGAATCCGATTCAACTAAGGTGGGAGAGACAGATACCCGCCAGCCATCTTTATGCAACAAAGTTACATGTCTCTCGATGGAACTGGTCTCATGTACATGGACATGTAAAGTTGGTCCGGGCCGCTTCATCCCACAATACCGCCAAATCTAGAAAAGACCAAGGAAGGAAGCAATCTGAATATCAACACCCACAAACTCCTTTGTGTTCTACTCGTGATGTCATCTACGCATAGACCTATCTCATGATGTCACTGTTGGGGAACGTCGCAAGGGAAACACAAATTTTCCTACGCTCACCAAGATCAATCTAGGAGATGACCATCTACGGGAGGAGAGTTTGCATTTACATACCCTTGTAGATCATTAAGCGGAAGCATTAAGAAACGTTGTTGATGTAGTCGAAAGTCTTCGCGATCCAATCACGATCCGTCCTGCGAACTCCCGATCTAGTGCCGAATGGACGGCACCTCCGTGTTCAACACACGTATGGCTTGATGACGTCATCACCTATTCGATCCAGCGAGCGATGGTGAAGTAGTAGCTCGATTCCTCCGCCAGCACGACGGCGTGATGGCAGTGGTGGTGGAGAAATCTCAGGACAGCTTCGCTAAGCACCACGGAGAAGAAGATGGACTACGAGGGAGAGGAGGAGGAGCGTCGTGGCACGAATAGATTTGTATGGGTGCGGCTGCCCTCTCTCCACCTCTATATATATAGGGGGAAGGGAGGAGGAGGGGCACCCCTAGATCCAATCTAGGGGGTGGCGGCCAACAAGGGGAAACCCTAGATGGGTTTTGCCCACTCACCCCTTATGAGACTTCGCCCCCAAGGCAAAGGGGTGGGCTGCCCTAGGGAGGCGCCCCACCTCGTCTGGCAACATGGGAAGGGAGCTTGGGGGCGCACAGCCCCTTAGTGGGCTGGTGTGCTCCCTCCCCTTAGCCCATGAGGCCCCCCAACACTTGCCCCCCCTCCCCGGAACACCTTTCGGTCATGCTGGTCATCACCCGGTACCCCCGGGACACTTCCGAACTCCAATACCCTTTGTAAAATATATCAATCTTCACCTCCGAAACATTTTGGAGTTCCTCATCATG
Organism: Aegilops umbellulata; assembly: GCA_032464435.1. Taxonomy (NCBI): domain Eukaryota; kingdom Viridiplantae; phylum Streptophyta; class Magnoliopsida; order Poales; family Poaceae; genus Aegilops; species Aegilops umbellulata. Next base: position 46,837,994 of record CP136060.1, on the reverse strand, counting down.
TACGGGGTCTCATCCGGGACTCCAAATAACCTTCGGCAACCACCATAATGACTCAACTATACTTATATCGTCACCAAACGTTAAGTGTCTAGACCCTGTGGGTTCGAGAACTATACAGACATGACCAAGACACCTCTACGGTCAATAACTAATAGCGGGACCTGGATGCCCATATTGGCTCCTACATATTCTACGAAGATCCTTATCGGTCAAACCTCGATACCAAGGATTCAGCTAATCATGTATGTAGTTCCCTTTGTCTATCGGTATGTTACTTGCCGAAGATTCGATCATCGATATCTCCATACCTAGTTCATTCTCATCACCGGAAAGTCTCTTTACTCATTCCATAACACAAGATCACGTGGCTAACCTATTAGACACATTGCTTGCAAGCTTATTGTGATCCTGTATTACCGAGTGGGCCTTGAGATACCTCTCCGTCATACGGAGTGACAAATCCCGGTCTTGATCCATGCCAACCCAACAAACACCCTCGAAGATACCTGTAGAGCACTTTTATAGTCACCCAGTTACGTTGCAACGTTTGGTACACACAAGGTACTCCTGTGGTGTCAGTGAGTTGCATGATAACATATACTTGACATGCAAAAAACATAGCAATAAACTTGGCACGGTCATATGCTATGTTTATAGTTTGGGTCTTGTCCATCACATCATTCTCCGAATGATGTGATCCCGTTATCAAATGACAACTCATGTCTATGGCTAGGAAACCATAGCCATCTTTGATCAACAAGCTAGTATAGTATAGACTCACCAGGGACACATTATTGTCTATGTATCCACACATGTATCTGAGTTTCCGATAAGTACAATTCTAGCATGGATAATAAATGATTATCATGAACAGGGAAATATGGTAATAACCAATTTATTATTGCCTCTAGGGCATATTTCCAACACTTTGGACCTAAGGGAAGGCATTGTGGAGTAGTAATTAGATGATGGGTTGCTAGGGAGACAGAAACTTAAACCGTAGTTTATGCGCTATTATGTAAGGGGCTGATTTGGATCCATATGTTTCATGCCATGGTTAGATTCATCTTAATTCTTCTATCGTAGTTGCAGATGCTTGCGAGAGGGGGTAATCATAATTGGGAGGCTTGTTCAAGAAAGAACAACGCCCAAGCACTGGTCCACCCACATACCAAATTATCAAAGTAGCAAACGCGAATCAAATAAACATGATAAAAGGGACTAGATGAATTCCCGTGTGTCAAGAATGATTTGCTTGCTATAAGAGAAAGTTTCGGCCTGTCCTTTGCTACAAAAAGGATTGGGCTACCTTGCTGCACCCTTGTGACTATTGCTACTTGTCACTTGTTACAAATTACCTTGCTATCGAACTATCTGTTACCGACTGAGGGAGTCCTGGATTAGGGGGTGTTCGGATAGCCGAACTATATGTTCAGCCGGACTCCAGGACTATGAAGATACAAGATTGAAGACTTCGTCCCGTGTCCGGAAGGTTCTTTCCTTGGCGTGGAAGGCAAGCTAGGCGTGCGGATATTCAAGATCTCCTACCATTGTAACCGACTCTGTGTAACCCTAACCCTATCCGGTGCCTATATAAACCGGAGGGTTGTAGTCCGTAGGACGAACACATCATAACCATCATCATACCCATAGGCTAGCTTCTAGGGTTTAGCCTCCTTGATCTCGTGGTAGATCTACTCTTGTACTACCCATATCATCAATATTAATCTAGCAGAAGTAGGGTTTTACCTCCATCGAGAGGGCCCGAACCTGGGTAAAATAAAGTGTCCCTTGTCTCCTGTTACCATCCGACCTTGACACACAGATCGGGACCTCCTACCCGAGATCCGCCGGTTTTTACACCGACATTGGTGCTTTCATTGAGAGTTCCGCTGTGTGATCGACAAAAGGATCGATGGCTCGCCTGCAGATCAACTGCGACTTCGGCATCTCCGTCACCAGCTCGACTGGTCACCTTGGTTCGACCAAGAATTGTGCCCCGTGTTTGGATCACCATGTTCGGACGAGGGCCTTCTTCAAACATCAACTCCGATCTCTATCAAGATCACGGAGGAATCATCCATGAAGCTCGGGGGCACAACGTCAACATTGCCCTCAAGCGACCGTGCTGTTTTTCTGGACAGCGAACTCGTATCTGCTTCCACCACCTCCTTGAGTATCGTTTTGACGATCGCTTTGGTGGAATTGTGCGGAATTGAGTCTGCAACAACCCTGGAAAATTTTGTCGAGTTCCGATGGAGGAATCTCCGGCAATCCATAATATACCGGAGCCCTGTCAAATCTGGACGGGAATCTGGACGAGTTTAGGGCGTGGTGTCCAGCCTCTAGCTCGGGCGTCCTTTGGAAGATCCAACCGTTGATCGGCTGCGGAATTACTATATCTACCACCCCTCCAAATTTCAGCTCGATCCGACCGTCCAAACTCCGGGAACCTTCCGATTAGTGCATCACTTTTCGGATATGTTTTCTGCGCGAGAACAAATCCGACCCGAATTCATCTTTTTTATGGACGGGATTTCGGACATCCTTTTTGAAGGAAGTTTTGTATGGGATATTGTGTATCGTTTCCGAACACATCCCACTAACTTTAAGATCTTTTGAACATGATCTTCAACATCATTGCTGGTGTCAAATCAGTCCGACAATATTGCTCCATGGCTGCCGACCTGTGCTAGACACATCGTCACTTTGTTGAGCCGAGCTCAACTTCTTCGGATCATCATCTCGGCAAGCCGAACAAGAGTCCGGCATCGCGAAGGACAAATCGTCACCAACATCGCCGCCCCACAGATTACACGGAGCGGGCATACCGGCATCACCGCACGGTCGCTTCATCAAGCCGGCATCTACCACGTCACGACCTGCATCGGCAAGGCCGCACTGTTGCCCCTTCAAGCCGGTGTCCATCACGCCGGACTACTTCGACTAGCCTCGAGGCTTCGACATCTCGGCTGGACCGGAGGATTCATCATCTCTTCATCAACCTACTCCGGACACTTCGGCGTCACTAGCCGACCAGCTTCGTCATGATTGGCTGGACCGAGGGCTTTGCCTCGGCGATCCAACCTTTGCCAGCATCATCTTCCTTTGGATTACTACAACAAATAAACCAGGTGCTATTAATACTAATATTTTTTGCATGTTTGGGTTCATTTTTTCCAAAGAATTATTACTCTGGTTTGTCCATCATATGTTCACAGGTCTATCAAATGGTGGCCGCATAAACGACGGTCGCATGCTGGTTCGGTCAGTCTCCGTACATAGTCCGGCGAACGCCGCATCCGGAGCGCGGACCGACCTGTGAATTCAGGCTTTGCTACGCCTTTACCGCATCACGCCGACGCCCTGCATCGACATCGACTTCGGCGCTAGGCCATATTTCTTTTATTACTCACTTTGCATAAATTATTCATTATGCAACGATTTTTTATTTATCATTATTACTATTATCTCCCGTTTGCACTATTTTTTGTGCACAGGAAAATGATCCGGGGACTTTGGCGTCACTCTGCCGGTCTGCATCGACCGTGCTATGTCACCACTTCGGCGTGTCGAGCTCTCCGCTCCGCCACCTCGGACCAACTTGGGGGATAGAACCTTGTCCCGCATCAAGCTCGGACTGCGAACACATTAACTAGCTAAGTCGCTTTCATGCTCAAAGCTTTAATTTCTAACTTGTGTTCGGTTCGACCAAGCGTTATACTTTTTTGAGAAAAAAAAGTTGCTTGTAAAAAAACATTTTTTGTCCAAACTTTGTTCACACATACTTGACGCGCTACCCGCGCTCATTATACCTGGGGGCTTCTTTAACAGAAGCTTATTAATATGGGCTTTATGCCCAATACATGTGTCACACTTCCGCATGTACCTTTTATTCACCATTATATGCATCGATATGACTTAAGTTTTGGCCAAGCTGGGTTGCCTGGCTCCTGTGCTTACCCCTACGTTCCCGATTGTTCGGCTAGGCGGTAAAGGGAGCACCTCTGCGATTGCTACTGCCGGATAAGCCGGATGTGTACCTCAGACTGGGTGAAGCCGAAAGCTAGCGTTCTTAAGGGAATATTCGGTCGGTGAACTAAAGATGAACCTTTTTTACTTATACATGCCCCCAGATGATCTTCTGCATTTGCAGTCCGGACGTGCACTTTAGGGCACGCCACCCCAGCGAAAGGAACCCTTAGCGGAACTATTCTCTCTGGAAGATGTTTCTTACTAACCATGTAATATAACATAACTAGTTGGGCACTTGTCTGATAAAGCACTAATGACCCCTACGCCTGGTCTCCATGCATACCTCGGTTCTTATATAACCATTATGCTATTCGGACACACTCCGGACCGTCAGGTCCCGAGGTTGAAGCGAAAAGGTCGGCAACGACAAACGATCTACAATCCGGCTAGAAGGCATTCTATATGTCACCTTACATTATATAGTCAACTTTTACCCAAGTCACTTGGGGGCTCTTATGTTTATTTGAGTCCTTTCATACTAAGTGTTTTTCTTCTTAGTCGTTGCAAAGTTATTATTATTTATCACTCCTTTTTTCGACACGAGTGTGCGGTCACTAGCCGGGGAGCCTAATTTCTCTCTCAAAAGCCGCTAGAGTTTAGTTTGCTAAACTGGCCTGATGAGAAGTACTCCGCCCTCGGGATAGGAGGTTGAAGCCGTAGGCTGACCCGCTCGAAGTCTTGAGATAGGATGTATCATGTTAAAGCACGACAGAAGCACTTCTTTTTTCTAAGACCAATTTTCGGGTTGTCACCGAACACTTGATATTGTCCGGACGTCATGTTTTTACTGAAGTTTCTTGGTTTTCCAAGCTTTTTGGCACTTTTAAACTATTTGTGTGTTTTCAGCACAAGTCTCGTAGTGCAGTGCCGGACTCCTTTAGAGATTCAGCAAAAACATTCTCGGATATTGCTATATATGCATTGGTTTCGAATTGTGTCTTCGGTCAATAGTTGGGTTGCCCGGCTCCTGCACTTGCTTCCTATGTTCCGATTTGTTCGGCTAGGCGTGCAAAGGGAGAACCACTGCGATTGTGCTTCCAGCTCACATGGTTAAGCACCTCAGTGGAGAAAGCCGAAAACTGACTGTCACACTAAGCGTAAACTGGTCAGCGATCCAATAACTATGTTAAATAACAGGCCATTCATAACATTGGCCGAAGTGTTTACGGTTTGACCTCGACTGACGCCGAACACTACCGGGGGCTATTAACTAGCCTCCCAAACAAAATCCTCGATATTTTGCTCTTACATTGGAGCTGAGGTCTTATGATCATGCTTAGCATGACAACCTAAAGAACGGAACCGATAACGGGACTATTTTCTTTGGAAGACATTTCTTCTGTTTAAATAGTAATATAACATATCTCTCCGCGTACCTTTGTTTATAAAACCGTATGGCCAGATCGCCTTGTTGGTCATAAATCTTTGCCCTCATAAAGGCTTTATAAAGTAAGACAAACACTCCTCGGCTACTGGCCAAGGAGGTGGAAGCCGATGGCCAGTCAACAAAGTTTTGTACAATGCGGATCCGAGCATTAATGACGTAAAGTACTTAGATACATAGAGTCATTACACATAATTTGCGATTTTACTATGGATATTGATCCTTAATTCGGCCACCCGTGCCCGCATTAAGGCTCGGGGGCTACTGGGCTTCGGGCTTATTATTTAAACATATTAAAGGGACACATTGATCCCCTGATCTGGTGTTTCCACCCGACCAGTGTCTCGGGGGCTACTGCATTGCTTGTCCAATGCAGAAAATTTTATGTGCGATATAGTTTCCGAGGAGATTTTGATCCTCAGGTTGGTCGGCCGCACCCAACCTGAGTCTCGAGGACTGAGCACGCCGCTTTTTGTATCCCAAAGTATTCTGCCGAGCTAGGACTTGATCCTCAGACCGATTTTGCAAATCAACCTGAGTCTCAGCGGCTACGGGGATCAGCGGTCTTATGTCATCCTTCATGTGCATCTCGGGTTTTAGACCGATACCCACCTTGAGGGCTACTGGCTATATATCTCGGCAGAGAATAAATTGCACCGATCAAAAATATTGACAAAAATCGGCCCATATTCGGGATGGTGCACCACCTTGAAAGCAGTCTGGCGTAGAGCTCGGGCGCTAGTGGCTGGCTCCATAGAGGGCATTGAGCTCGGCTAAAACTCCTTCAAACTTCTTTGAACCAAGGTGATTTACGACACCTCGGACATAGTCCGACGTTGGAGCTCGGATACATTCTGGCGTTAGAGCTGGGAAGCGGTCGGGCGCTGGAGCTCGGGTGCGAAGAAGATGGGTAGGCAAAGGAGGAAGAAGGCGTAGGTAAAAAGGTGGATCCTTATCTCCTTATATGGGCGGATGCGACTATGCGTCCCCACCGGCCTAGTAAAACTCGCTTGCCTCCCAAGAGTCGTGATAAATGGCACGGTTGGGTTACCCACGTCCGCATTAATGAGAATCCCATTAAAAGGGGCACACGATCTCTGCTTCGACAAGACGTGCCAAGGAAACCGCCTCGTTGAACGTGCTACGGTGGAACAACAAAAAATAATCCATACAAAAGGCTTGGTCGCAGTGTGACACACTGCGGAATACGTCAGCAGATTTGATTTGTGTTTGTACTATTCTCTATATGGCAATACGTGGAAACTTGTTTTGCAGAGCCGGATACTATTTTTTGGTATTTATTATCTTCTTGAAGAATTTGGAGGAGGAACCCGCCTTGCAATGCCGAAGACAATTTGCGCGCTGGACTCGTCGTTATTGAAGCCTGGTTCATGGGCTACTGAGGGAGTCCTGGATTAGGGGGTGTTCGGATAGTCGAACTATATCTTCAGCCGGACTCCAGGACTATGAAGATACAAGATTGAAGACTTCGTCCCGTGTCCGGAAGGTTCTTTCCTTGGCGTGGAAGGCAAGCTAGGCGTGCGGATATTCAAGATCTCCTACCAATGTAACCGACTATGTGTAACCCTAACCCTATCCGGTGCCTATATAAACCGGAGGGTTGTAGTCCGTAGGACGAGCACATCATAACCATCATCATACCCATAGGCTAGCTTCTAGGGTTTAGCCTCCTTGATCTCGTGGTAGATCTACTCTTGTACTACCCATATCATCAATATTAATCTAGCAGGTGTAGGGTTTTACCTCCATCGAGAGGGCCCGAACCTGGGTAAAATAAAGTGTCCCTTGTCTCCTGTTACCATCCGACCTTGACGCACAGATCGGGACCCCCTACCTGAGATCCGCCGGTTTTGACACCGACACCGACAATTTCAGTGCTTCTAGAAAATACCTTGCTAAAAACCGCTTGCCATTTCCTTCTGCTCCTTGTTGGGTTCGACACTTGATACGTCTCCAGCGTATCTATAATTTTTGATTGCTCCATGCTATATTATCTACTGTTTTTGACTATATTGGGCTTTATTTTCCACTTTTATATTATTTTTGGGACTAACCTATTAACCGGAGGCCCAGCCCAGAATTGTTGCTTTTTGCCTATTTCAGAGTTTCGGAGAAACAGAATATCAAATGGAGTCCAAACGGAATAAAACCTTCGGGAACGTGATTTTCTCACCGAACGTGATCCAGGAGACTTGGACCCTACTCCAAGGAACAAAAGAGGGCGTCACGAGAGTGGGGTGCGCGCCCCCTAGGGCGCGCCCCTGCCTCGCGAGCCCCCTGTTGCTCCACCAACGTACTCCTTCCTCCTATATATACCTACGTATCCCAAACGATCAGATACGGAGCCAAAAACCTAATTCCATCGCCGCAACTTTCTGTATCCATGAGATCCCATCTTGGGGCCAGTTCCGGAGCTCCGTCGGAGAGGGCCGTCATCACGGAGGGCTTCTACATCATCATAGCCCCTCCGATGAAGTGTGAGTAGTTCACCTCAAACCTACGGGTCCGTAGTTATTAGCTAGTTGGCTTCTTCTCTCTTTTTGGATCTCAATACAATGTTCTCCCCCTCTCTCGTGGAGATCTATTCGATGTAATCTTCTTTTTGCGGTGTGTTTGTTAAGACCGATGAATTGTGGGTTTATGATCAAGTCTATCTATGAATAATATTTGAATCTTCTCTGAATTCTTTTATGTATGATTGGTTATCTTTGCAAGCCTCTTCGAATTATCAGTTTGGTTTGGCCTACTAGATTGGTTTTTCTTGCCATGGGAGAAGTGCTTAGCTTTGGGTTCAATCTTGCGGTGTCCTTTCCTAGTGACAGAAGGGGCAGCAAGGCACGTATTGTATTGTTGCCATCGAGGATAAAAAGATGGGGTTTTTATCATATTGCATGAAACTATCCCTCTACATCATGTCATCTTGCTTAAGGCGTTACTCTGTTTTTAACTTAATACTCTAGATGCATGCTGGATAGCGGTCGATGAGTGGAGTAATAGTAGTAGATGCAGGCAGGAGTCGGTCTACTTAATACTCTAGATGCATGCTGGATAGCGGTCGATGAGTGGAGTAATAGTAGTAGATGCAGGCAGGAGTCGGTCTACTTGTCTCGGACGTGATGCCTATATACATGATCATACCTAGATATTCTCATAACTATGCTCAATTCTGTCAATTGCTCAATAGTAATTTGTCCACCCACCGTAGAATACTTATGCTCTTGAGAGAAACTACTGGCGAAACCTATGGCCCCCGGGTCTATTCTCATCATATCAATATCCATCACTTTAATCTTGCTTGCTTTTTACTTTGCCTTTTACCTTTTTACTTTGCATTCTCTATACCAAAAATACCAAAAATATTATCTCTATCAGATCTCACTCTCGTAAGTGACCGTGAAGGGATTGACAACCCCTAATCGCGTTGGTTCCGAGGAGCTATCGTTTTGTGCAGGTACGAGGGACTTGAGCGTAGCCTCCTACTGGATTGATACCTTGGTTCTCAAAAACTGAGGGAAATACTTATGCTACTTTGCTGCATCATCCTCTCCTCTTCGAGGAAAACCAACGCAGTGCTCAAGAGGTAGCAAGAAGAATTTCTGGCGCCGTTGCCGGGGAGGCTTATGCAAGGACAAGTCAAGATTTGGACTCCCGACAATGAGCCATTTCTGGCGTCGTTACCGGGGAGTCTGCGCAAAAGTCAACATACCAAGTACCCATCACAATCCCTATCTCCCGCATTACATTAGTTGCCATCTGCCTCTCGTTTTCCTCTCCCCCACTTCACCCTTGCAGTTTTATTTGCCCTCTCTTTCCCAATCTCCTCCTGTCTTTTTCCGTTCCCTCTTCTCGCTTGCCTTGTCGTCATGGCTAGTCTTTTATCTTCTCTGTTATCTCCCGAGAACGAAGTCCTAAATTTTAAACAAAGGGAGGGAGAAAATTTGAAAGATGCTTGGTATAGAATTTGCAATGCTCAAAATAGATCTACCAAGAAGCAATCTACTTCAGTTCTTCTTCGCAATTTTCATGTAGGTGCCAATCCTTGGTATAGATATATCCTTGATACCATTACCAGAGGGAATTTGTTGGGTATCCATACTTTTGATTCTTATAATGCTATTATAGATTTATTTGGCTCGTCGCCTCTTTTGGATAATGGAACTATGTTAACTTTGGAGCATGTTATGCAAAGACTTGAAATTATTGAAAATAAATTTGCTACCATTGAATCAATTGAAAATCTAGATAAAAAGATCCACAATCAAATTACCCAATATGGATCTAAGGTAGGAATGACTTTGAAAAATATTAAGGAAAATGAACCCATAGTTAATGAGAAAATAAATCTAGACTCCACTAGAACCGATAAACTTGAGGGTATCATTACTAATTTGGGAACCGCTTTTTCTTCCGTGAAGAATACTCCAAGTCCCCGTACTAAAATTGCCAAGCTTATGTATGTTCCTAATAATAAGGGTGAATCATCTAGTAAGGAAACTGCGGATCTTAAATCTATAAGTATTCATCCCAATCTTTTCGCTATCATTAAGGAACCATTTGCTACGAATGAATGTTTTGATTTTGTGCCCAAGAGTTTGATAATTACTAAAAATAAATAAATCTCTAAGGAAGGTAGATGCCTCATTGAAGAATTGGCTACCAAATATGCAATACCTAGATATATCCTTTGTTTTATGCCTAGCTAGAGGCGTTAAACGATAGCGCTTGTTGGGAGGCAACCCAATTTTATTTTAGTTTTTTTGTTTTTGCTTCTGTTTAGGAATAAATAATCCATATACCTTCTGTTTAGATGTGGTTTTGTGTTTTAATTAGTGTTTGTGCCAAGTTAAACCTATAGGATCTTCTTGGATGATAGTTATTTGATCTTGCTGTAATTTCCAGAAACTTTCTGTTCACGAAAACAATTGTTAAAAATCATCAGAACGTGATAAAATACTGATTCCAATTGCTGCTGATCAATAAACAAATTTTCTAGGTCTTCCTATTTTGGTAGATTATTTTGAGTCCCATAAGTTTTCGTTAGTTACAGATTACTACAAACTGTTCTGTTTTTGACAGATTCTGTTTTTTCGTGTGTTGTTTGCTTATTTTGATGAATCTATGGCTAGTAAAATATTTTATAATCCATAGAGAAGTTGGAATACAGTAGGTTTAACACCAATATAAATAAATAATGAGTTCATTACAGTACCTTGAAGTGGTCTTTTGTTTTCTTTCTCTAACGGAGCTCACGAGATTTCTGTTGAGTTTTGTGTTGTGAAGTTTTCAAGTTTTGGGTAAATTCTTTTGATGGATTATGGAACAAGGAGTGGAAAGAGCCTAAGCTTAGGGATGCCACTGGCACCCCCAAGATAATCCAAGGACACAAAAAGTCAAAGCTTGGGGATGCCCCGGAAGGCATCCCCTCTTTCGTCTACTTCCATCGGTAATTTTACTTGGAGCTATATTTTTATTCACCATATGATATGTGTTTTGCTTGGAGCGTCTTGTATTATTTTTGTCTTTGTTTGTTAGTGTGCCACAATCATCCTTGCTGTACACACCTTTTGAGAGAGCCATACATGAATTGAAATTTGATGGAATACTCTATGTGCTTCACTTATATCTTTTGAGCTATGTAGTTTTGCTCTATGTGCTTCACTTATATCTTTTGATCGTTATAATTTTGCTCTACATGCTTCACTTAGATCTTTTAGAGCACGGTGGTGGATTTGTTTTAAAGAAACTATTGATATCCCATGCTTCACTTAGATCATTTTGAGAGTCGTTAATAGCATGGTAATTGCTTAATATTAACAAGCTTGTATTGAAGATTTGTGAAAATTTCTTTTGAGTGCGTTGAGTACTAAGAAAAGATTGAAGCTTGATAATTGTTTTGAGATATGAAGATGGTGATATTAGAGTCATGCTAGTTGAGTAGTTGTGAATTTAAATAATACTTGTCTTAAAGTTTGTGATTCCCGTAGCATGCACGTATGGTGAACCGTTATGTGATGAAGTCGGAGCATGATTTATTTTTTGATTGTCTTCCTTATGAGTGGCGGTCGGGGACGAGCGATGGTATTTTCCTACCAATCTATCCCCCCTAGGAGCATGCGCGTAATACTTTGCTTTCATAACATCTAGATTTTTGCGATAAGTATATGAGTTCTTTATGAATAATGTTGAGTCCATGGATTATATGCACCTTTTCCCGTCCTTCCACCATTGCTAGCCTGTCTAATACCGCACACATTTCGCCGGTATCATACACCCACCATATATCTTCCTCGAGACAGCCACCATACCTACCTATCATGGCATTTCCATAGCCATTCCGAGATATATTGCCATGCAACTTTCCACCGTTCCGTTTATTATGACACGCTCCATCATTGTCATATTGCTAGCATGATCATGTAGTTGACATCGTATTTGTGGCAAAGCCACCGTTCATAATTCTTTCATACATGTCACTCTTGAATCATTGCATATCCCGGTACACCACCGGAGGCATTCATATAGAGTCATATCTTTGTTCTAGTATCGAGTTGTAATTGTTGAGTTGTAAGAAAAATAGAAGTGTGATGATCATCATATTTAGAGCATTGTCCCAAGTGAGGAAAGGATGATGGAGACTATGATTCCCCCAAAAGTCGGGATGAGACTCCGGACGAAAAAAGAAAAAAAAATAGGCCATAAAAAAAAGAGAAAAGGCCCCAAATAATGAGAGAAAAAGAGAGAAGGGACAATGTTACTATCCTTTTACCACACTTGTGCTTCAAAGTAGCACCAAGATCTTCATGATAGAGAGTCTCTCATTTTGTCACTTTCATATACTAGTGGGAATTTTTCATTATAGAACTTGGCTTGTATATTCCAATGACGGGCTTCCTCAAATTGCCCTAGGTCTTCGTGAGCAAGCGAGTTGGATGCACACCCACTTAGTTTCTTTTGTTGAGCTTTCATATACTTATAGCTCTAGTGCATCCGTTGCATGGCAATCCCTACTCACTCACATTGATATTATTGATGGGCATCACCATAGCCCATTGATACACCTAGTTGATGTGAGACTATCTTCCCCTCTTTTTGTCTTCTCCACAACCACCATTCTATTCCACATATAGTGCTATATCCATGGCTCACGCTCATGTATTGCGTGAAGATCGAAAAAGTTTTGAAAATGTCAAAAGTATGAAACAATTGCTTGGCTTGTCATAGGGGTTGTGCATGATTTAAATACTTTGTGTGGTGAAGATAGAGCATAGCCAGACTATATGATTTTGTAGGGATAGCTTTCTTTGGCCATGTTATTCTGAGAAGACATAATTGCTTTGTTAGTATGCTTGAAGTATTATTATTTTTATGTCAATATGAACTTTTGTCTTGAATCTTTTGGATCTGAATATTCATACCACAATTAAGAAGATATGCATTGAAATTATGCCAAGTAGCACTCCGCATCAAAATTCTCTTTTTATCATTTACCTACTCGAGGACGAGCAGGAATTAAGCTTGGGGATGCCTGATACGTCTCCAACGTATCTATAATTTTTTATTGCTCCATGCTATACTATCTACTGTTTTGAACTATATTGGGCTTTATTTTCCACTTTTATATTATTTTTGGGACTAACCGATTAACCGGAGGCCCAGCCCAGAATTGCTGTTTTTTTTCCTATTACAGAGTTTCGGAGAAACAGAATATCAAACGTAGTCCAAACGGAATAAAACCTTCAGGAACGTGAGTTTCTCGCCGAACGTGATCCAAGAGACTTGGACCCTACTCAAAGGAACAAAAGAGGCGGTCACGAGGGTGGGGGCGCCCCCTGCCTCGTGGGCCCCCTGTTGCTCCACCGACGTACTCCTTCCTCCTATATATACCTACGTACCCCCAAACGATCAGATACGGAGCCAAAACGTAATTCCACCGCCGCAACTTTCTGTATCCACGAGATCCCATCTTGGGGCTTGTTCTGGAGCTCCACCGGAGAGGGCCGTCATCACGGAGGGCTTCTAGATCATCATAGCCCCTCCGATGAAGTGTGAGTAGTTCGCCTCAGACCTACGGGTCCATAGTTATTAGCTAGTTGGCTTCTTCTCTCTTTTTGGATCTCAATACAATGTTCTCCCCCTCTCTCGTGGAGATCTATTCGATGTAATCTTCTTTTTGCGGTGTGTTTGTCAAGACCGATGAATTGTGGGTTTATGATCAAGTCTATCTATGAATAATATTTGAATCTTCTCTGAATTCTTTTATGTATGATTGGTTATCTTTGCAAGTATCTTCGAATTATCAGTTTGGTTTGGCCTACTAGATTGGTTTTTCTTGCCATGGGAGAAGTGCTTAGCTTTGGGTTCAATCTTGCGGTGTCCTTTCCCAGTGACAGAAGGGGCAGCAAGGCACGTATTGTATTGTTGCCATCGAGGATAACAAGATGGGATTTTTATCATATTGCATGAAACTATCCCTCTACATCATGTCATCTTGCTTAAGGCGTTACTCTGTTTTTAACTTAATACTCTAGATGCATGCTAGATAGCGGTCGATGAGTGGAGTAATAGTAGTAGATGCAGGCAGGAGTTGGTCTACTTGTCTCGGACGTGATGCCTATATACATGATCATACCTAGATATTCTCATAACTATGCTCAATTCTGTCAATTGCTCAACAGTAATTTGTTCACCCACCGTAGAATAATTATGCTCTTGAGAGAAGCCACTAGTGAAACCTATGGCCCCCGGGTCTATTCTCATCATATCAATCTCCATCACTTTAATCTTGCTTGCTTTTTACTTTGCCTTTTACTTTTCACTTTGCATATCTATACCAAAAATACCAAAAATATTATCTCTATCATATCTCACTCTCATAAGTGACCGTGAAGGGATTGACAACCACTAATCGCGTTGGTTGCGAGGACCTATCGTTTTGTGCAGGTACGAGGGACTTGAGTGTAGCCTCCTACTGGATTGATACCTTGGTTCTCAAAAACTGAGGGAAATACTTACGCTACTTTGCTGCATCATCCTCTCCTCTTCGGGAAAAACCAACGCAGTGCTCAAGAGGTAGCAACACTCTTACTTATCTAAAGGACTATGATTGATCCCCTATACGTGTGGATCATGAGTTGTCGATGCGCCAGCGCAAAGCCACAGGTCAAGTAATCCAGCGCCCACAGGTACTCTTCCTCGCTGGCACCATTCACCTGATCTTTGTACTTCCAAGCATAGATGAGCCACTTGGACCCTTTGGCATTCAGGTCCATCCATTTTGCATCTTCCTCCACCCTCTCGGCCTTGGCACGAGCATCCCGCCAAATGTCGGCGGCCACATGGGCCTCCTAGGCCGCCAAATGCGCTGCTCGCCCCTCCTCCTCGGCCTTTATGGTTGCCTCTCTCTCGGCGTGCACAGCTGGCGGCAACAACTCCTATAGTGCGACCTCCATTAATTTCCATAACTCCTCCTCCGACGGGGCGGGCGCTCGGGAAGCGAAGCATTGTCCTCTGCTATGTGTCCCGCTCATTCTGCTTGGCTAGGCGTTCGGACGCATCCTCCTCCAAGCAAGGCGGCAAGTCGCATGGGGCAGTGATCAACAATGCCATGGCAGGAACGTGGGTTTGCAAGGGAGGATGAGGGCGAGCACGAGGAATGCTACGAGGTGGTGACTTCTCTACCCATCACCATGGCGGGTGCCGTATTTATAGTCGGCCGAAATCTGGAAGGGCGCGATACTGCCGAGGAGACGGTTGCGGGAGATGATTCACATCCCGAGAATTTAGTATCTAGTCCTTTTTTGGTTTCCCACCGCATGCAACTTTTTTCACCTCTACTATTTACATTGTATTAAACTTCCTACCCAGAATTCCTGGTTTGCTAAACAACTTACGAATTTACACTACTTCTTCAAGAGACAAAACATGCGTCAATCATCTTAAAAAAATCATGAATTGATATGCCCTGATTCAAATCAATTTTTAGACCAACATATGACATACCAGTTGATGATAATTCAGCAAAAACAATATGTGAGATAACAAGACTTGTTCGTCAAAGAAATATAACAATACTTCATGACACAATGATATATGGTTTATTTAATAATATCCATTCAAATTGTTAAAGTTGATTGCACAAGGTAGATGATTGAGCACATCATACTTTTTAGACTCACTAGTGCATAACACACTCATGCAGGCAGTGTACGCTGCAACATTGTTTATAATATCCATTCAAATTGTTAAAGCGGATTTTGCTAGGGAGTGTACGCCACAACATATTGAATATTGATCCCCTCATCACTCAAGAACTCGTCCATCATATAATTCTTCAACTCGGTGCCGTTGTCACTTTGAATTGCCGTGATCTCGCAACCATGTGGACGTTGAGCTTCTTTGGCAAAGTTGATGAAGGTGTCTTATATTTCATCTTGTTTTCAGAAATAACACCCATGTATATCTTGTGCAATCATCGATAATGACAAGGCAATACCTCCTCCCTCCCATATTATCATAAGATGGAGGTCCAAAGAGGTCCAAGTGAAGGAGCTCAAGGGGCCTCGTCTTGTTAATGATAGTCTTCACCTTATGTTCTTTTTCATGTAGCTTTCCAGCAATGCAAGCACTATAAGGACGATCTTTGGCAAAAGACACATTTGTTATTCCAAACATGTGCTCCCCTTAAGAGAGTGTCTAAATTTGTCATGCCAACGTGGACTAGCCGTCGGTGCAAAAGCCACCCCATGTCAGCCTTGACCATTAGGCATATTGCAAGATGGTTTCCTATTTTGAGAAATCAACCACGTCAACGTTGTCTTCAACATGCCCAAAAATGACCACTTTGAGATTGCTCCTCTTAAAGACAGTCACATGGAATTCACCGAAATGTGAATCATAATTGGCACATGCCAATTGAATAGTTGAAAGTAAACTGTGGTGAAGGGATTGAACAAGCATGACACTCGTAAGTGACGCGTCACTACAGATTACCACCTTGCCCAACCCCAGTATATTTCCCTCGCTATTTTCACCAAAGGAAATGATTAAGGAGGTCTTGAGAGCGAATCGACGAACTTCACAAGCATCTTCCTCTCTTCGGTCATAGGATTGGTGCATCCAGTACCAATCACCATTGTGTTCCACCAGAGGTATAGTCCTACATGAATTAAGCTTTGTTTTTAGGTACCCATTTTGCAATGGGTCCTAGAGATTTAGTAACAATCATCTTAGGAATCTAAATAGTCCAAGCATAATCATCATAGTTAGTGCCAAAAAATTATCAAAAGTATATCCATTATTTCCTCTCATGAGGACATAACATGGATGGTTCTTGCCGGCAAACTCTCGGGGAATGGCTTTGTCCCTAGTGACGTTATCATTCTTAACTTTCCCTTTTCCATTCTCCTTATCCTTGTGCCCTCCTTGCACAGAGACTACCTCTTGTTGAGCAGGAGGAGTTGGACCAATCTTATTGTTTTTTCTCTTCTTCTTGGAAAACGGGTCAAACCCAATTCCCTCTTTGGCAACAAACTCCATTTGGATGCTCAAGAGGTCATTTAGGTTTTTCTCCCCTTGAATGCATGACACATGCCTTTTATCTATTTGGTCTTTGAACTTCTTATTCTACTCTTGGACCGAGGTGCTATCTTGAGCAAAGTTAGCTACATAAGATTCATCACTCAAATCAATATGAGGGACGAAAGTAAGAGCCTTAACAGTAGTAGCTTTAAGTTGAGCATAAGACTCGGTGAGGGTAATGAGATCACCTTTTATTAACATTGAAACTAGTCACAAGGATCTCATATTCCTCAACAAGTCTCGTGTGATCAACTAGGAGCTTCTAATTTTTAACCTTAAGGACATCTTTATTCTCAAGAGCAATTTTCAAGGCATGATTAGTTTTACCAAAGTCAATTTGATGGGAAGACATGGCTTCCTCAAGATATGCTCTCATGGCAGTCTCTTCATGGAGTTTGTGCTCGAGGAGTTCTACTCTCTCTTTTCCTCTATAAGGATGTTTACAACATTCTCAATAAAATCATCGTGTTCGGCGAGTGATTTAAGGAGATAGCCAAAATGAGCACGAGCCTTACCACGAAGTGTTTACATGAAAGCCATTAAGGATTTCTCATCATTATCCACACTCATCCCCAACACCTTGTTGGGGAACGTATTATTTCAAAAAAAAAATCCTAGGATCACGCAAGATCTATCTAGGAGAAGCATAGCAATGAGTGGGGAGAGTGTGTCCACGTACCCTCGTAGACCGAAAGCGGAAGCGTTTAGTAACGCAGTTGATGTAGTCAAACGTCTTCGTGATCCAACCAATGAAGTACCAAACGCACGACACCTCCGCGATCTGCACACGTTCAGCTCGGTGACGTCCCTCGAACTCTTGATCCAGCTGAGGCCGAGGGAGAGTTCCGTCAGCATGACGACATGGTCACGGTGATGATGAAGTTACCGGCGCAAGGCTTCGCCTAAGCACTACGACGATATGACCTAGGTGTAAAACTGTGGAGGGGGGCACCGCACACAGCTAAGAGATTGTTTGTTGTCCTTTGGGTGCCCATCCCCGCGTATATAAAGGAGGTAGGGAGGAGGTGGCCGGCTAGGAGGAGGCGCGCCCAAGGGGGGGTCCTACTCCAAGTAGGATTCAGCCCCCCCTTTCCTACTTCCACAAGGAGAAGGGGAAGCAGAGGGAGAAGAGAAGGAAAGGGGGCCGACCCCCCCTAACCCTAGTCTAATTCAGTTTGGGCTAGGGGGCGCGTGCCACACCTTGGTCTGCCTCCTCTCTTCAACCACTAGGCCCATGAGGCCCAATAACTTCCGGGGGGGTTCCGGTAACCCCCGGTACTCCGAAACTTATCTAAAACGACCCGAACCATTCCAGTGTCCGAACATAGCCTTCCAATATATGAATCTTTATGTCTCGACCATTTTGGGACTCCTCGTCATGTCCGTGATCTCATCCAGCACTCTGAACAACCTTCGGTACATCAAATCACATAAACTCATAATTCGAATCGTCATCGAACGTTAATGTCGGTGGAAATGACACCTATGGGATCACAAGAATCCCTACTACGGTTGCGGGGCGCAGGGTTGTGAAAAGAGCGGATCAAACAGATAGCACGCGATTCCTTTACCCAGGTTCGGGCCGCAGGGATGCGTAAAACCCTACTCCTGCTTTGGTGGATTGTATATCTGTGTTCCTGAGCTAGCTATGGGGCGTCGAGAGCTCCAAAAAGCCGAATCCTCCTCCTGGTCGCCTGGGGCCTCCTTTTATAGGGAAAGGGGTTGCCACAGTGGCGCACAGGAGGTGGAAAGGGTACAGTGATGCGAGGTTATCCCTCGCATTACATGGCAAGGTGCATTTAATGCGCCTTGCTTAGGTGTCCTTGCTTTATCAGGGGTGAGGGAGAGCCCCATCTTGTCCGTCGCCGCTCCCTCCCATATCGACACGCGCCCTGGCCAGCAGTGCCCGTGATGCCATGTAGGCAGGCAGGCAACTGAGGTGGCGCAGCGGCGGGTCTCCACGAGGATCTGCATGCCGCCACGCAGGTGTCTGCCCAGCTGGTTGGGTCGGCAGCTATACGCGAACGGTGGCGGAGGTGCGATTGGCGTGGGCCTGATGGTGGCCCCACGGGTGTTCATGGCAAGGGCCTTGCCGCGGTCCCGGCAAGGGCCTTGCCGGGGTCCCGGCAAGGGTCTTGCCGTGGCGCCTGCTGTCATCCCCGACAAGGCTCTTGCCGGGGGCCTTCTGGTTCTCCTTGGCTGGGATCCTGCCAAGGATCATCATCTTCTAAGGTGTGCATCTAATCTTGAATGTCTTCACCAAGATCTGCATTCCACCACGGGGATGCCTCCCGAATCCTTGCCCCATGGGGGCAGTGGACTCAAGGGTGACCCGCTCCGTGGGTGTGGGGCGAGCTGCCACGACAAGGGTCTTGCCGGGTTTGCAAAAACCGCCTCCCGGCAAGGGTCTTGCCGGGGGGGCTGCTTCATCCCCTTCGCTCTTTGTGGTCTTGGTCTTGGCGTCGTCCTGCTTCTCTTCAGCTTCAGCCTTACCTCGGCTTACCTCCCTTGTCGTGCTCAGTATGGCGGCGCCCGCGGCTCGGACTGCCCGTGCACAGTTATAGGGGTACAAAAAGTGTACCCCCCTTTTTGTACACCAACAGGAGCCCCTGGGCCTGGGCCACACATAAGCGCAACGCATTGTTGGGCTAGGCCTAGAAAAAACGGTGCAGGGGCAGGCAGGGCGGTTTTTACCGCGGTAAGTTCTTTTGCGCGCTGTCGGTGGGAAACGACACCTATGGGATTACGAGAATCCCTTTCTGCGGTTGCTGGGCGTGGTGGCCGTGAGAAGAGCGGATCGAGCAGGCAGTACACGATTCCTTTACCCAGGTTCGGGCCGCGAAGATGCGTAACACCGTACTCCTGCTTTGGTGGATTATATGTTTGTGTTCTTGAGCTAGCTATGGGGCATGAGGAGCTCCAAAAAGCCGAATCCTCTTCCTGGTCGCCTGGGCCCTCCTTCTATAGGGAAAGGGGCTGCCACAGTCGCGCACAGGAGGTGGAAAGGGTACAGTGATGCGAGGTTTTCCCTCGCATTACATGACAAGGCGCATTTAATGCGCCTTGCTTAGGTGTCTTTGCTTTATCGGGGGCAGGGGAGAGCCATGTCTCGTCTGTCGCCGCTCTCTCCCGCGTCGACACGCGCCCTGGCCAGCGGTGCCTGCGATGCCATGTAGGCGGGCAGGCAGCTGAGGTGGCGCAGCGGTGGGTCTCCATGAGGATCTGCATGCCACCTTGTAGGTGCCTGCCCAGCTGGTTGGGTCGGCAGCTGCATGCGAACGGTGGTGGAGGCGTGACTAGCGCGGGTCCGATGGTGGCCCTGCGGGTGTCCTTGGCAAAGGCCTTGCCGCGGCCACGGCAAGGGTCTTGTCGGGGTCCCGACAAGGGTCTTGCCATGGCGCCTACTGCCATCCCCGGCAAGGCTCTTGCCGGGGGCCTTGGGGTTTTCCTTGGCTGGGATCCCGCCAAGGACCATCATCTTCTAAAGTGTGCATCTGATCTCGAATGTCTTCACAAAGATCTGCATACCACCAGGGGGATGCCTCCCGAATTCTTGCCCCATGGGGGTAGTGGACTCAAGGGTGACCCGCTCCGTAGGTGTGGGGCGAGCTGCCACAGCAAGGGTCTTGCCGTGTTTGCAAAAACCGCCTCCCGGCAAGGATCTTGCCGGGGGGCCCGCTTCGTCCCCTTTGCTCTTTGTGGTCTTGCTCCTGGCGTCGTTTTGCTCCTCTTTTGCTTTGGCCTTACCTTGGTTCTACGTCCCTTGCTGGGCTCGGTGCGGCGGCGGCCATGGCTCCGACTGCCCGTGCACAGTCATAGGGGTACAAAAAGTGTACCCCTCTTTTTGTACACCGACAGGAGCCCCCGGGCCTGGGCCACACATAAGCGCAACGCGTTGTTGGGCCAGGCCCAAGAACGGTGCGCGGGCAAGCAGGGCGGTTTTTACCACGCTAAGTTTCTTCGTGCGCTTCGCCTCCCATGCTTCCCGCGTGTGGCACGTCGTGGGGAGGCGTGCGCGACGTGGGCGGCATGCGTGAGGCTGACCTCTGCACGCATGCGTCACGTCGTAGTAAAAGGGGGCGGCTCGCGTCTTCCCCGTAAACAGAGGGAGACGTGGAGGCGCGGCCCATTTACTGGACGGGGCCGAGGCGTGGTCTTTCAAGGCGCCCACTCCCTTTAATCACGGGGCGGGGAGAAGTCACCTCACCCGTCGCTTCGGTCCTGCACGTTCGCCACGCGGCGCTCATGCACCTGGGGTGGCAGTTGGTGAAGGCAGGAAGCCGGGTCGTCGCGGGCTGGGGCAGCGGATCGGCCCCGGTCTCCTGCGCCATTCACGTCCCCATTGGCAGAACGGGGCAGTCGAGCCCCCACCCTGCTCCTTTATAAAGAGCGGGGGGGGGGGTCGGTGCCCTGCATTCCTCCATCTCACTTCTTCAGCTTCTGCTCCCCTCCTTCTCATTCGCCATGGAGAAAGGGAACCCTGGTCCTTCGACGGTGGGGACGAGGGTCGCCGCTCGACAACGCGTCCCTCCTTCTCCTGCACCTGCGGCAGCAGAGCCAGCCGCGAGGGGAAGGGGGAGAGGGTGAGGCCGTGGGCGAGACTGAGGCGCTCGGGGAAGAGGAGGACGGAGCAGCGTGCCGGCTTCGCCTCCGCCAGCAGTTCCTCTCCCCATGGAGGGCCACGTTGGGGACGACCCTTGTGAGTTCTTCGTCAGGCTGCGGCAGCCGCCTCGCCGTCGTCTTCGTCTCCCGACTCCATTCGCGAGCGAGATGGAGCTGGACCCACCTGAGACACTGAGGTTGCACATGAGGGGTTGTGGAATCAGCGGTACGCGAGTCCGCGTCGACTTCCCAGCCCCTAATGTGATGTATCTTGGTCGGGGGTGGAAGACGTTCGCCCGTATCCACCGCCTGACGGAGGGGCTCACCCTCCATTTTAAGCTGATGGAGGACGGTCTCCTCTCCGTCAAGGTCTTCGAGTGCTTCGGGACTCGGGCAAGGTGCTGCGTGGAGAGCTCCTCCGATAGCGAAGACTCCTCCTCGAGCGGGAGTGACGAGGAGGACATCGGCAGCGACGACGAGGGTAGCAGGCGGCAGGATGACGGGTCCGACTAGGTGTCGGGCGCCGCTCCGTGCGGCACCGGCGACCCCATCACCCGTGTCGCCGGC
This sequence comes from Aegilops umbellulata, assembly GCA_032464435.1. Lineage (NCBI taxonomy): Eukaryota > Viridiplantae > Streptophyta > Magnoliopsida > Poales > Poaceae > Aegilops > Aegilops umbellulata. Next base: position 46,815,808 of record CP136060.1, on the reverse strand, counting down.
TCCTTGAACTTCTCGGGGTCGTCTCCTTGGGCGGCTAGCGTTGGGAGGCTGCGGAAGAGGAAGAGGGCGGGCGGCAAGGCCGTCAACTCGGAGTACGTGGGCACGACGCCTTCGACGTGTGCTGACGTCCTGCCGCCTCGTCTTCGAGCTCTGCCTCCGGCGCTGCCATCACCATCCAGCCTTTGGACGACCACCGAGACGTTCTCTTGGTGTCTTCTGCCACCTGTAGCTCGCCTAGGTGCCCCTTTTGCCCTTTTCGCCTCCTTGACCTGCCTCCTGAAGAGGGGGACAAGAAAGGGGTTACGGGCACCTTATCTCTTTTTTTTATCCTCAAGAGATCCGGCAAGGATATCCGAGCCCTGCGAACCAAAGGAGATAAAAGAACGGCAAACAGACGCACACTCGACCTCTAAGCTAGGGGTTAGCCGCCGCTAAGCACTATCAACCCTAACCAAGGACGAGACTCGATCGAGCATGCATCCTATAACTTAGGGCGCCAGCGCTTCATTTATGCTCAGGGTCTGCGCCTGGCTTTGTACAAAGGGTTACATGCATCATCGGCAATGCTTGTACAAAAGGTGGCTTGCCGGGGGGCCCGACAAGCCGCTCCTTATGGGTAAAACTTGCGAAGATGCTCGATGTTCCAGGAGTTGCTCACCGGAATGACATCTTCGGTCTACAGGCGGACTGCGCCGGGCCTGGTGACTCGTATTACCCGATAAGGGCCTTCCCACTTTGGCGTCAACTTGTTGGAATTCTTGGCCGATTAAACGCGCCGAAGAACAAGGTCGCCTTCCTCAAGGCTCCGGGCATGAACCTTGCGGCTATGGTAGCGGCGCAAGGCTTGCTGGTAGCGTGCTGCTCTCACAGCCGCCCGAAGACGATCTTACTCAAGGAGCAGTGCGTCGTCTTGCCGCAGTTGCTCTTGCTCAAGCTCATCATAAGCGAGCACTCGAGGTGACCCGTATATGAGTTCAGTAGGGATAACTGCTTCTGCCCCGTATACCAGGGCAAAGGGTGTCTGGCCGGTGGCTCGATTTGGTGTCGTCCTGATTGACCAAAGAACCATCGGCAACTCATCAATCCAGCGCCTTCCGCTCTTGTGCAGTCTGTCAAAGGTCTTGGTCCTTAAGCCTCGCAACACTTCAGCATTTGCCCTCTCAGCTTGCCCGTTGCTCCGCGGGTGAGCGACGGAAGCGAAACAAACTTTGCTGCCGAGGTCCTGAGTATATTGCATGAAGGTGCGGCTTGTGAACTGCGTACCGTTGTCGGTGATGATCCGGTTTGGTACACCGTAACGACACACTAGCCCCTTGAAGAACTTGACGGCTGACTGAGCTGTGACCTTCCTCACTGCCTCCACTTCTGGTCACTTTGTGAACTTGTCGATGGCTACGTACAAGTACTCAAAGCCCCCGACAGCGTGGGGGAAAGGGCCCAGTAGGTCGAGCCCCCAGACCAAGAAGGGCCAGGAGAGAGGAATGGTTTAAAGGGCTTGAGCTGGTTGATGAAGCTTTCTTGAATGGAACTGACACGCCTCACACCTGGTGACGAGCGTAGTTGCATGTTGGAGGGCGGTGGGCCAGAAGAAACCTTGCCGGAACGCCTTGCCGGCAAGGGCTCTTGACCCAATGTTGGATCCACATATGCCTCCATGTATCTCCGCCAACAGCTCCAGTCCTTCCTCTCGAGGGATGCACTTCAATTTCACACAGTTTGGTCTCTTCCTGTACAGGACGTCATCGACGAACTGCTACATGGCAGAGCGACGGGCTACTTTTTCCGCTTTTTTTTGCTCCTCAGGAAGCTCCCCTGTCTGGAGGAATTGGACGGTATGCTGTGCCCACGCTGGAGCCTGAGGCTCGACGGCAAGGACTAAAGGCATTTCCTCCGCTATAGGGGCGGCTGTCTCGACGGCAAGAGCTTGGTGTCCTGCCGGAGCTAGCCGTCCCGTGGCGGGTTCAGTGTCCTCGGCAACATCCTTGCCGGCGGCTCCGGGGAGCTCGGTGGGAAAGTACTTGCCGGGTCCTGATTTCCTTCTCTTTTTTTGCTCTGTTGATGGATCAACGGATGGCTGAGTTAGCTGAAGCACAAAGGTACCTGGTTCCACAGGTAGCTTGAGGCTAGCGTGCTTCGACAGGTAATCGGCGATATCGTTCTCCGTTCGGGGAACGTATTCAGCCTGGATATCGTCGAAACGCTCTTCCAGCTTTCTCACTTCATCAACGTAGGCCTTCAGCAACGGGCTCTGGTAATCCTTATTGACTTGCTTGACGACAAGCTGCGAGTCGCCCCTGACGATGAGCTTTTTGATTCCGAGGTCCGCCGCGATCCTAAGACCGGCAAGCAGCCCTTCGTATTCTGTCGTGTTGTTTGTTGACGCCTCCCTGGGGAAGTGCATCTGGATCACGTACTTGAGGTGCTCTCCGGTGGGGGCGACGAGCAGTACGCCAGCCCCGGCACCCTGGAGGGAGAAAGCCCCATCAAAGTACATAATCCAATCGCAACTTGCCTCCTTGCCGGGTAGAGCTGTCTCTTGGGCTTCTTCGTCAGGTGTGGCGGCCCATTCTGCAATGAACTCTACCAGGACTCAGCTCTGGATCGTCGAAGTACTTTCAAACTTGAGGCCAAAGCTGGACAGCTCCAGTGCCCATTCCACAATCCTCCCCGTTGCATTTGGGTTGTGCAATATCCGCTGCAGAGGGAGGCAAGTGACGACAGTGATCTCGTGTGCCTGGAAGTAGTGACACAGCTTCCTCGAGGCCATGAGGAGGCTGAAGAGCAATTTCTACACACCAGAGTACCTCGACCTAGCCCCCTGCAAGAGGGAGCTAACGAAGTAGACCGGGCGCTGCATCACTTTCTTCTTTGGCGGCACCTCGACCAACTGTGTCGCCTCCGCACTGGTGGCGTCGGGCTCTGTTGCTGCCATTTCCTCGTCGTCGACCTCCCTCTGCGCCACTAGTGCGGCGCTGACCACCTGGTTCATTGCCGCTAAGTATAGCAGCAACGGCTCCTGGGACCTGGGCACAACTAGTGTTGGTGCGGAGGAGAGGTGCTTCTTCAAATCTTGCAATGCCGCTTCGGCTTCTGTTGTCCACTCCATCGGGCCCGCCTTTTTCAGGATCTTGAAAAAGGGAAGGGCGCGCTCGGTGGACTTGGATATGAACCTGCCCAGGGCAGCAACGCAACCAGCAAGCCGGCGCACATCCTTGATTCGCTTGGGTGCTTCAATCTGTTCTATAGCTTTGATCTTGTCCGGGTTGGCCTCTATCCCCCGCTGCGACACAAAGAACCCGAGAAGCTTGCCGGACGGGACGCCAAAGACGCACTTCTCAGGGTTCAGCTTGAGGTTGATCCTGTGCAGATTTGCAAATGTCTCCCACAAATCTGATATGAGGGTGGCCCTGTCCTTGGTTTTGACCACTATGTCGTCCATATAAGCCTCCATATTTCTATGGAGCTGGGGATCAAAACCAATCTGGACCGCCCTCGCAACCGTCGATCCAGCACTCTTCAACCCGGAAGGCATCCGTATGAAACAATACGTACCACATGGGGTGATGAATGTTGTTTTCTCTTCATCTTCTTTCGTCATGAAGATCTGGTGGTAGACGGAGTAGGCATCGAGGAATGACAACAGATCACACCCAGCCATGGAGTCAACAATCTGGTCGATGCGCGGCAACGGGAAGGGGTCTTTAGGACAAGCCTTATTGATATCTGTGTAATCAATACACAGCCTCCACTTCCCGTTTGCCTTGCGCACTACGAACGGATTGGCCAACCACATCGGATGGAGCACTCCTCTTACCAAACCCGCTGCCTCCAGTTTCCGGATTTCTTCTGTGATAAACTCTTGTCGTTCCAAAGCTTGCTTTCTGACCTTCTGCTTGACAGGCCGCGCATGAGGACAGACAACAAGGTGGTGCTCAATCACCTCCCTGGGAACGCCGGGGATGTCGGAAGCTTGCCACGCAAACACATCGACATTCGCCCGCAGGAAGGTGACGAGCGCGTCTTCCTATTTGTCGTCAAGGGTGGAGCTTATGGTGAAAGCTCCTCCCGTGCCGTCCTTGTTGATGGAAACCTTCTTGGTTCCCAGCAGCGTGGCCCTGGACTTCTTGCTTCCGCCGGTGGAGCTTTCTGGCACGTCCTCGACGGCAGCGCTACACTCCGAAGAGGTGCGCTTGCCGGAGTGGGTGTCCGAGGTCTCACCGGCCTTCTTCTTCTTTTTCCCCCCGGGGTCCCGGCAGCAGGAGCGAGTGCCCCAGCGGCGGCAGCTGCTGCCACTGCTTGCTGGTACACATATCAGGGCAAATCAGCGCATCCTTCTTGTCGGAGGGGATGGTGATGACCGTCACGGGCCCTGGCATCTTCAGTGTATTGTAGGCGTAGTGCGACGCCGCCATAAACTTGGCCAGCGCTGGGCGGCCAAGGATCCCGTTGTAGGGCAAGGGGATGTTGGCAACATCAAACACAATCCTCTCCGTCCTGAAGTTCAGGTCACTCCCGAAAGTTACGGGCAACATGACCTTTCCCTTGGGTTGGCTTCTCCCCGGGCTGACCCCTTGAAACGTGCCCGTTTCTTCGAGGTCTCCATCAGGAATCTGCAGCTTCTCGATCACGGCAGGCGAGATCAAGTTCAAACCGGCCCCGCCATCTACTAACATTTTTGTCACCTTGAGGTTGCGTATTGTTGGTGAAACCAACAACGGCAAGCACCCGACAGCAGTAGTGCGATCAGGGTGGTCCTCAGAGTAAAAAATGATAGGTGTGCTGGACCACTTCAGCGGCCTCTGGGCATCAAACGACGGCTCTGCTGCTGTAATTTCTCGCGTCCACTGTTTAAGCCGGCGCCGAGAGGCATGCAGCGAAGCGCCGCCATCAACGCACATGGCCTCTGTAGCTTTCCGAAACACTTGGTCGCCGGACACGTCGTCCTCTTCGTGATCGTCATCTTCTGGCTTTCTGTCACGGCCCCGAGCGGGCCTCTCTTGTTGCTTATCCTTGCCGCGATGGCCCGCCTGGCCGTCGTGTTTCTTGCCGGATCCCTCAGCACCATATTGGCCCTTCTCCTTGTCCCGCCTCTCGTATTCAGCCCTCTGCTTCTCAGCGAGGAGCTCAACCTGCCGGCAGTCTTGGAGAGCATGGCCTTTGGTGCGATAGATCTTGCAGTATCGCTTGTCGGAGTTGCCTGGCTTCTCGGCAACCGCCAAGGCCTGGCAGGCGACACATCCGGCAATTTCCTTGCCGGGGTCACCTTGCTTGGTCTTCTTGGTGGAGCCGGTGCCGTCAGACCCCTCGACGGCAAGCACAACTTTCCCTTTGCGCTTCCTGTTGCGGCGCCGGCCTTTCTTCGCCGGGGCGGCGGTGTCCTCTTCAGAGGAGTCGGTTTCCACGCCGGCATCTTCGCTGGGGTACTTCCTCCCCTCTTCAGCCCGGGCACATTTGTCCGCGAGAACATAGAGCTCCGCGACATCTTTCATCTTGTTCATCGCCAGCTCTTCGCGCATCTTGCGGTTCCGAACGTTCTGATGGAACGCGCTGATGATGGCGGCAGGGTGAACATCTAGAATATTGTACTGTACCCGGCTGAACCTCTGTATGTACTTGTGGAGACTCTCGCCTCCCTTCTGGGGAATGACGTGGAGATCACTCGCTTGGCCATGAGCTTGGTGACCGCCAGTGAAGGCGCCCACGAACTCATGGCACAAATCCGACCAGGAGGAAAGGGAGTCTACCGGCAAGTGCATCAACCATGACATGGCGTTGGGTTTAAGAGCCAATGGGAAGTAATTTGCAAGCAGCTTATCGTCACGAGCTCCGGCAGCCTGCATCGCGATGGTGTAGATGCTGAGGAACTCGGATGGGTGGGTCTTGCCGCCGTACTTCTCGCCCACGTCAGGTTTGAAAGTGCGGTGAGTGGGCCACTGGAACTATCGCAGCTCACGGGTAAATGCCGGGCAGCCTACCTCGTAAGGCAGGCCCCCAGGGCTCTCCGGTGCTAGGTGGTCCACAGCAGGCCCCGCTCGCCTATCTGACTGATGGCGCGCTCCGCACCGGCGCTCGGTGGTGGTCCGAGCGCCTTCATGTTCCCGATCCCGAAGGACCTGGCGTTGGACCTGGTGGGTCCGCGGGTCGGATGACGCTATGGAGATTTCGTCGCCTGCAACATCGCGACGGGCAGGTGTCCGTGGCACCGGGCGAGGGGGAGGTGAGTGCACGGTGCTCGCGGCGCCGCCAGCCTTCCTGCCACTGGTACGCGGGACTCCGTCGGAACATCGACCCGGGGTCTCCATCGGGGTCGGCTCATCTTTGTTGGCCACCGCAACAAGGCTTCGGATGGTGGCTCTCCATTCGTCGAGTTTCCCCATAGTGGGAGGAAAGTCGAGGAGCAACTGCGCGCGCGCCAGGGCTTCTGCTGGCGTCGGTGGCAGCGAAACCTGCACGGATCGCGATGCGCTTCGACTTCTGACCATGTCAGAAGGAGCTCTATCACGACCGCGTGGTCGCACGCCGTCTTCACCAGCGCCTCGGCGAGCGGGCAGGTCTTCTACATCCCGGGAGTGGCGCTCGGGGCTTTTCCCGCGGCAACGCCCGGGGTCTTCGGGGTGATCACACAGCTCGTCGCGCACCGCTTGTGAGGAACGCGGCGTCGGCGCCGGAGTGGGAGTCCTGGAGGCCCTCGCGCCGCCAGCGGGCGGGGCACCAGCGACCTCGGAATGTCCCGCGCCACCTGCGGAGGACCCGGCTCCGTCTTTGGATTTGGCGGTGTGCGGCCCGTTACTTGGCGCACGAACATCGCCGCCTCCCAAACTCCGGTTGCTGGGACGGTGTTGGTGTTCGCGAACAGCGCCCCGGGTCCGACGGGCCAACCGCCACCGTCGTCTTCTTCTTGGGCGCCATGACGATGAAGAAGCGTCGAACTATCTGCTAAAGCCGATTCTCACAACTGCGCAGCCCCTGCCTGGCACGCCAAAGATGTCGGTGGGAAACGACACCTATGGGATTACGAGAATCCCTTTCTGCGGTTGCGGGGCGCGGGGGCCGTGAGAAGAGCGGATCGAGCAGGCAGTACACGATTCCTTTACCCAGGTTCGGGCCGCCAAGATGCGTAACACCCTACTCCTGCTTTGGTGGATTATATGTTTGTGTTCTTGAGCTAGCTATGGGGCGTGAGGAGCTCCAAAAAGTCGAATCCTCTTCCTGGTCGCCTGGGGCCTCCTTTTATAGGGAAAGGGGCTGCCAAAGTGGCACACAGGAGGTGGAAAGGGTACAGTGATGCGAGGTTACCCCTCGCATTACATGACAAGGCACATCTAATGCGCCTTGCTTAGGTGTCCTTGCTTTATCGGGGGCGGGGGAGAGCCCTGTCTCGTCTGTCGCTGCTCTCTCCCGCGCCGACACGCGCCCTGGCCAGCGGTGCCTGCAATGCCATGTAGGCAGGCAGGCAGCTGAGGTGGCGCAGCGGTGGGTCTCCATGAGGATCTGCATGCCGCCACACAGGTTACTGCCCAGCTGGTTGGGTCGGCAGCTGCATGCGAACGGTGGTGGAGGCGTGACTGGCGCGGGTCCGATGGTGGCCCCGCGGGTGTCCTTGGCAAAGGCCTTGCCGCGGCCCCGACAAGGGTCTTGTCGGGGTCCCGACAAGGGTCTTGCCGTGGCGCCTGCTGCCATCCCTGGCAAGGCTCTTGCTGGGGGCCTTGGGGTTTTCCTTGGCTGGGATCCTGCCAAGGACCATCATCTTCTAAAGTGTGCATCTGATCTCGAATGTCTTCACAAAGATCTGCATACCACCACGGGGATGCCTCCCGAATCCTTGCCCCATGGGGGCAGTGGACTCAAGGGTGACCCGCTCCGTAGGTGTGTGGCGAGCAGCCACGGCAATGGTCTTGCCGGGTTTGCAAAAACCGCCTCCCGGCAAGGATCTTGCCGGGGGGCCCGCTTCGTCCCCTTTGCTCTTTGTGGTCTGGGTCCTGGCGTTGTTCTGCTCCTCTTTTGCTTCGGCCTTACCTTGGTTCTACCTCCCTTGCCGGGCTCGGTGCGGCGGCGCCCGTGGCTCAGACTGCCCGTGCACAGTCATAGGGTACAAAAAGTGTACCCCTCTTTTTGTACACCGACACGCGCTGGCGCGGCATGGGGAGGCGCACGTGACGTGGGTGGCATGCGTGGGGCTGAGCTCTGCACGCGTGCGTCACGTCGCAGTAAAAGGGGCGGTTCGCGCCTTCCCCATAAACGGAGGGAGGCATGGGGGCGCGGCCCATTTACTGAACAGGGCCGAGGCGCGGTCTTCAAGGCGTCCACTCCCCACGATCACGGGGTGGGGAGAGGTTGCCTCACCCGTTGCCTCGGTCCTGCACGCCCGCCACGTGGCTTTCATGCGCTTGGGGTGGCGATCGGTGGTGGCGGGAAACCGGGCCGCCGCGGGCCGGGGCGGTGGGTCGGTCCCAGTTCCCTGCGCCTTCCGCTCCTCGATTGGTTAAGCGGGGCGGCCGAGCCCCCACCCCGTTCCTTTATAAAGAGCGGGAGGGGGGATGGCGTCCCGCATTCTTTCATCTCCTCCTTCCTTCAGCTTCTGCTCCCCCTTCCATCCGCCATGGAGAAAGGGAATCCTGGTCCTTCGACGGTGGCGACGAGGGTCGCCGCTCGACAACGCGCCCCTCCTCCTCCTGCACCTGCGGCGGCAGAGCCAGCCGCGATGGGAAGGGGAGAGGGCGAGGCCGTGGGCGAGGCCGAGGCGCTCGGGGAAGAGGAGGACGGGGCGGCGCACCGGCTTTGCCTCCGCCAGCAGTTCCTCCCCCCCATGGAGGGCCACGTTGGGGACGACCCTTGCGAGCTCTTTGTCAGGCTGCGCCGGCCGCCTCTCCGTCGCCTTCGTCTCCCAACTCCATTCGCACGGGAGATGGAGCTGGATCCGCCAGAGTCATTGCGGCTGCACATGAGGGGCTGTGGGATCAGCGGCACGCGGGTTCGCGTTGACTTCCCAGCTCCTCACGTGATGTATCTTCATCGGGGGTGGAAGTCGTTCGCCCATATCCACCGCTTGACGGAGGGGCTCACTCTCCTTTTCAAGCTGATGGAGGGTGGCCTCCTCTCCGTCAAGGTCTTCGGATGCTTTGGGACCCGCACAAGGTGCTGCGTGGAGAGCTCTTCTGATGGCGAAGACTCCTCCTCGTGCGGGAGTGACGAGGAGGACAGCGGCAACGACGACGAGGGTAGCAGGCGGCAGGATGACGGGTCCGACTAGGTGTCGGGCACCGCCTCGTGCGGCACCGGCGACCCCATCATCCGTGTCGCCGGCTCCCTGAACTCCTCGGGGCCGTCTCCTTGGGAGGCTGGCGTTGGGAGGCTGCGGAAGAGGAAGAGGGCGGGCGGCAAGGCCGTCAACTTGGAGTACGCGGGCACCGACGCCTTCGACGCATGCTGACGTCCTGTCGCCTCGTCTTCGAGCTCTGCCTCCAGCGCTGCCATCACCATCCAGCCTTCGGACGACCACCGAGATGTTCTCTTGGTGTCTTCTGCCACCCGTAGCTCACCTAGGCGCCTCTTTTGCCCTTTTCGCCTCCTTGACCTGCCTCCTGAGGAGAGGGACAAGGAAGGGGTTACGGGCACCTTATCTCTTTTTAGTTTGTAAGCCTTCGGGCCATAGCTGAATTTAAAACTTGTAATCCCATCATTCATGTTTTTCATTCCCTATGGACTGTACCTGAGTGGAATGTTTTTAATGAAAAACGAATGCTTGCCGGGTTATTTGTTTGCGGGTAGAACCCACGTCAAGGAGTAAATCCTTGATATCTTTAAGATAAACATTTCGTTGCCCGGCAGCAGGCCTTGCCGTCTCCCCACATCACTCGACCTTTCTCACGCTTTCGGCGGAGGCAGGGATGAGGTGGGTTCAGGCTCCTCGTTTCACCCTTTCACTGTCGCGACTACGACCAAACCTGGCCCCAGGGATGGGCCCTAGGGCCTAGAGTTAGGGGAGCACGGTAGCTTTAGGGAGAAACGAGGTTTCACATACCTCAGTCCATAAAATAATGCATGATAAGGGATGAAGAACTTATTTGAAGCTATAACCCTTGGCAACTCTGGTTTGCCGTGGGTGAATCTCTGCTCTTGGAGCCCCCAACAGTACTGTCTTGCCGGGGTCTAGATGCTGATCTGTCCCTCTTCTCCTTTTCGTCCTCAAGTGATCCAGCAAGGATTTCTGTGGGTCCTGCGAATCAATGAAGACAAAAGAACGGCAAAGAGACGCACACTCGACCTCTAAGATAGGGGTTAGTTGCCGCAAAGTACTATCAACCCTAACCAAGGACGAGACTTGACCTAGCATGCATGCTATAACTTGGGGCGCCGGTGCTTCATTTATTTATGCTCAGGGTCTGCGCCTGGCTTTGTACAAAGGGTTACATGCATCATCGGCAATGCTTGTACAAAAGGTGGCTTGCCGGGGGGCCCGGTAAGCTGCGCCTTACGGGTAAAACTTGCGAAGATGCTCAATGTTCCAGGAGTTACTCACCGGAACGGCATCTTCGGTCTCCAGGCGGACTGCGCCGGGCCTGGTGACTCGTATTACCTGATAAGGGCCTTCCCACTTTGGCGTCAACTTGTTGGAATTCTTGGTCGATTGAACGCGCCGAAGAACAAGGTCGCCTTCCTCAAGGCTTCGGGCATGGACCTTGCGGCTATGGTAGCGGCGCAAGGCTTGCTGGTAGCATGCTGCTCTCACAGCCGCCCGAAGACGATCTTCCTCAAGGAGCATTGCGTCATCTTGCCGCAGTTGCTCTTGCTCAAGCTCATCATAAGCGAGCACTCGAGGTGACCCGTATATGAGTTCAGTGGGGAGAACTGCTTCTAACCCGTATACCAGGGCAAAGGGTGTCTGGCCGGTGGCTCGATTTGGTGTCGTCCTGATCGACCAAAGAACCGCCGGCAATTCATCAATCCAGCGCCTTCCTCTCTTGTGCAGCCTGTCAAAGGTCTTGGTCCGTAGTCCTCGCAGTACTTCAGCATTTGCCCTCTCAGCTTGACCATTGCTCCGCGGGTGGGCAACGGAAGCGAAACAGACTTTGCTCCCGAGGTCTTGGATATATTGCATGAAGGTGCGGCTTGTGAACTGTGTGCCATTGTCGGTGATGACCCTGTTGGGCACGCCAAAACGGCACACTAGTCCCTTGAAGAATTTGACGGCTGACTGAGCTGTGACCTTCCTCACTACCTCCACCTCTGGCCACTTTGTGAACTTGTCGATTGCAACGTACAAGTACTCAAAGCCCCCTACAGTGCGGGGGAAAGGGCCCAGTATGTCGAGCCCCTAGACCGAGAAGGGCCAGGAGAGAGGAATGGTTTGAAGGGCTTGAGCTGGCTGATGAAGCTTCTTCGAATGGAACAGACACGCTTCACACTTGGTGATTAGTGTCGTTGCATCTTGGAGGGCGGTGGGCCAGAAGAAGCCTTGCCGGCAAGGGCCCTTGACCCAATGTGGGATCCACATATGCCTCCATGTATCTCCGCCAACAGCTCCAGTCCTTCCTCTCGAGGGATACACTTCAATTTCACACCGTTCGACCTCTTCCTGTACAGGACGTCATCGACGAACTGGTACACGGCAGAGCGACGGGTTACTTTTTCCGCTTCTTCCTGCTCCTCAGGAAGTTCCCCCGTTTGGAGGAATCGGACGGTATGTTGTGCCCACGCTGGAGCCTGGGGCTCGACGGCGAGGACTAAAGGCATTTCCTCCGCCAGAGGAGCGACTGTCTCGACGGCAAGAGCTTGACGCTCCGCCGGGGCCAACCGTCCTGTGGCGGGCTCAGTGTTCCCGGCAACATCCCTGCCGGCGGCTCCGGGGAGCTCGGCGGGAAAGTACTTGCCGTGCCCTGATTTCCTCCTCTTGTTCCGCTCTGTTGATGGATCAACGGATGGCTGAGTCAGCTGAAGCACAAAGGTACGTGGTTCCACAGGTAGCTTGAGGGCAGCCTGCTTTGACAAGTAATCGGCGATGTCGTTCTTCGCTCGGGTAACGTGTTCAGCCTGTATACCATCGAAGCGCTCTTCCAGCTTTCTCACTTCATCAACGTAGGCCTTCATCAATGGGCTCTGGTAATCCTTGTTAACTTGCTTGACGACAAGCTGCGAGTCACCCCTGACGATGAGTTTCTTGATTCCGAGGTCCGTCGCTATCCTGAGACCGGCAAGCAGCCCCTCGTACTCTGCTGTGTTGTTCGTCGACGCCTCCCTGGGTAAGTGCATCTGGACCACGTACTTGAGGTGCTCTCTGGTGGGCGCGACTAGCAGTACGCCAGCCCCGGCGCCTTGTAAGGAGAAAGCTCCATCAAAGTACATGATCCAATCGCAACTTGCCTCCTTGCCGGGGAGAGCAGTCTCTTGGGCTACTTCGTCAGGCGTTGCGGTCCACTCTGCAATGAACTCCGCCAGGACTCGGCTCTGAATCGTCGAAGTGCTTTCAAACTTGAGGCCAAAGCTGGATAACTCCGGTGCCCATTCCACAATCCTTCCCGTTGCATCCGGATTGTGCAATATCCGTTGCGGAGGGAGGCGAGTGACGACAGTGATCTCATGTGCCTGGAAGTAATGACGCAGCTTCCTCGAGGCCGTAAGAAGGCTGAAGAGCAGTTTCTGCACGCCGGAGTACCTTGATCTAGACCCTTGCAGGAGGGAACTAACAAAGTAGACCGGGTGCTGCATCATTTTCTTCCTCGGCAACACTTCAATCGGACGTGTCGTCTCTGCATTAGTGGTGCCAGGCTCTGTCGCTACCATTACCTCGCCGTCAACCTCTCTCTGCACCACTAGCGCGGCGCTGACCACCTGGCTCGTTGCCGCCAGATATAGCAGCAACGGCTCCTGGGGCCTGGGCGCAACTAGTGTTGGCGCGGAGGAGAGGTACTTCTTCAAATCTTGCAGTGCTGCTTCGGCTTCTGGCGTCCACTCCACCAGGCCCGCCTTTTTCAGGATCTTGAAAAAGGGGAGGGCGCGCTCGGCAGACTTGGAAATGAACCTGCCCATGGCGGCGACACAACCAGCAAGCCGACGCACATCCTTGATTCGCTTGGGTGCTTCAATCTGCTCTAGAGCTTTGATCTTGTGCGGATTGGCCTCTATCCCACGCTGTGACACAAAGAACCCGAGAAGCTTGCCAGACGGGACGCCGAAGACGCACTTCTCAGGGTTCAGCTTGAGGTTGATCTTGCGCAGGTTTGCAAATGTTTCTTGCAAATCTGTGATGAGGGTTGCCCTGTTCTTGGTTTTGACCACTATGTCATCCATATAAGCTTCCATATTTCTATGGAGCTGGGGTTCAAAACCAATCTGGACTGCCCTTGCAAACGTCGAACCAGCGCTCTTAAACCCGAAAGGCATCCGTATGAAACAATACGTACGACATGGGGTGATGAATGTCGTTTTCTCTTCGTCTTCTCTCATCATGAAAATCTGGTGGTAGCCGGAGTAGGCATCAAGGAATGACAACATATCACACCCAGCCGTGGAGTCAACAATCTGGTCAATGCACGGCAACGGGAAGGGGTCCTTAGGACAAGCCTTATTGATATCTATGTAATCAATACACAGCCTCCACTTCCCGTTTGCCTTGCGCACTACGACCGGATTGTCCAACCACGTTGGATGAAGCACTCCTCTTACCAAACCTGCCGCCTCCAGTTTCCAGATTTCTTGTGTGATAAACTCTTGTCGATCCAAAGCTTGCTTTCTGATCTTCTGCTTGACGGGACGCGCATGAGGACAGACAGCAAGGTGGTGCTCAATCACCTCCCTGGGAACACCGGGGATGTCGGAAGCTTGCCAGGCAAACACATCGACATTCGCCCACGGGAAGGTGACGAGCGCATCTTCCTATTTGTCATCGAGGGTGGAGCTTATGGTGAAAGCTCCTCCCGTGCCGTCCTCATTGACAGAAACCTTCTTGGTTCCCGGCGGAATGGCCCTGGGCTTCTTGTTCCTACCGGTGGAGCTCTCTCGCAAGTCCTCGACGGCAGCGCTACACTCCGAAGACGAGCGCTTGCCAGAGTGGGTGTCCGAGGTCTCGCCGGGCTTCTTCTTCTTCTTCCCTCCCGGGACTCCAGCGGCAGGAGCAAGTGCCCTAGTGGCGGCAGCTGCTGCAACTACTTGCTGGTATAGCCGATCAGCGCAAATCAGCGCATCTTTCTTATCGGAGGGGATGGTGATGATCGTCACAGGGCCTGGCATCTTCAGGGTGTTCTAGGCATAGTGTGACGCTGCCATGAACTTGGTCAGCGCTGGGCGGCCAAGGATCCCATTGTAGGGCAAGGGGATCTTGGCAACATCAAACACGATCCTCTCCGTCCTGTAGTTCAGGTCGCTTCCGAAGGTCACGAGCAGCGTGACCTTTCCCTTGGGTTGGCTTCTTCCCGGGTTGACCCCCTGAAACGTGCCCGTCTCTTCGAGGTCTCTATCAGGAATCTGCAGTTTCTTGATCACGGCAGGCGAGATCAAGTTCAGACCGACCCCGACATCGACTAGCATCTTCGTCACCTTGAGGTTGCGTATTGTTGGCGAAACCAACAACGGCAAGCACCCGACCGCAGTAGTGCGATCGGGGTGATCCTCAGTGTCGAAAATGATAGGTGTGCTGGACCACTTCAGCGGCCTTTGGGCATCAAACGACGGCTCTGCCGCTGTAATCTCTTGCGCCCACTGTTTAAGCTGGCGGTGAGAAGTATGCAGCGTGGCACCGCCGTCGACGCACATGGCCTCCGTAGCTTTCTGAAACTCTTGATCGCCGGACTCGTCGTCCTCTTCATGATCATCGTCTTCTGGCTTTCTGTCACGGCCCCGGGCGGGCTTCTCTTGTTGCTTATCCTTGCCGCGACGGCCCGCCTGGCCGTCGCGCTTCTTGCCGGACTCTTCAGCACCGTCTTGGCCCTTCTCCTTGTCCTGCCTCTCATATTCAGCCCTCTGCTTCTCAGCGAGGAGCTCAACCTGTCGGCAGTCTTGGAGAGCGTGGCCTTTGGTGCGATGGATCTTGCAGTATCGCTTGTCGGAGTTTCCTGACTTCTCGGCAGCCGCCAAAGCCCGGCAAGCGACACATCGGGCAATTTCCTTGCCGGGGTCGTCTGCCTTGGTTTTCTTGGTGGAGCCGGTGTCATCAGATCCCTCGACGGCAAGCACTGCTTTCCCTTTGCGCTTCCTATTGCGGCGCTGGCCTTTCTTTGCCGGGGCGGCAGTATCCTCATTTGAGGAGTCGGTTTCCACGCCGGCATCTTCGCCGGGGTACTTCCTCCCCTCTTCAGCTCGGGCACACCTGTCGACAAGAACATAGAGTTCTGCCACATCTTTCACCTTGTTCATTGCCAGCTCTTCGCGCATCTTGCGATTACGCATGTTCTGATGGAACGCGCTGATGAAGGCAGCAGGATGACCATCAGGGATGTTGTACTGTATCCGGCTGAACCTCTGAATATACTTGCGGAGATTCTCGCCTCCCTTCTGGGGAATGACGTGCAGATCGCTCGCTTGGCCATGAGCTTGGTGACCGCCAGTGAAGGCGCGCACGAACTCATGGCACAAATCCGACCAGGAGGAAATGGAGTCTACCGGCAAGTGCATCAACCATGACAAGGCGTTGGGTTTAAGAGCCAATGGGAAGTAATTCGCAAGCGCCTTATTGTCGCGGGCTCCGGCAGCCTGCATCGCGATGGTGTAGATGCTGAGGAACTCGGACGGGTGGGTCTTGCCGCCATACTTCTCGCCCACGTCAGGTTTGAAGGTGCGGTGAGTGGGCCACCGGAACTGCCGCAGCTCACGGGTAAAAGCCGGACAGCCTACCTCGTAAGGCAGGCCTCCAGGGCTCTCCGGTGCCGGGTGGTTCACAACAGGCCCCGCTCGCCTGTCTGACTGGTGGCGCGCTCCGCGCCGGCGCTCGATAGTGGTTAGAGCATCTTCATGTTCCCGATCCCGAAGGACCTAGCGCTGGTCACAGTGGGTCCGCGAATCGGATGACGCTATAGAGATTTCGTCGCCCGTAACATCGCGACGGACAGGCGTCTGTGGTACCGGGCGAGGAGGAGGCGAGTGCATCGTGGTCGCGGTGCCGCCATCTTTCCTGCCACTGGTACACGAGACTCCGTCGGAGCATCGACCCGGGGGCCCCGCCGGACTTGGTTCGTCTTTGTTGGCCAGCGCTACAAGACTTCGTATGGTGGCTCTCCATTCGCCGAGTTTCCCCGTAGTGGGAGGAAAGTCGAGGAGCAACTGCGTGCGCGCCAGGGCTTCTGTTGGCATCGGTGGCAACGAAACCTGCACGGATCGCGACGCGCTTCGACTTCTGACCATGTCAGAAGGAGCTCTATCACGACCGCGCGGTCGCGTGCCATCTTCACCAGTGCCTCGGCGAGCGGGCAGGTCTTCTACATCCCGGGAGTGGTGCTCGGGGCTCTTCCCGCGGCGACGCTCGGGGTCTTCGGGGTGATTACGCCGTTCATCGCGCGCCGCTTGAGAGGAGCGCGCCGTCGGCGCCGGCGTGGGAGTCTTGGAGGCCCTCGCGCCGCCTTCGGGCGGGGCGGTAGCGATCCCTGGAAGGCCCCGCGCCACCCGCGGAGGGCCCAGCTCCGTATTTGGATTTGGCGGCGTGCGGCCCGTTACCAGGCGCACGAACATCGCCGCCTCCCAAACTCCGGCTGCTGGGACGGTGTTGGTGTTCGCGAACCGCGCCCCGGGTCCTTTCTGCGACCGGTCCGCTGCTCGCCCGCGTCGGAACAGGATGCCCGGCTCCCGACGGGCCAACCGCCACCGTCTTCTTCTTCTTGGGCACCATGACGATGAAGAAGCGTCGAACTAACTGCTAAAGCCGATTCTCACAACTGCACCCCCTACCTGGCGCGCCAAAGATGTTGGTGGAAACGACACCTATGGGATCACAAGAATCCCTACTACGGTTGTGGGGCGCGGGATTGTGAAAAGAGCGGTTCAAACATATAGCACGTGATTCCTATACCCAGGTTCGGGCCGCAGGGATGCGTAAAACCCTACTCCTGCTTTGGTGGATTGTATATCTGTGTTCCTGAGCTAGCTATGGGGCGTCGAGAGCTCCAAAAAGCCGAATCCTCCTCCTGGTCGCCCAGGGCCTCCTTTTATAGGGAAAGGGGTTGCCACAGTGGCACACAACAGGTGGAAAGGGTACAATGATGCGAGGTTATCCCTCGCATTACATGACAAGGTGCATTTAATGTGCCTTGCTTAGGTGTCCTTGCTTTATCGGGGGCGAGGGAGAGCCCCGTCTTGTCCATCGCCGCTCCCTCCCGTGTCGACACGCGCCCTGGCCAGCAGTGCCCGTGATGCCATGTAGGCAGGCAGGCAGCTGAGGTGGCGCAGCGGTGGGTCTCCACGAGGATCTCCATGCTGCCACGCAGGTGCCTGCCTAGCTGGTTGGGTCGGCAGCTGTACGCGAACGGTGGCGGAGGTGCGATTGGCATGGGCTTGATGGTGGCCCCACGGGTGTTCATGGAAAGGGCCTTGCCGCGGTCCCCGGCAAGGGTCTTGCCGTGGCGCCTGCTGTCATCCTCGGCAAGGCTCTTGTTGGGGGCCTTGTGGTTCTCCTTGGCTGGGATCCCGCCAAGGATCATCGTCTTCTAAGGTGTGTATCTAATCTTGAATGTCTTCACAAAGATCTGCATTCCACCAAATCCTTGCCCCATGGGGGCAGTGGACTCAAGGGTGACCCGCTCTGTGGGTGTGGAGCGAGCTGCCATGGCAAGGGTCTTGCCGGGTTTGCAAAAACTGCCTCCCGGCAAGGATCTTGCCGGGGGGCCTGCTTCGTCCCCTTCGCTCTTTGTGGTCTTGGTCTTGGCGTCGTCCTGCTTCTCTTCAACTTCGGCCTTACCTCGGCTTACCTCCCTTGTCGTGCTCAGTGTGGCGGCACCCGTGGCTCGGACTGCCCGTGCACAGTTATAGGGGTACAAAAAGTGTACCCCTCCTTTTTGTACACCGACAGTTAAGCATGCGGACCCAACGGGTTCGAGAACTATGTAGACATGACCGAGACACATCTTCGGTCAACAACCAATAGCGGAACCTGGATGTTCATATTGGCTCCTACAGATTCTACGAGGATCTTTATCAGTCAAACCGCACAACAACATACGTTGTTCCCTTTGTCATCGGTATGTTACTTGCCCGAGATTCGATCGTCGGTATCATCATACCTAGTTCAATATCGTTACCGACAAGTCTCTTTATTCGTTCCGTAATGCATCATCCCGCAACTAACTCATTAGTCACATTGCTTGCAAGGCTTATAGTGATGTGCATTACCGAGAGGGCCCAGAGATACCTTTCCGACAATCGGAGTGACAAATCCTAATCTCGATTTATGCCAACTCAACAAACACCATCGGAGACACCTATAGAGCATCTTTATAATCACCCAGTTACGTTGTGACATTTGATAGCACACTACGTGTTCCTCTGGTATTCAGGAGTTAAATAATCTCATAGTCATAGGAACATGTATAAGTCATGAAGAAAGCAATAGCAATAAACTAAATGATCATAGTGCTAAGCTAACGGATTGGTCTTGTCCATCACATCATTCTCTAACGATGTGATCCCGTTCATCAAATGACAACACATGTCTATGACCAGAAAACTTAACCATCTTTGATTAACGAGCTAGTCTAGTAGAGGCATACTAGGGACACTCTGTTTGTTTATGTATTCACACATGTACTAAGTTTCCGGTTAATACAATTCTAGCATGAATAATAAAAATTTATCATGATATAAGGAAATATAAATAACAACTTTATTATTGCCTCTAGGGCATATTTCCTTCAGTCTCCCACTTGCACTAGAGTCAATAATCTAGATTACATAGTAATGATTCTAACACCCATGGATTCTTGGTGCTGATCATGTTTTGCTCGTGAGAGAGGCTAAGTCAACGGGTTTGCAACATTCAGATCCGTATGTATCTTGCAAATCTATATGTCACCCTCCTTGACTTGATCGTGGATGGAATTGAAGTGTCTTTTGATGTGCTTGGTTCTCTTTTGAAATCTAGATTCCTTTGCCAAGGCAATTGCACCAGTATTGTCACAAAAGATTTTCATTGGACTCGATGCACTAGCTATGACACCTAGATCGGATATGAACTCCTTCAACCAGACTCCTTTATTTGCCGCTTCCAAAGCAGCTATGTACTCCGCTTCACACGTAGACCCTGCCACAAGCTCTGCTTGGAACCGCAGCAACTTACAGCTCCTCCATTTAATATAAATGTGTATCCGGTTTGTGACTTAGAGTCATCCGGATCAGTGTCAAAGCTTGCATTGATGTAACCATTTACGACGAGCTCTTTGTCACCTACATAAACGAGAAACATATCCTTAGTCCTTTTGAGGTATTTCAGGATGTTCTTGACCGTTGACCAGTGATCCACTCCTGGATTACTTTGGTACCTCCTTGCTAAACTAATAGCAAGGCACACATCAGGTCCGGTACACAGCATTGCATACGTGATAGAACCTATGGCTGAAGCATAGGGAATTACTTTCACTTTCTCTCTATCTTCTACAGTAGTCGGGCATTGAGTCTAACTCAACTTCACACCTTGTAACACGGGCTAGAACCCTTTCTTTGCTTGATCCGTTCTGAACTTCTTAAAAACTTTATCAAGGTATGTGGTTTGTGAAAGTACAATTAAGCGTCTTGATCTATCTCTATAGATCTTGATGCCTAATATATAAGCAGCTTCACCGAGGTCTTTCATTGAAAAATTCTTATTCATGTATCCTTTTATGCTATTCAGAAATTTAGTATCATTTTCGATCAGCAATATGTCATCTACATATAATATCAGAAATGCTACAGAGCTCCCACTCACTTTCTTGTAAATACATGCTTCTCCAGAAGTCTGTATAAAACCATATGATTTGATCACACTATCAAAGCGTATATTCCAACTCCGAGAGGCTTGCCAGTCCATAAATGGATCGCTGGAGCTTGCACACTTTCTTAGCACCTTTTGGATCAAAAAAACCTTCTGGTTGCATCATATACAACTCTTCTTTAAGATATACATTAAGGAATGCAGTTTTGACATCCATTTGCCAATAATCATTAAATTCGGCAATTGCTAACATGATTCGGACGGACTTAAGCATCGCTACGGGTGAGAAGGTCTCATCGTAGTCAACTCCTTGAACTTGTCAAAAACCTTTTGCAGCAAGTCGATCTTTGTAGACAGTAACATTACCGCCAGCGCCAGTCTTCTTCTTGAAGATCCATTTATTCTCTATGGCTTGCCGATCATCGGGCAAGTCAACCAAAGTCCACACTTTGTTCTCATACATCGATCCTATCATAGATTTCATGGCCTCAAGCTATTTCGCGGAATCTGGGCTCATCATTGCTTCCTTATAGTTCATAGGTTCATCATGGTCAAGTAACATGACTTCCAGAATAGGATTACTGTACCACTCTGGTGCGTATCTTACTCTGGTTGACCTACGAGGTTCGGTAGTAACTTAATCATAAGTTTCATGATCATCATCATTAGCTTCCTCACTAATTGGTGTAGGAATCACTGGAACTGATTTCTGTGATGTACTACTTTCCAATTCGGGAGAAGGTACAATTACCTCATCAAGTTATACTTTCCTCCCACTCACTTCTTTAGAGAGAAACTCCTTCTCTAGAAAGGATCCATTCTTAGCAACGAATATCTTGCCTTCGGATCCGTGATAGAAGGTGTACCCAACAGTCTCCTCTGGCTATCCTATGAAGACACATTTCTCCGAACTGGGTTCGAGCTTATCAGGTTGAAGCTTTTTCACATAAACATCGCAGCCCCCAAACTTTCAGAAACGACAACTTGGGTTTCTTGCCAAACCACAGTTCATATGGTGTCATCTCAACGGATTTAGATGGTGCCCTATTTAACATGAAGGCAGCAGTCTCTAAAGCATAACCCCAAAACGATAGCGGTAAATGAGTAAGAGACATCATAGATCGCACCATATCTAATAAAGTATGATTACGACGTTCGGACACACCATTATGTTGTGGTGTTCCGAGTGGCGTGAGTTGTGAAACTATTCCGCATTGTTTCAAATGAAGACCAAACTCGTAACTCAAATATTCACCTCCACGATCAGATCGTAGAAACTTTATTTTCTTGTTACGATGATTTCCACTTCACTCTAAAATTCTTTGAACTTTTCGAAGGTTTCATACTTATGTTCCATCAAGTGGATATACTGCCAAACCACAGTTCATATGGTGTCATCTCAACGGATTTATATGGTGCCCTATTTAACATGAATGCAGCAGTCTCTAAAGCATAACCCCAAAACGATAGCGGTAAATCAGTAAGAGACATCATAGATCGCACCATATCTAATAAAGTATGATTACGACGTTCGGACACACCATTACGTTGTGGTGTTCCGAGTGGCGTGAGTTGTGAAACTATTCCGCATTGTTTCAAATGAAGACTAAACTCGTAACTCAAATATTCACCTCCATGATCAGATCGTAGAAACTTTATTTTCTTGTTACGATGATTTCCACTTCACTCTGAAATTCTTTGAACTTTTCGAAGGTTTCAGACTTATGTTCCATCAAGTGGATATACCCATATCTGCTCAAATCATCTGTTCTGTGAATGTCAGAAAATAATGATACCCGCCGTGAGCATCAACACTCATCGGACCGCATACATCAGTATGTATTATTTCCAATAAGTCTGTTGCTTGCTCCATTGTTCTGGAGAACGGAGTCTTAGTCATCTTGCCCATGAGGCATAGTTCGCAAGCATAAAGTGATTCATAATCAAGTGATTCCAAAAGCCCATCAGCATGGAATTTCTTCATGCGCTTTACACCAATATGACCTAAACGGCAGTGCCACAAGTAAGTTGCACTAACATTATTAAACTTATATCTTTTGGCTTCAATACTATGAATATGTGTATCACTACTATTGAGACTCAACAAAAATAGACCACTCATCAAGGGTGCATGACCATAAAAGATATTACTCATATAAATAGAACAACCATTATTCTCTGATTTAAATGAATAACCGTATCGCATCAAACAAGATCTAAATATAATGTTCATGCTTAATGCTGGCACCAAATAACAATTATTCAGGTCTAAAACTAACCCCAAAGATAGATGTAGAGGTAGCATGCCGACGGCGATCACATCGACTTTGGAACCATTTCCCACGCGCATCGTCACCTCGTCCTTAGCCAATCTTCCTTAATCTGTAGCCCCTGTTTTGAGTTGTAAATATGAGCAACAGAACCATTATCAAATACCCAGGCGCTACTACGAGCATTAGTAAGGTACACATCAATAACATGTATATCAAATATACCTTTCACTTTGCCATCCTTCTTATCCGCCAAATACTTGGGGCAGTTCCACTTCCAGTGACCAGTCCCTTTGCAGTAGAAGCACTCAGTCTCAGGCTTAGGTCCAGACTTGGTCTTCTTTGCTTGAGCAGCAACTTGCTTGCCGTTCTTCTTGAAGTTCCTGCTACCTCTTGAGCACTGTGTTGGATTTCCTTGAAGAGGAAAGGATGATGCAGCAAAGTAGCGTAAGTATTTCCCTCAGTTTTTGAGAACCAAGGTATCAATCCAGTAGGAGGCTACGCGTGAGTCCCTCGTACCTGCACAAAGCTAATAACTCCTCGCAACCAACGCGATAAGGGGTTGTCAATCCCTTCACGGTCACTTACGAGAGTGAGATCTGATAGATATGATAGATAATATTTTTGGTATTTTTGTGATAAAGTTGCAAAGTAAAATAAAAGCAAAGTAAAAAAGCAAAGACAATAATAAAGTGATCGAAGATTAATATGATGGAGATAGACCCGGGGGCCATAGATTTCACTAGTGGCTTCTCTCAAGAGCATAAGTATTTTACGGTGGGTGAACGAATTACTGTTGATCAATTGACAGAATTGAGCATAGTTATGAGAATATCTAGGTATGATCGTGTATATAGGCATCACATCCGAGACAAGTAGACCGACTCCTGCCTGCATCTACTACTATTATTCCACTCATCGACCGCTATCCAGCATGCATCTAGAGTATTAAGTTCAAGAAAACAGAGTAACGCTTTAAGCAAAATGACATGATGTAGAGGGATAAATTCATGCAATATGATAAAAACCCCATCTTGTTAGCCTCGATGGCAACAATACAATACGTGCCTTGCTGCCCCTACTGTCACTGGGAAAGGACACCGCAAGATTGAACCCAAAGCTAAGCACTTCTCCCATTACAAGAAAGATCAATATAGTAGGCCAAACCAAACTGACAATTCGAAGAGACTTGCAAAGATAACCAATCATACATAAAAGAATTCAGAGAAGATCCAATATTGTTCATAGATAATCTTGATCATAAACCACAATTCATAGGTCTCAACAAACACACCACAAAAACAAGATTACATCAACTAGATCTCCACGAGAGAGGGGGAGAACATTGTATTGAGATCCAAAAAGAGAGAATAAGCCATCTAGCTACTAACTATGGACCCGAAGGTCTGAGGTAAACTACTCACACTTCATCGGAGGGGCTATGATGATGTAGAAGCCCTCCATGGTGGATGCCCCCTCCGGAGGAGCTCTGGAACAGGCCCCGAGTTGGGTTCTCGTGGGTACAAAAGGTTGCGGCGGTGGAATTAGGTTTTTGGCTCCGTATCTGATCGTTTGGGGGTACGTAGGTATATATAGGAGGAAGAAGTAAGTCGATGGAGCAACATGGGGCCCACGAGGGTGGAGGGCGTGCCCTGGGGGGGTGGGCGCGCCCCCTACCTCGTGGCCACCTCCTATCTTTCTTGACGTAGGGTCCAAGTCTCATGGATCATATTTGGTGAGAAAATCACGTTCCCGAAGGTTTCATTCCGTTTGGACTTCGTTTCTTCGAAACTCTGAAGTAGGCAAAAAAACAGCAATTCTGGGCTGGGCCTCCTCTTAATAGGTTAGTCCCAAAAATAATATAAAAGCGGATAATAAAGCCCAATATTGTCCAAAACAGTAGATAATATAGCATGTAGCAATCAAAAATTATAGATACGTTGGAGACGTATCAGGCATCCCCAAGCTTAATTCATGCCTGTCCTCGAGTAGGTAAATGATAAAAACAGAATTTTTGATGCGGAGTGCTACTTGGCATAATTTCAAAGTAATTCTTCTTAATTGCGGTATGAATATTCAGATCCGAAAGATTCAAGACAAAAGTTTAATATTGACATAAAAATAATAATACTTCAAGCATACTAATAAAGCAATCATGTCTTCTCAAAATAACATGGCCAAAGAAAGTTATCCCTACAAAATCATATAGTCTGGCTATTCTCTATCTTCACCACACAAAGTATTTAAATCATGCACAACCCCGATGACAAGCCAAGCAATTGTTTCATACTTTTGACATTCTCAAAACTTTTTCAATCTTCACGCAATACATGAGCGTGAGCCATGGATATAGCACTATATGTGGAATATAATGGTGGTTGTGGAGAAGACAAAAAGAGAGAAGATAGTCTCACATCAACTAGGAGTATCAATGGGCTATGGAGATTCCCACCAATAGATATCAATGTGAGTGAGTAGGGATTGCCATGCAACGGATGCACTAGAGCTATAAGTATATGAAAGCTCAACAAAAGAAACTAACTGGGTGTGCATCCAACTCGCTTGCTCACGAAGACCTAGGGCATTTTGAGGAAGCCCATCATTGGAATATACAAGCCAAGTTCTATAATGAAAATTCCCACTAGTATATGGAAGTGACAAAATGAGAGATTCTCTATCATGGAGATCATGGTGCTACTTTGAAGCACAAGTGTGGTAAAAGGATAGTAACATTGCCCCTTCTCTCTTTTTCTCTCTTTTTTTATTTGGGCCTTTTTATGGCCTCTTTTTTTTGTCCGGAGTCTCATCCCGACTTGTGCGGGAATCATAGTCTCCATCATCCTTTTCCTCACTTGGGACAATGCTCTAAAAATGATGATCATCACACTTTTATTTTCTTACAACTCAACAATTACAACTCGACACTTAGTACAAAATATGACTCTATATGAATGCATCCGACGGTGTACCGGGATATGCAATGAATCAAGAGTGACATGTATGAAAGAATTATGAACGGTGGCTTTGCCACAAATACGATGTCAACTACATGATCATGCTAGCAATATGACAATGATGGAGCATGTCATAATAAACGGAACGGTGGAAAGTTGCATGGCAATATATCTTGGAATGGCTATGGAAATGCCATGATAGGTAGGTATGGTGGCTGTTTTGAGGAAGGTATATGGTAGGTCTATGATAACGGCGAAAAGTGCGCGTTATTAGAGAGGCTAGCAATGGTGGAAGGAAGAAAAGTGCGTATAATCCATGGACTCAACATTAGTCATGAAGAACTCATATACTTATTGCAAAAATCTACAAATTATCAAAGGAAAGTATTACGCGCATGCTCCTAGGGGGATAGATTGGTAGGAAAACACCATCGCTCGTCCCCGACCGCCACTCATAAGGAAGACAATAAATAAATAAATCATGCTCCGACTTCATCACATAACGGTTCACCATACGTGCATGCTACGGGAATCACAAAATTTAACACAAGTATTTCACAAATTCACTACTACTCAACTAGCATGACTCTAATATCACCATCTTCATATCTCAAAACAATTATCAAGCATCAAACTTTTCTTAGTATTCAACGCACTCAAAAGAAAGTTTTACAAATCTTGAATACCAAGCATATTAAGATTTTTAAGCAAATTGCCATGCTATTTAAGACTCTCAAACTAATCTAAGTGAAGCATGAGGTGTCAATAGTTTATTTAAAACAAATCCACCACTGCGCTCTAAAAGATATAAGTGAAGCACTAGAGCAAAACTATATAGCTCAAAAGATATAAGTGAAGCACATAGAGTATTCTAACAAATTCCAAATCATGTATGGCTCTCTCAAAAGGTGTGTACAGCAAGGATGATTGTTTCAAACTAACAAACAAAGACTCAAATCATATAAGACTCTCCAAGAAAAACACATATCATGTGGTGAATAAAAATATAGCTCCAAGTAAAGTTACCAATGGAAGTAGACGAAAGAGGGGATGCCTTCCGGGGCATCCCCAAGCTTTGGCATTTTGGTGTATTTAGATTATCTTGAGGGTTCCATGGACATCCCCAAGCTTAGGCTCTTGCCACTCCTTGTTCCATAATCCATCAAAAGATTTCACCCAAAACTTGAAAACTTCACAACACAAAACTCAACAGAAATCTCGTGAGCTCCGTTAGCGAAAGAAAACAAAATACCACTTCAAGGTACTGTAATGAACTCATTCTTTATTTATATTGGTATTAAACCTACTGTATTCCAACTTCTCTATGGTTTATAAACTATTTTACTAGCCATAGATTCATCAAAATAAGCAAACAACACACAAAAAACAGAATCTGTCAAAAACAGAACAGTCTGCAGTAATCTGTAACTAACGCAAACTTCTAGAACTCCAAAAATCTACCAAAATAGGACGACCTAGGAAATTTGCTTATTGATCAGCATAAGTTGGAATCAGTAGTTTATCACGTTCTGGTGATTTCTCACAATTGTTTTCGTGAACATAAAGATTCTGGAAATTACAGCAAGATCAAATAACTATCATCCAAGAAGATCCTATAGGTTTAACTTGGCGCAAACACTAATTAAAACATAAAAACACATCTAACCAGAGGCTAGATCAAAGATTTATTACTAAACAGAAGCAAAAAGCAAAAAACTAAAAATAAAATTGGGTTGCCTCCAAACAAGCGCTATCGTTTAACGCCCCTAGCTAGGCATAAAAGTAAGGATAGATCTAGGTATTTCCATAATAGTGGTATGGCAAATCATGAAAAATTCTCTCATATTCTCTACGTTCAGCAGCAAGTTTTCTTTGAGGCAAGCAAAAATAATCAAAAGGGCTAAATTTAATGGGACAAAAGTCCCCAAGATCGATCTCGGGAGGTATGGGTTCCTCCCTCGGCCCTTTGTATTGCACAATCAATTCATCATTAAGAGCATTCTTTTGGCAAAAAGTCACAAGACTTCATTCAAGAGGATAACCTAGTCCATTATTATGAACAGCAAAATCATCATTAAGCTCAGAAATTCTATCAACTAGAACATCAGTAGGAACCTTTTTCCTAAGATTTTCATTATAAGCAATATGATCTAAAGATTGTAAACGCATCATGTCTTCTTGATTAAAAAGGATAGCTTCAATGGGAGGATGACTAGCATCTACCCTATAATGCGCAAAGATTTCTTTGGCCTCTTTTATTATAAATCTAAACTCATGAGCCAAAAATATAGTGGCGGCACGCTTAACAGAAGAATGCTCAATATTAGAGAATTCTAAGAAAATTCTTTGTATGCAAGGATGCATGTGCATAAATTGCCTTTCAAGTTCAACTATAAGCATGGCAATGGCATCCGCAAGACTACTAGTTCTATGAAGAATAAAACCGCCCATAGAAGGCAAAGCACCGGCACAAGTGAAGAAATCTTGAATAACTCCTTTTCCAATAATATTACCACTACCAATTTGAAAACTTTTTGTATGCAAGGTAGGGGGTTCTTCAGCAGGAGCATCAGAATTTTCTATGATATTATTATTGCCCATATCGGCAATAATTTCCCCAAATTCAGACATAACGGCAAGCAGGCGAGGAAGAGGCAAACGGAAAAAGAGGGCCAATAAAACGACAAGGGTGAAGTGGGGGAGAGGAAAACGAGAGGCAAATGGCAAATGATGTAATGCGGGAGATAAGGGATTGTGATGGGTACTTGGTATGTTGACTATTGCGTAGACTCCCCGGCAACGGTGCCAGAAATTCTTCTTGCTACCTCTTGAGCACTGCGTTGGATTTCCTTGAAGAGGAAAGGATGATGCAGCAAAGTAGCGTAAGTATTTCCCTCAATTTTTGAGAACCAAGGTATCAATCCAGTAGGAGGCTACGCGCGAGTCCCTCGTACATGCACAAAGCAAATAACTCCTTGCAACCAACGTGATAAGGGGTTGTCAATCCCTTCACGGTCACTTACGAGGGTGAGATCTGATAGATATGATAGATAATATTTTTGGTATTTTTGTGATAAAGATGCAAAGTAAAATAAAAGCAAAGTAAAAAAAGCAAAGGCAATAATAAAGTGATGGAATATTAATATGATGGAGATAGACCCGGGGGCCATAGATTTCACTAGTGGCTTCTCTCAAGAACATAAGTATTTTACGGTGGGTGAACGAATTACTGTTGAGCAATTGACAGAATTGAGCATAGTTATGAGAATATCTAGGTATGATCATGTATATAGGCATCATGTCCGAGACAACTGGACCGACTCCTGCCTGCATCTACTACTATTACTCCACTCATCAACCGTTATCCAGCATGCATCTAGAGTATTAAGTTCAAGAAAACAGAGTAACGCTTTAAGCAAGATGACATGATGTAGAGGGATAAATTCAAGCAATACGATAAAAAAAACCCATCTTGTTATCCTCGATGGCAACAATACAATACGTGCCTTGCTGCCCCTACCGTCACTGGGAAAGACACCACAAGATTGAACCCAAAGCTAAGAACTTCTCCCATTGCAAGAAAGATCAATCTAATAGGCCAAACCAAACTGATAATTCGAAGAGACTTGCAAAGATAACCAATCATACATAAAAGAATACAGAGAAGATTCAAATATTGTTCATAGATAATCTTGATCATAAACCCACAATTCATCGGTCTCAACAAACACACCGCAAAAAGAAGATTACATCGAATAGATCTCCACGAGAGAGGGGGAGAACATTGTATTGAGATCCAAAAAGAGAGAAGAAGCCATCTAGCTACTAACTATGGACCCGAAGGTCTGAGGTAAACTACTCACACTTCATCGGAGGGGCTATGATGATGTAGAAGCCCTCCGTGGTGGATGCCCCCTCCGGCGGAGCTCCGGAACAGGCCCCAAGATGGGATCTCGTGGGTACAGAAGGTTGCGGTGGTGGAATTAGGTTTTTGGCTCCGTATCTGATCGTTTGGGGGTACGTAGGTATATATAGGAGGAAGAAGTACGTTGGTGGAGCAACATGGGGCCCACGAGGGTGGAGGGCGCGCCCCCTACCTCGTGGCCACCTCCTTTCTTTCTTGATGTAGGGTCCAAGTCTCCTAGATCATATTCGGTGAGAAAATCACGTTCCCGAAGGTTTTGTTCCGTTTGGACTCCGTTTGATATTCCGTTTCTTCAAAACTCTGAAATAGGCAAAACAACAGCAATTCTGGGCTGGGCCTCCGGTTAATAGGTTAGTCCCAAAAATAATATAAAAGTGGATAATAAAGCCCAACATTGTCCAAAACAGTAGATAATATAGCATGGAGCAATCAAAAATTATAGATACATTGGAGACGTATCAGTTCCCCTTCTTCCCTTTGCCCTTTTTCTTGAAACTAGTGGTCTTGTTAACCATGAACACTTGATGCTCCTTCTTGATTTCTACCTCCGCAGCCTTTAGCATTGTGAAGAGCTCGGGAATTGTCTTATCCATCCCTTGCATATTATAGTTCATCACGAAGCTTTTGTAGCTTGGTGGCAGTGATTGAAGAACTCTGTCAATGACACTATCGCTTGGAAGATTAACTCCCAACTGATTGTGGTACCCAGACATTCTGAGTATATGCTCAGTGACAGAACTATTCTCCTCCATTTTGCAGCTGTAGAACTTATTGAAGGCTTCATATCTCAATCCGGGCATTTGCTTGAAATATTAACTTCAAATCCTAGAACATCTCATATGCTCCATGACGTTCAAAACATCGTTGAAGTCCCGGTTCTAAGCTGTAAAGCATGGCAGACTGAACTATCGAGTAGTCATCAGCTTTGCTCTGCCAGGCGTTCACAACGTCCGGCGTTGCTCCTGCAGCGGGTCTTGCACCTAGCGGTGCTTCCAGGATGTGATTCTTCTGTGCAGCAATGAGGATAATCCTCAAGTTACGGACCCAGTCCGTGTAGTTGCTACCATCATCTTTCAACTTAGCTTTCTCTAGGAACGTATTAAAATTCAATGGAACAGTAGCACGAACCATTTGTCTACAACAACATAGACATGTAAAGTACTATCAGGTACTAAGTTCATGATAAATTAAAGTTCAATTAATCATATTACTTAAGAACTCCCACTTAGATAGACGTCCCTCTAATCACCTAAGTGATCACGTGATCCATATCAACTAAACCATGTCCGATCATCACGTGAGATGGAGTAGTTTTCAATGGTGAACATTACTGATTTGATCATATCTACTATATGATTCACGCTCGACCTTTCGGTCTCGGTGTTCCGAGGCCATATATGCATATGCTAGGCTCGTACGGTTTAAAACCCGGGTATTCTGCATGTGCAAATCTGGCTTGCACCCGAACGTAGAGCTTATCACACCCGATCATCACGTGGTGTCTCGGCATGACAAACTGTAGCAACGGTGCATACTCAGGGAGAACACTTGTACCTTGAAATTTAGTGAGAGATCATCTTATAATGCTACCGCCGTACTAAGCAAAATAAGACGCATAAAGGATAAACATCACATGCAATCAAATAAGTGATATGATATGGCCATCATCATCTTGTGCCTTTGATATCCATCTCCAAAGCACCATCATGATCACCATCGTCACCGGCTTGACACCTTGATCTCCATCGAAGCATCATTGTCGTCTCGTCAACTATTGCTACTACGACTATCGCTACCGCTTGGTGATAAGGTAAAGCAATTACATGTCGATTGCATTTCATAAAATAAAGTGACAACCATATGGCTCCTGCCAGTTGCCGATAACTGTAACAAAACATGATCATCTCATACAACAATTTATATATCATCATGTCTTGACCATATCACGTCACAGCAAGCCCTGCAAAAACAATTTAGATGTCCTCTACTTCATTGTTGCAAGTTTTACGTGGCTCCTACGGGCTTAGAAAGAACCGTTCTTACCTACGCACCAAAACCACAACAATTTTTGTCAAGTGTGTTGTTTTAACCTTCAACAAGGACCGGGCGTAGTCACACTCGATTCAACTAAACTTGGAGAAGCAGACACCCACTAGCCACATGTGTGCGAAGAACGGCAGTAGAACCAGTCTCATGAACGCGGTCATGTAATGTCGGTCTGGGCCGCTTCATCCAACAATGCCACATAATCAAAGTATGACATGCTGGTAAGTAGTATGACTATTATCGCCCACAATTCTTTGTGTTCTACTCGTGCATATAACATCTACGCATAGACCTGGCTCGGATGCCACTGTTGGGGAACGTAGTATTTCAAAAAAATCCTATGATCACGCAAGATCTATCTATGAGAAGCATAGAAACGAGCGGGGAGAGTGTGTCCACGTACCCTCATAGACCGAAAGCAGAAGCGTTTAGTGACATGGTTAATGTAGTCGAACATCTTCGCGTTCCAACCAATCAAGAACCGAACGCATGGCACCTCCGCGATCTGCACACGTTCAGCTCGGTGACGTCCCTGGAACTCTTGATCCAGCTGAGGCCGAGGGAGAGTTCCGTCAGCATGACGGCATGGTGATGGTGATGATGAAGTTACCGGCGCAGGCCTTCGCCTAAGCACTACGACGATATGACCGAGGTGTAAAACTGTGGAGGGGGCACCACACACGGCTAAGAGATTGTATGTTGTCCTTTGGGTGCCCCCTCCCCACGTATATAAAGGAGGGAGGGAGGAGGAGGTCGGCCAGGAGGAGGCACGCTCAAGGGGGGCAGTCCTACTCGAAGTAGGATTCGCCCCCTTTCCTACTTCCACAGGGAGAAGGGGGGAAGGAGAGGGAGAAGAGAAGGAAAGGGGGGCCGCCCCTAGCCCTAGTCCAATTTGGTTTGGGCTAGGGGGTGCACTCCACACCTTGGCCTGCCTCCTCTCTTCCACCACTAGGCCCATGAGGCCCAATAACTTCCCGGGAGGGGGGGTTCCGGTAAACCTTGGTACTCCGAAACTTATCTGCAACGACCCAAACCATTCTGGTGTCTGAATGTAGCATTCCAATATATGAATCTTTATGTCTCGACCATTTCGAGACTCCTTGTCATGTCTGTGATCTCATCCGAGACTCCAAACAACCTTCGGTACATCAAATCACATAAACTCATAATACGAATCGTCATCAAAGTTAAGTGTGTGTACCCTACGTGTTCGAGAACTATGTAGACATGACCGAGACACATCTCCAGTCAATAACCAATAGCGGAACCTGGATGTCCATATTGGCTTCTACATATTCTACGAAGATCTTTATCGGTCAAACCGCACAACAACATACATTGTTCCCTTTGTCATTGATATGTTACTTGCCCGAGATTCGATCGTCGGTATCATCATACCTAGTTCAATATCGTTACCAGCAAGTCTCTTTACTCGTTCCGTAATGCATAATCCCGCAACTAACTCATTAGTCACATTGCTTGCAGGGCTTATAGTGATGTGCATTACCGAGAGGGCCTAGAGATACCTTTCCGACAATCGGAGTGACAAATCCTAATCTCGATCTATACCAACTCAACTAACACCATCGGAGACACCTGTAGAGCATCTTTATAACCACCCAGTTATGTTGTGACATTTGATAGCACACTAAGTGTTCCTCCGGTATTCGGGAGTTGCATAATCTCATAGTCATAGGAACATGTATAAGTCATGAAGAAAGCAATAGCAATAAACTAAACGATCATCGTGAAGGAAATATGCCCTAGAGGCAATAATAAAGTTGTTATTTATATTTCCTTATATCATGATAAATGTGTATTATTCATTCTAGAATTGTATTAACCGGAAACTTAGTACATGTGTGAATACATAAACAAATAGACTGTCCCTAGTATACCTGTACTTGACTAGCTCGTCAATCAAAGATAGTTAAGTTTCCTAGCCATAGACATGTGTTGTCATTTGATGAGCGGGATCACATCATATAGAATGATGTGATGGACAAGACCCATCCGTTAGCTTAGCAGTATGATCGTTTAGTTTATTGCTATTGCTTTCTTCATGACTTATACATGTTCCTTAGACTATGAGATTATGCAACTCCCGAATACTGGAGGAACACCTTGTGCAATCAAACGTCACAACGTAACTGGGTGATTACTAAGATGCTCTACAGGTGTCTCCGATGGTGTTTGTTGAGTTGGCATAGATCGAGATTAGGATTTGTCACTCCGTGTATCGGAGAGGTATCTCTGGGTCCTCTCGGTAATGCATATCACTATGAGCCTTGCAAGCAATGTGAATAATGATTTAGTCATGGGATGATCCATTACGGAACGAGTAAAGAGACGTGCCGGTAACGAGATTGAACTAGGTATGATGATACTGACGATCGAATCTCGGGCAAGTAACATACCGATGACAAAGGGAACAACGTATGTTGTTGTGCGGCTTGACCGACAGAGATCTTTGTAGAATATGTAGGAGCCAATATGAGCATACAGGTTCCGCTATTGGTTATTGACCGGAGATGTGTCTCGGTCATGTCTACATAGTTCTCGAACCTGTAGGGTCTGCATGCTTAACGTTCGATGACGATTTGTATTATGAGTTTATGTGATTTGATGCCGAAGGTTGTTCGGAGTCCTGGATGAGATCACGGACGTGACGAGGAGTCTCTAAATGGTCTAGACATAAAGATTCATATATTGGAAGGTTGCATTTGGACATCAGAATGGTTCCGAGTGGTTCGGGCATCTTTTCGAAGTACCGGGAGGTTACCGGAACCCCCCGGGAGAAGTTATGGGCCTTATGGGCCATAAGTGAGTAGCACACCAGCCCACAAGGGGCTGGTGCGCCCCCCCCCTTGGGCAGGAGGCCGATTAGGACTAGGAGAAGCCCCCCTTTCCTTCTCCTTCTCCCTTCCCCCTTTCCTACTCCTTGTGGGAGGTGGAATCCTACTAGGACAAGGGAGTCCTAGTAGGAGTCCACACCTTGGCGCGCCCTCCTAGGGCTGGTTGTCTCTCCCTCTCCCTCCTTTATGTACGGAGGCAAGGGTCACCCCAAAGACACACAAGTTGATCTTTTGCCGTGTGCGGTGCCCCCCTCCACAGTTTTCCACCTTGGTCATATTGTCGTAGTGCTTAGGCGAAGCCCTGCGTCAGTAACTTCATAATCACCGTCACCATGCCGCCGTGCTGACAAAACTCTCCCTCGGCCTCAACTAGATCAAGAGTTCGAGGGACATCACCGAGCTAAACATGTGCAGATCGTGGAGATGTCGTTCATTCGGTACTTGGATCAGTTCAATCGCGAAGATGTTCGACTACATCAACCGCGTTACTAAACGCTTCCGCTTTCGGTCTACGAGGGTACGTGGACACACTCTCCCCACTCGTTTCTATGCATCTCCTAGATGGATCTTGCGTGATCGTAGGTAAATTTTTTGAAATACTGCGTACCCCAACAGTGGCATCAGAGCCAGGTCTATGCGTAGATGTTATATGCACGAGTAGAACACAAAGAGTTGTGGGCGATAATAGTCATACTGCTTAACAGCAACTCTTACTTTGATTCAACGGTATTGTTGGATGACGCGGCCCGGACCGACATTACATGACCACGTTCATGAGACTGCTTCTACCGACATGCTTTGCGCACAGGTGGCTGGCGGGTGTCTGTTTCTCGAACTTTGGTTGAATCGAGTTTGACTATGTCCGATCCTTGTTGAAGGTTAAAACAACACACTTGATGAAAAATCATTGTGGTATCGATGCATAGGTAAGAACGGTTCTTGCTAGAAGACAGTAGCAGCCACGTAAAACTTGCAACAACAAAGTAGAGGACGTCTAACTTGTTTTTGCAGGGCATGTTGTGATGTGATATGGTCAAGACGTGATGAGATATAAATTGTTGTATGAGATGATCATGTTTTGTTAAAGTTACCGGCAAATGGCAGGAACCTTATGGTTGTCGCTTTATTGCATAAGATGCAAGCGCCATATAATTGCTTTAGTTTATTGCTATGAGATAGCAATAGTTGGCAAGACGACCATGTGAGGACACGTTGATAAAGATCAAGATGATGGAGATCATGGTGTCATGCCGGTGACGATAGAGATCATGACGGTACTTTGGAGATGGAGATCAAAGGCACAAGATGATGATGGCCATATCATGTCACATATTTTGATTGCATTTGATGTTTATCTTTTATGCATCTTATTTTGCTTAGTACGACGATAGCATTATGAGATGATCCCTTAGTAAAATTCCAAGGTATAAGTGTTCTCCCTGAGTATGCACCGTTGCGACAGTTCTTCGTGATGATACACCACGTGATGATCGGGTGTGATAAGCTCTACGTTCACATACAATGGGAGCAAGCCAGTTTTTGCACATGCAGAATACTCGGGTTAAACTTGACGAGCCTAGCATATGCAGATATGGCCTCGGAACACTGAGACCTAAAGGTCGAACGTGAATCATATAGTAGATATGATCAACATAGTGATGTTCACCATTGAAAGCTACTCCATGTCACGTGGTGATCGGACATGGTTTAGTTGATATGGACCACGTGATCATTTAGATGACTAGAGGGATGTCTATCTAAGTGGGAGTTCCTAAGTAATATGATTAATTGAACTTAAATTTATCGTGAACTTAGTCCTGATAGTATTTGCATATCTATGTTTTAGATCAATTGCTCGCGTATAGCTTCCCCGTTTTATTTTTATATGTTCCTAGAGAAAAACTATGTTGAAAGATGATAGTAGCAATGATGCGGACTAGGTCCGTGATCTGAGGATTATCCTCATTGCTGCACAGAAGAATTATGTCCTTGATGCACCGCTAGGTGACAGACCTATTGCAGGAGCATATACAGACATTATGAATGTTTGGCAGGCTCGGTATGATAACTACTTGATAGTTTAGTGCGCCATGCTTTACGGCTTAGAACCGGGACTTCAAAAATGTTTTGAACGCCACGGAGCATATAATATGTTCCAAGAGCTGAAATTAGTATTTCAGACTTGTTGGGGATATTACTACTGGGCGTAAAACGGCCTACCAGGACCGGGCTAACTTCATCAGTAGTCCCAGAGCGTTAAAGCCCAAGAAGATAGATGAGGGCCCAAGGCCGTAGTCGGTTCAACACTTGCTGCCGTAAACCGGCTTTGTGTGTAAACTTGTATTGTAAGTTAGGAATAAGGAGAGACCAACCCGGGTACGAATATGAACCGGAGTTTGGGACTCTGTGAACCGACGGGTGTCACCCGTGTATATAAGGGGACGACCCGACAACGGTTCAAGGACAGACAACCACAACTCGAGACTTAGGCGAAGCTTGTTTGCTCCCTAGTCATCGAAACCCCATCAATTCCATCACAACTAGACGTAGGCTTTTACCTTCATCGAAGGGGCCGAACTAGTATAAACCCTCTGTGTCCCTGTGTCCGCTTTAACCCCTTCGAGTTAACCCGTTGCGATGGCTCCACGACTAAGTCCTTTTGCTAGGACATCTGCCGTGACAAAACCACAGCAGTTGGCGCCCACCGTGGGGCTATCGCATGATGGTTTCAAGTTCTTGGAGGGCCGCTTCGAAGGACTCGAGGGATACGTTGTGGGCCTGATGACCAAGAGTCGTCGCGGCAAGATCTACATCGACGATGCAGGCTGGGGCCCCGAGGCCAGCTCGATTGAGTATGGGTACCGGGTCCCCTTTGGTGGCATACACGTCTTCATCGGCAAGATCGGTGAACCGGGCCCTGAGCTGGACACCTGCACCAACCTCGTCGAGACAGCTCAGCGTGCGCGACCTGCCCGGGTTAAACCGGCCGTGAAACGTGCCTTCGTGGGAGTCATCCATGGAGGAAGCTATGAGGATGGATCAGGATCTGGTGGAGAAACTGTTGTTTACTCTGGCGACGAGTCGTCAACCGGAGAAACTGAGTCTTTGTATCAGCTACAAGATGGTCGGATTGGGGGCTGTTCCGATGGCGACTGTATTCCGGACCCCTCTGATCTTCCCAACCGGGTTGGAATATTCATGGCCGGTACGCAAGCGGCGATTCATTCATCAACTGCCGCAGCGATGGTTTCCGGTTCAGCAGCGGCAACGGCTGTCGGGGCAGAAGGCTCTGTGCGCCCGCCGGCTCAAGTCTTATCAGATCTGTTCGATGCATTGGCTGCGCTCATGGCGGAGGCTAACCCGGCGGATCAAGACGCTCACAACGCGGAAATTGCAAAGGTGAGGGAGCAGATCACACAGGCCAAAGCGGATTTAGCAGCTGAAGAGGTCAGGATGACTGCAGAGCGAGCCGCATTGGACGCGCAAGCTTACAAGCTCATGCTGGACCAGAATGCATCACAGGAAGTCATGAGGAGGAAGTACCGATCGCGTTTGCCTTCAGTTTTCGAAGCAAGGGACCTTTTCAACACCCCAGGAGCGGGAGCCGGTAATCCGCCGGAGGCAAACCGGGTGGAGGCACCTACGACAGGCGCACCGGTCCATCCCCGTTTAATAGATCTACCTCGTCATAATGCTGGTGTACCGCAGGCTATGCCCACACCTCTGGGTCACTACTCCAATCCACTGGATAACCTCGTTGCGGCTGCGTCCCGGATGGAGGCTATTCCAGTTGAAGGTGATTCATTGCTGGCGGTAGAGACGCGCCGGGTCAAGGAGCTCCATAGGACGGCTTTGGTCCAACAGGAAGCGTATTCATACAACCGCGACCGGATTCATTCTACCCCACGTCCAAGCCGGAGTTATAGCAGGCATATGGAGGAACCAGCTGTGTCAAGTAATGCACGGCGTGGAGCGCCCCGTGGCAACAATCCGGCCGGTGGTGTCGACAATGCCCAGGAGGTGGTGGACCGGGCCCGAGCGCGCCAGCTTACGCCGGTTCGTCCGACCACTTCGGTTGAGCCTGGGCTTACTTCTAGCGCATTGGGGGTACCTTGCCTTGTCCCCGCTTTACGGAATGTGCGCCTGCCTAAGGATTTCAAAGGCCCGCGCAAGGTACCGAACTATACGGCGGATCAACCTCCAGAGACATGGGTGGAGAGCTATGAGATGGCCATGGAGATGCTTGATGTAGATGATGCTGCGTGTGCAAAGTATTTTACCATGATGCTTGAAGGGACGGCCCGTACCTGGTTGAAAAGCTTGCCGCCCAATTCTATCAGTTCATGGGCCCAGTTGCGGGCCCAGTTCATCAATAACTTCAAAGACACCTGTAAGCAGCCTATGTCGATAGTGGATTTAGCTGCCTGTGTCCAGGAGGAAGGAGAATCGACTACTCATTGGGTACGCCGGGTCTCACAAATTCTGCATTCATCAGACCGCAGCAACGCTGACACTGCAGTCATAACCTCGGAAGGCAATTGCCGGTTTGGGCCCCTAAGGTTGAAGTTAGGACGGATGAAGCGCCATTGCACTGACATGGGGACTCTCATGGCTGCTTTGGTAAAGTATGCTGATTCTGATAGTACCAAGGATCCCGAGTCTGATGATGAAAAGATAGGGAAGGGAAAGAAGAACGGCAACTCCAAGGGTCAGCAACATCACTCAGCAGGTAATGGCGGCGGAGGCAAGCGTAAAGCGGATGGCAACATGGACTTTGTGGCTAATACTAATGGGCAGGACAAGGGCCAGCGACGCAAAGGTAAATCGCAGAACCGCAGTGGAGCACCTAGCCCTAATCCGGACCGACTGAATTATCTATTGAACCAGCCCTGTCCAAAGCATGGGACGAAGGAGGTACCAGCAAACCACCTTTGGAAGGATTGTTACATTATGCAGGAGTTCAAGAATTCTATTGCTTTCCGGTATGATTCCGGCTCCGGCGGTGGATCCGGGCCGGGTATCGGTGAAGGAAACTCCGGTTCAGGATTTAATGGTAATCCGGTCGGATATAACAATCAGAACAATCAGAATAACCAGGGGGGTTACAATCAGCAACAACAGTAGTCGGGTTATCAGAGCAACCCGAAGCAATTGAATAGTGGGCAATACCATGTATTCACCACTAGTTTGGACAAGCGAGACCGGAAGGTCCAGAAGCGGGCGGTTAATTCTATTGAACCGGCCGTGCCCCGATATCTATGTTGGTCAGAGCAGCCAATCATATGGAGCAGAGAGGATCACCCTCCCCAGGTCGACAATCCGGGGCAGCTGGCTTTGGTGGTGGCACCTCAGGTGGGAGGTTATAAGTTCACCAAGGTACTCATGGATGGGGGTAGCAGTATTAACATCCTATACTATGAGACCTTTCGTCACATGGGGCTAACAGATAAAGATCTCGGACCGTCGAATACGGTTTTCCATGGTGTGGTACCTGGCAAGTCAGCATACCCCGTTGGTAAGATAGCACTGGAAGTGGCTTTTGGAGATGATCATGATTCCAGATCAGAGACGCTGACGTTTGAGGTAGTAAAAATCCAGAGCCCGTACCACGCCCTGTTCGGTCGACCGGCCTATGCCAAGTTCATGGCACGGCCCTATTATGTGTACTTACAGCTCAAGATGCCGGGTCATAAAGGGACTATAACGGTTCACGGAAGCCATAAGGTCGCTTTAGAATGCGAAGAAGGAGATGCGGCTTACGCAGAATCGGTTTGTGCCACCGAGGAGCTGAAGTACTACAAGGACAATGTTGATCCGGCGGATATGACTCCTTTGAAGAAGCCTATCACGGAGCATGATCTGGCCCTGAAGTTCACATCGGCGGCTAAGACTAAGCTTGTTGACTTCGTACCTGGCAATTCGTCCAAGCAGTTCAGCATCAGTGCCAATTTGGATCCGAAAT
Source organism: Aegilops umbellulata (assembly GCA_032464435.1). Classification (NCBI taxonomy): domain Eukaryota; kingdom Viridiplantae; phylum Streptophyta; class Magnoliopsida; order Poales; family Poaceae; genus Aegilops; species Aegilops umbellulata. Next base: position 46,775,911 of record CP136060.1, on the reverse strand, counting down.
AGGAAAGCGCGCTCATCGAGTTCATCCATGAGAATCGGGACATCTTTGCATGGAAGCCTTCTAACATGCCAGGTGTACCGAGGCGACTCGCTGAGCACACTCTTAATGTGGATCCTAAATACAAACCGGTGAAACAGTTTCTCCGTCAGTTCAACGAGGAAAGACGCAAAGCTATTGGAGAAGAAGTGGCCAGGCTCCTAGCAGCTGGCTTCATTGTTGAGGTTTACCACACTGAGTGGCTTGCTAATCCGGTGCTGGTCCTTAAGAAAAACGGCACCTGGCGCATGTGTATGGATTACACTGATCTTAATAAAGCTTGTCCAGCAGATCCTTTTGCCCTCCCCCGTATTGATCAAATTATTGATGCTACGGCGGGTTGCGAGCGTTTAAGTTTTTTGGATGCATACTCCGGCTATCATCAGATCAAAATGGCAATTAAGGACCGGGAGAAGACAGCGTTCATAACTCCCTTTGGAGCCTTTTGCTATGTATCTATGCCTTTTGGGCTCAAGAGTGCCTAGGCAACCTATCAACGGTGTGTGCAGAATTGTCTTCACAAGCAGATTGGCCGCAATGTACATGCCTATGTGGATGATATTGTGGTTAAGTCAAGGAAGAAAGAGACTTTGGTTGATGATTTAAAGGAGACCTTTGATAACCTGAGGACGTATAAGACGATGCTCAATCCGGCCAAGTGTGTCTTCGGTGTACCGGCAGGCAAGTTGTTGGGTTTTCTGGTGTCCAACAGGGGAATTGAGGCTAATCCGGAGAAGATTACGGCCATCACCTCCTTGGCTAAGCCGAAGTGTATCAATGACGTTCAACGATTGGCTTGCCGGATCGCCACCTTGAGTCGGTTTATCAGCCGTCTTTGTGAGAAAGCAATCCCCTTATATCAGATGTTGAAAAAGACGGATCAATTCGTCTGGAGTTCTGTTGCTGATCAGGAGTTCGAGGACTTAAAGCGGCAATTGGCCAATCCGCCCGTGCTCGCCGCTCCCATCGATAAGGAGCCATTGTTGTTGTATGTTCCTGCTAATGCTCGCGCGGTCATCGTAGCTATTGTGGTGGGGCGGAAGGAGGCAGGCAAGGAGCATCCGGTTCAACGTCCGGTTTATTATATCAGCGAGGTGCTTATTGAATCCAAACAAAGGTATCCGCATTGGCAGAAGCTGGTATATGGAGTTTTTATGGCAAGCTGGAAGCTGAAGCAGTATTTCCAAGGGCATCCTATCACAGTGGTCAGTTCTGCCCCCTTGGGTGATATCATCCAGAACCGGGAAGCGACGGGCCGGATTGCCAAGTGGGCTATAGAGCTTGGGCCGCACGGTTTAAAATATGTGCCTCGGACGGCGGTGAAGTCCCAAGCGCTTGTCGATTTCATCAATGATTGGACGGAGCTGCAGGCCCCTGAAGAGAAGCCGGATCACACATATTGGACCATCCATTTTGACGGATCACGGCAATTGGAGGGCTCGGGGGCTGGAGTCGTATTAACTTCCCCACAAGGTGACAAGTTCTGTTATGTTCTCCGCTTAATGTTCCCTTGTACTAACAATGCAGCTGAGTATGAAGCCTTGCTCCATGGTCTCCGGATGGCTAAAGAGATGAATCTAAGTCGGGTTAAGTGCTTCGGTGACTCGGATCTAGTGGCTCAACAAGTGTCTGGCACTTGGGACTCTAAAACCCACTCATGGCTGCATATCGTCGTGCGATGGATATTGTTGCGGGTCACTTCAAGGGCTATCAGGTAGACCACATGGACCGTCGAAAGAATGAGGCGGCAGACGCCCTGAGCCGATTGGGCTCCCAACATAAACCGGTCCCGCCTAATGTTTTTCTTGATGTGCTGCACAACCCATCGGTCAAGCTCCCAGGTGAAGCGGATTTGGTTGTTCCTGACCCGAAGGCTCAATTGGTGGCAGCTCTTCACGTCATTCCGGATTGGACACTTCCTTACCTGGCATACATGAACCGGGGCGAGTTACCAGAGGATGAGACTCTGGCCAGACAAATAATACGGCGGTCCAAGTCCATGACAATCATCAATGGCGAGTTGCACCATTGCAGTGTATCCGGAGCGTTTCAATGTTGTGTATCTCCTGAGGAAGGCTGTGAAATTTTGTGTGAGATCCACGAAGGGGATTGTGGTCACCACGCCGGTTCAAAATCTTTGGTGGCCAAGGCGTTCCGCCATGGTTTCTATTGGCTAACTGCCCATGCTGATGCGGAGGATCTGGTCAGACGATGTGATGGTTGCCAAAAGTTCTCAAGACGCGCTCATGTACCGGCTCAAGAATTGAGGATGATTCCAATCACTTGGCCGTTTGCAACTTGGGGGCTAGATATGGTTGGGCCTTTCAAAAGGTCCAAGGATAAGAAGACCCACCTCCTGGTGGCGGTTGATAAATTTACAAAGTGGGTGGAGGCGGAGCCTGTTAGCAAGTGTGATGCAGCCATGGCGGTTCAGTTCATCAAAAAAGTGATTTTCCGGTTTGGCTTTCCACACAGTATCATCACAGATAATGGTACCAATTTGTCCAAAGGTGCCATGAAGGAGTTTTGCGAACGGGAGCACATCCGCCTTGACGTTTCATCAGTGGCGCACCCACAGTCCAATGGTCAAGCAGAAAGAGCTAATCAGGAGATCTTGAGAGGCATCAAACTGCGGCTTATGGTTCCTTTGCAAAGGACGCCGGGTTGTTGGGTAGAAGAGTTGCCATCTGTATTATGGAGCATTAATACCACACCCAACAGATCAACAGGATACACGCCGTTCTTCATGGTCTATGGAGCGGAGGCGGTTCTCCCTAGTGATATCCGTCACGATTCACCTCGTGTGGCGGCTTATGTTGAAGCGAACAACGAGACAGCTCAACAAGACGCTTTGGACCGGTTGGATGAAGAGCGAGACATAGCAGCTGCCCGCTCGGCAATTTACCAACAGGATCTTCGTCGCTATCACAGTCGTTGAGTCAGAACCAGAACCTTTCAAGAAGGAGATTTGGTGCTTCGGCTCATTCAAGATCAAACCGATATGCATAAGTTATCCCCGCCTTGGGAGGGACCTTTCGTGGTCAGCAAGAATCTACACAACGAGTCATACTATCTGATCGATGTTCGAGAGCGAAAAGACTCACGCAAATCAGAAGAGGAGACCAGCAGGCCGTGGAACATAGCTCATCTTCGGCCTTACTATACTTGAGCCATTGGCTCTGCTTATGTATATATTATGACGATGTACATACTGTCAATACAATAAACCAGGCCCTCAGCTAAAGCGGGGTATCTGTTCTTTTACATCATGCGTGGTTACATGGAGTTGTTCTGTCTTAAAGCGGCCTCCGGTTTACCCCTTGCAAAAATTATAAATATCACTAGGGGGCTCGGTCATGTCTGAACCGATGCAACACCTTTTGATAGGCAAAAGCCACCAGATCACTTGGGGGCTCGGTCGTGTCCGAAACGATGCAACACCTTTTGATAGGCGAAAGCCACCAGATCACTTGGGGACATGGTCAAGTCTGAACCAGTCACGCCTCTTGATCGGTGAGGGAGTCCTGGATTAGGGGGTGGTCGGATAGTCGAACTATACCTTCAGCCGGACTCCAGGACTATGAAGACACAAAGTTGAAGACTTCGTCCCGTGTCCGGAAGGATCTTTTCTTGGCGTGGAAGGCAAGCTAGGTGTGCGGATATTCGAGATCTCCTACCATTGTAACCGACTCTGTGTAACCCTAACCCTATCCGGTGTCTATATAAACCGGAGGGTTGTAGTCGGTAGGACAACCATCATCATACACAATCATACCATAGGCTAGCTTCTAGGGTTTAGCCTCCTTGATTTCGTGGTAGATCTACTCTTGTACTACCCATATCATCAATATTAATCTAGCAGGAGTAGGGTTTTACCTCCATCGAGAGGGCCCGAACCTGGGTAAAATAAAGTGTCCCTTGTCTCCTGTTACCATCCGACCTTGACGCACAGTTTGGGACCCCCTACCCGAGATCCGCCGGTTTTGACATCGACATTGGTGCTTTCATTAAAAGTTCCTCTGTGCCGTCGCGATCAGGAAGGATGCCTCTTCCCGTCTTTAAAGATGGCGCTATTACGAAAGGAGCCTTGGCTGTCGGCCAAACTCTCCGGCTAGGTGGTTATCTCGCAACCGCCTGTTCGGCTGTTGCGCCGACGGTGACCTCCCGGGTCATCGAAAGCAACCTCCATGTCGGCTCAGAACTCGCCGAGCAATTGGATCCGATGGAGCTCTCCTCTGTAAACGAGCTCCTAGATCGTATCGCCGCACTGGGCGTCGACACAAATTACGACCAGGTTGGGCTTAAACCCGATCTGAGAGAAATTAACTCTCCCAGGTCACCCACCATGCTGCTGTGGTGGAGACACAATGCGGCGACCCTTCGTCTATCTTAAGGACTAGTTACGTCCGAATCCCCGAACCCTCCATGCCGGATATCCGCGGAGGGGAGGATACAATCCAAGACCCGAGCTTAAAATCAGGCAAATCGGATAACATCCAAGACTCCGGATCTCAGAATCCGGAAGTTCTTCGGCCTCCGAACAACAAACTGGGCGAGGTCTTAGATTCAACGACACCCGCCCACCCGATCTTAAGCGATCTTTCCCAAATCAGGCAAATGCCCGAAGAATCAGTACATCATTACTGGGCCAGATTCCTCCTGGTTATTAACGGGATAAAGGACTGCCGCGACGGAGACGCAATTTCAATCATTTGCAGTAACTGCACGGACAAGGGAATACTCAACGCCATAAGTCGTCGTAATATTACACGCTTTGCTGACCTGGCGTCCATAGTACAAAAATACTGTGCCATGGAAAGTGCTCGGAAAACCGAAATTGAATTTTGGGATAATCCGGCCCTGAATAGCAATCCCGTCCGAATCAAGAGGGCGCACCGTAGTAAGGCGCCCGGATTAAACGCTAAAAAAATCAAAACCCTCTAGGGGGCATGGAACCGTACTGGAGAAGTGGCTAGATGGACCCTGCAAGATTCACAGTGCAGAGGATGCCACCCCTACTTACAGCCTCAGGGCATGTTGGATACTCCGGCAGGTGGCCAAAATTGGCGAGGACCTCCTAATTCCAGAGGTCGAAGGAAACCAGCCCGAGAATTTCAGTTCAGTTCTCACAGTCTTTGAGACTTTCGCATCAAATAACATGTGAAAAAGAACACTCCGCAGCCTCACTGAAGTCTATCAAGTAGCGACAATAAACCCATGGAGTAATGCTGCTATCACCTTCGATGCGAGTGACGAGCCTAAAATTCGAGCAGCCAGGGCACCAGCCGCACTGGTCCTCAGTCCCATAGTGGACGGCTGTCGCCTCACAAAGGTACTCATGGATGGAGGCAGTGGATTGAACCTCATTTACGAGGAAACCCTCCAAAAGATGGAAATAGACTGGAACCGCATTGAGCGAAGCAGCACAACCTTTAGAGGAATAATCCCCAGTCAGGAAGCGCGCTGCACCGGAAAGATCACACTAGATGTGGTATTCGGCACGCCGGATAATTACAGGTCCGAACAGATCACGTTCCAGGTGGCCCCGTTCAATAGCAGATATCACGCTATACTAGGACGGGAGACTTTCACAATTTTTCAAGCCATACCCCACTACGGGTACATGAAGCTTAAAATGCCTAGGCCAAACGGAATTATCACCCTCGCTAGTGATCCGGACATAGCACTCCGCGCCGAGAACAAGACAGCCGCACTGTCCCTCGAGGCACTATCCAAAATCTTAGCGGCCGAAGAACTGACTGCGCTGCGATCCACGGTAAATAGGGATCACGTGATACTCGATAAGAGATCCAAATCCACATCCTTCAAACCAGCGGATGAAATAGTCAAATTCCAGGTCCACCCAACGGACCCCAATAAAACAGCCTCCATCGGGGCACGACTGAACCCTGATGTGGACGCCGCACTGCGAGAGTTCCTACGAGAGAACTGGGACATTTTCGCTTGGCATCCCTCAGACATGCCAGGAATCCCACGCAGTTTGGCCGAACACAGCCTAAACATCCAGAAAGGATTCAAACCTGTCAAACAGGATCTTCGGCGTTTCTCCGAACCAAAGAGACAGGCTATGGGAGAGGAGCTAGCCAAGTTATTGGAAGCCGGATTCATTAGAGACATAAAACACCTGGACTGGCTAGCAAACCTGGTGATGGTACCAAAGAAGGACAAATCCTAGCGCCTGTGTGTCGATTTCAAAGACCTTAATAAGGCTTGCCCAAAGGATCCCTTCCCCCTCCCTCGAATAGATCAAATCATCGATGCCACTGCAGGACACGATTCGTTGTGCTTCCTCGACGCATACTCCGGTTACCATCAAATCAAGATGGCAGAATCAGACCAAGCCGCAACAGCATTCATCACACCATACGGCCCATTCTGCTTCAACACGATGCCCTTTGGACTAAAAAACGCCGGCGCGACATATCAGCGCATGATTCAAACATGTCTGGCAGACCACATCGGCAAACCAGATCGGTAAAAAGGCATTGCCCCTTTACCGCCTCCTTAGGCGCACCGAACACTTCGAGTGGACAGACGCTGCCACAGCCGGACTCGAGGAAATAAAGGCCATCTTGGCAACAAACCCAGTCCTAGCCGCGCCGAACACTGGCGAACCCATGCTACTGTACATTGCCGCAACCCATCAAGTTGTTAGCGCAATACTCGTCGTCGAGCGGGCAACGGACGGACACAAACTCCCCCTTCAAAGGCCGGTTTACTACGTGTCCACTGTCCTCACACCATGCAAATCACGGTACCCGCATTACCAAAAGATCGCGTACGCGGTGTTTATGGCATCCCGGAAGCTACGACACTACTTTCAAGAGTGTTCTATAACAGTAGCCTCGGAAGTACCACTCAACGATATTATCAACAACCGCGATGCAACGGGTCGGATAGCAAAATGGGCCATAGAGCTCCTCCCGTTCGACATAACCTACAAACCAAGGCGAGCCATTAAATCGCAAGTCCTAGCCGACTTCGTCGCCGAATGGACAGAGGCGAACTCCCTAAAGAGTACGGCACATATTCAAACTGGATTATGCATTTCGACGGCTCCAAAATGTTGGTCGGACTAGGGGCTGGCGTCATTTTGACGTCCCCTATAGGGGACACAGTCCAATATGTATTCCAAATTATGTACACGGACTCCAACAATGCAGCCGAATACGAGGCCCTTCTACATGGTCTCCGGATGGCAGTATCCATGGGCATTCAACGCCTAGAAGTACGTGGGGACTCAAACCTCGCGATATCCCAAATAAATGGCAACTTCGACGCCAAAGACCCAAAAATGGCAGCTTATCGCAATGCCGTCCTAAAAATGTCAGTTCGGTTCGAGGGACTGGAGTTTCACCATATAGCCCGAGAAAACAATCAGGCAGCAGACGTCCTGGCACGCATCGGAGCAAAACGAGATGCGGTCCCCCAACATCTTCTTAGAAAGATTATTCAAGCCATCTGTAGCATGGGAAGGGGAGCCCTCGGACAACAGTCCGGACATAACCGCACAACCCGACGCCGAACAATCCGACATAATCGGAGGCCCTGCCACCGAAACCACACCTTCAGCCCACGTAATAATGGCGGTCATCGCCCCGTGGACAGAACCATTCCTAGCCTACCTTACTAGGCAGGAACTCCCAGAGGACCAAAACGAGGCACGCTGCATAGTGCGGCGATCTAAATCCTATAAAGTCCACGAGGGAGAGCTATATAAGAAAAGCACTACAGGAGTCCTTCAAAGATGTATCTCCGAGGAGGAAGGGCGGAGTCTGTTGGCTGAAATTCATGCTGGACTCGGTGGCCATCACGCTGCAGCTCGGTCCCTTGTAAGCAAGGCTTTCCGTATGGGCTTTTATTGGCCGACGGCCCAAGCAGACGCTCATGACTTAGTCAAACGATGCGTCGGTTGCCAGCTCTTTGCAAATCAAAGCCATATGCCGCCCAACGCCCTTCGAACCATCCCCATCACTTTGCCTTTTGTGGTCTGGGGGCTTGATATGGTGGGACCCCTTAAGGGTGGAACCCACAAGAAAAAATACCTATTGGTCATGGTGGATAAATTCACCAAATGGGTAGAAGCCAAGCCCGTTAAGACGGCCGAATCCGGACCCGTGATAGACTTCATATCCGGGGTCGTACACCGTTACGGTGTCCCCCACAGCATTATCACCGATAACGGCACAAACTTCACCTCTGACGAAGTAAAGATGTGGTGCAAAAACATGGGCATTAAGCTCGATTTTGCTTCTGTCTATCACCCACAAACTAACGGTCAGGTCGAACGTGTAAATGGTCTCATCATGAGCGGTATCAAACCCAGACTAGTGCGGTCCCTAAAGGAATCCAATATGCACTGGGTAGAGGAGCTCGACTCCGTACTCTGGGGGCTGCGAACCACGCCAAATCGTACCACCGGATTCACACCATTCTTTATGGTATACAGCGCAGAGGCAGTTCTGCCCTGCGATATAATTCATGACTCACCTCGAGTGTGCATGTACGAAGAAAGAGAAGCCGAGCTTGATCGGCAGGACAACCTGGACGCCTTAGAGGAGGAGCGCGACGTGGCTAAAGCCCGTTCCGCATTTTATCAACAGCAGGCTCGAAGATATCAAAGCAGAGAAGTACGAGCCAAAAATTACAACGTTCGCGAACTAGTCCTATGCCTGCCGGATAAGAAAAAGGACAAACTCAAGCCCAAATAGGAAGGTCCCTTCATAATTGACCAATTCCTGACTGGTGGAGCGTATCGCCTGCGAGATGCGTCGGATAACCGACTCGAGCCGAACCCATGGAACGCCGCACGTCTCCGAAGATTCTATGCCTAGCGCCGGACTCGGCGTTTGTCTCCTTCCTCTGTCCACTTTTATATATTTTTTTCTGTTTTTGTCTCCCTCCACTCTTTCCTTTTATAGCCCTTAAAGGCTCATCATGTGACGCGCCACTCGCGCTCCTTAAACCTAGGGGCTTCTCTAACAGAAGCTTGTTTATATGGGTTTCACGCCCAACGCATGCGTCAGACTTCCGCATGCACCTTTTCTTCACCATTATATGCATCGATATGACTTAAGTTTTTGCCAAGCTGGGTTGCCTGGCTCCTGTGCTTACCCCTACGTTCCCGATTGTTCGGCTAGGTGGTAAAGGGAGCACCTCTGCGATTGTTACTGCCGGATAAGCCGGATGTGTACCTCAGACTGGGTGAAGCCGAAAGCTAGCGTTCTTAAGGGAATATTCGGTCGGTGAACTAAAGATGAACCTTTTTTACTTATACATGCCCCCAGATGTTTTCCTGCACTTGCAGTCCGGACGTGCACTTCAGGGCACGCCACCCCAGCGAAAGGAACCCTTAACGGAACTATTCTCTCTGGAAGATGTTTCTTACTAACCATGTAATATAACATAACTAGTTGGGCACTTGTCTGATAAAGCACTAATGACCCCTACGCCTGGTCTCCACGCATACCTCAGTTCTTATATAACCGTTATGGTATTCGGACACACTCCGGACCGTCAGGTCCCGAGGTCGAAGCGAAAAGGTCGGCAATGACAAACGATCTACAATCCGGCTAGAAGGCATTATACATGTCAATTATAAATTACATAGTCATCAGGACTGACTGTATTCCTCTTCTATACCATCTAACAGGCTGTCTAATTTACAGTCCTGCTGGGAATACTTTGCGGCCAATTCTACCTGGACATACACTAAGCTCACAGGGATCTCCTTCCCGTCAGGCCCCACCGGTCCAACCTCGGCCATGTGATTAGGGTCAGACTTCGTAAAGCGGGTCTTCACGATGGCCCAAGCCTCCCTAGCGCCCTGCCGGCAGGCCGATATCTTCCACAATCGGAAGCGTCGCCAAGCTCCCTTCAACTTCTCTGCAAGTTCTCCAAGGCCCTCGGGTATGGAGTGGGCAGGCCACAAGGCTTGGGCAATACCTCGCATCGCCTGCCGAACTCGCTCGTGCAGTTGCAAGAGTTCGGGAAGAAGATCGCCCGTTGAACTGGGCATCTCCTCTGTAGGACGACCTGTCAGCATACCTACAGACATAATTCTGTTAGCCGTCTTCCTCGCCGAACTCCTTTTTCAAGAGTTCGCTTAAGCACTTACTAAAAATGCCGCGTCGAAGTCGCTGATTCTCCTTATTGGAGTCCGACAGCTGGCCACGAACATCTTTTAGTTCAACATCCAGCCTGGTGTTGGCATCCTGGAGATCATTCTTCTCCCGCCTCACCTTTGTTAGCACGCTTTCACCAGACTCTAACCGGTGTAGAAGCTGTTGCCTGTCCGGATCGAGTCCGGTGCCATCTACAATACAATTTGTCAGATTGGCACTTAAATCCGTACAATACTAAATATTCTAGAGTATTGTTTACCTACAGGGGTCTCTTTAGACCCTCCTGCTGCCGTTCGTGCGGCCTCTAGTTGGGCCCTGCACCTTTCCAGCTCCTGGGACAACGCGGTATTCTTCTCGGTAAGAAACTGCATGATATATGATTCTCGAATCAGTTATTTCCACTGCTTCAAGTCTCAGGGGCTACTGGCATATCTATATTTACCAAAAATTTCTTACCCGTATGTCTTTTACATACTGCTCCGTGGCTCTGGCTAAACCATTTTGAGCGGCACGGAGGTACGCGTCTCCTGAATTAAAGGCATTTAAAGCCTCCTGGGAGAAACAAGCATCGCGAAGAACTGTCCGGCGACGCCTGTGGTTCATGGAACTCTCCACCTCGGAATTGGTGGCAGACAGCCTGTCCGCATCCTCTGATGGAGGAGCGTCCGGTGCGTGCCTTGTGCCGACCTCCGCCTCCGGGCCGGGCGTTGGAGTCTGGCTGGTGGAGGCCCGATTGGCAACCTCTCCGGATATAGTCCGGTGAGGTCTCTTCGTCCTGAAGATAGCACGAATGTTAATATACCCTGGAGGAGTAAAACACTAGGAGGGTACGCCATACCTTTGCTCTGGCACCTCAGACTGGACTATGTTCCTTTTTGTCCCACGGGGCCCTGCGGCCCTCCGTCGGCTAGCTGCAGCAGGGTCGGCTTCCCCCCTCGGGAATCTCCCCTACAAAGCACGGTTGTTGTCAGAACAACCAAGCCCATGAAAACGGAACCCCTCTTAAGGGGGTAAAGCTTCGGTATTTGTCACCTGGGAGGCCGGGATTAATCCTAAGTAATCAGCTATAATAGCTACCAAGGTATCATCCTTGCTTAGCTGATGAAACACTCCGTCAATGAAGTCCACCGCTAAGTCCGGATCCTCTTCGGAGTCCGGATCGAGGGACCGGTCTGGGTCCTCTGGCTGTGGAGGATGGCTGTTTATGTTTTTTACCTCCTGACGCAGGTCCTGCATTAAAGTCGTTAGACTGCCTATTTAATCATGGGAATGTAAAATGAACAGAGAAGTACGACTGTCCGCTTACCCAATTAGGAGGACTATACATGGAAAATCCGCCCTGCGGATCGACGCGGAGGAATTCCTCTTCTTCTCCCTTGTACAAAGAGGATAAGATCTTCATTAGAGCGGCAGCCGAGTCCGGCCCCTTACGGCCGTAACGGGTCGCATCATCCTCCCCGTTAAAATCCCACATGGGGTGGCTTCTGTATTGGAGCGGCTGCACCCCTCACATAATACATATGGCCATGACTTTAATCATGGTCAGTCCGGAATGAGCCAGTAGCTTAATCCGGCCCATTAAGTAAAGGACGTCTCTGTCATTCTCTCTCTGAGAGCTCCAAGGGCGCCAGCTCAGGCGTTTCTTCAGGGGACCGTTGTTGAACTCAGGGAGACCGGCCCGGACAGGGTCCGGCAGGGGGACGTCGTCTATGTAGAACCATTCTGAAGGCCAGTCCTCGGACGCCTTCTTCGGGGTTCCGGACGGGTATCCGGTCCCGGCGATACGCCATACTTCGGCTCCGCCCACTTGATATATAGACCCCTTTTGCGAACGGGGCACCAGGCAGAATATCTTCTTCCACAGCGCAAAATGAGCCTCGACGCCTAAAATTAGCTCGCAAAGAGCAACGAAGCCCGCAATGTGTAACACGGAACCGGGCGTAAGGTGGTGCAGCTGGAGGCCATAGAACTCCAAAAGCCCGCAGAGAAAGGGATGAATTGGAAATCCTAGTCCCCTTACTAGATAAGGGACCAAGCATACCCGCTCCCCTTTAGAGGGACTAGGTGAGTTCTCCACTTGTTTTCCGCCTTGATAAGTGGCGAGTCCGGCTCGGACCGAGACCATGTAGGCTTGAGGGAGAAATCCCTTGGCTTGGAGCGACACTAACTCGCTGTGTGGGATGGTGCATCTCTCCCAGTCTCCGGGTTTAGGACTGGAGGGGCGAGGGGAGGAGCTGCGGCGGCTGGCCATGTTGGAATGGACCTTTGCTGGAGACGCTCTGATGATAACTCGCAGAGAGGAGAAGATGTGGTTTGGATCTAGATCCCCATCCATTAAATAGGCGGCTCATTTATACGACTAAGGGTGTGGATGTAAAAAACACCCCAAGCTCTTCGCATTCGTTCAGCACGTGGAAGACGGCCATTATTGGGCACTGAAGCCAAGGAGTGCTACATTACAAAAAGCGGACATTATTCGTACAGGTACACAGGATTCGGAGGAGGAACCCGCCTTGCAATGCCGAAGACGATTTGCACGCCGGACTCGTCGTCATTGAAGCCTGGTTCGGGGGCTACTGAGGGAGTCCTGGATTAGGGGGTGTTCGGATAGTCGAACTATACCTTCAGCCGGACTCCAGGACTATGAAGATACAAAGTTGAAGACTTCGTCCCGTGTCCAGAAGGATCTTTTCTTGGCGTGGAAGGCAAGCTAGGTGTGCGGATATTCGAGATCTCCTACCATTGTAACCGACTCTATGTAACCCTAACCCTATCCGGTGTCTATATAAACCGGAGGGTTGTAGTCCGTAGGACAACCATCATCATACACAATCATACCATAGGCTAGCTTCTAGGGTTTAGCCTCCTTGATCTCGTGGTAGATCTACTCTTGTACTACCCATATCATCAATATTAATCTAGCAGGAGTACGGTTTTACCTCCATCGAGAGGGCCCGAACCTGGGTAAAATAAAGTGTCCCTTGTCTCCTATTACCATCCGACCTTGACGCACATTTCGGGACCCCCTACCCGAGATCCGCCGGTTTTGACACCGACAATCGGCCTAAAGGCCATAGAATCACTTGGGGGCTTGGTCGAACCCGAACCATTGCCATGCCACTTGATCGGCGTAATGCCACGGTTTCATTTGGGGACCTGGCTGACTTGAACCATAGCTACACCTATTGGGAGCTTGGCCGTGTCCGACCATGGTAACGCCATCTGATCGGCTCAGCAAAGCCTCTTTTTTGCAAACGGTTTTATCATTGCCTTTGCTTCCATATTTCTCTTGATAAACTGCTATTTTATCTTGGTTGCGTTTTAAACCGACAACATTTTACACCGGTTCAAGCTGCCCATTTGGCGGAACACGGTCCATTATTGAACCGGAGGTTCTTTACCCGGTTTGATTTCTTCTGTTAACATCCTTTCTTTTGGAGTAACAACACGATTATTATGACCAAGCACGGTTTACATAGTAAACCGGCATTGTATATACAGGAGCTGTTTTCTCCCATGACGGTGCAGGTTTATCAAACCACCGTGTCAAGGTTTGCTAAGCCTACTTCATGCCCGATGATGGCAGGTATTTTGTATCACAAAATTTAATCATATATGTCAATCTCCTTGCATATATATGAAGTTCATAAACCGGCTGGCGGTACAACCGCCCTAGTAGTTTAAGATTTTATGATCTCAAGAGGTATAGATTGGCAGCGTCAATATTTCGACCAAACGTATCAGTTCAGATGCACGAAGGCATCTCAGAAGCAAAAGTATTGGCTATCCTATTACAAGGCAACATGGTGCCCAAATAAGATCATTGTTTTCTGGCAAAGTACAACAAGGCAGCCTATTAAACCGATCTCCGGTTCAAGCTTGGTCACCGCCTTGGTCTGATGGTCGTGGGTCGTCCTGCGTCGCTTCAGTTTCTTCTGCCCTACCCAGCGGCTGGAAGTCAACAGTGGTCAAGTCGATTCCCATTAAATCTTGAAAAACAGCTTCATCATGGATCAGTGAAGACGGTTCAATATAAGGAGCATAAGTATGCTTACGGATTGGCGGGATCAGATTTTCTGCTTCGGGAACCGGTGCAGCCACTCGTTTGTCCTGATTATTATAGTGGGCTTGATAATGCGTCAAATCTGCCTCTTCTACCAATTGACAAGCCAGCGGGCGCACTGCCCGGTTTATTGCCCTCAGATCATCTTCATTGAACTCTGACCCGTCTTCCTTCAAACTAGGATAGCCCAGAGCTGCTTCAACAGCATCGAAGTCTGGCACCCATGCCTTTGCACGGATTAAAGCGTTGATGGCACCAGTTCGATCAGAAGATTTTTTCAGTTCTTCAATCCGGGCAGGAAGCATTGACAATCTCTTAAGAGTATCTTGGATTAACGTGGGTGCCGGATTGTTATGTGACGCAGTCGAGATGATCCACTACGCTCTAGTATACAGCTGTTCGATTAATGTGTAGGCAGCCTTCAATTTCATTCGAACATCTGACCCCAAGTGGTTAATGCGGGTGCCTGCAACATGATAGAACAGTTCACAAACCGGACCTATCATAAGAAGACCGAAATTATCACAGGAGTCAAAGAATGCTTACCAAAGATGGCGGCAGTCATTGCATGCACTTGTCGCTTTACGCTGGTCAGTTCGTCTGTCACCGGTTTAAGGGCAGCTTCGGCAGTTTCAATTTTCTTGATCAAAGCATTTTTCTCAGTGGCCCAATCCGCCCGATCTTTTTTGAAGCCCTCCTTCAGCTGTTCCATGATGCTTAACGCGTTGGTCAACTCCTCTTTTGCTTTGGAGGTTTCAGCTTGTTGGGATTTTAAGTTCTCTTGAAGATCGGCGAGTTGATTTTCTTTGGTCTTCAGCTCAGCCTGCAGTCAGACAGTTATATGGTTTAAAAAATGGTATGGATATTGAAGTACCAACCACATAACGAGTTATGCACTTGGCACTTGGGGGCTAATGCCTATTTAATCTACAACTATCAACTGATTGCAAAGTCCCAAGCTCAATACAAGTATTCAACTTGGCACTTGGGGGCTAATGGCTATTTGCTAAAAAATTATGAGTGAAATCCGAAGCTTTCAGGTTTATATTATTAAGTCCCGGTTCAACTACATTAAGTTGAACCGAACCTTGGGGGCTACATCGGCGCATTCTGAAAGTATGCGGCTTTATATTTCACAAAGTTCCGGTTTGAAAGAAGATTACAAACCGACCCTTGGGGGCTAGGGGAGGCAGCAAGGATAAAAGATATACAAGCAGGAAGAGGCCTATGAAAATTACCTCAAATTTCTCCTTCCTCATGTTCACTAGGCCAGCTTCATGATCGCGACTGGTATATAGCCGGTTCAGATAACCAGAATGAAGATCTTGAGCACTCAGTGCAGCATAAGTCGCCAAATCGACATTCCACTTGCCCTTGCCCATCACAGCAAATTCATCCTTGGCAGTATGTCTGGACAAAGCGACAGGATTGCTGGGTTCGGTATGACCAATACCAGTGATGACAACTTCATCATCCTGGGCGTCACCGGTTTGCACTGTGGCTGTCGGTTTGCCAGTAGCTTTGGATGGACTTGTGGATTTTTCATTCCGGACGGGACTTCCAGGCTGGTCAGCAGGACCGGAAGCATCAGCAGGCCTCTCTTCAGCAATAAAGACCTCATCTTGCGCTGGCGGGTCATTCGGCATGTATTCATGAATGGCCACCTCAACATCTGGAGCGGCGCCCGGTTCAGGGGCAGTTTCTTCTTCGGTTGCTTTATCCAGGCGAGCCTTCTTGCTCGGCCTCGGTTTGGCCCTGAGAGGAACAGCAAAATCAAAAACAGTATATGTTGAAAGCTACAATACCAAGAATGTTATGATAAGTGCAAGCTTACCCAAGCACGGTTTTAAGCGGTAGCAGCTGAGTACCCGTTGACTCGCCGGAGGATGAGTGGGAGGTAACCTGATAATCGGAGTCATATGGGTTAAGCGGTTGACGAAAACAGCCCGCTTTAGAACAAGTACTGACAAGCAAATTAGGGACCTCTGAACGGCGTCTCCGAACCGGATTGTTCGGTAAACCGGCGGAGGTAACTACCAGGCCGATATGCCGAGTCGTGCGGCACACTTCATGCTGTTGGGTCTTCATAAGAAATTTGGGATCCAAATGAGCAAGTGGATGAGAAAATTTAACTTTGCGGATTGCCTGACGAATTTTTAGTGAAGGCAAAGAGTTTGAATCAGAAGAGAGAATAATTACCTCTGCATCATCAGCATGGCTAGCTTCGGCATCATCCTGACAAGTATCATCATCAATAAGGCGTGTAAAAGAAAGCCAAGTAAATGGAGTTCTACCTTAAGGTCCGGATTACTCACATCATCATCAGCAGGCGGATCAGAGGATGCAATGGTTTTCCTCTTATGAGCAGTTTTCTTAAGGACCTTTGTCTTTGGACGGGTCGGCCTCTCCGGTTTGTCTGCCTTCTCTTGCGAAAGCTTCTTGCTCCAAAACGGATCATCACCCTGTTTTAACAGATATTGGTATCAAGTATTAAGCAGATGTAACATTATCAGAGTTAATGAAAGGGAAAATTCAGACTTACAGCTGGCGGTTTGTTGGTAGCACAGAAAGGAAGCAGGCCAGTTCGAGCATAGACGTATTCCAGTTCGTTCAAAATTTTCTTCACAACTTCTGTGACCTCTTCGTCAGTAAGCTACATATTCACGTGCCACAGAGGGTCGTTAACACTGCCCGTATATTCACACATCAAACCGGAGCGTTGGCTGAGAGGCAGTACGCTCCAGGATATCCAGCAACGAGCGAGATCCACTCGTGTTAAACCGTTGGCCATAAAGGCTCTGAGCTTGGACAGTTGGGGAGCATATTTACTCCTCTCTTTGGCCATCAACCTCTGTGGAAAGGGGTGTGTGTTGCTAAGCCGTTCCGGACGATAGTCGGGCAAGGGATTTTCATTTGCAGGAGAGGTGTCTTTGCAATAGAACCACGATTGATTCCATTCTTGGGGATGGCTGTACAGCTTTGCGTGAGGATAAGTGACCTCTTTCCGCTTTTGAATCGCCATGCCACCCAATTCCATATTGGAACCATCAGTAAATTCTGTGCGACGGTTTAGATGGAACAAATCTCGGAATAACTCGACTGAAGGTTCCTCTTGAAAGAACACCTCGCAGAGCACTTGGAAATGACATATGTTGGTGACAGAATTGGGGCCAGTGTCTTGCGGACGAAGTTGGAAGTTGGCCAAGACGTCCCGATAAAATTTCGAACCGGGTGGATTAAAGCCTCGGGCTAAGTGATCCGCAAAAACTACAACCTCTCCTTCTCGAGGTGTGGGAGGACATTCTTTGCCTGGGACCCTCCAGTGGATGGCATTCTTGCTGCTCAAAGCGCCAGTCAAGACTAAGTTATTCAGCTGCGTCTCTGTAACACGAGAAGGAGCCCAGTTGCACTCATATACTTGCTTGGCCATGGTGGAGTCTACAAAATAAGCGATCCCGGTTTGAGATTGTGTTGGGTACAAAATATACACTGATATGATCGGGGTCAAACCGAGGATAATTACATTCAAACCGAAGCTCCGTGAAGCGATGGACTATGACTAAGGGATCCTGGCGGTTCAATAAGGGGACTAATGGTATATACCGATTTATTAACTTTTCCTATGGTAAGTTAAACCGCCTGATCTAAATATTGAAAGCATTGGAGGTTCCGAAATGGCTAAGTATGCAGAAACAGATTTCATAAAAGTTTTGTTACAGCAATGGATCTAAGGTATCTTCAGAAAAACAGAAAAAATATTCAAAGGCTTCAAAGCAGGGCGGAAGTGAATCAATGGGCAGATATACAGATGAGATCCACGGACTTTAACATGAGACTATAGGCGGATGCGGAAAGCTAAGTGGTATTCAGTACAAGGTTTTACAGATCCATACAGAGGCTAACACACGAACAGGAGCAGTTGACGAACATCGCAAGAACAAGGAACCCTAGAACAGATCTAGGTTAAGAAGAACAGAGGACTTACCAGAGCTGAGGAGGGTGAGGAAGATCACCGCAGTTTTCTGGTACGTTCAGGTCGATGCAGCGGCCAAGGTCAAGGCTGAAGGCGACGGCGTCGGCGGAGCTCTGAAGCTGACGACGCGAGGAAGACGAAGATGAGAAGGCAGGAAGGGGAAAAAGGAAATGACCCTTCGGTCCTATTTATAAGATAAAAAACATGTGTCAGGCGCGACAAACCAGGGGCCACCGAACGGAGCTGTCGCCTTGATTTTCGCAGCCTTATTAAAATGATGAGGTATTATGAATACTTTCTTTATGACAGATGACGTCACCCCAGTTTAACAGCAAGTGGAGAAGATGACGTCAAGACGGTTCAACCATTACCAGAAGATGATAAAGATGAAGATTTCTGCTAAGGATTGACATGAACACGTTCAAATCAATCTGGGGCCTAATGTTGGGGATATTACTACTGGGCGTAAACCGGCCTACCAGGGCCGGGTTAACTTCATCAGTAGTCCCAGAGCGTTAAAACCCAAGAAGATAGATGAGGGCCCAAGGCCGTAGTCGGTTCAACACTTGCGGCCGTAAACCGGCTTTGTGTGTAAACTTGTATTGTAAGTTAGGAATAAGGAGAGACCAACCCGGGTACGAATATGAACCGGAGTTTGGGACTCTGTGAACCAAGGGGCGTCACCCGTGTATATAAGGGGACGACCCGACATCGGTTCAAGGATAGACAACCACAACTCGAGACTTAGGCGAAGCTTGTTTGCTCCCTAGTCATCGAAACCCCATCAATTCCATCACAACTAGACGTAGGCTTTTACCTTCATCGAAGGGGCCGAACTAGTATAAACCCTCTGTGTCCCTGTGTCCGCTTTAACCCCTTCGAGTTAACCCGTTGCGATGGCTCCACGACTAAGTCCTTTTGCTAGGACATCTGACGTGACAAAATCACGACAAGACTCATGCTCGAGTCGAGAGGTATGAGACCTCTAACAAGTACGTTTCCTACAAGATGGAGGAGAATAGCTCAACCAGTGAGCATGTGCTCAGAATGTCTGAGTACTACAATCGCTTGAATCAAGTGGGAGTTAATCTTCCAGATAAGATAGTGACAGACAGAGTTCTCTAGTCACTATCACTAAGTTACTCGAACTTCATGATGAACTCTAATATGCAAGGGATGACAAAAACGATTCCCCGAGGTCTTCGGGATGCTGAAATCGGCGAAGGTAGAAATCTAGAAAAGCATCAAGTGTTGATGGTTGACAAGACCACTAGTTTTAACTAAAAGGGCAAGGAAAAGAAAGGGAACTTCGAGAAGAATGACAAGCAAGTTGCCAGTCTCATAAAGAAGCCCAAAGCTAGACCCAAGCCTGAAACTGAGTGCTTCTACTGCAAAGGAAATGGTCATTGGAAGCGGAACTGCCCCAAATACTTGGCGGATAAGAAGGATGGAAAAGTGAACAAAAGTATATATGATATACATGTTATTGATGTGTACTTTACTAGTGTTCATAGTAGCCCCTGGGTATTTGATACTGGTTCAGTTGCTATGATTAGTAACTCGAAACAAGCGTTACAAAATGAACAAAGACTAGTTGAGGGCAAGGTGACGATGTGTGTTGGAAGTCATTCCAAAGTTGATAAGATCACCATCGCACACTCTCTTTACCTTCGGGATTAGTGTTGAACCTAAAATAAATGTTACTTGGTGTTTGCGTTGAGCATAATATGATTGGATCATGTTTATTGCAATACTGTTATTCATTTAATTCAAAGAATAATTGTTATTATGTTTACATGAATAAAACCTTCTGAGGTCATACACCCAAGGTGTCGAGATATACCCCGCGGTATGACCCGGCCGGAAATATGACCCGGCCGGACTTGGCGACTCACCAGAGACACGGCTGGAGCTTGGCGACTCACTGGCGACCCACCTAATATTGCGACTCACTGGTGACCCGGCGGGCGGGTCGGACGGATGGCAAGGCCCAAGGCCCAGACGGCCGGCTCATGTTATGGTGGACCGGCTTAAGAGAAAGCATAAGGAATATTCCCTTACAAAGAAAGCAAGACTAGGAATCCATTTGTAATAGAGTAATCCTAATCCTACTAGGACTAGTCATGTAACCCACCCCTTCAACATATATAAGAAGGGGCAGGGCACCCCAAGGGGAACAGAAAATAATCATTAAGGCTGGACACAACTAGGAGAGCCGGTTTACAGCGACTCCCTCATGAGCATAATGAGACCGAGCCACAAACAACATGTAGGGCTATTACCGGATGATGTTTTCCGGGGCCCGAAGCTGTCTAAATCCTTGTCTTGTGTGTTGATCCGCCTTGCATCTCTCTTCCCTATTAACCCCTCTCAAGCTACCACATAGATGTGTTGGCCTCACGACTAAGTCCTGACACTAAAGACATCTGTCGTGACAATTCCACGACAGTTGCCGTCCATCATGGGGCCAGGCCACGGTGGTGTTGAGTTCTTGAAGGGATTTCTTCAGGGATCAAGAAGCTCACGATGTGTTGGATGAGAAAGAGCCGGCGCGGAACGATCGCGAGAGCCACCGGACAACGACAGGCAGAGCCGGTAAATTTGTCAGAATTATGGTTAACTTTGGAGCTGACAGATACAAGATTGATAGAGACGAAGATATTTTAGGGTTTGTGTGCGCCGCCCCGCACGTGGCTCAGCGACTCGCTGAATCCGAAGACCGATCAATGTCTACTGCAGCAGCCGCAGGGCAAACTGAGACGACGTCTAGTTCAGCGAGTAACATGTGTCCTGGTCGGATTCTTTGTTAGGCTACTCGCTGAGTAAACAAAAACAACAAACAGCAACAGGAGCAACTCCCAAGAGGATTGAATCATTGCTGCTACTACAATCACCGAAATGACGGTCAAGTACTAGTGCTAGTTGCATGTTTTACGAGGTCTGTTTTTGGAGTAGTACTACTACTACTCCTAGCACATGAGCTCTAATCAGAACAAAGATCTAAATCCTATCCATCACGTGAACATATCAGAGGAAGGTTCCAGCGTGCCATGATTGAGTAAGCCACTTCCGAGTCGCCTCGCCTCGTCGCTGTTGAAAAAAAATTAAGGGAAGGGGATCTACAACCTGGAGGAGGACGTATGAGACAGACTCGGTTTCGCCTCACTATCTCGACATGGGACGGCTCACCTCGCTTCTTGAAACCGCCATGGATTCGCTCCCGCGTCAGATCGCCTCCACCTCTGCCGCGCGTTACCACAGTCTTGAGCAGCCCGCCTTTGTGGCTGGCCTCGCCCTCGCGGAGTCATTGGCCCAGTTCGCCGCCGCCGCTATTGAGTTGGCCCTTTAAGTGGTAGAGGCGGCCTGCGTCAGTACATGCAGGCCTTGGTGCATGAGGAAAAAGAAAGAAACAACCGTGAAGAAGCAATCGGAGTATCCAAAGTCCCTGCCTACGGGCGTAATCAGGTGCACTCGTCTCTATTAATTGCTCTACGTATTAAAAAAACATATGTTGTCTTGCTAGTGCTATTTCATGCAAGCAGGATCTATTCATCTCGAGAGTTTTTTTTGCTGGCATTTTTTATTGTGTGCCTCTCAACATTTCTGCCATGAGCCGCCTCACTTCTGCTGTGAGCCGCCACACTTCTGTCGTGAGCCGCCTCTACTTCAACATCCGGGTCTCACCTCGGGGCGTCCGCGGTGTCATTTTGAGCTCATCGCTATGAACCGCCGCTTCCGCCGAGGCCTTGAGAGATTGATTAAATCACCGTTGAAATTACTGAGGACAATTGTTACTGCAAGAGCGATGGTCATGTCATGGATGTATAGCTCGCACCACCATTGTCATGCGCTAGCATCTGACTGTGCCATGATGCTCAACGAACATATGTGAAAACCGCCACTTTTATGACCCAATTTGTATCAACATGGCGTGGTTGACTCGCTCGTCCGCACGACTTACCGCGCCTACGATTGACTCGCCTGTCCGCGCTGGCTTACAATGCCACGGCCGGTTCATCTGTCTGCTCCCACGGCCGACTCGGCCGTGATTGATTTCAGCTTCAACATGGTGATGATCAACTCTGTGGTGGATAATTTCTGGCCTGACATATTAGGTGAAATCTATCCATTATATTTTTACATTACATATTGTTTTTTTAAAAGAGCAATTACTCTGGCTTGCAAGTTCTTCAATGCAGGACAAGTTGTCTACGGCAAGGGGGGCTATTATATCACTAAGCTGTTGAATAACTCATGCCGGTTTACATCACGGTCAAATATTGAGAATCTCAAGACAACTGTAACGCCCTCGATGCGGCTATATCTCCCACGTGTCGAGGCATGACTTAGAGGCATAACTGCATTGAAAGCAATGTCGCAAGTGAGGTAATCTTCACACAACCCATGTAATACATAAAGGGAAAGAGATACATAGTTGGCTTACAGTCGCCACTTCACACAATACATAAATAACCATTCATCATTCAAATTACACTCAAGGTCCGACTACGGTACCAAAATGAAAGAAGACTACCCCAAATGCTACATAGATCCCCGGATCACCCCAACTGTGCTCCACTACTGATCATCTGGAAAAGAAACATAGTAACGGCCACGTTCCTCATCGAACTCCCACGTGAGCTCGGTTGCGTTATCTGCACTGGCATCGTTGGTACCTGCAACTGTTTTGGTAGAATCTGTGAGTCACGGGGACTCAGGAATCTCACACCCGCGAGATCAAGTCTATTTAAGCTTATAGGTAGGAAAGGATTGTGAGGTGGAGCTGCAGCAAGCGACTAGCATATATGGTGGCTACAACGCAAAAGAGAGCGAGAAGAGAAGGCAAAGCACGGTCGTGAAGCTAGAAGTGATCAAGAAGTGATCCTAGAACAACCTACGTCAAACATAACTCCAACACCGTGTTCACTTCCCGGACCCCGCCGAGAAGAGACCATCACGGTTACACACGCGGTTGATGTGTTTTAGTTAAGGTCAACTTCGGGTTTTCTACAACCGGACATCAACAAATTCCCATCTGCCTCATAACCGCGGGCACGGCTTTCGAAAGATAATACCCTGCAGGGGTGTCCCAACTTAGCCCATTATAAGCTCTCACGGTCAATGAAGGATATTCCTTCTACCGGGAAGACCCGATCAGTCTCGGAATCCCGGACTACAAGACCTTTCGACAGTAATAAAACAAGTCTAGTAAAGCCGCCCGATTGTGCCGACAAATCCTGATAGGAGCTGCACATATCTCGGTCTCAGGGCACATCCGGATGAGCTGTCCGTACAACTAAAACCAAGCCTCAAGTTTCCTCGAGGGGGCGTTGCACAGCGCTCTAGTTTGGACCAGCAATCGAAGGAGAACTGGCCCGGGGGGGTTAAAATAAAGATGACCCTTGAGTCTGCAGAACCCAAGGGAAAAAGGCTTAGGTGGCAAATGGTAAAACCAATGTTGGGCCTTGCTGGAAAAGTCTTATTCAAAGCGAATTGTCAAGGGGGTCCCATAAATCACCCAACCGTGTAAGGAACGCAAAATCCGGGAACATAACACCGGTATGACGGAAACTAGGGTGGCAAGAGTGGAACAAAACACCAGGCATAAGGCCGAGCCTTCCACCCTTTACCAAGTATATAGATGCATTAATTAAATAAGAGGTATTGTGATATCCCAACAAGTAAACATGTTCCAACAAGGAACAACAAGGTCATGTTCCAACAAGGAACAAACTTCATCTTCACCTGCAACTAGCAATGCTATAAGAGGGGCTGAGCAAAGCGGTAACATAGCCAATCAACGGTTTGCTAGGACATGGATGGTTAGAGGCTGACATGGCAATATGGGTGGCATGATATAGCAAGTGGTAGGTATCGCAGCAAAGGCATAGCAAAAGAGCGAGCATCTAGCAAGCAAAGATAGAAGTGATTTCGAGGGTATGGTCATCTTGCCTGCAAGGTTCTCAGAGTTGTCGAAAGCTTGGTCCTCGTAAGCGTTCTCAACAGGTTCCTCGTTCACGTACTCGTCTCCCGGCTCTACCCAAAGCAAGAACACAAGAGAAGGGGACAAATATCAATCACGATGCAATGCGCAAGCAACATGATGCAAAACATGACATGATATGCGAGATGTGATATGCAATGCATATGCGTGCTCCGGAAGGACAAGGATGAACAAGGCATAATCTTGGCAAACCAAGTATGCCATTGGATAGGTGAGGTGATTTCGGTTGAAATCAATATAAAGATCACCGGAATCGGATGCACGGTTTGCAAATGACAAGCAAAACAAGAATGACGATAATCTGCCATTAACAGCATGATGCTAGTTAGCAAGCATCAAGAAATTAGGCTACTGCACCCCAACATATCAACAAAGCATATGACAGTAATCTACTCAATATGCTTGACAAAAGATGAACACTGAGCTATGGCTAAATCACACCACAACAGGTTCAAACAAGCATGGCAAAAGTGCAAAAGATAACAGGTTCACGGACTTAGTGAAAATAGCAACCTGCCAGAAACTAACATCAGGATGACATGTTTAGAGCAATGAAACAACATGCTACAGGAACAGGACATAGAAAAATAAGACATGGAATGAAACTAATCAAAGCACTTGACAAAAGTCCCTTACTGACCATAAGCCAAAAAGGATCAGAAAATATGATTACACCCATGTCAATTAAGCAAGTTTCATTACAGGTTTCAGACTTAGCAGAAAACTGGGCATGTCAAAAACAGATAACAAGTAGGCATGTTCGTGAGCTCGATACACTCACTACAGAGCATTGCATGATAAAATAAGCATACATACATCAAGAATACAAGGCATAGGAACTAGACATGGCAAGAATAACATCATATCGTGCAAGAATCAACTACAACAAGCTTGGCAAAATCGAATAACATGTAAACAATCTGCCTGCAACATTTTATAGCAAAAGTAGAGCTCGATTGACTCAAGCTATGGCACTCCATAAATACCAACAAAGGCACGGATGCATAGAGAAAATCCATATGCTCAAAACACCCTTACTGATCATGCTCAAAATAGGCATAGATATCTCGGAAACAACATGAACACATGGCATAAAAATAACAGCAGGCAGGGACTTAGTGAAAATACTAAGTCTCTGAAATCAGCAACATCAAGTACCCTAGTTTGCATGCTTGTGCTAGTCACCACAAAGATCACAAAAATACATGGCATAATTCTCTGGAAAGGTAACATGGCATATTACAAAACTCATGTAGGACTCAGCTTCATAGGAGGTACACATCAATCATGGCAAAAATGACAAAAGTGCATGTTCAGATAAGATCCAGAAACTAACATCACATAGCCCTCTTCTAACAGCATTTCAGGCATCAATATGACCTCAAATGAAAATGATGCAATGGAAAGAAATGATGTACTCTTCGAGGCGAACAATTTGACATATTATACGCACGAAACAGAACCACGGATGCAAAGTTATGGCATGATGAATATGTGACGATAATGTGAACATATGAGGACTTAGAGAAAACGAGGGGGGAGGAAGAAGTCAACCGCGTCGGCGCGGAAGCCGAGGATGGCCGGAGGGAGGCCGGAGTTCGCCGGATCTGGGCTCGGGGAGGTGGATCTGGCCCAGGGTCGGCGGATCCGGGGCGCGCGCGGGGCGGCGCGGTGGTGCGGCGGCGGCGGCGAGCTGCGGCGGCGCGGGGCGCGCGCTGGGCGGCGCGGTGGTGCGGCGGCGACGGCGAGCTGCGGCGGGCGGCTCCGGGCGGTGGCGAGCTGCGGAGGCGGCGGGCGGCTGCAGATGGGCGGCGGGGCGACTGGGCCCGCGCGGGCCAAGCACGGGCCGGGCGGGCCGGCGGCGGAGCCGCGAGCTCGGGGCCACGTGTCGCGCGTGGATAGGCCCGGGGCGGCGGCGGGTTTCGTCCGGCGCGCCCGGACACGTCCGGCGGCGCGGGGGCGAGGGGAGCTAGGGTTAGGGCGATTTTTACCCGTGAATTGGGGAGGGGAAGGTGTTTTTATAGGTAGGAGGAGCTAGGAGGCTCCAAATGGAGAGCGGTTTTCGGCCACGCGACCGTGATCGAACGGCGGTGGACATGGGAGTGACTTAGGTGGGTTATTGGGCTGTTTTGAAGTGATGTTGGGCTGCAACACACACAAGGCCTTCACGGTTACCCGGTTAACTGTTGGAGTACCAAACGAACTCCGATTGACCCGAAACTTGACAGGCGGTCTACCGGTGCTATACCGAGGCCGCTTGACAAATCTCGGTCCATTCCGAGAATGTTTAATACCCGCTCACGAAGAAATGTAAAAGGGGACGCCGGGGAACATAGGAGCGCCGGATTGCAAAACGGACAACGGGGAAAATGCTCGGATTCATGAGACGAACACGTATGCGAATGCGATGCACATGATGACATGATATGAAATGCATGACATGAACAAAATACACAACGAAGGGAAACCCAACCATGGAGGAAATATTATATCACAATGCCGAAAATGGCAAGAGTTGGATTACAAATATGGCAAGTTACATCCGGGGTGTTACAACAACTCCTCGAGTCGTCTTAAGACTCAGGGGGTACAATGACATGACTCAGCAAATCTTGCCAGTTCCAGCAAATTCAAGAGGACCGGGTCATTGGAGGGGAAATAACCCAGTCCTGAAGGCTACTCCCATATTGATGAAAATTTAAAAGGCCGTCAGAAAAAATTCCGGCTTAAAATGAAGGATTCCGGTTCAAAATCCAGCTCAAGGGTCTGTCTCCCAAAAAGCTTTGAAGGTCTCAATATCCGGTTTAACATTACGGCTCAAAAAGAATTGATCTCTCGCAAGTTCGAGTTCTCGGAAAAATTAAAGGTTGCCAAAGAGAACTTGCTGCCATGATGCACGGTTCAAATATGGGTATCCTGCCTTATTGGTTTATCATGTAATTGGTCACTTGGGGGCATCCTGCTCATTGAGAATAGCTATGACTACCCTCTTGATCCGGCTATCAAGCCAATATTATAATTTCATAAGAGCAAAGCTCTGGTTACTCCGGTAATTCGGCTATCAAGCCAATATGATGATTTCATAAGAGCACAGCTCTGGTTACCTTGGTAATTCGGCTATCAAGCCAATATGATGATTTCACAAGAGCATAGCTCTGATTACCTTGGTAATTCGGCTATCAAGCCAATATGATAATTTCATAAGAGCATTGCTCTGGTGACCTTGGTAATTCAGCTATCAAGCCAATATTATAATTTCATAAGAGCATAGCTCTGATTAGTTTGGTAATCCGGCTACCAAGCCATTATTATAACTTCCTACGAGCATAGCTCCGACCTACTTGGAGGCTTAATGCCCGGGTTAAAGGGACCAAAGAGAGTCTGTTGCACAGCACAACTCAAACATAGGCACCCGGCCTTGATGGTTCAAAATATATCCCTTGGGGGCTCCCTTATTCACAGAACATAGCATTGATAACCCATTCTTGGTTTGAAACGCCAGTATATTTTTGATTGGGCCATTGGAATCATGCGCTTATAAATCATTGGATTATTGCCCTCATTGGATATGGCAATGTAAGCCGGCAGTATGAGCCAATTCTACAGGTATGTTTTCCTGGTTATATAAATATGCAAGGTTTTATAACCCGTCCTGGCTTTGACCTTAAGTCGCCAGTATGTTTAGGCTTGAATGGCCTTAATTCAAGTCTTTTTCATAATTGCAGAAGACTATATTATGTTTGGGTTGTTGCCCGCCCTGGCTTTTGACGATAAGTCGTCGGGGCATATGTTGTTTAAACTTTGTGCAGAACATGCAGAGCTATGGCTTACATAAATGATTAAGTTCAAAGCCCATCATCAGAATTGATGTTTCAAATTGATGTTATCAGTTCTTGATTATGAAAGGCTATATGCTGTCGGGTTACAAAAATTCCAGCTTACATTAAGTCGCCATCGGCCAAGAGCTGCCGGGTATTTAAACTTCGGATTTACTTGTCAACAGATAAGGTATTCAAATCTTTAATAGCCAAACTTGGTTGGATTGTCATGAGGATATTGAATGATTGAGGTTTTCATATCGGATTATATTATTCAAATCTTAAATAGACAACATGGCTGGATTTTTATTATGGTTATCAATAACCAATATTATGATTAAGGTTTTCAAAGTCGCTTCAGCGTGATGGCTATTATCTATCAATGGATATGATTTGTTATACAAGGGAAGGAATAGTCCCGAGTCATTACAGGCTTACAACCCGGCACTTGGGGGCTACATTATTCAAATCATGATTATATCAGATATGGAAGTCCCATGTCGCTGCAAGCATGCACCATGACACTTGGGGGCTAATGCAAGGTTATTTTTTACTTGCCTTATTGAAGATCCGACTCATCACATCGTAATGAGCCGGCCCTTGGGGGCTACCAATTGCTCCTGTCAAAAATTCAAAGTACACAAGCCTTAATCCATTATATTGAAGGGTCCATTGCTCAGTTGGTACAGCACAAGACT
Source organism: Aegilops umbellulata (assembly GCA_032464435.1). Taxonomy (NCBI): domain Eukaryota; kingdom Viridiplantae; phylum Streptophyta; class Magnoliopsida; order Poales; family Poaceae; genus Aegilops; species Aegilops umbellulata. The sequence continues at coordinate 46,747,174 of CP136060.1, read as the reverse complement.
CTTAACCTTGTGGACGTGGGTTCAAGCCCCATGGTGGGGGTTACATCATATGATATTATTTTCAATGAAGTATATATAAAGTCCCATCTCAGTATTGTCTTGTTGAGCCGGCCCTTGGGGGCTACACATTGTTGTTCAAATCTACATAATCATATCTGCAAAGTCCCTTCTCATTATTGCATAATAACCCAGCCCTTTGGGGCTACACTGGTGGAAGTTTTTATGAGCATAAGGCAATTACAAGTCCCAGGTTGCTGCAAGCATGACAACCCGCCACTTGGGGGCTACATATGTGGAATATTCAGTTTATGACTAGTGACTGAGATGAACAATCCGGATTTCTTCAAGGTTGTGACATTTGTATTGAAGCAAGTCTTAAGATGTTGCTATGCTCCCTTCTTAAGACTTCGGGGCTACAGGTGATATGCATATAAGGGAGGAACATTTTCAAAATTTTCAATTTTGAGCAAAACAGGAAGATCAATCGTGTAACCCAGCGTTGGCAACAATCATGACCCGGAGTCTATAACAGTCATGACCCGGAATCATCAGTTTTTATAAATCGACGATTTTGGAAATCATAGCTCGGCAAGTTCTACATTTTCAAGCCGGCTGAATATCAGTTGAATATCTGAAGACCAATATTTTTGTCAAGTCAGAGCATTGAAGACCGACTCAAATGGATTCTTTATTTACTATATTTCTTCTACAAGCAAATTGATTATGAAGCCGGCCTATTGACCCGGACTTTCCAGAAGGAGGAAATGACAAGGACTTAAAGATGATCAGGATCAGTTTAACATGGATAAATACAAATTAAGCTGGGGGCTAATGTTGGGGATATACCCCCCGGTATGACCCAGCCGGATATATGACCCGGTCGGACTTGGCGACTCACCAAAGACCCGGCTGGAGCTTGGCGACCCACCCGGACCTGGCGGTTTATGGTAGACCCACCTAATATTGCGACTCACTGGTGACCCGGCGGGCGGGTCAGACGGATGGCAAGGCCCAAGGCCCAGACGGCCGGCTCATGTTATGGTGGACTGGCTTAAGAGAAAGCATAAGGAATATTCCCTTACAAAGGAAGCAAGACTAGGACTCCGCTTATAATAGAGTAATCCTAATCCTACTAGGACTAGTCATGTAACCCGCCCCTTCAACTTATATAAGGAGGGGCAGGGAAATCCAAGAGGGACATAAAATAATCATTAAGGCTAGACACAACTAGGAGAGCCGGTTTACGGCGACTCCCTCATGAGCATAATGAGACCTAGCCACAAACAGCATGTAGGGCTATTACCGGATGATGTTTCCCGGGGCCCAAAGCTGTCTAAATCCTTGTCTTGTGTGTTGATCCGCCTTGCGTCTCTCTTCCTGATTAACCCCTCTCAAGCTACCACATAGATGCGTTGGCCTCACGACTAAGTCCTGACACTAAGGACACCTGCCATGACAATTCCACGACACAAGGTCAATGGTTTATTGAATCTCGATCGTAGTGATACACATATTGATAATATTGGTGCCAAAAGATGCAAAGTTGATAATGATAGTGCAATATATTTGTGGCACTACCGTTTAGGTCATATCGGTGTAAAGTGCGTGAAGAAACTCCATGCTGATGGGCTTTTGGAATCACTTGATCATGAATCACTTGATGCTTGCGAACCATGCCTCATGGGCAAGATGACTAAGACTCCGTTCTCCAGAAAAATGGAGCGAGCAACTGACTTATTGGAAATAATACATACTGATGTATGCGATCTGATGAGTGTTGAGGCTCGCGGCGGGTATCGTTATTTTCTGACCTTCACAGATGATTTGAGCAGATATGGGTATATCTACTTGATGAAACGTAAGTCTGAAACATTTGAGAAGTTCAAAGAATTTCAGAGTGAAGTGGAAAATCATCATAACAAGAAAAAAAGTTTCTATGATCTGATCGCGGAGACAAATATTTGAGTTACGAGTTTGGTCTTCATTTCAAACGATGTGGAATAGTTTCACAACTCACGCCACATGGAACACCACAGCGTAATGGTGTGTCTGAACGTCATAACCGTACTTTATTAGATATGGTGCGATCTATGATGTCTCTTACCGATTTACCACTATCGTTTTGGGGTTATGCATTACAGACGGCTGCATTCACGTTAAAAAGGGCACCATCTAAATCCGTTGAGACGACATTGTATGAATTATGGTTTGGCAAGAAACCAATGCTATCATTTCATAAAGTTTGAGGTTGCGATGCTTATGTGAAAAAGCTTCAGCCTGATAAGCTCGAACCCAAATCGGAGAAATGTGTCTTCATAGGATACCCAAAGGAAACTGTTGGGCACACCTTCTATCACAGATCCGAAGGCAAGATATTTGTTGCTAAAATAGGATACTTTATAGAGAAGGAGTTTCTCTCGAAAGAAGTGAGTGGGAGGAAAGTAGAACTTGACGAGGTAATTGTACCTTCTCCTGAATTGGAAAGTAGTACATCACAGAAATCAATTCCAGTGATTCCTGCACCAATAGTGAATAAGCTAATGATGATGATCATGAAACTTTAGATCAAGTTACTACTGAACCTCGTAGGTCAACCAGAGTACATTCCACACCAGAGTGGTACGGTAATCCAGTTCTGGAAGTCATGTTACTAGACCACGATGAACCTACGAACTATGAGGAAGCGATGATGAGCCCAGATTCTGCGAAATGGCTTGAGGCCATGAAATCTGAGATGGGATCCATGTATGAGAACAAAGTATGGACTTTGATTGACTTGCCCGATCATCGGCGAGCCATCAAGAATAAATGGATCTTCAAGAGGAAGACGGACCCTGATAGTAGTGTTACTATCTACAAAGCTCGAGTTTTCACAAAAAGTTTTTGACAAGTTCAAGGTGTTGACTACAATAAGATTTTCTCACTCGTAGCGATGCTTAAGTCTGTCCGAATCATGTTAGCAATTGCCACATTTAATGAAATTTGGCAAATGGATGTCAAAACTACATTCCTTAATGGATTTCTTAAAGAAGAGTTGTATATGATGCAACAAGAAGGTTTTGTCAATCCTCAAGGTGCTAGCAGAGTGCGCAAGCTCCAGCGATCCATCTATGGACTGGTGCAAGCATCTCGGAGTTGGAATATACGCTTTGATAGTGTGATCAAAGCATATGGTTTTATACAGACTTTTGAAGAAGCCTGTATTTACAAGAAAGTGAGTGGGAGCTCTGTAGCATTTCTGATATTACATGTGGATGACATATTGTTGACTGGAAATAATACAGAATTTCTGGATAGCATAAAAGGATACTTGAATATGAATTTTTCTATGAAAGACCTCGGTGAGGCTGGTTACATATTGGGAATCAAGATCTATAGAGATAGATCAAGACGCTTGATAACCCACAAGTGTAGGGGATCGCAACAGTTTTCGAGGGTAGAGTATTCAACCCAAATTTATTGATTCGACACAAGGGGAGCAAAGAATATTCTCAAGTATTAGCAGTTGAGTTGTCAATTCAACCACACCTGGATAACTTAGTATCTGCATCAAAGTATTTAGTAGCAAAGTAATATGGAAGTAACGGTAACGATAGCAAAAGTAATATTTTTGGGTTTTGTAGTGATTGTAATAGTAGCAACGGAAAAGTAAATAAGCGAAGAACAATATGTGAAAAGCTCGTAGGCATTGGATCGGTGATGGAGAATTATGCCGGATGCGGTTCATCATGTAACAATCATAACATAGGGTGACACAGAACTAGCTCCAATTCATCAATGTAATGTAGGCACGTATTCCGAATATAGTCATACGTGCTTATGGAAAAGAACTTGCATGACATCTTTTGTCCTACCCTCCCGTGGCAGCGGGGTCCTAATGGAAACTAAGGGATATTAAGGCCTCCTTTTAATAGAGTACCGGACCAAAGCATTAACACATAGTCAATACATGAACTCCTCAAACTATGGTCATCACCGGGAGTGGTCCCGGTTATTGTCACTTCGGGGTTGCCGGATCATAACACATAGTAGGTGGCTATAGAATTGCAAGATAGGATCAAGAACTCACATATATTCATGAAAACATAATAGGTTCAGATCTGAAATCATGGCACTCGGGCCCTAGTGGCAAGCATTAAGCATAGCAAAGTCGTAGCAACATCAATCTCAGAACATAGTGGATACTAGGGATCAAACCCTAACAAAACTAACTCGATTACATGATAGATCTCATCCAACCCATCACCGTCCAGCAAGCCTACGATGGAATTACTCACGCACGGCGGTGAGCATCATGAAATTGGTGATGGAGGATGGTTTATGATGACGACGGCGACGAATCCCCCTCTCCGGAGCCCCGAACGGACTCCAGATCAGCCCTCCCGAGAGGTTTTAGGGCTTGGCGGCGGCTCCATATCGTGAAACGCGATGAATCCTTCTCTCTGATTTTTTTTCTCTCCGAACACAAATATATGGAGTTGGAGTTGAGGTCGGTGGAGCGTCAGGGGGCCCACGAGGCAGGAGGGAGCGCGCAGGGGGGCAGGCGCGCCCTCCACCCTCGTGGACAAGTGGAGGCCCCCTGACGTGGATTCTTCTTCCAGTATTTTTTATATTTTCCAAAAATAAGTTCCGTGGAGTTTCAGGTCATTCCGAGAACGTTTGTTTCTGCACATAAATAACACCATGGAAAGTGTGTTGAAAACACCGCCAGTCCGGGTTAGTTCCATTCAAATCATGCAAGTTAGAGTCCAAAACAAGGGCAAAAGTGTTTGGAAAAGTAGATACGACGGAGACGTATCAACGCTTGATAAGATTGTTTCAATGAGTACATACCTTGACAAGATTTTTGAAGTAGTTCAAAATGGAGCAGTCAAAGAAGGAGTTCTTGCCTGTATTGCAAGGTGTAAAGTTCAGTAAGACTCAAAACATGACCACGGCAGAAAATAGAAAGAGAATGAAAGTCATTCCCTATGCCTCAGCCATAGGTTCTGCAAAGTATGCTATGCTGTGTACCAAACCTATTGTGTACCTTGCCATGAGTTTGACAAGGGGGTACGATATTGATCCAGGAGTGGATCACTTGACAATGGTCAAAATTATCCTTAGAAGACTAAGGAGATATTTGTCGGTTATGGAGGTGATAAAGAGTTTGTTGTAAAGAGTTATGCCGATGCAAGCTTTTACACCGATCCGGACGACTCTGAGTCTCAATCTAGATACATATTGAAAGTGGGAGCAATTAGCTAGAGTAGCTCCATACAGAGCATTGTAGACATAGAAAATTTGCAAAATACATACGAATCTGAATGTGGCAGACCCGTTGACTAAAGTTCTCTTACAAGCAAAACATGATCACTCTTTGGGTGTTAATCACATAACGATGTGAACTAGATTATTGACTCTAGTAAACCCTTTGGGTATTAGTCACATGGAGCTGTGAACTAATCACATAAAGATGTAAACTATTGGTGTGAAATCACATGACGATGTGAACTAGATTATTGACTCTAGTGCAAGTGGGAGACTGAAGGAAATATGCCCTAGAGGCAATAATAAAGTTGTTATTTATATTTCCTTATATCATGATAAATATTTATTATTCATGCTAGAATTGTATTAACCAGAAACTTAGTACATGTGTGAATACATAGACAAATAGAGTGTCCCTAGTATGCCTCTACTTGACTAGCTCGTTAATCAAAGATGGTTAAGTTTCCTAGCCATAGACATGTGTTTTCATTTGATGAACGGGATCACATCATTAGAGAATGATGTGATGGACAAGACCGGTCCGTTAGCTTAGCAGTATGATCGTTTAGTTTATTGCTATTTCTTTCTTCATGACTTATACATGTTCCTCATACTATGAGATTATGCAACTCCCGAATACTGGAGGAACACCTTGTGCTATCAAATGTCACAACATAACTGGGTGATTATAAAGATGCTCTATAGGTGTCTCCGATGGTGTTTGTTGAGTTGGCATAGATCGAGATTAGGATTTGTCGCTCCATGTATCAGAGAGGTATCTGGGCCCTCTCGGTAATGCACATCACTATGAGCCTTGCAAGCAATGTGAATAATGAGTTAGTCACGGGATGATGCATTACGGAACGAGTAAAGAGACTTGCCGGTAACAAGATTGAACTAGGTATGATGATACCGACGATCGAATCTCGGGCAAGTAACATACCGATGACAAAGGGAACAATGTATGTTGTTGTGCGGTTTGACCGATAAATATCTTCATAGAATATGTAGGAGCCAATATGAGCATCTAGGTTCCACTATTGGTTATTGACTGGAGATGTGTCTCGGTCATGTCTACATAGTTCTCGAACCCGTAGGGTCCGCACGCTTAACGTTCGATGACGATTTGCATTATGAGTTTATGTGATTTGATGACCGTAGGTTGTTCGGAATCCCAGATGAGATCACAGACGTGACGAGGAGTCTCGAAATGGTCGAGACATAAAGATTCATATATTGGAAGGTTGCATTTGGACATCGGAATGGTTCCGAGTGGTTCGGGCATTTTTCTGGAGTACCGAGAGGTTACCAGAACCCCCCCCCCCCCGGGGAGAAGTTATGGGCCTTATGGGCCATAAGAGGGTAGCATACCATCCCACAAGGGTCTGGTGCGCCCCCCCTTGGGCAGGAGGCCGATTAGGACTAGGAGAAGGGGGCCGGCCCCCTTTCCTTCTCCTTCTCCCTTCCCCCTTTCCTTCTCCTTCTCCCTTCCCCCTTTCCTACTCCGTGTGGGGGGTGTTATCCTACTAGGACTAGGGAGTCCTAGTAGGACTCCACACCTTGGCACGCCCTCCTAGGCCCGACTGCCTCTCCCTCTCCCTCCTTTATATACGGAGGCAGGGGCACCCCAAAGACACACAAATTGATCTTTAGCCGTGTGCGGTGCCCCCCTCCACAGTTTTCCACCTCGGTCATATTGTCGTAGTGCTTAGGCGAAGCCCTGTGTCGGTAACTTCATCATCACCGTCACCATGTCGTCGTGCTGACAAAACTCTCCCTCGGCCTCAACTGGATCAAGAGTTCGAGGTACGTGACCGAGCTGGACATGTGCAGATCGCGGAGGTGCCGTGCGTTCGGTACTTGGATTGGTTAGATCGCGAAGACGTTCGACTACATCAACCGCGTTACTAAACGCTTCCGCTTTCGGTCTACGAGGGTACGCGGACACACTCTCCCCGCTCGTTGCTATGCATCTCCTAGATGGATATTGCGTGATCGTAGGTAAATTTTTTGAAATACTGCGTTCCCCAACACATAGTGATAAGCTAACAAATGGGTCTTGTCCATCACATCATTCTCTAGTGATGTGATCCCGTTCATAAAATGACAACACATGTCTATGGCTAGGAAACTTAACCATCTTTGATTAACGAGCTAGTCTAGTAGAGGCATACTAGGGACACTCTGTTTGTCTATGTATTCACGCATGTACTAAGTTTCCGGTTAATACAATTCTAGCATGAATAATCAACATTTATCATGACATAAGGAAATATAAATAACAACTTTATTATTGCCTCTAGGGCATATTTCCTTCACACCTCACATGAGATATTGGGAGTGTGGAAAGTGGGTTTAGCACATTTGGACTCTATTTTTACCTCTTTAGCCATGAGGCAAGGATGAGTGAAGGGCTTGTCCTCCAGGGTCAATCAAAGAGTCCGGTGGTGGAGAAGAAGGTAATGGCATGCATGACGATGACGGTCGTACCCATATAATCATCATCATCATCATCACTGTCGTCTTCATCTTCGGACATGTACTCCTCATGAACAAGAGCCTTGTCATCTTTCTTCTTGGTGAAATAGGAGAATTTATACTTCTTGAGGACAAGCTTCCCGGACTTTTCTTCACGTCTCTCATACGAGCAATCATGCACAAAGTGACTTGGGATATTACAACTGTAACATTTTTTAGCTCCAAAGGATCTTTAATGGAGATTCTTCCCCTTGTTTGCCAGGGTGCCCAAATATTTCTTGACCAAAAGAGCCATATGCAAAGTTATTTGCCGACCACGAGAGATTTCAACATCTTCATCACCACTTTCGTCAACATCTTCTTTTGTTGATGGTTGCACAACCACTTTCTTGGCCTCCAATGCAAAGTTTGTGTTCTTAGTTGCTTAAGCAATGGCAAAGGACTTCTTGGACTTGCTCTCTAAAAGAACATGAGGGGAGAAGGTTGATACAACTTGAGCCGCGGTCAACTTGTGGTAGTATTGGCGTTGATGGACCATCATCACCATAGTGTGTTCTGTGAGAACCATGGCATTAATGAACTTGTCCTTGATTAAATCAGCATTTTCCCAAGAGCATCCAAAGGTTCACAAATTTAGCACAAGGGACTTCAACCTATGATACACCTCATCCGCATTTTCGCCATCATTGCTCACAAACAAGACAAACATGATCTTCGAATGGCTCATCACCTTCAAGAGTCTCCTCGAGACAATCCCAAATTTCTTTGGAGGTTTTGAGAAGAGCAATGTAGTCACTAACTCACTATAATCATCGGTCACCATGGTGCGCAATATGTCGTGGGCGGTAGCATTGAGTTGATCATCAACCTCTTCCCTTGGAGTGAGATTCATGAGATTATTGGGGTTGAAATTGTTGACCACAATCCTCCATAGTTACGTAGAAGCACTGCAAATGTGAGACTCCATATCTAGTTTCCACTTAACAAACGTGTTAGCCTTCAAAGGGGGTCGAGGACCAACATGATTAATGCAAGAGTGTTGCAAGGGTTGGTGAGTAAAAAGGCTCTACGACATTATACTTGGGTACGGGTGTGCGACCTCATGATGTAAGAGTTTCCCTTGTGTCATCCGCATCATGAACTTCATTTGGATTTAATGAATTTGATGCGGATGTTGAGGGCTTTATGCGCACATCAACTTCCTCCTTGACCGAGGAGCGAACCTCTTTCAACATTGCGATTTTGAAGTCCGCAAATATTGAAAGCATATCTGTCGCGGTCAAGGTGGTGTACGAGTTCATGGGGGCTACGGGAACGACGGCCGAAGGTTATTGCACCTCGGTCGTGGCGGCGGGTAGTCCAAGACCAACCACCGCAACTTGTGGTGCATCGCCCACATTCTCTTGATATTCGATATCCTCCAAGGTGGTTAAACCTTATATTAGAGCACGAGGCTCTGATACCAATTGAAAGGATCGACACGGTCAACTAGAGGGGCGTGAATAGGAGACTACAAAATTTAAGCTTAATTAGAAATTTTAGGGAATTGTGGATAAATAGAGTTCTCTAGAAATGCAACTAGATGAGCGATCCGATATGGCAAGCAAGCTCAAAGAAAAATAAGCTAGAAAACAATATTATTAGCAAGCCCTCATGCATACAAAACAAAGTAAAGTATTGGAACACATTAACCACAAGTGAGTCAGGGACGTGGGTTTTATCCTGAAGCTCACTCTTTCATGGGGAAGAGCTAATCTCCGTTGGAGCGGTGCCGGGGCCAAAGCTTGCGAAACGCCATCAAAGCCTCACAGTATTCTTCTCGAGTCACCCTCAACGGATGAGCCTCGAATCACTCAGGGTTGGTCTTGAAGGCGGCCACCACACTTCTATATACGCCTCCGGATCACACCACAAGCAAGGAAGTTTTCGGAGGAACCCTAACCACCTAGGAGCCCAAGCTCCAAGAGTAACTAGTCAATGGTGAACAAAACTTGCGGGGAACATAAATTAGTTTGGTCAAAGTGTAGATCGGGTCTTACACCCTCAATCCCCAAAGTTCCAACAAATTTTGATGGGGGGATTGAGAGGAATGAGCAAAATAGATTTTGTCAATGGTGAAGCTTAACAAGACATAAGAGTTAGGGTTGGAAATGGAAGAAAGGGGCATTTTATAGTATTCTTGGCCAGATGCGGATTTCTGCCCGTTGGAACCCTTGCGCACGGGCTAAGTCAGCCACATGCACGCGGGGTGTCCAAAGAAGAAACCATCACCCCGTGTGCACGGATGTCCACGACCCCATGCGCACGGGGTGAGGGAGTCCTGGACTATGGGGTCCTCGGGCGTCCGGCCTGTTAGCCATGGGTCGGACTGATGGGCTGTGAAGATACGAAGACCGAAGACTGCACCCGTGTCCGGATGGGACTCTCCTTGGCGTGGAAGGCAAGCTTGGCGATCAAATATGTAGATTCCTTTCTTTGTAACCGACCTTGTGTAACCCTAGATCCTCCCGGTGTCTATATAAACCGGAGGACTTAGTCCGGAGGAGGGAGATTCATTACCATAGTCATACAGGCTAGGCTTCTAGGGTTTAGCCATTACGATCTTGTGGTAGATCAACTCTTGTAATACTCATATTCATCAAGATCAATCAAGCAGGAAGTTGGGTATTACCTTCGTAGAGAGGGCCCGAACCAGGGTAAACATCGTGTCCCCTGTCTCCTGTTACCATCGACCTTAGACGCACAGCTCGGGACCCCCTACCCGAAATCCGCTAGTTTTTACACCAACATTGGTGCTTTTATTGAGAGTTCCACTCTGCCGTCCCCAAAAAGGTTCGATGGACCCTTCAATCGTCAACAATGACACTGTCCAAGGAGAAACTTTCCTCCCCGGACAGATCTTCGTGTTCGGTGGCTTTGTACTGCGGGCCAAGTCGTTTGGCCATCTGGAGCAGATCGATAACTATGCCCCTGGCCATCAGGTCAGATTTGGGATCTTGAACTACGTCACAGACATCCGTGGAGATTTTATCTTCGTCGGATTCGAGACCGCGGCAACCGCTCCTGGTCACCTCGATGAACATAACCTAAATCTATTATCGGACCGTATCCAGGAGATAGCTCATGTAACTGCTCTGGCCTTAGATCCGGAGCATACTGCGCCATCCAAGGACGGGAGGCTCAACCCCGCCACGGCGGTTACAGATTCCGCGGCATTGGAACCGCACACAGACTTAACCTCACACAATATCTGTGTCACCGTAACCCCGTACTCATTTCCGTCTATAAGTTCCGAACCATGTGCATCCTCTGACATCTTCCAGCACTCACCCTTTGGCGATGTGCTAAACTCATTAAAAAACTTGTCCTTGGCAGGGGACTCATAGCCGAACTATATCCGGTTTGAACTGGAGGCTGATGATGAGGGAGAACATCGCTTCCCACCCGCCACCATTTCATAGCCACTGTCGAGGATTTAACCGACATGCTTCATTACGGCTCCGAAGACATCGACGGTATGAACGAAAATGCCGATGAGGTACAAAACCAAAATCCACCATTTACTGGACGCTGGACGGCCACTTCTTCGTACGATGTGTACATGGCGGATACACCCAAAACAACCAACGACGATGACAAAGAAAATCCAGTCGAGAATAAACCTCCTGAGACACAGCAAAAATGCCGGCGTCCTCGGCGCCGCTCTAAGTCACGTCGTTCAAAAGACAGCAATACTGGCACCGGAGAAAATAATACCCCGGACGATGCCGAAAACAATGAAGACCCTGCTGAGGTAACATCCGAATAGGAGGAGCAAGAAAACGGGCACGCCAGCCCCGACGAACAGGCCAGGCCCAACAACTCGGAGGACGGTAGTTATCGTCCGCTCTCCAAGGATGAGGAAAGCCTTGGCAATGAAGATTTCATCATGCCTGAGGAACCTCTCGAGCATGAGCGCTTCAAGCGCCAGCAAATAGTCACCACAAGGAGCCTGAAAAGAAGCAGCAACAGCTTCAGGCTGACCAAGATCTGCTCATCGATAGGTGGACTGATGTTCTGGCAGCCGAGGAATACGGCCTCAGACACCCAGCCAAGAGTTACCCGAAGCGCAGATTGCTACCTCAATTGGACGAAGAGGCGCCGGAGCCCATACCTCCCTCACGTAATGCGACCGATCGACCACTACGCGGTCGGGACGGTGCGGCGGACCGACCACCACACGGTCGGGATAGAGAGGCAACTCAGCCGAACAACAGCCCGCCCCATCGCCACATAAAAATAGAGACAAAGCAGTTCGAGGTCATACATACGTCCTTCGGCAGGACCTGAATAGTAGAGAATGATATACCAGATCAATTTACAGATCGCGAGGACATTCCTCGACACGCAATGATGGCTACCTATTCGGACGTGGCAAACCTAGTCACGCCCGGGCCGACAACCGCAGACGGACTCCGTCGGAGCTACGTCGCGATACGGCCAGGTATAGAGGCGCTGCACACCCTCTTTGCTTCACTGATGAAGTAATGGATCACGAATTCCCCGAAGGGTTCAAACCCGTGAATATTGAATCATACGACGGGACAACTGACCCCGCGGTATGGCTCAAGGACTTTATCCTCCACATCCACATGGCCCGCGGAGATGACCTCCACGCTATCAAATACCTCCCACTAAAGCTTAAAGGACAAGCTGGGCATTGGTTAAACAGCCTGCCTGAAAATTCTATCGGCTGCTGGGAGGACTTGGAAGAAGCCTTCCTCGACAACTTCCAAGGTACATATGTCTGGCCACCAGACTCCTATGACTTAAGCCACATAGTTCAACAACCTGGAGAGTCACCCAGGAAATTCTGGACTAGGTTCCTAACCAAAAAGAACCAGATCGTCGACTGTCCGGATGCCGAAGCTCTAGCGGCCTTTAAACATAGCATCCGCGACGAGGGGATCGCCCGCCACCTCGGCCAAGAAAAGCCAAAATCTATGGAAGCCCTTACGGCACTCATGACCCGCTTTTGCGCGGGTGAGGATAGCTGGTTGGCTCGTAGTAAAAACACAGCCAGCGAGGCAGGCCCCTCCGAGGTCAAAAACAGCAACGGCAAACTCCGACGTAACAGACACAAATGCCGAAGCAATGGTGATAATACCGATGACACAACAGTCAACACCGGATTCAGCGGCTCCAAGTCCAGCCAGCGGAAGAAACAATCAGGGACCATCCAGCTTGGACCGCCTACTCGATCGCCCGTGCCAGATACATGGCACCCCAGACAAACCAGACAATCATACCAATAGAGACTATTGGGTTTTCGAACAGGCCGGCAAATTAAACGGTGAGAACAGGGAAAAGGGATCACAAAGCAAGGATGACGACGAGGAGCGCGGGCAACCGAACACAGGGGGACAGAAGAAGTTTCCCCCTGAAGTCAAAACAGTGAACATGATATATACTACACACATCCCCAAAAGGGAGCGCAAGCGCGCACTAAGGGAGGTCTACGCGATAGAGCCAGTCGCCCCAAAATTCAACCCATGGTCGCCATTGCCGATCACTTTTGATCGTCGGCATCATCCGACTGGTATCCGTCATGGCGGTTCAGCCGCGCTAGTCCTCGACCCTATCATTGACGGATTTCACCTGAAGCGCGTCCTTATGGACGGGGGTAGCAGCCTCAATCTGCTCTGTCAGGACACAGTGCGCAAAATGGGCATTAATCCATCACGGATCAAACCCACAAAGACTACCTTCAAAGGAGTCATACCAGGTGTAGAGGCCCGCTATACGGGCTCAATCACACTTGAGGTTGTCTTCGGATCTCCGGACAATTTCCGAAGCGAGGAGTTAATCTTCGACATAGTCCCCTTTCGCAGCGGATATCACGCACTGCTCGGATGGACCGCATTCGCTCGATTCAACGCAGTGCCACACTATGCTTATCTCAAGCTCAAGATGCACGGTCCACGTGGCGTCATAACGGTCAATGGAAATACGGAACGCTCCTCCGTACAGAAGAGCACCCAACTGACTTAGCAGCAGAAGTACAGAGCGGCCTTCTGAAGCAGAACCTTAATTCGGTTGCCGAGCCCACGGACACCGTCAAGAGGGTCCGAACTACCCTGCAGCAAGACAGCTCGGCTCGTCACGAGCTAGACTAGCAATTCGTCCTCCATCTTAGTCCTGGTCAAGTGGTGGCATTCGCACCACGCATACATAACTACGCACTCAAAATTCCATGGGCATCGACGGAGGCATAGCTAGTTTGTGATCCACAGTACGGCTCAACCGACACCGGATACACACATACTTTCACTTTTATTCGTTTCCTTTTCAGGTTTCAATCCCGCAGGCCCCATCTGATGGCCTAATCACCAGTCCTCTTGAAGGATAAACACACCAAGACGGCGAGAAACGCAGACGTATGGGGGATTTTCAAGGTGGTTTCGTTAACAATCACTCTAGCTGTTTTTCAGGACCCACATGCAGCTCTTCCTTGGTTTTTGGGCCTGTTAAATAGCATGTTGCTTATCGCACTACTTGTATCAATGCGCCTCGACGTCACTACAAAAAAAAGATCCATGACATTTTGGGCCGAACGAATTTTTTTCTGTCATACATATGACACTTCTATGACGATAATTGTGACAAAACCCGGTATCATCATAGATGTGGTGGGCTCCTACTTCTATGACAAAAAATCATGACAGAAAATGGGCTTTTCGTCCTGGGCGGGCCGGAGACGCAGCTGCATGACATTCTTTGGGCCATCCATGATGGAAAAAACCGTCGTAGAAGCGAGGGCGGGGAAAATTTCGAGGAGTTCCCGGTTACGGTGGGAGGTCGGGGCCGAGCGATTCGCATTTCTCTCGTACACGTACACGCGTGTGTGTGAGGCGTTGGCTCTAACTGAACCCGAGCGAGGCGTTGGGCTCTAACTGAACCCGAGCGATTGCACTGCAGGCTACGCGTTACTGAACCCGAGCGATTGATCGATGTCTGTTAACTGAACCCGATCGAGCGATTCCTTCACTACTGCTGCTAACTGAGGCCGATCGATGCTACCTCTGGGATGAACAGTGAGCGTTGCGGGGGGGGTGGATGAACAGTGAGCTGTGGCGTTGCCTCTGGATGAACAGGGCCCCGTGGTGTGGTGGAGGGCTGGATGAACAGTAGACGGTGGAGGGGTGCCCGTGGAGGGGTGGTTGAACAGGACCCCGTGGTGTGGAGGGGTGGTTGAACAGGACCCCGTGGTGTGGAGGGATGGCTGAACAGTAGACAGTGGAGGGGTGCCCGTGGAGGGTGGTTGAATAGGACCCCGTGGTGTGGAGGGCTGGATGAACAGTAGACGATGGAGGGGTGCCCGTGGAGAGGTGGTTGAACAGGACCCCGTGGTGTGGAGGGTTGGATGAACAGTAGACGGTGGAGGGGTGGTTAAACAGTAGCCGGTGGAGTAGCGCGCGGTGGAAGCTGGATGAACAGGAGCCCGTGGAGGCTGGAGCAGGTCGACGGTGGAGATGAACAGTATCCCGTGGAGTCCCGTTTTGCGGTACGCCACACCCCTCCCATGAACAGGACCCCCGTTTCGCCCGTAGCGCTCCAACACAAGTCCGTTTCCTCCATTTTGTGGTACGCCACACCTCTCCCGATCAACAGGACCCCCGTTTTGACCGTAGGAGGTCCGTTTCCTCCGTTTTGCGGTACGCCACACCCCTCCCGATCAACAGGACGCCCGTTTCGACCGTAGGAGGTCCGTTTCGTCTGTTTTACGGTACGCCAGACCCCTCCCGATGAACAGGATCCCGTTTCGAACGTGGCCGGTTGAACACAAGGCCGTTTCCTCCATTGTGCGGTACGCCAGGCCTCGTTTCCATCGCCTGTTCCATCCAAGCCCTCCTGATGAACACCAGTCGGTTGGCTCCCTTGCGTTCCGTTGCCTCCTGATGAACACGACGCATTGCGTTGCCTCCCCATGAACACGACGAATTCCGTTGCCTCCCCATGAACACGACGACGATGTTGTTTCTCCGTTTCGACCCAGCCATGTACACGAGCCCTCGCCGTACGTATGCGCGAGTAGGCGTTCGAGACCCTACCCGTATGTACGTACGTGGCCGCATTTTCTTTCTTGCACCCTAGCCGTTGTATGTACGTGTACATGCTACGTGCGCGCCTCTACTACGACACGTACGTGCCTCTACTACGACACGTGCGCGCCTCTACATCCACCAGTATATATGTACGTACACGTTCGCGACCAGAATGACAATGCTACGTACGCTTCGACCAGGTGGGTCCTGACTGTCAGGCACTTCCTTGCGTGCAAAGATGTAGCTGGTGGGTCCCAGCAGACAGGGGGCGAATCTTTTTTTTTTTGCTCGGACGCACTTCCTTGCGTGCCAAGATGTAGCTGGTGGGTCCCAGCAGTCAGGGGGTAAATCGTTTTTTTCAGACGCACTTCTTTGCGTACGAAGATGTAGCTGGTGGGTCCCAGCAGTCAGGGGGAAACGTTTTTTTTTCGCAAAATACGGTGGCCCGTCCGGTGGGTCCCCGCTGTCAGGTGGAGGAATCATTATTTTGCGCGTAATAAGGAGGCACTTCCTTGCTGCGGCCGTGGACCCAGCTGTCAGCCTCTCCACGTACAGTCCACGTCCGATGGAAGTCGTTCCTTGACCATGTTGACCACGCCGCGTCGAGAGCACCACGGCGGTGGACGACGGCGAGGACTAGGAAGGGGACGACTCGGAGCCGGGGAAGACGCAACATTGGATGCCCACGCGAAGAGGAGTACGAGGGTTCATTGGTTCGTCTGCGGTGTGAGGCTGCTATCGCCGCAGAATAACAGGGGGTGTGGGTGAGTAGAGGGATGGCCTGGCCAGCGGTGGGAGTAGTAGGGGCGGTGAGGCCTCCGCGGCATCACAGCCGGCCACGGGAGGCAGGAGCACGTGGCACGACCGGCGCTGGTTTGGCGGCTGGAGCAAGAAGACCAGAGGTTGAAGAAGCACTACGGCTGTTGGATGAACATCGTACGGTAATAGGAGCTAGAATCATTCATATTGACTAAGTTGACAAAGCCCTCCATCCCCGTCAACTTGGTAGGCCCACAAGTCAGCCTCCCACTATGCTGGGTTCTAGCTGGCAGGGGGAATATTCATTTTTTTGTGCGTAATAAGGAGGCACTTCCTTGCGTGCGAAGATAGCTGGTGGGTCCGACATGTCAGCGGGGGGCAAGTTATTTTCGTGAAATACAAAGGCCCTTCTGGTGGGTCCCAGATGTCAGGTGAAGGAATCATTATTTTGCGCGTAATAAGGAGGCATTTCCTTGTGTGGGGCCGTGGACCCAGCTGTCAGCCTCTCCATGCACAGTCTACTTCCGATGGTGTCGTTCGTTGACCACATTGACCACGCCGCGCCAAGCGCATCCAAGGTGGTGGACGACGGCGAGGCCCCGGACAACAACGAGCCGGAGACGGGAAGACGCGGGAGTAGAGTCGCAGACGGAGAGGTGTACGAGGGTTAACTGGTTCTAGTGCGGTGTGGTTCGGCAGTCGGTGGAGAAGAACAGGAGGTGTGGAGGGGTCGAGGGATGGCCTGATCAATGGTGGAGTAGCGCTTCATAGCGAAGCGTGCTAAGCAGAGCTGCTAGCAGCAGGAGGCGAGAGGTGGTCCCGCGGCGCTGGAGGAAGAAGACAAGAGATTGAACATGGATGCTGGTCATTGGATGTAAATCCAACGACTAACATGTCAGAATCATTTGTTGACTAAATTGACAACGACTTGTGTTGGCTTCGACCTATTGGCCCACATTTCAGCCTCCAAAAATGTGGCACGTATTCAACCCATTTTTTCAAAATTTACAGTCTTTTTTTGCGCGGTAGAATTTAAAGTCAATTTGATCTTTTTTTTGAATTACAGCCATTAGCTGGGCTGGGTGAACAAATAATGTAGCGTCCATGCGGCCCATTTATTTTATTTCCTAAAAAATTACAGGTCATTTGCAATTTCTCGAAATACACGATTTTGCTGGGCTGATTCTAATTATAATGTTGGGTTGGGCCAGCAATGTTATCAAAAAATAAAAAGGGGCTGAACATTTTGTTATAAATATATTTAAATAATAAGTGATATTATTATATTCGTCCTTAAATCTTACCAAGCTTTTGTACACAATCACTAGGATTTTCATGCCAAAACAATCCAGGATTTTATTTGTTAAGAAATTATTTTTATAAGTTAATAAGATGTGGGATATTGTTTTTTACATATGTAAGTATCTGTTAAAGATATGATGACAATAAAAATAATATATAATAACATATAAAATAATATAAATATATATATAATATAGTTAGAAGGGAAACATAAGTTGGACCTGGCGTTCCTATTCTTATATAGAAAAATAGAACAGACCTCTGCGTTTTCTTCAAAAAAATACATAAATTGGGCTGCCAAAAATAAAACCTCGGATGGGAGGTCCATAGGCCGGTCGATACATGATGGCCCTAAGAAAATACAAACAAGCCTATGGACCTCCCATCCGAGGTCATGGGTTGCGCATGTTAAAAATTAAAGCCTAGACGGGGCAGCCCAAAACCACGTCCAACACTTGCCAAAACTTTGTCCCTCGTTTTCTCTGTGTTTCGCACACTCGACATTGTGTGGGCATTTTGACTGTGCATCATATGAAGATGTGCTATGCATGAATGTTGATCAGCATGATGTTAACTGGATGGTAGTTCCATTTTCGACCATGAATAAAACTTCCAACATGATGTTAACCCTGTTTGAAAAGGTCGTGTTAATATAAATGCTCTGCCTCTGAAAGTTGCAGTTTCTTATCAGTTTCTTATCTAAAACTGAACTAGAAGTTTCTTATCTGAAACTGAAACTTGCAGTTTCTTCTCTGAGAATCTCATTGTCTGCACTTTTATACTCCTATGAAACTACATTTTTTAAGTGCTAAGAATAGATCTCTAGAATTCATAAAATACTTCATATGCTCAATACTGCAAATCTGAAATTCAAAAGACATTCATATCTGAAAGTACTCTCAAAATACACAACACAAAACACAATTCACAACCTGCAAATACTGACAACCCTAAGCTCCTCCTGACAATTCACAACCTGCCCGACTATTGGGCTGGGGGGGGCAGCCTCCTCCTATTCGTCGGCAGCAGACAGCTGCCCCGTGAGATGATGTGAATGGCGAGGGAGACGATGGCGGGGAAGCGTCGTTGGGCCAACTGCCTTTCTCCTCTTGCAGTTGGGTTCGGTCGACGAAGACTCCACCGGCTCACTCTGGCAGGACACCCTCACAAACGGCACACTGTAGATGCTCGATCCTTTAATCTCTGGTGGATGCTCCATCTGGGATCGATACTCCCACCACCGCTCCCTCACGATCGGATTCGGTGAATCTGTTTGCTCCATGGCCCAGAGGAGCAGCTCTATGTACTCCGGCGCGACTCCATCTGGGAGTATCGCCGCATTTTCGCTCTGTTGCAGATATTTGGCCATGGATGTCGCCGTCGCCGCTAGTTGGTCCTTGTTATCAAACCAAGACTGTATCTCCAACATCCTAGCTAGCTTCATAGGGTCGCCGTCTGCGATCCTCATGTATCAGTTGTACTCCTCCATCGATCTACTTCTCCACAACACCTTCACTCGCCGGAGGTGGTTTTTGAATGGAAGAGGAGAGGAGCAGCGCTGGTTTTGGATTAGAACGGGAGAGGAGCGACGGTGGTTTTGGACTGGAACAGGAGAGGAGGGGCGGTGGTTTTGAAATGGAAGAGGAGAGGAGTGGCGCTGCATTTAGATTGGAACAGGAGAGGAGCGGCGGTGGTTTAAGAGGAGAAGAGCGGAAGAGCGGCGCTAGTCTTGGAAGTATTTTTTTGTTGTTTTGCATATTTTGGGTCAAAGTTTGACCACGTACTGTATTTGACAAGCAAAATGTGAATGCATGTCACCAAAAATTGTATCGTTTGGTTCGTATCTGAATATACTTTCAAATTATATTATTTTTACAACGTATAACATATATTTTATGTGCGAAAATCATGGTCAATTATGACCCAGAATAAAAGGGAGACTAGTTAATGTGGGTCGCTTTCTTAATTGAAGGGTAAATTGATTTTGATTTTGATTTTGATCCAGTCACAGCGCGCCGGCCTTCTCGTCCAATTCTAAATCGCTATTGCACGCTCCTCTCCCTCTTCTCCATTGCAAAACCACCTCCTCTCCTCTCCATCATCTCCATTCCAAAACCACTGTCTCGCCTCTCCCTCTTCTGATCTTCTCCATTGCAAAACCACCTGCTCTCCTCTCCATCATCTCCATTCCAAAACCACCGTCTCGCCTCTCCCTCTTCTGATCTTCTCCATTGCAAAACCACCTCCTCTCCTCTCCATCATCTCCATTCCAAAACCACCGTCTCGCCTCTCCCTCTTCTCTATATAGTGGAGTAGTACTAGTTTTCTTTTGTCTACCGGAGCCGGCTTGACCTCGTCAATGACTGTCGAGAAGTCTTCATGCACGTGGCCCGGAGGCGCAGTTGTCGTCATTTTGATCTGAAGCGCCGGATTATAACATATAACACGAAAAAATGCCACATGACAAGAAATCATAACCTCACTGCCCAAAGGAGACAACATGAATCCCGACGGACAAACTAGACGAGGAACAAACCTCAAATTAAAGATAAACTCGTAGAAAAGGGGTCCGTTGATAGATGTGCTAACTAACATAGCTCACTTAACCTAGATGGCAGCCGAGTAGTCACTGTTCGTGCATGTGCCCCCAATGACTAGCCAAACTCAGTTGTCGTTGTTTAACCCTCACAGTAATCCGAAGCACATGACACCTAATTTTGGGAGATGACAAGAAACCATTTTTTAGATTTCTCACCACAACTACAGCCATGTACAACACAGCATGCACGATATGTAGACGATAGCCAATCCAGGCGTGTCTGCTAGAGTCTGGTCACATGCATGGACGAATTGATCTTCTGTGTCTTGCAGGGATCGTCTAGGCACCAACGTAGTACAACCCTTCTGTCGTGGATTTGTCACGGCAGATGTCCTTAGTGTTAGGACTTAGTCGCGAGGCCAACGCATCTATGTGGTAGCTTGAGAGGGGTTGAGTGGGACGAGAGACGCAGGGCGGATCAACACGCAAGACAAGGATTTAGACAGCTTCGGGCCCCGGGAAACATCATCCGGTAAAAACCCTACATGCTGTTTGAGGCTAGGTCTCATTATCATCACGAGGGAGACGCCGTAAACCGGCTCTTTGTGTCTAGCCCTAGAGATTGTTTCTTGTTGCTTGTAGCTTGTCCCTCTTTGGGGAGCCCTGCCCCTCCTTATATATGTTGAAGGGACGGTTTACATGACTAGTCCTAGTTGGATTAGGATTACTCTATTACAAGTGGAGTCCTAGTCTTGCTTCCTTTGTAGGAGAATAGTCCTTACGCTTTCCTCATAAACCGGCCCACCATTAAACGTGAACCGGCCTTCTGGGCCTTGGGCCTCGTTATCCATCTGACCCGCCTGCCGGTTTACTAATGAACCGCCAAGACCGGGCGGGTAGCTCGTGAACCGCCAAGCTCCGGGCGGGTTACCAGTGAGTCGTCCAGTCCGGCCGAGTTATACTTCCGGCCGGTTTATGTCAGGGGTATATCCCCGACATTAGCCCCCAGTTTAATTTGGATTTATCCATGTTAAACTGATCCTATAAAATAAACACAAGAATAAACTTGACAGGTTGTGCTCCGGGTTAAGAATTCTTGTAAACCGGCACCTGATCATCCTTAAGTCCTTGTCATTTCCTCCTTCTAGAAAATCCAGGTCAATAAGCCAGCGCCATACTCAATTTGCTGACATTGGTTTCTCATAGAAAAAATATTGTGAAGAATAATCCACTTGAGTCGGCTTCCAAAGCGCCGCTTTTAAGAAATATTGGTCTTGAAATATTCATCTGATATTCAGTCGGTTTGAAGATGTAAAAACTTGCCGGTTTAACATTACCAAAATGGTCGGGTTATAAAAACTGATGATCCCGGATTATGACTGTTTATAGACGCTGGGTTATGATTGTTGCCAACGCTGGATCACACAATTAATCTTCCTGATTTGCCAAAAACTGAGAATTTGAAGATGTTCCTCCTTTATATGCATATTACCTGTAGCCCCCAAGTCTTAAGAGGAGAACATAATGATAGCTTAAGACTTGTGTCAATATAAATGTTGCAACCTTGAAGAAATCCATATTGTTCATCTCAGTTACTAGTCACAACTGAATATTTCACATGTGTAGCCCCCAAGTGCCGGGTTGTTATGCTTGCAGCAACCTGGGACTTGTAATTGCCTTATACTCATAAAAACTTCAACCGATGTAGCCCCCCAAGGGCCAGGTCATTATACAAAAATGAACAGGGACTTTGTAGATATGATCATGTAGACTTGAATTGTTGACAGGAGCAATTGGTAGCCCCCAAGGGCCGGCTCATTATGATATGATGAGTCGGGTCTTCAATAAGATGAGCAAAAAATGACTTTGCATTAGCCCCCAAGTGTCATGGTGCATGCTTGCAGCGACATGAGACTTGCATATTTGATATAATCTTCAACTTTGAATAATGTAGCCCCCAAGTGCCGGGTTGTAAGCCTGCAGTGACTTGGGACTTTATTCCTTCTATTGCAGAATAAATCATATTCATATCCATTGCGCTAAAGCGACTTTGAAAACCTCAATCATAATATTAATAACCAAAATAAAAATCTTGCCATGTTGGCTATTTGAATAATATAATCCAATGATTTATAAGCGCATGATTCCAATGGCGCAATCCAAATATATGTTGGCAACTTGTCCAAAGCCAGGTCGGTTTAATAAACACCGAATAATTTCTCATCATATACTGGCGACTTATCGTCTTAAAGCCAGGCCGGGTTAACAAACACCGGATAATTTCTCATCATATACCGGCGACTTATAGTCGAAAGCCAGGCCGGGTTAATAAACACCGGTGATTTATAATCATGCTTTATTCAACTTGTTTCTGCATACAACAAGTTTAAAGTGTCCTGGCGGTTTACCGCCGGACGGGTCATAATGCCCAGCATATAACCCGGGTTTATAACCAAGGCTGCACTTAAGAATAATCAAATATGAAATATATCATACCTGTGACATTAAATCACATCATTGGTTGGCCAACTTTACTGTAGTAAAGGTGATAACCCCAATCTTGAGTACTGATAACTCCTTCCATATTATGCCGGTTTATGATAAAACCATACCGGGTTGTGATAAACACCGAATTAACCATATATAATACTGGTGACGTGTAGTCAAACCAGACCGGGCTGATAGTCTCCGTATTATAACTTGATCGTGTACTGACAACTTGTAGTTGAAAGCCGAGCCGGGTTGATAAACACCGGTTTACTCCATAATAGGATGGTAACAGAAAATCAAACCGCGCAGATAGCCTCCGGATTAAGATTTGACCGTGTTCAGTCAATTTCTAATTTGATAGTCGAACTGGTTTAAGAATTGTCGGTTTAAAAACTCAACAAAAGAAATATTTATCAAAACAAAATTTCAAGCAAAGGCAATGATAAAACCATTTGCAAAAAGAGGCTATTGAGCCGATCAAATGGCGTTAACATGGTCGGACATGACCAAGCCCCCGATAGGCGTAACTATGGTTCAAGTCAGCCAGGTCCCTAAATGAAACAGTGGCATTATGCCGATCAAAAGGCGTGGCGATGGTTTGGGTTCGACCAAGCCCCCAAGTGATTCTGTGGCCTTAGGCCGATCAAGAGGCGTGACTATGGTTCAGACGTGACCACAAGTCCCCAAGTGATGCATTGGCATTACGCCGATCAAGAGGGGTGACGATGGTTCGGGTTCGACCAAAGCCCCCAAGTGATTATGTGGCCTTAGGCCGATCAAGAGGCGTGACTGGTTCAGACTTGACCATGTCCCCAAATGATCTGATGGCTTTCGCCTATCAAAAGGTGTTGCATTGGTTCGGATACGACCAAGCCCCCAAGTGATATTGTGGCATTGCGCCGATCAAGAGGTGTAGCTATGGTTCAGATTGACCAAGCCCCCAAGTGATCAATAATATGATAAGCCAATAAGGCATGATACCCATGTTTGAACCGCGCATCATGGCAGCAGGTCCTCTTTGGCACCCTTTAACTTTTTGCAAGAGATAAATCCTTCTTGAACCGGATGTTAAACCGGATATTGAGAGCTTCAAAGCTTTGTGGGAGACATCTTTCCCTTGAACCGGATTTTAAACCGGAATCCTCATTTTCAGCCGGAAATTTTTTGACGGCCTTTGAAATTTGCACCAATATGGCGGTTTAGGGTCCTGCATTTAGATAACTTTGCAAGCGGAGTGATTGCTCCTTTAAAGGAAGCAATATATAATATAAAAATATATTGGATGGATTTCACCTGATATGTCAGTCCAATTGATATCCATCGCGGGGTTATACGCCAGTACGGACAAAAGAGTCGGCCGCGGCTTTGCTGATGTAGCCCGGACTGCGGGGGCGGTGGTTCGTGTGCCGGTTCACCAGTGTGATATGTATAAATCCCGACGTAGAACAGCTAGCGCGTGTCGTCCGTAGTAGGGTATCACTTTTATAGTGAGCACTTGTCCTGTATAGAAAGATATAGGCCAGAGTAATCGTTCTTGGAAAAACAATATATATATAAAAAAGAAACAGATGGAAAAGATAGCACCTGGGAATTTAATTGACCGTGCTACTAGCGAGTAGTAGCATGCTTTTTTGTCTGCACCTACCGACTGCTCCACAGTGAACCGGCCAGAACACTTGCTGTGGCCTGGTGATTGTTAGCACTAGGATTCTACCTTCAGGTCACCGGTTCAACTCCCACGGCCTGCTCTTTTTCTTCCTGTTTATCCTCACGTCATGGCTACAGGCGCGGAGAGCCGGCGGTTTGAAACGAGCGCAGTGGCCGGACACAGGAAACTCGTACAGAAGGCGACTCCGCGGAGGCGGTTCAGGAGCGGCGGCGGCTCGACGGCAGAGACGAACCGGGCGGCCTGTGGCTGGTCTTGCAGCTTGCAGAAGGGCCGGTGCGGGTCATGCCGCAGCCACGGGAACACTACGCAGAGGCGGGTGCTCGGCGCAGGACTGGGAGCACCATGGCGATGACCCGGGGGCGGCCTGGTGGAGAGGAGGTGCGGACGAGGCCTGGAGCAGAGGAGCAGCCGACCACGGCGGGTTAGCAAATCTGGCGAAGCAGCATCCGGCTTGAGGCGGAGGTGAACCGGCAACGGCGATTTGGCAGAGGCGCGGGACGAGCCCGCAACGAACGAGGCGGAGCAATTGGGGGCCGCGAAGATGAGTCTCGGGTCACGGGCGGTTTGCAGCGCAGGCGAACCGAATCGGATGAGGAGGCGCGCTGGCAGTTTGCATCAGAAACAAGGCCGTTCGCAGCTTTGTGAGTAGCCGGCGGGTTGTAGGCACGAACCGGCGATGGCAGCTCGTTCGAAACGGTGAGGTTCGGTCAGCTCGTGAACGGCGGCGGCAGGTGATTCGGGGGAAATGAGGAGCGCTGACGGCTCAGGGGCAGTAAAGCCCGACGGCGGCCCACTGGTGCAGATATAGCCCAGAGCAAAAAAACCGGCGCAGCCTGGCAGAGCTGAAGGGCCGCGCTGTCATCGGCAGATTGAAGTGGCGTCTGGCGGTGGCTCAAGGCACTGTAACGGTCGGGGTGGCCCGGAGGTGCAGGCCCGCGGTAGAGGTGACAGCAGCGGATTAGCAGACGGAAGAGCGACCGAGCCGGCGAGCCCCGCAACGATGGCCAACAGAGGTGGTACGGGGCCCTGGAGGCAGGGGGGCTTGGTATGCCGCGGTGTGGAGGACGGCGACAACTCGGGGTTGGCTTGATCCGGAGGCAGTGCGGCGAGGCGGAGCAGCCTGCTGCAAAGGCCGACCAGGATGCGTGCAACAGGCCTGAATGGGGAGGCGGAGGTGATTTGGCGGGAGAAGGCCGGCTCATGGTGGCTGTGTGAGTAGCATCTTAAGGCTGCAGTGGTAATCCAACGTCTTGGTAAAGCGGGTCACCCAGCGACGGTGACTCGGACAGCCGCGGGGGCAACGGTGAGGCCGGGTCGACTTGATTCGGTGGTCTCCTCCTTCCCCTTTTTTATTTTCCTTTTGAAAAAATTGCCCTGATGATGATCTGGCAGCAGCACTTGATCTCTTCCCAGTCGGGTGGATGCAGTAGTCAAGGTAAAAAGACCTCTGATCTAGTAGTAGTGTTCAAGTGGTACTGGCCCTTTTCCCAAAAAAGAATTGTTGATGATGAATCTCACGTGGCATAGTACTAGTTTAAGTAGTACCCTTTTGATTTGGTCATGATTGAACCGTGAGTAGATGATTACTCATACGTGCGCTGGCTCCCCTGTATAAAACGGCAATCGGTCAGTGAAGTACTTTGAACCGGTCTCGGTTTTGCCGGATTGCACTGCCGTTCCGGCGGAAATCAACTTTACTCGGACCGGCGGATCAATAGGTCACGTGCGATGGCGCGCACGGAACCCTAGCTTCTGTCGATCTCAAACCATGTACTACCGGTTTCAAACTTAATCATGTTCCTGATCACAAATAACAAACTTGCCGATAATTTTCCATCCAATGAAATCGCGAGCTCGTTGATCCCTAGATGAGATCCCTTCAAGAACTCAACACCACCGTGCGCGAGCCCCACGGTGGGAGCCAACTGTCGTGGATTTGTCACGGCAGATGTCCTTAGTGTCAGGACTTAGTCGCGAGGCCAACGCATCTATGTGGTAGCTTGAGAGGGGTTGAGTGGGACGAGAGACGCAGGGCGGATCAACACGCAAGACAAGGATTTAGACAGCTTCGGGCCCCGGGAAACATTATCCGGTAAAAACCCTACATGTTGTTTGAGGCTAGGTCTCATTATCATCACGAGGGAGACGCCGTAAACCGGCTCTTTGTGTCTAGCCCTAGAGATTGTTTCTTGTTGCTTGTAGTTTGTCCCTCTTTGGGGAGCCCTGTCCCTCCTTATATATGTTGAAGGGGCGGTTTACATGACTAGTCCTAGTTGGATTAGGATTACTCTATTACAAGTGGAGTCCTAGTCTTGCTTCCTTTGTAGGAGAATAGTCCTTACGCTTTCCTCATAAACCGGCCCACCATTAAACATGAACCGGCCTTCTGGGCCTTGGGCCTCGTTATCCATCTGACCCGCCCGCCGGTTTACTAATGAACCGCCAAGACCGGGCGGGTAGCTCGTGAACCGCCAAGCTCCGGGCGGGTTACCAGTGAGTCGTCCAGTCCGGCCGGGTTATACTTCCGGCCGGTTTATGCCAGGGGTATATCCCCGACACCTTCTCTAGTATTATCGCTCGTCTCCCTCTTCTATTAAGTCACCCGACTTGCGGGGCCAGGGAGTGTGCCTATGGTCGGTTCTCAATTGTCGTCCCACATGTGTGTGCAAACGCAATATGACGCGCGTTCCATTCGGAGTGCAGCGTGCCAGACCGAGCGACCGTCTGGGGTGCGACGCGAACGCGACGGGCGTGCTGTATACTCCATACATGTGTACCGCCGTTTTCTAGACGCTTTGCTCCATGGCGCGGGCGCAATCCATGGATACAAAATTAGTATACCGTATACTATTTAAAAGTCGAGGGTGGGGCTTTTCCTGCGCGGTAGGCGGCGGGGCAGTTCTGCCTAGTCGGTTCGACAAAGACGCGAGAAGACGAGGGAGTAGGCTGCTGCAAACGTAGGGCTGTGTGATTTGACAGCGAGTTACTGCTGGACAGGTGGGGCCCCGTGATTTGACTTGCCATTATCATTTAAACTGCGGCGCTACGACCGGCGTGAGTCTCCTGATTCCTGACCACCTCCATACACGTGCCTCTCCCAATGCTCCACCATGTAGTAGAGGTTGTCTCTTGCATGAGAGCCCACTTCTCCACTTTTTCCTTGTCTCTCTTTCCTCCACATATGCAAAAATTCCATGTAAAGCGCATTATTGTACTCCACTTACTTTTACTTGCTCCTACAGGTGCTTAAGCTTGCCACAAAGGCATAAAGTCTGATGTGGCAAGTTAATCAAGAAGAGAGAGACTAGTTTGGTGACCCAAGGAAGAAACGGTGCTAAGCGCGTGTACCTAGGTGAAAAGACAATTTTGAGTCTATAGCTAATTAAATGAAGCAAACTTAGCAACACCATTTCATTGGAAGAGGTCACTCCTTGGCAAATGCAATAAATACTAGTACTCCCAGTGTCCCATAATATAAGAACGTTTTTGGCACTACACTAGTGTCAAAAACGTTCTTATATTATGGGACGGAGGGAGTACGAAGAAATAGATAGAGAGGAGTAAAAATACACTTATAGCCAACCTTGTTGTAGTATGAGTGACTAAGTGATGACTATGTATGACATGCCAACATCAGATAGCCTAACGCACCGTGTTAAATCTCCGAGGGCGCGACCGCGCGTGCGACGCGACGGTCGTGGTAGGCGCGACCATGATACGGGCTGCTGGCAGCCCTTGGATCTAAGATCAAACGGTCGCATGCTAAGTTGCTAAAAGTTTGCAGAATAACCCTCCAGGATAGGATATTCACCCATAGGTATAGAATCACGCCATGCAACCGTTCGATATCAGATCCAAGGGCTCTCGGAAGCCCGTATCATGGGAGAATGGAAAGCCACTACCCTGCCGTTCACACGCTGGCAGTTCGCTCCTACTCGTCCCTGCACGTCCTTCAATACTACTGCGGTTCGCTCCTAGTCGTCCCGTCCATTCACATTACGGTAGGTCCACTAATCCTAACCCTCCTCCCAAATCCATGGCGTCCCAAATCTCCACGATCGTCGGTGAGTACAAGGTTAGAACCATCACTGGCGATGAGTTCGACATCATCTACACCCGTTCTTCCGCGACGGTGAAAGGATGCCTTTCTCGCTTCAGACGCATGTTCGAAAACTCAGATGATGAGTGGGTCGCTGGGCTAGATGTTGTGTACACCACAGTCCTGGGACGAGAGAAGGATCTAAAGGACGAAGAGAGGAAGAAGCCCGTCGTGATCCAGGTTTGCGTGCATGACTTATGCTTGGTCTACCACATATGCCATGCTGACGTTGAGTGACAGGATTTTAAGGACTTCCTCGAGAGCAACCTAGTCAAATTCGTTACTGTAGACTTTGGTAACGACAAAGAAGTCATGCGTCGGATAGGCCTCGTTGTAGGCAACACCTTCGACCTCCCGAAGAATCGGCTGGTGTTCTCTCTTCAGCCTTCAATGCTGACCCTGGCAGGAGCCATGGTTCATCCTTCATATGGTAAACTGGAGAAACCTCCATACACGTTTCATCGTCATGCATGGCAGCGGAATGTACTAGATATAGACCACATCCACTACATTGCAATGGATGGCTACCTTTGCTTCAATATCTACAAGGGTTGGATGAAGAGCAACAGCCAAGTGTGCGGTTCAAGCAAAGAACTATCGACCAAGAGGAAGAGGGACAAGGACGAAGTCAAGGACGTGGACGAGGACTCCGAGTAAGGTGGCAGTGTCATTGCTCATGGTGGTTCTAATGCAGGGTCTACCGGACTAATTGCAAAGTTTAATTTCAGGTGTGCTTAATTTAATTTGAGGGGTGTGTTGTGCTGAGCCCCCAGCAGAACTATGTTATGTTTCTTCTCGTTACTTTAACTCTTCAGTATGTACATACTAGTATTTCTTACATTTCATCTTTTAGTTGGTATAGTACTACCACTCGTTTCTTCACATTATATACGTACAATATATATGGCCAACATCATATAGCCAGCAGTTTAGTTGTCAAAGAATTTCAGGGTTCTTAGTTTTGTCAAAAAATTCCAGGATGCTTAGAGGGTGCTTGGATCCAAGGTACTTATTTTAGTCTGACTAAAAATAGTCTCTTTACTCATTTAACTCCTCTCCTTTAACTAGTCTTGAGACTAAAAATAGGCTAAAGTTCCAAGCACCTCTGGCTAAAGAGGGGCTAAAACTAGTCTTGAGACTAAAATTTTTTAGTCAGGGGTACCCCTACTAAAATGTGGATTAGTCCTCTCTCTACTCATTTAACTCCTCTCCTTTAACACAGGCGAGTTTCGGATTGGAGGGTTTGGAGGATAATAAATTCTCATTAACTTGATTTTAGCCTTTTTAGTATTTGGATCCAAGCATGGGTGAGGCTAGCACGTTTTAGTCCCACTACTTTTAGTCATGGGACTAAAACGTATCCAAGCACCCTCTTAGTTTTATTTGAGGGGTGGGTTGTGTTGGACACCATTATTGTGACTAGCCTTTTTAATAGTATGATATGCATAATTTGGCGACGAGCGCTCTCTATATGTACCACTTTTTTTTTAATTTCAAGTTTTGCTCCATGGCACAATCCATCGATACTACTGATGTACAAAAGTATACATTTTTTAAAAGGCTAGAGGGCGGGGCAGTCTAGCTTGGTCGGTTTCACGAGAGGCGAGGGGCTTTGTGATTTGACGGCTCATTACTGCTGGAAGGCGGGGCCTTGTGATTTGACTGCTCGTATAAATGCGTCGATGACCTAATCGAGGAGGAGCAAAGAACCGTGCGGTATACTCAAGTTTTCCACTGGAGTAGTACTGCGACGGAGGAGCACGAAACACGGCAGCCCAGTGCCATATGGCGATAAAAAATGATCTAATTTGCTAGTCATATCATTGTTAGCATTGTTCTATTCATTCCCTAAAAAACCATTGTTCTATTCATGCCCCGCAGAGAACGTGACACATGCGGCGAAACACCCGAAGCAAAAGATGAAACACAGGAGCAAAAGAAGAAGGAAGATTATCACCCCAAATGATCTAATTCGCCACGGAGGCGTAATTGTTCTTCATCGCCTCCACGACCTCCATCTCCTTGCGCGTCTCCTCTGCCATCATCTTCATTCTGTCCATGACGCGGGATTTCTCGACACGGGCCTTCATCATCTGTTCCACGGCCGCATTACGTACCTTGACAGCAGCCGGGTGCTCGATGCGGAGCTTCACCAACTCCTCCTTCTGTTCCATGACAAGGGCCTACAGCATCTTCATCGAGGAACTACTATTCTCATGCAGCTTCTTCCAGTCGGCTTTGTTCTCCTTCAACAGGTCGATCTCGTGGCAGAGCTTCGCATTGTCCTCCTGAAGTCGCAGGATTTCGCCGGTCGCCTTCTTCTCCGACACAATGCTCTTCTTCAGCAGCATCACCAAGCCGGTGGTCAACTCGCCCTGCTGATTGAGCTCAGCGGGCATGTCGTCGAGGCTCTCCTTCAGCAACTCCATCAAGCCTTGGATGAACTCCTTCTACTTATTGAGGTGCTTATTGAGCTGATCGGGCATGCCGTCGAGGGATAATGACTCCAGCTCCGCCGGCTCGGCATGTTCGCCTCCGCGGCTAGGGCGCTCCTGGGAGCCATCGCCTGCCCGTGAGAGATCTTTCGAGGTCTCTGCATGGCGGCGATCCCTCTCTTTTTTCTTCCGCAGCCTTGGTTGCTGCTCCCTTGTTACGAGTAGTTCTCAACCTAGAGCTCTGCTCACTGGCCATGGCAACGACGAACGAAGAAGAAGCACTTATGAGGAGGAAAGGTAGAGTAATTTTCGGTTAGGTAGTTCCCCTTTTTATAACCTAAGTACTAGCACTAGTACTAATACCTGCATAGTGGGAACATGTTCAGATTTGGTACGTACTAGTAGGTGTGAGCAGGCTTTCGAATGTGATGGGAACAAGGTAAAGATTAATTGATGGTTTTGGTTTCGAGGCCCAAAACGGCTCCCGATGAGTTTAGCGGAACATAAATTTCAAGTACTACACTGCTCAAATGCGTAAATATTATGTTACTGTCAAAAATTGGCACAAAATATGAAGGAGACCAATGCAAGTACTACTAGCAACCCACGATTTAACTACTCGCATGCGCGCAGTGGAGTAATAAAGTCTTACTTCCGCCCTCACGTCCACTCAATTTGCATGCGCTGTATTAATTGACCATCAATGAAGTGAACGACTTTACACGTGTCAAATTATCACATGGGGTGGATCTTGGTACAAAATTACGTCCGCCCGTGTACCCGCGTGTGCGTGCGAGGGAATGAGTGCGTGCGTGGCGTGCGTGCACATCTTCGCTTCATGCATGTACCGCCAGTATGGTTCAGGGAGGACGAGTACATTCTTCTGGAACCAGCAGCACGTTACTGTGATCAATCCACGCAAGGAGGTCGCGACAACACCTCCACATGTGCCACGTGGCTTCATGAACTATAAGAGAGACACCGTGTACCGTGCCATTGGTATTCTAATTTACGTGTTTTGCACATACTCGAAGTACTAGTAACGTACACGTGCATTGCACACATCAGATTTTGCAACCAAATTATGAATAAATACCACACTATAGCATGTAAGCTCTGAGTCATATATGTCTGATGTAGCCCTTCGTTTAATTCTTATAGTTCGTCTCATTCAAAATCAATTAGTTTTTATAAAAAAGCTAAGAACGCGGGAGTAGGAAAAACATGGGGTTATAGTGGAATGTCGTCTTGAATCCTACAGGATTGTACGAGTGTTTGATTGTGTATAGAAAAAACTCAAAATTCTTTCAAAGAGGTTTGAGTGGATGGGATGTTTCCTATGAAATCTAGTGCAAATGAATCATATGGAAAAATTCCTATGGTTTACAATCCTACGAATCAAACAACCAAGATAGGAAAAATTCCTAATGATTAGAATCCTCCAAAATTCCTTTGAGAATCCTTTGAATCAAAGAAGCCCTTAATCTATTTTATGATTCATGGAATTGTGTGTTGTAAAGCATAAAGTAAAAACAAATAATGGCAATTCAACTAGAAAAGAAGTTTGGGCAGTTATGATACGGAAGATTCTATAACAAAAGAGAACCACTGTTGTTTTGGGGGTTTTGCATTATGCTTAAGTTCAACCATGGAGTCTGCTAGATTGTACATGTGGCAAAATCTGGTCGGGGGCTATAAGATGATGCGAGGGGCCGAGTGGAGGGAGACTATGAAGGAATGCACAAGTGCGAGATCAATATTTAGAGAGGGGGGGCGAACACGTGCGCTGTTGCGCGCAGTGGCGGTGCCATGAAAAATAAATGAGCTAGGGGGCCAGGCATTGCTAATCCTTTACGAGGAGGGTCAATTCATGAACTTAAACCATTTTTAGCAGCAATTGTCTAATGATCACATTCATATTATCCTCGATATATAGTGATGTTAGGGGGGAGGGGGGAGGGCCCTTACTGCCCCGTGTCTTCGCCATTGTGCACGCGTCTGAGAGATGAAGCGGAAGGCATGGATGATGAGAGGGGGACGTTGAATATATAATTAATGTGAGTGTATTAGCTATACATGTTAATCCTATATAGAGAGGTATAGATTGATCGATGTGGACGTGGGAAAGAGGGTGAGACCTCACTGGATATATCGATTGATCGGTTTGTGTGGAAAACTATGAAAGACCTAGCTATATACACACGTACATAGAGGAACATCGATCGTTGCCCATGCACGCGTGAGAGATAAAGAATGCCCGATATGATGGAGAGGGGGATGTGTGTGGGTGTGTGCCTTCATGGGAGACCGACCTGAAGAAAAAGATTGCATGCGTGCGATGGTTAATGCCGACTGGTAGTGTGTGTGCATGCATGCACGAGAGAAAGTTAGTGGTATAATTATAAAGAGAAGACTACTGTGTGGGTGTAAAAGAATAGGTGAGGTCATAATCAATGTAAAGTTGAATTCAAATATTTGAATATGAGATCCTGATGTTTGAAACCCATGCATGCATGAATATAACGGAGATCTGCGCGGTGTGGTTTGGAAACGAGCATGTTGTAATGTATACACATTGAACAAGGTCAGAATGATCTGCGCGGAGATGATGGACGGCTTTCGCATCACATATTTATATCTATACCCCTATATATATATTTTTATATTGTGTGCGGGTAACTTAAACTTTGAAAGATGGTCGTTGGATGAGGCGAATCCGATGGTCCAAAGATGGCAAATTTGAGCACTACTGGCCGTTGGATATTATCTAAATTCCACCAGATTTCGCCACATGTATAATCTAGAAGACTCCATGGTTGAACTTAAGCATAATGAACAAACATCAAAACACAAGCACTTCTTATTTGCTCTAGAATCTTCCGTATCAGAATTGCCCAAATGTTTTTCTACATGATTTGCCATTATTTGTTTTTACTTTATGTCTTACGACGCACAATTCCATGAATCTTAAAATAGATTAGCTTTCTTATAAAAAATAGATGATTTTGAATGAAATGAACTATAAGAATTAAACGAACATCTACATCATGCATATATGACTCAAAGCTTGCATACTATAATGTGGTATTTATTCATAAGTTGGTTGCCAAATCTCGTGCGTGCAATGCACGTGTACCTTACTCTAGTCTAAATGGTGTTTATGTGTGTGTTGTGCGTGTTGAGGTGCAAATTATCTTTTTTTGGGTACACGTTAAGCTTGTTCTTCCGAAATTTCAAGTCGCGCCTTGTTATGCCAAAAATTCAAGCTAGCGTCTCTGTCTATCGTGCTGCGGAACTCCCGCCTCTTCAACCCACGCCTTGTTAGCCCGAAATATTTAAAATATATCTTTGTCTCGTTGTGCTCCGACAACTCCCACCATCTCAACCCGCGCCTTGCTATTCCGAAATTACAACGCGCGCGAAAACTCACACCTCCTGTGAAATCACGACACGCGAAATGCCCGTGGTACCCCTGAACCAAAAGAACCACCTCAAATCGGTGGGGGTACTTTCGTAACTTACCCCACATTTCGGACAAGCGCGTCTATAAGCCATGGTTCCCCACTTCCATCCCATCCGCCCATCCCATTCATACACCGAGGCCGGGAAAACCCGCGACAAAACCCCACACCCTGCTCCGCCCGCCACCCAGCTGGAGCCTCTTCCCCGGCGATGTCGTCCACAGGAACACCTCGACGTCCCTCATCCACCGTACCGGATGAGGATCCGTCGTCGATCTCATCGTCCCGCCGGTTCAGCCACCCCGTCCTCCACCTCCAAGGAGCTGCCCCGATGTTCACCTCGTCTTTCGCACCACCTCCATTCCCACACCGTCGTCTTCACCTGCACCACCGGAAGAGCATCATCATCACCGTTTCCTCGGATGAAGCTGCGGCCTAATCGAAGCCACCAAAGAGGTTGTACACAAATCGCCGCATTTTCTTCTTGATTCGATCTCACGCTGCTGCCGGCGCTCGGTCCCGAGCCGACACGACGCGGCTCCATCCACGGTGGTGTCGCCGGTCACTTCCTCCACGGCGTCGCTCCCTCGGCGGTGACGTCCACATCAGTAGGAGTTGCTGCTGCTTTAGCTCTCGCTCGCGCTGCTGCTGCGCTCTTGCTCTCGGTCCCCTGCCTGGTCTGCTCTTGCTATTACTCTTGCTCGCGCTGCTGCTCTCGCTCTTGCTCTTGCTTGCGATGCTGCTCTGATTTAGCTACACTTCAGTCGACTGAATCGACTTTTGGGTCAGTCGATTTTCAATGGGTTGGGGGCTCACCGGGGTGAAGGAAGAACCAGCCGCAGCGGGGAGGGGGCTCGCCGGAGAGGTACCCCACTATCTATCTTTGGGTTCAGGATGGGGGCGGTGGTCGCCGACGGTGGCGGGGCGTTGGCGGGGCGGTGGTGTGGGGATCGCCGGAGAAAAAGCTCGGCATGGGGGGCCTAGAGGGATGGCCGGGGCGGCGGCAGACCGGCGGTGGGAGTGTTTTTGGGCGGGCAGGGTGGCGCACCGCTGGCCGCGGGCGGCGGGGGGCTGTTGTTTGGCCGGTGGTGGCTGGCGGCTCAGGGGGGTGGAGGTTGAAGATGAACCGCAGGCCCTTGATTTCATATCCAACGGCTGCAAAATCGACTGACCAGAGATGAAAAAGTCAGTCGACCGACGTGTATACTCACCTTGCTAGTGTGTTCAGTTTCGACAGCAAAATTCAGTTTCGACACCAAGATTCAGTTTCGACAGTTAAGTTCAGTTTCGACAGTTAAGTTCAGTTTCAACAGTTAAGTTCATTTTCGACAGTTAAGTTTAGAGATGAGCGGCTGATGTATTTTACATCTAGCACTTTGTGGTTATGTATTTTACTCATGTATTGGAGATGCTATTAGAATTCCACTCAGGTTAACATTGTTCGTTGTCTCTCTTGTCCTGCTTCAGCCTCGGCGTCGTACAACTCACCGGAGCTGCTCCAACGACGAAACCCTCCATCATAGCGGAGCAGTACCTCGGGCTCCATCTCCAGACGCCTAAGATCTTCTTCCCCTCCTCCGACAGCAAAGTTAGCCGGAGCATTCTCACCGGCCAACCCAATCACACTGAGATCGACATGGCTTCGCCAAAGAGGTTGTACACTTGTTGAATCTCTTTTTTACTCTACATGTTATATATATTGTCCACTGAGCACTCGTAGTAACGGGAAATACGATTATTTTATCCTACTATATGACAAGCAGTGCGGTACCAGGCAACTTAGCTATCCGGGATGGACTCTCTTGAACGTCATCATTATTTATCGCTGCGTGTTTGAGCTGTGCATTTGTCGATGGGCCTGGGAGTTGAGCTAGTATGGCAGTTGTTGGGGAACGTAGTAATTTCAAAAAAATTCCTACGCACACGCAAGATCATGGTGATGCATAGCAACGAGAGGGGAGAGTGTTGTCTACGTACCCTAGTAGACCGAAGCGGAAGCGTTGATGCAACATAGAGGAAGTAGTCGTACGTCTTCCCGGTCCAACCGATCCAAGCACCGTTACTCCGTCACCTCCGAGTTCTTGACACACGTACAGCTCGATGACGCACCCCGGGCTCCGATCCAGCAAAGCTTCGGGGAGGAGTTCCGTCAGCACGACGGCGTGGTGATGATCTTGATGTTCAACCGTCGCAGGGCTTTGCCTAAGCACCGCTATAATATGATCGAGGTGTAATATCATGGAGGGGGCACCGCACACGGCTAAGGAACGATCACAAAGATCAACTTGTGTGTCTATGGGGTGCCCCCTGCCCTCGTATATAAATGAGTGGAGGAGGGGAGGGCCGGCCCTCTCTATGGCGCGCCCTAGGGAGTCATACTCCCACCGGGAGTAGGATCCCCCCTTTCCTAGTCCAACTAGGAGTTCTTCCATGTATTAGGAGTAGGAGACAAGGAAGGGGAAGAGGGAAGAGAAGGAAGGAGGGGGCGCCGCCCCTCCCCCTAGTCCAATTCGGACTAGTCAATGGGGGGCGCGCGGCCTGCCTCTCCCTCTCCCCTAAAGCCCAATAAGGCCCATATACTTCTTCCCCCGTATACCCGTAACTCCCCGGTACTCCCGAAAATACCCGAACCACTCAGAACCTTTCCGATGTCCGAATATAGTCGTCCAATATATCGATCTTTATGTCTCGACCATTTCGAGACTCCACGTCATGTCCCCAATCTCATCCGGGACTCCTAACTCCTTCGGTACATCAAAACTCATAAACTCATAATATAACTGTCATCGAAACCTTAAGCGTGCGGACCCTACGGCTCGAGAACAATGTAGACATGACCGAGACACGTCTCCGGTCAATAACCAATAGCGGGACCTGCATGCCCATATGGGTTCCTACATATTCTACGAAGATCTTTATCGGTCAGACCGCATAACAACATACGTTGTTCCCTTTGTCATCGGTATGTTACTTGCCCGAGATTCGATCGTCGGTATCCAATACCTAGTTCAATCTCGTTACCGGCAAGTCTCTTTACTCGTTCCGTAATACATCATCTCGCAACTACTCCCTCCGTTCCAAAATAGATGACCCAACTTTGTACTAACTTTAGTACAAACTTGGGTCATCTATTTTGGAACGGAGGGAGTAACTCATTAGTTGCAATGCTTGCAAGGCTTATGTGATGTGCATTACCGAGAGGGCCCAGAGATACCTCTCCGACAATCGGAGTGACAAATCCTAATCTTGAAATACGCCAACCCAACATCAACTTTGGAGACACCTGTAGAGCTCCTTTATAATCACCCAGTTACGTTGTGACGTTTGGTAGCACACAAAGTGTTCCTCCGGTAAACGGGAGTTGCATAATCTCATAGTCATAGGAACATGTATAAGTCATGAAGAAAGCAGTAGCAACACACTAAACGATCGAGTGCTAAGCTAACGAAATGGGTCATGTCAATCACATCATTCTCCTAATGATGTGATCCCGTTAATCAAATGACAACTCATGTCTATGGCTAGGAAACTTAACCATCTTTGATTAACGAGCTAGTCAAGTAGAGGCATACTAGTGACACTCTGTTTGTCTATGTATTCACACATGTATTATGTTTCCGGTTAATACAATTCTAGCATGAATAATAAACATTTATCATGAAATAAGGAAATAAATAATAACTTTATTATTGCCTCTAGGGCATATTTCCTTCAGCAGTGGCCTGGGTCCAAAGTAATAGAAGTAGCACAAAAAAAATTTAGTGTAGGATTTTCCTTGCTCAAGCCTGCCTACTAGAATCACCAGTGCTTGAAAGGAAAAGTGAATGAAAAACATCAGAATTAGAAAGTTTCCTATGGTACTACTTTTCATGAATTTGGTGCAAAGGAATGGAGCAAAGGAAAACTGTAGGATTTGTTCCTTTAGTGTCTCCTTGAAAGAAAAACCGTAGGAATTCTAATTTCCACTTCTCCTCCTTTTCATATTCCTATTCATTAAGCACAAGACTAAGAGATAGTAGCATAATAGCATTATAACAGTACATTTTCTTGTGGTTTGACTTAATCTCACCATGCTTTTTTGCATCCTGTGATCTTCCAATTGTTGTGAATCAAGCACCCAGATTGGCAGAAATCCTGTGTTTTCAAATTCTCAGTTTTGCACGTGCATTCCTATCCTATTCCTGTCTATTTCCTATCCCTGCATTGTTAGAATCCTCAAATTCAAAAAAGCCCTTAATCAATTACTTCTATTACAGATATGTGTCAAAGAAAACCTTGTGTGGTTTGTCCTACTCCTGCGGCGCTGTGTTCCACCCCAGCTCAGCTGCTCCAAAGACGGAAGGGTTCACTACAGCAGGGATCTGCTCTCCAGACTGTCTTTCGCCGCCTCAGATCTTCTGCCCCGCCGCCAGCAGCCACGGCAACTGCATTACCATCATCAACTAAGCAGATGACCTTGAGGACTACACGGGTCCGCAAGAGAGGTCGCACTCTTCCGTGTCTGCTTACGTTATGCCTCGCTTAATATGATGACATGCTACATTATCATCGTGTTCACCTATTAGACTCCGAGTCAGGTCCAAACTAATGCTGAAACTTGAGTTTTTGAATGGTTGTGGGGTACATATTGGGGCAGCAATCAGTACTATCTGTCTACCATCTGGTTAATCTTTCGTGTCTACTATGAGTTTCATGTTGGGTGCAAACAAACATTAAAGGAGCCATTATCTGTATTTTTTAACTAAAGCTATTATCTGCCTACTATCATTGGTTTTGGGTCTATCCACAGTTTGCTACCATCACTCTGGATTTGTGCATGCACTCCTTACATAATCTCACTATGTTTTATTCATATGCATGTCAGTTATTGTACACAATGGAACTGATCATGTAGAGCAAAAGAGATGAGCCTTGCGTGGCAATAAAATTTCATGCAGACGTCGTTCCATGGTGGGCGCAAAGGCAGCCCCCCCTCCACCCATTTCGGATCGTAATCAAGAGGAAGATAACTGTTCTGAGGGGGATTCAGAAGGATAAGACCACTCCTATTTACCCCATGAGGTCTTCGCTCTAACTTGGCATGCTGATGTTGGTAATATCATGCTTATGGTGCCTTGCATTGCTTACTATATACATTAAAGATGTCATCTGCTTAGTTTAGACATGCTTTGTGTCAATGCCATCTGTTTAGTTTCTTTATCGTATATGTGAATCATGCAATGCCATCTTGTCTAGCCAGGCATCATATATGTGAATTTTGCAATGCCACCCTGGTTAGCCAGTCATCTTATATGTGAATTATATCATGCCATCATTTTTTTATTACGTGTTAAATTTATCAACAATTTTACTACATTCAATTACTCTTCTTGTGCATCAGCCATTCGGCACGGTCATGGAAAAATCTGGAGTGGAAACAAGGTCTTCAGAGCAGACAATGCTATCTGACGAAGCGCATGTCTTGCTGGTTACCGATAGCTCCTCAGAGGAGGATTCAGAGACAGATGACCAGTCATATCCCCCCCCAGGTGCATGCCCTAACTTGGCAGGGTTATGTTGCTCATATCGTGCGTATGGTATCTTGCATTGCTATGTCATTTGCTTAGTTCAGACATGCTTTGTGTGAATGCCACCTGTTTAGTGTCTAATTACCATATATGTGAATTATGCAATGTCATCTTGTTGCAAGACATTATATATGTGAATTATACAATGTTATCTTGTTGTAAGGCATTATGTATGTGAATTATGCAATGCCATGCTATTTAGGCAAGCGTCATATATGTGAATTATACCATGCCGTCCTTTTTTTGTATTTCTCATTGCTTTTGTCGACAATGTTTGTATATTCAACTGCTCTTCCTGTGCATCAGCCATTTGAATTGGTGACGGAGAAATCTGGAGTGAAAACAAGGTCTTCAGAGCAGACAATGCTACCTGCTGAAGCAGATATCTTGCTGGTTACAGATAGCTCTTCAGAGGAGGATTCAGAGGCAGATGACCAGTCCTATTATCCCCCTGAGGTGTATGCTCAAACTTGGCAGGGTTATATTACTCATATAATGCATATGTTGTATTGCAATGCTTAGTTTTTACATCATATACACAATATTAAATGCCATCTCCTTAGTTGACACATCATATATGCGATTGTCCTCTGCTCACTTCCTTAGTATATAAATCATATATTTGAATTATGTCATGCCATGATGTTTACATAGACAACATGTATCTGAATTATGGCATGCCAACCCATTTTCTAAAGACATAATATAGTTATATCATCTCATCCTGTTTACATAGTCATCATATTTTAAATTATGTCATTCTATCCGTGAATTATATCATGCCATCATGTTTCCATCGACGGCATGTTTGTGATTTATGGCATGCCAACCACTTTAATAGACACATCGTATGGTTATATCATGTCATCCTGTTTACATAGTCATCATATTTTGAAGTATGTCATTCTATCATGTTTAGTTAGCCATCATACATGTGAAATTGTGTCATGCTATCCTGTTTAATTAGCCATCATATATGTGAAATTATGTCCTGCTATTTTGTTTGCTTAGACAACATAAATGTGAATTATTTCATGCCCTGTTTTCTTCCCTACTATCCATTGCACCTGTCTATCTTACAATGTCTGTACATTCAATTACTTTTCTTATTTATCAGCCATTTCAATTGGAGGGAGTGATGGCAGTATCTGTGGGAGTAAAAACACGGTCTTCAGAAAAGATCGTGCTACCTGTCGATGCACATAGAACCACGGTTGTACTTGCCCAAGAACCAGCCCCACCACACATAACCCACAGTCATGCAGATTGTACCCCTACCCAGTTGGACAGAGAATCAGCTACACCCCTTCTAACCCCAACCCCAGCAGATAGACACCCAGTTCCCATTGACACAGCACCGTCTCCACCACAGAGCACCCAAACACGAGCAGTTAGCAAGGCAACTGCAGTGCCCAAATCACGAGGACCACTACTCCAAACCCGAAGTCAACGCTTAAAGCAGAAGAAGAATTGTTCTCAGGTCAGGTTCCGTAGCTATGGTTCATACTACTTTGCTCTTGCATCACTGTATTTACTGATACCAACTAATTTCAAATTTGAAGGATGCAATTGAAACTCCAATGGCGCAACAGGTATGTTTTAAACCTGTTTCTTCAACGTGTTTGGTTGTTTGCTGTTGTAACTTGCTCTATGTTGATTTCAATTTCAATTGAATAAACAGTTATGTTCTCATGCCATGCACATTACAAGTGTTGTTATTGCTGTGTAGTTTCCCACACTTATATTCTGTCTATGCTGCTTTGTCTTAAATAGATATGATTCGAACTGTATCTATCTTGATTTGGCAATATAAACTAGAATGATATAGACCATACAGTGACCATACTACATAGATATATGTTTGTTTCATGTTGTTATCTTGTCCAACTTACTACTTAACTGGTTTACCAAAATGAGTTTCATATACTACATTGTAAACCTGAGATGTGTTTGTTTGTTTCTCTTTTAGAACGCGGATAAAATATTGGAGAAGAGTACCCTGTTATGCAATGGTAAAGGAAGTACTGCAGATAAGGTTCAAGATAGTGAGACATCCCTGTTGGTCTCCAAGAAAGTTGATAAAAACTATATTGTAGACACTGAGACAACCCCAAAGTCATGTCTTGATGTAGTGTTCGAGTTACTACTGGCTACCACTGTTGGCACCAGCTCTTCGAACTCGTTGCCTGACTCAGTTCGACTTCTTGAGTCTCAACTTCAAGTTGAAAGACATCGATCAGATGTTATGCGACAGGAAGCCGAAGGACTCAGGAAGTCCCTGCAGAATTCAGATGCATACTTTCTGGTGCAACAGCAAGCGCTGGAGGACTTAAGCGCCAAACAAGAGAAAGTTAATAAGCTTGCTAAGCATCTTGCCAGCATTATGGGTACCTAGGATATTGTTTCTTGAGCTCTTTTGAAGTGGTTTCAGTTCTGGACTTGTTTTGCTGCGGCGTTTATATGCTGTTGTGTTCCCTATATTTGCACTGGTGGCGAACTTTGATGCCCAGTCGATGTAATATGTGTAATAGCCGTGATAGCCTAGCGTTAGTTGCTTGCTTATTTATTTTCTTGTTGTCTGGTTTATTTGTTTGTTTGTAGTCATTGCAGTTCTTTTTCTGCGGTTAGCTAGTGGCTGCAATAACCTATTTTTTTAAACTAGGCCACAATAACCATGGGCTAATATTTACTGTAGTGACACTAGGCCTCCTACTGGCCGTAGAAACAGTGGTCCTTCTACGGGCCGTAGAAAAAATGGGCCTTCTACGGGACGTAGAAACAATGGGCCTTCTGCGGGCCGTATCATCAATGGGCCTTATACGGGCCATATGATCGATTGGCCAAACATGGGCCAAACAGAC
Organism: Aegilops umbellulata; assembly: GCA_032464435.1. Lineage (NCBI taxonomy): Eukaryota > Viridiplantae > Streptophyta > Magnoliopsida > Poales > Poaceae > Aegilops > Aegilops umbellulata. Next base: position 46,704,180 of record CP136060.1, on the reverse strand, counting down.
CGCATTATGGTCGTAAACGGGCTAGAGTTGGAATCGTCCGTTCATGGGCCGACCATAACGGGCCATCGTTAATAGGTTTGATGATGCTATGAAAACGGCCCGACGTGTTAACGGACCACAAACGGGCCGACTGTAACCACGGGCTGAATTTGGCCCATAAGCAGAAAATGACAGTAACGGGTCGTAAGTAAACGAATGCTGGAAATGAGCCCAAGAATAAATGGGCTCTGAGAAGGCCGAAAGATAACATGGGCTGGAAACGGCTCAACGGAATAACAGGCTGTTAATGGGTATAAAGTGATACACTGTTCATTACGGGCCAGTTTCACCACGGTTCGTTAATGGGTGTAAAGTGATACACTGTTCATTACGGGCCAGTTTCACCACGGGCCGTTAATAGGCCAAGAGTTACATAGGGCCTCATATGGGCCGAAAGACGTCATCGGCCATACATGGGCCAGAAGTGAAAATGGGCTGGAATCATATTTGATGGCTCAGATGACGCTACTAGGCCTAATTTGGATAGGGCGTAACAGGGCTTGGGTTAGCGGGTTGTGAATGGGCTATATGCGAACACGCCATTAACAGGCTTTCCATGGGCCGGCCCGCCACCTTTTGACCAAGTCAAACGGGCCGGCCTTTTCACAGGAATGGGCCTCTGTTGGGCCGTGCCACGTGTCGACGTATCATAGGCGCCTTCCGTCCAATGAGTGGATGACATCTGTCCCACCGATGAGCCGACACGTGTTTCCTCCAGCCAATGATGATTTTACACGTGGAAAATCCCCATTGGTCGGGGCTGTTAACGGGTTATCGGATCCAAAACCCGACCCGATAGCTTAACGGCGTTCCGTTATGGTGGATGCCACGTGTCGGTCACCCTTGACGAAAGCACTTTTGTGACGCGCGATTTATCGTCATGGAAGTGGACACTTCCGTGATGATAATTTTGGTAATGTCATGGAACACTTCTACGACAGCACAGGTATGACTATCTTGATTCTGTCATAAATTTGTCATGGATGTACATGCATGCAAAAACGCGACCTACTGTGACAAACACTTATCATCACGGAAGTGTATTTTTTGTAGTGCATATTAATCAAATTACAATGAAAACAGTTCGCGGCTAGAGCTTTAGGGCCCCAGCTTATCACCTTTGCACCCTTTATGTTTTATTTCTTTTTTTCTCTTCTTCTCCCCTGTGGGTAACCCTACCAGGTAGCACCCGTACACTTTGTTACGTTTGATGTTTGCCAGGGGCTTCATAGCACACCACAGTACGACAACAAAAGTCCGAACACTTTTTATGGTATAGTTCGGCACCCCGAATTTAGCACTATATGCATTGGCTCCGAATCATGTCTTTGGTCAATAGTTGGATTGCCCGGCTCCTGTGCTTGCTACCTTATGTTCCGCTATATCGGCTAAGGTAGTAAAGGGGGAACTACTGTGATTGTGCCTTGGTTTATCCAAAGGAGCACCTCAGTAGAGAAAGCCGAAAACTGACTGTCATGATGCGGCGAAAGCCGGTCAGCTCTTCGGAGGTTGCATATCGTTGGAGATTTCTTCCGCATTATGCGAAGGATCGGTACTTCCCGATCAGACGCTTATAGCACTCTGGTTCAGAAACTAGGGGTTGCGCCCATGTTTTTATTGTCAAACTCCTATGGCTAAGTGAGGGCGTTAAAGCCGCGTAGTCTGATTGCATGGTTCGTTGCGCTAAACAACTCCTTCAAGGACCATATAATTGGATCAAGATTGTTTAGATTCCATCCCAAACACCTCCATACTACCTACGTGAGGGCAGAGTTGACGACTGGCCAACCCTCAGATTTCATACAACACGGCCGTACAGGAGGTAAAATTTAAAACATAACAAGCATTATATTACAAACCCACTTTGTTTTATCATACAAGGTAGAAGGACTTGAATACATTCATTCAAAGATAATGTCCTGCGAACATTGCGTCCCTACAATACGATACCCCTCCAAGACGTCGCCAAAATACCGCTCGGGTGTACGGTGCTCCTTGCCCTCGGGCGGCCCCTCGGTCACAAGCTTGATGGCGTCCATCTTCGCCCACCAGACCTTGACGCGGGCAAAGTCCATACGTGCGCCCTCGATGCAGACGGACCGCTTGACGACATCCAGCCTAGGACAAGCATCCACCAGCCGCTTCACGAGGCTGAAGTAACTACTGGGTATAGCTTCGGCTGGCCATAGCCGGATTCTTAAATCCTTCATGGCCAGTTCGGCCACCCTGTGCAGCTCGACCAACTGTTTTAGTTGATCGCTGAAGGGCACTAGATGTTCTGGCGCAAGATATTGCGACCAGAACAATTTCTCCGTGGAGCTCCCTTCTTCGGCTCGGAAGAACTCCGCGGCGTCGGACACACTACACGGCAGATCAGCAAAAGCCCCTGGAAAACTCCGAATCTGGGTTAGTAAAAGATACTTCCTCTTCACATACTTGCTTTGCATACCAAATTCCTTACCCACTACGATCTTCCTAGCCTCCTGGATCTCTCGGAGGGCGCCCTGGGCCTCACTCCGGGCCGTCTCCGCACTCTGACGAGCCTTAGCGAGTTCGGTCTCTTGAGCCGATGCATCGCGCTCCAAGGTCTCGCACTTCCTCACCACGTCCTGGAGCTCTTGTTGGACCTCGTTGACCCGGGCCTTGACCTTCTTACGGGCGGCCTGCTCCTTGACAGCCTTCCCCTCGGCTTCGGCCAGGGCCTTTCTCAGGGCCTCGACCTCGGTCGTCGCTTCTATACATATCATGACACTTCGGTCAATGCATATCATTTTACTTTTTTCGAATATATAACGGGTTATCACATACCTTTTTTTTCTTGGAGATGCCTCCTCACCTGGCCGAGCTTCTCCTCGGCCTGCTCCAGTCTCCGCTTCAGTCCAAAGACCTCGGCAGTATGCGAGGTTGCGGCCAACAGCGACACCTGCGTATTCATTTCAGACAAATTTAGTTAGTTTCCTACAATAAAGGATTGCCTATGTCCGGATTTTTCTTTCCAAACACCGGACAGTGTCTCAGGGGCTACTGTCTATATTGGGATTTTCTCTTTTTGCATCGCTAACGTCAAAACCTGTCAGCAGGCTACTACAGGCTTCGGTTAGTCCGCTCTTGGCGGACAGAACCCTTTAAATTACCGTGCCCATAAGATCACGGTGCTCATCCACAATGGAAGCGCCTCGCAACGCTTCCGGCAGATTATCCGGTGCCCCTGGTTAGACAGGGGTCACCGGCGGAATAGGCATATCCCCTTCTTTCGAAGGAGGTTGCGCGCCGGATTCCGGAGCCGTATCGGTCTCCAGAATCGAATCCGGCTGAGGGCCAAACTGAATACGGCCCTCACCACCAGTCTCCATGGGGATTGGATCCCCCTGGTGTCCGGTGACGGAGGCTTCGCCTTCTGGCGCCTCCTGAGCCTCTCCCCGGCCTGGGAAAGTCCTTCGGGACAGCACCTCTGCATCGCCCTTGGCCTTGGGGGAGTAAGCGGTTGGCGGTGACTCGCTGGCCATTGCCTTTGAATCCAAAGAACCTCATGACGAGGATCGTTGGGAGCTGTCGTGGGCCGGAATGCAATAGCATAACTAATCGTGTCAATACAACAAAGAGGAGATGCTAGATTTATGGGCATGTATGAGTCTTAGCACTTACGATGCAGCCCGAGGCTTACTGCGGGAGCGTCGCTCCGGACTGTTGTCAACGTCCCACACGGAGTTATCCACGAGGGAGCCCTTCCCTTTCTTGGACGTCTCCGCCTCTAGGTTCGTGTACGCTGCCCTCTTCTTCTTTCCCTCATTAGGGGGAGGGTTGCTCTCCTCCTCCTCCTCCTCGTCGTCGTCGTCGTCCTCGGCGGCGGAGGAAAGGGTCACTTCATCTTCGGAGTCATGTTCGAAGCACCCTTGCAAGGGGGCCACCTTTGGCCCCCTTGGCCTTATTTTCCAGTGGCCTATAGGGCGCCGGAACCAGCATCTTTGCCAGGAGCGGGATGACTGGCTCTTCGGGCAGTGGAGCCGAACTATGGATCTTCTCCGCCCTCTCCGTCCATGCCTAAAAAAATACAGCAAAGGTTAGGCATCCTCCTTGAACAAACAAATAGAAGGTACGCCTTAAGAAAAGGAGAACTTACCTCATTGGCGGGGTGGGAGTGATCGTGCCCGTGGTCTGAATCCGTGACCGGCGGCTTCACGTTGCCCTTGAAGAGCAACTTCCAGGCACCTTCGTGAGTAGTTCCGAAGAGCCCTTCCAGGGTCTAGTGCTTCGCCGGATCAAATTCCCATAAAGGGAAGCTTCGGCTTTGGCAGGGGAGAATCCGGCGAACCAGCATCACCTGGATCACATTGACGAGCTTGAGGTCTTTATCCACCATACTCTGAATTCGTGTTTGCAGCGCTATCAGCTCGTCTGACGCTGACCAGTTGGGACCTTTCTCCTTCCAGGAGGTGAGCCGCATTGGGGCTCCGGCCCTAAACTCGGGAGCCACCACTGCTTCTGGCACTCCTTGATAGTATCCACAAAAGTGCCTGTGGGCCAAGTGACGTTGGGCATCTTGCTCACCATGGCGCCCCCGCACTCCGCGTGCTGACCGTCCACCACCTTCGGCTTCATGTTGAAGACCTTGAGCCATAGGCCGAAGTGGGGGTGGATATGGAGGAAGGCCTCGCACACGACAATAAATGCCAAGATGTTGAGGAAGGAGTTCGGGGCTAGATCATGGAAATCTAGCTCGTAATAGTACATCAGTCCGCGGACAAAGGGGTGAAGTGGAAACCCCAATCCGCGGATGAAGTGAGGGAGGAAAACTACCCTCTCAGTAGGCTTCGGGGTGGGGATGACTTGCCCCTTGGAGGGCAGATGGTGGGCGATTCCTTTTGCCAGGTACCCGGCCGCCCGAAGCTGGGTGATGTCCTTCTCCTTGACGGAGGAGACCATCCACTTGCCTTGGCCTCTGGATCCGGACATGATTAAGTGCTTCCTTGAGAAGGGGAAGATGGGAACTTGGGCGCTGGAGCTCGAGAATGGAAGGACAGACAGGAAGGGAAGGCGTGGGTGAAGAAAGGGGATTCTTATCTCCTTATAAAGGCAGTGAATATTTTACGCCTCCCTGCTCGCCTTAAAACTCGCCTATTCCCAAGGGCTGTGTGAACGGCACGGTTGGGTTACCCATGCCCGTATTGATGAGAATCCCGCAATAGGGGGACACGATCTCTGCTTTGACAAGACGTGTCAATGGCAAACGCGTCTCGAGACGTGGAGCGGCAAACGAAAAACGGTTCGAAATTATGACCGGGCGGACGTGATGTCATGTTGCAAAAAGTTGTCAGCGGATTGGACTCGTAGAATATTATATTCTCTATGGTTGTATGTGGTGTGTGTGTGTGTGTGCGTGTGTGTTACAGGTCCGGACACGACCATTACGTCCAAAGACTATCTTGGAGTTCAGAAGGAGGAACCCGCCTTGCAATGCCGAAGACAGATCTACGCGCCGGATACCTTGTCATTGAAGCCAGGTTCAGGGGCTACTAAGGGAGTCCTGGACTAAGGGGTCCTCGGGCGTACGGCCTGTTAGCCATGGGCCGGACTGATGGGCTGTGAAGATACGAAGACCGAAGACTGCACCCGTGTCCGGATGGGACTCTCCTTGGCGTGGAAGGCAAGCTTGGCGATCAAATATGTAGATTCCTTTCTTTGTAACCGACCTTGTGTAACCCTAGATCCTCCCGGTGTCTATATAAACCGGAGGACTTAGTCCGGAGGAGGGAGATTCATTACCATAGTCATACAGGCTAGGCTTTTAGGGTTTAGCCATTACGATCTCGTGGTAGATCAACTCTTATAATACTCATATTCATCAAGATCAATCAAGCAGGAAGTAGGGTATTACCTCCGTAGAGAGGGCCCGAACCTGGGTAAACATCGTGTCCGTTGTCTCCTGTTACCATCGACCTTAGACGCACAATTCGGGACCCCCTACCCGAGATCCGCCGGTTTTGACACCGACACGGGGTATAAGCCATCTCGTGCGCATGGGTTGTTCAGAGAGCTACTGACTACCCCGTGTGCACGGGGTATCCTGTTGTAACTCAAGGATACCTTCGTACAAGCACACTACTCAAGGTAATTTAGTGGTAGGTGTAGGAAGGCCGGTGTATAAGTTTTGAATTATTCCCACATAAAATTTATCCACGACAATTCCTCTTAATAGTACGGTTTTTCCTACGACTCAAATCAAACCAAAACTAAAGCCTTCTAGCCGCCAGAAAACCACGCCTTTAATCTTTTTGAAATGGAGGGAGGGGTCAATCATCTCCAACAAGATTTTCATATAATCAATATCCTAAGAGACAAATTTTAGCAATTGATATTAGTTTCACCAACCATAATTAAGTGTCACAAACACTTTCATGATAAACTTTAGCAATCGATATTAGTTTCACTAACCATAATTAAATGTCACAAGCACATTCAACTGTGATGCCGATTTGTGGATGAGCTCTCAGCTCAGTGGTCAGGGGGCAGTGTTTCCTCCTAGCCGGCGCGTGTTCGAACCTCGGTTCTTGATATGGACGCGACTAAATCTAGTACTGGTATTTTCCGTGTTGATTTATCAGATGCACCAAGGATTAAAGAATTATCAGGTGCCATGTATAAACATGTCATGGCTGTACAAAAGATGTGTTTGTTTGTATCTTGGCCAAAGTACACAGACGTGCTTCCATGCTCGTATGCACCAAGCAACCAAGGGAAACACATGCATGCAAGTGGGCCCAGTCAAAGATTTAGTAGAAGCTACATGGACGTGCATGAAGAAGTAGGCGAAGGCTTGCTACGTTGGGTTAGATGGAGAAGATATTCACACCAGTCCTACAACTTCACGTGGATGTCACAATATCTTTTGTTCAAACGGCAAGCAATCAAAATAATATTTGAGCTCTTATTTCTCTTTTTACCACGCAAGGAAAAGGCATGTTCACCGATGAGATCTCCATGGTCATTTTTATCTCTATCCCAATCAGGATGGGGGCCACCTAATCACACACGGCGCGTGGAGAGCAAGTTAGCTATGTTGTTTTTTTTTATTACTTTTATTTTTCAGCCGTGAGTTAGACATAGGGTCAAATATTGATTTTCTTCTTGTGAGTCAAGTTAGAAGGATCAGCTATTATAAAGCTGAGTACGTGCATATGTAACAGGGGAGGTTATTTTGGAGATGAATTAGACACGTGTGTGTTTTTCGGCCGCTGGCCATTATCGAGTTTAGAGAAACCTTGTCAAAAATCTCTACTGGCGTGTGAGTTCCTGCGACGCGACGTGTAGGAGATTACAAGATGAACCTATACGGTTCGTCCACGTTATTCCTTCGGACTGAGGGGTTGGCGTGTTGTTTATGCGGAGTTTGTGAATATTTTCGTAAACCCGCAACGAGTTCTTGCTGCGATGGAGTTTTGTGCCGTGAAAGATCGGGCCAACAACGGTTCGACCCTCGTCTCGAGGTTCGCTCCTCATCAAGTGGTATCAGAAACCGGCGTTTCTCACGGCACTTCGAAAGAGACGGCCGGCGCGCCGTCACCAAGGAGCCACTGGAGGCTCTCTGGTGATTTTTTGCTGGAAGAGAAAGGTTATGGTGCTCAACTTTTTCACACCTACTGTAAAGTGGGACTGAAAGTTTGCGCCACAACAGTCGACCATGACAGTTCGATCAACGCGGTCGGCATCGACATGGTGGAGAAGCTGCAGCTAACGGTGACACCACATCCACGACCGTACTCATTGAGGACATGCTATGACAAACTCGACATCACACACCAATCTACGGTACTGTTTTCAGTCGGGAATTTTTCTTGTAAGGTTTTGTGCGACATAATTTCGGTACCAATGATTTCATGTCACATGCTACTGGGAGAACCATGGTACAAGGAAAACAGTGCTACTCACAGCTATCTTACCAACACGTACACTATTGAACAGGATACAAAATATGTTCTCATGGCGATGGAGAATAAGTTGTTCCGGACTTGGAGAAAAGAACGACTGCAGAAGGTGAAAGAGCAACAAGAAGCAAAGACAGTGAGCAGAGTTACTGTTGGATTTGTGTCGAATATAGTGTACGAGGTAGGTTACAATTGGACTTGTAGTTGTATTGTGTTTAGATAGGATATGGAGTCGTGTCCTAATAGGACACTTGTATCCTAGGCCTCTCATATATAGCGGGGCTAGACACACGATGTAACCTATGCCAACATAATAGCACCGGAACGCAGGGGAAGCCGGCGGCGTGTGCCGGTGTCCAGGGCGACCGGGTGCGGTATTGTAGCGGTGTCATGGGGAGGAGCGCCCATAGTCAGGCCCCGGGGATGTAGCCATATCAGTGAACCTCGTTAACAAATATCGGTGTCGTGCTCGTGTGATTGCTTGGTCCTCGGATGGTCGACAGTAATGCCTCGGATTTATTCTAACAAGTGGTATCATGAGCTAGGTTGTTTCAAGGTTCGAAGAGGCCGTTGATGTTGATCTAGAGGAGATGAAGTTGGTTTGCTGTTCAGCGTACGGAAGCCTCAGATAAGCAATCGGAATCATCTGGATGTCGACGAGATCGAAGCGAATCGGATTCAGCGACATATGGCGCAGGATTGTCTGTCTATTGACGTGGCGGCTGGAAGCGGCCTGGTTAGGTGCGCGTGGCGCAGCAAGGACAACGGTCAAGGCTGAGGTGCTGCGCGGAAGTGTTGCTGTGCATATTCGGTGGAAACTCCGGAGACAAGGTACGTGCAAGAGTTTTGTTTGTAAATAAAAAAAGGGACCAAGTCCCTGAAGGAGACGCGTTCTCCTAGTGGCCGAGACATAGACGTGCAACATATAGACTGCCTCTAAACGAAGTGCATTTGAAAGAAAAGGCATTGACAAAGCAGGAGCTGCGCATTGAAGTTGAGCCAAGATAATTTATTCGCAGGGTTAGCCGTACAAAGAATCATGGAACCAACAGGTACCAGGTTTGAGGTGGAGAAGTTCGATGGGACTGAAAGCTTTGGGTTATGGCAGACAAGAGTGAAAATTTGTTGGCACAACAGGGATGCCTGAAGGCGTTGCAGGATGTCAAGCCAGACGGATGATGAGGGCCGCGAGGAGTTGCAGATGGTTGCAGTCTGGGGAAGTTCGGCTGGGTCAGACTAGGCAGTCTGACGGATCGACGCAAGTCGGTTGGTACAGAAGAAGGTGTTGGATCGGCGACGCCGACAAAGGTGTGTGATGCTGATGGTGAGGGACTTCTGGGCGTGGAAACACGTGGCGCAGGCCCCGAGGGCTTGTGTGGCTTCGACAAGACTATGGCGTGGGATTGATTCAAGGTGGTGTATACACGGAGCTTGAAGTCGATGAGGCGAGGGTGGACTGATCATCTACCATGGAGTCATGTTGAAGGTGGAGCTGGATTGAGGGGATATGGTGTAAGGATCCAGAGAATCGAAGCCTATTCAGCGGGAAAAAGCGAGTGACATGCAGTTCGGACTGGAGCCCAGTGGTCTGATGGAAGCGTGAAACTCGTCATCGGTCGGTGATGATCGATGGTACTCTATAGTGGAGGTTGAGTGGTGTGGGTTCGCGACACTTGAGACTCGACCAGGACAGCGGAGGCTCGACGCGGTAATAGCGGCGAGGCGTGCGGTATGCACAGGGACATGGAGACGGGCCAGGGCTCTGGTGGTCATACATGTGGTGAGACAATTGCGAATTTGACTCGGGATGATTACAAGCAATGGTGAAATTCCTTCAAGTTTCAGACAGACGGTCAAGAAAGGAGCGGTGATGTTGAGTTCACGTAACTCTTATGTGTGACACCCAATATGTGAGTTGTTCACTTTCATGCAGGTCAGTGATCAGTGTGTGATGGCGTTGGACTGATACTCTAAAAGTTGGGAGCACAAATTCGAGTAACAAGGAACTTAATTTTACTCGAGTGTTGACTGTGGTCAAGAAAAGAAGGGACTACAAGTTGCAGGTGGAGTCATATGGAGTCGTTGAAGTAGCAGCGGTGCTCATGGGATAAGCTCAAGTCCAATGTACATGGAAGTTTGACGCATTGATGAATTCAGGGTGGTGGAGTATATTCGCCAAGATGGAGTTTGTTGGATTTGTGTCGAATATAGTGTACGAGGTAGGTTACAGTTGGACTTGTAATTGTATTGTGTTTAGATAGGATATGGAATCGTGTCCTAATAGGACACTTGTATCCTAGGCCTCTCATATATAGCGGAGCTAGACACACGATGTAACCTATGCCAACATAATAGCACCGGAACGCAGGGGAAGCCGGCGGCGTGTGCCGGTGTCCAGGGCGACCGGGTGCGGTGTTGTAGCGGTCTCATGGGGAGGAGCGCCCATAGTCAGGCCCCGGTGATGTAGCCATATCGGTGAACCTCGTTAACAAATCTCGGTGTCGTGCTCGTGTGATTGCTTGGTCCTCGGATGATCGACGGTAATGCCTCGGATTTATTCTAACAGTTACAGATTTTTTTTTTTTTGGCACACGTTCAGCCAATAGAAAAAGTTGTTGCTGAAAAGAATGACTCGAAACCGAGGTCGGTTTCGCCTGAAGAGGGGAAGGATGATATGGACGCGACTAAATCTAGTACTGGTATTTTCCGTGTTGATTTATCAGATGCACCAAGGATTAAAGAATTATCAGGTGCCATGTATAAACATGGCATGGCTGTACAAAAGATGTGTTTGTTTGTATCTTGGCCAAAGTACACATACGTGCTTCTATGCTCGTATGCACCAAGCAACCAAGGGAAACACATGCATGCAAGTGGGCCCAGTCAAAGATTTAGTAGAAGCTACATGGACGTGCATGAAGAAGTAGGCCAAGGCTTGCTACGTTGGGTTAGATGGAGAAGATATTCACACCAGTCCTACAACTTCACGTGGATGTCACAATATCTTTTGTTCAAACGGCAAGCAATCAAAATAATATTTGAGCTCTTATTTCTCTTTTTACCACGCAAGGAAAAGGCATGTTCACCGATGAGATCTCCATGGTCGTTTTTATCTCTATCCCAATCAGGATGGGGGCCACCTAATCACACACGGCGCGTGGAGAGCAAGTTAGCTAGGTTGTTTTTTTTATTACTTTTATTTTTCAGCCGTGAGTTAGACATAGGGTCAAATATTGATTTTCTTCTTGTGAGTCAAGTTAGAAGGATCGGCTATTATAAAGCTGAGTACGTGCGTATGTAACAGGGGAGGTTATTTTGAAGATGAATTAGACACGTGTGTGTTTTTCGGCCGCTGGCCATTATCGAGTTTAGAGAAACCTTGTCAAAAATCTCTACTAACGTGTGAGTTCCTGCGACGCGACGCGTAGGAGATTACAAGCTGAACCTATACGGTTCGTCTACGTTATTTCTTCGGACTGAGGGGTTGACATGTTTATGCGGAGTTTGTGAATATTTTCGTAAACCCGCAACGAGTTCTTGCTGCGATGGAGTTTTGTGCCGTCAAAGATCGGGCCAACAACGGATCGACCCTCGTCTCGAGGTTCGCTCCTCATCAGTTCTTACACGGGTCTCACATCTCCTTCTTTATTAAAAAACAGTAGAGGCTTCTTCCCCCTACTGGACTAGTTTTTTTTAATTGTGATGCCGATTTGGATTTGGTTTTTAGCCGATCAAAACGGTTCAAAACAAGGATGAAACCGGCTGTTTGACTGGAGCCAAGATTGATTTTTGTGCGGTTTTAAAAGTTCGAGTTGTCCGGTTATAGAAGTTTGAGGTTCTAAAGTAGACGGTTTAAAAGTTTAAGGTTGTTTCTTGAACTTCAGCTTTGTAATACATCGCTGAGCATTGTACGTGTACTACAAAATTGCTAAATTCAAAATAAAAATACATGGGCATTGCTTCTAGTAACAGAGAGGATACAGTGGGTCTGGTTTGTGCTGAATGTGTGCATCCTGTTAACACGGCTGCAAGTTTTACCTCATGCTGAAAAAAGAGTAGAGTAGTACAGTGCACCGCGGCCCACGGATTAGGCGAAAACAGAGAAAAGGTTATAGACACTTGTCCTCTGCATCCATTTTGTACACTATTAGCGATGATACTAGGCTACCAGCAGAGCTCTGAAGCTCCCACGATGATGGCGACGGTGAGCTACAGCTGGTCTAATCGTCCCGGCCGTGCGGCAGCATCTTGAGCGCCTGGAGGAAGGTCTTCTTGAGGCGGCCGAGGTGCGGCCGGACGTTCTGCTTGTCGAGGTAGGTGGTCTTGAGCGCGTCCCAGCCCTGCTTGTGGATGGCCATGGGGTCCTTGAGCACCAGGTGGTCGCTGGGGTACTGCTCGCTCAGCGTCGTCTCGTCCAGCTGCACCACGTACTCCAGGTAGTGCACCTCCATCCCCGCCGACGGCTCCGCGAACGTGTTGCGGGCCAGCCACTCCAGCCGCCCGTACGGCACCACCTGCACCAGCACGGCGCCGGCCGGGAGGAACACCATGTTGGTCAGCCCGGCGCCGTGCACGCCCACCATCACGTCGCACGAGTTCACCAGCCGCGCGAACTTGGACGTGTCGGAGGTCGTGTCCGGGTCCCCGATGCGGACGTCGAACCCCAGGCTCCCCGCCATGTCGGCCATGGCGCGCTCGTTCATGAAGGCCCGCCCGCGTGAGGTGCGCCGGGAGATGATCAGCAGCCGGGGCCGGCGGCGGATGTCCCACCGGTCGCCGCTCGGCGTCGCCGTGGCGCGCTCCAGCCCGAACGCGCTGCGCAGCATCTTGCGGAAGTCCGCCACCGAGACGCCCGACGGCGCCTTGGAGGGATCCACGCCCAGCTCCTTGTGGAACGTCGGCCCGACCACGGCGCTCGGGTAGCACCGGACCTCGTCGTCCGCGTCGATGTCGACCACCTCGTACCGGCTCATCTGCTGGAAGATCTGGATGTACCTGCTCATCCACCACGACTTGTAGCTGCTCACCAGGAACTGGACCTCGCCGGCGAAGCGGTGGGCCGTGATGAAGGCCGGGATGAGCACGTCCGTGTAGTCGTGGAAGGGGTTGCCGGTGAACCCGCCCGTGGAGATCACGAAGGCGGTGGCCGAGCTGTTGGACGTGCACTTGGGCGCCTCGCCGTCGCCGGAGGGGAACGGCTTCAGGGACCACTCCTTGACGTGGGACAGCGCATAGGTGTCGTGCTTCCTGCAGTAGGGTCTGGTCTTCCACTCACGCTCCAGCGTGTCGACGTAGATGGTCTGGCTTCTGCCCAGCAGGCGCACGTCGCCGGCCGCCTCGCAGGTGTCGGAGCGCCGGCTCGTCTCGTAGCACACCGGCTTGCTGGCGTCAACGGCCACTGCGGCTTTGGCGGGCCGCACTGTGGCGTCCAAGGCCTGCTCGGTCTTGGGCTGAATTTCCTCATCCTTGGGCTGAGCTTCCTCCTCCTTGTCTTCCTCCACTGAAAGAAGAAAATCGAGTTCCTGGTGAGATCTGAAGCTACCACCCTCTTCACCGAATTATTTAGAACAAAAATCTTCAGTGTATGTCGGGGATAGTTTAGGTGAGCAGCCATCACTAGCAGCTAATTTCAGGCTAGTGTAAATCCGTGGATGGTTCCATTGTTGTCTGATTTGAGGCTGAATCTCAGCAAAAATGGATATGATATTACCAAAAGAAACCTGCCGGTAAAGAAATGCCAAGCAGATCTTAGACACCCAACCACCCGCTGCATAAAGCGGCTCCCAATCCACTCACTAATCTTTCTAGACGATAGACACGCCGTGTACGAAGGCGGATAAGTTAGCTTACCAGCTACTGCGGCGGCCTCGTCGGCGCCATCGCCGGCCTCCGCGGTGGCAGCCGGCTTGCTCACCACCACCGGCTTCGGATCCTCCACTTTGATGGTCTCCGCAACGGCCGTATTCCCTGCAGAAACGCAGCGACACCATGAGAGCGGTCAAACAGCAGCTCTGTCGCCCTCAGATTTGCTCCCACCACTGGCCATGCCTCTGCATAGCCAGGGAACAAAAGAAGAAAGAGCAAAAAAGAGCAGGCGATGGCGTTACCGATTGGGGAGAACCTGGCCCGGATGAGCGAGAGCGCGACGAGGGAGCAGAGCATGAGGGCCAGGAGAGCCACATTCCCGAACCTCCTCGGCTCGCCCCTCGCGGAGCTCCGGGACTTCATCTCCTCCGGGAGTAGGAGTAGTTCTTTGTCCGGCTGCACAGGTGATGTGAGGCGCTGGGACCTCCACAATTTTGCTACGCAGCTCGAGCTGAGCAGCTGATGTGTAAATCAGCGGGGGATAAAGCGGGCGGCGGAAGCGGCGGCCACCGGCAGCGAGCCCGGTGGAGGGGGGAGAAAGGGGGGAGGGGACGGAAGAGCAGAGCAAAAGCAGCGAAGGCGCAGCTGCTCATTTAGCTAGCTGGGGCTTGGGAATAGTAGTGTTTTGTTTGGAAGTGCTGTGGTCGGTCGGTGTGTGTCTGCCTGCCTGTGCGCCACTGGTACCGAGCACGACTTTTCAGGGCGCCGTAAAATAGCAGCCGCTGCTTCAGACACGGTTATTAGTTATTACCCTAACTTGCTTTAATTACAGATTGTCTTTTGGTGCCAATCAACCTGTGGTTGAGTTGGTTAGGTGGACAGTGGAATCCTCAACCCGGCGATGCGCTTTCAGTGGGAGGAGACGTTCTCGTCGACGACGAGGCGCCTACGGTGACTTCGTAAATCTCAAGATGATATGCCGGCTCAGTCTCTCAGAGGTGCTTATAGGGGTAGGGTGTACGTGTGTGCGTTCACGTGTGTGCGTTCATAGGGGTGAGTGTATGCGCGTGTATATGAGCGCTTGTGTCTGTACTGATGCTTGAAAAAAAAAGATTGTCTTTTGATGATAATTTTGTTGTCACCACTGTACCGGTACGCTGTTAATTCTGGAGACACGCTAGACTCAGTAGACTGACTCTATGGCGAGACATTTGTGATCGCGCAGTGTCGGTGCCGTGTCCATGCTGGGAGATTTGGATCACTGATTGGGATGGGCCTTGCAGCGGGCAGCGGGCAGCGGGAGTACTGTAGGGGTACATGCTCTCTGGCCCCGCTCAAAGGCAGAATTCGTGTTAGACACAGAACTCCTAGTCCTTGTACATCGTATTTCATCCTCCCTTCGTATACGTTTTCTAAGGCTAGTTTTAGCCTACTATAAAACGTTTTATATTTTATTAGTACAGAGGTAGTAGTACTCAGCAGAAGACCAGTAAAGACATCTCGAACACCGACACTTAAACAGCCCGCATATGTTCGGACCGTGCGGTCCTAACATGTTGTGTCATCCAAAGCGGGCATGTAACGGTCCGCCGAGCGATCGGGGCGTAGTTTCTCTCATAAACCGGAGACAAACTAGGGGGCTTGCAGGCGTTCACATCACTGCCACGCTCACTCCTGATCACCCTGGCCCATAAAAAAACCTTCCTTGCTCGCACGCGCTTCCCACCCGACATCAACTACCCACATTCATGTCATTGTAGAGTGGACGCGACCTCTCACTGGCTCTGTCATTGAAGCGGCACAACGGCCGAGAGAGTGTCGCCCGCTACACGCACGACTGAACAAGCCCCCTCGCTGCAATCATACGGCCAGAGATTGCCCGTCTTCCTCCATTAAACCCGTGCATGTGCCGAAAACCTACTCCGGGCACACGTCTGTTCACGAGCCGCCCGTCATTAAACACAACGCCAATTGGCTCCGGTCGTCCCTGCTATTTAAACGATGCCAGACGTCGGGCAAAAATCGCACCACACTCCGCTCCCATCTTCTCCTTGCACACTATTTTCTCCACAATCTCCATGACATCCAGCGAGCAAGAAGACGAGTTCTCCGACATGAAAACCGGTTGGCTGGCCTGTTGAGCCCGCGGGATACGAGCAAGGCAGCTCTCTGCTCCACCTCCGTCAATGGTCCGGGCCACTGCAGGACAACTCGCGGAGGTAGAAGCTCCAAGCCAGCGCGTCGTTCAGCAACTCGCCGCTCCAAGCGAGCTCGCCAAGGAGTAGCGAGTTGCTCCAGGGCAGCACGCGGGGGACCACGCCGGCATAGGCATCATGGCTGCCGTGGATGACGATGTGTGGCACCGCTCTTCTCGTGCATGCGACCGCGCCATCCGTCATGAACGTTTCCGTGACCGCGCCATGTCGGCGGAGAAAGAAGTCGGCTTCATGAAGATCGGCGACGCGGCGTCCATCATGCCAGCGCCTGCTGCCATCATCGAGGAGAAAGTAGAACATGGAAGGCCGCCGCTGCTTGGGTCCCATGAAGGCCACCGCTGAGGCAACGCCGGCATACACAGTCGGTGTCTTGCCCGGTGGCAGGCCACTGTCGTCACCTTCCCTTCCTGTTGAAACACATCCGGCAGTGCTCACTCCGATGAGCGGTGATGTCGAGCATGGGGAAGCGAGCCACCCTTTGCACTGAAGTATATACCTCTGGGGCTCACGGCAGTTCGATGAGCGGGCTGTGGGACATGAGGAAGACAACGGAGATTCGCCGCGGCTGGCCGTAGACTACTCAAGGTATTCGTGTTGTGAGAATGGATACCTGCCGGCGCCGGCTGTAGACTAGTTTTACCTTAGTCTGGTATAGTTTTTAGTTAAAAATTGTCCAAAATGTAATTAATGTCATCTGGTTATATGAAATCCGCCCGGTTTGCATGAATTTCATTCGGTTGATTCAAAAAGTTGTTGAAATGTATGCAGACAACGTTGGATGGTGGCCTCCGACATCAACGTCCGTAGACTGGCCCTCCCTGTCCGCGGATAGATGTCAAAGCAAATTTGCGGGTCAGCGTCGAAGATGCCTTAACAAAACAAAAAGTAAGTATGGAATGAGTTGGGTTAAAAAAGTGTTATATCATATCCTCTTTCCCTCCAAAAAAAGTATATCCTCTTCCCAAAAAAATTGGTGATAAAAAGTTAAAAAAAGCTAAAAATCCGACAACCCTTCCGGTCAACCGCTGCTTTAGAGCATGGTTAATAGTATAGGTAACTGCTGGCTATATGATGTTGTTAATGAGTGATATTTTTACACTCCTCTACCCTTTGGTTAAACCGAGATATTTTAATTAAACTGAGATACTCGCTTTGATATTGCTACTAATGACTAATGAATGCAAATGATTCTAGAATTCCTCTTTTTATTGTGTATCTATAGGAAATGGGCGAAATATGGATGAAATCAAGTGAGAACGTAGAAATAAGTGAAGGAGGAGATTGAAAAAATTAGGAGGAGTCGAACCAATAGCCACATAGCAAAAGACGGTATTCCATGTGACCGCGACCGCTTGCGTAAGCAGTCGTACGGCATGGAAACTGGGGCCTCTCGTCCACCTGGACAACTTTTACAAAGGGGTCGAGGCCAAAATGTCATCAGAATATCCGCGAGCGAAGCTAGAACGGAGTCATCCTCATCCATCTCCATCAACCCTAGCCGTCGCCATTTCCATCTTCATAGCCAGCATCACCAACCTAGTTCTTCTTCCACTATATCATACTTTAATCGTGCGTCGCACATGACATTGATTGTAAGACATATTATCAATCAATCTCCATGATGTGTTCTTCGTGTGATCTGATATCCATGAGCGAGTAATTCAGTAAGGTATGGGTTGAGGGAAGAGCCTTGCAACCCTCAGTATTTGTTATGTGGATCGATGGAAGTGCTTTGAATAAACATCATGTATGTGTGAAATAAAATCGTTCCTTAGATGTCTCTTGTCTCGTCTGTGTTCTTCATCCCTGCAGGTACCCAGGATCATGGAGAGCAAGCCACAAAGAGGCTAAGGGCAGGGAGACTGTGACGTGCTATCCTTGACACCAATGATATAAGGGTTTAGTACGGTAACATGGATCCTATAGCGCTACAACCGAGGTGCTATGGACCCTTGGGTCCTGTGGGGAACTAGTCACACATCATCATGAAGGCATCAAGGTTGATGAATAAGGCCTCCATGATCGATTCCCCCTTTGGCAGATAACAGAAAAGGCCTTTAGATGGGATCGCGGAAAAACAGAGGCTTGCGGCAACGAAAGAATTGTTTCAGGTCTCGCTCTGGGGTTTTTGAAATATTTGGGAATTTATAGCACTGGAATTAGGTCAGACGGATCCATGAGGGGCCCTGTCGGTGTCAAAACCGGCGGATCTCGGGTAGGGGGTCCCGAACTGTGCGTCAAGGTCGGATGGTAACAGGAGACAAGGGACACTTTATTTTACCCAGGTTTGGGCCCTCTCGATGGAGGTAAAACCCTACTCCTGCTAGATTAATATTGATGATATGGGTAGTACAAGAGTAGATCTACCACGAGATCAAGGAGGCTAAACCCTAGAAGCTAGCCTATGGTATGATTGTGTATGATGATGGTTGTCCTACGGACTACAACCCTCCGGTTTATATAGACACTGGATAGGGTTAGGGTTACACAGAGTCGGTTACAATGGTAGGAGATCTTGAATATCCGCACGCCTAGCTTGCCTTCCACGCCAAGGAAAGATCCTTCCGGACACGGGATGAAGTCTTCAATCTTGTATCTTCATAGTCCTGGAGTCCGGCTGAAGGTATAGTCCGGCTATCCGAACACCCCCTAATCCAGGACTCCCTCAGTAGCCCCTGAACCAGGCTTCAATGACGATGAGTCCGACGCGCAGATTGTCTTCGGCATTGCAAGACGGGTTCCTCCTCCAAGTTCTTCAAGAAGATTGTAAACACCAAAAATAGTGTCCGGCTCTGCAAAATAAGTTTCCATATATTGCCATATAGAGAATAATACTAACACAAATCAAATCTGCTGACGTATTCCGCAGTGGGTCATAACACTGCGGCCAAGCTCTTTATATAAATTGTTTTCATTGTTCCACCTCAGCGTGTTTTAGCGAGGCGGTTTCCTTGGCACGTCTTGTCAAAGCAGAGATCGTGTGCCCCTTTCAACGGGATTCTCATCAATACGGACGTGGGTAACCTAATCGTGCCCGTTAGCACGTTAGCCTTAATTAAAGGCTAGTCCAAGACGGTTATGGGGAGGGCTCTTGGTATTCTGCCTCTTATAAACAGACCAAGACCCTGTTCCCTTCTTCTACTCTCAAAACGAGTTCGCCCGTCGCCTCGAGTTCCAACACCCTAGGCTTCCAGATTCCAGGCACACCGGACCTTCGACAATGTCCGGTTCCGACCTCCAAGGCCGATGGATGCCCTCCTCCGTCACGGAGGAGGACGTATTAAGGTTGAGGGAAGCTAAATTCCTGACCAGCGAGATTTCGCACAGGTTGCCTGTTCAAGGACAGGTGATCCCTAGCCCTCAGCCCGGTGAGAGTGTGGTATTCGTATCCCACTTCCTTCGGGGATTAGCCGTCCCAATGGATCCCTTTGTGAGGGGGCTGATGTTTTATTATGGGCTGGAATTCCATGATTTAGCTCCGGAGTCCATCCTCCATATCTCCTCGTTCGTTGTTGTGTGCGAAGCGTTCCTCCGGGTTACCCCTCACTTTGGATTATGGCTCAAGACCTTCAAAGTAGAACCGAAGATGATCGAGGGGCGCCACGCAGAGTGCGGAGGCGCTGCCATCAAAAGAAATGCCGATGCTCCATGGCCCGAGGGCACTTTTCAAGAGGAGCTTGGCTTGTGGCAACAGGAGTGGTTCTATATCACCGCCCCTCGGGGCACCACATGGGTGGCGCCTCCTGCCTTTCTCTCGGGTCCCCCACCGCGGCTAGCGTCGTGGATTAACACAGGGTTAGATCGGGGCTTGCCCAAAGACGTACCTCTGCTGCAGGGCCGCATTAAGGATCTCTTGGAAGGAGACCTCAACCTGGTCAAGGTGACACAAGTCATGCTGGTTCGCCGGACACTGCCCAGCCAACGTCGCCCCCTTCGTCTGTGGGAGTTCAATCCAGAGGGACCGCGAGCTCTCCGGGATTTTATGGGCGCGACGCCCGCGGAGATGCATAAACTGTTCTTCGGATCACAAGAAGTGAGTCCGAATTTGACCGAGGACGCAGGTTTAAGCCGCAATCGCCCGGATATTCAAGTAAGTGACCTTGTGCCCGGACCTTCTATCCGCATAATTGACTTGCTCTTAATAGCGCTTCTCCTTTTAAGCAAGAGTGGATAGCGAAGGCGAAGCTGATCAGGTGTTCGGCTCCCCTTCCCGAAACCAGGCTGGATCCCGTACTAGTCAGGATGCTGGAGGTAGTGCCTTTGGAGGCAAATAAGGGGGAGGACAAGGAAACCATGGCCTCCTCGAAAGAGGCCATTCCGAAGGGGGGAATCGACAATTCCCCTCATAAGGGAAAGAAAAGGGCCGCCTCTGACGACCCGGAGACCGTAGCCTCGAAGCGGGGGAAAGAATCCTTGTCAGAGGGCCCAACGCCGGGGAGCCCCTCGGCCGAACTAAACACTCAAAGGGACCAGCTCTCCAGCGAGCCGTAAGTAGAAGAAGAGTTTTTCTTTCAAGAGAAATCCTTGATTTATATCTGAAAAGTTTTAACCCAAACCTTACTTTGTAGTTCGGACCTCAGCCCTTCTCAGCAGAGCTCATCCTCGGGGGATCTTCTTTCAGAGATGATGGAGAGCGGAACGCCTCCTCCTTCTGTACCGCCTAGCAAGGCGGGCGACGCTGAAGTGTCGTCGCGGAGGATTTCTCCGGATCCGACAGGGGCGGAAGGTGGCCATGTGGCCCCCCGAGGTTTTCCGCGTCCGGCCTTTGAGGGAGGCCATGGGACGAGTCCGGCACCATCTTGTGTTCGGCCGGAGGAGCTAAAGATTCTGCTGGGGCGAACCTCTGTCTCAGAGGAGCATCGTGCGTTGATGAGCACGGTGATTGAAAAGATTTCATCCGCAGAAAGTGGATTGCACGAGGCCGTCAAAAGTTTACTGACGGGCCTTGAGGTACGTTTTAAATAACGTACACTTGTGTTAGTTGCGCATAAGTAAAATGCGCCCTGTGTAGATAGTAGCCCCTGAGACTCTGTGCGTCGTTAAAATTGACGGCGCGCAGAGGATCTTAATCCCAGGTCCTTTAAGTGGCAACTTTATATGTAGGTGGCGGATTGTCCGGAGTCAAGCCGGACTGGTGAATTTGCCGAACTGAAGCGACAACTTGATGAGGCAGAAGCCGACATCGCGCTTGTTAACAAGCGGCTTGATGATGCTCAAGGTATTGAAATCATCGGGCGATAGTTAGTAAGAGGAGCTTTGTGTCAATATCTTACCGTGTGTATGCTTAACGCAGATGGTGCGGCCGCCGTGGAGGGTCTCAGGGCCGAACTCGCCCGAGCGAAGGAACAAGCCAGGAAAAGCGATGCGGCTGCCGTGAAAGCCCTTGAAGAGCTGAAAGCCGAACAGGCTGCCCATTGCCGAAGCAAGGAGGAGATGGCTGATATGGCCGTAAAGTTAAAGATTGCTATTGACCGTTGCAAGCTTCTTGAAGAAGAGGGTCGGGCGAGGCAAACGAGCTTAGAGAAGGCTGTTGCTGACGCCAAGGATGCCCGCTCTATAATGAGAGCGGCAAGGGAAGAGCTGCGTCAAGCCGGACAAATTGCGGATGGAAAGCCCTTCTCGCTGCGGAGAAAATTTTGTGATCCGAAGTTTGCCCCGTTAGACCGGATGTGGAGTGTAGAGGACACCTATCTGGATTTGGCGGCTAGTGCTGCTGATGCGACCGAACACTTTCGAGATAAAAAGGATCATGAAGTGGAGAAGCTCTTTTGGTCGCAATTCCTCAATCCAGAGCGTCCACTGGCAGTGGACAATCGCCTGGCCCAATGGGCCGAACTGAATAGGTTGTCCGGACTCGCCATGAAGTACGTCATGGATCATCTGTGTCCGGGGAGATCGAAGCCGAAGAGTTATTTCAGCTTGGTGCAGCAATTTCTTGACGTGGTGCCACGTGTCGATGCTATGAAGAGGTCAACGTGCATAGAGGGCGCTCGGCTGGCTCTTGCCCGTGTCAAGACATATTGGGCAGATATGGAGCCCACCATTGTTGCGTCCCGGGATTCGGATAAAAGCCGAATACCTTCCAAGCATTATTTTAAGGAAGTCCTCGAAGGCGCTCGCGTAATAGAGACGCAGTGCTCGAAGGATGCTATATTATGATAGCATATGTAGTCATAAAACAGTATTTTGATAAATTGTAGTGTCATTTTTTAGACTTGTGCCTTCAAGTATTAAGAACACCTCCTGTGCGGCCGTTTTAATATATAAATTCTGAAAGATTGCAGTCGTTGGCTTCAGCCCCCACGCACATAGTGTGGGGGTGCGCGCAGAATACGCATTTTCACACTTGACCCAACGTCTTGGTCCTACAAAGGAGGTGATAGCGCAGCGGGCTAGGCAGCGGACTATAATGCTTTAACACTTTCACTTAGCCATAGGAGCTTGACAGTGGGACTCTTTAGGTAGCCCCTTAGTGGCGACTGCGCTTGCCCGAATTCGGGGCGCATACGTGCTTGACCGGGAAACGGCCCTTCGTCAAAGCGGAGGAATCCGATAAATTCCTATAAGTCATCGAGTGGCGACCAGTCTCGCGCTACATCATGACAGTCAGTTTTCGGCTTTCTCTACTGAGGTGCTTGCCAGGCCGAACCGGGGCACAATCGCAGTAGTTCTCCTGGTGCTACCTTAGCCGATAGAGCGGAACGTAAGGTAGCCGAATTCAGGAGCCGGGCAACCCAACATTTGACCAAAGACATGATTCGGAGCTGATGTATATAGTGCCAAAACTCGCGACACCGAACACTCCCTAAGGTGTTCGGTCTTTATGAGTGCGGGTGAAACAACACCCTTTATTAAAAAAAGAGAGCCCCTAGTGTCCAGGTACGAGCAAAAATTCTGGCGTGGCCACATGCCAAAACGCCAGCCTCCTCCTTGGTTATAGTAGAAAAAACCAGGGGATGTATAGCAGCAAGAGACAGTAAAAAAGGTTTACGCAGGGTCTTAATCTAAAAAGAATCCTTAGGACGGGTCCCTACTGCACGTCTGCGCCTGTGTCTCCGTTGTGCCGTGTCCTGGACGGGCGCCGCACGACGTTCATCTGTAAAAGAGAGGAACTGAATTTGAAAATGGGTCGTGCGGAACAAAAAGATAATAAACAAAATATAAAGTAAAAAATATATAAAGTTGAGCTTTATTGTCTCTGCGTATAGGCCCCGGTACGGGGGTATATGGCGTTTAAGCCTGCGTTGATGATGGACTTGTGCCGAACTCATTTAGTCGGGGTCCGTGGCCTTTAATGACTTATTTCGAAAAAGTCTTTTGGCTGGCAAGGCCACTTTATTGTGCGGCTGTTTAAGCGGCAGCGCAATCCTCCGTTTGGAGGAGGCGTATTTTAGTGCGCTCTCTTTAAAGAGACGATGCCTGGTGGACCGGGCATCTTAAGCGTGAGAGATGCATAGTGCGGTATTGCGTTAAAGCGAGCGAAAGCTCCGCGTCCATTAGTGCTTGATAGCGACTTGAAAACGGGACGACATGGAAGGTTAGCTTTTCGCGACGGAAGTTATTGGCAGAGCCATATATGACTTCAAGCCGGAGAAAACCCATACAATGGGTGTCCGGGCCCGGTGCTACCCCTTGAAAGGAGGTTTTGCTGTGGCGGATTTTTGCTGGGTTTATGCCCATGCGGAGGATTGTATCCTGATATTCAGGTTTAGTCCACTGCCTCCGTCCATAAGGACATTGGTAAATTGGAATCTGTCAATTATTGGATCGAGTATCAGGGCAGTCCGGCCTGCGTTTTTTATATTTCTAGAATAATCTAGCTGATCAATAATGATTGGTTTTAATAACCAGTGGCGGGACCCCTGAGGGATAGGTTTTATTGTGCGTACCTTTATGGGTGCCACACGTTTTGTTACGTGAAGTGAGTTCACTGTTTTAACTTCTTGTGGGAAGTTCTTTTGTTTCCTGGTGTTCTGCTTCTGGAGTTCGTCCTCGTCTTCGCTTGGTGTATCGAGCCCCTGGTGTTCGGCGTTAAGCTTACCGGATTGTTTAAAAACCCAACAGTCTCTATGGGTGTGATTAGCAGGCTTCCTAGGAGTACCGTGTATCTGACATATTCTGTCCAGGATTCTGTCTAAGCTGGACGGATCATCCCTATTGTCCTGAAGGGGTGGTTTTGTCTGATTTTGCCGTGAGCCTTTGAATCCGGCATTGACTGCCGTGCTCTTCGGACTTTTTTCTTTGGTTTGGCGACGGTCCTTATTTCGTCGCGGTTTTCCGTTTCCATCCCTGATTTCGGATGTACTTGGGTTGCTGGGGCTGCATCTTGCCAACCAGCTGTCCTCTCCTGCGCAAAAGCGAGTCATGAGGCTTGTTAGTGCAGCCATTGTTCTTGGCTTTTCCTGGCCGAGGTGTCTGGCGAGCCATTCGTCTCGGACATTATGCCTGAAAGCTGCTAAGGCTCCGGCGTCCGGACAATCCACTATCTGATTCTTTTTAGTAAGGAATCTGTTCCAGAACTGCCGAGCTGATTCTCCAGGGCTGTTGAGTTATGTGACTGAGATCGTCTGCGTCCGGGGGGCGGACATAGGTCCCTTGAAAATTTGCTCGGAAAGCATCCTCGAGCTCTTCCCAGCTTCCAATTGTGTTTTCGGGAAGGCTTTTAAGCCAGTGCCGGGCTGGCCCTTTCAGCTTAAGGGGTAAATATTTGATGGTGTGGAGATCATCTGTAACGCCCTCGATGCGGCTATATCTCCCACGTGTCAAATCACGACTTAGAGGCATAACCGCATTGAAAGCAATGTCGCAAGTGAGGTAATCTTCACACAACCCATGTAATACATAAGGGAAAGAGATACATAGTTGGCTTACAATCGCCACTTCACACAATACATGAGTAAAGCAATACATCAAACAGATACAATCAAGGTCCGACTACGGAACCAAAATAAAAGAAGACTACCCCAAATGCTACACAGATCCCCGATCGACCCCAACTGGGCTCCACTACTGATCAACTGAAATGAAACAACACAATGAACAAGATCTTCATCGAGCTCCTCCTTGAGCTCGGGTGCGTCACCTGCACGGTTTCATCGGCACCTGCAAACTGGTTTTGGAAGTATCTGTGAGTCACGGGGACTCAGCAATCTCACACCCGCGAGATCAAGACTATTTAAGCTTAAAGGTAGGACAGGGTATAGTGAGGTGGAGCTGCAGCAAGCGACTAGCATATCTGGTGTCTAACATACGCAAATGAGAGCGAGAAGAGAAGGCAAAAGCACGGTCGAACAACTATGATCAAGAAGTGATCCTGAAACTACTTACGTCAAGCATAACTCCAACACCGTGTTCACTTCCCGGACTCCGCCGAGAAGAGACCATCACGGTTACCCACGCGGTTGATGTATTTTAATTAAGGTCAACTTCAGGTTTTCTACAACCGGACATTAACAAATTCCCATCTGCCTCATAACCGCGGGCACGGCTTTCGAAAGATAATACCCTGCAGGGGTGTCCCAACTTAGCCCATGATAAGCTCTCGCGATCAACGAAGGATATTCCTTCTCCCCGGGAAGACCCGATCAGTCTCGGAATCCCGGCTACAAGACATTTCGACAGTAATAAAACAAGACCAGCAAAGCCGCCCGGATGTGCCGACAAATCCCGATAGGAGCTGCACATATCTCGTTCTCAGGGCACACCGGATGAGCCAGACGTCGAGTTGGCATAGACCCTGATTGCCCAGGGGGCGCCGGACATCGCTCGGTTTGGACCAGCACTCGAAGGAGAACTGGCCCGGGGGGGCTAAAATAAAGATGACCCTCGGGCTCCGGAAACCCAAGGGAAAAAAGGGCATAGGTGAGGCAAATGGTAAAACCAATGTTGGGCCTTGCTGGAGGAGTCTTATTCAAAGCGAACTGTCAAGGGGGTCCCATAAATCACCCAACCGTGTTAGGGACGCAAAATCCGGGAACATAATACCGATATGACAGAAACTAGGGCGGCAAGAGTGGAACAAAACACCAGGCATAAGGCCGAGCCTTCCACCCTTTACCAAGTATATAGATGCATTAATTAAAATAAGAGATATTGTGATATCCCAAAATAATCATGTTCCAACATGGAACAACATCTCCATGTTCCAACAAGGAACAAACTTCATCTTCACCTGCAACTAACAACGCTATAAGAGGGGCTGAGCAAAGCGGTAACATAGCCAATCAACGGTTTGCTAGGAAAGGATGGTTAGAGGCTTGACATGGCAATATAGGTGGCATGATATAGCAAGTGGTAGGTATCGCAACATAGGCATAACAAAAGAGCGAGCAACTAGCAAGCAAAGATAGAAGTGATTTCGAGGGTATGGTCATCTTGCCTGAGATCCCGCTAGGAAGAAGAACGAGTCCATGAAGAAGACAAGCGGACGTAGTCGAACGAATCCTCACAACTCCGGAACGAAACCGAAGCTAACGAGAGAAGCAACCCGGAAAGAAACAAACAATATAGTAAACAACCATCACAACAACAAGGCATGATGCACAATCAAGTATGATGCATGTCCGGTTTAAATAGGCATGGCATGACAAAATGCACAAACAATACTACAAATTAAGTGGAGCTCAATATGCAACGAGTTGCATATTGACGAAACACCACATCAAATATTTAGTTCTCTCTCGGTTATGTACCCAACAATATTAAATGTTGTTAAACATGGCAAGAGGTGAAGCATAAGTAAACTAACTATTTAGGCAAGTTTAAATGAGGCCGGAAATAACAAACAACAATTCCGGAAAATCCTCATGTGCATATTTTAGATTTGGTACTGTTCTTCCTAAAACCATATTTTATTGTTTTTAAACAGGAAAATAAAGTGCAACATGTTAATCTATGCATTTTCCTACCCCATTTACATATATAGTTTATTTAAATCCGAACTACGGTTGTTTAGTTATGGAATAAATCATTTTAGCATGGCATCTATGCAAATTAATGCGAACAGCAATTTTAAATATTTTTAATAGGGATGAAAGTTGCATATTGTGAAACTAGATAAAATTCTAAGCATTGTACATATATAGTTTGTTTAATTTGGATGCATGCATGATTAGTTATTAGCAATACAAAACAGGGGCATTATCTGTAAATAAGAAAGCATTGGATAATGGTAAAATGCACAGACTGAAAAAAATATGCACGGGCCGGATTGAACGCACTGTGCAAGCCCAGTAGCAGATCGGACCCATTGCATGTGAGAGAGAATAAGCAGGGCAATAAAAAGAAATAAGGGACGGCTGAGATTCGAACTCCAGAGCTCCTGGTTGGATAGTGGCTGCGCTACCCACTGGGCTAGGTATGAGTTAGTGGCAGAATTAGTTCCCAGGCTCTTTTGAGGGAACAGGTCGAGCTTGGCCATGGCAGACGACGAGGGCAAGAAAAAGCGACGGCCGTTGGGGTTAAGAACCTGCGGCGGGCGTGCGGAAACTGAAGACAGTGCCTGCGTGCTTGCGGAGAGCTGCAAGAGGGGCCGGGAAACGGCATGAGCAAGGGCTCAAGAACAAGCACAGGCAGGAGCTTGTCTCGGCCATGGCAGCGAGGCACGGCGAGGCAGTGGCAGTGCATGAACGCGGGTAGAAACCTGCTGCCATGCGGCAAAGCACAGCGAGGCGAGGCGACGGGCGAGCTGCCACACGAGCGCGGGTTGCGGGCGAAGCAGAGCAAGACAGGGGAGGCGGCGGCGCTGTGCACAGGGAGCGGCGGAGGAGGTCGGACCCGACGAACCAGGGATCAAAATGGCAAGCTGAAAGAGGGAATTGGTTCTACAGAACAATTCGTCCCTATTGGATGCACACGGGCAACGAGGAGAGATCGGAACACTCGCCAGGACGAGGTCCGACGTGGGAGCGCTCACGCTCGACAGAGATGAACGAAACAGGGCAGAATCAGACGAGAAGATCTGGTGGGGAGGTGCGTCTGCTCACATTGAGGGGCTTGACGGAGTCGTCCTAGCTCGGGGACGCAAGGGGCGACGAAAACGGCCGGCGACAAGTTCACCCGAGGAAGAAGACGAGACGACGGCGAGCAGAGAACGGCCACTGGCTTGGTGTCCATGTCGCAGGGGAAGCAGAGGACACTGGCGCGCCGTCTTGACGTCCCGCGGCGCCGTAGTGGTCGGAGTCGACGAAGGCGACGTCGGGGAAGAAGATGGACATGACAGAACAGACCGTGGTAGCCTCCAACCACGCAAACAACGAAGAAGCTCTCGGCTGTTCTCTGTTCTTGAAGAAGAAGGGAAAACAGGGGGGAGGGAGAGAGGGATGGCGGCGCGAGGAGGGAGGAGGAAAAGACTAGGGTTGCAGGGGGCTCGCGTGGTAGGTTTTGTAGGAGCAGAGGCTCCTGTTCCGGCCGTCAAATCGGTCGGGTGCCGACGTGGACATGGTCGATGAGCTGCCGTACAAGGGGAAGGAGAAGAACATGAGGGATCGGCGTTGGTGGGCTGCTTGAATGGGTAAGCGAGGTGGGCTGGATCGGCTGGGCTGCTAGGTTGCGAAACTACTGATCGCTGGGCTGCGCTGCTGCTCTTTTTCTATTTCTTCAAACAGAAATAAAAGAGCAAAATCACAAAGGAATTTGAGAGGGTTGTGAGAGATATGAACATATCATTGGAGTCCATGCAGAAATTGAATAAATTTCTTTGGGCATTTTTAGAGGTAGAAAAATAATCCAAGTTTGAATTAAATTCAAACTTGAGCCATTTTTGAACCCAACCAAAACAACTCCAAAATGAATGAAATTTGACAGAAAGCTTGAAGTAAATTTGTAGGATTTACTAAAAATAAGTGAACATTAATCTGGAGCACAAAATGCCACAAGAGAAATAATTGAAAGAAAGGGAAAAGGAGAAGTTTGGATGGGATAGAAGCTTGGATGAACTTGATGAATTGTTGCTGGTATGTGCGTGGTAAAATAATGAGGTGGAGAGAAAAAGAAGAGGGGTTCACACAAGAACACACAACAAAATTCGAAATATGCAAAACAAGGCATGATGATCATGATGCGGTGCAAAAATAAAAGAGCAAGCACAAAAGAAACACACGGTGATCACGAAAAATATGGAAGTCTTCTGAAGCGTCGGTCTCGGGGCGTTACATCATCTCCTCTAGCCATATGTATGTGGAGGATATAATCCTCGATCCAGACTCCGGGGTCTGTTGATCCATCGTACGCCTCTATGTTGACAAGTTTGAATCCCTCTGGAAATTCATATTCCAGAACCTCATCGGTGAAACATAGGGGGTGTGCGGCGCCCCTGTATTTGGGTGTGTCGGGTTCTGATGATGGCTTTTTTGCATTGCTTGTGAGAGCTTGCTTTCTTGTCCCATAAATGGACCTGGCTGGGCCATGATGCGAGTCTGGGTCGCATGCCGCATTGAGTGCGGCGCCGCTTGCCGTTTTATGGTGGCCGTGGGGTCGTCTATCCGACCGTGTGGCTTTTTTATTTTTTGAATGCGAGGGCTCTAGGGCCTCTTGGTCGAATTCGGGCAGTAGTTTTCTCTTTGGATAGCTTTTAGTGCGGCGGCTGCCGCCGTATTTGTCTGCGGTCTTGATTACCTTGCTCCACCTTATTCTGAGTGCATCTTCCACCGTCTTTAGCTTCCGCTTCTACTTTTTCAGGCTGCGTGTTGTGGCAACGAGCCTTTCGTGAAGATTCTTCTACTCCGTGGTCTTATCCAGCGTGAGATCGTCCGGAGTTCTGTTATGGCCGGGGGAGGGCTGTCTATCCTCTCTATCCGCGTTGCCCTGTTTGGACGGTTGCTCTGAGGCATGCTCGTCGTCTACCGGCTCATCCTGCTCTATGGCTGGGTCTTGATCGAGGCGGGGCTTGGCTCGGCGTTTTCGTCGCCGCTTTGATTGCTTTTCGGGGGGTTTATCCCTTTTTTCGTCCCCTTTTTCCTCGTTGTCATTTCCTTTAGGGGTATCCACCATGAATACATCGTGAGATGGGGTGGCGGTCCAGCGCCCTACAGGTGCTGGTTCTTGTTCGTCTCCTCCTTCGTCGTCCATACCGTCGAAGTCTTCGGAGCCGAAGTCAAGTATGTCGGTTAAATCATCGACAGTGGCTATTAAGTGGGTGGTGGGTGGGCTTTGAATTTCTTCATCGTCTGAATCCCAACCTCGCAGACCATAGTCCGGCCTGGGCTCTCCTGATAGAGAGAGAGAGAGAGACTTGAGAGAATTCAGGATGTCACCAAAAGGTGAGTGCTGAAAGATGTCCGTGGCGGTGAACTCCATTATAGGCGCCCAATCGGATTCGATCGGCAGGGGCACGGGAGGTCCGGAGTTCGGAGAAGAATCCGACTCCTTGGAGTCATGGGCCGTGCGGAGTACGGGGCTGGCGTTCGGCTCGATCGCCTTCAAGATCGCAGCCCCCGAGGTGACGTCCAACCGTTCATCCTCAAAGAACGCAGCGGGCTCCGAGTCGAGGATCGGGGCCGGTGCGTGTGCGGCCTCCAGGGCACTATTCGGAGGTAGAGCTATATCATGCCCCTCGGGGTAGTGCGGCGCGCTTGGCTGTGGCTCGAACCTGTCGAAGATCAAGTCTCCGCGGATATCTGCCGTGTAGTTTAAGCTTCCAAACCTGACTTGATGGCCAGGGGCGTAGCTTTCGATCTGCTCCAGACGACCAAGCGAATTGGCCCGCAGAGCGAAGCCGCCGAAGACGAAGATTTGTCCGGGGAGGAAAGTCTCACCCTGGACCTCATCGTTGTTGATGATCAAAGGAGCCATCGGGCCTAAAAGCGACGACACAGAGGAACTCTCAATGAAAGCACCAATGTCGGTGTCAAAACCGGCGGATCTCGGGTAGGGGGTCCCGAACTGTGCGTCAAGGTCGGATGGTAACAAGAGACAAGGGACACTTTATTTTACCCAGGTTCGGGCCCTCTCGATGGAGGTAAAACCCTACTCCTGCTAGATTAATATTGATGATATGGGTAGTACAAGAGTAGATCTACCACGAGATCAAGGAGGCTAAACCCTAGAAGCTAGCCTATGGTATGATTGTGTATGATGATGGTTGTCCTACGGACTACAACCCTCCGGTTTATATAAACACCGGATAGGGTTAGGGTTACACAGAGTCGGTTACAATGGTAGGAGATCTTGAATATCCGCACGCCTAGCTTGCCTTCCACGCCAAGGAAAGATCCTTCCGGACATGGGACGAAGTCTTCAATCTTGTATCTTCATAGTCCTGGAGTCCGGCTGAAGGTATAGTCCGGCTATCCGAACACCCCCTAATCCAGGACTCCCTCGGGCCCACAAAACAATAGAGCGCGTCCTATTTCCTTATCGTTTCCTTGTCTGCCTTCTAGTCCTCCCCCGAAGCTTCTAGGATCCCTCCCTGTGCAGAAAAATCGTCAAAAAGTTTCGTAGCATTTGGAATTCGTTTGGTAGGGATTTTCCGTAAAACCAAAAACTTGCGGAAAATAGCAACTAGCAAGGCACTAGGTAATAGGTTAGTTCCTAAAAATGATACAAAATGATATATAAAGTATATAAGATTGATATTATAATAGCATGAAATGATAAAAATATCGATATGTTGGAGACGTATCACCTTGCAACCCTCTGTTTTTTGTGGAGATCAATGGAAGTGCTTTGAATTAACGTCCCGTATGTGTGAAATTAAATTATTCCGTAGATGTCTCTTGTCTCGTCTGCGTTCTTCATCTCTGCAGGTACCTACGATCATGGAAAGCGGGCTTCAGAGAGGCTAAGGGTTGGGAGACCGTGAAGTGTTATTCTGAACACTAGTGACAGAAGGTACGGTAACACGGATCCTATCTATGGGGATTCAATAGGTGTAGTCATTAAAGGCGAGACGTATTGGGCTTTCAGTTGGACAATTGATTCTTGATGGAGTACGCATGTCGGTCAAGATGTAGTTTGGGCATATCCCCACTTCGGTTTGTAATAAGCACATCTTGATGGGTGACTTTTAGCGCACAAATTAAGATCATTTGGTCCCAACACAAATACATGGCTGTAAGCATTAAGAACTCATACTGCACCTACTTTTAATATAAGTGTTCAACTCATGTATTTTGATTTTGATCCGGTCAAAGGTTGGAATTGTTTGTTTAACAAAAGCTTGCTAGATACCCTAGCTTAAAGGCCTTCCTCACGTGGGTTCGATAACTTTGGGTCACCTTTGGAGAAATAGGTGTGAATAATTTATGCTCCATTTCTGGATCACAAAAAGGAAGTATTAGTCATCTATAGCCAACCTTATGGCCGGCAAGTACAATAGTTGTATATAAATATGCACTACTTTATGGATATATGGCTCACCTCACTCTCTCACATAGTCTTTAGGAGCACGTGCTGCAGCCGGCTATTAAGTTATAGACCGCTTCTTTTCTCTCTCATTCAACTCAATATAAAAATAGTATTTGATGGCATACAACTCGCCTACATCTTATTGTACTTGGTCTTAGCCACTAGATCCCATGGTATGCATCTAAAAGTAATGTGGTGGCCACATCATATTTTGAAAACGTTCAATCCAGGACCAAACCAAGTGAATGATTTGGTTGGTATCGTACCTCTCCCCCCATCGGGATGCTAAACATATTATTAACTCATATCAATGACATAATCAACTAGCAAGCAATAATAAAATATCTCAAATGACAACACCTTGTCAAAAAATTCATGATATAATATGATAATAGTGGCATCTCGCTAGCCCTTTCTGAGACCGCAAAACATAAATGCAGAGCACCTCCAAAGTTCAAGCAGCGACTAAACATTGTAATTCATGGTAGAAAAGATCTAGCCATGATGCACCCAACATTAACTATACACAATGCATGAGGATGACAATAGTGCTCTCAGGATCTGGCACTTAGGTGATGACTCAACATAAAATTAAATAGATAGTCCCTTTGCAGAGGGATGCAGAGATTTGCAGCGGTGCCAGAGCTCAAAATTTGAAAACAGAGATAAATGAAATTTTGAGAAATGCACCCTTCCTGTTTACTTTGCGACCATTAGTTATCGATATCTTCCATGCTAAACACATTCGTGGCAGTTCTCAAGCTCTAAAAGTAAAGGTTTTCTCCCCCTCCACCAACAAACACACTCCATGGCTAGCCGAATCCACGGGTACCGTCCATACCAACATTATTCCTGGGGGAGTTTTGTTTAATTATTTGTACTTTTTGATTTCGGGACTGGGAATCCCTATTACCGCCCCTCTCGTGCGAGGAAGAGTGAATAAACACTCATCATCCGAATAACCCGCTTAGCATGGAAGATACCAACTACCTCCTGTCGCTCTATGAACAATCTAGGTACACAAAACGGATGGTTATTTGAAGTTTTTAGAGGTGACATATGCAAATTTACTCGGAACGGCAGGGTAATATCGCATATAGGTAGATATGGTGGACTCATCTGGAATAACTTGGGTTTTAGGATTTTGATGCACAAGCAGTATTTTTGCCTAGTACAAGTGAAGGCTAGCAAATAGATTGGAAGCGGCCAGCTAAAGAGCGAAAACGTTCATGAACATGCATTATGCATAATGAACATTGGATACTAGCATGAGTAGGATATGTACACCATGAACATAAATATCATAGATGCTATGTTGGTTTTGATTCAACTACATGCATGAACATGTGCCAAGTCAAGCCACTCGAAACATTCAGAGGAGGATACCATATCATCATACTACATCACTGAAATATTTTTGGAGTTTTTAGTTTTTCTTGAAGAAAGAAAAATAAAGGAGAAAAACAAAAATGAGAAAAACTATTTACACGGGAAAGCTCCCAACAAGCAAGAAGAAGAATCGATAAATCCTTTTGGATTTTATTTTAATACCACAACTAAATAAACTAGAAAGAAAAACCGAAAAGAAGCAGGAAATATTTTTGGATTTTCTCAAAGTTTTTCAAACACACGAGAAGAAAAGCAAGAAGATAAATCTAACATGGATGATACAATGAAAAAGTATGAACACCGACAACTGGAATGAGAAGTGTGAACATGAATGTAATGTCGGTGGAAATACGTACTCCCCCAAGCTTAGACTTTTGGCCTAGCTTGGTAATCACCACTCGTAGTAGCCATCTGGTCCCACGTTGAAGTGCTAGGGAGTGGGCACCTGAGCATCCCACTCCTGAGGCTCCTCCTCTGCCGCTGCCTGGGCATTCCGACAGGTAATGATGTCATTTGGCATGATCCGGTATCCACCCTCAGCTGCTATGAAGTCGGTGAGGCCAGCATTAGCAGCAAATTGTGTGAACTCTTGACGGATTCTAGCTCCATCCATGAATGGGTTATGTTGTCATTCGCACGGCCGCACTTCCACCATTCTCCGAGTATGGAGGTCACTGTCCCATGATTCCCCAATGACTCCCTTGGAGCTCTTCTTGGAAGCAAACTTCCTAAATAAACTCATCTTATTCCTATAAATAAAATTCTGAAATCATTAGTCCACAAAACTTTTGTCAATGAAACTTCACAAGATTGATAGCAACTACTCATAAGCATGCATAAAGGCTATATTGAGCATTCAAACTACTTAGAACTATAAGAATTAAACATGCAAGCTCATCTACAGCAGCACCAAGGGTATGTAATTATTCAAAATATAAACCACTGAAGCAAAAACTAATTGGACTAATTGAGGAGTCACATACCAAGTAGCAATCCCCAAAACAGTTTCAGAAATGAAGCTTCGAGCAAAGAGATCAAAATCCGCGGGTTTGAGAGCAAGAACACGAGAGAGAGGGCAATGGTGATTTTTATCTCGAGGTAGGAGATGACATGGGCTAAAGAGATAAGTGAGGGGGCCCACATGGGGACCACAAACCACCAGGGTGCGCCTGGGGCTGCTGGCGCGCCCAGGTGGGTTGTGCCCACCTGGTGCACCCCCCTCTGATATTATTTGCAGTAAAATTCAGAAATATTCAGAAAAATCGTATTAAATTTTCAAGACATTCTGAGAACTTTTATTTTTGGGTCATTTTTTATTGCACGGAAAATCCAGAAAACAAGATAAACATGGCATTTTATTTTATGTAACTAAGAAAAACATAAAACAAAAAGTAAGGACAGAAGGTAGTGCCTACTAAATTCATCAACTTCATACCTCTCAAAGATGATCCATTAATAAGGTTGATCAGGTCTTATTAACAACCACCTTCGATTAGCATGAAACCGAAGAACTTTCGCAAAACACTAAGTTACCTCAACGGGGATATGCATGGCCCCAACAATAAGCATTTCATATTTTTTGGCAGTAGGTAGAGGTAACTGAAAACTTCCAATAGTGAGTGTCGGAGATTTTTCAATAACATTAATACCATTCACTTGGAATTGTTTCTTCGAAAATTGCACCTTATGCTCATTACCATTGATATGAAAAGTAACCTTGCTTTTATTGCAATCAGTAACAGCCCCTGCAGTATTCAAGAAGGGTCTACCAAGGATAATCGACATGTTGTCATCCTCAGGCATCTCAAGTATAACAAAGTCAGTTAAGATAGTAACATTTGCAACAACAACACATCCTCACAAATAGCGATAGGTAGGGCAGTTGATTTATCAACCATTTGCAAAGATATTTCAGTAGGTATGAGTTTATTCAAGTTAAGTCGTTCATATGAAGAGAAAGGCATAACACTAACACCAGCTCCTAAATCGCATAAAGCAGTTTTAACATAGTTTCTTTAGATGGAGCAAGGTATAGTTGGTACTGCTGGGAACGTAGTAATTTCAAAAAAAAATCCTACGCACACACAAGATCATGGTGATGCATAGCAATGAGAGGGGAGAGTGTGCCCATGTACCCTCATAGACTGAAAGCGGAAGCGTTATGACAACGCGGTTGATGTAGTCGTACATCTTCAGATCCGACCAATCCAAGTACCGAACGCACGACACCTCCGAGTTCAGCACACGTTCAGCTCGATGACGTCCCACGAACTCCGATCCAGCAGATCCTCGAGGGAGAGTTTTGTCAGAACGACAACGTGATGACGGTGATGATGATGCTACTGACGCAGGGCTTCGCCTAAGCACCGCTACGATATGACCGAGGTGGATTATGGTGGAGGGGGACACCGCACACGGCTAAGAGAGATCAATGATCAACTTGTGTGTCTATGGGGTGCCCCCTGGCCACGTATATAAAGAAATAGAGGAGGGGAGGGGCTGGCCCTCTCTATGGCGCGCCCTAGGGGAGTCCTACTCCCACCGGGAGTAGGATTCCCCTTTTCCTAGTAGAACTAGGAGCGCTTCCAGGTAGTAGGAGTAGGAGAGAAGGAAAGGGAAAAGAGAAGAGAAGGAAGGAGGGGGCGTCGCCCCTCCCCCTAGTCCAACTCGGACTAAGCATTGGGGGGCGCAGCCTCCTCTCTCTCTTTCCCCTAAAGCCCAATAAGGCACATATACTCCCCGGTGAATTCTCGTAACTCTCCGGTACTCTGAAAAATACCCGAATCACTCGGAACCTTTCCGATGTCCGAATATAGTCGTCCAATATATCGATCTTTATGTCTCGACCATTTCGAGACTCCTCGTCATGTCCCCAATCTCATCCGGGACTCTGAACTACCTTCGGTACATCAAAACACATAAACTCATAATATCGATCGTCACCAAACGTTAAGCGTGCGGACGCTATGGGTTCGAGAACTATGTAGACATGACCGATACACGTCTCCGGTCAATAACCAATAGCGGAACCTGGATGCTCATATTGTCTCCTACATATTCTACGAAGATCTTTATCAGTCAAACCGCATAACAACATACGTTGTTCCCTTTGTCATCGGTATGTTACTTGCCCGAGATTCGATCGTCGGTATCTTAATACCTAGTTTAATCTCGTTACCGGCAAGTCTCTTTACTCGTTCCGTAATACACCATCCCGTAACTAACTCATTAGTTATAATGCTTGCAAGGCTTATAGTGATGTGTATTACCGAGTGGGCCCAGAGATACCTCTCCGACAATTGGAGTGACAAATCCTAATCTCGAAATACGCCAACTCAACAAGTACCTTCGGAGACACCTGTAGAGCACATTTATAATCACCGAGTTACGTTGTGACGTTTGGTAGCACACAAAGTGTTCCTCCGGTAAACGGGAGTTGCATAATCTCATAGTCGTAGGAACATGTATAAGTCATGAAGAAAGCAATAGCAACATACTAAACGATCAAGTGCTAAGCTAACGGAATGGGTCAAGTCAATCACATCATTCTCCTAATGATGTGATCCTGTTTATCAAATGACAACTCATATCTATGGTTAGGAAACTTAACCATTTTTGATCAACGAGCTAGTCAAGTAGAGGCATACTAGTGACACTCTGTTTGTCTATGTATTCACACATGTATTATGTTTCTGGTTAATACAATTATAGTATGAATAATAAACATTTATCATGAAATAAGGAAATAAATAATAACTTTAGTATTGCCTCTAGGGCATATTTCCTTCAGTCTCCCACTTGCACTAGAGTCAATAATCTGGATCACATCGCCATGTGATTTAATATCAATAGTTCACATCACCTATGTGATTAACACCCATAGTTCACATCGTCATGTGACCAACACCCAAAGGGTTTTTACTTGAGTCAATAATCTAGTTCACATCGCTATGTGATT
Source organism: Aegilops umbellulata (assembly GCA_032464435.1). Lineage (NCBI taxonomy): Eukaryota > Viridiplantae > Streptophyta > Magnoliopsida > Poales > Poaceae > Aegilops > Aegilops umbellulata. The sequence goes on along the minus strand of CP136060.1, from coordinate 46,666,507 downwards.
AACACCCAAGGAGAAATAAGGTGTGATCATGTTTTGCTTGCGAGAGAAATTTAGCCAACGGGTCTGCCACATTCAGATCCATATGTATTTTGCAAATTTCTATGCCTACAATGCTCTACACGGAGCTACTCTAACTAATTGCTCCCACTTTCAATATGTGTCCGGATTGTGACTTAGAGTCATCCAGATCGGTGCCAAAGCTTGTATCGACGTAATTCTTTACGACGAACTCTTTATCACCTCCATAACCGAGAAATATTTCCTTAGTCTTCTAAGGATAATTTTTGACCGCTGTCCAGTGATCTACTCCTAGATCACTATTGTACTCCCTTGCCAAACTCAGTGTAGGGTATACAATAGATCTGGTACACATCATGGCATACTTTATAGAACCTATGGCTGAGGCATAGGGAATGACTTTCATTCTCTATTTATCCTCTGCCGTGGTCGGGCTTTGAGTCTTACTCAATTTCACACCTTGTAACACAGGCAAGAACTCTTTCTTTGACTGTTCCATTTTGAACTACTTCAAAATCTTGTCAAGGTATGTACTCATTGAAAAACCTTATCAAGCATCTTGATCCATCTCTATAGATCTTGATGCTCAATATGTAAGCAGCTTCACCGAGGTCTTTCTTTGAAAAACTCCTTTCAAATACTCCTTTATGCTTTCCAGAAAATTCTACATTATTTCCGATCAACAATATGTCATTCACATATATTTATCAGAAATGTTGTAGTGCTCCCACTCACTTTCTTGTAAATACAGGCTTCACCGCAAGTCTGTATAAAACTATATGCTTTGATCAACTAATCAAAGCGTATATTCCAACTCTGAGATGCTTGCACCAGTCCATAGATGGATCGCCGGAGCTTGCACATTTTGGTAGCACCTTTAGGATCGACAAAACTTTCTGGTTGCATCATGTACAACTCTTCTTTAAGAAATCCATTAAGGAATGTAGTTTTGACATCCATTTGCCAGATTTCATAAAATCTGGCAATTTGCTAACATGATTCGGACAGACTTAAGCATCGCTACGAGTGAGAAAATCTCATCGTACTCAACACCTTGAACTTTGTCAAAAACCTTTTTTGACAAGTCTAGCTTTGTAGATAGTAACACTACTATCAGCGTTCGTCTTCCTCTTGAAGATCCATTTATTTTCTATGGCTTGCTGATCATCGGTGTCGGGTGGTTGGTACGACATATGCCAACGGGTGGCTTATCTTTGTGGGAGCCAGTAAGACGTCGCCGGTGCCTGGAAGCGGGATAAGGCGAAGACATGCACGCCGGCGAATCTTACCCAGCTTCGGGGCTCTTCGTGGAGATAACACCCCTACTGCTGCTCTGCGGGGTCTCCGCATGATCACTCGATGAACAAGTAGCTACAAGATGATCCTTGAGCTGTTTGGCGAGACGAAGAAGAAGGGCAAGGCTAGCTCTACTCTTCTCTCTATGTGTGGTAAAACCTAGATGAGATCCACCCTTTGCATGGGTGCCCCGGGGGGTTTATATAGGCCTACCCGGGGGTACAATGGTAATTCAGCTGGGCGCGGGCCCTAGCTGTCAATGTCTACGCTTGCCGGCTTCTGCGCCGGCTGCTGGGGCCCGCCGGCTGGTGGGTCCCGCCGGCTGCCGGCCTCTTGGTCGACAGGCAGGCCCTACTGCCAAGGGCCCTGTCGGTGGCTGGTTACTGTTGCCTCAATCCTGATGATGAGGGATTTATCGAGGTAAGCATGGCTACAGTGTCGCCGCCTGGCGGGCGATCGCTGTAGCCTCACGTCGTCTTGTCTCCTTAATGGAGCGCCTCCTTCGAGGGAGGGGGCAAGCCGGCTTGGGGAAGCCGGCCATGTCTTGGGCCGACTGGAGGAGGCCCGGCCGCCTTCGGGTGTCTCTCTGCCCGAAGGGGCCCACCGCCCGTGGGCCGCGCTGACAGCCTGCCGTGGATGGCGCCATAGTCAACATGGCAACAGTGCCGCGCCGGACGGGTCAGGGCTACCCCGTACGGCGCACTGTGTTAGGCGTGCTCCGGGTTTCGGGGGTGGGAGGCTTTACTGTAGCCACGCCCCATCCCATCGCCGTTATGTGGATGCGGGCATCGAGGGTACGATCTTGACCGTGTCGTGGGAGCCGGCCTCTTGGAGTCGGCCTTCTCGTGGCCGGCTTCTTGGAGCCGGCCCTCCCGCGGCTTTCTTCATGAGGGTTAAGGCCGGGCCGCCTTCCGATAGTCGGCCTGAGAGGCAGCCGGTAGGGGGAAGGTGGACCCACGTCTTGGATTCTTGGGGGCCGGATCGGCTCGTAATTTTTTCTGAAGTGCCAGGGGGAGCCGGCTAGGCTACCCGTGGTCATTTACCCCGACAGTAGTCCCCGAAGCTGGTCGAGCTTCGAGGTTGGCAGGGGGACGAGAAGCTCGGTCAGCTTCCTATCTCGAGGAACCGGCAGCTGGGAGCCGACTATGCTGTGTTCATATCCTGTGGGGGCGCGTCAGCGCACCCACTGGGTGTAGTCCCCGAGATCCGGGCCGACTGCTGAGCAGTCGGGTCAGATCTTCCCCGACGACTTCTTCCTTATTGTTTCTTCCTTTGTCTTCATGCTTGCAGGGGCCAATGCCGACTTGAGGGAGCAGCTCGGCGGGGCCCAGACCGCCCTTCGCGCCAAGGAGGCCGAGGTCAACGCCTTAGTCCTGGAGCGCGACCGCCTGGCCAAGAAGTTGGCCGACCAGGAGGAGAGCCACAAGGCGGCCCTGAAGAAGGCGCAGGACAGCGAGGCCGCCCTCAAAGCTGAGTTCGAGACCGAAGCGGTGGGCTGGGCTGAGGCGAAGCAAGCGCCGAGCGAGGGTTACAGCCGGATCGAGGATCTGATCGACGGTAATCCCCCCTCCTCACTCCTTGCTCGCCCCCTTGCCCTCTGATTCGTCTTCTGATTTGTGCTGCTTTTGTTCTTTGCGCAGACTACTTCCCCCGCCTCTTCGTCATTGCCACCCAGACCATCGAGGCCCACCGCGAGGCACGCCGGCAGGCGGGGGTTGAGATCGCGTCGGACGCGAGCCGGACACTTGAGGAGCAGCTCTTGGCGAACCAAGCCCGGTTGCCGCCGGCACACTGCATGCTCCGCCGTCTCCAGCGCGCTTGAGCGCAGGTGCTGTCCGCCCTCTGGCCAGGCGAAGCGATTCCCCGCACCCCGAGCCGGACTGCCGACTGGCTGGAGGTGGCAGTCGGCCGCTTTGAGGCCTGGAAGGCCTCCGCTGCTCGATCCGGTGCCAGGCGGGCGCTGGAGTTCGTCCGGGCCTGGTACCCTGGGCTGAATTTGGAACAGCTGAGGACTTGGTGGGAGGAGGCTGATGAAGAGCTGGTGGAGGTGCGGCCGGCTATCATCCAGCGTGCCTCGGCTCTTGCCGAGTTTACCGATACCAGCGTCTTCGCTCCTGAGGTGGATGACAACGGCGTCGCCCAGCCGGAGGAGTGGTTTGGGCTGAACCCGGCGGAGGGTGAAGATTTGGCGGAGGAGATCGCCTCCAGCGATGAAGGTGAAGACGAAGAAGGGGAGGAGGACAAAGACGTCGAGCCGGCCGGTGAAGCAACCAGCCAGCCTCAACATGACCGTGCCTCCAGCAACGAGGCGCATGCTGGCGCGCCCTCTGCGGGAGGCGGTGATCATGCCGAGGTTCATCAGCCGGCCACTCCTCCAGCCGGCACTGCCGTCTCTACCGACCTGCCCGACTCGCCAGTCGTTCCCTTGGCTTGATCTGTCGTCCTTGCTTTTCCTGCTTGTTACTCTTTGAACAATTTTTATTAAGCATGCGCAGTTCCACCCACTGGGGGTGTATTCAAACTATGTTGAATGTTGGCCTTTTCAAGGCCTTTTGTGTAAATACAATCATGCATGTGTTTGGCTTCCATTCTCGTATGCCTTTTATCCTTAGGCTATTTCCTTTGCCGCCTTCCCCTGATTGCCGCCTTCCCAGCCGACAGCTGCTCTGAAGTCTGTGGCTAAGGAAGGACTCAGCTATCTTTTGGGGAAGGCAAGTACTCGAGCTTTCTTAGATTGTAGCGAAGTGAATGGAAGCCGGCCGGCCGGCTACTCTTGTAGTCGGTCGGCGGTGGGAAAAAGCCGGCTTTTGTTATATTGGTCCGTTAGTCCCTAGCCGTTTTTCGTGTGGGCGTCCTTTCCTGCCTTTGGCTCTTGCCAGCCGGACAGCCGATTCTTTGAACTGCGACTTTTGGCAAGAGAGGGCTTTGGAGCCGGCACACTACTTGTCTGACCGCGGGTAGGGCTTCTAATATAACTCAAGGCGGCTAGTCCCCAGGCCGACTAGTCGAACCCGGTGCTGGACGAGAGAAGTGAATGTAATGACATAAACATAAGCATGATACTCTTCATTCATAGATAAAAGATGGCAGTCCCCGAGTTCTCCTCGGGGGGCCTATTGTCTCGTACTTAGTACAAAAGTTAGTATGATACATACTGCATTTCAACTGTAAAATCTTCGGAGTAGGTTGGCGTTCCATGGTCGTTCCGACTCCTAGCCGGAGTCGTCTCTCTTTCATGCCTTCGGCTTTTGTGCGTCGATCAGGTAGTAGGAGTCGTTTCCTAGCGCTCTGCTGATGACAAAGGGGCCTTCCCAAGGGGCCGAGAGCTTGTGTTGGCCGGCTGTTCGCTGGATCAGCCGGAGCACAAGGTCACCCTCTTGGAAGGATCTTGGCTTGACCTTCCGGCTGTGGTAGCGACGCAGACCCTGCTGGTAGATGGCAGACCGGCTGAGGGCTAACAGCCGGCTTTCTTCCAGCAGGTCGACGTCGTCTTCTCGTGCTTCCTTGGCCTCCGCCTCCGTGTACATGGTCACCCGAGGCGAGTCGAACTCGATGTCGGTTGGGATGACCGCCTCGGCACCGTACACGAGGAAGAAAGGAGTGAAGCCGGTTGACCTATTTGGGGTAGTGCGCAGACTCCAGAGGACGGCCGGCAGCTCATCGAGCCAGCAGCCGGCCGAACACTCTAGTGGCACGACCAGTCGGGGCTTGATGCCGAAAAGGATGAGGCCGTTGGCTCGCTCGACTTGGCCGTTTGACTGCGGGTGGGCAACGGACGCTAAGTCCAGTTGGATGCCCTGCGTCGCGTAGAAACGTGCCAATGCTCCCTTGGCAAAATTCGTGCCGTTGTCGGTGATGATGCTGTGCGGCACGCCGTATCGAATTGTTATATCTGCGATGAATGTCACGACAGTCGGCCCATTCAGCTTCTTGATCGGCTTTGCTTCGATCCATTTGGTGAACTTGTCCACAGCGACAAGCAGATGTGTCATGCCGCCGCGCGCCGTCTTGAATGGGCCCACCATGTCCAGACCCCAAACGGCAAAGGGCCAAGTGAGGGGAATGGTCTTGAGTGCCGAAGCCGGCAGGTGTTGCTTGGAGCTGAAGACTTGGCACCCTTTGCAATGTTTGACTAATTCCTTGGCGTCGTCCAAAGCAGTCTGCCAAAAGAATCCATGGCGGAAAGCCTTGGCGACTAGTGATCTTGAGGCCGCATGGTGGCCGCATTCACCTTGGTGGATGTATCTGAGGATTGCTATGCCCTTCTCTTGCTCAACGCATCGCTGGAAGACTCCAGTGACGCTGCGCCTGACGAGCTCTTTGTTGACGATTGTGTATGCTCCGGCTCGGCGTTGGACTTGTCTTGCCTCTGTCTCATCAGCCGGCAGTTCTTGGTTTGTCAGGAAGTTGAGGATGGGCTGAGCCCATGATGGAGTTGTGACTTCTTCTATTGCCAACGCGGCTACTGTGACCAGGGTGGGCGGGCTGGGTTGTGAAATGCTGGAGTCGGCCGCCGCCTGCTGTGCTGGTGCAGTCCCCGGGCCGACTACCGCAGTCCCCGAGCCGGGTTCAGAAGTCCCCGGGTTGGGTGCGACTACGGAAGTCCCCGAGCCACCTATTGAAGTCCCCGCGCCGCCAATCGAAGTCCCCACGCCGCCTGCTTGGTTCTTCAAGCCGGATCCGGCTGCATCGGGGCTAGGCGGCACGAAGATGGACTCGGACTCTGGAGACGGCTTGATAGACGGCTTGAGGAGGCGTTGCAGAGAGACGCCGGTTGGTATTGCCTGCCGAGTGGAGCCTATTCGAGCCAGGGCATCTGCTGGCTCGTTGTCGGCTCGTGGTACGTGGAGGAACTCGCATCCTTCAAAGTACCTGCTGATCTGCTGAACGAGGATGCGGTAGCTTGCCATATTTGCGTCCTTGGCGTCCCAGTCGTCGGATGACTGTTGGACTATCAAGTCTGAGTCGCCGTAACACAGGATCCGGCGTATGCCAAGTTCTTTGGCAAGCCGAAGCCCGTGCACGAGCACCTCATACTCGGCCACGTTGTTGGAGGCGGCAAAGTGAATTTGCAGCGTGTATCTGAGCTTGTCTCCTTTGGGAGAGGTGAGGATGACGCCGGCTCCCAAGCCGGTGCGCATCTTGGACCCGTCGAAGTGCAGGCGCCAGTGAGTGGAGTCGGGAGCCGGCGACAGGTACTGGGTCTCGGCCCAGTCGACGAGGAAGTCGGCCAATGCTTGGGACTTGATGGCGGTGCGGGGCTGGTAGAAGATCGTGTAAGGGGCTAGCTCGATGGCTCATTTCACCACCCGGCCGGATGCATCCCGGCTGCCTATGATCTCGGCAAGCGGGGCGGTGCATACGACCGTGATGGGGTGCTCTTGGAAGTAGGGCTTCAGCTTCTTGGCGGCAAAGTACACGCCGTAGCACATCTTCTGGTAGTGCGGGTAGTTCTGCTTTGAGGTAGACAGCACCTCACTCAAATAGTACACCGGCCTCTGGACCGGCTGGGCTCGACCCTCTTCTGGGCGCTGGACTACAATGACGGTGCTGACCACCCGGCTAGTTGCAGCAATGTAAAGGAGCATGGGCTCTTTCTCAGTCGGCGCCGCCAGGACAGGCGGCGTGGTCAGCATCTTCTTCAGCTCGTGAAAAGCTTGGTCGGCTTGGTCGTTCCACTCGAAGTGAGTGGTCTTCTTCATGAGGCGGTAGAGGGGGAGAGCCTTCTCTCCGAGCCGGCTGATGAAGCGGTTCAGGGAAGCCAAGCATCCGGTGAACTTCTGGACGTCTCGAAGTTTGGTGGGAATCGCCATTCTCTCAATGGCCTTGATCTTCACTGGGTTGCATTCGATGCCGCGTTCGGAGACCAGGAAGCCTAGAAGCTGGCCGGCTGGCACTCCGAACACGCATTTCTCGGGGTTGAGCTTGATCCGGAATCGGCGCAGGTTCTCGAATGTTTCCTTGAGGTCTTCCAGCAAGGTGCTGCGCTTCTCCGTCTTCACCACAATGTCGTCCACGTAGACGTGGGCATTTCTGCTGAGCTGCTTGAGGAGGCACTTCTGCATGCAACGCTGAAAAGTGGCACTGGCATTTCTCAAGCCGAATGTCATAGTCAGGTAGCAGAAAGCTCCGAAGGGCATGATGAAGGCGGTCAGCCGGGTCCAACTTTATCTGGTGGTACCCGGAGTAAGCATCCAAGAAACTCAGCAGCTCGCATCCGGCTGTGGAGTCTATCACTTGATCTATCCTTGGCAGGGCGAAGGGATCTTTGGGGCAGGCCTTGTTGAGGCTCGTGTAGTCTATACACATGCGCCATTTGTTCTTCTTCTTCAGCACGAGGACCGGGTTGGCAAGCCACTCCGGAAAGAAAACCTCCATAATGAAGCCGGCGGCCAGAAGCCGGGCTATCTCTTCTCCTACAATCCTTCTCTTTTCCTCCGACAGTCGGCGGAGGGGTTGTTTGACTGGTTTTGCACCTTCTCGGACGTGTAGTTTGTGCTCGGCGAAATCCTTCGGAACACCCGGCATGTCCTTGGGGGACCATGCAAAGATGTCCCGATTCTCACGGAGGAAACCGGCGAGCTCGCCTTCCTATTTGCTGCTTAGGTTTGCCCCAATGACGGCAAACCTTTCCGGGTGCTCGGGGTCAAGAGGTATCTTCTTCGTTTCCTTGGCCGGCTGGAAGGAACCTTGGGCATCACATTCTTTGGGATCGGGGGACAGGGCCGGCTGCTTGCCGGCCATGGCCACGACCCGGTCCAACATCTTCTTCTCTTCGGCAATTACAAGGGATTCGGCCAGCCGGCTGCTGGCTGCTGCGCACTCAGAGGATTTCTTGTAATCGCCGGCTATGGTGATGATGCCCTTGGTGCTCGGCATCTTCATCTTGAGGTAAGCATAATGGGGGACAACCATGAACTTGGCCAGGGCCAGACGGCCAAGCAGTGCATGGTAAGAGCTCTCAAGGTCCACCACTTCAAACCAGATGGCCTCCCTGCGGAAATGATCCTTGTCCCCAAAGAGGACAACAATCTTGATCTTGCCAATGGGGGCGCAGGACAGGCCGGGTACGATGCTGTGGAACACAGTCCGGGTAGGCATGAGCTGCTTCATCTTGACGTTGAGCTTCTTCAGGGTGTCAAGGTACAGGATGTTGATGCTGCTCCCGCCGTCTATCAGCACGCGGGAGGAACGGGCGGCGCGTCTGTCTGTTGCAAGGGTGGCATCCAGAACCAGTGCATAAGAGCCGGGAGATGGCACCTCGGGTGGTCGGCTCGGCTCCAGTTGATAGGCTTTTCTGACCAGTGCATGTGCTCGGAGGGGTTGGCGGCAACCGCATTGACTTCCTGGTGCTCTCGGCGCCTGTTGCGCCGGTCTTCAGGCTGGCTCGTGAAGACGACATAGGAGGCATGCTCGTCGGGGAACTCGTCATGCACGGCTCCGACCGCTGGCCGAGCGGCCGGCTGCTGTGGAGCCGGAGGCGGCGGACCAGCAGGTGGAGGCGGCACGAGCCCTTTGCCTTTGGAGATTCGGGTGAGCCAGTGGCACTTCCGGGTTGTGTGATTGGACGGCTTCACGTCGCTGTGGAACTTGCATGGGGCGTCGAGAGTTTGCTCGTAGGAGAAGGCCGGCTGCCAAGCCGGCCTGCCGCCTTTCTGCTTCTTGGGTGTGGGCCGCCCTTCGGGCTGCTCGCCCTCGACCGTGGCCACCTGCCGACTGGTGGAAGGCGGCATGGGGCCCTTGTGTTTGTGGTCGTTTTGGTACGGGCGTCGGCCAGAGTCCCCAGCCGGCGTCTTGGGCGCCGGGTTGAGTACCTTCCCGGACGCGTCTACCTGGAGTTCAATCTTCATTGAGGAGTCGGCGGTGGCGTACTTGTCCGCTATGACCAGAAGCTCGTCGAGGGTAGTCGGCTCGTCGCAGAGGAGCTTGTGCTTGAGGAGGGTGCCCTCTCGGCACCCAGCTGTGAAGTATTCTATGGATTGCACCTCGTGTACTCCTTTGCAAGAGTTGCGGAGCTCGACCCAACGCGTGAGGTAGTCGCGAGTGGACTCGACGGGGCCTTGCACGCACAAGGAGAGCTGTCTGGGCTTGGGAGCCCGCTTGTAGGTGCTGGTGAAGTTGCGGACGAAGGCTTCTGTGAAATCTAGCCAGCTGTTGACGCTGTATGGCTTGAGACTGTTGAGCCAGGTCCGTGCCGTGCCTTGGAGCATGAGGGGCACGTACTTCACGGCAACGCGCCAGTTGCCGTTCACGATGCGTACTGCGGTGGAGTAGTCGATCAACCAATCTTCCGGCTTCACGGAGCCGTTGTACTTGGGCGTGTTTCTTGGGAGCGAGAACCCTTTGGGGAAGGGCTCGTCGCGGATGTGGGGGCCGAAACAAGGCGGGCCGACATCATATTCTTCTTCTAGCACCAGGGATCGCGCTAGGCGGTCGATCCGATGGCGGGCGTCGTTCTCGCCGACTCCTTTGCGGCGACCTAGTCGGCCACTGAGAGTTGGATGCGTGACAGGCGGCAGGGTGGGATACCTTTCCCCACAAGGTGGAGGCGGAGGCGGGTTGCCCCGCCGCTCCACGGCTCGAGGGCGGCCTTCTGCGTCTCGCTCGATGGAGATCCGGGTTTGGCTTCGGCTGGCAGCCGGCTCTTTCTCGTGTCGCGCGCGGGTTTTACCCGCAGTCGGCGTCCGGGACGTCGCGCCGTGCTCTCGGCATGGTGGAGGGCTTTCCGCGCGGGCGTCGGCTTCGTGCCGCTGTGCGGCTGCATCGATCAGCTGCTGGATGCGTATGGTCATGTAGGGGAGCTCTTCGGCCCCCAGTCCATCCAGCTCGTCTACGGCCGCTTGGGCGGCGCGCAGGTTCTCGAGTGGGGTGGCATAGACTGGGCGGTCGACTCCAAGCATGTCGGCGATGACAGCGCCGCGCTGTCTGACAACGCCGGCTCGGCTTGGCCCGCCAGGAGGTGGCGTGCCTAAGGCGGCGCGGTCGACTTCGCGCTGGTGGGCCTCGGTGAGGCGTCTCATGGAAGCTAGCTTCCTGCCCTCCGCGAGGAGGGCGAGGCGGCGAGCCTCCAGTGCTTCGGCGTCGGCATCGGCCGGGAGGGGGACGGACAAGTCGTGGATCACCGCTTGCGGGGCGTCGTGGGCGTTCTCGCCAGAAGCGCCGCCGTGGCTGATGACCATCACCTCGGCGGTGGCACTGTCACAGCCATCGGCTTGGGGAAGCGGGTCGTCGTAGATCACGACGTTGGTGGGGAAGGCGTCGAGCGAGGCCGCGTCGGAATCGACAGGCATCGGATCGGTGGAGCCAACGGACTCCTGGTCCACAGCAGGCTCGCTGGAGACATGGAGCTGGCCGAGGAGGTTGACGAGGTGGTCGGTGCCCGCGTCGGAGGCGGGCTCGTCGGAGATGAGGGCCTCGCCAAGTGGATCGGCGAGGTTGCTCGCTACGCAGGCGTTGGTGACGCCTTGCAGCGCGTCGTGGCAAGCGCCATCGGGCGTGCCGGGCTGGCTACGCTCGCTGGGGAGGAAGAGGGTTCCCGTCCAGAACAGGTCTCCGGACGACGGTGCACCTGGTCCCACGGTGGGCGCCAAATGTCGGGTGGTTGGTGCGACATATGCCAACGGGTGGCTTATCTTTGTGGGAGCCAGTAAGACGTTGCCGGTGCCTGGAAGCGGGATAAGGCGAAGACATGCACGCCGGCGAATCTTACCCAGCTTCGGGGCTCTCCGTGGAGATAACACCCCTACTGCTGCTCTGCGGGGTCTCCGCATGATCACTCGATGAACAAGTAGCTACAAGATGCTCCTTGAGCTGTTTGGCGAGAGGAAGAAGAAGGGCAAGGCTAGCTCTACTCTTCTCTCTATGTGTGTTAAAACCTAGATGAGATCCACCCTTTTCATGGGTGCCCCGGGGGGTTTATATAGGCCTACCCCCCGGGGGTACAATGGTAATCCGGCTGGGCGCGAGCCCTAGCTGTTAGTGTCTACGCTTGCCGGCTTCTGCGCCGGCTGCTGGGGCCCGCCGGCTGGTGGGTCCCGCCGGCTGCCGGCCTCTTGGTCGACAGGCAGGCCCTACTGCCAAGGGCCCTGTCGATGGCTGGTTATTGTTGCCTCAATCCTGATGATGAGGGCTTTATCGAGGTAAGCATGGCTACAGTGCTGCCGCCTGGCGGGCGATCGCTGTAGCCTCACGTCGTCTTGTCTCCTTAATGGAGCGCCTCTGTAACGCCCCGGATGCAACTTTCCATATTCGTAACTCCAACTCTTGCCTTTTCCGGAGATGCGATATGATATTTCCTTCGTGGTTGGGTTTTTGTTTTTGTTTTGCATTTTGTTCTTGTCTTGCATCTCATCTCTTTGCTTCATGTGCATTGCATCATGGCATCTTGCACCCCTTTTTAAAACTCAAGTATAAACCGTATGGATCTTCGGTCCATTTAAACCGAGGGTATTCACATGGTGAATTCTCTTTATAACATATCCTCCCAATATTTTAGGGAGCTATATTAATTATTCCATTTATTTGGAATTAACCATAACACACTTGCAAAATAATTCCCATGCCTATTCCTCTTCGAGTTTGACCTTCAAATCTTGTCCACAATTCTTTCTCCATTTATCGAGGTTCCTCCTAATTTCTCAACATTTTTGACCTTTCCTAAAACTTATCCTAGTTCAAACCATTTGAATTAAATTCAAATGGGTTTGAATTTAAATCTTGCTTTCGCGCCAACTTCTATTTTCTTGGATTGAACTCATTTTTACGAGTCTGTGAAAATTATCCCCGTGCCCTACTCGTTCTCTAACCATTCCTTTTCTTCCCTTTTCTTTCTCTTTATTTTACTGTTTTGAAAAGAGAAAGAGAAGGAGTCCAACAGCTAGCAGTCCTCCTGGCCTTTTTCCTCTCCCCACCTTCCAAGGCCTAGGCGCAGCCCCTTCTCTACTGGGCCGGCCTCCCAAGGCACAGCCGGCACCCCACCGACCATAACCCTAGCTAGCCCGACTCCCTCCTCTCGAACCCCTCCTCCTCCTTCGTTCCTCCCTCCAGCGCCGCCAGGAGAGGAGCGCCCGCGCCCGTGTCCTTCTCCCCCTCTCGATCCCGTGCTCCACCCCTCTGCTCGATCCCCACAGCCCTCCTTGCTTGGTCTTGAGCGCCCCAGCGCCGCACCTCGGCGTCGGCGCGCCTCCGCGGTCAGACCTCGCCGGATCCACCTCGGGTGCCCGCTGCCGGTCATCCTCGCCAAGTCCCTCACCGCGCCACCTCCCTGCTTCGCTCCTGCACGAGCAGAGGACGAGGCGCCCGCTCGTCGAGCTCCTCCGCATCTCCCCTGCCTCGAACCTGCTTCGCCTCTGCACCGCGCCGCCCCGTCGACCCGCCGCGTCCTCCGCCATCAAGCCGGCCGCCATCCTACGCGCACGACCACGCCGTCCTCTCCTTCCTCCCGTCGCTTGATCCGCCCACTCCATCCTGATGCTCGCCGGGGAAACCCCTCCTCGCTGCTCCATCATGCTCCGGAGGTCAGGGCCGCCATGGACGAGCCTCCGCGCCCCTGCTTCGAGTCACCGGGCCAGGGATCGCCAGATGCCGTCCCTGCTGCCGGGGAACCTTGTTTTCCGGCTGTTTCCGTCTCCGGCGCCATCATGGAGACCATGGCCATCACCGAGACCCCCGGTTCCGTCAAGACGTGCACACGGAGACCCAAGTCAGGAAACTACCGATGGCCCTCCAAGTTCAACGTTGAACCCCGGAGCGCTCGAATCCGTCAAGTTCGTCTACGACCGTGAACCACTACCGTCGACCCTCGAAGACTCTGTGGACGTCAAGTCCCTCGTCGTGATCCCGAACATCTACGGGAGATTGTGCAACTAAGAACGTGAACGACTACCGCCGCCAAGTTCGCGAGTACCTCTACCGTCGTCGTGTACAACTACTTCCACTACGCCCGCGAGAACGACTACTTCCACTACTTCAACTACCTCCTCCACGAACTCGAACCGCTCGAGAATGCTCCCTTGGAAGGTATAACCACCGAGTCGTCATCCGTGAACGAATGCATGTGTTGAATGAGATGCACCGTTTTCACCATGTCCAATTTGTCACTCGTTGCCATGCCATCGTCTCGTGGGAACCCGCTATCCGGGATCACCCCACCATCTTGCCCAACTCGCATCCGCACGCTTCCTTTTGCAACGGTATCTCAATCGAGTATCGGAAACCGTTATGTTGCCGTGGCACCATTTTCGGATTCGCTGCCGTGGCACCCTTTTTCGTTTCCGCCACGACGACAAATGCTTCATAATGCTCTTGTCAATATTTTCATAAAATTGCTTAAAACTTGCATATGTCATCCGCATCATGATAACAACAATTAAAATGTTTAAAATGCTGTTTGTTTAAACTTGCATAAATGCCATGCTAAAATGCTTTATTTCATAACTAAATATCCGTAACTCGGTTTTTAATAAACTTTATATGTAAATGGGGTAGAAAAATGCCTAGTTTAACATGTTGCACTTTATTTTGCTGTTTAACAACATTAAAATATGCGTTAGGTCAGATCAGTACCAAATCTAATATATGCTCATGAGGTTTTTCCGGAATTGTTGTTTGTTATTTCCGGCCTCATTTAAACTTGTCTAGATAGATAGTTTTGTTGTGCTTCACCCCTTGCCATGTTAATCAACATTTAATATTGTTGGGTACATATACAAGAGAGAACTAAATAATTGTTGTGGTGTTTCATCAATATGCAACTCGTTGCATATTGAGCTCCACTTAGCTTGTAGTGTTGTTTGTTGCATTTTGCCATGCCATGCTTCATTAAACCGGACATGCATCATACTTGATTGTGCATCATGCCTTGTTTGTGCTTGTTAGTTTACTATGTTGTGTGCTTCTTTCCGGTGTTGCTTCTTCGGGTTGATTCCGTTATCATCGCGTTTGTGAGGATCCGTTCGTCTTCGTCCGTTTGTCTTCTTCATGGACTCGTTCTTCTTCCTTGCGGGATCTCAGGCAAGATGACCATACCCTCGAAATCACTTCTATCTTTGCTTGCTAGTTGCTCGCTCTTTTGCTATGCCTATGCTGCGATACCTACCACTTGCTTATCATGCCTCCCATATTGTTAAACCAAGCCTCTAACCCACCTTGTCCTAGCAAACCGTTGATTGGCTATGTTACCGCTTTGCTCAGCCCCTCTTATAGCGTTGTTAGTTGCAGGTGAAGATGAAGTTTGTTCCTTGTTGGAACATGGAGATGTTGTTCTTTGTTGGAACATGTTTACTTGTTGGGATATCACAATATATCTTATTTAATTAATGCATCTATATACTTGGTAAAGGGTGGAAGGCTCGGCCTTATGCCTGGTGTTTTGTTCCACTCTTGCCGCCCTAGTTTCCGTCATATCGGTGTTATGTTCCCGGATTTTGCGTCCCTAACGCGGTCGGGTGATTTATGGGACCCCCTTGACAGTTCGCTTTGAATAAGACTTTTCCAGCAGGCCCAACATTGGTTTTACCATTTGCCTACCACCTACCCCTTTCTCTTGGGTCTGATCAACCCGAGGGTCATCTTTATTCAGCCCCCCCGGACCAATGCTTGTCTAAGTGTTGGCCCGAACCGAGCAACCTGCGGGGCCACCTCGGGGAAACTCGAGGGCTGGTTTTACTCGTAGCTTGACTCATCCGGTGTTGCCCTGAGACCGAGATATGTGCAGCTTCTATCAGGATGTCGGCGCATCGGGCGGCTTTGCTGGACTTGTTTTATTGCTGTCGAAATGTCCTGTAGCCGGGATTCCGAGACTGATCGGGTCTTCCCGGGGAGAAGGAATATCCTTCGTTGATCGCGAGAGCTTATCATGGGCTAAGTTGGGACACCCCTGCAGGGTTTGAACTTTCGAAAGCCGTGCCCGCGGTTATGGGCAGATGGGAATTTGTTAATGTCCGGTTGTAGAAAACCCGAAGTTGATCTTAACTAAAATACACCAACCGCGTGTGTAACCGTGATGGTCTCTTCTCGGCGGGGTCCGGGAAGTGAACACGGTTGTTGGAGTTATGTCTGACGTAAGTAGTTCAGGATCACTTATTGATCATAGTTGTTCGACCGTGCTTTGCTTTCTCTTCTCGCTCTCTTTTGCGTATGTTAGCCACCATATATGCTAGTCGCTTGCTGCAGCTCCACCTCATACCTTTTACCCTACCTTTAAGCTTAAATAGTCTTGATCTCGCGGGTGTGAGATTGCTGAGTCCCCGTGGCTCACCAGATACTTCCAAAACCAGTTTGCAGGTGCCGATGAGACCGTGCAGGTGACGCATCCGAGCTCAAGGAGGAGTTCGATGAAGATCTTGTCCTTTATGTTGTTTCGTTCTAGTCGATCAGTAGTGGAGCCCAGTTGGGGTCGATCTTGGTCCTTTTGTCGCTTTTGGGGTTTCTTCTTTTATTTTGGCTCCGTAGTCGGGCCCTGATTGTAACTGTATGATGCGATGTTTTATTCATGTATTTGTGTGAAGTGGCGATTGTAAGCCAACTATGTACCTCTTTTTCCTTATGTAGTACATGGGTTGTGTGAAGATTACCTCACTTGCGACATTGCTTTCAATGCGGTTATGCCTCTAAGTCGTGCTTCGACACGTAGGAGATATAGCCGCATCGAGGGCGTTTCAAGTTGGTTATCAGAGCCTTCCCCGACCTTAGGAGCCCCCACTGATTGATCGTTTTTAGTGGCCGAGTTGTGTCTAGAAAAATGTTTTGAGTCATTTAGGAATTATATATCGGAGAGTTTAGGAATTCTTTTTACTCCCCAGTCCCTTCGACCTTCTGGTAAGGCTTCCTGACGTAGAGTTTTGACTCTTCTCTTCTCAAATTTCACTAAAAAATTTTTTAGGATCACGCGGGTATATTAGAATCGTTCCGATGGTTTTATGATGACAACATTGTCTTGGTTGCCTCCTGACATTTAGGGGTTGTGGCAGTGTCCCGGGGAGTTGAGCTCCGAGGTGTTGTCGTCATAATATTATCGTTGCGGTTTTGGAATACCTGAGTTTAGTACGCCGACATCGAAAATCTCTTTTGTACAGTTGTTGGTGAGATAACCCTGATAGCCCAGTACTGAGGCGAGTGCAGGAGTATTGCCATGACTCGTATAACGGATGCTTTTCGAAGGTTGAGGTAGATGATTTCCGAAGGTTTCTTGGTTATGTGTTGAAGGATGGATACAGCTGGTTGTAGGATTTGCTAGTTTGGGTGAGATATTATGCTTCCCCTGTATCCCCAACACCTGATTGCATAACCAGAAAGTTTCGGGAGTTTATAAGTGGGAATTCAAGTATCTCTTAGGATATCTTTCCAACAGACACATGATACGATATGGGATCTATCATAGGTTTGTTTCTTCTGCGAGCCAATCCTTTGTTTTTGTTTTGTTTTATTTGTGGTATTCGAGTTGCTTCAATGTCAAGTGTTGATTCCATACTTTTCCTAAACGGTGTTCTCGTATTCCTATGAGGATAATTGATCTTGCGAATAAATTATCAATTCTTCTCATTGGTGTTTGTTTCATCCGTTCCAAGTTGTCTTTGTTTTCCCGCCCTCCCACCCTTATTTCTTCAAGGACGCAGATTTCTTGATCAAGTATCCATCTTATTGATGTGAAGCCTCTCCATTCTTCTCCTTCATGTTCCTATCCGGTGATTTCCATGAAGATGCTAACGGAGCCTCAAGTTTATAATTATTTGTTCTTTTATCTTCCCCGATGTGTTCAATGCAATCTTTCGATGGTGATCACATCTTTTCCCCGTTTCAATATCTTCTCATGCCGGTGCACCTCTTAATCATTCACTTCTCGCTATTCAATTGTTCCGGAGTGATGAAGATATCTCAAAAGATTCAAGTTTCCATTCTCAATTCACTCAAGTTCTTTTGAGGATGCTATCTCATTCAAGCCATTTAATTCAACCGGTGCAATATCCCTTTCAAGCAATCACTTCAACGGTGTGTCTTTTGAGTGGGCCCTAACCCATAGGTTTTTTTTTCCAGGATCTTACCTGACTCTTCTATTTTCCCGAAGCTATTCCCAAATTCTTTTCAAAGTTTGACGTAAGAATGAATTATCATCAGTCATATTCCTTCTCCAAGATCGCTTCAAATTCTTTCATCATTGGTTCAACCTTTCCAATTCTCATTCCGGAGTGTCTCAACAATTCATGGTGGTGTTTCTCGTCGTCATTCTCAACATTTGAAGACCGAAGAAGAGTTTCTCTTAAATCTTGCTCCATTCTCTTCAAGATTCATGGTTCTAGCCTGATGCCATCCTCTCATAATTGTTTTCGATTGTGAGAATTCTTTTTACCCATCCGGAGCATTTCACGAGTTGTTCCCATTTCTTTCCTCCGTAGCCCAAAATGTCATAATTCTTCATTCTCAGCTTTGAGCTCTCGTTCTCCAAATCTTACCGGTGCATCATTCAAGTATTCTCTAATCAGCTCGTGATCTATTCGTTCATTTGTATCTAAATCCTAGCAAGCATCTTCGTTCATTTGCTAATTCTTCCCGGTGTTTTCTTATCTCTTCTTCGTTCATTTTCAATTCTTACGGTGGTTCGTTCAAGAGTTTTCTTCCTTCGTTATCATATAGATTCATTCGTTCTTTCCAATCCTACCGGTGGTTCGTTGAAGACCTTCCCAAGTTTGTGCCATATCTATCTTAATCCTTTCTATGGCAATAAGTAGTATGCCAAATCCATCGCTTGTCATCAATTTAATTGGTGAAGGATGAGCATAATGTAATTCTTATTCTTGTTTCATCGAGTAAATTCAATTCCCTATTCCGAAGGTTCTTCAAATTCTTGATTTCATTTGTTCATCTTTCTTTCCGGAGTTCCTAATTTTTCTCGTTTATATCATTTCAAAGCTTCATCTAATCATTGCAAGGCTTCAGTTTGTGTTTTCAACTTCTCTTTCTTTTATCATCCTTTTATTACCGGAGTTCTTCATGGAGGCTCTACATGATGGTTCATCAAGGATTTAATTCCTTCTCGAAGTGTTCATCGAGATTCTTTTCAGAGGAGCTCAAGTATTCTTCATCTTGCATTTTGAAGTGCAATCCTTTCAACGGTATCATTCGAGGTGGTATTATGTCATTCTTGATTATTGGAGTTCACGTCTCATGACTCACATGTTGTCAAGAATGAGGTATTTTAAATCCATCAATCTCTTCATTGGAGTTATCTTGGGTTATATTTCACCTAAAGCTTTCCCTAAGGATTGTTGCTATTTATGGTGCTTATAAATGATCCAAGTTCTTCATTTATCCTCACGGTGAAATAAGTCTCTCGTCTCCTTGGTGATATCAATCCAATCGCTGGTTTTCATTAGTGGCAGGTTATCACCTCATAATTTTGGGATGTCTCCCATAAGTCCACATCAAGCTTAAGCTTTCGTTGTTGATAATCCAACAACTCCGTTCAACCTTTTTCTTCGTAAGCTTTCTCTTTCAATTTTATTTGCGAGAGTTATCATTTTCTTCTCCATTCCTTTATTCCAATGATCTAACTTCTATTTCTTCTTCCGAAGGCTTTATGATGTTGCTCTCTTCGACCCATCATCTTGTTTTGTCAAGATCATGTTCTTTTTCTTGCATTATCCATTTTAACCGGAGTGTCGTGTCCTTCATTCAAGTTCTATCATCTTATCAAGTCTTGCATCCCTTCTCAACCGGAGTGTTGTCTGAAATCTTTCTTACCCCTTGTGCCATTCTTTCAATAGTTCCGGAGGCAGTGTGTTGTTGATTTTATCAAGTATCCTCTCATCTTGTCAAGTTCATGTTCAATTCCTTCCATTTTCAGTCGGAGTGCTGTCCAAATTATATCATCCTTATTCCTTCTCTATCTAGTTTTAACCGGAGTGGTTCAAATATCTATCTTATCACTAAACCTCTTGATTCTTGTCGCATCCCATGTTCCTCTTATCTAACGGAGTGTTTTCAAGTTCGTTCAACTCCGTTGTGTTCTTTCTTTCAACTTTTCAACCTCTCAAGGTTCATGGTTTCACTCGTTTGTCGAAGAAGCAACTTTGTTTTACCTCTTCCTCTTCCGTTTCTCTCCGGTGCCATCCTAGATCTCGGGACGAGATCCTCTCGTAGTGGTGGAGTGTTGTAACGCCCCGGATGCAACTTTCCATATTCGTAACTCCAACTCTTGCCTTTTCCGGAGATGCGATATGATATTTCCTTCGTGGTTGGGTTTTTGTTTTTGTTTTGCATTTTGTTCTTGTCTTGCATCTCATCTCTTTGCTTCATGTGCATTGCATCATGGCATCTTGCACCCCTTTTTAAAACTCAAGTATAAACCGTATGGATCTTCGGTCCATTTAAACCGAGGGTATTCACATGGTGAATTCTCTTTATAACATATCCTCCCAATATTTTAGGGAGCTATATTAATTATTCCATTTATTTGGAATTAACCATAACACACTTGCAAAATAATTCCCATGCCTATTCCTCTTCGAGTTTGACCTTCAAATCTTGTCCACAATTCTTTCTCCATTTATCGAGGTTCCTCCTAATTTCTCAACATTTTTGACCTTTCCTAAAACTTATCCTAGTTCAAACCATTTGAATTAAATTCAAATGGGTTTGAATTTAAATCTTGCTTTCGCGCCAACTTCTATTTTCTTGGATTGAACTCATTTTTACGAGTCTGTGAAAATTATCCCCGTGCCCTACTCGTTCTCTAACCATTCCTTTTCTTCCCTTTTCTTTCTCTTTATTTTACTGTTTTGAAAAGAGAAAGAGAAGGAGTCCAACAGCTAGCAGTCCTCCTGGCCTTTTTCCTCTCCCCACCTTCCAAGGCCTAGGCGCAACCCCTTCTCTACTGGGCCGGCCTCCCAAGGCACAGCCGGCACCCCACCGACCATAACCCTAGCTAGCCCGACTCCCTCCTCTCGAACCCCTCCTCCTCCTTCGTTCCTCCCTCCAGCGCCGCCAGGAGAGGAGCGCCCGCGCCCGTGTCCTTCTCCCCCTCTCGATCCCGTGCTCCACCCCTCTGCTCGATCCCCACAGCCCTCCTTGCTTGGTCTTGAGCGCCCCAGCGCCGCACCTCGGCGTCGGCGCGCCTCCGCGGTCAGACCTCGCCGGATCCACCTCGGGTGCCCGCTGCCGGTCATCCTCGCCAAGTCCCTCACCGCGCCACCTTCCTGCTTCGCTCCTGCACGAGCAGAGGACGAGGCGCCCGCTCGCCGAGCTCCTCCGCATCTCCCCTGCCTCGAACTTGCTTCGCCTCTGCACCGCGCCGCCCCGTCGACCCGCCGCGTCCTCCGCCATCAAGCC
Source organism: Aegilops umbellulata (assembly GCA_032464435.1). Lineage (NCBI taxonomy): Eukaryota > Viridiplantae > Streptophyta > Magnoliopsida > Poales > Poaceae > Aegilops > Aegilops umbellulata. The sequence continues at coordinate 46,645,870 of CP136060.1, read as the reverse complement.
GGCCGCCGTCCTACGCGCACGACCACGCCGTCCTCTCCTTCCTCCCGTCGCTTGATCCGCCCACTCCATCCTGATGCTCGCCGGGGAAACCCCTCCTCGCTGCTCCATCATGCTCCGGAGGTCAGGGCCGCCATGGACGAGCCTCCGCGCCCCTGCTTCGAGTCACCGGGCCAGGGATCGCCAGATGCCGTCCCTGCTGCCGGGGAACCTTGTTTTCCGGCTGTTTCTGTCTCCGGCGCCATCATGGAGACCATGGCCATCACCGAGACCCCCGGTTCCGTCAAGACGTGCATACGGAGACCCAAGTCAGGAAACTACCGATGGCCCTCCAAGTTCAACGTTGAACCCCGGAGCGCTCGAATCCGTCAAGTTCGTCTACGACCGTGAACCACTACCGTCGACCCTCGAAGACTCCGTGGACGTCAAGTCCCTCGTCGTGATCCCGAACATCTACGGGAGATTGTGCAACTAAGAACGTGAACGACTACCGCCGCCAAGTTCGCGAGTACCTCTACCGTCGTCGTGTACAACTACTTCCACTACGCCCGCGAGAACGACTACTTCCACTACTTCAACTACCTCCTCCACGAACTCGAACCGCTCGAGAATGCTCCCTTGGAAGGTATAACCACCGAGTCGTCATCCGTGAACGAATGCATGTGTTGAATGAGATGCACCGTTTTCACCATGTCCAATTTGTCACTCGTTGCCATGCCATCGTCTCGTGGGAACCCGCTATCCGGGATCACCCCACCATCTTGCCCAACTCGCATCCGCACGCTTCCTTTTGCAACGGTATCTCAATCGAGTATCGGAAACCGTTATGTTGCCGTGGCACCATTTTCGGATTCGCTGCCGTGGCACCCTTTTTCGTTTCCGCCACGACGACAAATGCTTCATAATGCTCTTGTCAATATTATCATAAAATTGCTTAAAACTTGCATATGTCATCCGCATCATGATAACAACAATTAAAATGTTTAAAATGCTGTTTGTTTAAACTTGCATAAATGCCATGCTAAAATGCTTTATTTCATAACTAAATATCCGTAACTCGGTTTTTAATAAACTTTATATGTAAATGGGGTAGAAAAATGCCTAGTTTAACATGTTGCACTTTATTTTGCTGTTTAACAACATTAAAATATGCGTTAGGTCAGATCAGTACCAAATCTAATATATGCTCATGAGGTTTTTCCGGAATTGTTGTTTGTTATTTCCGGCCTCATTTAAACTTGTCTAGATAGATAGTTTTGTTGTGCTTCACCCCTTGCCATGTTAATCAACATTTAATATTGTTGGGTACATATACAAGAGAGAACTAAATAATTGTTGTGGTGTTTCATCAATATGCAACTCGTTGCATATTGAGCTCCACTTAGCTTGTAGTGTTGTTTGTTGCATTTTGCCATGCCATGCTTCATTAAACCGGACATGCATCATACTTGATTGTGCATCATGCCTTGTTTGTGCTTGTTAGTTTACTATGTTGTGTGCTTCTTTCCGGTGTTGCTTCTTCGGGTTGATTCCGTTATCATCGCGTTTGTGAGGATCCGTTCGTCTTCGTCCGTTTGTCTTCTTCATGGACTCGTTCTTCTTCCTTGCGGGATCTCAGGCAAGATGACCATACCCTCGAAATCACTTCTATCTTTGCTTGCTAGTTGCTCGCTCTTTTGCTATGCCTATGCTGCGATACCTACCACTTGCTTATCATGCCTCCCATATTGTTAAACCAAGCCTCTAACCCACCTTGTCCTAGCAAACCGTTGATTGGCTATGTTACCGCTTTGCTCAGCCCCTCTTATAGCGTTGTTAGTTGCAGGTGAAGATGAAGTTTGTTCCTTGTTGGAACATGGAGATGTTGTTCTTTGTTGGAACATGTTTACTTGTTGGGATATCACAATATATCTTATTTAATTAATGCATCTATATACTTGGTAAAGGGTGGAAGGCTCGGCCTTATGCCTGGTGTTTTGTTCCACTCTTGCCGCCCTAGTTTCCGTCATATCGGTGTTATGTTCCCGGATTTTGCGTCCCTAACGCGGTCGGGTGATTTATGGGACCCCCTTGACAGTTCGCTTTGAATAAGACTTTTCCAGCAGGCCCAACATTGGTTTTACCATTTGCCTACCACCTACCCCTTTCTCTTGGGTCTGATCAACCCGAGGGTCATCTTTATTCAGCCCCCCCGGACCAATGCTTGTCTAAGTGTTGGCCCGAACCGAGCAACCTGCGGGGCCACCTCGGGGAAACTCGAGGGCTGGTTTTACTCGTAGCTTGACTCATCCGGTGTTGCCCTGAGACCGAGATATGTGCAGCTTCTATCAGGATGTCGGCGCATCGGGCGGCTTTGCTGGACTTGTTTTATTGCTGTCGAAATGTCCTGTAGCCGGGATTCCGAGACTGATCGGGTCTTCCCGGGGAGAAGGAATATCCTTCGTTGATCGCGAGAGCTTATCATGGGCTAAGTTGGGACACCCCTGCAGGGTTTGAACTTTCGAAAGCCGTGCCCGCGGTTATGGGCAGATGGGAATTTGTTAATGTCCGGTTGTAGAAAACCCGAAGTTGATCTTAACTAAAATACACCAACCGCGTGTGTAACCGTGATGGTCTCTTCTCGGCGGGGTCCGGGAAGTGAACACGGTTGTTGGAGTTATGTCTGACGTAAGTAGTTCAGGATCACTTATTGATCATAGTTGTTCGACCGTGCTTTGCTTTCTCTTCTCGCTCTCTTTTGCGTATGTTAGCCACCATATATGCTAGTCGCTTGCTGCAGCTCCACCTCATACCTTTTACCCTACCTTTAAGCTTAAATAGTCTTGATCTCGCGGGTGTGAGATTGCTGAGTCCCCGTGGCTCACCAGATACTTCCAAAACCAGTTTGCAGGTGCCGATGAGACCGTGCAGGTGACGCATCCGAGCTCAAGGAGGAGTTCGATGAAGATCTTGTCCTTTATGTTGTTTCGTTCTAGTCGATCAGTAGTGGAGCCCAGTTGGGGTCGATCTTGGTCCTTTTGTCGCTTTTGGGGTTTCTTCTTTTATTTTGGCTCCGTAGTCGGGCCCTGATTGTAACTGTATGATGCGATGTTTTATTCATGTATTTGTGTGAAGTGGCGATTGTAAGCCAACTATGTACCTCTTTTTCCTTATGTAGTACATGGGTTGTGTGAAGATTACCTCACTTGCGACATTGCTTTCAATGCGGTTATGCCTCTAAGTCGTGCTTCGACACGTAGGAGATATAGCCGCATCGAGGGCGTTTCAAGTTGGTTATCAGAGCCTTCCCCGACCTTAGGAGCCCCCACTGATTGATCGTTTTTAGTGGCCGAGTTGTGTCTAGAAAAATGTTTTGAGTCATTTAGGAATTATATATCGGAGAGTTTAGGAATTCTTTTTACTCCCCAGTCCCTTCGACCTTCTGGTAAGGCTTCCTGACGTAGAGTTTTGACTCTTCTCTTCTCAAATTTCACTAAAAAAATTTTTAGGATCACGCGGGTTATTGTTAGGATCACGCGGTGGCCCCCTTCGGGCAGAGGGACACCCCAGATCTTATTTAATTAATGTCGACAGGCAGGCCCTACTGCCAAGGGCCCTGTCGGTGGCTGGTTATTGTTGCCTCAATCCTGATGATGAGGGCTTTATCGAGGTAAGCATGGCTACAGTGCTGCCGCCTGGCGGGCGATCGCTGTAGCCTCACGTCGTCTTGTCTCCTTAATGGAGCGCCTCCTTCAAGGGAGGGGGCAAGCCGGCTTGGGGAAGTCGGCCATGTCTTGGGCCGACTGGAGGAGGCCCGACCGCCTTCGGGTGTCTCTCTGCCCGAAGGGGCCCACCGCCCGTGGGCCGCGCTGACAGCCTGCCGTGGATGGCGCCATAGTCAACATGGCAACGGTGCCGCGCCGGACGGGTCAGGGCTACCCCGTACGGCGCACTGTGCCAGGCGTGCTCCGGGTTTCGGGGGTGGCAGGCTTTACTATAGCCACGCCCCGTCCCATCGCCGTTATGTGGATGCGGGCATCGAGGGTACGATCTTGACCGCGTCGTGGGAGCCGGCCTCTTGGAGGCGGCCCTCTCGTGGCCGGCTTCTTGGAGCCGGCCCTCCCGCGGCTTTCTTCATGAGGGTTAAGGCCGGGCCGCCTTTCGACAGTCGTCCTGAGAGGCAGCCGGCAGGGGGAAGGCGGCCCCACGTCTTGGATTCTTGGGGGCCGGATCGGCTCGTAATTTTTTCTGAAGTGCCAGGGGGAGCCGGCTAGGCTACCCGTGGTCATTTACCCCGACAATCGGCCAAGTCAACCAAAGTCCACACTTAGTTCTCATATATGGATCCCATCTTAGGTTTCATGGCCGCAAGCCATTTTGTGGAATCTGGGCTCATCACCGCTTCCTCATAGTTTGTAGGTTCGTCATGGTCAGGTAACATGACCTCCAGAACAGGATTACCATACCACTCTGGTGCAGATCTAACTCTGGTTTACCTACGAGGTTGGTAGTAACTTGATCTGAAGTTACATGATCATCATCATTAGCTTCCTCACTAATTGGTGTAGGAGTCACAAGTACAGATTTCTGTGATAAACTACTTTCCAATAAGGGAGCAGGTAGAGTTACCTCATCAAGTTTTATTTTCCTCCCACTCACTTCTTTCAAGAGAAACTCCTTCTCTAGAAAGGATCCATTCTTAGCAATGAATGTCTTGCCTTCGGATCTGTGATAGAAGGTGTACCCAACTGTCTCCTTTGGGTATCCTATGAAGATACATTTCTCCGGTTTGTGTTTGAGCTTATCAGGATGAAATTTTTTCACATAAGTATCGCAACCCCAAACTTTAAGAAACGACAACTTTGGTTTCTTGCCAAACCACAGTTCATACGGTGTCGTCTCAACGGATTTAGATGGTGCCCTATTTAACGTGAATGCAGCTGTCTCTGATGCATAACCCCAAAACGATAGTGGTAAATCGGTAAGAGACATCATAGATTGCACCATATCTAATAAAGTACAGTTATAATGTTCGGACACACCATTATGCTATGGTGTTCTAGGTGGCGTGAGTTGCGAAACTATTCCGCATTGTTTCAAATGAAGACCAAACTCGTAACTCAAATATTCTTCTCCACGATCAGATCGTAGAAACTTTATTTTCTTGTTACGATGATTTTCCACTTCACTCTGAAATTATATGAACTTCTCAAATGTTTCAGACTTCTGTTTCATTAAGTAGATATACCCATATCTGCTCAAATCATCTGTGAAGGTCAGAAGATAACGATACCCGCCGCGAGCCTCAATATTCATCGGACCACATACATCAGTTTGTATGATTTCCAACAAATCTGTTGCTCGCTCCATTGTTCCGAAGAACGGCGTTTTAGTCATTTTGCCCAAGAGGCATGGTTTGCAAGCATCAAGTGATTCATAATCAAGTGATTCCAAAAGCCCATCAGCATGGTGTTTCTTCATGCGCTTTACACCAATATGACCTAAACGGCAGTGCCACAAATAAGTTGCACTATCATTATTAACTTTGCATATTTTGGCTTCAACATTATGAATATTTGTATCACTACGATCGAGATTCAATAAACTATTCACCTTGGGTGTACGACCATTGAAGGTTTTATTCATGTAAACAGAACAACAATTATTCTCTGACTTTAAATGAATAACTGTATTGCTATAAACATGATCAAATCATATTCATGCTTAACGCAAACACCAAATAACATTTATTTAGGTCCAACACTAATCCCGAAAGTATAGGGAGTGTGCGATGATGATCATATCAATCTTGGAACCACTTCCAACACACATCGTCAGTTCACCCTTAACTAGTCTTTGTTCATTCTGCAACTCCCATTTCGAGTTACTTTTCTTAGCAACTGAACCAGTATCAAATACTGAGGGGTTGCTATAAACACTAGTAGAGTACACTTCAATAACATGTATATCAAATATAGCTTGTTCACTTTTCCATCCTTCTTATCCGCCAAATACTTGGGACAGTTCCGCTTCCAGTGACCAGTCCCTTTGCAGTAGAAGCACTTAGTCTCAGGCTTAGGTCCAGACTTGGGCTTCTTCACTTGAGCAGCAACTTGCTTGCCGTTCTTCTTGAAGTTCCCCTTCTTCCCTTTGCCCTTTTTGTTAAAACTAGTGGTCTTGTCAACCATCAACACTTGATGTTTTTCTTGATTTCTACCTTTGCTGATTTTAGCATCACGAAGAGCTTGGGATTTGTTTTCGTCATCCCTTGCATATTATAGTTCATCACGAAGTTCTAGTAACTTGGTGATAGTGACTAGAGAACTTTGTCAATTACTATCTTATCTGGAAGATTAACTCCCACTTGATTCAAGAAATTGTAGTACCCAGACAATCTGAGTACATGCTCACTGGTTGAGCTATTCTCCTCCATCTTCTAGGCAAAGTACTGTTAGAGGTCTCATACCTCTCGAGTAGGGCATGAGTCTGAAATACCAATTTCAGCTCTTGGAACATCTGTTGGGGAACATAGTAATTTCAAAAAAAATCCTACGCACACGCAAGATCATGGTGATGCATAGCAACGAGAGGGGAGAGTGTTGTCTACGTACCCTCGTAGACCGAAGCGGAAGCGTTGATGCAACGTAGAGGAAGTAGTCGTACGTCTTCCCGATCCGACCGATCCAAGCGCCGTTACTCCGGCACCTCCGAGTTCTTAGCACACGTCCAGCTCGATGACGCTCCCCGGGCTCCGATCCAGCAAAGCTTCGGGGATGAGTTTCGTCAGCACGACGGCGTGATGACGATGATGATGTTCTACCGACGCAGGGCTTTGCCTAAGCACCGCAACGATATGACCGAGGTGGAATATGGTGGAGGGGGGCACCGCACACGGCTAAGGAACGATCACGAAGATCAACTTGTGTGTCCTAGGGTGCCCCCTGCCCCCGTATATAAAGGAGGGGAGGGGAGGGCGCGGCTGGCCCCAAGGGGTGCGCCAGGAGGAGTCCTACTCCCACCGGGAGTAGGACTCCTCTCCCTTGCCTTGTAGGAGAAGGAAGGAGAGAGGGGGAAAGGAAAAAGGGGGGCGCCACCCCCCCCCCTTCCTTGTCCTATTCGGACTAGGGAGGGAGGGGGCGCGCAGCCTGCCCTGGCCGCCCCTCCTCTTTTCCCTTAAGGCCCATATGGGCCCATTAACCCCCGGGGGGGTTCCGGTAACCCCCCGGTACTCCAGTAAAATGCCGATTTCACTCGGAACCATTCCGATGTCCAAATATAGGCTTCCAATATATCGATCTTTATGTCTCGACCATTTCGAGACTCCTCATCATGTCCGTGATCACATCCGGGACTCCGAACTAACTTCGGTACATCAAAATGCATAAACTCATAATAACTGTCATCGTAACTTTAAGCGTGCGGACTCTACGGTTCGAGAACAATGTAGACATGACCGAGACACGTCTCCAGTCAATAACCAATAGCGGGACCTGGATGCCCATATTGGCTCCTACATATTCTATGAAGATCTTTATCGGTCAGACCGCATAACAATATACGTTGTTCCCTTTGTCATCGGTATGTTACTTGCCCGAGATTCGATCGTCGGTATCCAATACCTAGTTCAATCTTGTTGCCGGCAAGTCTCTTTACTCGTTCCGTAATACATCATCTCGCAACTAACTCATTAGTTGCAATGCTTGCAAGGCTTAAGTGATGTGCATTACCGAGAGGGCCCAGAGATACCTCTCCGACATTTGGAGTGACAAATCCTAATCTCGAAATACGCCAACCCAACAAGTACCTTTGGAGACACCTGTAGAGCACCGTTATAATCACCCAGTTACGTTGTGACGTTTGGTAGCACACAAAGTGTTCCTCCGGTAAACGGGAGTTGCATAATCTCATAGTCATAGGAACATGTATAAGTCATGAAGAAAGTAATAGCAACATACTAAACGATCGGGTGCTAAGCTAATGGAATGGGTCATGTCAATCAGATCATTCAACTAATGATGTGACCTCGTTAATCAAATAACAACTCTTTGTTCATGGTTAGGAAACATAACCATCTTTGATTAACGAGCTAGTCAAGTAGAGGCATACTAGTGACACTCTGTTTGTCTATGTATTCACACATGTATTATGTTTCCGGTTAATACAATTCTAGCATGAATAATAAACATTTATCATGAAATAAGGAAATAAATAATAACTTTATTATTGCCTCTAGGGCATATTTCCTTCAGTCTCCCACTTGCACTAGAGTCAATAATCTAGTTCACATCGCCATGTGATTTACCAGCAATAGTTCACATCACCATGTGATTAACACCCATAGTTCACATCGATATGTGATCAACACCCAAAGGGTTTACTAGAGTCAGTAATCTAGTTCACATCGCTATGTGATTAACACCCAAAGAGAAATAAGGTGTGATCATGTTTTGCTTGTGAGAGAAGCTTAGTCAACGGGTCTGCCAAAATTCAGATCCGTATGTATTTTGCAACTTTCTATGTCTATAATGCTCTGCACGGAGCTACTTTAGCTAATTGCTCCCACCTTTAATATGTATCTAGATTGAGACTTAGAGTCATCTAGATTAGTGTCAAAACTTGTATCGACGTAACCTTTTACGACGAACCTTTTTGTCACGTCCATAATCGAGAAACATATCCTTATTTCACTAAGGATAATTTTGACCGTTGTCCAGTGATCTACATCTAGATCACTATTGTACTCCCTTGCTAAACACAGTGTAGGATATACAATAGATCTGGTACACAGCATGGCATACTTTATAGAACCTATGGCCAAGGCATAGGGAATGACTTTCATTCTCTTTCTATCTTCTGTCGTGGTCGGGTTTTGAGTCTTACTCAATTTCACACCTTGTAACACAGGCAAGAACTTCTTTCTTTGACTGTTCCATATTGAACTACTTCAAAATCTTGTCAAGGTATGTATTCATTGAAAATTTATCAAGCGTCTTGATCTATCTCTATAGATCTTGATGCTTAATATGTAAGCAGCTTCACTGAGGTCCTTCTTCGAAAAACTCCTTTCAAATACTCCTTTATGCTTTGCAGAATAATTCTACATTATTTCCGATCAACAATATGTCATTTACATATACTTATCAGAAATGCTGTAGTGCTCCCACTCACTTTCTTGTAAATACAGGCTTCACCGTAAGTCTGTATAATACTATATGCTTTGATCAATTTATCAAAGCGTGTATTCCAACTCCGAGATGCTTGCACTAGTCCATAGATGGATCGCTGGAGCTTGCATATTTTGTTAACACCTTTAGGATCGACAAAACCTTCTAATTGCATCGTATACAACTCTTCTTTAATAAATCCATTAAGGAATGCATTTTTGTTTATCCATTTGCCGGATTTCATAAAATGCGGCAATTGCTGAAATGATTCGGACAGACTTAAGCATAGCTACGAGTGGGAAACCCTCATCGTAGTCAACACCTTGAACTTGTCGAAAACCTTTTGCGACAATTCTAGCTTTGTAGATAGTAACACTACTATCAGTGTCCGTATTCCTCTTGAAGATCCGTTTATTTTCTATGGCTTGCCGATCATCGGGCAAATCCATCAAAGTCCATACTTTGTTCTCATACATGGATCATATCTCAGATTTCATGGCCTCAAACCATTTCGCGGAATCTGGGCTCATCATCGCTTCCTCATAGTTCGCAAGTTCGTCATGGTCTAGTAACATGACTTCCAGAACAGGATTACCGTACTACTATGGTGCGGATCTCACTCTGGTTTACCTACGAGATTCGGTAGTAACTTGATCTGAAGTTACATGATCATCATCATTAGCTTCCTCACTAATTGGTGTAGAAGTCACAAGAACAGATTTCTGTGATGAACTACTTTCCAATAAGGGAGATGGTACAATTACCTTATCAAGTCTTTCTACTTTCCTCCCACTCACTTCTTTCGAGAGAAACTCCTTCTCTGGAAAGTATCCATTCTCAGCAACGAATGTGTTGCCTTTGGATCTGTGATAGAAGGTGTACCCAACTGTCTCCTTTGGGTATCCTATGAAGACATATTTCTTCGATTTGGGTTTGAGCTTATTAGGATGAAACTTTTCACATAAGCATCACAACCCCAAACTTTAAGAAACGACAACTTTGGTTTCTTGCTAAACCACAGTTCAGATTGTGTCGTCTCAATGGACTTAGATGGTGCCCTTTTTAACGTGAATGCAACTGTCTTTAATGCATAACCCCAAAACTATAGTGGTAAATCGGTAAGAAACATCATAGATTGCACTATATCCAATAGAGTACGGTTATGACGTTCGGACACACCATTATGTTGTGGTGTTCCAGGTGGCATGAGTTTGTGAAACTATTCCACATTGTTTTAATTGAAGACCAAACTCGTAACTCAAATATTCTCCTCCACGATCATATCGTAGAAACTTTTATTTTTCTTGTTACGATGATTCTCCACTTCACTCTGAAATGCTTTGAACTTTTCAAATGTTTCAGACTTATGTTTCATCAAGTAGATATACCCATATCTGCTCAAATCATCTGTGAAGGTCAGAAAATAATGATACCCGCCGTGAGCCTTAACACTCATCGGATTGCATACATCAGTATGTATCATTTCCAACAAGTCAGTTTCTCGCTCCATTGTTCCGTAGAACGGAGTTTTAGTCATCTTGCCCATAAGGCATGGTATGTAAGCATCAAGTGATTCCAAAATCCCATCAGCATGGAGTTTCTTCATGCGCTTTACACCAATATGACCTAAACGGCAGTGCCACAAATAAGTTGCAGTATCATTATTAACTTTGCATCTTTTGGCTTCAATATTATGAATATGTGTATCACTACGATCGAGATCCAATGAACCATTTTCATTGGGTGTGTAACCATATAAGGTTTTATTCATGTAAACAGAACAACAATTTATTCTCTTACTTAAATGAATAACCGTATTGCAATAAACATGATCAAATCATATTCATGCTCAACACCAAATAACACTTATTTAGGTTCCATACTAATCCCGTAAGTATAGGGAGTGTGCGATGATGATCCTATCAATCTTGGAACCATTTCCAACACACATCATCACTTCACCCTTGACTAGTCTCTGTTCATTCTGCAACTCCTGATTCAAGTTACTAATCTTATCAACTGAACCAGTATCAAATACCAAGGGGTTGCTATGAACACTAGTAAAATACACATCAATAATCTGTATATCAAATATACCTTTGTTCACTTTGCCATCCTTCTTATCCGCCAAATACTTGGGGCAGTTCCGCTTCCAGTGACCAGTCCCTTTGCAGTAAACGCACTCAGTCTCAGGCTTAGGTCCAGACTTGGGCTTCTTCACTTGAGCAGCAACTTGCTTGCCATTCTTCTTGAAGTTCCCCTTCTTCCCTTTGCCCTTTTCTTGAAACTAGTGGTCTTGTTAACCATCAACACTTGATGTTTTTCTTGATTTCTACCTTCGTCGATTTCAGCATCACGAAGAGCTTGGGAATTGTTTCTGTTATCCCTTGTATATTATAGTTCATCACGAAGTTCTACTAACTTGGTGATGGTGACTAGAGAATTCTGTTAATCACTATTTTATCTGGAAGATTAACTCCCACTTGATTCAAGCGATTGTAGTACCCAGACAATCTGAGCACATGCTCACTAGTTGAGCGATTCTCCTCCATCTTTTAGCTATAGAACTTGTTGGAGACTTCATATCTCTCAACTCGGGTATTTGCTTGAAATATTAACTTCAACTCCTGGAACATCTCATATGGTCCATGACGTTCAAAACGTCTTTGAAGTCCCGATTCTAAGCCGTTAAGCATGGTGCACTAAACTATCATGTAGTCATCATATTGAGCTAGCCAAACATTCATAACGTCTGCATCTGCTCCTGCAATAGGTATGTCACCTAGCGGTGCATCAAGGACATAATTCTTCTGTGCAGCAATGAGGATAAACCTCAGATCACGGATCCAATCCGCATCATTGCTACTAACATTTTTCAACATAGTTTTTCTCTAGGAACATATCAAAATAAACATAGGGAAGCAACAACGCGAGCTATTGATCTACAACATAGATATGCTAATACTACCAGGACTAAGTTCATGATAAATTTAAGTTCAATTAATCATATTACTTAAGAACTCCCACTTAGATAGACATCCCTCTAATCCTCTAAGTGATCACGTGATCCATATCAACTAAACCATGTTCGATCATCACGTGAGATGGAGTAGTTTCAACGGTGAACATCAATATGTTGATCATATCTACTATATGATTCACGCTCGACCTTTCGGTCTTCGTGTTCCGAGGCCATATCTGTATATGCTTGGCTCGTCAAGTATAACCTGAGTATTCTGCGTGTGCAACTGTTTTGCACCCGTTGTATTTGAACGTAGAGCCTATCACACCCGATCATCACGTGGTGTCTCAGCACAAAGAACTTTCGCAACGGTGCATACTCAGTGAGAACACTTCTTGATAATTAGTGAGAGATCATCTTAAAATGCTACCGTCAAACTAAGCAAAATAAGATGTATAAAAGATAAACATCACATGCAATCAATATATGTGACATGATATGGCCATGATCATCTTGCGCCTTTGATCTCCATCTCCAAAGTACCGTCATGATCTCTATCGTCACCGGCACGACACCATGATCTCCATCATCTTGATCTATATCAATGTGTCGTCACGTGGTCGTCTCGCCAACTATTGCTCTTGCAACTATTGCTATCGCATAACAATAAAGTAAAGCAATTATTTGGCACTTGCATCTTATGCAATAATGAGACAACCGTAAGGCTTCTGCCGGTTGCCGATAACTTCAACAAAACATGATCATCTCATACAACAACTTATATCTCATCACATCTTGACCATATCACATCACAACATGCCCTGCAAAAACAAGTTAGACGTCCTCTACTTTGTTTATTGCAAGTTTTACGTGGCTGCTACGGGCTTAAGCAAGAACCAATCTCACCTACGCATCAAAACCACAACGATAGTTTGTCAAATAGACTCCGTTTTAACCTTCGCAAGGACCGGGCGTAGCCATACTCGGTTCAACTAAAGTTGGAGAAACTGACACCCGCCAGCCACCTGTGTGCAAAGCACGGCGGTAGAACCAGTCTCGCGTAAGCGTACGCGTAATGTCGGTCCGGGCCGCTTCATCCAACAATACCGCCGAACCAAAGTATGACATGCTGGTAGGCAGTATGACTTATATCATCCACAACTCACTTGTGTTCTACTCGTGCATATAACATCAAACCATAAAACCTAGGCTCGGATGCCACTGTTGGGAACGTAGTAATTTCAAAAAAAATCCTACGCACACGCAAGATCATGGTGATGCATAGCAACGAGAGGGGAGAGTGTTGTCTACGTACCCTCGTAGATCGAAGCGGAAGCATTGACGCAACATAGCGGAAGTAGTCGTACGTCTTCCCGATCCGACCGACCCAAGCACCGTTACTCCGGCACCTCCGAGTTCTTAGCACACGTCCAGCTCGATGACGCTCCCCGGGCTCCGATCCAGCAAAGCTTCGGGGATGAGTTTCGTCAGCACGACGGCGTGATGACGATGATGATGTTCTACCGACGCAGGGCTTCGCCTAAGCACCACAACGATATGACCGAGGTGGAATATGGTGGAGGGGGCACCGCACACGGCTAAGGAACGATCACGAAGATTAACTTGTGTGTCCTAGGGTGCCCCCCTGCCCCCGTATATAAAGGAGGGGAGGGGAGGGCGCGGCTGGCCCCAAGGGGTGCGCCAGGAGGAGTCCTACTCCCACCGGGAGTAGGACTCCTCTCCCTTGCCTTGTAGGAGAAGGAAGGAGAGAGGGGGAAAGGAAAAAGGGGGGCGCCGCCCCCCCCCCTTCCTTGTCCTATTCGGACTAGGGGGGAGGGGGCGCGCGGCCTGCCCTGGCCGCCCCTCCTCTTTTCCCTTAAGGCCCATATGGGCCCATTAACCCCCGGGGGGGTTCCGGTAACCCCCCGGTACTCCAGTAAAATGCCGATTTCACTCGGAACCATTCTAATGTCCAAATATAGGCTTCCAATATATCAATCTTTATGTCTCGACCATTTCGAGACTCCTCGTCATGTCCGTGATCACATCCGGGACTCCGAACTAACTTCGGTACATCAAAATGCATAAACTCATAATAACTGTCATCGTAATTGTAAGCGTGCGGACCCTACGGTTCGAGAACAATGTAGACATGACCGAGACACGTCTCCAGTCAATAACCAATAGCGGGACCTGGATGCCCATATTGGCTCCTACATATTCTACGAAGATCTTTATCGGTCAGACCGCATAACAATATACGTTGTTCCCTTTGTCATCGGTATGTTACTTGCCCGAGATTCGATCGTCGGTATCCAATACCCAGTTCAATCTCGTTGCCAGCAAGTCTCTTTACTCGTTCCGTAATACATCATCTCGCAACTAACTCATTAGTTGCAATGCTTGCAAGGATTAAGTGATGTGCATTACCGAGAGGGCCCAGAGATACCTCTCCGACATTCGAAGTGACAAATCCTAATCTCGAAATACGCCAACCCAACAAGTACCTTTGGAGACACCTGTAGAGCACATTTATAATCACCCAGTTACGTTGTGATGTTTGGTAGCACACAAAGTGTTCCTCCGGTAAACGGGAGTTGCATAATCTCATAGTCATAGGAACATGTATAAGTCATGAAGAAAGCAATAGCAACATACTAAACGATCGGGTGCTAAGCTAATGGAATGGGTCATGTCAATCAGATCATTCAACTAATGATGTGACCTCGTTAATCAAATAACAACTCTTTGTTCATGGTTAGGAAACATAACCATCTTTGATTAACGAGCTGGTCAAGTAGAGGCATACTAGTGACACTCTGTTTGTCTATGTATTCACACATGTATTATGCTTCCGGTTAATACAATTCTAGCATGAATAATAAACATTTATCATGAAATAAGGAAATGAATAATAACTTTATTATTGCCTCTAGGGCATATTTCCTTCAACATCTTATATGGTCCGTGGTGTTCAAAACGTTTTTGATGTCCCGGTTCTAAGCCGTAAAGCATGGTGCACTAAACTATTAAGTAGTCATGATACCGAGCTTTGTCAAACGATCATAACGTCTGTATCTGCTCTTGCAATAGGTCCGTCACCTAGCGGTGCATCAAGGACATAATACTTCTGTGCAGCAATGAGGATAATCCTCAGATCACGGATCCAATCCGCATCATTGCTACTAACATCTTTCAACTCACTTTTGTCTAGGAACATATCAAAGTAAAACAGGGGAGCTAAACGTGAGCTATTGATCTACAACATAGATATGCTAATACTACCAGGACTAAGTTCATGATAAATTAAAATTTAGTTAATTAAATTATTAAAGAACTCCCACTTAGATAGACATCCCTCTAATCATCTAAGTGATCACGTGATCCATATCAACTAAACCATATCCGATCATCACGTGAGATGGAGTAGTTTTCAATGGTGAACATCACTATGTTGATCATATCTACTATATGATTCACGCTCGACCTTTCGGTCTCCAGTGTTCCGAGGCCATATCTGCATATGCTAGGCTCGTCAAGTTTAACCCGAGTATTCTGCATGTGCAAAACTGGCTTGCACCCGTTGTATGTGAACGTAGAGCTTATCACACCCGATCATCACGTGGTGTCTCGGCACGACGAACTTTCGCAACGGTGCATACTCAGGGAGAACACTTGTACCTTGAAATTTAGTGAGAGATCATCTTATAATGCTACCGACGATCTAAGCAAAATAAGATTCATAAAAGATAAACATCACATGCAATCAATATAAGTGATATGATATGGCCATCATCATCTTGTGCTTGTGATCTCCATCTCCGAAGCACCGTCATGATCACCATCGTCACCGGCGCGACACCTTGATATCCATCATAGCATCATTGTCGTCTCGCCAACTATTGCTTCTACGACTACCGCTACCGCTTAGTGATAAAGTAAAGCAATTATAGGGCAATTGCATTGCATACAATAAAGCGACAACCACATGGCTCCTGCCAGTTGCCGATAACTCGGTTACAAAACATGATCATCTCATACAATAAAATATAGCATCATGTCTTGACCATATCACATCACAACATGCCCTGCAAAAACAAGTTAGACGTCCTCTACTTTGTTGTTGCAAGTTTTACGTGGCTGCTACGGGCTGAGCAAGAACCGTTCTTACCTACGCATCAAAACCACAACGATAGTTTGTCAAGTTAGTGTTGTTTTAACCTTCTCAAGGACCGGGCGTAGCCACACTCGATTCAACTAAAGTTGGAGAAACTGACACCCGCTAGTCACCTGTGTGCAAAGCACGGCGGTAAAACTAGTCTCGCGTAAGCAGTATGAGTTATATCACCCACAACTCACTTGTGTCTGAGCCGCTTCATCCAACAATACCGCCGAACCAAAGTGTGACATGTTGGTAAGAAATATGAGTTGTATCACCCACAACTCACTTGTGTTCTACTCGTGCATATAACATCTACGCATAAAACCAGGCTCGGATGCCACTGTTGGGAACGTAGTAACTTCAAAAAAATTCCTACGCACACACAGGATCATAGTGATGCATAGCAACGAGAGGGGAGAGTGTGTACACGTACCCTCGTAGACCGAAAGCGGAAGTGTTATGATAACGCGGTTGATGTAGTCGTACGTCTTCCTGATCTGACCGATCCAATTACCGAAGGCACGGCACCTCCGAGTTCAGCACACGTTCAGCTCGATGACGTCCCACGAACTCCGATCCAGCAGAGCTTCGAGGGAGAGTTCCGTCAGCACGAAGGCGTGGGTACGGTGATGATGATGCTACCGACGCAGGGCTTCGCCTAAGCACCGCTACGATATGACCGAGGTGGATTATGGTGGAGGGGGCACCGCACACGGCTGAGAGAGATAAATGATCAACTTGTGTGTCTATGGGGTGCCCCCTGGCCATGTATATAAAGGAGTGGAGGAGGGGAGGGGCCGACCCTCTCTATGGTCGTGCCCTAGGGGAGTCCTACTCTCATCGGGAGTAGGATTCCCCTTTTCCTAGTAGAACTAGGAGCCCTTCCAAGTAGTAGGAGTAGGAGAGAAGGAAAGGGAAAAGAGAAGAGAAGGAAGGAGGGGGCGCCGCCCCTCCCACTAGTCCAATTCGGACTAAGCATTGGGGGGCGTGCAGCCTCCTCTCTCTCTTTCCCTAAAGCCCAATAAGGCCCATATACTCCCCGGCGAATTCCCGTAACTCTCCGGTACTCCGAAAAATACACAAATCACTTGGAACCTTTCCGATGTCCGAATATAGTCGTCCATTATATCGATCTTTACGTCTCGACCATTTCGAGACTCCTCGTCATGTCCCCGATCTGATCCGGGACTCTGAACTACCTTCGGTACATCAAAACACATAAGCTCATATTACCGATCGTCACCGAACGTTAAGCGTGCGGACCCTACGGGTTCGAGAACTATGTAGACATGATCGAGACATGTCTCCGGTCAATAACCAATAGCGGAACCTGGATGCTCATATTGGCTTCTACATATTATAAGAAGGTCTTTATCGGTCAAACCGCATAACAACATACGTTGTTCCCTTTGTCATCGGTATGTTACTTGCCCGAGATTCGAACATCGATATCTTCTTACCTAGTTCAATGTCGTTACCGGCAAGTCTCTTTACTCGCTTCGTAATACACCATCTCATAACTAACTCATTAGTTACAATGCTTGCAAGGCTTATATTGATGTGTATTACCGAGTGGGCCCAGAGATACCTCTCTGACAATCGGAGTGACAAATCCTAATCTCGAAATACGCCAACTCAACAAGTACCTTCGGAGACACCTGTAGAGCGCCTTTATAATCACCCAGTTACATTGTGACATTTGGTAGTACACGAAGTGTTCCTCCGGTAAACGGGAGTTGCATAATCTCATAGTCATAGGAACATGTATAACTCATGAAGAAATCAATAGCAACATACTAAATGATCAAGTGCTAAGCTAACAGAATGGGTCAAGTCAATCACATCATTCTCCTAATGATGTTATCCCGTTTATCAAATGACAACTCATGTCTATGGTTAGGAAACTTGACCATCTTTGATCAACAAGCTTGTCAAGTAGAGGCATACTAGTGACACTCTGTTTGCCTATGTATTCACACATGTATTATGTTTCCGGTTAATACAATTCTAGCATGAATAATAAACAATTATCATGAAATAAGGAAATAAATAATAACTTTATTATTGCCTCTAGGGCATATTTCCTTCAGGTACTCCCGGATCTCCAAGTTTTTTAGGTACTCCATCCTTAAAAGAATAATTAGCAAGCATTGTGGAGATTTCAGCTTCCGTTATTTTCTCTTATTAGTGATGATGTCTTTCATGTATTTTGCATAAGGGGCCATCTTTAAAATATCAGTCAAGCGAGTACGCAAAAAGATTGGCCTAATCATTTTAGCAAAGCGTTCAAATTCTTCTTCATATTTTTTCTTAGTTGACTTAGGTGGAAAGGGCATGGGTTTTTTAACCCATGGTTCTCTTTCTCTTCCATGTATTCTAGCAATAAAGTCTCTTTTATCATATCTTTTATTTTTGGGTTGTGGGCTATCAAGATCAACAGTTGGTTCTATTTTAACATCATTATCTGGTTCTTTATCTTTGTCTAGTTGAGTGTATTCATGAACATCATCATTATGTTTTGCATTATCACTAGGTGAATGTTCATTACCAGATTGAGTTTCAGCATCAAAAATAGAAACATCTTTATCATTATCAGGAGGTTTTTCTACCTCAGGTTTACTAGAAGCATGCAAAGTCCTATCATTTTTATTTTTCTTCTTCTTAGAAGGACTACGTCTATCTGTGTTAATTCATTGAGAATCTTGTTCAATTCTTTTAGGGTTACCCTCAGGATAAAGTGGTTCCTGAGTCATTTTACCTCCTCTAGTCATTACTCTAACAACATGATCATTGATATTATTGTTCATTTCATCAAGCAATTCTCTTTCAGATTTAGCAACTTGTTCTAACTGAGTATGAACCATAGAGGCATGTTTTCCTACACCTCTAACATCATTAGTGATTCTAAATAACAAGTCACTTAAGCGAGCAATCATATCAGAGTTGTATTTCAATTGTTTCATAACGTTTTCATTGAAGTGATCTTGTTTTATAATGTAGTTATCAAACTCATAAAGGCATTGGCTAGGATGCATATTATAAGGATTATCTTTTTCATCAAATTTCATTAAAGAATTTATCTCTACCACCTTGGGTGGTGGTGTATCAAGTCCATGTATTTCTTTAATAGGAGGTAACTTCTCGACATCTTCAACTTTAATACCTTTTTCCTTCTTACATTTCTTTGCCTCTTGCATATCCTCAGGACTGAGATATAAGATACCCCTCTTCTTTGGAGTGGGTTTAGGTGGTGGTTCAGGAAGAGTCCAATCAGCATAATTTTTCAATATGTTATTCAATAATTCCTCAACTTGTTCAACAATTTGTTCCCTGAAAACACAACCAGCACAACTATCTAGGAAGTCCCTAGAAGTATCGGTTAGTCCATTATAGAAGATATCAAGTATTTCATTTTTCTGAAGAGGATGATCAGGCAAAGCATTCAACAATTGGAGAAGCCTCCCCCAAGCTTGTGGGAGACTCTCTTCTTCAATGTGCACAAAGTTAAATATTTCCTATAAAGCAGCTTGTTTCTTATGAGCGGGAAAATATTTTTTAGAGAAGTAATAAATCATATCCTGTGGACTACGCACACAACCAGGAGCAAGAGTATTATACCATATCTTAGCATCACCTTTTAATGAGAACAAAAATAACTTGAGAATATGATAGTAATGAAGTTTCTCATCATGAGCAAATAGGGTAGTTATATCATTTAATTTGGTAAGGTGTGCCACAACAGTTTCAGTTTCATAGCCATGGAAAGGATCAGATTCGACCAAAGTAATTAACTCTGGGTTGACAGAGAATTCATAATCCTTATCATCAACAAAGATAAGTGAAGTAGCAAACTTAGGATCACATTTCATTCTAGCATTCAAAGATTTTTCTTTCAGTTTGCATAATAATTTCTTAAGATCATCTCTATCATGGCAAGCAAGAAAATCTCTAGTTGTCTCCTCATCCATAACATAGCCTTCAGGTATTTTAGGCAATTCATATCTAGGAGAACTAGGTTTAATAGGTGTTTCAAGATTTTCAGTTTCAAGTACTTCATCAGTTTCAGTAATTTCATCAGTTTCAGCATTCTCAAAAACTTTAGCTCTAGGAAGTTGTTCGTCAAGAAATTCACCTAGTGTCACATCATCATCAAGCAAGGTACTAGTATCAGCATAAGCATTATCCATAGCATAAGTAGCATCATCAATAACTTGCGACATATCAGAATTAATAGCATGTGGCGGTGTTGCAAGTTTACTCAAAATAGAAGGTGAATCAAGTGCAGAGCTAGATGGCAGTTCCTTACCTCCCCTCGTCCAAGAGGGAAATAGTTTAGTCTTAGTATCCTTTAGACTATTCATAGTGATAAATAGATAATAATCTCAAGTGACTCAACAAATATAGCTATGTTTCCTGGCAACGACGCCAGAAAAGGTCTTGATAACCCACAAGTATAGGGGATTGCAACCGTTTTCGGGGGTAGAGTATTCAACCCAAATTTATAGATTCAACACAAGGGGAGCCAAAGAATATTTGCAAGTATTAGCAGTTGAGTTGTCAATTCAACCACACCCAAAGATTAATTATCTGCAGCAAAGTGATCACTAGCAAAGTAGTATGATAGTTTCGATAGCAATGGTAACAGTAATAGTAATGGTAACAATGATAGTAGTGATTTTTTAACAAGTGTAACAGTAGCAGCAGCGGTACTAACTTAGCAGGAACAATATAAGAGAAATTCATAGGCATTGGATTGGTGAATTCGTTGGATGATATTCATCATATAACAGTCATAACCTAGGACGATACGAAACTAGCTCCAATTCATAAATACTCCCGTGGAGTATAATGTAGGCATGTATTCCGTAAATAGTCATACGTGCTTATGGGAAGAACTTGTATGACATATTTTGTCCTACCCTCCCGTGGCAGCGGGGTCCATAAGGAAACTAAGGGATATTAAGGCCTCCTTTTAATAGAGAACCGGAACAAAGCATTAGCACATAGTGAATACATGAACTCCTCAAACTACGGTCATCACCGGAAAGTATCCCGACTATTGTCACTATGGGGTTTACGGATCATAACACATAATAGGTGAATATAACTTGCACGATCGGATCTAGAACATAGATATAATGGTGAAAACATAAACGGTCCAGATATGAAATCATGGCACCCGGGCCCAAAGTGACAAGCATTAAACATGGCAAAGTCATATCAACATCAATCTCAGAACATAGTGGATACTAGGGATCAAGCCCTAACAAAACTAACTCGATTACGTGATGAATCTCATCCAACTCCTCACCGATTAGTGAGCCTACGAAGGAATTACTCACTTCCGGTGGGGAGCATCATGTAATTGGCGATGAAGAAGGGTTGGTGATGACGAAGATCAAACATCCCCCTCTCCGGAGCCCAAAACGGACTCCAAATCTAGCCTCCCAATGAAGAACAGGAGGTGGCGGTGGCTCCGTATCGCGAAATGAGATAATTCTTCCTCCCTGATTTTTTCTGAAAAAAATAGGTATTTATGGAGTCGGAATCACGGTCAGCGGGGCCACCAACCCACTTGGGTGCGCCTGGAGGGGGCCGCGCCCTGGTGGGTTGTGCTCACCCAGGGCCCCCCCTCCGGTGGTTCTTGGATCTAGTATATTTCTTTTATACTAAAATAATTCTCCAAAAAGTTTCGTTCCATTCCGAGAACTTTTATTTCTGCGCAAAAACAACACCATGGTAGTTCTGCCGAAAACAACGTCAGTCCAGGTTAGTATCATTCAAATCATGCAAATTAGAGTCCAAAACACGAGAAAAAGCATTAGGAAAAGTACATACGACATAGACATATCATTACTTTGAATCATATAAAAGTCCGAATGTCCATGCTACAAAAGAAAAGAATATGTGAGGAACATGTTAGGCAGCATTCCACATCAAAATTTCTGTTTTTATCATTTACCTACTCGAGGACGAGTAGGAATTAAGCTTTGGGATGCTGATACGTCTTCAACATATCTATAATTTTTGCTTGTTCCATGCTGTTATATTATCATTCTTGGATGTTTTACAATCATTTTATAACAACTTTTATATCATTTTTGGAAACTAACCTATTGACATAGTGCCCAGTGCTACTTGTTGTTTTTTGCTTGTTTTTTTATTTGCAGAATATCAGTACAAAATGGAGTCCAAACGCAGAAAAACTTTTTAAAGAATTGTTTTTGGACCAAAAGACACCTGTTGGGCCAAAGAAGTACCAGAGGGGGCTCCGAGGGGAGCACAACCCACCTGGGCGCGCCTGGGGGCCCAGGCGTGCCCTGGTGGGTTGTGCCCACCTCGGCCGCCTCCCGCACCGCCTCTTTGCTCTATAAATACCCTGAAAATCCAAAAACCCTAGGGGAGTCAACGAAACACAATTCCAGCCACCGCAACTTCCAGAACCACGAGATCCAATCTACACACCATCACGGAGGGGTTCATCATCCTCATTGGTGCCTCCCCGATGATGCGTGAGTAGTTCATTCTAGACCTACAGGTCCGTAGACAGTAGCTAGATGGCTTCCTCTCTTTCTTTTGATTCTCAATAGAGTGGTCTCTTGGAGATCTATTTGATGTAACTCTTTTTGCGGTGTGTTTGTTGGGATCCGAGAGTTTATGATCAGATCTATTTTATCCATGAAATTTATTTGAGTCTTCTTTTAATCTCTTATATGCATGATTAATTATAGCCTCATATTTCTTCTTCGAATCTTTGGTTTAGTTAGGCCAACTAGATCGATTTTTCTTGCCATGGGAAGAGGTGCTTTGTGATGGGTTCGGTCTTTCGATGTTCTTTCCCAGTGACAGAAGGGGCAGCAAGACACATATTGATCATTGCTATTAAATATAACAAGATGGGGTCTATTCCTACATGAATAGATCTTGTCTACATCATGTCATCGTTCTTATTGCATTACTCCATTTCTCCATGAACTTAATACACTAGATGCATACTAGATAGTGGTCGATGTGTGGAGTAATACACGTATTGATCGTTGCTATTAAGGATAACAAGATGGGGTCTATTTCTATGTGAATAGATCTTGTCTACACCATGTCACCGTTCTTATTGCATTACTCCATTTCTCCATGAACTTAATACACTAGATGCATACTAGATAGCGGTCGATGTGTGGAGTAATAGTAGTAGATGTAGGCAGGAGTTGGTCTACTAATCTTGGACGTGATGCCTATATATTGATCATTGTCTGGATATCGTCATGATTATTTGAAGTTCTATCAATTTCCCAACAGTAATTTGTTTACCCACCGTGTGCTATTTTCTTGAGAGAAGCCACTAGTGAAATCTACTGCCCCCGGATCTTTTCTTCATCATATTTGCTTTCTGATCTATTATTTGCCACCTTTATTTTCAGATCTGTTATTCCAAAAACCCAAAAATACCTTGTTGCACTATTTATTTGCATCTTTTATTTCGCGTTTTATCGATATCTATTTATCTAATCTATCACATTTTTTATCCCGTCAACTTGACAATTTCTAGCGCCGTTACCCGAAAAGGGATTGACAACCCCTTTATAAGCGTCGGGTTGCAAGTATTTGTTCTCTGTGTGCAGGTATCGTTTACATAGTGTTGCTTGCTTCTCCTATTGGATTGGCACCTTAGTTTCATAACTGAGGGAATTACCTACCGTAGTTGTGTTGCATCATCCCTTCCTCTTTGGGGAAATACCGACGTAGTTCAAGCGACATCACACAACTAGATGCTTTGTCTTGGTTTTCTATTAAAATGAAGCCTTAATATCACTTAGTTTCCTTATGGACCCCGCTGCCACGGGAGGGTAGGACAAAATACGCCGTGCAAGTTCTTATTATAAGCACATGTGACAATATACGGAATACATGCCTACATTACATTGATAAATTGGAGCCATTGTGTATCGCTCTAGGTTGTGACTGTTATATGATGAATGGCATCCAACACAATTATCCATCGTTGATCCAATGTCTACGCTTTTCTCATATTGGTCTTTGCTAAGTTACAATTGCTGCTATTGTTAGTGTTCATGTTCCTGTTACTATTGCTACTGTTTCCGCTACTATCAAACTACTGTACTACTAAACACTTTGTTGTAGAAATATAATTTCCCAAGTGTGGTTGAATCGACAACTCAACTGCTAAGGCTCGCAAATATTCTTTGGGTCCCCTTGTGTCAAATCAATAAATTTGGGACAAATACTACGCTCGAATACTTTCGTGATACCCTATACTTGTGGGTTATCAAGATCTTTTTCTGGCGCCGTTGCCGAGGAGCATAGCTCTATTTATTGAGTTCACTTGGGATATTACACTATGAAGAATCTGAAAGACGCTAAGACTAAGATCGTACCCTTTAAGGCGAGGGGATGTAAGGAATTACCATCTAGCTCCGCACTTGATTAACCTTCTATTTAAGTAGGCTTGCGACACCACCACCTGCTATTCATTCTGATATGTCGCAAGTAATTGATGATACTACTTCTTCTATAAATGAAACTTGTGATGGTGCTTGTACTCTGCTTGATGATACTATGCAAGTAGGTGAGTTTCTTGATGAATAACTTGCTGAAGCTAAAGAAATTGAAAATGCTGAAATTGATGAAAACTATGATTCACCTATTATGCCTAGCTCTCCTACTAGAGTTGAACCACCTAAGATACCTGATGGTTATGTTATGGATGGGGAGATAACTAGATAATTTGTTGCTAGTAATGATAGACATGATGTTAAGAAACTACTGAGTAAACTGAAAGAAAAATCTATGATAGAGAGAATGAAATATGATCCTAAGTTTGCTTATTCTCCTATCTTTGTCACTGATAAGGATTATCAATTCTTTGTCGATCAGAGTTAATTACTTTGGTTGAATCTGATCCTTTCGATGGTTATGAAACTGAAATTGTTGTGGCGCACCTTACCAAATTAAATGATATAGACACCCTAATCACTCATGAGGACAAAATTCGCTACTATTATATTCTTAAGTTGTTTTCTTTCTCATTAGAGGGTGATGCTAAGAAATGGTTTAATACTATTGCTCCTTGTTGTGTGCTTAGTCCACAGTATATGACATATTACTTCTCTGAAAAATATTTTCTGCTCATAAGGAACATGTTGCCTTACAGGAAATATTTAACTTTGTGCAAATTGAAGAAGAGAATCTCCCTCAAGCTTGGGGAGGCTTCTCTAGTTACTTAATGCTTTGCCTGATCGTTCTCTTAAAAAATGAAATACTTGATATCTTTTATACATGGTGAATACATGAACTCCTCAAATTACATTCATCCCCGGAGAGTATCCCAACTATTGTCACTTTGGGGTCTATGGATCAGAACAACAAACATGTGCATATAACTAGCAGATAGGATCAAGAACTCAAATATATTCATGAAAACACAGAAGGTTTAGATCTGAAATCATGGCACTCAGACCCTAGTGACAAGCATTAAGCATAGCAAAGTCATAGCAAGATCAGTCTCAGAACATAGTGGATACTAATGATCAAGCCCTAATAAATTGACTCAATTACATGACAAATCTCATCAAACTCCATCACCATCCAGCAAGCCTACAAAGGAATTACTCACTCCCGGTGGTGAGCATCATGGAATTGTTTATGGAGAAGGGTTGATGATGATGACAACGACGAATCCCACCCTCCGCAGAAGTCCAGATCAACCCTCCCGATGAAGAACAGGAGGTGACGACGGCTTTCGTATCGTAAAACACGATGATGCCTTCTCTCTGATTTTTTTCTCTCCCTAGATGATACTTATGGAGTTGGACTTAGGGCAAACGGAGGCATGTGGGACCCACAAGCTCACAGGCTCGCCCTGGGGGGGCCGAGCTTGTGGCTCCTGGGTGGCCCCCTCCAGTAGTTCTCTTCGCCAATATTTTTTATATATTCTAAAAATATTCTCCATAAATTTTCAGCTCAATCCGATAACTTTTAGTTCTACATAAAAACAACACCATGATAATTCTACTGAAAACAACGTCAGTCCGGGTTAGTTTCAGTCAAATCATGTAGATTAGAGTCCAAAAATAAGAGCAAAATTGTTTGAAAAAGTAGATACGTTTGGGACTTATCAATTTCCTATGCTTGAATTATTTTTGTTTATGAAAGTTGCTGCTAAGTTACGCAATATAATAATGGCATTCCCTCTAAACCTCTGACAGTGGGAAGATTGGCGTGATGCATTGATTGTTGAAAGCTAATTGATCTATATGCATCCAGATAGCTAGTGAACTATTAACTATAGAAAATTGCCATGTATACTTTACTTGTTATGTTCGGTTCATAAGAGAATTGTACTTAATGATCATGTTCTAGTCTTGGTAGAATTCAACTACAAAAAAGTATATTTTTCTCATCTAACACGCTCGAATACAAGCATGGTTTAAGCTAGTGGACGTTGATACATACCAAAAGCATTGATAACTTTTATACGTTTCATGCTATTATCTTGTCATTTATGCAAAGTTTTGAAGTATTTAGAAATAACTTATTATTAATGCCTAGTGTCGGTTCCTGATTTCTAGTGTTTTTGTATTTTTGGGAAATAAAATACCTATGCCATCAAGGAAAATCCCCAAAATTAGCTTTTCCCATTGTCGGAGAGAGCTGTTGTGGTGACTACCGAGAGAAACACAATCATGTTTCCTTTTTAACCTTGTGAAATAGGCCTACATCGTAAGTGGTTCGCTGACCTTGCTAGAGATGCTAGAGATGTAAGTTGCAACATCGTCTACTTCAACCTCTCCTTTCGAGTCTTTGCGAGCAAGATCGATAGTTTGGTCTTGCGGTGGCAGTGTGGATGTCTGTCTAGATCAGGGTGACCCCCCATCGATATGCTTGGCATGGTTGTCAATCTCCGTCGTATGCAGCGGTATACTATTGCGGTGATTCAACGAGATTTGTTCTTCTACAGGTCTTTGCAGATAGTTTAGTGGTGGGATTTTTCAATTTTTTTTCATTGTCGGCGAGAGCTATTGTGGTGCAACGACGACAAGTTTAGCTACGGCCTCGGCAAAGACTTCGAGGCATGCAAGTCGTAGTTGTGATATCCCCTTTGTTTAGAGTTGTTTTTGTATCCGTGAGTTCAGGTACCTCACATCTGGTTGTATCCAAGTTATTTTTTGCCAAAGATATCCAAGGGTTTATATTGCTCTAATATAAAATAGATTTTAAGTAAAATAATGATCTTGTATGAAAATTATGTACGTTGCACGCGTGCATTTTGCTAGCCTCCTAAGTGCATTAGAAATTATCTGATATCAAATGCACGAGAAATTATATGATACATCAAATGCATGGCAACCACGCGACGAAGACAATTCATCACACTTAGTTCTACGTCCACATCAGTATATGCCGTCGGGCGTGCCGCAAATACCATTCGAAAGATCTTGGTCCTCCAAACTTGAAACTCCTACCGAAACGAGTCGGCATCCCTGCAGGAAAGGGACGGTTTGGACGTTTCCCGCATGTTGGCAGAGTTTGGTGGCATGTTAGCTTCGGTCGTCAGGGGACTGAAGGCTGCGTCTGCTTCGGCACTTCTGGGAGCTCGGATAAATTACACGGAGCATGCAGGTGAAGTCCTAGTGCGAACGAATCAGTCCCAACTCCTAGAACTTTCAGAAAAAAATAAAATATACTGGCCCTAAGACGTTTGGATGGACCGGCTGGTTTTCAGACGGCGGCGTCCGGCGCTCAGTTGGCCGGCCCTTCCGTGCACTGCTGAGGTTCCATGAGAGCTGATGGCGACACGAGTTTACGGGAGCTGTTGTAGGCACTGAGCGATGTAGTACGCCACGTAGTTCCGTCGGTCGGAGCCTCGGCGGTTCTCTGAAACAGAGAAGGGCTTCAGTATGTAGGATGTTGCCCGACTACAGACTACAGGAGCTGTTGCCTCATCTGACCTGCGACGCGTAGCGAGATTGCACGAGGTCGCTTTCAGTTAGTAGTTGATTATTAACTGGTGGCCTCTTTATGGTCATGCGTTCTCATACGTGGTTCGTCTGATTGTTTCGCGTGTCCTGTATACGGGAACCTTCTTGTGTCTTCTGCATTGCCGTGGAACAAACCTCCAATGGTTCTTCATCGATATGGAAATCCAGTACCAGATGCCTCAAGTGAATAAAGTTAACATGTTTTTTGGTCAAGCAATTTATCTGCATAAGTTGTAAAATGCACACAGAAAAGAGGATTACTTTTTTTTTTGTGGGGAACAAAAATAGGTTTACATCAGGGCAATACAGATAAAGCATAATGACTGACATTACCGTTGTGAACGAAAACTTAGTGTAGATGCAGAATCTGACAAAGAGCCAATAAACATGAGCCATTGAGCAAGAAAGTTCTCAGGCTTAAGTCTGTTTTGAAATATAAGGTTGGCATTGAGCCACCTTCTTATTTTTAAAAAAGAATGCCGTATTGTAATATCCAGTCCTTGGGTTGATGCTTGCCTGTGCTCCCACGAGCCATCGAGTTTAATAGTACTCCCTCCTCCCTAAATTATTTGTTTTATCTGTATGAGGACAGATATAATTAATTCGGCGGCACATTCAAATGCGGATAGATTCATGTCGTCTAAATCCATGTTTCGCAGCTTAGAGCAATTGCGCAATCGGGGTCCACATACATCCGCGGACACGCTTGCGGACAGTGACTAAATGGGCCTTGGTTTTTGCCATGTCCAACCATAAATTCTACATTCAAGACATCAAATACATTCAAATACTTGCACATTAATCATTTTGGAGGACTAGCCCGTGTTAGGCCGGCGGAGTTGATAAACACCAAAATAAATATTTGTACTTAAAATTTGTAGTGTAATTGTAACATCCGTGTTGGGCTGGCGGGGTTGAGGGTTTAGTCCCACCTCACCGCACGAGGAAGATGCGGCCGGCTTAAATAGCCGCGTCGATCAAAAGCGATTAGCTTCGGTCATCAATGCACTCTTTGTAAAGGATATGAACTGTTACTATGAATCTTCTATGTCCATAGTGACAGTTCATATCCCTCACAAAGCAAGCATTGATAGCCCTACTTCTTTTTTCAAGTTAAATCATTTTCAACTTCTTCATCCCCGAAAGGAGTTCATCCATTTAGAGGTCGGATTCGGACGAAGATTCAAATTGATAGTTCATACCCTTCTCAAAGGGTACACTGATGGCCCTACTTTATTTTAAGTACGACGGCGGTGCCCGGTGAGGGTGACCTTGACTGGCAAGGAGGGGGATGGATATGGAAGAATTCGCGCAGGCCCTAGCACCCAGTCCAACGTGGAGGGCGCGTCCGGACGTCCCCGCATTCGTCTCAGATTTGGGCTAGTTATGGGACTGCTGGTCAGTCCGGTCGTTTAGCCGATTATGGGGAGCCTACTTGGGTGCTTTTTTCGTCCGGTCGGTGACCGGGCAGCCCGCCTAAATGTTTCGGCGGATATGGTTGTAGATGCTCTTACAGTGAGTATTTATACCTATTATCAAAAAAAATGTATTCTTCATCCGTCATGCATTTTTGCACAAAACCCCATATGTTTTTTATAATCAACCAGCACTTCAACATCATAAAAAAAGGGTCTGCACTGTCATAAAATTTAAGTACATTCTTTAGCTGCACTATCGCGTGCCAGGCAAATGGTTCACTCGGCTGGGTCTGCGCTCGCCTCGCTGGACCTTCTACCACAACCCCAAAAATTCGAGCCAGTTAAAAAATTGTGGTTGCGAGTGTGGGATTCAAACTCGTGATCTTCCATGTTGTCGTGCGAAGTAGACTCCGATAGCCAGCTAAGATAGATTATGTAACAGGACTTTGCTGATAGTATTAGAAAGGAGAGGATGCACTGGTTTGTGCAGTTAAATAATCCCTCCTCGCTCCATTATAATGAATCTCGTCGACTAAAATATGTTTCGCAAGTTGTCATGAGCATTAGAAGGCCACCGCGGGAACGAACAGAGAGGACGCACTGGTGTGTGCAGTTAAATAATCCGACCTCGTTCCATTATAACGAAATCCCACCGATTAAAATATGTTTCGCAAGTTGTCATTTAGATATATTAAAACTGAGCACCCTCCTAGCCCTCTCAGGCCATTAGCATTTCTAGCCGTTTAATTTCATGTGCTAAACGTCCCTGGCCGTTAGATCTTCTGTCAACATGATTTTTTTTCGCGAGGTGGGCTGGCTGTCCTAAAGGGCAGCTATTCGGTAGCTTTTTTGGCCCACTGTGGTTAACTGGGCTGATATTCGGCTTTCTGGCCTATATCTCCGCCTCGACTCGTGATGTCAATCTCTCTCTCTCGACTCCTCCTCTCCCCACCTCAAAAAGAACTCCTCTCCCCGACCTCTTCTCTTCTGTCCGTCTGCAGGGCTTGCGCCCGCACGCGTTTGACCTCTGGCGGGTGAAGGAGTCGGGGCCGGATCCGGCGGCTTGTCGCCGCGCTTATGGATCCAGACCGCATCCATCGCGACTGGGTGGTGCCTGCGGCCCCATCTCGATTCCCGTCGCTGTCACCGACCCAGGCCTCCGGCCTCGACCTCAATTCCTTCCTGTTCCTCCTCATCAAGCAGGTCGTCGCGCTTCACTAACATTGACCTCGAGCGGCAGAGCCGTCCCCCGACTTCAATCTCCAGAGGCAGCGTCCAGCATATCCAACCATATTGTCCACCGGCAGCGCCACCAGATTCTCCCGCGACCTCAACCTCTTGTGGCATCGTCTATCATATCTAGCCATATCGTCCACCGGCGGTGCCACCAGATTCAGCGTCCACATGTGCGGTGCGAATGCCGTCCTAGATGGCTTCCGCACATCCATGCCTTGCCTACAGGTACAACCAGCCTTTCCCCATTCGCAATATGCCTAGGCTAGAGATGGAGGCCTTTCCCCATGCGAGAATCACCCAAGACATGGCTATGGTTATGATAGATACACTCGATTTAATATGTGAGTTCCATAGTATACATATTTTTTCTACTTGTCCTAGGTATTCCAAATAAATTCAGAGTTCTCTTATTTATTTTATGTATGGTTTAATTGCTTTTTAAAGTGCACATTGTATGTTGGTGATACGTTTTTAATTGAATTCTTTCTCTTTTAGACTTTTACTGGATTGAGCAGAACAAAAAGAATAGACGTTTTTGTTTAGTTTATAACAGAGAAAGGAACTTGGAAGGCGATTCAGTTTTGTCATAGGAATTGATGCTAAGTATCTTGTGCATTTAACTTTGAGGGGAAACCGCACCCATACAAATTCAAGAATCAATTATCTAACCAGGTTTACTAAACATCTATGCATTTCTCTTATTTATTTTGCATATTCATTACTATTTTGTGATTTGGTTGTGATAACCAAGGGGAGGGAGGAGAAGATCGCCTCCAGCATGCTGAGACCTCAAGACAACTCAAGAGCAGATCGCCAATGGAAGCTACACCATCCTTCTCCAGCTGGATCTGGAGGCCGGCGCACCATGGTTCACCAAGGGCACCATCGTGAGGTTCGCCGTCTATTTGCCGACCGTTTTGTGTCTGTTTGCCGGTTGCCCATGGGGACGGCGGTGTCGGCTTATTTTGGTGGTGCTTATTGTTGGCAGGTTCGTGCAGCACACTGGAGGTTCGGGAGCGCGTGATGACCATCATGTCCAAGATACTGCAGCTCGAGGACACCATAGCAGTCCATAGCAATGATATCTTGGATTGAAATCTGTAAGTGGAGGATACATTGTAACATGTCAAATAATGTGTACCTGTTGAGAGAGTAACAATAGCAGAATGTTGGCATGTCTGTGTTTGGGATTGTAGGCAGAAGGCCACGACCGGTTAACTCCGTGAAGGTACAATACTGCCGATTTCACTTCTGAATGTTGCGTTGCACGGTCACAATATCTTAGAAAAAAATCTTCGGCAATGCTTATCTGTAGCTGAAAATCCTCTTCTGGTTATGCAGTACATCCTCTCCTCTTGTAGGCAGAAGGCCACGACCGGTTAACTCCGTGGAAGGTACAATACTGCCGATTTCATTTCTAAATACTGCGTTGCACGGTCACAATATCTTAGAAAAAAAATCTTCGGCAATGCTTATCTGTAGCTGAAAATCCTCTTCTGGTTATGCAGTACATCCTCTCCTCCTCTGATGTTGATGTGAAATCTCCTTCTACAAGGTAACTAGACAATCCATTCCTACAAATTTGCAAGCTTTGTTTCTCTCAAGTCTTCCACTCAACCCCAGACAATATTTCATTGAATCTGTGAATTTTCTCCTGAACTGATAGATGCAGTTGCAGGTCAAAACATTGTGATATGAGGTAATGGAAATATTTATGGAGGAAATTTACTTTTACACATCGTATATGTTATCTTTATCTAAATCATGTGGTCCTTTTTCAGTTATGAGTTGCAGTAGTACTACATGAAGATTATAAATTAGGTATGATTGTTTTTGCTTTCTAATTCATGAGTACCTGCGTACAAACTCAGTATCTA
Organism: Aegilops umbellulata; assembly: GCA_032464435.1. Lineage (NCBI taxonomy): Eukaryota > Viridiplantae > Streptophyta > Magnoliopsida > Poales > Poaceae > Aegilops > Aegilops umbellulata. Next base: position 46,613,079 of record CP136060.1, on the reverse strand, counting down.
TTTTCACCATGTCATGGCACGGCAACCGTGGGGCGAATATTATTGAACCTTATAAGCTGGCCTCAAGAACATAAACACCGGTTCCATTTTATTTTCCCAGACCTCATAAATACTAATTTTGCTTATAACAGTTCCGAGATATGACAAAAAGATTAAGCAGAAAGCAATGCTTGCTACAGATTCCTGTAACTGTCTTTCTTTAGAACGTCTAGTCCTTTGTATATATTTCCTAGAGATAAAAAAAACCTACTCGCTCTAGCTGGGCTTAAATTTAGGACATTTCTTTTTGGTTGTTGAATAAGGCAGTAGTAGAGATAGTTCGAACTTGCAATAGCTCTGTGTCAGATGAAAAACAACAACACAAGAAGCGAGCATGTCAATCATGGGTATTGTTATTGTTCAACTTCTCCAATAGTGTTGGAGAAAACATGGTTGTTGCCGATTGAACGAATGTTATGTTTTCAAAGAGAATTCAAGTTCGTCTTTTATGTATTTATATGTGCTGATGCAATAAAATTTGATTGAATCTTCTTTGAAATTTATTTCAGTACTAATGCATCACTAAGTAATGATATCTAGCTTGAGTAGCTCAACTACGACGCACTGGATACACGCTAGGTATACTGACATCTTACGCATATCTTCGCTTTTATTTCAGTTATCACTTTTGGTGTAGAACTCTTTGTCTTCCATTTTATACATGATGTTACTTTGCTATATCAGTTATGTTGTCCTGACCGGATAGTTATCTTTTCTGTAAGCGGCACAGGTGGTTGCTGATTGGTTGACATTTTAATTTCAACCTTACTTAATTCGTACAAGTGTAGTGACACCATTTTCCATGTTGGTTTGTTTTGGTAAGCATTTTCATGTATAAAATGGAATTGCCGGTCTGCCACTTTATTACATATAGCTTTCAGCCTGATTGATCTTTAACAAAACATCAAACAAAAAGGAAAAGTATGATTATCGCATATCCCTGCTACTGCTCGTATGGTAGTATTTAGTATATATCATTATTTGATATTGCAACTAATTTAATTCTTGTTAGGATGCTTGTCCTATGAATGTGATGCCCTCCATAAGAAGCAGCCAGCTGCATTAGGCAGACATAAATCTTCTTTGTTTCGGAACATGGTGGCCCTTTGGTAGAGGCATGTGAAGATTCCATTTTCGCATGATGTATACAATCTACTCCCTCCGTTCGTAATTTTTTTATAAGAAATATCAATATAAACTACATACGAATGTATATAGACATAGTTTAGAGCGTAGATTCACACATTTTGCTGCATGTGTAGTCCATATTGAAATCTCTAAAAATGACTAATATTTATAAACGAAGGGAGTATTTCTTATTGCCTATTATCTGTACTGATTAGTTGTATTTACTATCTAAATTGTTCTGTATGTTGTTATACCAAGCCAATTTGTATATGTGACCTTGCCTTTACAGAGTATATATATATGAGATTTTCTTGGATTGCCGACTAATGTATGTTTATGTGTAAATTCAGTATATTTCATGTGGTCATTTATTTATCGAAATACCTATCGTTTCATTGTAGAAATAGATAGGCGCAGCAACTAATGTATAGTTATGTTTAGGTAAATTCAATATATTTCATGTGGTCATTTATTTATCAAATACCTATCCTTTCATTGTAGAAATAGACGGGCGCAGCAACGCGTGCCATCAATGATCTAGTGAGCATTAGAAGGCCACCGTGGGAACGAACAGAGAAGAAGAAGAAGAAGAAGAAGAAGAAGAAGAAGAAGAAGAAGAAGAAGAAGAAGAAGAAGAAGGAGGAGGAGGAGGAGGAGGAGGAGGAGGAGGAGGAGGTGCCAATTTCACACCCAAAAGAGAACAAAAACAGGGGGGCTCGCAGGCAGCACCATCTTTTAGATTAAATCAACTAGATAAGAAAAAAGGAAATTCTTGAGGGAGCATTAATACGAGGAGGATCGTGGGCTTGCGGTACCATGCTGAATATGGCGCATAACTAAAGGGAAAGCATGTCCCACGACGTAAAGGAAAAACAAAAAAAAAAGTTACAATGAGTCAAAAGTAACCACATGAATAATTAGAATTTTATTGTGCACCTTTTTAGTAGAAGAAAGTGCAGATTTTCCCCCGTAGTAATGCACGAACATGTTTCCTAGTAATACTTAAATATGGCAGGTGATGCGCCGGTGGTGAACTGGCCCAATGCGGGATGGCACGTCCTGCTAACGACATCTGATTTTCTTTTTATTTTATTTATTAAATTAAATGCATATATTTCAAAAACTAAATATAATTAAGAAATGTAAAAGCATAAATTTTAAAAAGGTTAATATGGTATAAAAAATTATTAGCGTTGTTTTAAAAAAGTTGATAACTTTTCAAAAAAACGTTCCAGCATTTCTAAAACATGTAAGTGGTTTTTTAAATGTGTATACAATATAAAATATTGTAAAAATAATGTAAAAAATGTTTTGTGCCACTAAACAATGTAAGTCACATTTTATGTAAATATTCCTCCGTTTCAAAAAGTGTCTGTGACATTTTAAAGATAAAAAATGCCCATGCAAGTTTTTTTATTTCCATTAAAAATGTACTTTGACATTTTAAAGAAATATGCGTGTGTTTCTAAAACCTTGTCAATAAATTTTCCAAAATATTTCCACCAACAACTAAAATGTCAGCATAGTTTTAATAATGTTTTTGCCATTCAAAAAATGTATAACATGCGTTTGAAAAAAAAGGTATTACCATAAATTTAAAAAAATCAAAACATGTATTTAGAAAAATGTACATCATGTATTTGAAAATGTCAGAAAAGGAAAAACTATACAGGAAGCTCCTATATGGCGCCTCCAGCGCCAGAGAACTTACTTGGCGCACACTGGTGATCCATATTGGGCCTCGGCCCACTACACCTTCTTCGCTCGTTCTCACCACGTTCCTGCAGTTTTTCTTCCGTTGGATATTTTCTGCTTCCTGCTTTCTCTTACAGTACTCAAGAAACGAAAAATAGAAAAGGAATACGAATCAGAAGTTTTTAAAAAAGTTCATCAATTGAAAACAGTTCGTTCGATTTTGAAAGAAAATCAAAAATTGAAAAATGTTCATTGAATTTGAAATAGTTTAACTGATTTTGAAAAGAGTCCATTCGGTTTTGAAAATTTTCATCGATTTTAAAAAAATGGTCTCTTTTGTAAAAAGTTCATTATTTTCTTAAAATGTTCATCAAATTCGAAATAGTTCATTGCTTTTGAAAAAATATATAATTTAAATAAATAACCTAATTGAAATTTTTCGTCGATTTAGAAAAAAAAGGTTCACGAATTTGAAAAAAACCGTGAATTAAAGGAAATGAAAAAGAAGAAACAGAAAAGGATTGAAAAAAGAACAAAACTGAACTAATGACTGAAATAAAAGAAATAAGCGAAGTATCTTTACAAGCGGTCGCGTGTTCGTATCTCGGTACCAGCACCCTTTTTTATGTTTCTGAAAATAGGTAAAAATATAAACGGGCCAGCCCTGCTTGGAGGGCTTCATGCGCCCGTTTGCTAAATGCACAGAAACAAATGCCCGAAGCGCCAAATTGGATATGCCATCGATACATGCAACGTATAGCCTTGGCACGATAAGATGGGTCTTCTGGATCAAACGAAGTGAATAATGATATATTGCGGCCAATCCTATTCTACGCGCAACGCGACGGATGAAATGCAAATTGCACAAGCTCATGCGCTGATGGGTTTCATTTTTCCTTTTCCTATTTCAGTTTTATTTTTAAGCAATAGTACATATTCTTTTAAATAAAAATTATAGCATCCTTTTTTTGTGGAAATAAAAAGGTGAACATTATTAGTTATATTTTTCATAGTTGCATGAACATTTATTTTAAAATATGATTTCATCGATAATTACGTGAATTTTTGGAATGTATATCATCTTTTTAACAACTTCACATTTTAAAATATAAATATTTTCCAAAAAAACCATCTAGGGCCCAAATTTTGGAAGCGACATGAACTTGTGTCTGAGAAAGAGAGCTCCTTACTACAAAAACATTTATTTCAATACAGAAGAGGATGCACTAGTGTGGCAGTATGAAGCCATAGGGGGATGTTCTACTAGTCCTCTTGATGAGGACATCTCTTCTATTGTTACACCCACCGCGACTCCTACATCAGCTATTCCACCTGGTCCTATTACTAGAGCGCGAGCGAGACAAATAAATGGCCAGGTACTATCGCTCCTTTGTGCATATGATTTAGCTAACGAGAATATGATATTACACTCATGTTCTGATTTAATTGTACTCAAAAACCAAGGGATCAAACAATCAGTTGAAGGGAAGCCTTTAAACCAAATGGAACAACACTCTTTGCATGCATGCTCTCAACCGTCCTTGCATGCATGCACACACCGCACCATCCATCCCATCCATCGTGCATGCCATGGTACAGGAAGCAGACGCCACAAGACCCAAGCCAATTGATTTTTGTTGCATGGACCAAGAGACACCACGTTTTGGGCCATGGTGGGCCAACACGATTTGACTACTTCCTACGTGCAGCACTCGGTCGCCGTACAGACCGTGTCCGATCAGCCCCAGGCGGCATTTGCTTTAATAAATAGCTAGGTTAAGTTAGGGTTTAGACTCGGGTTTTATTGTATTGTCTAGCTTTCGCTACAATCCGCATCTACGAGACGTGTAGGACTACTGCCTTGTCAGATCCACAGTGGAACCCTAACTTTTGATCTAGTTCATGTGCTTAATTTTTCATCCGCAATTTTAGTTGCAATTCACCTTTGTTCTTGCCTGTTCTTCGGTTGCTTGCAGGAACTCGAACCTCGTTGTTCAGGTTGATCGTGCCTACGGCAAGGTCAATAACCATCGGAGATTGGTTTAGCGATTGTCGAAGCGTATCGTCGGGTTCGGTATAGCCGGATCGTCAAGGTCAAAATCCACCAAATCGATAGTTATCCCCACTCTCATCGAAAAATCGGGCCGCCATCACATCAAGTGGGATCCGTTTTCAGGTTCATCGGTGAGAGATTTACAGTTTTATTAGATTAGTTATTTTCTGTCCCATAAACCCACGAAAAAGCCAAAAAAATAGATTAGTTCATCCATTACACCTACCTTTTTAGCCTTTAGCAAATTTTGCATCTAGTATTTACATCGTTGAATTTTTGGTTACATTCATCCTAGAATTAGTGCTGGTTTAGATTGGTTAGGGTGTAAAATTGTCTACTAGATCGCACTTTATTTTGTCCACCATATTTTCTGCCGCCTGCTCGTTCCCGATCGAAAAAAGAAGAAGAACCAAGATTTGATCTTCTTCTGTGCGTATCTGCAAGACAATCTTCTTTCTGGACGTATTTATTTTCCTTCTTGCTATTATCCTTGGACGCTCCGCCACAAAGATTGACACATAAACATCCGAGAGTCTTGCAAGTTTTACAGTACCTGAGACCGTGTCTCACGCTTTCGCGAGATCCCAGACATCAGCCACCCGTGTCTGTCCCTCCGCGCCACTCATTACACGCAGACGCGAGACACCAGACATCTAGCAGTGTGTGTCTGCCCCCACGTGCTATACAGATACAGTACACATCCAGCCTCCCATCCATCCTGCATGCAGACACAATCACCCTGAGTAATTGTGTACTAGTACAAGCTATCTGTCGTGGCAACTTGTCCATTAGTTCTGCCTCTTTCTTTTCTGGTCACTTAATTTCTGTCCGTGACTTGTGCTAGCAACCGGTCTGAAAAAAAAAGTTAAAAAAACAGAGAAAAAAGAGAGCAAAAAAAGAAAGATTAAAAAAAGTTAAAAGAAAAAGTTGCAAAAAATCAGGCCGGCTAGCATCTGTTTAGGGCTGATATTTCCTTTTTTGGACATTCTTTTGCGCTACAGTGTTCATCGCCGTGTCATTTATCATCTGCTTTCGAGCTTTATTATACACGGGGTTTATACCTCACTTATATCTAGCTACTTAGAGCTACCATATTTTTATCGGTTTCCACTCCCTTGATATCTAGCCCAGATACTAGCCATGGCATGTGATAAATGACACGGCGATGAATACTGTAGGACGGAACAGTATATGAGCAGTGCACATTTTTACAGACCTTCGATTTGTCTTTTTTGCTGAGAGCTGTACAGAACTCCAAATGTTTTGAAAATTGGAGCGTACCTCACGCATCAAATTGTCTACCACATAATTTTTTTGGAATTTTTTGAAATTTTCTCGTATTTATTTGGATTTTTTTCGTGAGCGCAGGTGCAGATGAGCTCGGGCTCAGATTCGAATTTTTCGGAGTCACATATCTAATGTCATTAATTTAGATATTGGGCGTGACTTCCTTTCTGTTGAGTATGTGTTTTGTATTGCACGTGTATTGGAGTTGTGGCCCACCTTCTAGTCTTGTATAGTTGAGGTAAAGGCCTTCCCTTGTATTATATATACGTGCACCGGCACCCATCAATACAATGATTATTGTATTGCAAATCTCTCCTTCAACATGGTATCCGTTTTTTAGGTTATTTTCCTCGCTTCCACTCCGCCGCCGCCGCCGCCGCGCCTCTCCTCGTGCCGCCGCCGCCGCCGCTCCAAGCCGCCGCCGCCGCCGCTCCAAGCCGCCGCCGCCGCGCATCCCGTCGCGCGCGCCGCCGCCGATCCAAGTCGCCGCCGCCGCGTCTCCTAGTCGCCGCTGCCGCCGCCCTTCTGCCGCCGCCGCCGCGCGACTCTTCCCGCGCCGCCGCCGTCATCCCACCACTGCTCCGTAGCGCCCAGCGCCGCCCGCGCCGCCGCCGCCCGCTCGCCGCCGCCGCGCGCGCTCCTCCCGCGCCGCCGCCGCGACCCAGCGACGCCGTCGCCACCGCGCGACTCCCGCGTCGCCGCCGCCGCTACCCCGCCGCCGCGCGACTCCTCCGCGCCGCCACCGATGGCGTTCACCGGCCTGTCCGCCGCCGCCTCTGCCGTCCCGCCACCAGCGCCCTCCGGTGCGGCCCCGGCGCCATACGGCGCGATCGCCGCCTACGGCGCATCCGGCGTCACCCACATGCAACCGTCCTCGCCAATGGCCGGCGGCCTTGCTCCGCCCGCCCCAACGATGGCCTTTCCAGGCTGGTGTTACCCGTCGACCCGGCACCGGCTACGACACCCTTCTTGTGCCGCCGCCGGCCCAAGGCACTGGCTCGGCCCCGCACTACCCGCAGGCTCTCCCCGCGGGCCATCGGGGGTTCATCGGCGCGCCTTACCAGTCGACTGGCACCGGCTGTGGCACCCTCCTTGTGCCGCCGCCCCTCGGTGGTTATGGCCCGCCCGCTTCGGCGCCGCCCTACGGGGGCCTCTCACCGCCGACGGTACCTGCGCCATGGGACCCCGCCCTCCTCGCCACCCAGCACTCCGCGCCGTCGCCGAGTAGCTCTATCGGCGGAGGCGACTGGTACATGGACTTAGGTGCTACCGCGCACATGACAGCTCATCCCGGTAACCTAACCTCCTCCACTCCCGTTCAGACACCCACTCGTATCACCGTCGGTAACGGCTCCTCCTTACCTATTACTCATATCGGTAGCGCTAGTTTTCCTCCACTTCCACACCCATCAATATGTCTAATGTTCTTGTTTCACCAGACTTAGTCACGAACCTAGTTTCCGTTCGTCGTCTTACTCGTGAGAACCCACTTACTGTTGAATTTGACGGCGTTGGCTTTTCTGTGAAAGACGCCTGTACCCGGATGGTTCTTCCCCGTTGTGACAGTCCCGATGAGCTCTATCCCGTGCACGCCGGCGCCTCCACTTCCACACCTGTCGCCTTTGCCGCCGGCGTCGACCTTTGGCACGCTCGCTTGGGTCACCCCAACCACACCGTGTTACGTCAAATTCTTAGGAGTTTCTCTTTCTCATGTAATAAGCTCGACGAGCACTCTTGTGAGGCATGCCGCTTAGGCAAGCATGTTCGTCTTCCCTTTAGTGCGTCCTCCTCAGTTTCCACTTTTCCGTTTCAATTACTTCATAGTGATGTTTGGACATCTCCCGTTGCGAGTAACACGGGCTATCTCTACTACTTGGTGATTTTAGATGATTATTCTCATTATGTGTGGACTTTTCCTCTTCATCGTAAATCCGATGCCTTAGTCACACTCATAGCCTTTTATTCCTATGTCACCACCTAGTTCGGTCGCCCCATACTTGCACTCCAAACTGATAACGGAAAAGTGTTTGACAACATTGGTCTTCGCACACTTCTCGCCTCTCATGGCACCATCTTCCGTCTGACTTGCCCCTACACTTCACAGCAGAACGGCCGCGCCGAGCGCATTCTCCGCACTCTTAATGACTGCGTTCGCACGTTACTCTTTCACTCAAATGTGCCCGCTCGGTTTTGGCCTGATGCCCTCGCCACCGCCATCCTCTTAGTCAACATTCGTCCGTGTCGTCCTCGGTGGAACTACGCTCCTCACTACCTTCTCTTCGGTACACCACCGTCCTATGATGGTCTCCGCATCTTTGGGTGTCTCTGTTATCCCAGCACCGCGTCCACCACGCCACACAAGCTCGCACCCCGATCCGTCCCATGCATCTTCCTTGGCTACCCTCCCAACACCAAAGGTTACCGGTGCTATGATCCTGTCACTCATCGCGTGTACACCTCGAGGCACGTGTATTTTGTCGAGACGGTGTTCCCTTTTTTTCAGGTCCCCCCGGCTGCGGATTCTTCGGCGCCGGCCCCCGCGCCCCCTAACTGGAGCCCTCCGGCCCGACACCTTCTGCTGCCACCTCCCGGGTTCTCGACTCCCTCTTACGAGGTCGAGTCGGTGGGCACACCGCCCGCCACCCCGGCTGGCGCCGCCACCCCTGCGACGGGCTCGACCTCGACCTCACCCGCCGCCGCTGGATCGGCCGACGCTGCTGCCGCCGCGGCCTCTGCTGCCGCGGCACCCGCCGCCACACCGGGAGCCCCCACCACCGCGGCCCCCGCCGCCACACCGGGAGCCCCCACCACCGCGGCCCCCGCCGCCGCGGCCTCTGCTGCCGCTGCTGCCGCAGCGCCCGCCGCCACACTGGGAGCCCCCACCACCGCGTCCCCCGCCGCCGCACCGGGTGTCGCCGCGCCGGGTACCACCGCCGCCGTGCCCCCTGCCGCCGCGGCACCCATCGGCCCTGCTGCCCCGTCACTTGGCGTGACTACCCGTGCCCGAGTAGGAGTGCTCCGGCCCAGTACGCTCTACTCCGCCGACGAGTATGTTGTTGGAAATATGCCCTAGAGGCAATAATAAAAGCATTATTATTATATTTCCTTATTCATGATAATTGTCTTTATTCGTGCTATAATTGTGTTATCCGGAAATCGTAATACATGTGTGAATAACAGACGACAACGTGTCCCTAGTAAGCCTCTGGTTGACTAGCTCGTTGATCAATAGATAGTCATGGTTTCCTGACTATGGGCATTGGATGTCAATGATAACGAGATCACATCATTAGGAGAATGATGTGATGGACGAGACCCAATCCTAAACATAGCATAAGATCGCATAGTTCGTTTGCTAGAGTTTTCCAATGTCAAGTATTCTTTCCATAGACCATGAGATCGTGTAACTCCCGGACACCGTAGGAGTGCTTTGGGTGTGCCAAACGTCACAACGTAACTGGGTGACTATAAAGGTATACTACGGGTATCTCTAAAAGTATCTGTTGGGTTGACATGGATCGAGACTGGGATTTGTCACTCCGCTTGACGGAGAGGTATCACCGGGCCCTCTCGGTAATGCATCATCATAATGAGCTCAATATGATCAAAGTGTTTGATCACGGGATCATGCATTACGGTACGAGTAAAGTGACTTGCCGGTAACGAGATTGAACGAGGTATTGGGATACCGACGATCGAATCTCGGGCAAGTAAAATACCGATTGACAAAGGGAATCGTATACGGGATTAATTGAATCCTCGAACTCATGGTTCATCCGATGAGATCATCGTGGAGCATGTGGGAGCCAACATGGGTATCCAGATGTAACGCCCCAGATGTAACTTGCCATATTTGTAATCCAACTCTTGCCATTTCCGGCTATGTGTTATGATATTTCCTCTGTGGTTGGGTTCTCCTTGTTTTGCATTTTGGTCATGTCATGCTTTTCTTATCATGTCATCATGTGCATCGCATTCGCATACGCATTCGTCTCATAAAACCGAGCATCTTTCCCGTTGTCCGTTTTGCAATCCGGCGCTCCTATGTCTCCCGGCGTCCCCTTTTACATTTCTTCGTGAGCGGGTATTAAACATTCTTGGATTGGACCGAGGTTTGACATGTGGCCTCGGTATAGCACCGGTAGACCGCCTGTCAAGTTTCGGGTCAATCGGAGTTCGTTTGGTACTCCAACGGTTAACCGGGTAACCGTGAAGGCCTCGTGTGTGTTGCAGCCCAACACCCCTTCAAAACAGCCCAATAACCCATCTAAGACACTCCCATGTCCTCCTCCGTTCGATCACGATCGCGTGGGCGAAAACCGCTCTCCATTTAGAGCTCCCTAGCTCCTTCTAGCTATAAAAACGTCTCCCCCTCCTCAAATCCGGGCAAAAACCACCCCGAAACCCTAATTTCGTCGCTCCGCGCGGGCGGACGTGTCCGCCGCCGCCGGACGCTTCGCCGCCGCCGCCCGCAGCCTACCACGCAGCGCCACGTGGCCTGCTCCGCCGTCCCCGCCGCCCGGCCCGCCGAGCCCGTCCCCGGCCCTCCGGGCCCATCGCCGCCGCCCCGCCGCCTGGCGCCCCGCGCCCGTGGCCGCCTCCTCCCGCGCCCCCGCGCACCTTCACGCCGCGCCGCCGCGCCCCGCTGCTCCCGCCGGCGCCGAGCCGCCGCTCCGGCCGCCGCCTCGCCGCCCGAGCCGCCTCCGCCTCCGCGCCTCCCCTCGCCGTCCCGCGCCACCCGCGGCCAGATCCGGGCCGGCGCCGCCCGGATCCGGCCGGGTCCGCCTCCGCCGCCGCCTCCCCGTCGCACTCCGGCGAGCCGCGCCGGCGTGCCTCGGTTTCCGCGCCGGCAGGGTTGACTTCGTTTCCCCCTCATTTTTCTAAGTCCTTAGATATTTGCATCATCATCCAATGTTCCCAGTGCCATAACTTTGCATCCGTAGCTCCGATTTGTGCGTATAACATGTCGAATTGTTCGCCTCGAAGAGTACATCATTTTGTTCCATTGCATCATTTTCATTTGAGGTCATATTGATGCCCGAAATGCTGTTAGGAGAGGGCTAGTTGATGTTAGTTGCTGGATCTTATCTGAAAATGCACTTTTGTCATTTTTGCCATGATTGATGTGTGCATACTATGAAGTTGAATCCTACATGAGTTTTGTAATATGCCATGTTACCTTTCCAGATAATTTTTCCATGTATTTTTCTGATCTATGTGGTGACTAGCACAAGCATGCAAACTAGGTCACTTGATGTTGCTGATTTCAAAGACTTAGTGATTTCACTAAGTCCCTGACTGCTGTTATTTTCGTACCATGTATTCATGTTGTTTCCGAGAGATCTATGCATAATTTGAGCATGATCAGTAAGGGAGTTTTGAACTTTAGTATTTTCTCTATCCATCCGTGCCTTTGTTTGCAATTATGGAGTGCCATAGCTTGAGTCAATCGAGCTCTACTTTTGCTTCAAAATGTTGCTGGCAGATTGTTTACATGTTATTCGATTTTGCCAAGCTTGGTGTAGTTGATCCTTGCATGATATGATGTTATTCTTGCCATGTATAGTTACTAGGCCATGTCTTCTTGATGTATGTATGCTTAGTTTATCATGAAATGCTCTGTAGTGAGTGCATCGAGCTCACGAACATGCCTAGTCGTTATCAGTTTTCTGCCATGTCCAGTTTTCTGCTAAGTCTGAAACCTGTACCGAAACTTGCTTAATTGACATGGGTGTAATCATATTTTATGATCCTTTTTGGCTTATGGTCAGTAAATGACTTTTGTCAAGTGCTATGAGTAGATTCAAGCCATGCCTTTCTTTGCTATGTTCTGAACCTGTAGCATGTTGTTTCATTGCTCTGAACATGTCATCCTGATGTTAGTTTCTGCTATGTTGATTATTTCACTAAGTCTGAGAACCTGTTATTTTGTGCTCTTTTGCCATGCTTGCTTGGACCTGTTATGATGTGAATTAGCCGTAGCTCAGTGTTCATCTTTTATCGTGCATCTTGAGTAGATTACTGTCATATGCTTTTTTGCCATGTTTGGGTGCAGTAACTTAATTATTTGTTGCTTGCTAAGTAGCATCATGCTGTTTATGGCAGTTTCGTGTCATTCTTGTATTGCTTGCCATTTGCAAACCGTGCATCCGAATCCGGTGTATTTTATATCGATTTCAACCGAAATCACCTCATCTATCCAGTGGCATGCTTGGTTTGCCAAGATTATGCCCTGTTCACCCTTGTCCTTCCGGAGCATGCATTCGCATTGCATATCACCTCTCACATATCATGTCATGTTTTGCATCATGTTGCTTGCGCATTGCATCGTGGTTGATATTGTCCCCTTTGCTTGTTTTCTTGCTTTGGGTAGAGCCGGGAGACGAGTACGTGAACGAGGATTCCGTTGAGAACGCTTTCGAGGACCAAGCTTTCGACAACTCTGAGAACCTTGCAGGCAAGATGACCATACCCTCGAAATCACTTCTATCTTTGCTTGCTAGTTGCTCGCTCTTTTGCTATGCCTATGCTGTGATACCTACCACTTGCTATATCATGCCTCCCATATTGCCATGTCAGCCCCTAACCATCCATGTCCTAGCAAACCGTTGATTGGCTATGTTACCGCTTTGCTCAGCCCCTCTTATAGCGTTGCTAGTTGCAGGTGAAGATGAAGTTTGTTCCTTGTTGGAACATGGACTTGTTGTTCCTTGTTTGGAACATGTTTACTTGTTGGGATATCACAATACCTCTTATTTAATTAATGCATCTATATACTTGGTAAAGGGTGGAAGGCTCGGCCTTATGCCTGGTGTTTTGTTCCACTCTTGCCACCCTAGTTTCCGTCATACCGGTGTTATGTTCCCGGGGTTTGCGTTCCTTACACGGTTGGGTGATTTATGGGACCCCCTTGACAGTTCGCTTTGAATAAGACTTTTCCAGCAAGGCCCAACATTCGTTTTACCATTTGCCACCACCTACCTTTTTCCCCCCGGGTTTTCGCGAGCCCGAGGGTCATCTTTATTTTAGCCCCCCCGGACCAGTGCTTCTCTAAGTGCTGGCCTGAACCGAGCAACCTGCGGGGCCACCTCGTGGCAACTCGAGGGCTGGTTTTACTCGTAGCTTGACTTATCCGGATGTGCCCTGAGACCGAGATATGTGCAGCTCCTATCAGGATTTGTCGGCACAATCGGGCGGTTTTGCTGGACTTGTTTTGTTGCTGCCGAAATGTCTTGTAGTCCGGGATTCCGAGATTGATCGGGTCTTCCCGGTAGAAGGAATATCCTTCGTTGACCGTGAGAGCTTATCATGGGCTAAGTTGGGACACCCCTGCAGGGTATTATCTTTCGAAAGCTGTGCCCGCGGTTATGAGGCAGATGGGAATTTGTTGATGTCCGGTTGTAGAAAACCCGAAGTTGACCTTAACTAAAACACATCAACCGCGTGTGTAACCGTGATGGTCTCTTCTCGGCGGGGTCCGGGAGGTGAACACGGTTGTTGGAGTTATGCCTGACGTAGGTTGTTTCAGGATCACTTCTTGATCACTTCTAGCTTCACGACCGTGCTTTGCCTTCTCTTCTCGCTCTCTTTTGCGCTGTAGCCACCATATGCTAGTCGCTTGCTGCAGCTCCACCTCACAACCTCTTTTTCCCACCTTTAAGCTTAAATAGTCTTGATCTCGCGGGTGTGAGATTGCTGAGTCCCCGTGACTCACAGATATTATCACCACAGTTGCAGGTACCAACGATGCCAGTGCAGATGACGCGACCGAGCTCACTTGGGAGTTCGACGAGGAACGTGGCCGTTACTATGTTTCTTTTCCAGATGATCAGTAGTGGAGCCCAGTTGGGTGATCCGGGGATCTGTTTAGCATTTGGGGTAGTCTTCTTTCATTTTTGTACCGTAGTCGGACCTTGAGTGTAATCTGTTTGATGGATGTTATTTATGTACTTGTGTGAAGTGGCGATTGTAAGCCAACTATGTATCTTTCCCCTTTATTTATTACATGGATTGTGTGAAGATTACCTCACTTGCGACATTGCTTTCAATGCGGTTATGCCTCTAAGTTGTGCCTCGACACGTGGGAGATATAGCCGCATCGAGGGCGTTACAAGTTGGTAATCAGAGCCTTTCCCCGACCTTAGGAGCCCCCACTGTTTGATCGTCTTTAGTGGCCGAGTTGTGTCTAAAAAAAATGTTTTGAGTCATTTAGGAATTATATATCGGAGAGTTTAGGAATTATTTTTACTTCCCAGTCCCTTCGACCTTCTGGTAAGGCTTCCTGACGTAGAGTTTTGACTCTTCTCTTCTCAAATTTCACTAAAATTTTTTTTTAGGATCACGCGGGTATATTACAATCGTTCCGATGGTTTTATGATGACAACATTGTCTTGGTTGCCTCCTGACATTTAGGGGTTGTGGCAGTGTCCCGGGGAGTTGAGCTCCGAGGTGTTGTCGTCATAATTTTATCGTTGCGGTTTTGGAATACCTGAGTTTAGTACGCCGACATCGAAAATCTCTTTTGTACAGTTGTTGGTGAGATAACCCTGATAGCCCAGTACTGTGGCGAGTGCAGGGGTATTGCCATGACTTGTATAACGGATGCTTTTCGAAGGTTGAGGTAGACGATTTCCGAAGGTTTCTTGGTTATGTGTTGAAGGATGGATACAGCTGGTTGTAGGATTTGCTAGTTTGGGTGAGATATTATGCTTCCCCTGTATCCCCAACACCTGATTGCATAACCAGAAAGTTTCGGGAGTTTATAAGTGGGAATTCTTGTAGCTCTAGTATTTCTTCCGCAGATATTTGGTTTGTGATTGGGTAATCCTTACCAAGTATTTGTTCACATCCGTACCTTGTTGATTTTATTCCATACCATGTTCTAAGTGGCTTCTCAGCTTTGGAAGTGTGATGATTTACATTGGAATTCATTCGTTCATTCTCGTTCGAATGTTAATTGTGAAGACTATATGTTGCAATTTCGTTCCTTTGATTCAACTTCAATATATCTCTGTCAAGATGCTAATGGATGTCACCCTCTTCAGGATGGCTCCACCAACGCGTCAGAATCCGGAACGCAATGAAGGGAACCAGGCTAACCCTCCGCCACCACCTCCGCCTCCGGAAGCTTGGCAAGCCTTGATGACTGCCACAAATGCCAATGCTCAGATTCTGATTCAGCTCTTGCAAGATCGCAACCAAGGGCAAGCTAATCAAGAGAATCAAGGCCAAGGCAACAATCAGCCGCATTTCGCTTCACTGAACCAGTTCCTTGCTAATCAGCCAAAGACCTTCAGCTACTGTGTCGAGGCCACAGACGCAGATGATTGGCTAGTGGACATCAGCAAGCATTTCGAGTGCAGCAATGTGAGACCTGAGGACTTTGTCAAGTTTGCCTCTTTTCAACTCAAAGATCAAGCTGCTGAGTGGTTCCAGCAATACAAAGATTCCAGAGGAGGTCGTGTGATCACTTGGGATGATTTCCGCCGTGACTTCAAAGCGCACCACATTCCAGAAAGTGTTGTTGAACTTAAGCGTGAGGAATTCCACAATCTCAAGCAAGGCACCATGTCTGTCTATCAATACAACACTCAGTTCCAGAAGCTCTCTCGTTTTGCAAGGCAAGACATCCCTGATGAGAAGAGTATGATCTACCAATTCAGACGTGGTCTCAGAGAAGATCTGCAACTTGCTCTCGTGCTTTTTGAGCCATTAAAGTATGATGAATTCTACAACATGGCACTGAAACAAGAAGCTGCTCAGCTCAAGTGTGAGGCTTCTAAGAAGAGAGTCAGAGACGCAGTTCAGTCTTCTTCTTCTTCACTGGTGGCAACTAAGCAACAGAAGTTCTGGTTGCCTCCTCCTCCTCCGTTCCGTCAGTCTTATCAGCAGAAGAACTCAAGTGGTCGTGGATCTTCCCACCCACCCAACCCTGGTTATCAGAACAAGTCTCAGAACCAAGCTCCAAGGCCAAGTGCTCCTTACCATCGTCCGCTCTCAGAGGTGACTTGTAACAAATGTCAGCAGAAGGGTCACTATGCGAACAAGTGCTTCAACCAGAGGCGCCTTCCGCCTCCTCCTCCTGTGAAATCTTCCATCAATGCAGTGGTCAAGCATAATCCTAAGCATGCCAAGGTGAACATGTTGAATGCAGCTCAAGCAGAGGAGTCTTCTGAAGTGATAATGGGTAATCTTCATGTTAATGATATTCCTGCAAAAGTCTTATTTGATACTGGTGCATCGCATTGTTTCATGTCAAGACCATTTTTCGCCAAGCATGAGTTCACTTCTTCAAATTTGGATAGACCCATGCCTGTCATTTCTCCTGGTAAACGTTTGAGCTCTAGTTTGGTGGTTCCCAATGTTTCTATCAAGATGGGTGACTACAAATTCTTGTCTAAACCAATTGTTCTTGGTGATTCTGATATTGATCTCATTCTCGGGATGGACTGGCTTTCTAAGCACAAGGCTCAGCTTGAGTGTGCTGCCAGGGAAATCAAATTGACTCACACTTCTAACGATGTGATCATCTATGCTTCTCGTGATGATACCATTCGGTTGTTTTCTCTCAATGAGAATGATGAATTGGAGGCTATCTCTCAGATTCCAGTCGTTGGTGAGTACCAAGATGTTTTTCCAGAAGAGCTTCCGGGTATGCCTCCCCGTCGGCCAGTTGAATTCGTTATTGAGCTTGAGCCTGGCACGGAACCCGTTTGCAAGCGTCCTTACAAGCTTGGACCAGATGAGCTCAAGGAATTGAAGATTCAACTCGATAAACAAGAGCGTCTGGGTCTGATCAGACCGAGTTCTTCTCCTTGGGGTTGTGGTGTTCTTTTTGTCAAGAAGAAGGATGGCACGGACCGACTTTGCGTCGATTACCGTCCATTGAACAAGAAGACTATCAAGAACAAGTACCCACTTCCCAACATCAATGAGCTATTTGAGCAACTCAAAGGTGCTAAGGTGTTCTCCAAGCTTGACCTTCGTATGGGTTATCATCAGATTCGCATTCGTGAAGAAGATATTCCCAAGACAGCATTCAGAACAAGCTTTGGTTCTTATGAATATACTGTCATGTCATTCGGCCTTGTCAATGCTCCACCGTATTTCACTCGCTTGATGAATTTCATCTTCAACCCCTACATCAATGAATTTGTCTTGGTCTATCTCGATGATATTTTGGTCTTCTCCAAGAATAAGAAGGATCATGCCGAACATTTGCGATTGGTACTCGACAAGCTCAGAGAGTATCAATTATATGCGAAGTTCTCCAAATGTGAATTCTGGCTTGATGAAGTTCTTTATCTTGGCCATATCATCTCTGCCAAGGGCATCGCTGTTAATCCAGAAAGGGTGTCTGCAGTTTTGAATTGGAATCCTCCTCAGAATGTCAAGCAGCTTCGCAGTTTTCTTGGACTTGCAAGCTATTGCAGAAGATTCGTTGAGAATTTCTCCAAGATTGCCAAGCCTCTTTCCAACCTTCTCCAGAAGCATGTGAAATATGTCTGGTCTCCTGAGTGTGACGTTGCTTTCAACACTCTCAAAGAGAAACTCGTCACTGCTCCAGTTCTGACTCCTCCTGATGAATCCAAGCCTTATGAAGTATTCTGTGATGCTTCTCTCCAGGGCCTCGGTGCTGTGTTAATGCAAGAGAAGAAGGTTGTTGCCTATACCTCTCGCCAGTTGAAGCCCAATGAAAGGAACTACCCCACTCACGATCTTGAGTTGGCGGCAGTTGTCCACGCACTAATAACATGGAGACATCTCCTGTTGGGAAGGAAAGTGGACATTTTCACAGATCACAAGAGTCTCAAGTATATCTTCACTCAGCCTCATCTCAACCTCAGGCAAACTCGATGGGTCGAAATGATTCAAGAGTATAATCCGAGTATTGAATATACTCCAGGCAAGGCTAATGTGGTTGCAGACGCTTTGAGCAGAAAGGCTTACTGCAACAGCTTAATCCTCAGGTCTTTTCAACCAGATCTCTGTGAGGCTTTTCGCAAGTTGAATCTCCAAGTTGTTCCTCAAGGTGTTCTTGCCAACCTCATTGTCTCTCCTACTTTGGAAGATCAGATTCATGAGGCACAATTGTTGGATACCATGGTGAAGAAGGTGAAACGTGGTATTGACAAGGGCATTTCCAAATACAAGTGCTATCGAGTTGATGACAGAGATACTCTTTTCTTCGAGGACCGGATCGTGGTTCCAAAGGGTGATCTTCGTAAAGTCATTATGAATGAAGCGCACAATTCTCTTCTGTCAATTCATCCTGGAAGTTCGAAGATGTACCATGACCTCAAGCAGTCGTATTGGTGGACTCGAATGAAGCGTGAGATCGCTCAATTCGTGAATGAGTGTGATGTCTGCAGAAGGGTGAAAGCAGAACACCAACGACCAGCTAGACTTCTCCAACCTCTTGCTATTCCTGAATGGAAGTTCGATCATATCGAAATGGACTTCGTGACTGGTTTTCCTAAGTCCAAGCGTGGAAATGATGCTATCTTCGTCGTCATCGACAAGCTCACCAAAGTGGCTCATTTTCTTCCTATCAAAGAGTCTATCATAGCAGCGCAGCTGGCAGAGCTCTACACCTCCAGAATTGTCTCTTTGCACGGCATTCCACAATTGATCTCTTCAGACCGTGGCAGCATCTTTACCTCCAAGTTTTGGGATTCTTTTCAGACGGCCATGGGCACCAACATCCGCTTCAGCACAGCGTTCCACCCTCAGACTAGTGGACAAGTCGAGCGTGTCAATCAAATTCTTGAAGATATGCTCAGAGCCTGTGTTATCTCTTTCGGCATGAAGTGGGAGGATTGTCTTCCTTATGCTGAGTTCTCTTACAACAACAGTTTTCAAGCCAGCTCGGGCAAAGCCCCATTCGAGATTCTCTATGGCAGAAAGTGTCGTACTCCTCTCAACTGGTCTGAAACCGGTGAACGCCAATTGCTCGGCAATGATTTGATCTCAGAGGCTGAGGCCATGTGCAAGGTGATTCGTGAGAACCTCAAAGCCGCGCAATCGCGTCAGAAGAGCTATTACGATAGCAAACACCGAGATGTGGCATTCGAGATCGGAGACCATGTATACCTCCGCGTCTCTCCAATGAAAGGAACTCGTCGCTTCGGTATCAAGGGGAAACTTGCCCCCAGATACGTCGGTCCCTTCAAGATCATCGGGAAACGAGGCGATCTAGCCTATCAACTTGAGCTCCCCTCCAACTTTGCAAATGTGCACGATGTCTTCCACGTGTCACAGCTTCGCAAGTGCTTCAAGACGCCTGAGCGCACCATCAACTTCGAAGAGATTGATCTCCAAGAAGATTTGTCCTATCATGAGCACCCAGTTGCTATTCTTGAGACAACTGAGCGCAAGACTCGCAACAAGTCAATCAAATTCCTCAAAGTGAAATGGTCACATCATTCAGACCGAGAAGCCACCTGGGAGCGTGAAGACCACCTACGTTCTGAGTATCCGGAGTTCTTTCAGTCCTAGATCTCGGGACGAGATCCTCTCATAGTGGTGGTGTGTTGTAACGCCCCAGATGTAACTTGCCATATTTGTAATCCAACTCTTGCCATTTCCGGCTATGTGTTATGATATTTCCTCTGTGGTTGGGTTCTCCTCGTTTTGCATTTTGGTCATGTCATGCTTTTCTTATCATGTCATCATGTGCATCGCATTCGCATACGCATTCGTCTCATAAAACCGAGCATCTTTCCCGTTGTCCGTTTTGCAATCCGGCGCTCCTATGTCTCCCGGCGTCCCCTTTTACATTTCTTCGTGAGCGGGTATTAAACATTCTCGGATTGGACCGAGGTTTGACATGTGGCCTCGGTATAGCACCGGTAGACCGCCTGTCAAGTTTCGGGTCAATCGGAGTTCGTTTGGTACTCCAACGGTTAACCGGGTAACCGTGAAGGCCTCGTGTGTGTTGCAGCCCAACACCCCTTCAAAACAGCCCAATAACCCATCTAAGACACTCCCATGTCCTCCGCCGTTCGATCACGATCGCGTGGGCGAAAACCGCTCTCCATTTAGAGCTCCCTAGCTCCTTCTAGCTATAAAAACGTCTCCCCCTCCTCAAATCCGGGCAAAAACCACCCCGAAACCCTAATTTCGTCGCTCCGCGCGGGCGGACGTGTCCGCCGCCGCCGGACGCTTCGCCGCCGCCGCCCGCAGCCTACCACGCAGCGCCACATGGCCTGCTCCGCCGTCCCCGCCGCCCGGCCCGCCGAGCCCGTCCCCGGCCCTCCGGGCCCATCGCCGCCGCCCCGCCGCCTGGCGCCCCGCGCCCGTGGCCGCCTCCTCCCGCGCCCCCGCGCACCTTCACACCGCGCCGCCGCGCCCCGCTGCTCCCGCCGGCGCCGAGCCGCCGCTCTGGCCGCCGCCTCGCCGCCCGAGCCGCCTCCGCCTCCGCGCCTCCCCTCACCGTCCCGCGCCACCCGCGGCCAGATCCGGGCCGGCGCCGCCCGGATCCGGCCGGGTCCGCCTCCGCCGCCGCCTCCCCGTCGCACTCCGGCGAGCCGCGCCGGCGTGCCTCGGTTTCCGCGCCGGCAGGGTTGACTTCGTTTCCCCCTCATTTTTCTAAGTCCTTAGATATTTGCATCATCATCCAATGTTCCCAGTGCCATAACTTTGCATCCGTAGCTCCGATTCGTGCGTATAACATGTCGAATTATTCGTCTCGAAGAGTACATCATTTTGTTCCATTGCATCATTTTCATTTGAGGTCATCTTGATGCCCGAAATGCTGTTAGGAGAGGGCTAGTTGATGTTAGTTGCCGGATCTTATCTGAAAATGCACTTTTGTCATTTTTGCCATGATTGATGTGTGCATCCTATGAAGTTGAGTCCTACATGAGTTTTTGTAATATGCCATGTTACCTTTCCAGATAATTTTTCCATGTATTTTTCTGATCTATGTGGTGACTAGCACAAGCATGCAAACGAGGTCACTTGATGTTGCTGATTTCAGAGACTTAGTGATTTCACTAAGTCCCTGACTGCTGTTATTTTCGTACCATGTATTCATGTCGTTTCCGAGAGATCTATGCATAATTTGAGCATGATCAGTAAGGGAGTTTTGAACTTGAGTATTTGCTCTATCCATCCATGCCTTTGTTTGCAATTATGGAGTGCCATAGCTTGAGTCAATCGAGCTCTACTTTTGCTTCAAAATGTTGCTGGCAGATTGTTTACATGTTATTCGATTTTGCCAAGCTTGGTGTAGTTGATCCTTGCATGATATGATGTTATTCTTGCCATGTATAGTTACTAGGCCATGTCTTCTTGATGTATGTATGCTTAGTTTATCATGAAATGCTCTGTGGTGAGTGCATCGAGCTCACGAACATGCCTAGTCGTTATCAGTTTTCTGCCATGTCCAGTTTTCTGCTAAGTCTGAAACCTGTACCGAAACTTGCTTAATTGACATGGGTGTAATCATATTTTCTGATCCTTTTTGGCTTATGGTCAGTAAAGGACTTTTGTCAAGTGCTATGAGTAGATTCAAGCCATGCCTTTCTTTGCTATGTTCTGAACCTGTAGCATGTTGTTTCATTGCTCTGAACATGTCATCCTGATGTTAGTTTCTGCTATGTTGATTATTTCACTAAGTCTGAGAACCTGTTATTTTGTGCTCTTTTGCCATGCTTGCTTGGACCTGTTATGATGTGAATTAGCCGTAGCTCAGTGTTCATCTTTTATCGTGCATCTTGAGTAGATTACTGTCATATGCTTTGTTGCCATGTTTGGGTGCAGCAGCTTAATTATTTGTTGCTTGCTAAGTAGCATCATGCTGTTTATGGCAGTTTCGTGTCATTCTTGTATTGCTTGCCATTTGCAAACCGTGCATCCGAATCCGGTGTATTTTATATCGATTTCAACCGAAATCACCTCATCTATCCAGTGGCATGCTTGGTTTGCCAAGATTATGCCCTGTTCACCCTTGTCCTTCCGGAGCATGCATTCGCATTGCATATCACCTCTCACATATCATGCCATGTTTTGCATCATGTTGCTTGCGCATTGCATCGTGGTTGATATTGTCCCCTTTGCTTGTTTTCTTGCTTTGGGTAGAGCCGGGAGACGAGTACGTGAACGAGGATTCCGTTGAGAACGCTTTCGAGGACCAAGCTTTCGACAACTCTGAGAACCTTGCAGGCAAGATGACCATACCCTCGAAATCACTTCTATCTTTGCTTGCTAGTTGCTCGCTCTTTTGCTATGCCTATGCTGTGATACCTACCACTTGCTATATCATGCCTCCCATATTGCCATGTCAGCCCCTAACCATCCATGTCCTAGCAAACCGTTGATTGGCTATGTTACCGCTTTGCTCAGCCCCTCTTATAGCGTTGCTAGTTGCAGGTGAAGATGAAGTTTGTTCCTTGTTGGAACATGGACTTGTTGTTCCTTGTTTGGAACATGTTTACTTGTTGGGATATCACAATACCTCTTATTTAATTAATGCATCTATATACTTGGTAAAGGGTGGAAGGCTCGGCCTTATGCCTGGTGTTTTGTTCCACTCTTGCCACCCTAGTTTCCGTCATACCGGTGTTATGTTCCCGGAGTTTGCGTTCCTTACACGGTTGGGTGATTTATGGGACCCCCTTGACAGTTCGCTTTGAATAAGACTTTTCCAGCAAGGCGCAACATTGGTTTTACCATTTGCCACCACCTACCTTTTTCCCCCCGGGTTTTCGCGAGCCCGAGGGTCATCTTTATTTTAGCCCCCCCGGACCAGTGCTTCTCTAAGTGCTGGCCCGAACCGAGCAACCTGCGGGGCCACCTTGTGGCAACTCGAGGGCTGGTTTTACTCGTAGCTTGACTTATCCGGATGTGCCATGAGACCGAGATATGTGCAGCTCCTATCAGGATTTGTCGGCACAATCGGGCGGTTTTGCTGGACTTGTTTTGTTGCTGCCGAAATGTCTTGTAGTCCGGGATTCCGAGATTGATCGGGTCTTCCCGGTAGAAGGAATATCCTTCGTTGACCGTGAGAGCTTATCATGGGCTAAGTTGGGACACCCCTGCAGGGTATTATCTTTCGAAAGTTGTGCTCGCGGTTATGAGGCAGATGGGAATTTGTTGATGTCCGGTTGTAGAAAACCCGAAGTTGACCTTAACTAAAACACATCAACCGCGTGTGTAACCGTGATGGTCTCTTCTCGGCGGGGTCCGGGAGGTGAACACGGTTGTTGGAGTTATGCCTGACATAGGTTGTTTCAGGATCACTTCTTGATCACTTCTAGCTTCACGACCGTGCTTTGCCTTCTCTTCTCGCTCTCTTTTGCGCTGTAGCCACCATATGCTAGTCGCTTGCTGCAGCTCCACCTCACAACCTCTTTTTCCCACCTTTAAGCTTAAATAGTCTTGATCTCGCGGGTGTGAGATTGCTGAGTCCCCGTGACTCACAGATATTATCACCACAGTTGCAGGTACCAACGATGCCAGTGCAGATGACGCGACCGAGCTCACTTGGGAGTTCGACGAGGAACGTGGCCGTTACTATGTTTCTTTTCCAGATGATCAGTAGTGGAGCCCAGTTGGGTGATCCGGGGATCTGTTTAGCATTTGGGGTAGTCTTCTTTCATTTTTGTACCGTAGTCGGACCTTGAGTGTAATTTGTTTGATGGATGTTATTTATGTACTTGTGTGAAGTGGCGATTGTAAGCCAACTATGTATCTTTCCCCTTTATTTATTACATGGATTGTGTGAAGATTACCTCACTTGCGACATTGCTTTCAATGCGGTTATGCCTCTAAGTCGTGCCTCGACACGTGGGAGATATAGCCGCATCGAGGGCGTTACACCAGATCCCGCTGTTGGTTATTGCCCGAGAGCCGTCTCGGTCATGTCTGCATGTCTCCCGAACCCGTAGGGTCTACACACTTAAGGTTCGATGGCGCTAGGGTTGTGAAGATATGTATATGCAGTAACCCGAATGTTGTTCGGAATCCCGGATGAGATCCCGGACGTCACGAGGAGTTCCGGATTGGTCCGGAGGTGAAGAACTATATATAAAAAGTGCAGTTTCGGCCATCGGGAATGATCTGGGGGTCACCGGTATTGTACCGGGACCACCAGATGGGTCCCGGGGGTCCACTGGGTGGGGCCACCCATCCCGGAGGGCCCCATGGGCTGAAGTGGGAAGGGGGGACCAGCCCTTAGTGGGCTGGTGCGCCCCCCAAGGCCCACCCCCTGCGCCTAGGGTTGAAACCCTAGGGTGGGGGGGCGCCCACATGCCTTGGGGGCACTCCACCCCCTTGGCCGCCGCCCCCTTGGGAGATTCAATCTCCCAGGGCCGGCGCCCCCCAGGGGGCCTATATAAAGGGAGGAGGGGAGGGGGGCAGCCGCACCCCTTGCCCTGGCGCCTCCCTCTCCCTCTCCAACACCTCCTCCTCCTTCATAGAGCTCGGCGAAGCCCTGCCGGAGTACTGCAGCTCCACCATCACCACGCCGTCGTGCTGCTGCTGGAGCCATCTTCCTCAACCTCTCCTTTAACTTGCTGGATCAAGAAGAAGGAGACGTTACGCTGACCGTACGTGTGTTGAACGCGGAGGTGCCGTCCGTTCGGTGCTAGGATCTCCGGTGATTTGGATCACGTCGTGTACGACTACCTCATCCCCGTTCGTTGAACGCTTCCGCTCGCGATCTACAAAGTGGTATGTAGATGCAATCTCTCTCCCATGACTCGTTGCTTAGATGAACTCATAGATGGATCTTGGTGAAACCGTAGGAAAAATTTTAATTTTCTGCAACGTTCCCCAACATATGTGTGCACCGCCTCGACGTCGACGCCATCACCCGTCCCCACCTCCGCTCGTGCTGTCCTTCGGGATCCCCACTGGCTAGCTGCGATGCAGAAGTTCGACGCCTTACAGCGCAACCGCACGTGGCAGCTTGTTCCGCGACCCCCTCGTGCCAACATCATCTCTGGCAAGTGGGTGTTTCGCCACAAGACTCGCCCAGACGGTTCTCTCGAGCGCTACAAGGCTCGATGGGTGGTTCGTGGTTTTCGGCAGCGCGCGGGCGTGGACTTCACCGACACTTTCGCCCCGGTTGTGAAACCGGGCACGATCCGTGCCGTCCTTCAGCTGGCCGTCTCGCGCGCCTGGCCCGTGCATCAGTTGGACGTTTCCAATGCCTTCTTGCACGGTCATCTCACCGAGCAGGTGTTCTGTGAGCAGCCTACTGGTTTCGTCGACACCGAGCACCCCGATTTCGTGTGCTTGCTCTCCTGCTCTCTGTACGGGTTGAAGCAGGCGCCTCGGGCTTGGTACCAGCGTATCGCCGCCTTCCTACAGTCTCTGGGCTTTCGGTCCACTCGCTTTGATACCTCACTTTTTGTGTATCATCAGGGAGCTGACACTGCATATCTGCTGCTCTACGTCGACGACATCATCCTCACGGCGTCCACCCCCGATCTCCTTCAGCGGCTGACTGCTCGTCTTCGTGATGAGTTCGCCCTCAAGGACTTGGGGCCCCTGCACTACTTTCTCGGCATCAAGGTGATCCGCCGGGCTGACGGTTTCTTTCTGCATCAGCAGAAGTAAGCCCACGAGCTACTTGAGCGTGCCGGTATGCTTAACTGCAAACCGGCGTCCACTCCCGTCGACACGAAGGCGAAGGTCTCTGCTCTGGAGGGGTCTCTCGCGTCCGATGGAGCATTTTATCGCTCTATTGTCGGTGCTTTACAGTACTTGATGCTGACTCGCCCTGACCTGCAGTACGCTGTTCAGCAGGTGTGCCTCCATATGCACGCCCCGCATGACTCTCACTGGACTCTGGTGAAGCGTATTCTTCGTTACATACGCGGCACCATGTCCTTGGGACTCACCCTGACGGCCTCCGCCTCCACCGACCTCGTGGCCTACTCGGATGCTGACTAGGCTGGCTGCCCCGACACGCGACGCTCTACGTCAGGCTACTGCGTCTACCTTGGGCCCTCGTTGATCTCTTGGTCATCGAAGCGGCAGCCCACGGTCTCTCGCTCCAGCGCCGAGGCAGAGTATCGCGTCGTGGCCAACGCCGTGGCCGAGTGCTCTTGGATACGTCAGCTGCTCCAAGAGTTGCTTTGTGATGTTCACAAGGCCACTCTTGTCTATTGCGATAGCGTCAGCGCGGTCTACCTCTCCGCCAACCCGGTGCACCATCGACGGACGAAGCATATTGAGCTCGACATTCACTTCGTGCGCGAGCAGGTTGCCCTTGGCCGTGTTCGAGTTCTCCACGTGCCGACGTCGCAATAGTTTGCTGATGTGATGACTAAGGGATTGCCTACTCCCGTCTTCGAGGAGTTTCGGTCCAATCTCTGTCTCCGGCGACGCTTCGACTGCTGGGGGTGTTGAGTATGTGTTTTGTATTGCACGTGTATTGGAGTTGTGGCCCACCTCCTAGTCTTGTATAGTTGGGGTAGAGGCCTTCCCTTGTATTATATATACGTGCACCGACACCCCATCAATACAACGATTATTGTATTGCAAATCTCTTCTTCAACACTTTCCATTGCCAGATTTTGGCCAGCTGATAAGCAGAATTCTGCTGTAAACTTTGTTTTTGCCTGTGCATTATGGGGTATTTGGAAAATCAAGAACTCTCATATATTCGATAATGCAGTCTGGGCTGACATGAAACAGATTTGGAGGCTGATGCAGGTGTTGGAATTAATCTTCAGTTGTAACAAACTGAGAGATAAGGGGGAGCTAAATCTCCCACGTACATGCCCTGATCGGGGGCATCAAACCAACGACTTGGTCTCGGTCCCGCCTCCTGGCACCTAATACAAAAGGAAAAAGGACCCTTCCCGTGAAAATTAACGATCTCACGTGGGTAGGCCACGTCCTCTCTCAAACAACCGATCCTAAAGAGGTGCTAAAGGAGACGAAGACCGACTACCACCGCCGGCCACCACCAGCGCAGTGTCTGCGGCACGTCTACTCCGACCAGCTGTTGCATCTCCAACGGATGCCACGATGGTCAAGCCAGCGGCGCTATGTATTGCTCTTGTACTTCTTCCCCGGCCATCTCATCGGTGCTGGAGGACCCAAGGTGCAGGCATGGACTACACGCCATCGAGTAGGCACGAGACTTCGCCTAGTTCCTGTAAGTTATCACGCTTCTGCTCATGTAGGTGTTCTAATCACGAGATTAATATCAAGTAATGTTAATCCTAAAGGATTTATTATAACATTGGTATCTAGAGCAAGGTTAATCTCGGTTGGAACCCCAATTAGACCTTGTTTTACTGTTAATCACTGATGCCAGGGTCTAATTGCTCATGTTCTGGTCCTAATTATACGTCTTTAAGATCTGAAGTGGTTATGTTAAGGTGCTAATGATTATGTTCTTATGTGATAATGGCCATGATCTAGTAATTAACTGATTATGGGTCCGAACTTAAGATCTGACGTTGTTATGCGCACCCCATGATCTTGTCTTCTCACCTCCTAATGCCTTTGGGTCGCATGCCAAATAATGGTCATGATCTAGTAATTATCACGTTCAGCAATTAGAAGGAGGGGAATTGAAAGTTGAAGTAAATCCCAAAAATATTTCCCCAATCCGAAAGGATAATCCTAGATGGCAATTCCCCAATTTGCAAATCCAAATCCCAAATTCTTTGAAGCCCAAAACTGATGAAATCAAAGAAGAAATGGCTCGGGCTCACCTAATAAGGCCGCGACGGTGTCCTCCTTGAGGATCCAGACGCATGCCACACCACCGTGCCTCGGGACGATGCGCGGGAAGGAGTCGCCGTCGACATACTGGTGGACGCGCGCCTTGTGAGGGTCGCGCCTCGCATCTTGCCGTCGCCGTCGCCTTAAGGTTTTGCGTCGGCAGCTGCCGGTGAAATGTTCATCCCGTCCACGCACGGGTCGCCATGTCCACGACGCTGCAGCCACGCTCGCCGGAGGAGCGCGCAGGACTCCGTCCATTGCACGCTGCTTCGGCGAGGGCAGCTACCGCGCCGCCATGGCCAGCGAGCTTGGCCAGCCGCCGGGGTCGCCGCTCCGTCAATTTCGGGAGAGGAAGGGGGGCAAATGGACCTAGGGTTTGTCCAGCGGCAGTTTTGTTCCGGCTACGGACGATCCCGGCCGTCTATTAGATCGACGGCTGACATCGGCGCGGGGCAGCTAACGGGCCTCGGCCGGCTTGACGGGTCAAATATGGCAGTGGGTTACGGGCCAGGTTATTTTAGCCCGAAAAAAACGTTTTCTTTTATGTTTTTCTCTGCTGGGTTCATTTATTAACGGACTGCCGTGGGTATTACTGGGCCAAGGTCATGTTCTGTTTTTCTTTTCTTCAGTGCACTTTTTAGTATTATGATTATTTAAAAAAAATATTTGCACTGCTATAAATTGAGAGTAGACAGGAAATTATGTTGAAAAATGTGCTTTGGTTTTCCGAGTGTGGAACTAATCTAAGTTTTGCTTGGAAAAATTAATGCACAATTAATGTTTATGTAATTTCCATGGCAATCTTTTAATGATGATGAATATTTATTAATAAAAATCCATGGATGATTATTGGTCAAATTATGTTCTTTAGGGATTCTATGCAGTTTTAGTGATTCATTAAGTTTCAAATAATGTTTTTGCACTGACCAGTTTTCAACTTCCTATAATTATGTTTAAATTTTCTGAATAAAATGGAACCAACGGGAAATTTTATTTTGCAAAATTTAGTACGACGTGAATGTTGATGTCATATAAAGGCACCTTTTATGATCGTCACTTCTCAAATATTGTTTCAATGATGAAATCTTAATGTTATAATATTGAGCATTTTTCAGTCACTCATTTAAGTTTCTACACATAAATATTTTATTTGGAAAGTTTATTTGAGTGTGAAGTTTGTGGTGATGTCATCCTAATGGCATTTATTTGATGTGATCATTTCGAATGGGCTGAGGCCGCCTCAAGGAGAATGTGATGGTCACATGGTTCAGTTTTCTGCATTGCACTATGCATCTTAATAATATTGTGGTGTTGCGCCTATTGGGCAAAACTAGAGTTTTTTATTTGGTGCATTTCATGCCATTTTGTTATGACATGCATTATTGAAATATGCATAAAGACTCAAAAATAATGTTCATGTGGTTATGATCAATCCCCTGAAGAAAGGAATTTTGTTTTGGGGGATCTGTTTTCCAAAGTACATGTTGCCAAATATTTTTATTTTATGAATCCTTATGAAAATTTGTGTCCAAAATTATCACTTGGAAAATGTTATGATATCCTGACGATAATATTAATGTCATTTTGGGGACTGAATGTAACTTTAAAGTTTACTCCAATGACATTTATGTTTATATGTTAATTCCAATGTCACTTTCATTGTATGTCACTGAGAATTGTAATGATAATTTTGACACTTATGTTTAATGTTATTTTCAATGTTCATTAAGTATCAAAATTTAAGTTCAAGATGTCTACAACATGTTTTGAATCCTTCTATCCTATGACACAATGGATTGCACTATATTGTTTCTACATGTTAATTCATGGTTGATGTTTTGATGTGATGTTCATAACCATGTCTTCTGTTTTTATAGCAATGAACATTAATAATGATGCCAAGTTCCATTTTGGCATAGGAAAACCTTATATAAATAACTTTTCCGTATGGAGAGTGGAGATCATTGTGTCATGTAAGTAATCTCACAATGTTTTTTCTGCCACTAAGGTTTACATATGATAATCATGATGTTAAGGCAAACATTGGGAGATGTCTCAAAATGCATGTGCTATCATGCACATTACTAATGCAATGGAGTTTAAAGTCAAAAGTATTGGATTATTTCACTATGATTTGGAGATGCTTAATTCTCCATCTAATTGATGATGTTTGTTCATCCTCCTAGTTATTGGAGAAACTTATCTTTTGTCTCTCGAACAGATGACATGATTTTGTATGTTATCAAGTTAGCCCCAATGTTAGTCCCACCCTAGAGTGAGACAAGTATGTTTTTCGAATGGATCATTTGTAAAGATTATGTGTTACGTTACAACTAAAGATGTAAGAGAAGTGTAAATAATGAGACCTCATCGAAACTGCGGTTTTAGACCACATTTCGAGGGGGGGGGGATGGAAGTCTCATTTAATATGAGATATCACGTTCACTTCTCCTACTTAGATCCAAATATGCATGTCAATTCTCTAATTAAAGATGGAACCAATGAGAAGTCTTGGTTGGAGAATGTATGAAAAGCACATACTAATGTTAGTTCTCTAATTAAGATGCAACTAGTCTTATTTAGAAGAATGAATAAAAATTACTCATTTTATCATGTTATATATAATGTGTACTTATTCCCTTATGAGCATTATGAAGCACACATCAACGCTAAAGTGAAGCTCGCTAGTCTAATGACCATCATGATGTAACATGTTGATTATATATATATGACCAACGTCATTTATAATCATACGTCACAATTCACTCAAGTGGCAAGTTTGTCAGTATCATGTGGCTCGTGGTTATATTTATGACTATTGTCGTTTATAATCATTTGTCACAATTCATTAAGTTCTTTTCCATCTTCAGCCCAACGGTGTTGTGGTTTAGAACTGAAATGATTATTATCAAGATATTGGATATGTTTTCCATTTTTCAAATAAAGTGATCATGAGGGAACTGGAGCGTATGAACGTGAATCTTAAGGATAACTCCATTAGATCTTTGTTCATATGCATCAAGTAAGTTGAGAAGAAATGCATATTGCAACACTTAATGTTGAGACTTAACAATTTTCGTGTGATTCAAAATGTGTGTGAATGATCATCTTAGAGGCTTGTGTGATAATGAGCTCTAATGATGTATGGAACTCAATAGAGTTTCCACAGAGAGTTGTTTTGATGCTTGTGTTATTATTATAACATGCTCTTGTGTTTACTAAGTTATGAATGTATGTATGACTTAACCGTAAGGTTTCATCAAATAGGTGAAGTTAACACAAGGTATGTTGCACCAAGAAATTCAATTATGAAATAAGAAGAGCGTCGGGACACTCATACCATAAAACCAGGGGGAGTAAGTATATTACCTTGAGAAGATGGAATATTTTTGGCGGGCCAAGAATTTTCTATCTTCTATTTATGACATAAAGGATCTTGGTCATGCCCTATACTTTGTTTGTATCGAGTTTTGCTAAGATATAGCTCCAAAAGGGGCATAAGTTTTATTATGACGATATACGTCGATAAAGTACGAAAGAAAATATTATGTGGTAGTACTATTATCGCACTTGCTACTAAAGTCAAGGGCAATAAAGATGGACATTTAGTGTCCAAGGAACCATTATGAACTGATCAAATAATGTCGGTTCCTTATGCTTCAGCTGTCAGAAGCAATATGTGTATTCAAGTATGAACATGCCCTTGTTTGTGATCGGGATAATTGGCAAATATACAAGTAAGTCCAGAAATGGACCACTAGAAAAGCCGCCAAATGTCTTGCAGATATGCAAGACAATAAAGTTTACATGCTCACTAATAAGAAGTCTAATAACTTCGATATCCTAGGATATCCAGACATTATTTCTGCGAGATGTGTGGATCTTAAAGTTTCCACGCGATGTTACATCCTCACTCTCGCAGATGGAGCTATATCGTGGAAAAGCTCTATAATGACACTGATGACATTACTTATGAGGCATGTAAAAGGCTACTGGGCAGGTTGTATGTCAAGAAGTTTTATTCCTGAAATTATGGTGGTAGACAACATTTTGTAACCACCTACTGCAATATGAACATGCAGTTTTCTATGCGAATAACAACATATTAAATGGTTTTGCCAAAACCATTGACAATAAGTTTTCATGTTGTGAAAGATAGAATCCAGGACCAAACATATGATGTTTGATTTATATAAGTTTTGCGGTTCCGCATATTAAAGGCTTACCACCCATTTTATGATTATGTTGCCGGCATGGGTTTAGAAAGCCTTTTGATCCTGGAAATAAGGACCCTTAAATAAACCAACTCCCATAAAGTAATATGTTATCCATTTCGAGATAGAATGATGTACTATAAGTATCGAGGTTCATTGGCATTTTATTAGCCATTGTAACACTTTCCTTTGGTATTTTATTTCTATTGAGAGTGGGCTTATGATGTTTGTTAACCTTACGATTAAGGGGAAGAATGTTGGAATTAATCTTCAGTTGTAACAAACTGAGAGATAAGGGGGAGCTAAATCTCCCACGTACATGCCCTGATCGGGGGCATCAAACCAACGACTTAGTCTCGGTCCCGCCTCCTGGCACCTAATACAAATGGAAAAAGGACCCCTCCCGTGAAAACTAACGATCTCACGTGGGTAGGCCACATCCTCTCTCAAACAACTGATCCTAAAGAGGTGCTAAAGGAGACAAAGACCGACTACCACCGCCGGCCACCACCAACGCAGTGCCGGCGGCACGTCTACTCCGACCAGCTGTTGCATCTCCAACGGATGCCACGATGGTCAAGCCAGCGGCGCTACTGGATTGCTGTTGTACTTCTTCCCCGGCCATCTCATAGGTGCTGGAGGATCCAAGGTGCAGGCACGGACTACACGCCATCGAGCAGGCACGGGACTTCGCCCAGTTCCTGTAAGTTATCACGCTTCCGTTCATGTAGGTGTTCTAATCACGAGATTAATATCAAGTAATGTTAATCCTAAAGGATTTATTATAACAACAGGTACATATCAGGAAATGGATGATTCTTTTCAAAGGAGAGCACCTGGTGAAGATGGATCATTCTTTCAGATGATCTCTACTTTGTTACGGGAACCTTTCCAACTGCAATGGGGTGAATGAGGAGATTGGACTGGAGAACGCATTAAGGCAGTCACGACTAGCGAAGCTGTCGCTGGACACATCGCGCTCAGACTTCTCTTCTCCGCCCAAAAGGCCACCCTCCAAGGAGCACAAAACTTCAGTGGGCAGCTCTACCACACCGTTTGCCATCAAAAGTTCGCTTGAATAGTCCTGAGGGAGTCCTGGATTAGGGGGTGTTCGGATTGCCGGACTATACCTTCGGCCGGACTCCTGGACTATGAAGATACAAGATTGAAGACTTCATCCCGTGTCCGGAAGGGACTTTCCTTGGCATGGAAGGCAAGCTTGGCGATACGAATATGTAGATCTCCTACCATTGTAACCGACTCCGCGTAACCCTAGCCCTCTCCGGTGTCTATATAAACCGGAGAGTTGTAGTCCGTAGGAAAATCAACAATCATACCATAGGCTAGCCTCTAGGGTTTAGCCTCCTTGATCTCGTGGTAGATCTACTCTTGTACTACCCATATCATCAATATTAATCAAGCAGGAGTAGGATTTTACCTCCATCGAGAGGGCCTGAAACTGGGTAAAAACATCGTGTCCCTTGTCTCCTGTTACCATCCGCCTAGACGCACAGTTCGGGACCCCCTACCCGAGATCCGCCGGTTTTGACACCGACATTGGTGCTTTCATTGAGAGTTCCTCTGTGTCGTCGCCATCAGGAAGGATGCCTCATCCCGTCTTTAAAGACGGCACCGTTGCTAAGGGAGCTTTGGCTGTCGGCCAAACTCTTCGGCTAGGTGGTTTTCTTATGACCGCCTGTTCGGCTTCTGCGCCGACGATGACCTCTCGGGACATCTTCATGTCAGCTCGGAACTCTCCGAGCAGTTAGATCCAATGGAGCTCTCCTCCATTAACGAGCTCTTGGATCGCATCGCTGCCCTAGGAGTCGCTACGGATCACGACCAGATTGGGCCTAAACCCGATCTGAGAGAGATTAACTCTCCCCAAGTCACCCATCATGTTGCCGTGATAGAGGGGCAGTGCGGTGACCCTTCATCTATCTTAAGGACTAGCTACGTCCGGATTCCCGATCCCTCCAAGCCGGATACCCGCGGAGGGGAGGATATCACTCAAGACCTGAACTTAGAGTCAGGCGACGGGCTGGATTCATTGGACAACATGCAAGAATCCAAATTTTCAAGTTTGGAAACTCCTCGGCCTCTGAGTCTCAAATTGGGCGAGGTTTCGGATTTAATTCCACCCACCCACCCGGACATAAGCGATCTATCCCAAATCAGGCAAAAGCCCGAAGAAACAGTACATCATTACTGGGCCAAATTCCTCCTGGTTAGGAACAGGATAAAGGACTGCTGAGAGGAAGACGCAATCTCAATCTTCTGCAATAATTGCATGGACAAGGGAATCCTCAACGCCATAAGTCGCCGTGATATTACACACTTCACTGACTTGGCGTCCATTGTACGAAAGTACTATGTGATGGAAAGCGCCTGGAAAACCGAAATAAAATTTTGGGACGATCCGGCCCTGAATACAAACCCGGTCCGAAATAAAAGGGTGCATCATCACCAGACACCCGGGTCAAACACCAAAAAGCAAAAACCCTCTACAGGGCATGGAACCGTACTAGAAGGATGGCTTAATGGACCCTGTAAAATTCACAGTACAGAGGGTGCCACACCAACTCACAGCCTTAGAGCATGTTGGATACTCCGGCAGGTGGCCAAAATTGGGGAAGATATCCTAATTCCGGAGGCCACAGAAAGCCACCCCAGGGACACCAATACGGTATTAACAGTCTTGGAGACTTTCACATCAAATAATATGCGAAAAAGAACACTCCGCAGCCTTGCCTAAGTCTACCGAGTAGCAACAATAAACCCATGGAGTGACACGGCTATTACTTTTAGGGCCAATTCCAGTTCTGCCCCTAACTCGAACCCACTACTCAGTTTTGCCCCTAATTTTTAGGTATGCTCAGTTTTGCCCCTCCGCCGTTAGTGTCACTTATAGAAATGTCCTTTTGCACCGTTACCATCCGGTCAAAGTGCTTTGACCATCCAGAAAAAAATAGCAAAAAAATCAAAAAAATATGAAATTTGGTGGGAGCGAAGATAGTCATGTCCGCAAGGCGCGTGCACATTTTTGTGTTGGTTGGACACTCCGGGAGCTCGTGGCAAAGGAAAACAAAAATAATTTATGCCTATGAACAGTAAATTTGAAAAAATAGCAAAAAAGTTCAAAAAAATTGAATTTATTTGGCGTCAAAGAGGCTTGAGTGCACAAGGTGCTTGCAAGTTTTGGTGATCAAATGATGTACGAGGCGCTCTAGAGAAAAAAAACCAAAATAGTGCAATTTTCAAAGTTTTTTTGAGCTAAAATTTGTATTTTTTTCTCCACGAGCTCCTACGATGTCCAAACACAACAAAAAGGTGCACACATCTTGCGCACCTGAATATCTTCAGTCCCATGAAATTTCATATATTTTTTTATTTTTTTCTACTTTTTTTGAATTTACTGCTCGCATGCGTACAAAATTTATGTTTTCCTTTGACACGAGCTCCCGGAGTGTCCGAACGGCATGAAAATGTGCACGCGCCTTGCGGACATGACTACCTTCGATCCCACCAAATTTCATATTTTTTTGATTTTTTTCCTATTTTTTCAGGACGGTCAAAGACCTTTGACCGAACGGTAACGGCGGAGAAGGGCATTTCTATAAGTGAAACTAACGGCGGAGGGGCAAAACTGAGCATACCTAAAAATTAGGGGCAAAGCTAAGTAGTGGGTTCGAGTTAAGGGCATAGATGTAAATGTCCCTTACTTTTAATGCCCATGATGAACCTAAATTCCGAACAACCCGAGCACCAGCCGCATTGGTCCTCAGTCCAATAGTGGACGACTTTCGCCTCACCAAGGTACTCTTGGATGGAGGCAGCGGATTGAACCTCATTTATGAGGAAACCCTTCAAAAAATGGAAATAGACTGGAACCGCATTGAGCGAAGCAGTAGAACCTTTAGAGGAATAATCCCCAGTCGGGAAGCGCGTTGTACAGGAAAAATCACACTAGATGTGGTGTTTGACACGCCGGATAATTACAGGTCCGAAGAGGTCACGTTCCATGTGGCCCCGTTCAGCAGCGGATACCATGCCCTGCTAGGGCGGGAAGAGTTTACAACCTTCCAAGCAATACCCCATTACGGGTACATGAAGCTCAAGATGCCCGGGCCGAACGGAATTATCACTCTCGCTAGTGATCCGGACATAGCACTCCACACCGAAAACAAGACAGCCGCACTGGCCCTTGAGGCACTATCCGAAGCCCTAGCGGCTGAGGAACTGAGTGTGCTGCGCTCCACGGTGAACATGGACGATGTGATACTCGACAAAAGTTCCAAGTCCACCTCCTTTAAACCAGCGGACGAAATAGTCAAATTCCAGGTCCATCCAACGGACCCCAATAAAACAGCTTCTATCGGGGCACAATTAAACCCTGATGTAGACGCCGCACTGCGAGAGTTCCTACGTGAAAACTAGGACATCTTCACCTGGCACCCTTCAGACATGCCAGGAATCCCACGCAGGCTGGTCGAGCACAACTTAAATATCCTAAAAGGATTCAAACCTGTCAAACAAGCTCTTCGACGTTTTTCCGAACCTAAGAGACAGGCCATGGGAGAGGAGCTAGCCAAGCTATTGGAGGCCGGATTCATCAGAGATATAAAACATCCGGACTGTCTAGCAAACCTGGTGATCGTACCAAAGAAGGACAAATCCTGGCGTCTGTGCGTTGATTTTAAAGACCTTAACAAGGCTTGCCCAAAGGATCCCTTCCCCCTCCCCCGCATCGATCAAATTATCGACGCTACCGTAGGACACGATTCGTTGTGTTGCCTCGACGCATATTCCGGCTACCATCAAATCAAGATGACAGAGTCAGACCAAGCCGCAACGGCATTCATCACACCATACGGCCCATTCTGCTTCAACACAATGCCCTTCGGGCTCAAAAACCCGGCGCAACGTATCAGCGCATGATTCAGACATGTCTGGCAAACCAGATCGGCAAAACAGTGGAGGCATATGCAGATGATGTGGTCGTCAAAACAAGACATGTCGAATCTCTAGTAGACGACTTGAGGCTCACATTTGATAACCTCTGAACATACGACATCAAGCTCAACCCGGAAAAATGTGTTTTCGGTGTTCCAGCCGAAAAGCTCTTGGGATTCATTGTATCCGGTAGAGGAATTGAAGCAAATCCAGCCAAGATCCGAGCTCTGTCACAATTGGATATCCCAAAGGACCTCAAACAAATACAAAAATTAACCGGATGTGTGGCGGCTCTAAGCCGCTTTATCTCCCGCTTGGGAGAAAAGGCACTACCCCTCTACCGCCTCCTTCGGCGCACCGAACACTTTGAGTGGACGGATGCCGCCACGGCTGGACTCGATGAAATAAAAGCCATATTGGCAACAAACCCAGTCCTGGCCGCGCCAAACATTGGCGAACCAATGCTACTGTACATTGCAGCAACACATCAGGTTGTAAGCGCAGTTCTCGTCGTCGAACGAGAAACGGACGGACACAAATTCCCCCTTCAAAAGTCGGTCTATTATGTGTCCACTGTCCTCACTCCGTGCAAATCACGGTACCCGCATTATCAAAAGATTGCGTACGTGGTATTCATGGCATCCCGGAAGCTGCGACACTACTTTCAAGAGTGTTCAATAACAGTAGCCTCGGAAGTACTACTTAACGATATTATAAACAACCGTGACGCAACGGGACGGATTGCAAAATGGGCCATCGAGCTCCTCCCGTTCGACATAACTTATAAGCCACGGCGAGCTATCAAGTCACAAGTTTTGGCCGACTTCGTCGCAGAATGGACGGAGGCCGAACTCCCTAAAGAGTATGACACATATTCAAATTGGATCATGCATTTCGACGGCTCCAAGATGTTGGCTGGTCTAGGGGCTGGCATCGTTTTGACGTCCCCCACAGGAGACACAGTTCAATATGTACTCCGGATTATGTACACAGACTCCAACAATGCAACCGAACATGAGGCCCTTTTACATGGTCTCCGGATGGCAGTATCCATGGGCATTCAACTCCTAGAGGTGCGCGGGGATTCGAACATTGCGATATCCCAAATAAATGGAGACTTCGATGCCAAAGATCCAAAAATGGCAGCTTACCGCAACGCCATCTTAAAAATGTCAGCTCGGTTTGAAGGGCTTGAATTTCACCATATAGCCCGGGAAAATAATCAGGCGGCAGATGTCCTGGCACGCATCGGCGCAAAACGCGATGTAGCCCCCCCAACATCTTCTTGGAAAGGCTGTTCAAGCCATCCGTAGTATGGGAAGGGAAACCGAAGAATAACAGCCCGGACCCAACCGCACTGCCCGACACCGAACAATCTGACATAATTGGAGGCTCTGCCAATGAAATTACACCTTCAGCCCACGCAATAATGGCCGTTATCGCCCTGTGGATAGAACCATTCCTAGCCTGCCTTACTAGGCAGGAACTCCGAGAGGACCAAAACGAGGCACGCTGCATAGTGTGGTGATCTAAAGCCTATAAAGTCCATGAGGGAGAGCTTTATAAGAAAAACACTACCGGAGTCCTTCAAAGGTGCATCTCCGAATAGGAAGGACGGAACCTGCTGGCTGAAATTCACGCCGGACTCGGTGGTCATCACGTTGCAGCGCGGTCCCTCGTAAGCAAGGCTTTCCGTACAGGCTTTTATTGGCTGACGGCCCGGGCAGACGCTCAGGACTTAGTCCAACGATGCGTCGGTTGCCAGCTTTTTGCAAACCAAAGCCATATGCCGCCCACCGCCCTCCAAACTATCCCCATCACTTGGCCCTTCGCGGTCTGGGGCTTGACATGGTTGGACCCCTTAAAGGCGGAACCCACAAGAAAAAATACTTACTGGTCATGGTGGATAAGTTCACCAAATGGATAGAAGCCAAGCCTGTTAAGACGGCTGAATCCGGACCGGTGATAGACTTTATATCTGGGGTCGTACACCGTTATGGCGTCCCCCACAGCATCAACACTGATAACGGCACGAACTTCACGGCTGATGAGGTAAAACTCTGGTGCAAAAACATGGGCATCAAGCTCGATTATGCTTCCGTCTATCACCCACAAACCAACGGCCAGGTCGAACGTGCAAATGGTCTTATCATGAGCGGCATCAAACCCAGATTAGTGCGGTCCCTTAAGGAATCTAATACGCACTGGGTAGAGGAGCTCGACTCCGTACTCTGGGGGCTGTGGACCACGCCCAATCGCACCACTGGATACACACCATTCTTCATGGTGTACGGCGCAGAAGCAGTTTTGCCCTGCGACATAATTCATGACTCACCTCGAGTACGCATGTACGAAGGAAGAGAAGCCGAGCTCGATCGGCAGGACAGTTTGGACGCCTTGGAGGAGGAGCGTGATGTGGCAAAAGCCCGTTCCGCATTCTATCAACAGCAGGCTCGAAGATATCAAAGCAGAGAAGTACGAGCCAAAAATTACAACGTTGGCGAATTAGTTTTACGCCTGTCGGACAAGAAAAAGGACAAACTCAAGCCCAAGTGGGAAGGTCCCTTCATAATTGACCAGGTCTTGATTGGTGGAGCGTACCGCCTGCGAGATGCATCGGATAACCGACTCGAGCCGAACCCATGGAACGCAGCCCGTCTCCGAAGATTCTATGCCTAGCGCCGGACTCTGTGTTCGTCTCCTTCCTCTGTCCATTTTTTATATTTTCTGTCTTACATTCCTCTCCTTCTCCCCTTTCTTTCTAGCCTTTAAAGGACCAATAAGTGATGCGCTATCCGCGCTCATTAAACCTGGGGGCTTCTTTAAACAGAAGCTTATTTAAACGGGCTTCACGCCCAACACATGTGTCACACTTCCGCATGTACCTTTATTCACCATTATATGCATCGATATGACTTAAGTTTGGGCCAAGCTGGGTTGCCTGGCTCCTGTGCTTACCCCTACATTCCCGATTGTTCGGCTAGGTGGTAAAGGGAGCACCTCTACGATTGTTACTGCCGGGTCAGCCGGATATGTACCTCAGACTGGGTGAAGCCGAAAGTTAGCGTTCTTAAGGGAATATTCGGTCGGTGAACTAAAGATGAACTTTTCACTTATTTATTTATGTGCCCCCAGATGATTTTTCCTGCGTCTCTTTTCACAGCATGGACATGCACTTTACGGTATGCCTCCCAGGGAAAGGAACCCCTAACGGAACTATTCTCCCTGGAAGATGTTTCTTACTAACCATGCAATATAACATAACTAGTTGGGCACTTGTCTGTTCAAGCACTAAAGACCCCTACGCCTGGTCTCCATGCATACCCCGGTTCTTATATAACCGCATGGGAATTCGGACACACTCCAAACCGTCAGGTCCCGAGGCTGAAGCGAAAAGGTCGGCCATGACAAACGATCTACAATCCGGCTAGAAGGCATTACAAATGTCAATTAAATTACATAGTCATTCTGACTAATTGTATTCCTCTTCAATACCATCTAACAGGCTGTCTAATTTACAGTCCTGCTGGGAATACTTTGCGGCCAATTCTACTTGGCCGTATACTAAGCTTACAGGGATCTCCTTCCCATCGGGCCCCACAGGACCGACCTCGGCCATGTGGTTGGGGTCAGCCTTTGTGTACCGCGTCTTCACCATGGCCCAGGCCTCCCTAGCGCCTTGATGGCAGGCCGATATCTTCCACAATCGGAAGCGCCGCCGCGCTCCCTTCAGCTTCTCTGCCAGCTCTCCAAGACCTTCGGGCATGGAGATGGATGGCCACAAGGCCTGGGCGACGCTTTGCATCGCCTGCCGAACTCGCTCGTGCAGTTGCGAGAGCTCGGGAAGAAGGTCACCCGTAGAACCGGGAATCTCCTCTGCAGGACGACCTGTTAGCACACCTACAGACATTACTCTGTTAGTCGACTTCCCCGCCGAATTCTTTTTCAAAGGTTCATTCAAGCACTTACTAAATATGCCGCGCCGAAGCCGCTGATTCTCCTTAACGGAGTCTGACAGCTGGGCACGAATATCTTTCAGTTCAACGCCCAGCTTGGTGTTGGCATCTTGGAGATCATTCTTCTCTCGCCTCACCCTTGTCAGCATGCTCTCACCAGCCTTTAACTGGCGTAGGAGTTGTTGCCTTTCCAGATCTAATCCGGCGCCGTCTGCAATTTCGTTTGTCAGATTTGCACACACGCCGCACTTCACAAAATACTTATATATTGAAAGTATGTATTACCAACGGGGGTCTCCTTGGGCTCCCCTGTCGCGGCTAGTTGTAGGATCGAAAGTATGTCTAGAGGGGGGGGGTGATTAGACTACTTGACCAAATAAAAGTCTAGACTTTTCCCAATTTGAGTTCTTGGCAGATTTTAGCTATCTTAGCACAAGTCAAGCAATCTCCACACAATTCAAGAAAGCATGCAAAAGAGTATATGAGTAGCGAAAAGTAAAGCATGCAACTTACAAGAATGTAAAGGGAAGGGTTTGGAGAATTCAAACGCAATTGGAGACACGGATGTTTTTGGCGTGGTTCCGATAGGTGGTGCTATCGTACATCCACGTTGATGGAGACTTCAACCCACGGAGGGTAACGGTTGCGCGAGTCCACGGAGGGCTCCACCCACGAAGGGTCCACGAAGAAGCAACCTTGTCTATTCCATCACGGCCGTCGCCCACGAAGGACTTGCCTCACTAGCGGTAGATCTTCACAAAGTAGGCGATCTCCTTGCCCTTACAAACTCCTTGGTTCAACTCCACAATCTTGTCGGAGGCTCCCAAGTGACACCTAGCCAATCTAGGAGACACCACTCTCCAAAAAGTAACAAATGGTGTGTTGATGATGAACTCCTTGCTCTTGTGCTTCAAATGATAGTATCCCCAACACTCAACTCTCTCTCACAGGATTTGGATTTGGTAGAAAGAAGATTTGAGTGGTAAGCAACTTGGGGAAGGCTAGAGATCAAGATTCATATGGTAGGAATGGAATATATTGACCTAAACACAAGTGTAGGTGGTTCTCTCTCAGAAAATGTGTATTGGAAGTGTAGGTATGTTCTGATGGCTTTCTCCACGAATGAAGAATGGGTGGAGGGGTATATATAGCCTCCACACAAAATCTAACCATTACACACAATTTGCCAAACTCGGTGGGACCGAATGGTTAAACTCGGTCGGACCGATTCAGCAAACCTAGTGACCGTTAGGATTTTCGGTGGGACTGAGATGCAACTCGGTAGGACCGATATGGTTAGGGTTCGGGCATAACGTAATCTCGGTGTGACCGATTACACAAACTCGGTAGGACCGATTTTGGTAATAAGCTAACCAGAGAGTTGGTCAGGTAAACTCGGTGGGACCGGTTCGCTCATTTCGGTGAGACCGAAATGTTACGAAAGGGAAACAGAGTTTACATTGCAATCTCGGTGGGACCGATCGCTCACTTCGGTTAGACCAAAATGTTACGAAGGGAAACAGAAATATTACAATCCCATCTCGGTGAGACCGAGATCCCTATTGGTGAGACCGATTTGGCTAGGGTATGTGGCAGTGGCTATGACATTTGAAACTCGGTGGCGCCGGATAGAAAGAATCGGTGAGGTCGAGTTTGACTTTTGGTTTAGGTCAAATGTGGATGTAGGAAGATAGTTGAGGATTTTGGAGCATATCACTAAGCACATGAAGCAAGAGGCTCATTAAGCAACACCTCATCCCTCCTTAATAGTATTGGCTTTTCCTATAGACTCAATGTGATCTTGGATCACTAAAATATAAAATGTAGAGTCTTGATCTTGAAGCTTGAGCCAATCCTTTGTCCCAAGAATTTTGAGGGATCCACTTTCCTCATCCATGCCATGCCATTCATTGAGCTTTTCCTGAAATTTTAATCTTGGAATAATGTTAGCTCAATGAGCTATATGTTGTTAGGAATTACCAAAACCACCCAGGGATAGTTGCGGGCGAAGGGGTTTCGGAGAAATTTCCAAAATTTTGCCCGTGAGTATATATAGCTCGACCCGGTCGGTGTGACCGAGTGGAACAACTCGGTGGCACCGAGATGCATAACTATTGAAAGTTACAGCAACTCGGTGTGACCGAAAAGTTCTAATCGGTTGCACCGAGATGAAAACCTAGATCGACTTAGTGATCTCGGTATGACCGAAATGGAGGAATCGGTCAGACCAAAACACACAAAGAAGTTTTGGAAGTTTAAGTCTATGACGAATCGGGGACTCTGAGTGCTCCTCACACAGAGTGGTTCGAA
Source organism: Aegilops umbellulata (assembly GCA_032464435.1). Classification (NCBI taxonomy): domain Eukaryota; kingdom Viridiplantae; phylum Streptophyta; class Magnoliopsida; order Poales; family Poaceae; genus Aegilops; species Aegilops umbellulata. Next base: position 46,569,754 of record CP136060.1, on the reverse strand, counting down.
TCTGACTTGATCAAATTTTGTGATGTAGCATGAATAGAGTTTGAGATGAGAAAAGCATAGATAGCCAGAGAGGGTTCTTAGGCATTCTTGTCCATCCACTTGGCAAAAGAAAAGAAAACCGATCAATCAAAACAATAAGTGGATGTCCTCGAATGAGTAAAATATGCAATCAACATGCACACACAATAAAATGGCAATTGAAATATGTGGCAAAGCATGCACAACCAATTCTAGCATCTATCAAGCAATTGGCGATGACTAGGTCATCTATATATGAGTATATTGGCTTAGGAGTCAAATGAGAACATTTGATCATATGTCATACTCATCGTTTAAGCACAAGTGGGGTAACCACTTTTACATAAAGCATTGTTGTGTTCACACCATTAGAGTTGCTTTAGCTCAATTTTTAGAGTAAAGCTCCCCCTAGATGTGATATCCCCCCTAAGAGGGATGAACTAACCTTGGGTTTTGTCGATGATGACTTCATGTAGATGTTGAAGATGTGGATGCTCAATGTTGATGTAGATCATTTGGATCTATCCATTGGAGTGAGTTTCACTTTCAATACCTACACGGGTTAGTCCCACAAGGAACAAACAAGGATATACATAGACATAGAGTGATGCGCACACAAGATGATGTCTATGAAAGCTTTTTGGTTACATTGTCCCTTGTCTTACCAACAAGAGGGTTTGTGACTCCTTGAACTAGTGCAAGATGTGGAAGTTGATTGCACTTGTTCTTGCCAAGATGATAAGAGTGAAATATGTTGGCGGAGTCACCCTCAAGAACTCTCTAGTTCTTCTTCTCCTGTATCCACACCATCTTGATGGGAATCCTTGGAGTTGTAGTTGTACTTGATGAAGTGGAACTTGAAGTAATATTGGGAACCCATTTGACCAAGGCCTTAGGAGCTTCTTCAAATGCATCAATTTCCTCTTGAAGCTTGTCCTTGCCTTTTTGCTTGTGGTCTTGTGGTGGAAGATCATCTTGAGCTTGTGTCCCTTTGAAAGAAGTAGGGTCATACTTCTCTTGTTGAGGAACAAACTTCGTCTTGGGGTATTGATCTTCTTCCCACTCAACTCCATTGGCATTGAACTTTCGTTCAAAACCAACACCTTGATTCTTCCGGTGCCTTCCTTGCTTGCGTACAATTTCCTTGAATTGCTTACTTTCGGCAAGGCTCTTGTAAACACCTTTCTCTATAATTCCCTTCAATAAGCTATTTTCTTGCTCAAGTGTAACTTGTCTAAGAGAATCATCAGTGGAATCAAGAGAACTACTAGAAGCAACAATATTGGATTTAGCATGATCATTGTTACTACTGGAGGAAGAATCTTTCTTGTTCTTGTTACTAGACTTGACTTGAGGCATGTAAGTGGATAAGAGTAAACGCTTGGCAATGTAAGAAGAACTTTTCTTACGAAGATCATCATTGATTGCTTTTAAGAACTCATGCTCTTGCTCAAGGTTGAGCTTTTCAAAGCGTAATTTCTCATGAGTCCTTAAAATTTCTCGATGATCTCCTAAGATAGTTTCATGAGCTAACTTAAGAGTGTTTAGTTCTTTAGTTAGAGACTCAATCTTCTCCTTATCATTGTCATTCATTTTATCTTGATTAGCATGATTAATTGACGTTTCATCATAGTATTCATCACTAGAGTTGTCAACAAGTAAATCATCATCACCTAACAAGTCATCTTCATCACTATTGAAATCAACATACTCGGGGTGTGATACCTTTGGGCCTTTAGCCATGAAGCATGTTCCAACTCCTTCATTTGGTGAGTCAAATATGTCGTAGGAGTGGGTTATCACAAGAGCTAGACCGGCAACACCTTCATCTTGAGTATATTCGGAATCGGAGTGATAACTTCTCTCGGAGTGGTTGTCAGAGTCGGAGCCGGATACCCATTCACCAACATGAGCTTGATTTCTTCGTTTTGTGTAGCTCCTTGATGACTTGTCCTTTCTTTCCGAATCCTTGCTTCTCCGTGAGGGTCTTCGTTCATAACGATCATCTCTAATCCTTCTTTCTCTAGATGGTGATTCTTCTCTTCTACTTCTTCTCTTGGGAGAATCTTCTCTTCTCTTGTAGGGGGCCGTACACTCATTGGAATAGTGTTCGGGCCTTCCACAATTGTAGCAGTTTTGCTCTCGACTAGAAGATCTTTTGTCATTGTAGGACCTTGACTTGGAGCTTCTATCTTTGCTTCTAATCTTATAGAACTTGTTGAAGTTCTTCACCATTAAGCTCAATTCTTCATTGAAGGTTTGTTTCTCACTTGATGATGTGGGGGCTTCACATGAGGCTTTGTAAGCACCACTTGATTTGTTGTGAAGTTCCTCTTTATCCTTGAGTGACATCTCATGAGCAACAATTCTTCCGATGACTTCCGTTGGCTTGAGATCTTTGTAATTTGGCATCATTTGGATCAATGTGCACACGGTATCATATTTTCCATCCAAGGCTCTTAGGATCTTCTTGATGATGAATCTATCGGTCATCTCTTCACTCCCTAAGCCGGCAATCTCATTTGTGATAAGAGCAAGCCTAGACTACATTTCAGCGACACCTTCACCATCCTTCATTTTGAAATTGCCAAGTTGACTTTGAAGCACATCCAATTTGGATTCCTCGACGGAGTCGGTACCTTCGTGCATATCAATCAAAGTATCCCAAATTTCCTTTGCATTCTCAAGACGACTAATTTTGTTGAATTCTTCGGGGCACAATCCGTTGAAGAGAATATCACAAGCTTGAGCGTTGTATTGCAGCATCTTCAACTCTTCCGCGGTAGCTTCACGGTTTGGTTATTTCCCATCAAAGAATTCACCTTGCAAACCAATACACACAATAGCCCAAACGGCGGGGTTATGTCCAAGAATATGCATTTTCATCTTATGCTTCCAACTAGCAAAATTAGTACCATCAAAGTAAGGACCTCTACGGTGATAATTTCCCTCGCTAGACGCCATACTCTCCTAGGTTGTGAAACCAAGGCTATGACCACCAAAAGCTACGAAAATCAAAGCAAATGGAGACCAAAGCTCTGATACCACTTGTAGGATCGGAAGTATGTCTAGAGGGGGGTGATTAGACTACTTGACCAAATAAAAGTCTAGACTTTTCCCAATTTGAGTTCTTGGCAGATTTTAGCTATCTTAGCACATGTCAAGCAATCTCCACACAATTCAAGCAAGCATGCAAAAGAGTATATGAGCAGCGAAAAGTAAAGCATGCAACTTGCAAGAATGTAAAGGGAAGGGTTTGGAGAATTCAAACGCAATTGGAGACACGAATGTTTTTGGCGTGGTTCCGATAGGTGGTGCTATCGTACATCCACGTTGATAGAGACTTCAACCCACGGAGGGTAACGGTTGCGCGAGTCCACGGAGGGCTCCACCCATGAAGGGTCCACGAAGAAGCAACCTTGTCTATTCCATCACGACCGTCGCCCACGAAGGACTTGCCTCACTAGCGGTAGATCTTCACGAAGTAGGCGATCTCCTTGCCCTTACAAACTCCTTGGTTCAACTCCACAATCTTGTCGGAGGCTCCCAAGTGACACCTAGCCAATCTAGGAGACACCACTCTCCAAAAAGTAACAAATGGTGTGTTGATGATGAACTCCTTGCTCTTGTGCTTCAAATGATAGTATCCCCAACATTCAACTCTCTCTCACAGGATTTGGATTTGGTAGAAAGAAGATTTGAGTGGAAAGCAACTTGGGGAAGGCTAGAGATCAAGATTCATATGGTAGGAATGGAATATATTGACCTAAACACAAGTGTAGGTGGCTCTCTCTCAGAAAATGTGTATTGGAAGTGTAGGTATGTTCTGATGGCTTTCTCCACGAATGAAGAATGGGTGGAGGGGTATATATAGCCTCCACACAAAATCTAACCATTACACACAATTTGCCAAACTCGGTGGGACCGAATGGTTAAACTCGGTCGGACCGATTCAGCAAACCTAGTGACCGTTAGGATTTTCGGTGGGACTGAGATGCAACTCGGTAGGACCGATATGGTTAGGGTTCGGGCATAACGTAATCTCGGTGTGACCGATTACACAAACTCGGTAGGACCGATTTTGGTAATAAGCTAACCAGAGAGTTGGTCAGGTAAACTCGGTGGGACCGGTTCGCTCATTTCGGTGAGACCGAAATGTTATGAAAGGGAAACAGAGAGTTTACATTGCAATCTCGGTGGGACCGATCGCTCACTTCGGTTAGACCAAACCGTTACGAAGGGAAACAGAAATATTACAATCCCATCTCGGTGAGACTGAGATCCCTATTGGTGAGACCGATTTGGCTAGGGTATGTGGCAGTGGCTATGACATTTGAAACTCGGTGGCGCCGGATAGAAAGAATCGGTGAGGCCGAGTTTGACTTTTGGTTTAGGTCAAATGTGGATGTAGGAAGATAGTTGAGGATTTTGGAGCATATCACTAAGCACATGAAGCAAGAGGCTCATTAAGCAACACCTCATCCCTCCTTGATAGTATTGGCTTTTCCTATAGACTCAATGTGATCTTGGATCACTAAAATATAAAATGTAGAGTCTTGATCTTGAAGCTTGAGCCAATCCTTTTTCCCAAGAATTTTGAGGGATCCACTTTCCTCATCCATGCCATGCCATTCATTGAGCTTTTCCTGAAATGTTAATCTTGGAATAATGTTAGCTCAATGAGCTATATGTTGTTAGGAATTACCAAAACCACCCAGGGATAGTTGCACTTTCACTAGTGCGGCCTCAAGTTGGGCTTTGCACTCTCCTAGCTCCTGGGACAGTTGTGTATTCCTTTCCGCAAGACCCTGCATTATTAAATGAACCTTAAATCAGTTCTTCTAACTGCTTCAAGTCTCGGGGGCTACTGATATATATAACCATTAAATTTTCTCACCCTTATGTCTTTTACATATTGCTCCCTGGCTCTGGCTAGACCATTTTGAGCGGCACAGAGGTACGCATCTCCCGAATTGAAGGCATCCAACGCCTCTTGGGAGAAACAAGCGTCACGGAGAACTGTCCGGCGACGCCTGTGGTTCAGGGCACTCTCCACCTCTGAATTAGTGGCGGATAACCTGTCCACATCCTCCGTCGGAGGAGCGTCTGGTGCGCGCCTCGTGTTCGTCTCCGGACCAGGCTTTGGAGCCTGGCTGGTGGAGGCGCGATTGGCAGCCTCTCCGGATATAGTCCGGCGAGGTCTCTTTGTCCTAAAGAGAGCACGAGTGTTAATATGCCTTGAAGGTATAACACCTGGGATAAGAGGGTGCGCTATACCTTTGCGCTGACGCCTCGGTCCGGACTGCACCTCTTTTCTGCCCACGGGGCCCTGCAACCCCTCGTTGGCTTGTCGCCGCAGGTTCGGCCTCCCGTCTCAAAAACCTCCCCTGCAAAGCACGGTTGTAATCAGGAAACTGAAAACACGAGAGGGTGGACCCTTTTTGGGGTACTGGGACTTCGATCTCAGTTACCTGGGAGGCCGGGATTAGCCCGGGGTAATCGGCCGTAATGGCCACCAAGGCGTTGTCCTTGCTCAATTGATGGAACACTCCATCAATCAGCTCCACAGATAAGTCCGGATCCTCTTGGGAGGCCGGGTCGAGGGACCGTCCCGGATCCTCGGGCTGTGGAGGAGGGCTGTTTATTTCTTTAACAGCCTGGCGCAGTTCCTGCGTTGAAGTCGTTAGACTGTATACTTAAACGGTGGTAATATAAAGCGGATGGGCAAGTAAAAGTGTCCACCTACCCAACTCGGAGGATTGTACATAGTAAATCCGCCCTGTGGGTTGACACGGAGAAATTCCTCCTCTTCTCCCTTGTACAAAGCGGACAAGATCTTTGTCAGGGAGGCAGCCGAATCCGGTCCCTTACGACCGTGACGGGTGGCGTCATCCTCCCCGTTGAAGTCCCACATGGGGTGGCCTCTATACTGAAGCGGCTGCACCCCCCGCATGATGCATGCGTCCATGACTCCTATCATGGTTGGTCCGGAATGAGCTAATAATCTTATCCGACCCATCAAGTAAAGGACGTCCCTGTCACTTTCCCTCTGAGGGCTCCGTGGACGCCAGCTTAGGCGCTTCTTCAGGGGAGCAGTGTCGAACTCAGGAAGGCCGATCCAAACAGGGTCCGGCAGCTGGACGTCCTCTATATAAAACCATTCCAAAGGCCAATTCTCGGACGCCTTCTTTGGGGTTCCGGATAGATATCCGGTCCCGGCGATGCGCCACACTTCGGCTCCGCCCACTTGATATATTGACCCCTCCTGAGAACGGGGCACCAGGCAGAATAGCCTCTTCCACAGCCCGAAATGAGCCTCAACACCCAAAAATAGCTCGTAGAGGGCTACGAAGCCTGCGATATGCAATACGGAGGCAGGCGTAAGATTGTGTAGCTGGAGGCCATAGAACTCCAGGAGCCCTCGGAGAAATGGATGGATTGGAAATCCGAGCCCTCTTATTAAATAAGGGACAAAGCATACCCGCTCTCCTTTGGAGGGATTAGGGGCACTCTCCGCTTGCTCTCCGCCATTATAGGTGGCAAGACCGGCTCGAACCGGGACCATATAGGCCGGGGGGAGAAATCCCTTGGTCTGGAGCGTCACTAGCTCACTATGCGGGATGGAGCATCTCTCCCAATCTCCAGGCTGAGGGCCGGAAGGGCGAGAGGAGGAGTTGCAACGGCTGACCATGGTGGAATGGACCTTTGTTGGATGCGCTCTAATGAACACTCGCGGAGGGGAGAAGGTGTGGTTTGGATCTAAATCCTCGTCCCCTTAAATAGGCGGCTCATTTACGCGGCTAGGGGTGTGAATGTAAAAACACCCAGACTTTTCGTATTCGTCTGACACGTGGGAGACGGCCATTATTGGGCGTAGAAGCCAAGGAGCGCAACATTTACAAGAAACCAGACTTTATTCAACAGGTACACGGAATTTGGAGGAGAACCCGCCTTGCAATGCCGAAGACAATCTGCACGCCGGACTCATCGTCATTGAAGCCTGGTTCGGGGGCTACTGAGGGAGTCCTGGATTAGGGGGTGTTCGGATTGCCGGACTATACCTTCGGCCGGACTCCTGGACTATGAAGATACAAGATTGAATACTTCGTCCCGTGTCCGGAAGGGACTTTCCTTGGCGTGGAAGGCAAGCTTGGTGATACGGATATGTAGATCTCCTACCATTGTAACCGACTCTGTGTAGCCCTAGCCCTCTCCGGTGTCTATATAAACCGGAGAGTTGTAGTCTGTAGAAAAAACAACAATCATACCATAGGCTAGCTTCTAGGGTTTAATCTCCTTGATCTCGTGGTAGATCTACTCTTGTACTACCCATATCATCAATATTAATCAAGCAGGAGTAGGGTTTTACCTCCATCGAGAGGGCCCGAACCTGGGTAAAAACATCGTGTCCCTTGTCTCCTGTTACCATCCGCCTAGACGCACAGTTCGAGACCCCCTACCCGAGATCCACCGGTTTTGACACCGACAAGTCCCCTCTGAACAAGAAGAGAAGCGCATGCGTGGAACAGCTTGGGGCCTTCGCACCTAGAGCGCTCCAAGTGGTTGTTGCATGAGGAAATGGAGGAACTTATGGATATATAAACTCCGTCTCTGCTGCTTCTATGCTATCCCTATGTAGATATCATTGCTCACTTACTGAGCTGTAATAAAAAGTACTGTGATTTTGCTTTCGCTTCTAAATGAACATGCTTTTGCATGCTGACCTTGTTATTAACTCTTGTTTCATTCAAGAAATGGAACTGGGAGGGCTGCGGCCCTCGTGGTACTCTAAAAACATTTCTTTGAAGAGGAAATAAAAACTCTATTATGGGATCTTAGGGCATCTTCAAAGCAGACCCTCGAACCCCCCGCAAACATTCGGATTGTGTTTTCCGGACACAACTATCCAACGCCGTCCCACATCGGGACACAAACCAGTCTGTGTGTTCGTTTTCCCACAAACCGGGGCAAGCTAGGGGGCTTAGCGGGAGTCCGTACCAACACCACATAGGACTCTGATACCCCCGCCCACCCAAAACCACACTCGGACCCTGCGTATCAATCTCTTTCCCCTTTCTCTGCATCCGCTTCCTCCCTGACCAAAGCCACTGATGTAACATCCCGGCCGTCCATCAAGCCCTTGCCAGACCTCCGCTGCTCCAACAAGTCGCCATGCTGCTTTGCCTACACCGCCGATCCACACCTCTCGTTACATCTGCCCCCGCGGATGCCGTCTGTGGGGGTCACCACGCCCAGCAAGTGTGTTGGTGATATGTCCATGCTAATGTTTTGACAAATTTTATCCCTTCTTTGAAGTAGTGGATTTGTACATATATGAGCACTATGTTGAGTTATCCCGACGAGGAGGGTTATGACTTATGCGGATGAAACAACGATGTTGTAGGTGGTCCTTACACACGCGGAGTGTGTAGAAGAGCATGTTCTCAATTCCAAGGGATCGATCAAGGGTCATCGAGTGCTTAATCAGAATAGGGCATGAAGGCATTTGATGATTATGGACGACTACTTTGCCCCCGATGCCCTACTCATGGAGAATTTTTGCCCATTTCCAGATGCAGAAAAATGTGTTTGGTCGCCTCTACAATGGCGTCTGGTCCTACATTGACTAGTTCATATTGAAGAAGGATACCGTAGGAAGAATTGGAATCTCTGGTTACTAGAAATGCATAAGATACCTACATATGGTACGGTCACAGATTTGTGGGACGAGACTCCGGATGTCTGAGAGCACATGTGAAGACGCCATGGTCAAAATATGCTATTGCGGTAGTCGAGGTGTTTAGACCTTAGTACTTGAGAGAACCCATTGTTGCAAACGCCGAAAGGCTCATGGCACTCCCAGAAGCAAGAGGACGACCATGGATGCTCGATCTCTTGGTGCATGCACTAGGGATGGAAGAACTGTCCAAAAGTTCTGCAAGGGCAATATCAGGTCCATGTTATGAAGCCAACCATCATTCTTGAAACAGTTGCATCACATGACCTCTAAATTTGACACGCTTTCTTTGGCATGCTTGGGTCTCACAATGACACCAATGTGCTACAACAATCTCCATTGTTTGCTAGGTTTACTGAAGGACAAGCTCCTCTTTGCAACTATATTGTCAATGGGCATCAGTACAACATGGACTGCTATCTAGTTCACAGCATCTATCCCCTGTGGTCTACCTTCATCAAGACCATCTCTAAGCTAGCTGGTCAGAAAATAGCTCAGTTTTCCCAAAGACAAGAGGGATCTGGAAATGATGTGGAGAGGGCATTAGGAGTGCTCCAAGCTCATTCTGTAGTTGTTAGCGAGCCTGCTAAACAATGGGATCCGGAGACATTGTGGGATCTGATGACATGTTGTGTGGTCATGCATAACATGATTGTGGAGGATGAAGGTGATGATACTGCCGGAGGCCTGGAATTTGAGAAGATGGGTGATCCTATCCAACTTCCACATCAGAATCCGACCACATTTAATGAGTTTATCCCAATGCATCAACAAATTCCGCAACAAGCAACTGATGAGCAACTCAAGAAAGATTTGATTAAGCACATGTGGGTGCTTATAGGGGGAACTAGAACATATGTGCTAGTTGAATTCAAGGTTGAACTATTTTTTTTCAAAACTTAGTTGGATCGTAATATTTAAATTAGAACTATTTTCATATTTAAATATCTTCACTCATGGACTATTTGATATGCTATTACTTTGAGTGTTGTGGACTTAAGAAAATTAAATAGAGCCGGAAGTTTAGGGGACAGGGCTGAATGGCCGGCTTGAAGGAAATATGCCCTAGAGGCAATAATAAAGTTGTTATTTATATTTCCTTATATCATGATAAATGTTTTTTATTCATGCTAGAATTGTATTAACCGGAAACTTAGTACATGTCTGAATACATAGACAAACAGAGTGTCCCTAGTATGCCTCTACTTGACTAGCTCGTTAATCAAAGATGGTTAAGTTTCCTAACCATAGACATGTGTTGTAATTTGATGAATGGGATCACATCATTAGAGAATGATATGATGGACAAGACCCATCCATTAGCTTAGCATTATGATCGTTTAGTTTAATTGCTATTGCTTTCTTCATGACCTATACATATTCCTCTAACTATGAGATTATGCAACTCCCGAATACCGGAGGAACACTTTGTGTGCTATCAAACTTCACAACGTAACTGGGTGATTATAAAGATGCTCTACAGGTCTCTCCGATGGTGTTTTTTGAGTTGGCATAGATCGAGATTAGGATTTGTCACTCCGAGTATCGGAGAGGTATCTCTGGGCCCTCTCCGTAATGCACATCACTATAAGCCTTGCAAGCACTGTGACTAATGAGTTAGTTGCGGGATGATGCATTATAGAACGAGTAAAGAGACTTGTCGGTAATGAGATTGAACTAGGTATGATGATACCGACGATCGAATCTCGGGCAAGTAACATACTGACGACAAAGGGAATAACGTATGTTGTTATGCGGTTTGACCGATAAAGATCTTTGTAGAATATGTAGGAGAAAATATGAGCATCCAGGTTTCGCTATTGGTTATTGACCTGAGATGTGTATCGGTCATGTCTGCATTGTTCTCAAACCCGTAGGGTCCGCACGCTTAACGTTCGATGACGATTTGTATTATGAGTTATGTGTTTTGGTGACCGAAGTTTGTTCGGAGTCCCGGATGAGATCACGGACATGACGTGGAGTCTCGAAATGGTAGAGAGGTAAAGATTCATATTTTGGAAGGTTATATACGGACACTGGAATGGTTCCGAAGAAGATCGGTTTTTTTGGAGAACCAGGAGGTTACTGGAACCCCCTAGGAAAGTTATTGGGTCTATTGGGCCATAGTGGAGGAGAGGAGGCAGCCACAGGAGGTGGCGCCCCCTCAAGCCCAGTCTGAATTGGACAAGGGGTGGGGGCACGGCCCCCCTTTCCTTCTCCCTCTCCACCTCTTTCCCCTTTCCCCCTCGGTTGGAAGGAAGGAGGGGGGCGAATCCTACTTGGACTAGGAGTCCAAGTAGGACTCCCCCCTTGGCGCGCCCCTCCTAGGAAGCCGTCCTCCTCCTCCCCCCTTTATATACGGAGGCAGGGGGCACCCCAAAGGCACACCAACATTTGTCTTAGCCATGTGCAGTGCCCCCCTCCACAGTTTACCACCTCGGTCATATTGTCGTAGTGTTTAGGCGAAGCCCTGCGTGGATCACATCACCAACACTGTCGCCACACTGTTGTGCTGACGAAACTCTCCCTTGACCCTCTACTAGATCAAGAGCTCGAGGGACGTCATCAAGCTGAACGTGTGCTGAAGACGGAGGTGCCGTACGTTCAGTACTTGGATCGGTTGGATCATGAAGGCGTTCGACTACATCAACTGTGTTAACATAACGCTTCCGCTTTCGGTCTACGAGGGTACGTGGACACACTCTCCCCTCTTGTTGCTATGCATCTCCTAGATAGATCTTGTGTGATCGTAGGACTTTTTTTGAATTACTACGTTTCCCAACAGTGGCATCCGAGCCAGGTCTATGTGTAGATGATATGCACGAGTAGAACACAATGAGTTGTGGGCAATAATAGTCATAGCTTACCACCAACCTTTACTTTGATTCGGCGGTATTGTTGGATGAAGCGGCCCGGACCGACATTACATGACCGCGTTCATGAGACTAGTTCTACGGACGTGCTTCGCACACAGGTGGCTAGCGGGTGTCTGTTTCTCCAACTTTAGTTGAATCGAGTTTGACTATGATCGGTCCTTGTTGAAGGTTAAAACAACACACTTTATGAAAAAATCGTTGTGGTTTTGATGCGTAGGTCGGTTCTTGCTAGAAGCCCGTAGCAGCCACGTAAAACTTGCAACAACAAAGTAGAGGACGTCTAACTTGTTTTTGCAGGGCATGTTGTGATGTGATATGGTCAAGACGTGATGAGATATAAATTGTTCTATGAGATGATCATGTTTTGTAGAAGTTATCGGCATCTGGCAGGAGCCTTATGGTTGTCGCTTTATTGTATGAAATGCAATCGTCATGTAATTGCTTTACTTTATCACTAAGCGGTAGCGATATTCGTAGAAGCAATAGTTGACAAGACTACAACGATGCTGCGCTGGAGATCAAGGTGTCAAGCCGGTGACGATGGAGATCATGACGGTGCTTTGGAGATGGAGATCAAAGGCACAAGATGATGATGGCCATATCATGTCACATATTTTGATTGCATGTGATGTTTATCTTTTATGCAAGGTATAAGTGTTCTCGCTGAGTACACACCGTTGCTACAGTTCGTCGTGCCGAGACACCACGTGATGATCGGGTGTGATAAGCTCTATGTTCACATAGAACGAGTGCAAGTCAGTTTTGCACATGCAGAATACTCGGGTTTAACTTGACGAGCCTAGCATATGCAGATATGGCCTCGGAACACTGAGACCGAAAGGTCAAACGTGATTCATATAGTAGATATGATCAACATAGTGATGTTCACTATTGAAAACTACTCCATCTCATGTGATGATCGGACATGGTTTAGGTTATATGGATCACGTGATCATTTAGATGACTAGAGGGATGTCTATCTAAGTCGGATTTCTTTAGTAATATGATTAAAGGAACTTTAATTTATCATGATCTTAGTACCTGATAGTTTTTTGCATATCTATGTTGTTGTAGATCAATGGACCATGCTACTGTTCCCTTGAATTTTAATGCGTTCCTAGAGAAAGCTAAGTTGAAAGATGATGGTAGCAACTGCACGGACTGGGTGCGTAACTTGAGGATTATCCTCATTGCTGCACAGAAGAATTACGTCCTGGAAACACTTCTAGGTGCAAGGCCCACTGCAGGTGCGGACATTATGAACATCTGGCAGAGCAAAGCTGATGACTACTCGATAGTTCAGTGTGCCATGCTTTACGGCTTAGAATCGGGACTTTAAAGACGTTTTGAATGTCATGGAGCATATGAGATGTTCCAGGACTTGAAGTTAATATTTCAAGCAAATGCCCGAGTTGAGAGATATGAAGTCTCCAACAAGTTCTATAGCTGCAAGATGGAGGAGAATAGTTCTGTCAGTGAACATATACTCAAAATGTCTGGGTATCATAACAAATTGACTCGGCTGGGAGTTAATCTTCCTAATGATAGTGTCATTGACATATTTCTTCAATCACTGCCACCAAGCTATAAAGGCTTCGTGATGGACTATAATATGCAAGGGATGGAGAATACCATTCCTGAGCTCTTCGTGATGCTTAAGGCTGCGGAGGTAGAAATCAAGAAGGAGCATCAAGTGTTGATGGTTAACAAGACCACTAGTTTCAAGACAAAAGGCAAAGGGAAGAAGGGGAACTTCAAGAAGAACAGCAAGCAAGTTGCTGCTCAAGGGAAGAAGCCCAAGTCTGGACCTAAGCCTGAAACTGAGTGCTTTTACTACAAAGGGACTGGTCACTGGAAGTGGAACTGCCCCAAGTATTTGGCGGATAAGAAGGATGGCAAAGTGAAAGGTATATTTGATATACATGTTATTGATGTGTACCTTACTAATGCTCGTAGTAGCGCCTGGGTATTTGATATTGGTTCTGTTGCTCATATTGCAACTTGAAACAGGGCTACAGATTAAACGAAGATTGGCTAAGGATGAGGTGACGATGCGCGTGGAAAATGGTTCCAAAGTCGATGTGATCGCCGTCGGCATGCTACCTCTACATCTATCGTCGGGATTAGTTTTAGACCTGAATAATTGTTATTTGGTGCCAGCGTTGAGCATGAACATTATATCTGGATCTTGTTTTATGCGAGACGGTTATTCATTTAAATCAGAGAATAATGATTGTTCTATTTATATGAGTAATATATTTTATAGTCATGCACCCTTGATGAGTGGTCTATTTTTGTTGAATCTCGATTGTAGTGATATCGTATTCATAATATTGAAGCCAAAAGATGCAAAGATAATAATGACAGTGCAACTTTTTTGTGGCACTGCCGTTTAGGTCATATTGGTGTAAAGCGCATGAAGAAACTCCATGTTGATGGGTTTTTGGAATCACTTGATTATGAATCACTTGATGCTTGTGAAGCATGCCTCGTGGGCAAGATGACTAAGACTCCGTTCTCCAGAACAATGGAGCGAGCAACTAACTTGTTGGAAATAATACATACTGATGTATGCGGTCTGATGAGTGTTGAGGCTCTCAGCGGGTATCGTTATTTTCTGACCTTCACAGATGATTTGAGCAGATATGGGTATATCTACTTAATGAAACATAAGTCTGAAACATTTGGAAAATCATCGTAACAAGAAAATAAAGTTTCTACGATCTGATCGTGGAGGTGAATATTTGAGTTATGAGTTTAGTCTTCATTTGAAACAATGTGGAATAGTTTCGCAACTCACGCCACCTGGAACGCCACAGCGTAATGGTGTGTCCGGACGTCATAACCGTACTTTATTAGATATGGCGCGATCTATGATGTCTCTTACCGATTTACCGCTATCGTTTTGGTGTTATGCATTAGAGATGGCTGCATTCACGTTAAATAGGGCACCATCTAAATCCGTTGAGATGACACCATATGAACTGTGGTTTGGCAAGAAACCTAAGTTGTCATTTCTCAAAGTTTCGGGCTGCGATGCTTATGTGAAAAAGCTTCAACCTGATAAGCTCGAATCCAAATCGGAGAAATGTTTCTTCATAGGATACCCAAAGGAAACTGTTGGTACACCTTCTATCACAGATCTGAAGGCAAGATATTTGTTGCTAAGAATGGATCCTTTCTTGAGAAGGAGTTTCTCTCGAAAGAAGTGAGTGGGAGGAAAGTAGAACTTGATGAGGTAATTGTACCTTCTCCCGAATTGGAAAGTAGTTCATCACAGAAATCAGTTCTAGTGATTCCTACACCAATTAGTGAGGAAGTTAATGATGATGATCATGAAACTTCAGATCAAGTTACTACTGAACCTCGTAGGTCAACCAAAGTACGGACCGCACCAGACTGGTAAGGTAATCCTGTTCTGGAGGTCATGTTACTTGACTATGACGAACCTACGAACTATGAGGAAGCGATGATGAGCCCAGATTCTGTGAAATGGCTTGAGGCCATGAAATCTGAGATGGGATCCATGTATGAGAACAAAGTGTGGACATTGGTCGACTTGTCCGATTATCGGCAAGCCAAAGAGAATAAATGGATCTTCAAGAAGAAGACTGACGCTCGGTAATGTTATTGTCTACAAAGCTCGACTTGTGGCGAAAGGTTTTGACAAGTGCAAAGAGTTGGCTACAATGAGACCTTCTCACCCGTAGCGATGCTTAAGTCTGTCCGAGTCATGTTAGTAATTGCCGCATTTTATGATTATGAAATTTGGCAAATGGATGTCAAAACTGCATTCCTTAATGGATATCTTAAAGAAGAGTTGTATATAATGCAACCAAAAGGTTGTCGATCCTAAAGGTGCTAACAAAGTGTGCAAGCTCCAGTGATCCGTTTAAGGACTGGTGCAAGCCTCTCGAAGTTGGAATATACGCTTTGATAGTGTGATCAAAGCATATGGTTTTATACAGACTTTTGGAGAAGCCTGTATTCACAAGAAAGTGAGTGGGAGCTCTGTAGCATTTCTAATATTATATGTGGATGACATATTGTTGATTGGAAATAATACAGAATTTCTAGATAGCATAAAAGGATACTTGAATAAGAAATTTTCAATGAAAGATCTCGGTGAAGCTGCTTACATATTGGGCATAAAGATCTATAGAGATAGATCAATACGCTTAATTGGACTTTCACAAAGCACATACCTTGATAAAGTTTTGAAGAAGTTCAAAATGGACCAGTCAAAGAAAGGTTCTTGCCTGTGTTACAAGGTGTGAAGTTGAGTCAGACTCAAGGCCCGGCCACTGCAGAAGATAGAGAGAAAATGAAAGTCATTCCCTGTCACAGCCGTAGAAATTGTTTGCAAATAGTTGCATAATCATCCATGCATCATGTTTAAATTCAAAGGAAATTTGAATTGGGGATGACCAAGCCCTGGTACTAAATCAATTCAACTAGGTTCAAGTTTAAATCTTTTCAATGAACCCAGAATGCCCTTTAGAAAAGTTCATGATTTTTTATAAAGGTGAAAACCTCTGCCAAAAATGATGCACATATTTTTAGGCCATTCTGGATTTTTGAATTAACTCATATTGTATTTGAACTGGGGCATTTAAATACTATAAATATTTTTAAATGCTCCAACAATTTGGGAATTAGTTGAGCGCCTCTTGAATAATTCATTTAGTGCCCATAACTATTTTCAGAATTTTTAAAAGTGATTTGGTTTGAAAACCAAACTAAAACAAATTTGCATAAATAGAAAACAGAGCAAAATTAGAAAAGACAGAAGAGAGAGCAGGCTTACCTGGCTTACCTGTAGCAACCCGACACTGTGCCGGCCCAGGCCACCTCGTCAGCTTCCTGTCATCTTCCACCTCCTGCCATTAGGCAGGAGGGCGTGTGGCCGCCGTACACGCACACGCGCTTCACCACCTCCTTCTTCCCACCGCTGCCCCGACACGCCTACGCGCGCACGCGACCCTCCTCGACTCTCTCTCACTCGCACCCGTGCCTCCCCCACCTCCACTCTCTCTCTCACCCGGACCCGACCGCAACCGAGGCCGCCGACGAGCATCGCCGTGGCCACAGCCGTCCCCGCGCCTCTCCGTGTTGTCCCCGCCGTCTGTCTCAACGTCGTGAAGCTTCCCTCTCAACAAGCGCAAGCTGGGATGCCCTGCACCGCCGACTACACCGTCATCCTCGTCCTCTGCATCTGACGACCGCCGCCGTCGATTCACCATCTCCGACACCTCCCTGATCCAGCTAAGCTCCACCTCGACCCCACGGTGAGCTCTGCCGTTTTCCCCTGCTCCCTGAGCTCGTCTTCATCCCCTAGCCGCGCCAGCCACCGGAGCCGAGAGCTCCTCGCCACCGACCATGAAGCTGCCGAGGCTAGAGCGAGCGCCGCTCACGTCTGAGCGCTCCATCATGCTCAGCGCGTTGCCAGGAGCTCCGAACACCCAGCTGCCCGTCTTGTAATGCCTCATAGCGACCAACCTGTCGTTGGCCAAACTCCGACCGCCGCTTCTGTGGTCATGGCCTTTGTTTCCAGTGACCCTGCGGCCTCCCGAGCAGCCAGCTAGATGCGGGCGTGTGCGGGCTATCTTCTGGTGGCCTTCGCGTGTCCACCTGCGGCTTGTAGCGCGAGCCCGAGTAACTTAGGTGACCCTCTGCCGTCGGCTTTGGTTGCCGGCGTTAAGCCGCCGACGTGGCACACTTAATTAGCACTAACAACCCCGCCAAACACCCTTGAACCACTGCCATGTGGGCCCCTATGCCTATTTAGGTTATTTTAATCTCTGTTTAGATTAGTTCATAACCCAGCAGGACCCACGCGTCAGTTTTGACCACGCTGACGTGGCCGTTGACCAGGCCCACCTGTCTGTGACTCTAGCCAGCGCTGTGTCACTAACCTACGGGTCCCACCGGTCAGGCTTGACCCGGGGCAGCCCTGTTGACCCTGCTGACGCCACCCTGACGCATTGCTGAGGCAATAAGTCATTTTATGGATTAGTTTGAATTAGAATAACCAGGCAATTCCATAAAATGCTATAAACTTTTAAAATTCATAGAAATTAAACCATAACTCCAAATGAAATAATTTGTATAGGAAAAATTATCAAAAAAATGTCAAGAATCTGTTTATAGCATTTTCATGCATGTTGGAATAACTTAAGGCTGTTGTATATGACAATTTGAATAAATGGCATTTGAAATGTCTTATATGGAGTTTGAATTTGAACATCTGGTTCAAACCAACTTCATTTAATCTGGTTGCTAGTTGTAGTAGCTCAAATCACAACATATTGCCATGTCATGATCATGCATCATATTGTTGCATTGCATTGATTGTGTTCTTTCTCTGTTTGCCGGTGTTGTTCCCTCTCAGTGGACGTTATTCCGGCGTTGTGATCGATGACACCGATGAAGAGATATACTATCTTCAGAAGTGCAACGCAAGCAAAACCCCCTTGTTCATTCCGATACAATCCCACTCTCTCGCTGCTGCTCTCTTTTACTGCATTAGGACAACAATGATTCAACTGTTACATGTTGCGGTAGTTGAACCCTTTCCTCTGCATGACTTGTCTTTGCCACAGTAAATAGTTGAAACCCACTAGCATGTGTAGGAGTTGCTTGAGCCATGATGTGCCTACTCATTCATGCTTGTTTCTCATGCCTGCTATTGCTTAGAGTTGTGTCAGGTCTGATTCATCAGGGATGATATGGAATGTTGTGCACATGTCCTACTGTTGAGAGCTAAGTGTGTGAACACGATTTGGTAAAGGTAGCTGTGAGAGGCCATGTACGAGTACATGGTGGGTTGTCTCATTGGGACCATCCTCAGGAACCGAGTTCTGTGTTTGTGATCCAAGACAATTACTACCACACATTGGGCTCCGGGCACTCCAAGCTCTGTCGACTTATTAACCGCCTCGATCTCTGTCCAGGAGTTGCAACTAGTTTTGGTGTTTGTAGGTAGTGCTAGTAGTCTACCAAGTGGCACCGGGTACAGGTGGGCTTGGGATAGACTAGGTGCAGTGGCATGGTGTACCAAGCATAGATCCATCCGACGAGGTGGGCTTGGGAACCCTGCACACATCGTTTGGGGCCGTGAGTGAAACCCCGGCCGGATCTCCTTGCGGATGAAACCTGAATAGGTGATAAACCTGGACTAGAGACTTGCGTGGTTAGTCAGGTCGTGGCCGACACCCTTGCCAGGCTTCCGCTTGAATGTTGCCGAGATACATGACGTGTACATGGCGGTAAGTGGCAAGAGCGTGTGTGAATAAGTACACCCCTGTAGGGTTAAGATGATCTATTCGAATAGCCGTGTCCGTGTTAATGGACTACTGGGTTGCTTATACAGTTCATAGACAAGTGAAAGTGGATACTCTAAAATGCGCAAGATAAGTGTGAGTGCTATGGATGGCCTTCTCGTAGGGAGACGGGAGCTGATCCATAGTGGTGTATTAATATGGTGAATATGTGGACTCGTGTGCGCCACCTCAAAAGAGTTACCAACAGTCGTAGTTCAGGATAGCCACTGCATCAAAGTTGGCTTGCTGCAGTAAACCTCCACCACCCCTTTGTTGATACTGATGCATATGTAGCTAGTTCTGATGTAAGTCTTGCTGGGTACATTTGAACTCGTGTTTGCTTAATTTATGTTTTTGCAGAGAGATTTTAGTCTCACTAGTAGTTCCACGTGGACTTTGACGTTTAGCTTGTTACCTCAGCTACGATCTTGTACCCTTGGGAGGGTCTCTTAGATAGTCAGGCTTCTTAGCCTTTTTCATTTGTAGTTGTCTGTACCCAGACATGTTATGCTTCCATTGCTTGTATGCTCTGTATGTTGGGTCATGTGACCCCTGTTTGTAATAAATGCTATGTGGCTCTTATGGGCCTTTATCTATATGAGTTGTTGAGTTATGTTGTGATGCCACGTTGTACAACACATGCTTGCATGTTATGCATACGTGTAACTTGTATTGCTATGTGTGGGATCCGGCAACCTAGTTGTTTATTCTTGGTAGCCTCTCTTATGGGGAAATGTCTCCTAGTGCTTCCACTGGACCATGGTAGCTTGCTACTGCTCCGGAACACTTAGGCTGGCCGGCATGCATGTGTCCTTCTTCATTCCTGTGTCTGTCCCTTCGGGGAAATGTCACGCGTTGTTCCTTTAAGTCCTTATAGCTTGCTATGACTTGGGTTCATACGTTGATGGTCGACACGTTCGTTGCTGGGTCATGTATGCCTGCCCCTATAAGTTAGTGCCACCTTGGGTTTACGACTAGTCATGTCGGCCCGGGTTCTCTGTCATATGAATGCTAGCGACATTATCATATACGTGAGCCAAAAGGCGCAAACGGTCCCGGGCCAGGTAAGGTGGCACCTGTGGGGATACCGTGCATGAGGACACAAAGTGATATGATGTGTTACATGCTAGATCGGTGTGACTTAGGATCGGGTCCCGACAGCTTTGGTATCAGTGCCTGACTGCCTATAGGATTACTAAGCCAAACTGGTCGAATTCGAGTCTAGAAATGCTTTAGTTATATAAGGGAATTGATTGTGGAAGGGAACGTAAGGCTCTTTTTAATCCTTTACCTTATGTCCTTCTAATCTATCACCCTCATCTTTTCTACGGGGTTAGGAAACTAGGCCTTCTCATCTATCTATCAGGATGACGAGTTACTATGCTAGAGACTTATAGGAATGGTGGATTCAAGCCCCAGTTCAGTTCTTACTACCTCCGTGTGTTGACAGTTGCTCTCGGAACATTGTTATTGTGATGTTGAGTGGTTATGCCACCATTTTGCAGGATGTCTCAAATCTTTTGAGCATTTACAGCTGTTATGCTATCCGAGTTGTCCCAGGTTTCTAAACAATCGGATGCGTTTGCAAATCTTTCCTCCCTATTCCTGTTGTCCTTTTAGGACAGATTAAGCACACTAGTTGCTGAGTCGAGGTACTCCATTGCCTCGACATTTATGTTGAAGCTATTATTATGACACTATGGTATCCTAGAGAACCACCTAGTAATCTAGCCATGCTTTGTGTTCCCTGTGTGATGATTCTGGCACCATTCTCGAAAGCATCTCGTGATGTTACTTAGTTAGTAGGCATTCTATTTCTGGGTTCTTGAACCCAAGATTCACCCTACTTACTTCATGTTGATAGTGTTTACTAGTTCCTTCAGGATATTAGTAACCTTTGTGATAGTCCTCGAGGACCATGGTATATTGTTCTTTCAATACCATGAACCAATATGGCAGAAGTTCTTTTGAACCAAAAGATCACAACAAGAGTGCTCCTAATGAGTTCTCCATTGTGTCCGTGACTCTGGCAGTCCTACCTTTCTGCATGGGTTATCCGAAAGAAATATGTTGAATTTATTCAATGTGCTACCGATGCATCTACAACTTAAAAAATTATATGTTCCTTTGAGTTACCCCTCTTCAATTGAATACTGACCTTCATCTATCAATTGATAGTTAGGAGTAGTAGTGCATTCGTGTTAATCGATGCCTATTATTTTTGTGGTTCGTCGAGCCATCCTATTCTAGGATGGCTAGGAGAAACAAACTCCAGTACCTTGTCCATTTCTAGGATTGGGTCAAAGCAGTTGTATTCCGTAGATCAAAATGCCAATCCATCTTTTGTTCTGTTCTACCCTAGAGTATTACCCTCTTTTGTCAAGAATATCATAGGAATTGCACACCAACTTATGAATTCTTGATGTAGTGATACTCCTTGCCATCATTGTTCATTCCTCGGTCCCTGTGTTGCTATAACCGGGATACTGACAAGTGAACTATGGTGTGTGAAATCAATACTCCTAGCAGCTCCGTTGCTTGGAAGCTAAAGGACAATAATTTCATTCTTAGCGTGTTGGTTATTGAATCATCATTCTAAGATAGATTGTGCTACCTAGTCCTTATTTCTGGTGCACTCTTCGATCAAGAGCTAGGATGGTGTCAATCCTTGCTCATGTGATCACATCGTCTTGCCTGAAAGGCAAGATTGTTCTTGAGATTAGTAGTATATCGGCGGTTCGTGATTTTTCGAATATCTTCTTGGAAGTATCACCAGGTTGTCCCCTGACCGATATGTTGAGTTCGTGATCAAGTTGGTTTTCCGATAAACCACTTTTTCTCCAAGAATCTATGTTGGATACCCCTAAGCTAGTTGGTTAAGCCAAACAACAACTTGGAGAGTTGGAAGATAAAAGCTTTGTCCGGCCTAGTTCATTTCAAAGGGATACCTTTTGTTGTATGTGTGTGTTGAAGAAATATGATATCTTCATCGATTGGTCCTCGTGGTCAGTTGCTGGATCTATTGTCTTGACAAAATTTGATTTGAGTGTGGGCTATCGTTAAATCAAATCAGAACCAGCGATGTTCATAATGTGTCTTACTCGAGGTTGTTTCCTCGAGCATACACCATTATATCTCTTGGTCTGACCAATGCTATCATTGTGTTCACTTAATTATGGAATTCCATCTATATGGAAGCCCAGATGAATTGTTGTTGAGCCCATCGGCAATATTTTTATCTCCTCCATGATTCATGATGAACATTAAAGCTAGCATTGGAAACTTTGTAAGCATTGCCTTCATATTCCGCTCATGAGGTATATGTTTGGATGAAAGAAGCGGCTTCCTCTAATTTACGTGCACTTGATGTAAGTTGCCGCCGTGAATTCGAGAAAGTTCGATTTTGCTTCCTCCGGAATCATCCCAAGTCAGTCATGCATATGTGCGAAGTATTCTGTGGTTTGGAGACTTGCAACCTTCATTCCATATGTATTCCTAGCACACCAAGCCACTGATTGATTTGTTCAATATAAAGGAGTATGTTCTAAGGTGAATTCTTTGGACTTTCACGCGTGGAGACTTCGATATCATTAATGATGGTTCCCTACCAGAACTCGGTAGTGTTTTATTATAAGACTAATACGTGGTTATGCTTGTCTGGGACAGCGTGTTCACATGTGTGTAGCAGAACCAGCTCATGTTTTGGATCTTACTATCATAGTTCGTTTCCCAAGAATCTTGCAACATCATCTCGTCGATTTGTGTTGCAACCTTTCACTTTCAGACATGCTTAGTCTGGTTTATCCTGTGATCAACCAGATCTGAATCTCAGGCAGATATCATGGTTGGAACATTTCCCAAAATTATAATATTGGTTCTATAAACCGGTAAAGTGGATGTTGTGGCTACCCCACCTAGCCAGAAGGACAATTATTGTAGTATCTTAATTCAGCAATTTAGCCACCTCCCCATGAGGATGTCATATGACTTATTCTAGAAGTTGTTCCGTATGGATCCTTTGTCTTCTGAAGTCCGACCTATACTTGATGGCCACGTCAATGCTTTAAGTATGACTGTGGTATGTAGAACATCAAGGAGAACATTAGAAGCAGAGTGCTAAATGTCTCTCGGTCGATCATCCAGATTTTGTTTCCTTGGCCCAGTGATGGTGAAATCTGAGAAAGTGTTATCTTCCTTTGCATCTGCATCCTCCTTCATTATTCATCATGGTTGTATGATGTGTTGCCAGGATCCTTGGCACGGATGTTGGTAAAACCTTGATGAATATGGACATGCTCAAGTTCTTGAGAGCATGCTCAGACACTAGGTTATATCCTCGGTATCAGTTGGAATGTGGCTTCCGTTTGCCGAGTTGTCTTATAACTCTAGTTCCTTCCAAGATGAGCCTGCAATTTCTTTGAACTCCTTCAAACGATCATTGTGAATTTGCCTTAGGATGATATAAAGAGTTTCAATGATCCATGTATCAAAAGTAATTCTTTTTGTCACTTAAGGGAATACTTCTATGAGTCACCTTTCCTAAGGTGCCCCGTCATGGAATCGTGGCAGTTATTCCTTGCTACTTTGACACTTATGTATCATCTTACTTAAGCGTGGAATTCTTGCCTACCACATTGAACCTTTGTCGCATGTTTCTTTCCATCCCTCGCAATGTAAGTTTTGTGCCTCAGCTTAAGAGATGTTTCAATGTCTCATTCTGTGAGTTGATCTTGAGTTGCTCGATCTTTGAGAAGATCGATTCATGTAGAGTTTTATTTCTGTCGTCATCATGTTGGACAAAGATCTCGAAAGAAGAGACGTCAAGATCAATATGGTGCAAGGAATCAACATCTTCGAGAAGAGCAATCCGGATCGTGAAGATTGTGAGGCCTTGTGTCCCCTATGTCTTCTTACCTCACGTCTTGAATCTCGGGACGAGATTCTTGTTTAGTGGGGGTGAGTTGTCACAGTCCTAGAAATTGTTTGCAAATAGTTGCATAATCATCCATGCATCATGTTTAAATTCAAGGGAAATTTGAATTGGGGATGACCAAGCCCTGGCACTAAATCAATTCAACTAGGTTCAAGTTTAAGTCTTTTCAATGAATCTAGAATGCCCTTTAGAAAAGTTCATGATTTTTATAAATGTGAAAACCTCTGCCAAAAATGATGCACATATTTTTAGGTCATTCTGAATTTTTGAATTAACTCATATTGTATTTGAATTGGGGTATTTAAATACTATAAATATTTTTAAATGCTCCAACAATTTTGGAATTAGTTGAGGGCCTCTGGAATAATTCATTTTGTGCCCATAACTATTTTCAGAATTTTTAAAAGTGATTTGGTTTGAATACCAAATTAAAACAAGTTTGCATAAACAGAAAACAGAACAAAATTAGAAAAGACAGAAGAGAGAGCAGGCTTACCTGGCTTACCTGTAGCAGCCTAACACTGTGTCGGCCCAGGCCACCTCGTCAGCTGCCTGTCGTCTTCCACCTCCTGCCAGTAGGCAGTAGGGCGTGTGGCTGCCGTGCGCGCACACGCACATTGCCACCTCCTGCTTCCTACCGATGCCCCGACACGCCTACGCGCGCCACGCAACCCTCCTCGACACTCTCTCACTCTCACCCATGCCTCCTCTCACCTACGCTCTCTCTCTCTCGCCTGGACCCGGATGAAACTAAGGCCGCCGACGAGCACCGCCGCGGCCACAGCCGTCCCCGCGCCTCTCCATGTTGTCCCCTCCGTTCTCCTCGACGTCGTGAAGCTTCCCCCTCAACAAGCGCAAGCCCGGACGCCCTGCACCGCCGACTACACTATCATCCTTGTCCTCTGCATCCGACAACCGCCGTTGTTGATTCACCATCTCCGCCACCTCCCCGATCCAGCTGAGCTCCACCTTGACCCACGGTTAGCTCCGCCGTTTTCCCCCTGCTCCCTAAGCTCGTCCTCGTCCCCTAGCCGCGCTAGCCACCGGAGCTGAGAGCTCCTCGCCGCCGACCATGAAGTCACTGAGGCTAGAGCGAGCGCCGCTCGTGTCTGAGCGCTCCATTGTGCTCAGCATGTTGCCAGGAGCTCCGAACACCCAGCCGCCCGTCTTGTAGTGCCTCGTAGCAACCAACCCATCGTTGGCCGAACTCCAGCTGCCACTTTCGTGGTCGTGGCTATCGTTTTCGGCGATCCCGCGGCCTCCCGAGCAGCCAGCTAGATGCGGGCATGTGCGAGCTATCTTCTGGTGGCCTTTGCGCATCCACCCGCAGCATGTAGCGTGAGCCCGAGCAACTCCGGTGATCCTCCTCCGTCAGCTTTGGTCGCCGGCGTTAAGCCGCCGACATGGCACACTTAATTAGCACTAATGACCCCTCTAAACACCCCTTAAGCCACTGCCATGTGGGCCCCTATGCCTGTTTAGGTTATTTTAATCTCTGTTTAGATTAGTTCATAACCCAGCGGGACCCAAGCGTCAGTTTTGACCATGCTGACGTGGCTGTTGACCAGGTCCACCTGTTTGTGACTCTAGCCAGCGCTATGTAACTGACCTACGGGTCCCACCGGTCAAGTTTGACCCAGGGCAACCTTGTTGACCCTGCTGACGCACCCTGACGCATTACTGATGCAATAAGTCATTTTCCGGATTAGTTTGAATTAGAATAACCAGGAAATTCCAGAAAATGCTATAAACTTTTAAAATTCATAGAAATTAAACCGTAACTCCAAATGAAATGATTTATATATGAAAAATTATCAAAAAAACATGAAAAATCTGTTTATAGCATTTTCGTGCATGTTGAAACAACTTAAGGCTGTTGTATATGACAATTTGAATAAATGGCATTTGAAATGTCTTATATGGAGTTTGAATTTGAACCTCTGGTTCAAACCAACTTCATTTAATCTGGTTGCTAGTCGCATTAGCTCAAATCACAACATATTGCCATGTCATGATCATGCATCATATTGTTGCATTGCATTGATTGTGTTCTTTCTCTATTTGCCGGTGTTGTTCCCTCTCAGTGGACGTTATTTCGGCGTTGTGATCGATGACACCGATGAAGAGATATACTATCTTCAGAAGTGCCAGGCAAGCAAAAACCCCTTGTTCATTCCGATACAATCCCACTCTCTCACTACTGCTCTCTTTTACTGCATTAGGACAACAATGATTCAACTGTTACATGCTGCGGTAGTTGAACCCTTTCCTCTGTATGACCTGTCTTTGCCACAGTAAATAGTTGAAACCCACTAGCATGAGTAGTAGTTGCTTGAGCCATGATGTGCCTACTCATTCATGCTTGTTTGTCATGCCTGCTATTGCTTAGAGTTGTTCAGGTCTGATTCATCGGGGATGAATTGGAATGTTGTGAACATGTCCTATTGTTAAGAGCTAAGTGTGTGAACACGATTTGTTAAAGGTAGAGGTGAGAGGCCATGTAGGAGTACATGGTGGGTTGTCTCATTGGGAACGTCCTCAGGAACTGAGTTCTGTGTTTGTGATCCAAGATAGTTACTACCACACATTGGACTCCGGGCACTCCAAGCTCTCTCGACTTATTAACCGCCTCGATCTCTGTCCAGGAGTTGCAACTAATTTCTGGTGTTTGTAGGTAGTGCTAGTAGTCTATCAAGTGGCACCCAGTACAGGTGGGCTTGGGAAAGACTAGGTGCAGTGGCACGGTGTACCAAGCGTAGATCCATCCGACGAGGTGGGCTTGGGAACCCTGCACACATCGTTTGGGGTCGTGAGTGAAACCCCGGCCGAATCTCCTTGTGGATGGAACCCGAATAGGCGATAAACCTGGACTAGAGAATTGTGAGGTTAGTCAGGTCGTGGCCGACACCCTCGCCAGGCTTTCGCTTGAAGGTTGCCGAGATACATGATGTGTACATGGCGGTAAGTGGCGAGAGCATGCGTGAAGAAGTACACCCCTGCAGGGTTAACATGATCTATTTAAACTACTGGGTTGCTTATACAATTCATAGATGTCAGGACCCCGATTCCAAGTCACACGAATCTAGCCGGTAACACCTCATATCACTTTGCGGCCTCACGCACGGTATTCCCACGAGTGTCGCCTTACCATGGCCCGAGACCGTTTGCGCCTTTTGGCTCATGTATATGATAGTGTCGCTAGCATCCATATGACAGAGAACCCGGGACGACATGACTAGTCGTGAACCCAAAGTGGCACTAACTTAAGGGGATAGACATACATGAATCAACATCGAGCATATCGGTCAGTAGCGTGCGAATCATGGCTATAGCACTGGGCTAACGGGACTTCGGTGAACCGGGCTGTAGCAGGCTAGGCAGGACTCCGGATGTCACCTCATGACATTTCCCCGAAGGGACAGACACAGGAACGAAGTGAATCACATGCCGGTCAGTCCAGTGTTCCGGAGTAGTAGTGCTGGGCTAGCAGGACTCCGGTGAACCGGGCTGTAGCGGACTACTATGGCTCATCGAAGCACAAGACTACATTTCCCCATAAGAGAGGCTACCAAGGATAAACAACTAGTTTGTCGAATCCCACACATACCAAGAATTTCAATTATACACACAATATGCTCGATATGTGTAAATACAACATGGCATCACAACAAGGCTCTACGACTCAAAGTATTTATTCATTAGGCTCCGAGGAGCGAGATATTACAAACATGGGTCTCATGACCCAACATTCAGAGCATACAAGTCAAAGCACATGCGGAAGCTTAACATGTCTGAGTACAAACATCTACAAAGGAAATAGGCTGAGAAGCCTGAGTATCTACTAGATCCTGCCGAGGGCACAAGATCATAGCTGAGGTAACAAGCTAAACATCGAAGTCCAAGCGGTACTACTAGCGAGACTGAAGTCTCTCTGCAAAAACATAAAATAGGCAAACGTGAGTACAAATGTACCCAGCAAGACTTACATCAGAACTAACTACATATGCATCGGTATCAACAAAGGGGTAGTGGAGTTTAACTGCAGCAAGCCAGCTTTGACTCGGTGGCTATCCTAAACTATGACTGCAAGTAACTCTTTTCAGGTGGCGCACACGAGTCCACATTTTCACCATATCAATACACCACTATGGATCCGCTCCGGTCTCCCTATGAGAAGGCCATCCATAGCACTCACGCTTATCTTGTGAGTTTTAGAGTATCCACTTTCACTTGTCTATGAACTGTTATAGGCAACCCAGAAGTCCTTTACCGCGGACACGGCTATTTGAATAGATCATTTATAACCCTGTAGGGGTGTACTTCTTCACACACGCTCTCGCCACATACCACCATGTACATGTCGTGTATCTCGGCAACCTTCAAGAGGAAGCCTGGCGAGGGAGTTGGCCACGACTGACTAACCACACCAGTCTCTAGTACAGGTTTATCGCCTATTCGGGTTCCATCCGCGAGGAGATCCGGCCGGGGTTTTGCTCACAGCCCCAAATGATGTGTGCAGGGTTCCCGAGACACCAAACGGGCGCTCGGTACACCTTGCCATGGTGTATCTACCGCATCATAGCCCACCCCTAGGGTCAGCGCTACGCACGGCCTCCAACACATATCCTACAAACACTAGAAACTAGTTGCAACTCCTGGACAGAGATCAAGGCGGTTAATAAGTCGAGAGAGTCAATTAAGGATCCCAATGTGGGGTAGTAACTGTTCATGGGTCACAAACACAGAACTCAGTTCCTGAGGACGGTTTCAATGAGACAACCCACCATGTACTCCTACATGGCCTCTCATCGCTACCTTTACCAAATCGTGTTCACACACACTTAGCTCTCAATGGCAGAACATGTTCACACACCTCCAATTCATCCCCAATGAATCATACCTGACTCAACTCTAAGCAGTAGCAGGCATGACAACAAGCATGAATGAGTAGGCACATCAGGGCTCAAACAACTCCTACTCATGCTAGTGGGTTTCATCTATTTACTGTGACAATGACACGTCATGCAGAGGAAAGGGGTTCAACTAACGCATCATGTAACAGTTGAATCATTATTGTCCTAATGCAGTAAAAGAGAGCAAGAGTGAGAGAGTGGGATTGTATCAGAATGAACAAGGGGGTTTTGCTTGCCTGGCACTTCTGAAGATATTATAGCTCTTCATTGGTGTCATCGAACTCATCGTCGGAAGCACGTCTACTAAGAGGGGACAAACACTGGCAAACAGAGAAGAAACATGATCAATGCAATGCACAATATGATGCATGATCATTACATGGGAAAATGAGTGTGTTGGGCTAATGCAACTACAACCAGATGGGTTTGAGCCATTTTGAACCAAAGGTTCAAAGTTCAAACTCACGTGTGATCTTAAATAGTGCCTTATCATGTTTTGCACTAAAAAGCAATTTAACTTGTTTAAACATGCATGAACCCAGTACAGATGGATAGATTGGATTTTTCTGATCATTTTTCATATATAACACATTGCACTTGGAGTTACAGATTAATTTCTATGATTTTTAGAAGTTAGCCCTATTTTCTGGAATTTCCTAAATAAGAATAAATCCAGAAAATAATTAACTGCGTCAGCACTGCATCACTATGACGTCAGCAGCCAACGGGGAGGGTCCAGGTCAAACCTGACCAGTGGGGCCCACGTGTCAATGTCACAGCTAATTAATAGAGTTAATTAGTGCTAAGTTAAATACTAACCTAGGTTAATTAGGGAGTGGGCCCACATGCCAGTGACTTATCTGGTTAACTAAAAGTTAATTAGCACTAAACTAAAATTAGCAGGGCTTTGGGCCCACTTGTCCGGACCCAGGGAGGTCAACCCCCTGGTCAGCGAGGTCAGACCCGCCGGCGACTCGACGCCGGCGAGGCCCGAGACGGCGGCGCGGCTCGGAAAACGCCCACAGGGCACGGACAAGGACGTTCTTGGGCTCATTGAAGAGCTCTTGCAGGCGCGCGTCGAGTGGTGGTGGAGATCGGGCCTATGGTGGCCGGAGCCGACAACGGCGAGCTCCAAGGCGGCGGCGGGAGTTCAGGAAACGACGGGTTCGGCGCTACGGTGCATGGGAGGAGGAGCTGGTGGGCGCTATGGGCTCCTGGGAGTGCACTGAGTGCAGTGACGCGCTCGGTTTGGACGGAGGCGAACCAAAACAACGACGGCGACAAGTCCGGCGCTGGTGAGGTCTCGGTCTCGACGGAAACGAGGGCTACGATGAGCTAATGGACATGGGAGTAGGAGGATCGGTAGAGGAGCTCACGGAGAGTGCAGAGGTGGCCTCGGCGTGCTCGGGGAAGCACCGGAGCGAGCGGGGCGGCGAGAGGGATCTCCGGCGGCCAGCGACGAAGATGATGAAGATGGCGTCAATGCAGGGCCTCCGACAAGGCATGGCTGGACGGGGAGGACGAGGCAGGCGTGGCGATGCTCGTGGACACGTTCGGGAGGCGAGGGGAGCATGGAGGCTGCGTCTACAACGTACGGCGGCGACGAGCTCCGCTCGGGCAGAGAGGGAGAGTGAGCAGAGGAGAGGGAAGAGGTCGAGAGAGAGTGAGAGAGTTCTAGGGGGGTGCGTGTCGGCGTCTAGGGCGTCCAGAAGCTCAACGGCAAGTAGGAGGTGGCGGAGCGTGTGCTCGCGCGCGGCGGCCACGGGCGCGCTGTCCTCCTGGCGGGTGGTTGGTGATGACTGACAGAGGCCAGTGGGTTGGGCCTCTGCTGGGCCGTGGTGGGGCGCCAGGTAAGTGGCCCAGGTAGGCTCTCTCTCTGGTTTTCCTATTTTAGTTTCTATTTCCTATTATTCTGTAGTCTTTAGGGCTTTATTAAAAATACTTAAACAGACCCAAAAATCATGAAACTGCTCAATGCCACTGCTTGGAATATAACCAACAGCAAACATTTTTGTTTATGATTATTTGAGCATTTAAAATATTTAATAGCATTATATGCCCAAATGCAAATACTATATGATTTAATTCAGAGCCCAAATATGTCATGGAAAAATGTGCAACACCTCTAGTTATTGCTTCTAGCATTTTCCCGAAATGATGAACATTTTTTAAAGCCATTTGGATTCACTGAGAATATTTTAGTTGAACCTAGTGAATTCCTTTAGATGCTAGGGTTTAAATAATCCCCATTTCAATTTCAATTGAAACTTAAACATGATGACACTCATGAGGCTAGCCTAGTGCATTGCCAAAAGCTAGGGATGTGACAACTCACCCCCACTAAACAATAATCTCGTCCTGAGATTCAAGCGTAGGGTAGGATGAAAGGGGGAACGCAAACTAACACAATCTTCACGATCCAGGTTGCACTTCATAAGAATGTTGATTCGATCACAATCTTTGTCTCGATGTCATGCTCTGAGAACTTCATCAAACACGACAATGACAGAAAGAAATTCTACGGAACTGATCTCCTCAAAGATCGAGCAACTGACGATCAGCTCGTGAAATGAGACATAACATCTCTTGAGCTGAGACACGATACACACATCAAGAATGATGGAGACGAGCATATGATAAGACTTAAATAAGTAGAGGAATTTCCAAACTTAGGAGGGTGGTGAACGGCGTCAATGTAGTAAGGAGTTGGTTGCCCTTCGGAACAAACGGGGCACCTTTGGGAAGATGACTGGTAGAATTATTCCCTTAAGTGGCAAAAAGAATTACTTTTGATGCAAAGATCATTGAAACTCCTCATACCAGCCTAAGGCAAATCACAACAATCGTTTGGCGGAGTATGAAGGGATGGCATACCCGGACTAGGATGGATAATGTGGACTACCTTGTTGAAGACAATGCAAAGGATAATTTTTGCTTATCATACGAAATGGATGGGACCCATGGTAGGACAACTTCTGAAGATGATCCTGAAGAACAATTGCTGAGAAGGGCAGCCCATGGGAAATTGGCACAATGGCGGTGCAAGCTGGTAACAAAATGCAAATGTTGGGAATGTTTCAACCATCATATCTGCCTGAGATTCAGATTTGGTTGGTAGCAGGATATTTCAGGCGTCATGTCTGGAAAAGAAAGTTTGCAACACAAACCGACAAGATGATGTTGTGAGATTCTCGAGAAATGAACTACGATAGCAAGCTCCAAAACATGAGCTGGTTCTGCTACAAACCTGTGCACACGCTGTCCAAGACAAGCACGACCACACGCTAGTCTTACAACAAAACACTACCGAGTCCTGGTTGGGAATCATCATTAATGATATCGAAGTCCACACATGGAAGTCCAAAGGATTAACACTTTAGAACAGACTCCTTTATCTTGAACAAATCAATCAGTGGTTTGGCGTGCTAGGGAATACATATGGAATGGAGATGATCAGTCTATCAGATAATAGACTACTTCGCACATGCATGACTGACTTGGGATGATTCCAAAGGAGGCAAAACAAACTTTCTCGAATTCACGGTGGCAACTTACATCAAATGCACGTGAATCAAAGGAAGTCACTTCTTACACCGAACATATGCTTCATGAGCTAGCATGAAGAAATGCTTTCAAAGTTTCCGACCCTAACTTAATGTTCAACATGAATCATTGGGGAGACAAAATGCTGTTGACAGGCTCAACAACAGCTCATCGGAATTCCCATATCACTGGACTTCCACCATCATGTGAACACGGTGATAGCATTCGTCAGACCAAAATATGTAATGGTGTATGCTCGAGGGATCAACCAAGAGTAAGACAACATTATGAACATCGTTGATTCTGATTTGACTTGACGATAGCCCATACTCAAGTCAAAGTTTTGACAAGGCAATAGATCCAACAACTGATCACGAGGACCAATCGATGAGAATATCATCTTTCTTCAACACCCACCCACACACACAAGGATATCCCTTAGTGATGAACTAAGTCGGACATGCTTTCATCTCCTAACTCTCCAAGTTGTTTTAGCTTAACCAACTAGCTCAGGGATATCCAACACAGATTCTTGGAGAAGGGGTGGGTTGTAGGAAAACCAACTTGATCACGAACTCAACATAACGGCCAGGGGACAACCTGGTGATACTTCCATGAAGATATCCGGAAAATCACGAACCATCGATATGTCTCTAAGTTCGAGAACAATCTTGCTTTTGAGGGCAAGATGATATGATGAATAAGCAAGGGATTAAATAATCCTAAATCATTGATCGAAGAGTGCATCAGGAATAAGGACTAGGTAGCACAATCTATCTTAGAATGATGATTCAATAACCAACACGCTAAGCATGAGAATATTGTCCATTTACTACCAAGCAACGGAGTTGCTAGGAGTATTGATTTCACACATCACGACTCACTTGCAAGCATTGCGGTTGCGACAACACGGAACCAAGGAATGAAAAATGATGGCAAGAAGTTCACTGCATCAAGAATTCATGAGAGATGGTGCAATTCTCATGACAATCCTGACATAAAGGGGGTAATACTCCGAGGTAGAATAGAGCAAAAGCTGGATTGGCATTTTGATCTGCGAAATACAACTACTTTGACCAATCCAAGAAATGGATGAGGTGCTGGAGTTTGTTTCTCCTAGTCATTCCGGAATAGAATGGCTTGTCGGACCACAAGAATAATAGGCATCGATAACACGAATGCACGACTACTCCTGACTACAAATTGATAGTCGGAGGTCAGAAAACAACTAATGAGGGACAACTCAAAGAACATGATTTTCTGAGTTGTGGATGCATAGATTAGTATGTCGAACAAGTTCAACATATTTCTTCCGGATAACCCATGCATAAGAAAAGGGACTGGCAGATTCACAATATGAATGGAGTACTCCTCAAGAGCACCCTGGTTGTGATGTTTTGGTTCAAAAGAACTTCTGCCATGATGGTTCATGGTATTGGAAGAATGAGATACCATGGACCTCGAGGACTATCGCAAAGGTTACTAATATCTTAAGGAAACTAGTAAATACTAACAACATGAAGTAGGGCGAATCTCGGGTTGAAGAACACAGAAATAGAATACCTACTAACTAATAACATCACGAGATGCTCTCGAGAATGGTGGCTAGAATCATCACATCTGGAACACAAAACAGGGCTAGATTTATGGGTGACTCCCTAAAACACCTAGGGTCATAATAATAGCTCCATCTTATATGTTGAGGTAGTAGAGTACCTCAGACCGTTTAGTGTGCTTAATATGGCCCAAAAGGACATCTGGAACGGGAGGAAGGGATTTGCAAATGCATCAGACTGTTTAGAAACCTAGGATGACTCAGACAGAATAACGACTGTAAATGCTCAAAAAGATTTGGGACATTCTATAAAAATGGTGGCATAACCACTCAGAATCACAATATCAAGGTTCCGAGATCAACTGTCAACACATGGAAGTAGAAGAAACTGAACTGAGGCTTGAGACCAACAATCCTACGAGTCTACGGATTAGTAACACATGATCCTGATAGAAAGATGAGAAGCCTAGTTCTAAATCCCCGTATAACAGAAGAGGATGAGTCCGATCAGAGGGCATGAGGTATAAGGAGTAAAAAGAGCCTTACGTTCCCTTCCACAATCAATTCCCTTATATAACTAAAGCATTTCTAGACACAACTTCGACCAGTTTGGCTTGGTAATCCTACAGGCAGACAGGCTCTGATACCAACGCTGTCAGGACACCGATTCCAAGTCACATCAATCTAGCCGGTAACACCTCATATCACTTTGCGGCCTCACGCACGGTATTCCCACGGGTGTCGCCTTACCATGGCCCGGGACCGTTTGCGCCTTTTGGCTCACGTATATGATAGTATCGCTAGCATTCATATGACAGAGAACCCGGGCCGACATGAATAGTCGTGAACCCAAAGTGGCACTAACTTACGGGGACAGGCATACATGAATCAACATCGAGCATGTCGGTCAGCAACGTGCGAATCCGGGCTGTAGCACTGGGCTAATAGGACTCTGGTGAACCGGGCTGTAGCAGGCTAGGCAGGACTCCGGATGTCACCGCGTGACATTTCCCCGAAGGGACAGACACATGAACGAAGTGAATCACATGCCGGCCAGTCCAGTGTTCCGGAGCAGTAGTGCTGGGCTAGCAGGACTCCGGTGAACCGGGCTGTAGCGGACTGCTATGGCTCATGGAAGCACAAGACTACATTTCCCCATAAGAGAGGCTACCAAGGATAAACAACTAGGTTGTCGAATCCCACACATACCAAGCATTTCAATCATACACACAATATGCTCGATATGTGTAAATACAACATGGCATCACAACAAGACTCTACGACTCAAAGTATTTATTCATTAGGCTCCGAGGAGCGAGATATTACAAACATGGGTCTCATGCCCAACATTCAGAGCATACAAGTCAAAGCACATGCGGAAGCTTAACATGTCTGAGTACAGACATCTACAAATGAAAAAGGCTGAGAAGCCTGACTATCTACTAGATCCTGCCGAGGGCACAAGATCGTAGCTGAGGTAAAAGCTAAACGTCGAAGTCCAAGCGGTACTACTAGCGAGACTGAAGTCTCTCTACAAAAACATAAAATAGGCAAACATGAGTACAAATATACCCAGCAAGACTTACATCAGAACTAACTACATATGCATCGGTATCAACAAAGGGGTAGTGGAGTTTAACTGCAGCAAGCCATCTTTGACTTGGTGGATATCCTAAACTATGACTGCAAGTAACTCTTTTGAGGTGGCGACACGAGTCCACATATTCACCATATCAATACACCACTATGGATCCGCTCCCGTCTCCCTACGAGAAGGCCATCCATAGCACTCACGCTTATCTTGTGAGTTTTAGAGTATCCACTTTCACTTGTCTATGAACTGTTATAGGCAACCCAGAAGTCCTTTACCGCGGACACGGCTATTTGAATAGATCATTTATAACCCTGTAGGGGTGTACTTCTTCACACACGCTCTCGCCACTTACCACCATGTACATGTCGTGTATCTCGACAACCTTCAAGCGAAAGCCTGGCGAGGGAGTCAGCCACGACCTGACTAACCACACCAGTCTCTAGTCCAGGTTTATCGCCTATTCGGGTTCCATCCACGAGGAGATCCGGCCGTGGTTTCGCTCACAGCCCCAAACGATGTGTGCAGGGTTCCCGAGACACCAAACGGGCGCCCGGTACACCGCGCCATGGTGTATCTACCGCATCATAGCCCACCCCTAGGGTCAACGCTACGCATGGCCTCCAACACATATCCTACAAACACCAGAAACTAGTTGCAACTCCTGGACAAAGATCAAGGCGATTAATAAGTCGATAGAGTCAATTAAGGATCCCAATGTGTGGTAGTAACTGTTCATGGATCACAAACACATAACTCAGTTTCTGAGTCAGTTTCAGTGAGACAACCCACCATGTACTCCTACATGGCCTCTCACCGCTACCTTTACCAAATCGTGTTCACACACTTAGCTCTCTACGACAGAACATGTTCACACACCTCCAATTCATCCCCGATGAATCAGACCTGACTCAACTCTAAGCAGTAGCAGGCATGACAACAAGCATGAATGAGTAAGCACATCAGGGCTCAAACAACTCCTACTCATGCTAGTGGTTTCATCTATTTACTGTGACAATGACATGTCATGCAGAGGAAAGGGGTTCAACTACCGCAGCATGTAACAGTTGAATCGTTGTTGTCCTAATGCAGTAAAAGAGAGCAAGAGCGAGAGAGTGGGATTGTATCGAAATGAACAAGGTGGTTTTGCTTGCCTGACACTTCTGAAGATATTATAGCTCTTCATCGGTGTCATCGAACTCATCGTCGGAAGCACGTCTACTGAGGGGGGACAAACACCGGCAAACAAAGAAGAAACATTATCAATGCAATGCACAATATGACGCATGATCATGACATCGCAAAATGAGTGTGTTGGGCTAATGCAACTACAACCAGATGGGTTTGAGCCATTTTGAACCAAAGGTTCAAAGTTCAAACTCATCTGTGATCTTAAATAGTGCCATAACATGTTTTGCACTAAACAGCAAGTTAACTTGTTTAAACATGCATGAAACTAGTACAGATGGATATATTGGATTTTTCTGATCATTTTTCATATATAACACTTTGCATTTGGAGTTACAGATTAATCTCTATGATTTTTAGAAGTTAGCTCTATTTTCTGGAATTTCCTGAATAAGAATAAATCCAGAAAATAATTAACTGCGTCAGCACTGTGTCACTATGACGTCAGCGGTCAACAGGTGAAAGTGCAACTATCCCTAGGTGGTTTTGGTAATTTATAACAACATATAGCTCATTGAGCTAATGCAATTCCAAGACAATTATTTCAGGAAAGCTCAATGATTGGCATGGCATGGATGGTGAAAGTGGAACCCTCAAAATACTAAGGACAAAGGATTGGCTCAAGCTCAAAAGCTCAAGACTCTTCATTTAACATTTTAGTGATCCAAGATCACATTGAGTCTATAGGAAAAGCCAATACTATCAAGGAGGGATGAGGTGTTGCTTAATGAGCTCTTTGCCTTATGTGCTTAATGATATGCTCCAAAATCCCCAGCTACTTTCCCATATCCACAAATGACCTAAACCCCAAGCCAAACTCGGTCATACCGATTCTTTCTATCCGGCGCCACCGAGTTTCTCATATGTCATAAGCCACTGCCAAACCCTAGCAAATCGGTTCTACCGATAGGGATCTCGGTCTCACCGAGATGGGATTGCAACCTCTCTGTTTCCTTTTCGTAACTTTTCGGTCTCACCGAAAGAGCGGATCGGTCCCACCGAGATTGCAATGCAAACTCTCTGTTTCCCATTTGTAACTTTTTGGTCTCACCGAAAGAGCAAATCGGTCCCACCGAGTTTGCCCGACCAACTCTCTGGTTAGCTAATTACCGAATCGGTCTCACCGAGTTTGTGTAATCGGTCTCACTGAGATTACGTTATGCCCAAACCCTAACCATATCGGTCCTACCGAGATGCATGTCAGTCCCACCGAAAATCTCTAACGGTCACTAGGTTTACCATTTCGGTCCGACCGAGTTTATTGATTCGGTCCCACCGAGATTGGTAGATTGTGTGTAACGGTTGGATTTTAAGTGGAGGCTATATATACCCCACCACCTCCTCTTCATTCGTGGAGAGAGCCATCAGAACACACCTACACTTCCAATTCATATGTTCTGAGAGAGAACCACCTACTCATGTGTTGAGACCAAGATATTCCATTCCTACCATATGAATCTTGATCTCTAGCCTTCCCCGAGTTGCTTTCCACTCAAATCTTCTTTCCACCAAATCCATATCCTGTGAGAGAGAGTTGAGTGTTGGGGAGACTATCATTTGAAGCACAAGAGCAAGGAGTCCATCATCAACACACCATTTGTTACTTCTTGGAGAGTGGTGTCTCCTAGATTGGCTAGGTGTCACTTGGGAGCCTCCGACAAGATTGTGGAGTTGAAGCAAGGAGTTTGTAAGGGCAAGGAGATCGCCTACTTCGTGAAGATCTACCGCTAGTGAGGCAAGTCCTTCGTGGGCGATGGCCATGGTGGGATAGACAAGGTTGCTTCTTCGTGGACCCTTCGTGGGTGGAGCCCTCCGTGGACTCGCGCAACCGTTACCCTTCGTGGGTTGAAGCCTCCACTAACGTGGATGTAGGATAGCACCACCTATCCGAACCACGGGAAAAACATCCGTGTCTCCATTAGCGTTTGAATTCTCCAAACCCTTCCCTTTACATTCTTGCAAGTTGCATGCTTTACTTTCCGCTGCCTATATACTCTTTGCATGCTTGCTTGAATTGTGTGATGATTGCTTGACTTGTCCTAAAGTTGCTAAAATCTGCCAAGAACTAAAATTGGGAAAAGGCGTAGTTTTTATTTGGTCAAGTAGTCTAATCACCCCCCCTCTAGACATACTTCCGATCCTACAACAGGGAGGCTCCAGGTCAAACCTGACCAGTGGGGCCCGCGTGTCAGTGTCACAGCTAATTAACAGAGTTAATTAGTGCTAAGTTAAATACTAACCTAGGTTAATTAGGGAGTGGGCCCACATGCTAGTGACTTATCTGGTTAACTAAAAGTTAATTAGCACTAAACTAAAATTAGCAAGGCTCTGGGCCCACTTGTCCGGACCCAAGGGAGGTCAACCCCCTGGTCAGTGGGGTCAGACCCGCTGGCGACTCGACGCCGGCGAGGCCCGATACGGCGGCGCGACTCGGAAAACGCCCACAGGGCACGGACTCGGCCGTTCTTGGGCTCGTTGGAGAGCTCTTGCAGGCGGGCGTCGAGTGGTGGTGGAGGCCGGGCCTATGGTGGCTGGAGCCAATGACGGCAAGATCCAAGGCGGCAGCCGGAGTTCGGGCAACGATGGGTTCGGCGCTATGGTGCATGGGAGGAGGAGCTGGTGGGCGCTACGGGCTCCTGGGAGTCCACTGAGTGCAGTGACGCGCTCGATTTGGACGGAGGCGAACCAAAACGACGACGACGACAAGTCCGGCGCCGTTGAGGTCTCGGTCTCGACGGAAACGAGGGCTACGATGAGCTAATGGACATGGGAGTAGGGGGATCGGTAGAGGAGCTCACGGAGAGTGCAGAGGTGGCCTCGGCGTGCTCGGGGAAGCACCAGAGCGAGCGGGGCGGCGAGAGGGATCTCTGGCGGCTAGTGACGAAGATGATGAAGATGGCGTCGATGCAGGGCCTCCGGCGAGGCGTGGCTGGGCGGGGAGGACGAGGGAGGCG
Source organism: Aegilops umbellulata (assembly GCA_032464435.1). Taxonomy (NCBI): domain Eukaryota; kingdom Viridiplantae; phylum Streptophyta; class Magnoliopsida; order Poales; family Poaceae; genus Aegilops; species Aegilops umbellulata. The sequence goes on along the minus strand of CP136060.1, from coordinate 46,530,124 downwards.
TGGCGATGCTCGTGGACACGTCGGGGAGGCGAGGGGAGCACAGAGGCTGCGTCTACGGCGTACGGCGACGACGAGCTCCGCTTGGGCATAGAGGAGGAGAGAGCAGAGGAGAGGGAAGAGGTTGGGAGAGAGTGAGAGAGTTCCAGGGGGTGCGTGTCGGCGTCCAGGGCATTCAGAAGCTCAGCGGCAAGTAGGAGGTGGTGGAGCGTGTGCTCGCGCGCGCTGTCCTCCTGGCGGGAGGTTGGTGATGACTGGCAGAGGCCAGTGGGTTGGGCCTCTGCTGGGTCGTGGTGGGGCGCCAGGTAAGTGGCCCAGGTAGGCTCTCTCTCTCTGGTTTTTCTATTTTAGTTTCTGTTTCCTATTATTCTGTAGTCTTTAGGGCTTTATTAAAAATACTTAAACAAATCCAAAAATCATGAAATTGCTCAATGCCACTGCTTGGAATATAACCAACAGCAAACATTTTAGTTTATGATTATTTGAGCATTTAAAATATTTAATAGCATTTATATGCCCAAATGCAAATACTATATGATTTAATTCAGAGCCCAAATATGTCATGGAAAAATGTGCAACACCTCTGGTTATTGCTTCTAGCATGTTCCAGAAATGATGAACATTTTTGAAAGCCATTTGGATTCACTGAGAATATTTTAGTTGAACCTAGTGAATTCCTTTAGATGCTAGGGTTTAAACAATCCCCATTTCAAGTTCAGTTGAAACTTAAACATGATGACACTCATGAGGCTAGCCTAGTGCATTGCCAAAAGCTAGGGATGTGACAATAGACAAGTGAAAGTGGTACTCTAAAATGCGCAAGATAAGCGTGAGTGCTATGGATGGCCTTCTCGTAGGGAGACGGGAGCTGATCCATAGTGGTGTGTTGTTATGGTGAATATGTGGACTCGTGTGCGCCACCTCAAAAGAGTTACCAGCAATCGTAGTTCAGGATAGGCACTGAGTCAAAGATGGCTTGCTGCAGTCAAACTCCACCACCCCTTTGTTGATACTGATGCATATGTAGCTAGTTCTGATGGAAGTCTTGATGGGTACATTTGTACTCATGTTTGCTTAATTTATGTTTTTGCAGAGAGACTTCAGTCTCACTAGTAGTTTCGCGTGGACTTCGACTTTTAGCTTGTTACCTCAGCTACGATATTGTACCCTTGGGAGGGTCTTGTAGATAGTCAGACTTCTTAGCCTTTTTCATTTGTAGTTGTCTTCACTTAGACATGTTATGCTTCCGTTGCTTGTATGCTTTGTATGTTCGGTCATGTGACCCCTGTTTGTAATAAATGCTATGTGGCTCTTCTGGGCCTTTATCTATATGAGTTGTTGAGTTATGTTGTGACGCCATGTTGTACAACACATGCTAGCATGTTATGCATACGTATAACGTGTATTGCTATGTGTGGGATCCGACAACCTAGTTATTTATTCTTGGTAGCCTCTCTTATGGGGAAATGTCTCCTAGTGCTTCCACTTAGCCATGGTAGCTTGCTACTGCTCCGGAACACTTAGGCTGGCCGGCATGTGTCCTTTGTTCCTATGTCTACCCCTTCGGGGAAATGTCACGCATTGTCCCTTTAAGTCCTTGTAGCTTGCTACGACTTGGGTTCATACGTTGATGATCGACACATTCGTTGCTGGGTCATGTATGTCTGTCCCTATAAGTTAGTGCCACCTTGGGTTTACGACTAGTCATGCCGGCCCGGGTTCTCTGTCATATGGATGCTAGCGACACTATCATATACGTGAGCCAAAATGCAAAACGGTCCCGAGCCAGGTAAGGTGGCACCCGTGGGGATACCGTGCATGAGGCCGCAAAGTGATATGATGTGTTACATGCTAGATCGGTGTGACTTAGGATCGGGGTCCCAACATTACCTATGCCTCAGCCATAGGTTCTATCATGTATGCAATGTTGTGTACCAAACCTGATGTGTGCCTTGCTATAAGTTTAGCAGGGAGGTACCTGATACGTCTCCAAAGTATCTATAATTTTTGATTGTTCCATGCTATTATATTAGCTGTCTTGGATGTTTAATGGGCTTTAATATGCTCTTCTATATTATTTTTGGGACTAACCTATTAACCGAAGGCCTAGTGCTAGTTTTTGTTTTTGTGTGCCTATTTTAGTGTTTTGCAGAAAAGGAATACCAAACGGAATCCAAACAGAATGAAACCTTCGCGATGATCTTTCTTGGAACAAACACAATCCAGAAGAATAGGAGTTGAAGTTTGGAACTCCACGAGGCGGTCATGAGGCAGGAGGGCGCGCCCCCCACCCTCGTGGGCCCCACGGAGCTCCACCGACATACTTCTTTTGCCTATATATACTCTTATACCATAAAAACATCAGAGGGAGCCACGAAACCACTTTTCCACCGTTGCAACCTTCTGTACCCGTGAGATCCCATCTTGGGGCCTTTTCCGGCGATCTGCCGGAGCGGGAATCGATCATGGAGGGCTTCTATATCAACACTCCGATGAAGCGTGAGTAGTTTACCATAGACCTTCGGGTCCAAAGTTATTAGCTAGATGGCTTCTTATCTCTCTTTGGTTCTCAATACAAAGTTCTCCTCGATGTTCTTGGAGATCTATTCGATGTAATACTCTTTTGCGGTGTGTTTGCCAAGATCCAATGAATTGTGGATTTATGATCAAGATTATCTATGAATAATATTTGGTTCTTCTCTGAATTCTTATATGCATGATTTGATATCTTTGCAAGTCTCTTTGAATTATCGGTTTAGTTTGGCCTACTAGATTGATCTTTCTTGCAATGGGAGAAGTGCTTAGCTTTGGTTTCAATCTTGTGGTGTCCTTTCCCAGTGACAGTAGGAGAAGAAAGGCATGTATTGTATTGTTGCCATCGAGGATAAAAAGATGGGATTTATATCATATTGCTTGAGTTTATCCCTCTACATCATGTCATCTTGCTTAATGTGTTACTCTGTTCTTATGAACTTAATACTCTAGATGCATGCTGGATAGCGGTCGATGTGTGGAGTAATAGTAGTAGATGCAGAATCGTTTCGGTCTACTTGACACGGACGTGATGCCTATATTCATGATCATTGCCTAGATATTCTCATAACAATGCGCTTTTCTATCAATTTCTCGGCAGTAATTTGTTCACCCACCGTAATATATGCTATCTTGAGAGAATCCACTAGTGAAACCTATAGCCCCCCAGGTCTCTTTCTTATTATATTGCATCTTCTTTATTTACATCGCATCTTGTTTACTATTTTGCAATCTTTACTTTCCAATCAATACAACAAAAATAGCAAAAATATTTATCTTACTATCTTTATTAGATCTCGCTTTTGCGAGTGACCGTGAAGGGATTGACAACCCCTTTATCGTGTTGGTTGCAAGGTTCTTGATTGTTTGTGCAGGTACTAGGTGACTTGCGTGTTATCTCCTACTTGATTGATACCTTGGTTCTCAAAAACTGAGGGAAATACTTACACTAATTTGCTGCATCACCCTTTCCTCTTCAAGGGAAAACCAACGCATGCTCAAGAGGTAGCAAGAAGGATTTCTAGCGCCGTTGCCGGGGAGATCTACGCCAAGTCAAGACATACCAAGTACCCATCATAAACTCTTCTCCCTCGCATTACATTATTTGCCATTCGCCTCTCATTTTCCTCTCCCCCACTTCTAAAACGATTTTCGAAAACCTTTGCCTTTTCTTCGCCCTCCTTTCGTTCGATCTTGTGTTACCATGTACCTTCTTTTTGCTTGCATCTTCGCTTGCTAAAAGTTTATGGATCCTCATCCACTTGCTAATCACTTTAAGAGATCTAATTATGATGAATCAATTGATAGTGAGTTTTGTGCACTAGATTATCTTCATGAAGTTTTGCTTGAAATTCGTGAATCTAAAAATTGTGATGAAGAAATTTATGAAGAGAATCACGATAGCCCCTTGAATAAAAAGCATGATTGCAATGATTTTACTATAAGTTCTATTGATGTCAATTGCGCTAATAATAATGGAAACCCTAAGCTTGGGGATGCTAATTTTGCTATGTCTACTACTTGTTTCAATGATCATGATTGGGGTGATTCTTCTCATGATCTTGAAAATTTATTTAAGCCCCATGATGAATATGAGATTGATAATAATGTTTGCAATAATATTGAAAGTGGGTTTGGAAGAGTGTAAACTTTAGATCCCACATATTTGGATAATGTTCAAGGTTATGAAGTTTTTGATAAAAGTGGGTACGGAGAGGTCATGACTTTATTTTATGATAATCCCACTATTTTGGAAGAGTGTCAACTTTGCATGCATATGGATCATGAAAATAAAATTTTATGTGATAGCTATATTATTGAATTTGATAATGATCCTACATATAATTATTATGAGAGAGGAAAATATGGTTGTAGAAATTTTCGTGTCACTAAATTACCTCTCGTTATGATGAGATTGCTATTGTTTCTTTCTCCTTCCTTACATATGCTAGTTTTTGCCTGTCTTGACAATTTGTTTGCTTATATAATGCCTATGCATAGGAATTATGTTATACTTAGATGTGATTTTCATATGCTTCATGATGCTCCCTTTGTGTTTCAATTGCTATCTTTCATGTGAAGCATCATTAAAATTATAGATGCCTAGCTAGGGGCGTTAAACGATACCGCTTGTTGGGAGGCAACCCAATTTTATTTTTGTTCTTTGCTTTTTGTTCTTGTTTAGTAATAAATAATTCATCTAGCCTCTGTTTAGATGTGGTTTTATGTTTTAATTAGTGTTTGTGCCTGATGTCTACTACGCAACCTTCTTCTTCTAGACGTTGTTGGGCCTCTAAGTGCAGAGGTTTGTAGGACAGTAGCAAATTTCCCTTAAGTGGATGACCTAAGGTTTATCAATCCGTGGGAGGCGTAGGATGAGGATGGTCTCTCTCAATCAACCCTGCAACCAAATAACAAAGAGTCTCTTGTGTCCCCAACACACCCAATACAATGGTAAATTGTATAGCTGCACTAGTTCGGCGAAGAGATGGTGATACAAGTGCAATATGGATGGTGGATATAGGTTTTTGTAATCTGAAAATATAAAAACAGCAAGGTAACAAGCGATAAAAGTGAGCGTAAACGGTATTGCAATGCTAGGAAACAAGGCATAGGGTTCATACTTTCACTAGTGCAAGTTCTCTCAACAATAATAACATAATTGGATCATATAACTATCCCTCAACATGCAACAAAGAGTCACTCCAAAGTCACTAATAGCGGAGAACAAACGAAGAGATTATGGTAGGGTACAAAACCACCTTAAAGTTATCCTTTCTGATCTATGTATTCAAGAGATCCATAGTAAAATAACATAAAGCTATTCTTTCCGTTCGATCTATCATAGAGTTCATACTAGAATAACACCTTAAGACACAAATCAACCAAAACCCTAATGTCACCTAGATACTCCAATGTCACCTCAAGTATCCGTGGGTATGATTAGACGATATGCATCATACAATCTCAGATTCATCTATTCAAACCAACACAAAGTACTTCAAAGAGTGCCCCAAAGTTTCTACCGGAGAGTCAAGACGAAAACGTGTGCCACCCCTATGCATAAGTTCACGAGGTCACGGAACCCGCAAGTTGATCACCAAAACATACATCAAGTGAATCACGTGATATCCCATTGTCACGACAGATACACACATGTAAGACATACATCAAGTTTTCTCAAATCCTTAAAGACTCAATCCGATAAGATAACTTCAAAGGGAAAACTCAATCCATTACAAGAGAGTGGAGGGGGGAGAAACACCATAAGATCCAACTATAATAGCAAATCTCGTGATACATCAAGATCGTACCATCTCAAGAACACGAGAGAGAGAGAGAGAGAGAGAGATCAAACACATAGCTACTGGTACATACCCTCACCCCCGAGGGTGAACTACTCCCTCCTCATCATGGAGAGCGCCGGGATGATGGAGATGGCCACCGGTGAGGGTTCCCCCCTCCGGCAGGGTGCCGGAACAGGGTCTCGATTGGTTTTTGGTGGCTACAGAGGCTTGCGGCGGCGGAACTCCCGATCTATTCTGTTCCCCGATGTTTTGAGGGTATATGGACATATATAGGCAAAAGAAGTCGGTCAGGGGAGCCACGAGGGGCCCACGAGGGCGGGGGCGCGCCCAGGGGGGCAGGCGTGCCTCCCTTCCTCGTGGCCACCTTGAAGCTTCCTTGACTTCAACTCCAAGTCTCCTGGATCACGTTCGTTCCAAAAATCACGCTCCCAAAGGTTTCATTCCGTTTGGACTCCGTTTGATATTCCTTTTCTGTGAAACACTGAAACAAGGGAAAAAACAAAAACTGGCAGTGGGCTCTGGGTTAATAGGTTAGTCCCAAAAATAATACAAAAATGTTTAATAAATTCCATAAACATCCAAAACAGATAATGTAATAGCATGAATACTTCATAAATTATAGATACGTTGGAGACGCATCAGCATCCCAAAGCTTAATTCCTTCTCGTCCTCGAGTAGGTAAATGATAAAAGAAATAATTTATGAAGTGTGAATGCTAGCTGGTGCACAAGTTTGATCAATGATAATTTCAATCACCTTTTCTAGCATCCTTATATATCATAACAGTAGCTCATCTCATAAAGCTTCTCATGATCAAGTAACAAGCTATTCACATGTTAAAGTATAGATCATAAACTTTCTTGAAAACTAACAAACCGTGTTATCAGTCATCAAACAATTACAATTCATCTTATTTTCAGGAATAGTCTATGTCAGAGCTTTGATTTAGCAAACTCCACATACTCAACTATCATTTAGTCTTTCACAATTGCTAACACTCATGCGATATTTATGGGTTCAAAGTTTTAATTAGACACAGAGAAAGATAGGGGCTTATAGATTCGCCTCCCAACCTTTTACCTAAAGGGTAATGTCAACAATAATAGCTCATGATGCCTTACATCCAATTTGATATATATATATATATATATATATATATATATATATATATATATATATATATATATATATATATATATATATATATATATCAGAATCTTTCCAACACAATGTGCTTGCCAAATGATAAAATGTAAAATGGAAAGGTGAATATCACCATGACTCTTGCATATGGTAAAAGACAAGAATAAAAGATAGGCCCTTCGCAGAGGGAAGCAGAGGTTGCCATGCGCTTTTATAGTTGGATGCACAAAATCTTAATGCGAGGGAATGTCACTTTATATTGCCACTTGTGATAGGGACCTTTATTATGCAGTCCATCGCTTTTATTTCTTCCATATCACAAGATCATATAAAGCTTATTTTCTCCACACTAATAGATCATACATATTTAGAGAGCAATTTTTATTGCATGCACCGATGACAACTTACTTGAAGGATCTTACTCAATCCATAGGTAGGTATGGTGGACTCTCATGGCAATACTGGTTTAAGGGATGTTTGGAAGCACAAGTAGTATCTCTACTTGGTTCAAAGAATTGGCTAGCATGAGGGATAAAGGCAAGCTCATCATGTTGAATGATCCATGACAATATACTTTATTTCGGATATAAGAAAACATAACCCATTACGTTGTCTTCCTTGTCCAACATCAACCTTTTAACATGTCATATTTTAATGAGTGCTCACAATCATAAAAGATGTCCAAGATAGTATATTTATATGTGAAATCTCTCTTCCCTCAATATTCTTTCATGAATTGTTCAAGTGACCAATACAATGTTTGCTAACCTTCAATAAATTTACCACCTCTACTTCTTATATGTGAAGCCATTACTCCCCATGGGATAAGCATATGAAACATATATAATTTCAGATTTATTATATTCAATTCATTCAACCATTTACTCATAGGATATATGTGAAGCACATGAATGAATAACAAACTACTCCGATAGATATAAGTGAAGATCAATGAGTAGTTAAATAATTATTTAGCTATGTGAAGACTCTCCCATTTAATAATTTCAGATCTTGATATTTTATTCAAACAGAAAGCAAAACAAAATAAAATGACATTCTAATAATAGCAAACATCACGTGAAGAAGCAAAAACTTAGGATCAACCGATACTAACCGATAGTTGTCGAAGAAGAAAGGTGGGATGCCAACCGGGCCATCCCCAAGCTTAGACGCTTGAGACTTCTTGAAATATTATCTTGGGATGCCTTGGGCATCCCCAAGATTGAGCTTTTGTGTCTCCTTAATTCTTCTCATATCACGGTCGCCCTAAATCTCAAAAGCTTCATCCACACAAAACTCAACAAGGACTCGTGAGATAAGTTAGTATAAACCAGTGCAAAAACCTTATCATACTATACTGTAGAAAATCACTAAAATTATTATTCAACATTGCATACTAAATGCCTCTGCATATTTAATAGTCATATCCTCAAATAGAATCATTAAAGAAGCAAACATATGCAAACAATGCAAACATAACAGCAATCTGCCTAAACAGGACAGTCTGTAAAGAGTGCAGCAAGATCCATACTTCCCTAGCTCCAAAAATTATGAAATAAAATTCCAACTGAAGTAAATTTATCAGAGCTTATTATGAAAAAGGTTTCAACATTTTATCACATTCTGACTTTTCTAGGGAATTTTTACAACAGCGGTAAACTTTCTCTTTCCAAACAGCAACATGTATACTTGCAACATAAGCATAGTAAAGGCTACCAATGCCATTTTTATTGAAATAAAAGATGCAAAACATTGTCCTAAATAACAGCAAGCAAATCCTAACAAAATAAATTGACGCTCCAAGCAAAACACATATCATGTGGTGAATTAAAATATAGCTCCAAGTAAGTTACCGATGAACGAAGACGAAAGAGAGGATGCCATCCGGGGCATCCCCAAGCTTAGGCTCTTGGTTGTCCTTGAATATTACCTTGGGGTGCCTTGCGCGTCCCCAATCTTTACCATAGTCCATCGAATCTTTACCAAAAACTTGAAAACTTCACAACACAAAATTCAACAGAAAATTCGTAAGCTCCATTAGTATAAGAAAATAAATCACCACTTAGGTACTGTTGTGAACTCATTATAAATTCATATTGGTTTAATATATAATGTATTCCAACTTCTCTATGGTTTATACCCTCCGATACTACTCATAGATTCATCAAAATAAGCAAATAACACATAGAAAACAGAATCTGTCAAAAACAGAACAGTCTGTAGTAATCTGTATCATTAGAATACTTATGTATCTCCAAAAATTCTTAAATAAATTTGTGGACCTTAGGAATTTGTCTATTAATCATCTGCAAAAAGAATCAACTTAAAATCACTCTCCAGTAAAAAATGGTAGCTAATCTCGTGAGCGCTAAAGTTTCTGTTTTTTACAGCATGATCATAAAGACTTCACCCAAGTCTTCCCAAAAGTTCTACTTGGCACAAACACTAATTAAAACATGAAACCACATATAACCAGAGGATAGATAGATTATTTATTACTAAGCAGGAGCAAAAGGCAAAGAAATAAATAAAATTGGGTTGTCTCCCAACAAGCGCTAACGTTTAACGCCCCAAGCTAGGCATGATGATTTCAATGATGCTCACATAAAACATAAGAATTGAAACATAAGGAGAGCATCATGAAGAATATGACTAGCACATTTAAGTCTAACCCACTTCCTATTCATAGGGATTTTGTGAGAAAACAACTTATGGGAACAATAATCAACTAGCATAGGAAGGCAAAACAAGCATAACTTTAAAACTTTAAGCACATAGGGAGGAAACTTGATATTATTGCAATTCTTACAAGCATATATTCCTCCCTCATAATAATTTCAGTACCATCATGAATGAATTAAATAATATAACCAGCACCTAAAGCATTCTTTTCATGATCTACAAGCATAGAAAATTTACTACTCTCTACATAAGCAAACTTCTTCTCATTCGGAATAGTAGTGGGAGAAAACTCAATAAAACAACTATCATGTGATTGAAAATTAAGATCAAGATGACAAGTTTCATGGTTATAATTATTTTTTGTGGCATACTTGTCATCACAATAATCATCATAGATAGGAGGCATGCTTTCATCATAGTATTGCTCATCAAAGCTTGGGGGACAAAAAATATCATCTTCATCAAACATAGCTTCCCCAAGCTTGTGGCTTTGCATATCATTAGCATCATGGGTATTCAAAGAATTCATACTAACAACATTGTAATCATGCTCATCATTCACAAATTTTATGCCAAGCATTCTATGTAATTCTTCTTCTAGTACTTGAGCATAATTTTCCTTCCCATCATTTTCACGAAAGATATTAAAAAGATGAAGCGTATGAGGAAAACTCAATTCCATTTTTTTGTACTTTTCTTTTATAAACTAAACTAGTGATAAAACAAGAAACTAAAAGATTCGATTGCAAGATCTAAAGATATACCTTCAAGCACTAACCTCCCCGGCAACGGCGCCAGAAAAGGGCTTGATGTCTACTACGCAACCTTCTTCTTGTAGACGTTGTTGGGCCTCCAAGTGCAGAGGTTTGTAGGACAGTAGCAAATTTCCCTCAAGTGGATGACCTAAGGTTTATCAATCTGTGGGAGGCGTGGGATGAGGATAGTATCTCTCAAGCAACCCTGCAACCAAATAACGAAGAGTCTCTTGTGTCCCCAACACGCCCAATACAATGGTAAATTGTATAGGTGCACTAGTTCGGCGAAGAGATGGTGATACAAGTGCAATATGGATGGTAGATATAGGTTTTTGTAATCTGAAAATATAAAAACAGCAAGTAACAAGCGATAAAAGTGAGCATAAATGGTATTGCAATGCTAGGAAACAAGGCCTAGGGTTCATACTTTCACTAGTGCAAGTTCTCTCAACAATAATAACATAATTGGATCATATAACTATCCCTCAACATGCAACAAAGAGTCACTCCAAAGTCACTAATAGCAGAGAACAAACGAAGAGATTATGGTACGGTACGAAACCACCTTAAAGTTATCCTTTCTGATCTATCTATTCAAGAGTCCGTAGTAAAATAACATAAAGCTATTCTTTCTGTTTGATCTATCATAGAGTTCGTACTAGAATAACACCTTAAGACACTAATCAACCAAAACCCTAATGTCACCTAGATACTCCAATGTCACCTCAAGTATCCGTGGGTATGATTATATGATATGCATCACACAATCTCAGATTCATCTATTCAAACTGACACAAAGTACTTCAAAGAGTGCCCCAAATTTTCTACCGGAGAGTCAAGACGAAAATGTGTGCCAACCCCTATGCATAAGTTCACGAGGTCATGAAACCCACAAGTTGATCACCAAAACATACATCAAGTGAATCACGTGATATCCCATTGTCACCACAGATACGCACATGCAAGACATACATCAAGTGTTCTCAAATCCTTAAAGACGCAATCCGATAAGATAACTTCAAAGGGAAAACTCAATCCATTACAAGAGAGTAGAGGGGGAGAAACATCATAATATCCAACTATAATAGCAAAGCTCACGATACATCAAGATCATACCATCTCAAGAACACGAGAGAGAGAGAGAGAGATCAAACACATAGCTACTGGTACATACCCTCAGCCCCCAGGGTGAACTACTCCGTCCTCGTCATTGAGAGCGCCGGGATGATGGAGATGGCCACCGGTGAGGGTTCCCCCCTCCGGTAGGGTGCCGGAACAGGGCCCCGATTGGTTTTTGGTGGCTACAGAGTCTTGCGGTGGCGGAACTCCAGATCTATTCTGTTCCCCGATGTTTTTAGGGTATATGGACATATATTGGCGAAAGAAGTCGGTCAGGGGAGCCACGAGGGTGGGGGCGCGCCCAGGGGGGCAGCCGCGCCTCCCTGCCTCGTGGCCACCTCGAAGCTTCCTTGACTTCAACTCCAAGTCTCCTGGATCATGTTCGTTCCAAAAATCACGCTCCCGAAGGTTTCATTCCGTTTGGACTCCGTTTGATATTCCTTTTCTATGAAACACTGAAACAAGGGAAAACACAAACTGGCACTGGGCTCTGGGTTAATAGGTTAGTCCCAAAAATAATATAAAAGTGTTTAATAAAGCCCATAAACATCCAAAACAGACAATGTAATAGCATGAATACTTCGTAAATTATAGATACATTGGAGACGTATCAGTGCCAAGTAGAACCTTTGGGAAGACTTGGGTGAAGTCTTTGTGATCTTGCTGTAAAAAACAGAAACTTTTGCGCTCACGAGATTAGATGCCATTTTTTACTGGAGAGTGATTTTAGGTTGTTTTTTTAAGATGATTAATAGACAAATTCCTCACGTCCACCAATTTATGTCAGAATTTTTGGAGTTCTAGAAGTATGCGTTTGATACAGATTACTACAGACTGTTCTGTTTTTTACAGATTCTGTTTTTCGTGTGTTGTTTGCTTATTTTGATGAATCTATGAGTAGTATCGGTGGGTATGAACCATAGAGAAGTTGGAATACAGTAGGTTCAACACCAATATAAATAAATAATGAGTTCATTACAGTACCTTAAATTTGTGGTTTATTTTCTTATACTAACGGAGCTCATGAGATTTTCTATTTAAGTTTTGTGTTGTGAAGTTTTCAAGTTTTTGGGTAAAGATTTGATGGATTTTGGAATAAGGAGTGGCAAGAGCCTATGCTTGGGGATGCCCAAGGCACCCCAAGGTAAAATTCAAGTACAACCAAAAGCCTAAGCTTGGGGATGCCCTGAAAGGCATCCCCTCTTTCGTCCTCGTCTATCGGTAACTTTACTTGAGGCTATATTTTTATTCACCACATGATATGTGTTTTGCTTAGCATATTGCATGGTTTGAGTCTTTGCTTTTTAGTTTACCACAATCATCCTTGCTGTACACACCTTTTGGACAGACACGCATGAATCAGAATTTATTAGAATACTCTATGTGCTTCACTTATATCTTTTGAGCTAGATAATTTTGCTCTAGTGCTTCACTTATATCTTTTTAGAGCACGGTGGTGGTTTAGTTTATAGAAATTATTGATCTCTCATGATTCACTTATATTATTAGTCTTTTAGAACAGCATGGTAATTTGCTTTGGCTATAAAATTAGTCCTAATATGATGGGCATGCAAGATGGGTATAATAAAAACTATCATATAAAGTGCATTGAATACTATGAGAAGTTTGATTCCTTATGATTGTTTTGAGATATGAAGATGGTGATATTAGAGTCATGCTAGTTGAGTAGTTGTGAATTTGAGAGATACTTGTGTTAAAGTTTGTGATTCCCGTAGCATGCACGTATGGTGAACCGTTATGTGATGAAGTCGGAGCATGATTTATTTATTGATTGTCTTCCTTATGAGTGGCGGTCGGGGACGAGCGATGGTATTTTCCTACCAATCTATCCCCCTAGGAGCATGCGCGTAGTACTTCATTTCGATAACTAATAGATTTTTGCAATAAGTATGTGAGTTCTTTATGACTAATGTTGAGTCCATGGATTATATGCACTCTCACCCTTCCACCATTGCTAGCCTCTCTAATACCGCGCACCTTTCGCCGGTATCATACACCCACCATATACCTTCCTCAAAACAGCCACCATACCTACCTACTATGGCATTTCCATAGCCATTCCGAGATATATTGCCATGCAACTTTCCACCGTTCCGTTTATTATGACACGCTCCATCATTGTCATATTTCTTTACATGATCATGTAGTTGACATCGTATTTGTGGCAAAGCCACCGTTCATGATTTTCATACATGTCACTCTTGATTCATTGCACATCCCGGTACACCACCGGAGGCATTCACATAGAGTCATATTTTGTTCTAAGTATTGAGTTGTAAGTAAATAAAAGTGTGATGATCATCATTATTAGAGCATTTGTCCCAGTGAGGAAAGGATGATGGAGACTATGATTCCCCCATAAGTCGAGATGAGACTTCGGACAAAAAATAATAAAAGAGGCCATAAAAAAGAGAAAGGCCCAAATAAAAAAATGATGAAAGAAAAAGAGACAAGGGACGATGCTACTATCCTTTTACCACACTTGTGCTTCAAAGTAGCACCATGATCTTCATGATAGAGAGTCTCCTATGTTGTCACTTTCATATACTAGTGGGAATTTTTCATTATAGAACTTGGCTTGCATATTCCAATGTTGGGCTTCCTCAAATTGCCCTAGGTCTTCATGAGCAAGCAAGTTGGATGCACACCCACTTAGTTTCCTTTTGAGCTTTCATACACTTATAGCTCTAGTGCATCCGTTGCATGGCAATCCCTACTCACTCACATTGATATCTATTGATGGACATCTCCATAGCCCGTTGATACGCCTAGTTGATGTGAGAGTATCTTCTCCTTTGTGTCTTCTCCACAACCACCATTCTATTCCACATATAGTGCTATGTCCATGGCTCACGCTCATGTATTGCGTGAAAATTGAAAAAGTTTGAGAACATCAAAAGTATGAAACAATTGCTTGGCTTGCCATTGGGGTTGTGCATGATTTAAATATTTTGTGTGATGAAGATAGAGCATAGCCAGACTATATGATTTTGTAGGGATAACTTTCTTTGGCCATGTTATTTTGAGAAGACATGATTGCTTTATTAGTATGCTTGAAGTATTATTGTTTTTATGTCAATATTAAACTTTTGTTCTGAATCTTATGGACCTGAACATTCATGCCACAATAAAGAGAATTACATTGAAAATTATGTTAGGTTGCATTCCACATCAAAAATTCTGTTTTTATCATTTACCTACTCGAGGACGAGCATGAATGAAGCTTGGGGATGCTTGATACGTCTCCAATGTATCTATAATTTTTTTATTTTTCCATGCTATTATATTATCTGTTTTGGATGTTTAATGGGCTTTAATATGCTCTTTTATATTATTTTTGGGACTAACCTATTAACCGAAGGCCCAGTGCCAATTTCTGTTTTTTTTGCCTATTTTAGTGTTTTATAGAAAAGGAATACCAAAGGAATCCAAACGGAATGAAACCTTTGCGATAATCTTTCTTGGAACAAACGCAATCCAGAAGACTTGGAGTTGAAGTCTGGAACTCCGTGAGGCCGCCATGAGGCAGGAGGGCATGCCCAGGGGGGTAGGCGCGCCCCCACCCTCGTGGGCCCCACGGAGCTCCACCGACGTACTTCTTTCGCCTATATATACTCTTAGACCCTAAAAACATCAGAGGGAGCCACGAAACCACTTTTCCACTGTCACAACCTTCTGTACCCGTGCGATCCCATCTTGGGGCATTTTCCGGCGATCTGCCGGAGGGGGAGTCGGTCACGGAGGGCTTCTGCATCAACACCATAGCCTCTCTGATGAAGCGTGAGTTTACCACAGACCTTTGGGTCCATAGTTATTAGCTAGATGGCTTCTTCTCTCTCTTTGGTTCTCAATACAAAGTTCTCCTCGATGTTCTTGGAGATCTATTCAATGTAATACTCTTTTGCGGTGTGTTTGCCGAGATCCGATGAATTGTGGATTTATGATCAAGATTATCTATGAATAATATTTGGTTCTTCTCTGAATTCTTATATGCATGATTTGATATCTTTGCAAGTCTCTTCGAATTATCGGTTTAGTTTGGCCTACTAGATTGATCTTTCTTGCAATGGGAGAAGTGCTTAGCTTTGGGTTCAATCTTGCGGTGTCCTTTCCCAGTGACAGTAGGGGCAACAAGGCACGTATTGTATTGTTGCCATCGAGGATAAAAAGATGGGGTTTATATCATATTGCTTGAGTTTATCCCTCTACATCATGTCATCTTGCTTAATGCGTTACTCTGTTCTTATGAACTTAATACTCTAGATGCATGCTGGATAGCGGTCGATGTGTGGAGTAATAGTAGTAGATGCAGAATCGTTTCGGTCTACTTGACACAGACGTGATGCCTATATTCATGATCATTGCCTAGATATTCTCATAACTATGCGCTTTTCTATCAATTGCTCGGCAGTAATTTGTTCACCACCGTAATACATGCTATCTTGAGAGAAGCCACTAGTGAAACCTATAGCCCCCGGGCCTCTTTATTATATTGCATCTCCTTTATTTACATCGCATCTCGTTTACTATTTTGCAATCTTTACTTTCCAATCAATACAACAAAATACCAAAAATATTTATGTTACTATCTTTATTAGATCTCACTTTTGCGAGTGACCGTGAAGGGATTGACAACCCCTTTATCACGTTGGTTGCAAGGTTCTTGATTGTTTATGCAGGTACTAGGTGACTTGCGTGTTATCTCCTACGGGATTGATACCTTGGTTCTCAAAAACTGAGGGAAATACTTACACTAATTT